>OU744326.1:24455588-25855172 GCA_916610235.2 Lasioglossum morio
GAAGACGATTTTTCTTGCGGGGGAAAATAGATTGGCGTGAGTCGTGCGTAGCAGAGAAATCTTCCACCCCGCGAGCTAATTTCGGGTAGAATACCAGAGAATGCCGTAGAATAGCAAATAGGGGAGAATAGAAAAACTCGGAGTGTGCTTGTTCTTTTTCTTTTTTTAATCTACCGGAATTTAGGAAGAAACTGCATGGCTTCGCGAAATTTAATTTGTGTATTGAGAACTAGAACTGGATTTCAAACACTTGAAGCAAGATCTACTTATGGATTAATTAATCCAATGAATCGCGTTATTGCAGACTCAAGCACTATCTATAATTGTATTGATTTTTTTTATTGAGTCTTTACGAAATTTTAACCATTAGTTTTTGTGCATGTCCCTTCTTTGTTATTAGACGAGTAGTGTTTTATCTTTCTCGTTATTTTTAAATTGTAAACACTTATGTGAAAGGGCTTCGGCCCGTCTATAATAAATAATAATAATAATAATTTGTTATGGAAAACATACGAAGCGATGAAGCCCACAATGGCGGCGCGGATTACAAAGAGTGAAAAATATAGCATTAGCCGGGGTGTATAGCGCTCTCTTTTTAATTGGCGTGAATTAGAAATTAGAAATTGGAAATACATCCCAGGTAATGTTCTCTCTTTCACTCTTCGTAACCCTGCGCCGCCATTGTGGACTTTAACGGGCCCGTAAGACGACTCAGTCTATCTCTACATCTTTACGTGAAAAGCTGATAACTTCCCGTCACGTTTCGATCGACACCGAAAGCGCTCCCGAAATTTTTGGATCGCGATCCATGGACGAGATTCGGCGAACGGTGAACGGAACGGTGAACGAAACGGTCGATCGAAACGCGGCTCGACCGTGTCGGGCCGAGTCGTCGCAGACTTCGCGCGAGTTTAAATGCCAAGCGGTGTAACAACGGGAAAAGTTACGCGTCGCGAACTTGCCAGGAAATACGTAAATATCTGCATTCTCGTTTATAAATAGCCGGCAGAGCTATACCGACTACGGCACGAATATTATTCATACCGTGTCGTGCAAACTATAGCTGTGCGCGTCGTTCGGTCAGCCAACCAGAGCTCGGCGAGGCCGTTCAAATTATTATGAGATTGAAAATTGCGGAGATCCAGACCTATTCGAACCGCGTGCCCGTTCGATCGAGGATCCGTCGCGGCGCGGTGCACCGAAACGGATCCACGTCCGCGACAGAACCAACTCCGTTTCTCGCGTTCTTACGAGACACCGCGTAAACCGAAAATTCCTCGAAACCGACCGAGAAATGTCCGTCCCCCGGAGGATCACCCGCAAAATCCATTTTACCGTGCGAGCCGACTCAACGTAAACCTCATCTTCTCGAATCCTCGAGTTAAATAGATTCTTCTAGCTAGAAATCTCTATCTACATCACGGTTTCCCAAACTGTGCTCCAGAGGAAGGTAACAAGTGCTCCGCGAAGAAATATCAATAACGAAGCTTTTTTTCTACAGTTTGATTATAACAATTTTAAATATGAATTTTTTTCAAGATTTACTGATTACGTGTCATTACTTATCCTTCAAATTACAGAAGGTGTTCCGTCAAAATTCAAGGACCCTTAATGTGATCTGATTAATGAATCTGTCCCTCGGTGTCAAATTGACACAGTGATAAAAACATCGATAAAATAACAAGTCGAACAGTTACTTATCGATGCTTTTTCATTCAAATTGATCAGTTAGCATTCAAATCTTAGGTTTTTGCGGTTCTATGTTTCGCATTAATCCTCATACGTTCTCCAGGATGAAGATTCACCCATTCAATATTTCTCACATACCGTAAAATTATTCAACCTTTTATGTCAACATCGTTGGATGTATTTCTTTAAAATATGATGCTATAAATGAAACATAATGCGTTGATTTAACGTGTAAATTAAAAATTGCTGAATTGTTATCCTAGTCTCTTTTATGCAGCTAGTTTCGAATAGCGTATGAGGGTTAAAAAAATGAAAGTCATCAAGTTTCGGACAAATGTACTTACAAATAACGGAACAGTATAACTTATTTCGGGAAAACTGTGTCAAAGTGACCCCATCAAAATTCGCTTCATCCGAGAAAAATTTCGGAAAACTCTTTATCTAGATGTTCCAACGAAAATCGTTTAATTAACGACGAAAGCAATTCGGGCTGGGTTCGATCGGTACTGTTCTCTTCAAAGAAAATTAGCTGCGGTCAACTCGGTAGATATTTTGCTAGAGGTTTTTCGTCTGTGGAACGAGCGTGTCGGGAAATGGAATTTTCTCGGGAGACCGGTCGCGACCGTGGCAGGAAAGAAGCTAAAACGACGCGTAAAAAACGAGGCGTCCCTTTTTCACGGAGTTCTCGAATCGTTGGAGCGCGCAGATGAAAAGTTGTCGAACGGAGCGAGAAGCTCGAAAACACGGTCCCGTTTACGATACGGCAGCGTTTCTTCGTCGAGCCCGATCGGACACGTACTAATACAGGCTAATAGAAGTTGGACGCGGTCCACGGTTCTCTCCACCCTCCCTCCCGGAATCGCGACACGAACCTGCCCTTTTTGCTGGTCGATACTCCATTGAATGTTACCCCGCGATAAGACCGACCACGCCTCCACGATTCTTCCTAGCTCCAACTCCAACGGAAAACTGATTTCTCTTCTCTCCTCTCCGCTCTCCTTTCCACGACTCGACCCTCGCTCTGCTCTGCTTTGCTTTGCTCTGCTCCCTATTTATTGGATCGTTACGTGAGCGACGCGGTGACTTTTTTTCCCCCTCGGAATTTCATTTTTCCGACGAGACGCGCAAACACGGCGAACTTCGACACGTTTCCCTCCCGTCCGACTAGAACCGCGCGTTACCACTAGACGCGGGATCAACTTCTCACTCGAATGACGCAGCCAAACTGATGAATCCTGTGTTTCTCCTCTACCATAAACTTTTCCAACCATATTTATTATATCGTTAACTCCGCCTCTAGAACACTGGGTTTCATACTTCGTTTTTTTCACTGAGTTTCATTAAATCCGCACACTGAGATTGCTATATATTGCCCTCGTCCGTCCGCTATTAGAATATGCATCAATTATATGGTCTCCGAAAAGATCTAAGTACGAAATCGTGCTGCTCGAGAGTGCAGCATAAATTTCTCAGGTTTTGTTCATATAAGCTAAATAATCCAATGTCATTCTTTGATCATGATTAAACCTTGATTATTCTAGTAATTCTGCGAGTTTAACAGAGATTCTCAAAGATAAAAATTATTATGCATATTCTGCAATATTTTGGCTATAATTTAAAAGATAAATTATTATTATTTATTATAGACAGACTGAAGCACTTTAACATAAGTGTAAAAAAAGGAAAAAAAAAGAGAATGATACAAGATTACTCGTCTAATAACAAAGAAGGAACATGCACAAAACAAAGAATTTAAAATAAGTCATCGCTCCATCTCAGTCGGACTGAAGCACTTTAACATAAGTGTAAAAAATAGTAAAAAAAAGAGAATCATACAAGACTACTCGTTTAATAACAAAGAAGGGATATGCACAAAAAAAAAGAATTTAAAATAAATCATCGCTCCATCTCAATCGGACTGAAGCACTTTAACATAGTGTAAAAAAAAAGTAAAAAAAAGAGAATGATACAAAACTACTCGTCTAATAACAAAGAAGAGATATGCACAAAAAAAAGAATTTAAAATAAATCATTGCTCCATCTCAATCGGACTGAAGCATTTTAACATAAGTGTAAAAAGAGTAAATAAAAGAGAATCATACAAGACTAATCATCTAATAACAAAGAAGGGATATGCACAAAAAAAAAGAATTTAAAATAAATCATCGCTTCATCTCAATCGGTCTGAAGCACTTTAATATAAGTGTAAAAAAAAGTAAATAAAAGAGAATCATACAAGACTACTCGTCTAATAAAAAAGAAGGGATATGCACACAAAAACAAGAATTTAAAATAAATCATCGCTCCATCTCAGTCGGACTGAAGCACTTTAACATAAGTGTAAAAAAAAGTAAATAAAAGAGAATCATACAAGACTACTCGCCTAATAACAAAGAAGGGATATGCACAAAAAAAAGAATTTAAAATAAATCATCGCTCCATCTCAATCGGACTGAAGCACTTTAACATAAGTGTAAAAAAAAGTAAATAAAAGAGAATCATACAAGACTACTCGTCTAATAACAAAGAAGGGATATGCACAAAAAAAAAGAATTTTAAATAAATCATCGCTTCATCTCAATCGGTCTGAAGCACTTTAACATAAGTGTAAAAAAAAGTAAATAAAAGAGAATCATACAAGATTACTCGTCTAATAACAAAGAAGGGACATGCACAAAAAAAAGAATTTAAAATAAATCATCGCTCCATCTCAATCGGACTGAAGCACTTTAACATAAGTGTAAAAAAAAGTAAATAAAAGAGAATCATACAAGATTACTCGTCTAATAACAAAGAAGGAACATGCACAAAAAAAAAAGAATTTAAAATAAATCATCGCTCCATCTCAGTCGGACTGAAGCACTTTAACATAAGTGTAAAAAAAAGTAAATAAAAGAGAATCATACAAGACTACTCGTCTGATAACAAAGAATGAACATGCAAAAAAAAGAATTTAAAATAAATCATCGTTTCATCTCATTTCTGTCGAAATATTTTTTATTTTAACACAGAATTCGTCAGTTTGGCCTACTGTGCTGAGTGCATCGTACGCTTCGCTCGATCACAGCTTCGAGCAAATAGGAAATCGTTAACGCGTATTGCCAGACGTGATTTCCTTCGTATACGAGTTCGGCGTTGAACGCGGAAGCCTATCGATACGTGGTAGAACGGGACGCCGACGAAGCTCGTCGAAGGATCAACGATCGCCTCGAAATTTGTTTGTTTGGATGCGGCTCGAGCGCATCTTGAAAGCGATCTCGAGCCTCCTTTCGCCTCGAGTTCCAACAAAGATCGAAGAAGCGTCGCGGCGCGGCGACTTGGAAGCCGACGCGGAACTTTGATTCAGCAGCCTCGTAAATAATTCCGAGCTAGCGTAAACGCTCGGGTATAATGTATCCGAGCCTAGACCATGCCTCCGAGCGTGTGCAGAGTCGCCTCTACGATCGTGTTTCTTTTTATCCGCGCGTCGTTCGTTTCCCTGTTTCGTGGCGAACGAAAAAACAAAACGGTATCAGCAATAAATCGACAACGGTGTCGGAGCAGCGACGCGCTCGATCGAACTTGGCTCGGTTCACGTCGACTCGATGCATGGCATTTCGACACAAGATTTGCGGTACGGTCGTGGTCGCAATCACGATCGCGCTTCGTCGCCGTTATTACCGTTTCCTCGATTGCCAAAACGAGCCACTTATTCCGCGTTTAACGACGCACGGGGCCGAATCGAATCGCTTCGCTTTCTTCGTCTTCTAGCGATTCCGTCGTTGTGCGTACCGACACTCTTCTCGAACGATCGACACCATCGATCGCGTGATTTCTCGTCTATCCACAGTGGTCCGGGCGGTCGATTCAGCAGTTCATTTGGTAAAAAATCACTCGTGTCAGTATTTAATGCATCTATTAGGTTGTTCCATATGAAATGGCCGATTTTAGTATGCAACTCTTATGAAACCTTTCGATCAAGACATGCTATTACAAAGCTAATCATTAATACTAAACTTACTGCGTTTTCGATTTTTTATTTCACAGTTAATGAAATTATAAGAATGCCTTCATAAGTAATGATTTAATAAATATCTTTATTAGAACACATATTGTATAATAAGAACCGTGCAAAGTCTAAATAAATGAATTCTTGTAATTTTTATGAGGCAACCACTTGCCTGTTACTTTCATAGGTCGGTACGTTTAGTGTTAATATTCTATGTTCAATTTTACTTTGAAATCAAGTTTACTTCAACGTTAACCAACGCGACTGTCGTGCATTCCTTTTGTCTGGAAAAATAACTTAATTTTTGGTAAAAATGTGGCGATTAATTAACGTACTAGTCGTTGATGGTAAAAAAAACTACAAAATTAAAATAACAATCTTGTAAATGAAAAACTTGAATGATCATAATATCTTATTTTTACCTTACATAATCAAGGGACTTAAAATTTGTAGATAGCATATATTGGGTTCAAAATTGCGAAAAAATCGAACATTTCATATGCAACAACCTAATACATTACTTAATTACTGATGCTAAACCGAATCCAATGACCTACGTTTTTATACCCTTAAAAACTTGCAAATAGTCTTAGAATCTCCATGAATTGTTAAATCGGTCGCCGTGGACCCAGAATTTTGGATGAACCGATAACCCCGACCGATAACAAAGAGCTACATTTCATTCCGGTGGGGCGGAGCGTGCGAATAATTCTTGCTGTTGGTATAGGAAATATTATTCTTGTGACAGGTTTTCGAGGTAATATCCGGGGCTATCGGCCATTTCGAAAGTTCTTTGTTCGAACATGAAGGATGACGGTCGTCCAAGGGCTCGTCAGTCTCCCCCGCAACCCTTGATCGCGGGTCGCGTCGTGTTGGGGTGAGGCAAACCGAGGCGAGTTGAGGCATAGAAATCAGTGTCAGGGAGATTACAATGGCAACCTCTGGCCCGTTTCACCTCGTTCCTCTTCCCGTATCCGCAGTCATTATTCTTAGCCTCGTTCTTATCTGGGTCGATCGCATAATCGACGGAAAATGTGCGTGCTCCCGGAGCCTCCCACCCTCCGGATAATCGACCCGAATGTAGGACCGTAGGGTCGTGTCTAGTTCGTTTCTCCGCGGTCGTTGTCGCGATCGTAAAACCTTTCCTCTACGATCCCGTCATCAGTAGACTGCGGATCTTTATGCATTTATTACAAATATAGGCACGTACCATTTGAAGCAGTGGACGAATTAAGAAGATTTAAGAACATTGGTGTATTAATTTTAGGACCGTATGTTATCTCATATGAGATTTTCTATAAAAGAAAAAAGAAGAAAAAGTAAAAGTATCCTCTCGCGGTCGAAGATGGATTCAGGGTAAAGAGGCGAATGGGCGACGAGGCGCGAGGGTAAAAGGTAGAAGGAAGCGCGTGGTCGCGGTGTGGCACGACGTTTCCTTAAATCAATAAATGTTTCGAAGTGGAAATTCTTCCCAGTTCCTCGACACTGTGCACTCGCGGCAGGATATTTATAGCGATGTATTTGCGGCGCAGACCGAATACGGCAGAGATCTGCGGTTCAGCGAGCAGTGGGACCGTTTGCAGAAGGAATTCGCGTGCTGCGGGGTGATCGGTCCCAGGGACTTTGGCGGCGCCGGAAACTCGCGGCCCTGGCCGCAGACTTGTTGCGGACCCACCGGAAACGCGACCGACACCTGCCAGCAGCCGTACGCCAGGGGCTGCGACGAATCCCTGATCAGATGGCTACGGAAAACCGCGGACCTGCTGTTCGTCCTCGGGTTCTGCGTGATCGCGTTTGCCAAGCTCTGTTTCCTCGGGATCCTGCGCTACGAGATCAGGGAGATGATACAGAAGATACGATTGCTCCGGGAACCACCCCCGTCCGCCACCACCCTCGCTCAATCCTCCTCGTCGCAGGTCACGCCGGAAGCGATCAACAACGGGAGCGTCGTTCGACGGACCACCCTGCCCAACGCTCTTACTCCTTCCGGTAGGTCCACCATCTCTTTTTTTATTTTTTACTAGCTGACCCGGCAGACGTTACCCTGCCCAAATTTCAATTTTGGTTCGTGCTCTTTTCCAGAACCATAACGAACAAAACGAAAAAAAGAATTACGCATATCCATCGTTCGAATCGTGAGTTATGGTCTTCCGAATTTTCCAATTTTTCTTTCCCGAAAAACCTTATTCGAAGTATTATGAACATTTTTTTTTAAACAATTGGCCAAATCGGTACTGCCGTTCTCAAGTGATGCGCTTACTAACGAACAGTATTTAATTTTTATTTATATAGATTTCACATTTCCGCGCTCCCTCGCACTTACAGAGTTGGCCTAACATTTTATCTAATAAATAAAAATTTCGAATAATGTGAGTTTTTTCCAAGTGGGTTTTAAACGCACTTTATTCGAAATTTTTGCCCCACTCTGCTTACAGTGAACCACAGTAATATTCGAACACTTTTGTAATATCAGATCATATGTACGACTTGGATATTTTTTGAGAAGTTAGAGCAATTAGTTTACTACAAAATCGTGAAAAAAATTATTTGAAAAAATTGCAATTAATCAGAATTACAGAGAAAATATTAGAAGTTGTTGTTTACAACCTTTTCATGGGGGCCTGTATAGAATATTTGAAATATACATTTTGTAGATCTGTATCAATTATACGAATTACTCGTAGGCCTTTTCGAAAAACCGTACTAAAAATGGAAAACGCCAGTGATTAGTATTCATTTCGATTTCGCCGCGCTTGTCCTCGGTTTATCGCTCGGACAACCCGCCCGGGCCAATTAGAATTCGCGAGATTACTTCGGAAGTAGAGCAAACGAGCTGCCCGTCCCTCCAGCCGATAAACATATTTTTCTCCGCGGGATCGCGTGACGAAAGGACGATCGGCTCGAACGAAATTCTTCAACTACAATCAGCCCGCGCGCATTTGCTACTGTGCAATTGGTATTACATACATATCCTTGGCCGATCTAGGTATCGCGGATGACTCGTGCAGGATTTCCGAACAACTCGATTTTTGCAAATTGTTCTGCCAGGATTTTGCCGAACGCGTTTTACCTAAACTCTTTGCCCGTTGAGACAATTTTCGAGATCGTACACGATCGGGGATCAGAATATCGACCGTTCGAATATCGAACATTCTTTTCGCCCGATCTCTTTTGTATTTGTTCGATTTTGATGAACAGTAATGTCGAACATTCTTTTTGCTCGATCTCTTTTGTATTTGTTCGATTTTGATGAACAGTAATGTCGAACATTATTTTCGCTAGTTCTTTTTTGTATATGTTCGATTTTGTTAAACAAGGACGTTGAACATTCTTTTAGCTCGTTCTCTTTTGTATTTGTTCGATTTTGATGAACAGTAATGTTGAACATTCTTTTCGCTGATTCTCTTTAGTATTTGTTCGATTTTGATACACATAGACAGTAATGTCGAATATTCTTTTTGCTCGATCTCTTTTGTATTTGTTCGATTTTGATGAACAGTAATGTCGAACATTATTTTCGCTAGTTCTTTTTTGTATATGTTCGATTTTGTTAAACAAGGACGTTGAACATTCTTTTCGCTGATTCTCTTTAGTATTTGTTCGATTTTGATGAGCAGTAATCTTGAACATTCTTTTCGCTGGTTCTCTTTTGTATATGTTCGATTTTTATACACATACACAGTAATGTCGAACATTCTTTTCGCTCATTCTCTTTTGTATATGTTCGATTTTGTTAAACAAGGACGTTGAACATTCTTTTAGCTCGTTCTCCTTTGTATCTGTTCGATTTTGATAAACAGTAAAAGAACTCGCGAAAAAGGGCAGCTTGCTCGAAGATCGCTGGTGTAATTATCCTCCGGCGAGATTCTCTTCAACATTGTTGAAATACGAGTCGTTCCACCGTGGAAGCGAGCGGAAGCCGTAGAACGATAAAACGTACGACACGAGGTAATTGGTTTTTCCGCGTTTACGTTATTTCCCGTTTAACTTTGCTCGTTGATCCGATCTTTTCGCCTTGATTGTGCGAGCGTTATCGACTGCGAAGCCGGTAAACTGCGACAGAAAGGACTAAGAAAGAATGCTAGTCGAGGTCGACCTTAATCAACGTTTATCGAACGACGTCTATCCGTGACAACGGCGCGTGCACGCCAGAAATCTCCTGATTACGGAGCAGAACTGTCTCGTCTCGACTAAAGCTGCGTTCTTCTTTGCGCGTCTGGACGCAGCATTTTGTTATCCCGAAATAGTCGCGATTTTTGGAAATCGTTAACGATGCATCGGATAATGTCCGATGTCGGAGAGCTTCGCGTTATCGACTCCGTTGCCCCGTCCTCGTTCCCGAAAACTGCTAATTATTCGCCGAGTTCTCGGTGGGTCGGGATTGTTACGGTTTTTATCGGCGAGTGAGAAGCGAGGAGGAGCCCGGCAGCTCGTAAAAATGAACGATCGCCTCGTTCTATCTCGTGACTCTGTCGGCACCTCGTTAGGAACGTTTCCACTGGCACCGTCTCGGCTCGAAATCTTTGATTCCGTGAGAAACAAGAAATCAGAATTCGGGAATCGTGAAAATTACCCTCTACGCGCGTCAACAGATGAAAAAAAAACAGCTTTCCGGTCGAAGGTACCGACACGTGACTAGACGCCACCGATGTTATTAAAATTACGAGCCATTCGGAGAATAACGATGAACGATTTCGAGTAGCTAACAGCGTTGTAGAATTCCTCAATGAGGCCATCTTTGAAACTTGTTAGCCGGTCGAAATGGGAGAATATGTGACTCGAACGGATTTCATTTTTGTTTTTAATCGTCACATCGTATAATTTATATATAGGTGTAAAAATTTTATGTATCTATATATGTATACATACAGAGTTGAATCACCTTGTTTGCACTTCAAATATCTTTGTTATTTTCAAAGATATATTAAATGTCTTGAGGACAAAGTTGAATGGTAAAATGTGGCTCAAATAAGAATAAGATATTGCGGAATAATTAGGAAACATACTGTTACTAAATAAATGTTTGAAATTAATCTATAATATTAAAGAACTTATACGTTTTCTCTGTCCGTGACCTTGAATGACCTTCGAATAATTCCAGTCAATGAATTCGTAATGAAAGGGACATCGTTAGTCTTGCAAAAACGATGGTTCCATTTTTAAAAAATGAAGGTAACTTTGGTATCTCTAAAACAATGACATAAAAACAAAAATTTGTTGATATCGTACGAAAACACAATTTATCATTCAACATTATCTTCAAGACATTTAATGTATCTTTGACAAGAACAAAGATATTTGCGGTACAAAGTACAAACGTTAGGTGACTCAGCCTGTATACATAAATGAAGCTTATTGACAAGTAAAGATTTGGTACAGTATTTTAGTTATTTAAATAATTTGTGACTGGTACACCATTGTTGGTGTAGTTGTTCGGTTGATTCGGATTCCAACGATAACTTTCAGCGCGTTGCGTGTCGCGCGTCTGATGCGAGTAAGATATTTACCGAAGAGTATCTGGCCTGTTTATCTGCTCGAAAATATGACCTTTGCGCGGGTGGTTCGTAACCTCTGTTCAACTTAGAATTCCGCTATCGTTCCTGTAATTATGGTTTGCCGGGCGACGATGAGCGGGGCCAGACCGTGGCCCCAAGGCGGGTCGAGGCGAGCCGAGTTGCGGCGGAGTGCTAAATACTTATTATCCGCGAGCACGCAACGTCCCAGTTCTTCGACGCTAATTGGAACCGAGCTAACCGAGCACGGGTTTTCGTTAAAATACCGAGCACTGATTTGCGGATCGAGATCGCGAAACGCCACGGGATTTCCGTTTAGGCTCGCACCCCTTCCCTGTTTCCGTTTATCTTTCTCTCTCTCTCGAGCTTTCGACGAGCGTCGTTCCATCCCCTCGCAACGGCCGATTTACTCGCAACCATAACTCGCTTTGCGATCCCAGCGGACGCGTGCATAATTCCACTGACCAACAAACACCTGCCGAGCATTCCGATAACCAATAGGCGATTCCCCAAAGATTTTCGAACGTGACGGCAAATTTCACTCCCGGATCCTTGTTCTCGAAAATAAATCGAGAGACATCTGGAATTGGCGAGCTTATAATGCACCTTACAATCGAGAGTACACGTTTCTAAAGAAATTAATGATCAAAACTGAAAAAATAAAGATTTGTCGAATGATATCATCGGCGACTGTGCTTCGAAAGAAAAGCCGGAGCAACAAGGTTGATCCGAGCGTCGCCGTCGAACGAGAAACAAGGGGAACTATGAAGATACCTATCCGTCGTCCATTTCCCGAAGTGTTTGCATAGAAAGCAAAGTCCGAGAATCCCGCGGAGATTGCGGAGAAGGCACTCGAATCCCTCTCTCTCTCTCAAAAATATCTAATCATACTCGAGGGTGGGCGTCGTCTAATATCTGGCGCGACGCTGAAATCTATCGCGTGTATTTCGTGAATTATTTGTTTATTTATTGATGCCGTAAACCGTCTTTGGTTTATGTATAGTTATACAAAGTTCTTCGTCACATTAATGCAACTTTATCAGAGTTGGGCAAAAATTTGATTGAAAGAAAAATTTCGAATAAAGTGTGTTTAATAAAACCCACTTGGAAGAAACTAGCTTTATCGGACATTTTTATTTGAATAAAATTTTTGCCCAACTATGATAAAGTTAAAAACTACAATTAATGTTATTGACGCACTGGTTCGGTCAATTGTAGACAATAAACAAATTTGCAAAATATCACATGAAATTTAATTCAACGTTTCGGTCTGAATTTAGACCATTTTCAAGAATGTAAATATTCTGTAAAAAATCTGGTACATGGCTAAAAACTTTTTAATGGAACTTTCAATAGTAACAGCAATTTTCATTGTGAACTAACAAGTCATCCTCAATAACGTCATCTAATAATTTCATTTAAAATTGCAATGTAAAAGAAAATTTCTATGCTTTCTTTTGATACAGCACAATTACTGAGAATCCTATTAATAGGCTTCCGGTAGGTAAAGTGTTAATATGAACGGTAAATGCTGAATCCTAATCTTGCATTTTTTGAGGAAGAATAAAAAACTGTATGAAAAAGCTATTCGATGTAATCAGGTAATTAACCCTTAGCACTCGAATGGCGTCTCTGAGGCGCCACTAAAAATTGCTGTACTATTATTTAAATAATTGTTTACACTATCAGATATATAAACTTATTTATATCGATCGTAATATTGTTAATAAAAAATCGTTGAATGCTATCGGCGCTGTATTTAACGATCGAACCGTAGCGCCGATAGCATTCAACGATTTTTTACTATCAGATATGTCGGTATCTAACCAATTACTACACATTTAATTATTGTATAAGGTATTATATCAATTTCATATTTATCAAATTTAAAAAATCATATAGAATGGAAATATTGTAGGTCAGAAGAAACGTTTAATTTTCGAGTTAAAATAGCTCCGAGCGCGAAGGGTTAATCGGGACGTTGCACAGTGCGGTACCCTGTGGACAAAAATCTAAAAATTCGTTGTCTAAAATCCACTGGACTCTATGTTGAAACTATGTTTTAACATCTAAATTATCATGTTTATCAATAGAAAATTCAAATAATTCAGTAGGGGTTTAGTTATAAGCGTTTTTTTCTCATGAAAATCCTATATCAAACAATTTATTGATTCAAAGCGTCATTTACTTTCATGGTATCAGGAAAAAGAATTTTATGAAATATGTCCTATGGAATATGGTAGCTTAAAGTACAGCCAATGTAACTGAAATTTCAAAATTTGTAAGTCTCTTATGTGGAGTATACTAGTAAATAATACAGCTGAAATAATGTTTCTCACCTTTTTCTCCTTTAAATAGAGATATTTCAAGAAGGGTGCAAAACATCCTGTAGTTTTTGTTTTTTCGTAATTAATAGACATTATATTTCAATTTCCTACAAGTTTTTCCTGCTACAAACTGCTACAACCAAAGTTATTCAACATTAACCCTCGGCGAATCTTACTCTTCTACTCGGATATGAATACCTGTTCTTATCGATATTTACTTATCTGTTTTCTACACGTAATATATGTACTATTTGTTCATATTTCAGTTTTACATTATACATAAAACATGCAACATCTTATTGTTTCTTTCAAATCAATGTAGTGTAAAATATGGAAAATTCTAAAATAGTATTCCAAATCTTCGATTAGTGCATTTAAAACGATTCCGAACAAAAAATATAAATTATTCCTACGCTATACGAATTTTTTTATTTCTGTCCCAAATTCCTATCAAAGTACCGCACTGTGCGTTGGTCGAAGATGAAACTGACCGTATCGAACGGACGGGATGTTCGATATGAATTATGAATCTATGATAAATAACGCGCGGTTGATAATTCGTAATTCACCGATTGCGTAGCGCCGATACTTTTCTACGTATTCCGACTGGTTTCAGGGAACACGTCGTTTCTGCTTCAAACGGAGGACTGTAGCGCGGGTCGACACCTCCTGCTGTCGAATACCCTGCAGGACGGGGGTGCGGACAGCGACACGAACAGTCATTCCGGACTGATCGTCGAGGAGACGACGCTGACGTCGGCGAGCCACAACTGCAACGCCCGGGAGAAAAGCAACGGGAACAACAACTACGAAATGCGGGAGTTCAACAGGAGGCTGCTGCTGTCGAACGGCGGCAGCCCTGTCATGGGGATAACGACAGCCGGTCAGGGCAGGCGCACCTGACTATGGAAGTGGTTGCGAAACACCTCGAACCGTCTCCTCTACAGGAGCAACCGGTCCGCTGAGATCACCGTGTATAAGTAAGCTCGCTCGCGTGCGCTGCCCTTACAACCTACCCCCCTATACGCCCCACACCATATCTCGCTTACGGTTTATGGCTTGTCACGAAACCTAACCGTAAACACATCCCCTACCAACTTCCCTGCCACGAAAAACGACGCGAGCCGCTCCTCGGATTCCTTTGCAAGCTGGACCGGAACTGGGTCAACCCGAGCCACCTTGAAACCGCTCCACCCGGGCCAGGGATACCGCCGCCTGACTCCCGATTCCCGGATATGGTCTAGCAAACTTCTACAACAGTCCCTACTCTATCCCGGAGATCGCATATTCTCGACGCACGGTGTCTTCGAAACCCGACGAACTCCAAAAAAGCACGCGATTTTAACAACTTGCTGTCGAAATCGGGGAATGAAAATTATTATATTATCGGTTCCGGTTCTAAAACAGTTATAAAGAACCGAAATGATGTAAATGTTACGAGAATATCGGTTCTGGCTTATATCGGTTACGGTTACGGTTCTGAAGAACCGATATTATTTCGGTTCTGTAACTGCTATTTGCCGGTGCTGGATTCTAGATTTAATTTAGATCCTAAATTGAAATCTGAAAGACGGTATTCACATTTTTCGGAACAATCCTTCTTCCTCAAAGCGAGATAACGATCGGACGATTGTTTCCGTCGCGTCGAAATTATTTCCGAAGCTTCGGAGAGAGAGAGGAATTAAAACGTCGACCAGTTTCGGTGAATACAGTCCGGCCCAGTTTCGCGAAACCGTTTCGTACACGGGGTGTTCGCGTTGTCCGTAGTCGACGTTCTCGCGTCACCGGTCTTTGGTTCCTTCGGGATTGCAACGGATTGCCTCGCCGGTCACTCTCCCAACTCCGATGAGAGCGGGAGCGACCAGGCTGCACCAACCGGACCGTAGATAAGACACGGAGTTCTCTGCCGATCTGGATCGAATTGTTCGAAGGAACAGTCGAGTGCTGGTAACGTCAACGCCCCGTATACAGTATACAGTAGATCGGATGAAAAAAAACACTTTTTTACGAAATCGAGAACGCCCCACACGGGGAGAATTATGACAAATCTTTAACCTTCATACGTTCCTCAGGGTGAAAATTCACCGATTCAATATTTTCACATACTGTAAAATTATTTATCCTTTTATGTTTTCGTCGTGATGTATTTCTTTAAAATGTGACGTTATATATGAAACATAATGTGTTAGTTTAACGTGTACAATAAAAATGGGTGAATTGTTATCCTAGTCACTTTTATGCAGCTATTTTTGACGAACGTATGATGGTTAAGAAAAATCTCAAAGCTGTACGAGGATGCCTGAAGGATGCGCATTGCGACCAAAATTTGAAAATCTAAACATCTTTCTCTGTGTGGGACGTTTTACATTTTGAAAAAAATGTTTTTCCATCCGGTCTAGTGTACAATGTACAGCAAGGAGTTTCAACTTGTTCCCTTCCGAGAACCACAAGTTCTCCACCGTTAGTAAAACCTCTTCCCACTAGCACAGCCGTAGAGTTAGTGGGCGGCAGTATATTTTCTATAGACGCGACAATTTCTACACGATAGATGCGACCAAGAATGTCCCCCGTTTGGAACCCACCTTAATAAACTGTAAGTCCCGTCGCGAAGTAACTTTAGCAAAGAGTTGAGACCGACGTAAAATAAATTTTAAAAAAGAAAAGAATATCTCCCCAACAGTAGCGCGTTATAACTGGTTGGGGCCTTGGGCAAAGCAGAATTTCGGGGACCCCGGGGAAAAGCGTAGAATTTGGATCTTCGTTTGTACTCGGAGGCCCCTTTTTGCTTGGGGCCCCAGGCATTTGCCCAAGTTGCCCATAGGGTAACGCGCCACTGCCCCCTCAACTTAGTAATCTGATCTCGGCTCGATATATCGGTGTGATCCACTGCTAACGTGACGCGGAGAGTCCCAGTCGTCGTATAGAAAAGAAAGAGACGTGGACACAGTGATGCCAGAAAGGGACAAAACGGACCCTCGGTACTCTCCTCCTTTTCCCCTTCCACTATCCTATTCCATCGCCATCTAACGTCCCCCACACTAAGCCGTAGACACGCTGCGTGCGCACATATTACTCTGGTCGTCAGAGAGGGGGTACATCATTTCACCGTGATTCCCCTCATCTGGCATCACTGGTGTCTACGCTTAGTGAGGAGGACATTAGATGGCGATGAAATAGGATAGTGGAAAGGGAAAAGGAGGAGAGTACCGAGGGTCCGTTTCAGTGATGCCAGAAAGGGACAAAATGGACCCTCGGTACTCTCCTCCTTTTCCCCTTCCACTATCCTATTCCATCACCATCTGACGTCCCCCACACTAAGCCGTAGACACGCTGCGCGCGCACATATTACTCTGGTCGTCAGAGGGGGGGTACATCATTTCACCGTGATTCCCTTCATCTGGCATCACTGCGTGGACAGTTGCCGTCGCTCTTCACACGCGCTGCCCTTCTCTACGTTCGGCTCAGCCTTTGATCAAAACTATAGCTACCCTGTACGGTAGATGCGACCAAGTCCCCCCGAGGCTGTCGCGTCTATAGAAAATATACTGTATCGGTACGGGAACAGTGACGAAATTCTACGGCAATGATGAACTCGAAGAGTGAAAGATGTAAGTTCGCGAGCCACACGTTGGAACTCCCTGATATACAGTGTGGAGCACGAAAGAATACTAGCAGGAAGGGAAAGGGGGATCAAGTCTGACCACTCAGATCGCCTTTGCGTTCCTCTTGCCCCGTTCTCGTCCCGCAAGGTTTCTCTCGTGCTCTGGACTGTACAGTTATACTGTATACCGTCGACGAGCTTTGCGAGACGATGGACCAAACCCACGGACGACAGGCAGATGACGATAACGAGAATCCGGCAATCGGACGACACGTAAATCGAACAAACTGAAAAAGTCCGAGCGGACGAGAATACAATAATTAGATCGTAGTGTACAGAGAAAAAAAACAAAAGTAAACTAAACATTACGTAAATCCATGTAAACACTCGCACACGCATATACCCATACGCATAGACGAACCGACGGACAGACGATTTTTTTTCAATCGACGACGAATCGGAAAGCGCCATCATTCCTAAGAAGACAATACACGCGCTCGTAGAAACGGTAGACTAGCCGAAAACGAACCAGAGGACACGGTTTGAGCTATTGATTTTTTCCTATATCCGCGATCGTGTTCCGGTTTCGCGGGTAGCATACATCGGATTCCCCATCGAATCCGCAGAGGGGTTCGTGTTCGATTGCTCTACTCGTTTCTCCCTGTTTCTTTGGCCGTTCGAGTAGAGAGAGTTCGCGGCAACTTCTTTCTTAGCCTCTCGACCTCTCTCGGCCTATACGCGCGCGCGCGATTCGAGCGACCACGCGCAAAACCCGGGATAATCGACGCGAGAACACAAAAGGGAAGAAAAAGAAACAAGAGCAAAGACTCGTCTTCGGAGAGTCTCGACAGGTTCGATCGACCCGACACGAGCAATTAACGCGCCGCGTTTCCAACACCTTTCCGGTTCTTTTTTTTCCATCCTTCTCGAACGAAGGCGACGCGCGACGCAACGCGAGAGGATCCTCGAGCAGAGAGAAAAACACTCGACAGACGCTCGAATCGCGTACACGGCTACGCGTAGCTTTCCCTTCTCCTAATGCAATCACCGAGCCATCGAGCACACTCGAGATCAGACCCTCCGGCCAGGCTACCGAAGACGACGCGTCCTTCATATTTTTCTATTCAAACCCCCATCCGGTAACACCCTACACTCTCCTACCACTAAGTACCGTTAATACCGTCACCGAGGAACCTCGGGAATCCGAAAGTCCAGCAATTTCGAAATCTATTTTCTCTGTCGATTCGAGGCACAATGGTCCGGGTACCCAATCTAGAATATATATATATTTTTTTTTGTTAGTTTTGTTTATTTTTAAGTCGCATCAACTGCTAATGATTATTAACCCTCATTCGTCACTCGTGTCAATTTGACACAGTCTTCCCGAAATAAGTTGTATCGTTCGGTAATTTGTAAGTAAATTGCCCAAACCTTGGTGACTTTTATTTTTTAAATGCGAAACATATAACCGCAAAAAAACCAAACATGTGAATGTTAACTCATCAATTTGAATGAAAAAAAAACATCGAAAAGTAACTTTGTAAGTTTGTCTTGGTATTTTATCGTTTTTCTTTTTATCACTGTGTCAATTTGACACCGAGGGACAGATTCAGTTCGCGAAATGAGGGACGGATGAGGGTTAACGACGGCAGAATGTATATTGATCTTCACAAATTAAAGATGACCTCGATTTTTTTATAGAATAAATATTTTTCTTTTAATTTCTTCTATTGAAATTTGTAGATACTAGATGGGTTGACTAACTTTTGTTCAAGACATTTTTTATCTCATTATTGGAACCGCTTGAAAAATTGTTCAAAATAAACAATAATCTATAATAGTCTTACTAAAATGTTGATCTTTAAATGCTTCTGTTCTAATTACAATTTTGTATTCGTTAATATCGACATCTTCGGTATTGCTAAACATTTAGATAGTATAATAAATTTGATGATATCGGCGCCAGGTTCGATCATTTATAGAAAAAACAACAAATGTGCAATTATTAAATCATGCTTCTAACGTTTCGATCCCGATGTGGATCTTTTTCAAAGAGACATTTTTGCGTCTGAAAAATATATAGAAAAAAAAATTAAAATAAGATCAATATTTTTGAAAACCGTGTAACGGAAAAAGAAAACAGAAATAGTACACGTACATGTATCAAAAGTGGACAAACATTTAAAACAAATATTGAAGAGTTACACGAAAACCAACTTTAAACCATGGTGGCAGATATGTAACTGAAACACGTGCTGTTTCAAAGGCAAGAAGGCTCTGGCATATATATATATGATGTTCAGTGATTGGTAGATCGATATCGACAGATAGTAACCGTACATTAAATACCGATATGAAACAAGGTATTTTTTACCAACTGCTAGATCGGCCGACCGGACCACTGTGTAAGGGAGGAAAGAGCCCCATGGAGTCGCACGTTTTACCTGCACGGGAGATTTCGTAATTTTCCTGGTTCCCAGAGATTCCTCGTTACACGCTATGCAGGATCGCGGTCTATCGTTTTCCTATAGGCGCAACGATCGATTGCCGTGCAAACGCTCGCAGATTTCAATTGGGATGAGAAGATTGAACGGAGGACCGCCTCGGAAATCATCGGACCACGCCGGTCCGTAGATTTCCTCGGGCCGGATACAGAGTACTCGTGGTGCTCGATCGTCGAACGATCGACTGCGTTTCGAGAACGCGAAAAGTCAGCGCTACGTCGATGTTCCTAAAACCCGGCATAGGGAACGATTTAATCGAAAAATGTAAATTACAATAACTTCCCTATAAATCGGGAAGTTAACTAGAAAATCGAGATTCGAAGCGGAGGAACCCGCGGACCCAAAAACCGAACAACTGTTCCAGTAGAAAACGTTCCGAGACAACTTTCTACCGTTCTACAACATTTTTTAACGCCGTGTATTTCCGGTAACAGGTTAATCGCGACTCTCGTGTACCTTCTTTTTGTTGGAGGCATGCTCTCTCGTATCAGGATCCGGCCTGGCGCGATATTCAGGATACCTTCGACGCTCGACAATTCGAAGGAACCCCGGAAAATTCGAGTTCTCTGGAAGGGCACCGTTGCGAAAATTTCTTCCGGAGCCGAGCCGCGCATTCGTACCGTCGAATTTCAGTGAAACGATGGAAATTCGATGTTCGTTTCGATAAAAAATAATTGATCTTCGTCGAGCTGGTTCGTCCGTCTATCCGGGGAGTCGGTTCAACGACACCGAGCGAAATTCTCGGTAAACTCGATTACGTAGCTCCGTTTCAGCTGTATTTTTAGAGCGACGATTTTGATTGACGCTTGGACGTTTCGTTAGCGTCGGCCGAGTAGAACCGTAGATAATCTCGTTCCGAGGATAGCAGAGACAGGATTTCTATTAGGTATTTATATCGCGCGCGAGAGGATAGAAATCGATAGAAATAGCTCACTTGTCCCAGGACTCGAACGCGAAAAAACTAATGAAAAGGAAGACTGCAGCCGCCGAACAAGTTAGACAAGTTAAGACTATCGTAAAAAATCGAGACCAAGTCGCAAGACCCGAAGGTATATAAATAACGAAAGACCAAATCAAAACGTAGAGAATACCTATCGAGCGTTCCTTTTTCTTTTTTTTTTGCGAAACTGGACGAAAATCGCGACAGGACGAGGGGTGGTTTTTAAGCTTTTTTCAGAGGTCGTTCCCGAACCCCTTCGAGCAGCTTGTAATGAACGGACGTTGGCGAACGTTGCGCGCGTTGCAGGAAAAGTGTATCGAAATTTTCACCGATTCGACGTTACATTCCTTTCGCTCGTTCTCCGATAAAAAGAAAGAAAAAAACCGTCGGAGAAAGAACCACCCCTGGTTCGCAAGAGCCGCGAAGCACGCGCGAGCGCAAATAACTTTGTCCCGTTCGATGATTTTTTAAAAACAAAAAAACTCCGTCGACGAGCTGGACGTTATTCAAACTGTTGCCGAATATTTTCCAGGTATAAAGTTGACCGTACAATTTACCACATCCACACAGTACACTTTTCCTGCGACAACGCGGTTCGCAGCGAGTGCAAGATCTGCGCGACGCGACCCGGGCCAAGCCGAGCCGAGCCGATTGCCAACGCTAATCAGTGACGGGAGTGGCGAGAGTGACGGGAGTGACGAACAACGAGCCGTTTCGGTAATCAAGACGTCGATCCAACGATAGAAAACGCAACATTGTGAAACACACGGTGCGGAAAAGTGGTATGAGGGTCTCGAGTTTTCACGGGAAGGGGACCGACTGCGAGTACGGCCGATGCACCTCTGCTCCACGAACCGAACAGAACTCATGTGAAACGAGAAATCCAGAGATGCGCGTTATCTTCCTATTAGGTCGTTGCATGTGAAATGACCGATTTTTAACGTTGAACAACTGCAACTATCTCTTATCGATCAAAGAATCACACGTTTCTTGATTGTATTATGGTAGAAATTGAATTTTTTAGTCACCGACAGGCTTCGTTTTCAAGATTCTCATCTCCATTTTGTAGTTCTTTTTACTATCAACGAAT
Organism: Lasioglossum morio; assembly: GCA_916610235.2. NCBI lineage: Eukaryota > Metazoa > Arthropoda > Insecta > Hymenoptera > Halictidae > Lasioglossum > Lasioglossum morio. The sequence continues at coordinate 24,477,241 of OU744326.1, forward strand.
AGTGTGATTAATAGACTGGAGCCATATAAACAGTTTATCCCTAATTTAATCAGTTTAACCCTTCGTTGCATGATTCTTTTAATTGGGAAAATATAGAAAGAAGGTCAGTTTTTGTGTTTTAATAAACGTAAATAAACATAGTAAGAAAACACATTGTTAGTTTTCTATATACCAGATTTGTTAGCTGTATCAGATATGATACACTACGTAGCGATGGGTTAAGGGTCCCTCGGTGTCAAATTGACACACTGGTAAAAGATCGCTCACATAACACGGTAAACATTTATTTTTCGATATTCTCTTATCCAGAAACTGATAAGTTAACATTTACATCCTGGACTTTTCGATTTAAAAAATTAAACGAAGTTTCGGGCTTGACGTACACAAATAACAGAACAGTATAACTGATTTCGGGAAAACTGTGTCAAATTGTCACGAGGGATGGATGAGGATTCACAGATTGATCAAATCACTGTAACCATTCTACTGTTTTAAATTGCACCCACCCAATTTTTGCCATAATTGCATAAAATGCACAATCTATTTGGTTAGTCGCCACATTTTCACCAATTATCACGAAAATCCACAGGCAATATGTTGTTGTGTCCACACATGCAAAAAGAGCGCGCGACAATCGCACTGATTGACGTTCAAATCAAATCTATTTAAAAGGAACTTTGTATGTGTAAATTAAATTTGAAGATAGGATCGTAAGCTTTGTACCTCAAAGTACAATTAAATCGGACATTTCATATGCGATAACGAAATACTTCTACGCGTGCATGTATTTCTCGCGCGTCTCTTCGTCGTTTCTCCTCGAGCAAGCTCGAAGTCGATTACTTTTGTAGATTTGTTTCTAGACTACATACAAGTATCCTACACGAGGTCACACTTTCATCTCCAACCCTCTTCGCTTTCCATCGGCGCGAAGTACAGTAAATCCTTAAATACTATCCAACAGGATTATTCTGAGCAGACAGCGTTTGCAAAAATGACTTTATTTCTACCACGTTTTTATTAGCTTGCTTTCTGTTCGGTAGAAATAATTAATTACAACAATTAATTTTAAACTAACTTCCCGATGAGCTAGACACTTGAAACTTTCAACATAGCTCAAAGCTGGATGACAATGCAATAATCCAAAAAAAAAATTTTAAAAAGACTGTGCGTTTAGGATTTAACAATATTTTTAAATTTGATTTATGACTGCGTCTACAGCGCTGACTTCAATAGAGAGCTGAACATAGAGAAGGACGGAATGAAAAGTGTCACCGGCACAGCGTTGCCCGGCAGTGGAGTGAGTAGGCACTAGACAACGTTTACGTAGACGATCCCGGACAGTATTTAAGGTTTTACTGTATAGCGAGGAGAGACGAGACGAGTCGGGGTGGTTTCGGGCTCGGAGCCGTTGTATACTGATTTTATATGCGAGTCACGCGAGTAGTATGTCACAGTACAATGTAACTATCGTTGCCGATCAGATAATCCGTACACAGAATCGGACACCGTTCAAGTAGAGTTTGATCAGAAGCAAAGATACCAGGATCGGATCTTTGCTGAAATATCCGATCCATCGTACAGGGTGATCCAACGGTATACAAACCAGTTGGAGAACCATCTCGTTGCAACCGTAGCAGCAACGAAATTACATACTCGTAACTTCTTTTTTATTTTTTATTCTATCAAAAGCGACCACATATTTTTCGAGCAACCCATGCGTTTCCTTCTACATTACCGAGCTACGAGATCGAACCATCTTATCGCGTCGATCGCCGGCAAAGGCGGAGCAGCGTTTCGATTATAGTCTAGAAAATAAACGTACGGAGCAAACAAGAAGAACAAAAAAAAAAAAAAAAGAGGAACAAACTATCCACGCGGCGAGACATCGGCATCGAACCGTAAACGGGTAAATGGGATTGGAAAACGCGAAAAGGAAAAGCAGCTACGCGGCGTTCCACTTTTCCGGAAAGCGTTCGCACAGCGACAAACTCGAGGCTGTTATTTATACAAGCGTGTTGCTCGCGATGAAACTTTCACGAACGATATCGGGCAGATATATCAAAAGGTTAATCGTCGATCGTCACGCGAGCGTTTCACCTGACCGTCCTGGGCTGTGGCCGCGGTTCGCGTTTCTCGTGCGTACGCGGTCAACACGAGCGCCAAACGTGTCGGCTTCGCCGTGATCATCCTTCAAAACTTTCGAACGAACCGGATATAGCTGAGCACGCGTGACAACGATCACCGACGAACGATAGTTACGGCGGACTGTGCCGGTGTACTACTGCCAAAATGATTTTTGCGTTCGGGAATACGTTTTCTTTTTCCGTCGAAACAAGAGGATCGGACGTCCACGCTTTTCTCTCGAGAATCCGTCGGCATGTTATTATGCTTCCAAACTAGCGACAAAAGCGATTGATAAGTAGATAAACGGTGCTCGAAGTAAACGATCGTTCTATTCGGTGAAAAGTTATGTTTGTGTTAAAGTTGCCATCGAAAAATCCGCATAAACATCCGCAGTCCGGTCGCGACGCGCATCAGGGAATAGTAACAGGAACGGGAACGGGAAACAGCATATGGCGGTCCGACGGTTTCAGACGTCAGAAAGAAAATCTATTAATATGGTAAATTTAGACGGTGAGACGGGGGGTAAGAAAAATTCTGAAATTAGTTCTTTTTATATAAACGGATACGCGCAGCGCGAGTAGCCTGTATTGATCAGTGCTATAAAACTGTAAGTCGTACGAGTACGAGATACGATACTCAAAGTAATTGGCTTCCTAGCTAGGATTAATCGAGTCTATAGGATTATACGTTTTACCAACGCAATGATAATGGACACACTGTATTAGTAGACTGTATATATAGCGGTGTATGGTAGAGAGTACAAGTTAAGTCGTCGATCGTCTGCTTAAGAAAAAAGCCGTCAAAAAGGAACCGAATAAACTATTTGCGTTTAGTCCTATCGTCCTAGCGAGTAACGGTCGGACTAACTAAAGTTTGATTAACAGTAATATCAGTCTGGACAACAGGGTATCATTAGCACAATCGTACATTGAGACGCGCTCGATTTACCGGTCAGATGTCATCCTTTCTAACGTCGAGTCCTATTTTGTTCTAGTTCGTCTCGTTCGTCTCGTTCGTTTCCTTTGATTATCGTTCAACCGCCGCCGTATAATTTTCGTGCAGTGTCCCGGAATAGAGTTTAGTTCCCTCCGAGTAGGTCCGAAGTAGTTTCGCGTAGTCAAGGGTTCTTTCTTAATCAGGCCATCGAATTATCGTTAAATGTACTAAGCTAAACTAATTATATGAAAGCTTACACCTCGCAGACATACAGCCTCTGCCACTAAATGTATATATGTAAGGGACATTATACACCCGTGCTCGTGTAGTGTACAGGGTGAACCGACCGACTCGAGCACCTTCAACGTCCCGCTTATTCTCGACGATGGGAACAACGAATCTCTGAGGAAAACACGATTTCGCTCGAACGGATCGATACCGCTAATGGGCTAACGATTCTTCTCAAGGTCATCTACATCTCTCTCCCTTCTCTCAACGAGACTACATATTTTTATCGTCGTGACGCGATGGTCGAGGTCAAGACCGATCCAACGACCTACGACGTCGCGACCTATTTTTGTTTCCATCTTTTTAAATTGTACCGTAGAGACGTTGACCTTCGTTTGACCTTCGCGATATCGTGGACCTAGGCCCACCTTTAGATAGTTTCGATTCGAATACTTTTCCCCTTCGGTTTCCACCGAGATTCGTTTTGTCCAACGTTGACAAAGAGCGGAATATTTCGGATGTCCGAATTGGCTGGTACATTCTGTGCACGCATATATGTATGTATATGTATATGTGTATGTATATGTACATGTATATGTATAACGAGAGGTAGCGTAAATTGATTTTGAACTGATCATTTTAGATGGCAGCTACCATACCGTTACCGCAAGCCACCCGGAAGCGAAACAGTCTATACATGCCACCTTTTCGATTAGACATTAAATTAAGCTATTAACTTTCGCCTGCTACGGAACATTACAAAACAGCCGCGCGTTCCATTATCTTATGGATTCCTTCTGGACTTTCGTTGAGTTCGTCCGTACGGTTTGTTTACACGGTTGGGCTTCGTCGAATTCTCGCGTGACGTATAATTGTATAGCGAACGAAAGACTTCGTATCTCCATGTTACCACTCGCTCGGATGTACCTACCCTGAATCCTGGAGAAACTATACGATCCCCATAATCGAGAGGAAAGCTTCAAAACGTTCAAATGTGTAGCAAATTTGTAACTAATTCATATTTAAGTGTAATACCGTATGTAATACCGAGAAGAATGGACGAGAGGGAGCTTTGAATAGTGCCTGCTTAAAGAAGACAAAAATGAAACAACACGAACAACCCGATTTACTGTAATCTGTAAATGGTTAGACAAGGTATCGTACGTTGTTTCGTACAACTCTAAATTCTATAGGACTACCGTAGCCAAGTATGGGAAAAAGTGTTCTTGTATAGGAATGTGTTCGTTACGTTCGTTACGGTGATTACGCGTATCCTCGTGCACAACGAAACACGCTTATCTCGAGTTAACTCCACCCGAAATTTCCCATTCTTCAACCCTTCAGTGGACTTTTCAAACGAACGGACTTTTAAAAATCAATTTATGATTATCAAATTCCATTTAAACATTAGTGAAAATATATAGGAATGCAGTCGAAGGTAAGTTTCCTTTTTTTTCTGGGAAATTCTAAACGACAATGAAAAAATTGACAGTCCACTTAAGGATTAATTCTCTCAATCTAAGATCCGTTTCGAAATGATTTGTACCCGCATTCTTTTGGTTTCACGAATTTCGCGATCAATACCGAACCGACACGGATACGTTGCGTTTGTGATCATGTTTTCCCGCACTCGTGTTCTATTGTTACATCATGCCACTCTTCCCCATACTGTACTATGAGTTCATGTTATTCGATATTCTTAAATGTACATAAAACCTATGTGGTCGTAACTGTATGTACATACTGTTAAACGTTCTATTACTCCTCTGAAATATGAATACAAGGAAAAATTGGTTATTTAGTATAATTCTGTGTCAACGCTTTTTACTTACTCTTATCATCGATTCCTTCACCTGCAGAACAGTATCCATTACAGCCCCACCAATCACCACCTACGATAATTGCACCATTAGTTGGTGAGAACGAGTGCTGCGTATTTTTGTTTCGTTAGTTTCGACTTACTGGATTTTGTTTTGGTTTTAGCACACAATGAAGCGCCGAGCTGTTGCTGCAACGTTGATTCATTTCGGCAAAATTTACCGCAATTTCTGCTGCCATGCTCGCATTATTTTCTATGAGCGCCATATCTACAGAAAAGTTTTCTAGAGACTTTCTTCAAACGCAATGAAAGCTTGCCTATACTTACTGGCCTGCAATGATTGACCATGCGTAATTTTGTTTACTTCTTCCAACAAATATGGAGTTACGTTCTTTCCAGTTATGCCTTTGTATTTTGCAGCTTCTAGAGCTTTGTTTATAGCTGATTCCATTTCCTTTGGATCCAGCGCGTGTTGTTCAGGAATAGGAACGACAAACAGTAGTCCCGTTTGAATGCCTAGTTCCATTTGAGCCTTTAGAATGTGTCCAGCTTCCTTCGAAGTAGATATTCTATGAGGGGCTTTAGTTTCCTTAAGAGTCTTCCTACAGTAAAACGCTGGAAAGCAATCTGTTTCGCCAATCTTTATCACCGGAACTCCTTGAGTTTCCTACAAAAAGAGTAAAAACCTGCATGAAACTTTTGACACCGCAAGTCTGTCTTCTATTTGCTGCAAGCCATACCAACCAGATATTCCAATGTTTTTTCAATGTCTAAAATAGATTTAACTCCTGAGCATACAACAGCCACAGGAGTGCATCCAAGTTCTAACAAGTCTGTGCTGATATCAAACGTTGATTCTGCACCACGGTGAACACCACCGATTCCTCCTGTTGCCATTATAGGTATACCAGCTAAATTTGCCAACAACATGGTAGCGCTAACGGTTGTTCCCCCATTGAGCTTCTGCGAGATAATCGGTGATAGGTCTCTACGAGAACATTTAAAAGATTCTTTGGAGTTCGATGTAGCTAGAGCTTCTAATTGCTCTTGATTCAATCCAACGTGCACCTGTCCTTTCAGAATTGCTATAGTCGCCGGTATAGCACCCTAAGAAGAATACAGATCCAGAAAACATAAGTCCAAGAAATTGATAACTAGACAGCGGATTTTATGCATTTATGACGAAAATTAGTAGGTGTAATTTAAACCATTAAAAACATTAGACGAACTTAAAAATAATGTTACATTGTTTTCAACCCATGGAACAATATTAAGAATGTTGCAATTTAGGTGGAAAATTTTTATTTTGCATAAAGATCGGCTGTCTATTGGCAACACTGTCATAAAATGCATTATAATTCCAAATCATTTACTTTTGATCTAACAGCATTCTCAACTTTGATAGCAGTCTGGAGATTATAGGGATAAGGCATTCCGTGAGTAATGATGGTAGACTCTAAGGCAACGATCGGTTGTCCATTTTTTTTCGCCGCTTCTACATCCCGCCCGTAAATAAATATACTCCTTTCGGTACTCGATGGACGATTATTCGTCGGATTAAACCACTTTAATCGGCCAAAGAATCTTTTGTAATTTGTCCACAGCATCTTCTTAGACTGTAAAACATTCGACTGTTGATGCCGATCCGATTTATTACTGGCGGGGAAATCCCAAATGAACAACCATAGTCATGGAGAGCTGATACCGTGGGAATTTGATATCTATATACCGTCTCAACAGATTATTGAACTTACTGTAAAAACAGAAAAAAGGGTAATAAAAATTGCACGAAGTCATGCCTGGCTAACCTTTTCTCGATCTTCTAATTCGTCGGTGAACTTGAAAAATACCGAGTTGGTAACCGGAAATGAATTTTGCTTCGCCGCATCAGGAACAACAGCATATCAGCATATATATCAGTGAAGATAATGTTGTTGAAGATTCTCAAATAGTTACACATCAATATATGTACATTAAATAATTATCAATACAAGTTTGAATGAAGCTGCGGCGACCTCGATAATTAACTCAAGGATATTAATTATGGTAAGTATATTACCCTCGGATGGCTAAACATGACATGGCAGAAAAGCGACAGAGTCTACTGGCAGATTTGCAGCGGACGTGGACCACAATCTGCCATCATGGTTACGCCATCTAGCGACGATTTTAGTGAGAGTATAGAATTATATATTAAATTGAAATGAATTGAAATTAAGTATAAATTAATTGAAATTGTAGTTAGATTATGCTTGCGAGCCAATAAAATCGTCGCTAAATGGCGTAACAGTCTTTGACGGCAGATTTTGGGCAATTTGTCGGCAGATTGGTGAATATGGCGAAACAGGTGAATATACGTAATCGATGCCACCGTTGGGCGGTCGTCTGCCGCCAATTTGCTAGCAGTTCGCTTACTGGGCCTATGAAGCGTTTGAAAAAGTAGCTTAATTTTTAATAGAATTTACTTTATTTTTATTACGTACGTTCTACATTATACGAGTTCGAACAATCATTATTACTTTTTTATACAACTTCGAAGCCTTTTTTATACCTATAAATAATTCTAGAACGTTTATGCAGCTATTCCGAAATGTATTATTTAAATCTATAGTTCGAATTTAATTACGGTGACTTCTAAATGAATAGTAAACACCTAACGTGCCCTTTAACATTTTGTGAAACACTTAGCGTGGTGTGCCATTGATACATTGACACATCTGCGTATGCATATTGAACTTTGATCCAAAAATCCAGGAGCGTACATAGTCGAAAGAAAAACGTGTTTAAAGTGAATATTAATCGCTGAAATAAATTACGTTAATAAACTGACAGTGTACAATAAAAATTTTGCTTGGAAATACATATTGTACATATTGAATAAAATGTATAATAAAAATATAATGATCTGTCATTACAGTACGCATATATACTACATTATATAAGATTTTAATACACTGCACTCAAGTTTTCTTTGATTTCGGTTAATTTTTTGCTAATTTACATACCAACTAATATGCAAATTTATTCGCTGCTATGAGATTGTTTTCTCCAGTTGAATGACTTTGAGAATAGCATGCGGCGGAAGTCAGCAAAAAAGTTCAAGGTAACGATGCATGTGGCGAGAATACGTCATCGAAGAGTGCCGTTTATAACGCACGAAACTTACTCGGCATTCGATAATTTGTATAGTAAACAAGAACATAGAAATATCCTCACATAAATTTCAATTAATTCACAAAGAAAATACATACATATAGATATACATATATATAAGTACCTGCTGTATACTTCAGCACCTCCGTGCCCCGCGAAACAATTGCTACGTTCCTGTACAATGTAGAAAGTATTATATAGAACCGTGCCGCATATGATTTCCCCAGTTTTAACATCGCGAGCGTGGTAGGATTATGAAGGTAAAAAGTCTTCGTTCGTAAGTAGTGTCTACGGATATTGTTCGAAACTATTATCTCAGCGATTCATTAAAAATAGAAATATGAAATCGAAGAAATCCAGTTCTGTTGGAACACTCTATCTGAAAACGTATAATCTCACGCTAGTTTTTGGGTAAGTAACTACTGTAGATAAAAACGCTCGACGTTATAACTTTAAATAAATAATTGATCGAATAAAATGTTGTTGCAGATGGTCTTACATACTTGTCAAATTTTTGCAAAATGATTTTTCGTCCACTGTGGAAGCAAGTTTGTGGCAGAACCTTAAATGGCCTGTTATCATTTTCCAACATGCAGCTTTGCTGGAGGTAAGAAATCGATTCAGAGAATTTGAATTTTATAATTGATTTTCATTTTTGCAGATAGTACACGCGATCGTGGGATTAGTTAAATCGAATCCTATGCTCACACTGTTCCAAGTTACCAGTAGAATTCTTATAGTGGATGGTGTATTGTTAGCAATACCGTACAGCGAAATATCCACCATTGGATTATGGTTGGCACTGTCAGCATGGTCGATAACAGAAATAATAAGATATTTGTATTACTTTATGAATCTCAATAATTATGTACCACATGTGCTCGTATGGTTAAGGTATATTATTACAAGAGTTACATAAAAATCTTTCGAGCTAATAAGACTATCGAAATGTCAAGGGTTACATTTTAATTTACAGGTACACATTGTTCATTGGATTATATCCGATCGGTGTATCTGGAGAATTATTATGTGCATACGCAGCTAGCCAATACGGCAAATCACATCCAGAAGCCTGGAGTTACGCCCTACCTAACTCTTGGAACTTCACATTTAGTTATCACTATTCACTTTTAATAGTCATGCTCACATACATTCCTAGTGAGTTGCCAAAATATTATGCGTACTGTTGCAACACAGATACTATATTACATATATTTAATTATTATTTCTTTATGTTACAGTTTTCCCACAACTATATCTTCATATGTTCTCACAAAGGCGTAAAATTTTGGGAAAAGATTCGCTCAAAAAAGCGCAGTAATATTGTATATAAGTAAGGTTTGTATTTGGTATTAACGGTGTCTTTATACCTTATTACATTGACAATACATGTTTCAGTTTATAAAACCAGAGTTGTATTTATTTCCCTTGCGACGAAACGAAACTATTCATCTACAAACTTGTCGAAATTGAATTTTTCAATTCGTGACTCGACAAATGTAAATCGCGAGTTATTTTGTAATACAAATCCATATTCATTGAAAATGACATGTAAAAACTTGAATATCTACATATGCAAGTACGTGTCGTTGCCGTCGAAAACAATTAAATTCATGGAAATTTAGAATATCGATTAAAGTTTAAACTAATCGAAATCAAAACTGCAGAACCGTGAGAAACCTGCCTAGTCACACAATCTGATTGGTTGACGCTACCGTTCCGACCAATAGCGAAAATAGGAAGATACTTTACATGTGCATAACAACCAATCGTACTCGCCTTCTTTTCGCGGGTCTTCTTTCCGGTCCTGTAATACATAGATGTATTTACAGATTTTGCGAAACATTTTCGATCCTTATCGTTTATCGACTTTAAGTTAACCGTTCAATAAACTGTTACAATTGTTCGTGTGAAAGAACAATTAATCGATCCTTATTCCAGTGCCATAATTATTAGGAAAAAATAAAATTCAGACTGTTCAAAGGGGTCGTTACAGTTCGACAACATGTCCGAGCGCAACGATGATACAGAAAATGGTAATATTTTGAACTGTCAATCAGTCGTGAAAACAAAATTCGATTTTTCTTTGACTTTACTCGCGTTCTAACTTTTTCATCGCAAATTGATATGTGTGTTTCTTATCTCTTTTATTCTTCTCGATACTTACATATAATAGTGAACGAAGTGGTATCCTCGATCATGATTTCGTAGCATCGAACATCAATTTCTCTGTAATAGATATTAAATTACAAAGTTGTTGATTGCAGGTTCGGTGTTCTTAGAAAGTATTTTTGTCTCGCGCTTGCACCGTGTAGATTTGTTCGCGTTAACAAGGTGAAATGAATCATGTTCTCCTTATCTGTCATCCATGGAAATCGGAAGTTTTATTAATTAAATAATACGATTAAGTGAATTAAGATATTGTGTACCGTTCGAAGATATTCAGTTCTAATTTACGGGCACTTTGTTCGCGAATAAACAAAAGGATTTTGAGGTAATTATCGAGTCACGTGTACAACTTTAATGGAGTACGTTTTGTTGTAAAATTTCGACATATGTTTGCAGCACGCCAATGTTTTCACAAATCACATTTCCTTTAATCAGTCGTCTACATCAATTATTTCTCCATCAGCTGTGGCGAAAGCATCTGTTCGCATATCATTGTTCGAGTCAGTAAAGTATTCTCTTTCATTCAAATTGTCTACTCGAATGTACTTTTTTTCATTAGCATTTTCATTATTTTCATAGGTTATCAATCGTTTGTGACATTTTCCAATCGTATCCAATTCAAATCATAGCTTCGGTTTTATACTGCATAAGAGCATGACATAGTTATATTTGTGGTTGTCAGAAAAAATGCAGCATGTCACAATTTCAAAAGATCGGAGTTTATGCATTAATTGAACTTTATAGTATAGGATGTACATATTTAGAAAGACTCAAAAAAATAATGCAATTTAACTGAAGTCCTGTGTCAAAGCATTAGTGATTAAAACTTTAAACGACAGTGCCTTGAAAATGAAAGTATGTGACATGTGGCCTGCTTCCTGACAGCCACATATATATTATAGCGCAAAAAGTAATTAACATTTTTCTACTTTTTTTTTGCACTGAAATTAGAGAAGAAATTAAATGAGGAGGCGAAAGACAGTTCTTCGACACGGGAAGAGGTAGAAGATTCCGACATGGAAATGATCCGAGAATATTTAGGACAGATGTTGTTGAGGTTTTTTGATTCACCGCCGTGCGATGGACAGACCCAGAAAAAAGTTCTACGCGAGCTCAGCATAGACGGGATAGTAGACTATATCAAGGAAAACGAAGACATAAAAATTATCACAATGGCTGGAGCTGGTATATCCACGTGTAAGTATCCGAAACTTTATGCTAGAACTATATAGAACTATATTTTACTATATACAGAGTTATGTCGTATTCGCAGCTGCGGGTATTCCAGATTTTCGATCGCCGTCTAGCGGGCTGTATCACAATTTAAAGAAATACAACTTACCTTATCCTCAAGCTATTTTCGAAGTCAGTTATTTTATGGAAAACCCAGAGCCGTTTTTCACGCTTGCAAAAGAATTATTGCCTGAAGGGTTCAAGCCAACTCCGTGTCACTATTTTATACGACTCCTGTGGCAAAAAGGTTTACTCTTAAGGCACTACACGCAAAATATCGATACATTAGAAAGGATTGCCGGCTTGCCCCCAGAAAAATTGGTCGAAGCGCATGGAACTTTTCATACCGGACAGTGTCTCAAGTGCAAAACAACGTACACTTTGCCATGGATGAAAAGTAATTTATCTATTAAATATATAAATTTATCTTTATTAAAAGTAACTTATCGCATATATAGCGTATAGTATTCTGAAACTAAAAGTTTCCTTTCAGAGAAAATCATCGAAGGTACTGTACCAAAGTGTGAGAAATGCAACGAGGGTGTAGTGAAACCTGACGTTGTTTTCTTTGGGGAATTATTGCCGCAACGTTTCGATCACCTCATTGAACAGGATTTTCCGCAAGCGGATCTATTGATAATAATGGGATCCAGTTTGGTTGTTCAACCGTTTGCTTCCTTGGTAGACAGGTAGAGATTATTAAACGATAAACAATTAGAAAGTCGTATCCCGAGAACTCGTATTTAAATTGCTATTTTTTCGCTTCAAGAGTACGATCTACCTGTCCACGTTTACTCATTAATAAAGAAAAAGTTGGCATGCAAGATCGTTTGTCACGATTCCTGGGACTACGACAGGGATTTGTCTTCGATACGAAAGATTCTCACTGTGGACGCGACGTTGCCTGGTTAGGTGATTGTGATACCGGTTGCAGAATGTTAGCAGAGAAAATGGGTTGGGGGGTACGTTCTTCCTTTTGAATTGTTTCTTCATGCAACCCGAAAAAATCTTCTGCAAATTTTATTCGAACCGATCGTTTTTTCCAGGACGAATTAACAGATCTTGTAAAAAGGGAACACGAACGATTGGATGCTGAAAATGCTAAGAAGGATTAACTATATTAATATTATTATTGCGAGGTAAACTTGTTTATTAACGCAATCGATATTTAAGTTCGCCACTATTTTTTTTATAAAGAAAAACTTATTTAGCGAAGGCTATTATCTGTTAAAGTAATTGTATAAATGTTATTTATACGACAGAAGATTTCATACGATGATTTCGGTGAAATACGCTTTTGCTTACGTCCGCTTCACGGAATTCTGTAGATAAATTATAGCGGCATAAGCATAATTTTCTAATGTATATTTGAACGTGTAATTTATTCTTTGAATGTGATCGTGACAGTTGAACCGGGTGTACAAATAAAATAGAAGACTATGAAACTCTGAAAACGTTTTCAATTGAACGTAGCAGAATCATTTCATTCTAAAAGGCTTACTAATAACTTCCTCAGCTTCCTGCTGATACACCTGCCCTTCGCCGACAGCTGGGGCAGCCATAGGTTTGCGACCGCAATATTGTAACTAAAAATCATAATACTTTTCACGTACAAATATTTGTTCTCAGTGAAATCATTTAAATAAATTTTTCTTTAACTTACACGTCTGCCGCATAAATTCTCGAAACGAGGTTTCACAAAGCTCCACGGCCCCATATTTTGTGGCTCTTCTTGGCTCCATATGAAAGCTGAACAAATATATTTTTATTCAATTTTCAGGACTCTCACTGTCATATAACTCTGCGCAGTCGTTTTACTCACTTTTTGCGTTTCCATATCTGTCGAGCTGTTGCAATAATTCATGAACTGGAAAGGGACACAAAGTCTCCAACCTAACGATAGCTACGTTCTTCTGTCCCGTGGTATCTCTATAATTATCGAGAGCATAAAAATGTTTTCCACTTGCTAGAATGATTTTGTCCACGCCTGCTTCCGCCGCTTTCTCATCTCCTGTTAGCACATTACTCGTGTCGTGAAAAGGAAAATGAAAACAATTATCCTAGTAATATTGTTTTGTATACCTATGACATTCGTGAACCTGGTTCGTGGGCCCATTTCTTGTAACGACGACGTCGCGGCATTGAGACGTAACAATGTTTTCGGAGCCACAACGATTAAAGGTTTTCGGAAGTTTCTTACCATCTGAAACGGCAGAAGCTTAAAAAGAAGCAAAGCAGTTTGTGAAATATCTATTCGGAACACAAGAATCATCCTCGTACTTGTCTCCTGAGTAAGTGAAAATACTGCGCCGGGGTTGTAGGGTTCACGACATGCATGTTCACGTCATCTCCATCCGGTTTGTTCTCGTTGCTATCGGTGAGTTGTAAAAACCTCTCTATTCTACAGGAGCTGTGTTCGGGGCCAGCGCCGTCGTAGCCATGCGGTAGAAGAACGGTCAGACCGCTGCTTAACATCCATTTCGCTTCGCCGCTAGTCAGAAAGGTGTCGATCACGATCTGTGCTCCATTGAAGAAATCACCGAACTGTGCTTCCCAGATGGTTAAGGTTGTCGGCAGAGCTATGCTCATTCCGTACTCGTAACCCAGAACCGCTTCTTCCGACAGAATGCTGTTAGCCAATTCCAACTTACCCGTTTGACCCTCGATCATCGAGTTTAGTGGGATCTGTATGTCTGGAATAATGACGAAATAGTGTGCTTACGATAAGTAAATATCAATGATTCGACAGATTCGGGAATACCGATGTCCGCTTACTTCCGGTTGCTTGATCGACGAACATAGCGTGCCTATGGGAGAACGTTCCTCGGCCCACGTCCTGTCCGCTTATTCTAACATTGTATCCTTGGTATAACAGACTTCCGATGGCCAATGCTTCGCCGGTGGCCCAGTCCAGACGCCCTTGCCGATGGTCGTCGGTTACTTTTTTCAGTCTGGCTTGAACGTGGCTCTTTGCTAATTGCGGATGGATCGTCTATACATAGAAACGTGTAGTCGATATTAAATGGAATATCACGATTTACCGACTACAGTATTCCTTCGGATCATGTGTGACAACCTCGGGTATATGGAGTGTCAGGAAACGTAGAGGTACTTCTTTCTTTGACATATGCCGAACGTAGAGAAGGACAGCGTGTAAACGACAGAGACCGTCGAGGCAAATGGCTGCATATCGATTACAATGTCAATGCAAATAGTGAAATAGAGAAATAGAAAAATTTCACGAATTGATAAAGGTTTTGTAACGAAATAACTAAAATATCCGAGTCCTTAGTAGTTGGGATAAAAAATTAACATCATCCGAAGGAATACTGTAGTACGATTAATGTACTATTCTCTATTCTCGCTTCTCACCGAATCGTCGTCGACTCGGACACTCTTCTCGGCGATGAATCTCAACAGACCCAGGTCGACGCCTGTGTCCCACTGAGTTACGCTTGCCTCAGCTAGCTGCATTCCCTTCCAAAAACCTGCGAAGCACGCGGGTTCTGGTACGTAAGCGTCCACCTGTTTCAGAGCTTGGTTCAACCAAGCGCTGTGATCGTCGATCGTGCGCTTAGCTTCCTCCAGGGTAAAAATGTTAGACTTTACCAGTGTATCTAAGTAACGATCCGGTACCGATCTATGTGAAAACAAAGGTAGACTCACTCTTTCATTTTTCAGACGCGCAACGAGTTTTAAAACACCTACGAACGGTTCTGTATAATTTGATAGACAATAGGGTTCGTGAACGTTGGATCGTCCAGTTCGTTGTGACCCCATCTTCTGAAGCAATTCAGGTCCACGAAGACGTCTTTCCTGAACTTCCGTTGGTACTTGAATGCGAGTCTAGTTGCTCGGACGACCATCTACGGCACGGTGTTTCAATAGTTTAGCGACTTATTGTTCTCGGAACAAACCTTTTGAAGGGTGTAGATTTCTCATTCCTCGATAATGTAAACGTAAATGTATAAAAGATGCATTGAATGAAGTCGGTACATTTAAAGAAGTAATACAAAATAGGACTTTTGAGGGCGATTCTGGCCTAGATTGATTTTTTCTCTAGCGCTTTTGACTATTGAAAAACCCCATTGCATGCATTATCGAGAAATGAGTCTATATCCCTTTAACGCCAATACTAGAAGCAGGCAGTAACACGACGTATACCTCGGGATCGTCTCCGTTGACGTGGATCACCGGAGCGGAGATCATCTTCGCCAAGTCCGTGCAGTATCTCGACGACCTGCCGATGGAAGCTGGCGTGGTGAATCCTAGTTGATTGTTCACGACCAAGTGAATCGTTCCACCTATTTCGAAGTGCGGGGCTTGGGACAAAGCCAAGCATTCTTGGTTGACGCCTTGGCCAGCGTAAGCGGCATCCCCGTGAACCTGAATGTTCAACGCTTTGTCGCTCCAACGGGCGTTCTCGTCTTCACCGTAAGCTCCGTCTTCGATAGCCTGCATCGCTCCACGCGTCTTCCCCATGGAGACGGGATTCACAATCTCCAAGTGAGAAGGATTCCTCAGCATCGATACGTGAAGGCTCTTCCCTTCGATATCGAGCTCGGTAGAGGACACCAAGTGACTGATCACGTCGCCAGTCGCTCTCGAACCTTCCGGAAACTCGGAGAGTCCTCGGAGCTTGCGGAACAATTTCTCCGGTGGAAGATTTAGCATACCGGTGAGCAAGTTGAGTCGACCACGGTGTGGCATACAGAGGACAACGTACGTCAAGTCGTCTGGAAACAGATGGATCAGTTTAGCGAGTCAACTCTTTAAACGTTGAATAATCTTGTCAACCGTTTGCCCTCTAATCTAATAATATTGAGTCACCGAAATCAAATTCTGTGTCTCCATTATCGGTATTTACTCGTTAGCGAAAACGTAGAAGTACAAACGAAGTAAATTTTCTTTTTCTTCTAGAAAATTGTATGCGACAAAGAAGTTCTAATCGTTGTAGACTTAATTCGAGCACGATATCTTCTACTGTTTGTAATCGAAAGACGAGCGTACACAGGACTCGTCGCAATGATAGTATAATATTTTCGATTACCGTTTGCGCACAGTTTAAAAAACTCGTGGAAAAACGCCATCATAGCCTCGGCGCCTTCGCCTCCGTATCTTTTCAAACTGACGAACTTGATGGCTAGGAAGTTGTCGAACGCTTGGCTTTTCAGCATCTCTTTTGCGATAGCCACTCTCGTTCGATTCGCGAGGGGATCGAACGTGCACCTTTCCGCGGTTTCCGCGAACCATTCTCTCTCCTCCTCGGTCTGCGTAAACGTTCAAAACGATCAGGTCCTTTTACAGCTGTTATTATAGTCTTTTATTATATGTAGTAAGCGATCGATACCTCTAAATGGCTAAACTCGAGACCTATGGTACCGCTGTAGGTCTTATGGAGGATCGCCAAGGCTTCCTCCACCGTTCCTTCCTTTTTATTCGCCGTAAGGATACCTTCGAAAGAGACTTTGTCCGTTAAACGTAATCCAAACCTTTCCGGATTCAATTCCGCGAGCGGAGTTGGCTTCTTCGGAGAGACGGGATCTACGTTGGCTTGTTTGTGACCGAATTCTCTGTACGCAGTGACCAATCTGTAGAAGTTGCTGTTCTTCGATCGCGTTTCCAGGTATTCTTTCGGCACTGTAAACGGAGAATGAAATCGTACGGTATTTTCGACAAAATTACTGTCAGCGATGTTGCGTAATAACTGAAAAATCGCATTCGCTATCTCGTAACAGTTCTTTATAAGCGGAGTAAGTCTTTCGCCCGATAGCGCACTTTCTATTTTTGCACTCGACGATAACGGGAATCGTATTACGATCACCCGATACAAAAGCATCATCGGCGTAGCAAAAATCTGCGAATCGAGTGTTTAAAAAGCCCGCGATTTGGAATCGATAAAACGAAATAGATGTTGTATTGCATGTATCGATCACTTTTCAATAAATATTATATTTTTAGTCAGAAACACGAATACTGAGATGTATCTCCGTCGTTCGAGCAATTGAAAAAAAGGAATTTCGCTAGAATTCAGAATTTCGGTTCAAACTAGCCGCGCATGCGCTTACCATCGCGCGTTCGATAATCGCTACAATCGAACTCGAACAGTTTCGCCAGACGAACCAGTGAATAGTTGCGTTTTCGTTGTGCTGCAACTGTTTATCTTTTATCAAGTGTTCAAAATTAAAAGTGTTATCAGCGGTATCAGCATTTTCGGCCGGGCTTTCGTGTTCAAGGGATGCCTATCCACGGCCGAACGTTTCCCGTCAAGGTAAGAACGCATTACGATAGAAAATCGCATCTTTGAGTTACTCGTTTGAAAACGTTTACGCGAGGGACGTATTTAACGTACATAGACAGCGGATTTTATGCATTTTTGTCTAAAATGAATAGGATTTCAGACAGTAAATCGGTAAGTCAATTTAAGACATTAAAAAGATTAAACATATTAAGAAAGAAAATAAATTTCTATTTCATTCCAGTTCGTTGCAATCCAGGTAGAACATTTTTATTTTGCACGAAGATCCGCTGTCTATTAACGTATGCATAAGGCAGCCATCTACGCTCCATAGAAACTTTACTCACGACGTAGAAAACAAAAAAATACTTTCATCCAATTCGCATCCGAGACCGATTCCGTAAAAATGTTACAAACATTTGCCCTGCAATTATTGAGAAAAAGAAGCTCATGCGGGGGTACCGTGTCACCGTATACGGTCCGACAGGTTTAAACGGGTTAATAAACGAATTAGCTGGTATTTAGTTACACGCGCGTCTGCATGCAAACGGGTTCCATGTAATTATACGAACTTACGTAAACACGATCCCAGCAGATAGAGCTACTTCGAATATCGATATTCGTTTATTTGCAATCTATATGGAAAAACGTGGTAAAAATACCTTGAAATTCTGGTGAAACCCGCGACCTATACCCGTACACACCGTGCTCGCTGTGATAAACGCGAGTATAGATTCTCGGTCGATAACCGAACAAACATTCCGTGCTCGGATAACCGCTTGTCCACCGAGTCCATCGAAAACGTGGATGCTTTCGAGCATTCCGTAGGATCGAACAGGCTTGCATTCTCCTTGTGAAAACTCTGGGTCAACTGAGCCAACTAGCTAACCGTCTCTTATCACTATGCCGCATTTGCTCGCGGTTCGTATGCTGCTCCTATTGCCACTCCCCACCACCCCTCGCCGGCTCTTCATCGTTCCTCCGTACTCTTCCCCTTCTGTAGCTCTTATTATTCGTCGTTATCTGTTTATTCGAGATTGGCCCGGCCAATGCAATACATATCGAAACAGATCGGCTCCACGCGTAGCGTTGCACGTAAGTATGAATATTTTTATGGGGTGCAACAAACAGATGTCGCACAGAAGGGCATTTGACCCAAAAAATCGGAAAAAAGTTGATTTAAAAATGTTGCGTTAGTCGTAAAATTCTTTTTGTCCGACGTAGTTAAAGGTATGACGAATAAGACTTCAGTATTGTTTCTTTTTTATTTGTACACCCGTGATGTAATGTACTTGAAATATTCCATGTACCGTCTATAATACTGTGGGCCCAAGGTGGTTCTGGTCCCACCTTAATAAACTGTAGGTCCCGTTGCGGAATAACTCTTAGCAAAGAGTTGAAAGCGAAGTTAAATATATATAAAAATAGAGTAATGTACTTCATTGAAAGTCAAGAGATTTTATAGAACGCAAAGAATCAGCGATTCATTAGCGATTTTCAAGTGTTTTAAGGGAATTGTGTAAATTCTTGCATTGCAGAAACTTTTCAAGTATCTAAATTAGTGTAGTTATTAATATTTGAACGTAATTAATCATTCTGCAACTCTTCTTACGATTAAGAAACTTGATTGACGATTTATTCTTACGCTATTGAGTAATACCGGTGGATTTTCTGGTATTATTACATTCTATAAAAGTTCGTGATCATTGACAAAAATTATGACAAAAATGGACACGTACAATTTAAAGCAGTGGACATATTTAGTTAAAAATATTTAAGGGCGTGAATATATTCGTTTCAGCCTAATAGGATAATTGAAAGGAGGAAACAAGTTTTATTTGGCTCCTGTGCCCTGCGATCAATGCGAACAGATTACACAGATTGAAGATTTATAACTAGACTGTGGATCTTTATGGAAAATAAAAATTGGCTGCATTGATTGCAAGAAATAGAGACCAAATTGGATGTTATTCTTTCCTTAATGATTTTAATAGAGGCGGAATCGTATAATTGACATCTTCAATTTTAAAAATTGTCCGCAGTCTATTTATAACTAATCTAACTAAGTAGAAATGAGCATCAACAGTCGCAGCTTGTTGCATTTCGGTGACCGTTCAGGTAACGGTGTTTATTGGAAAAAGCGTACAAAGAGTATTTGCGGTTTCTCTGCGAGTGTTCTCGGACACTCGCGTGTACAGACTTAGTTTCAACAAATACGGTATTCGCTGGAAGAATATGAAAATCTTGGGACCGAAATTCCACGTTTGTATATTTATCACACACCTCGAACGACCTACCACGCTTTCATTATTTTAATTGACTGGATTGTAATCGAATGATAAAGGGAACGAGTGGTCGAACGTGGTGATCGTAGATTAGATAAAAATCTGAAAAGACACAACCGTATCTAGCATATAATACATTAGACAGTTTTGAGCTCTGAAAATATGGGTGGAGCGTTTCCTTCGTCTCGCGTTGGTTAAAACACGAATTCGTTCTCGAGCGAACGGTTGAGATCTGTCAACGAAGGTTATATCTCGGGATACGCTGTTCCCACGAGGTCATTGCCCCTGTACCTAAACTTGTGCGTGACGATGTTGAACTTTGTCCCACCGAGGGACACCGGGCAATTGCCGTCTGGACGCGCGTAAAAGCAGACCGTGTATAGCGACATCTCCAGCTCCGGCGAAGTGCCAACGAACAAGGTGGTCACAGGTTTGTCGTGGCCGCTGTATTTCGTTCTTATCTTCAGGATGTAGCCTTTCTGTAAATCGAAACATCGTTTGTCGTTAGCTATTCGAGATTCCACCTCGCGAATTTGTTAAATGCGAAAAGGGGCATTGTCAATTTTATCGTTGATTATTTCACACAATAAATCAAAGTTGTCCGAGGTATGCCGTAGCCATTTGAGATTCCATTTGATATAAATCTAGAAATAAATTTCGACATTCCCCTTTTTTCCCCATGTAGGCAGTAGGCATGACATGATTCCGTAAAGAAACAATGAGGATCAATGGGGAATAATGAATAAAGTCATTGACAATTAGGATGGCAGTGAGCAAGTTCACTCTAGATTAAAAAATCACGTCGCGAATGAAGTTAAAGTGACGATCGTGATTCTGCAATCACTGTGACAAATCGACTGCGGTTCTTTATGCAAAATACAAATTGCCTGCATCGATTGTAAGAAATGGAAACTAGATTCAATATAATTTTTTTCTTAATTGAGAGAAATCGTATATTGACATCTTCAATTTTTAAGATTTTTCAACAACTTTGAATTTCATCTAATCAATCTTGCTGTAAATGCATAAAGATCCGCAGTCTAGTGATAAATCACGGTTAATGATTTTGCTCGCCGCCACTAGAACAGGTACCCTTCGACCAGTCTCTCGAGACGATTCAACTTACATCCGCCAGGTCAACTTTCTTCAAGTACCCGTTGTAGTCGACCTTTCCGCTGGCCTCCTCCTTGCTATAGTAGATCCAATTGTGCAAACCGACCACTTCGATGCCGGTCTGGGCGTTCTTCAGCTCCGCCATGAACACGTGCTCGAATCCCGAGCTGCCGATCTTGCCTTGTCCCCGGGAGAACAAGTTGAACCATATCTTCCTCAGGGTGTCCTTGTACTCGTAGTAATCTTTCCTGATTTTTCCTTTGTCCGCAAGGAATCTCATCGCGGCGGACATGACGTTCGTGCTGAGCATCGTGTCTACCAGGAGACTCTCCTCTTGCCTCTGCAACGGGCTTATATGCTCGTTCACGTTCGTGTCCGGTTGGTAATTATCGTAGATCGTTATTATTTTCTGGATCGTAGGCCCTTGGTAGGCTTCCGGATTCACCGAGAATAATCTGAAATATCGAAATCACCTTTTGAATCCTTATTTGTTATTTTCAATCTCGGTTGTACTTTTCAGTAGCTACTTGAGGACATTTCGATCCACTGATCCGAAGTCGCTCTTTGTCAGCCACATCGCAACCTGGCAAGAATCATGACATGACTAAAAAAAATACAGTATCCCCACAATAACGATTTTAAGAAAATTATAAAATTTTCGAAAAAAAGAGTTCGAAATATATGACGTTTCTCAACTTCAAAATCGTTATTCTTTGAGTTGCGTCATTGTTCTTGTCGGGGTTCGACGTGTCGTTGAACAAATTGAAAGAAACTGACGGTTGAGGCGCGTCGTCGGTGGTGCTGCTGCTGGACGTCTGCTTCTGAACGTTCAGAGTTATGTGTTTATTCGCGTTGTTGTTGTCCTTGATGAACAGAGCCTCGGAGAGTTTCTCCAGGTCCTCGTCCGTGATAGTGTTACCCTTGCTGTAGGTAGGGTTGCTCGAATAAGTTGTAGGAGTGCTGGTCTTGCCTCCTGGGGTACCGGCTGCAATCGCACCGCCTGCTATTGCGCCGCCTGCTATCGCACCACCTGCGATCGCACCACCTGCGATCGCGCCTCCGGAAGGTCTAGTTTGTCCGGGTTGAGTGGGCGTTTGCGGTCTGGGCTGGGCTTGTCCTGTCAACGAATCGCTCGATTGAATGTCAACAGGTATGAGGTTGTTGCATATGAAATGTCCGATTTTCGAATGCAACTCTTAGAAAACGTTTCGATGAAGACATGGTATTACAGTCTATTGGTTTATTAGAAATACTAAATTTTCTATATAAATTCAATAATCCTTTAGTAATATTATTAATAATTTTTATAATTTTAATTGAATTTATCATAATTTAGAATTTGAAAGATATAAAACTTTGAGGTACAATTTAATCCTTAACGCTAAACGTACCACGATCGCTCAAATCACCGGTTCTAGATTTTTTATTTACCTGGTTGATTCGGATAAGTGGGTTGCCTCTGGGAAGGAGACGGGGAATTGGGCCTGCTACCACCACCGGCTACGTCCGCCCAAGTTTTTCCAGATGTTCCGGGACTTCCAGGCCTGGAGAATGGTGGTGGAGTGGTGCTGCTAGGTTTCAGACTACCCACGTGCAATGTCGACACTTGATTGCCTCCGGATCCGGGTTGGTTTGGTGTTGGCTGCGCCTGTGGCTGTCCTGGTAACGTGGCTGGCCTCCCAAATGGCGATCCTTCAACATCGGATACAGCGAGTTACAGTTTACCATCTCGATGGGGTTTAGAATAATCCCGCTTACCTGGTGGAGAGGACGATGGACTCCCAGGGACGGAGGAGGGTCTAGAACCTGCAACAAAATATAGAATATTATTTCTATAACCGTCTATATGAAAATCGTATGCGTGGAGTCCACGCGCGATAGAAGTGAAATTTCTTGTTCGTATTCCTGATCCTAGGCTAATTTGGAATAATCAATAATTATTTTATATTTTATTTGATTTTATTTTATAATTGAGGGGCGTCGCCACTGTAGCACTCGATTCCTCTACAGGTTCCCCCACCACGTACCCAACTATTCCCCTCATAGGATCGTAATTTTCGTAACACTTGAAAATTGTAGCCTCCTCAGCAAAGAAGTTTCACTTTAAAAATCAAGAAAGAATTGAGTAAAACCTGGTGATTGCGGCCCAGGTTGCTGAGGCTGACCACGTGGCGCTGGAGTGACTGATGCAGCACCTGAAACAACGTCACGATTCGCGTATATCATCTTCGATTCGATCAACTAGCAGAGTTACGTACCTGGATTCTGAGGTTGCAGGGGCGTCGCTCCCGGAGATGCAACCGGCCTCGATCCAGGTCCTTTGAAAGAAAACAAAGTCACTTCTTTTCGATCTTTCGAATTTCACTCGACGTCAAGGAACAAGGATTTACATGTAAATACCTGGCGTTTGAGGTCTTGTCGCGGCACCGGGGAGGGGCGTTGGTCCAGAGGCTAAACATTCGGAGAATCATTGGTTTTTTCGAACAATCAAATCTGGACAACCTTAGAGATTGATCGTATCGAGTGAATTACCTCCAGAAGCGAGCGCTGGTCCTTGGTTGGGCGTCTTCGGCGGTTGTTTTCCGGGTTCTCCGACACCGGCTAGGTCCGCGGCCCATTCTCTGTAGCCTTGACCGGAAGTTCCGCCGGTTCCGGGTCTCGCAGGCCTGGGCCCGCCGATGTCGAGGCCAACTTCCGTTCCCGGGCTCGGTTTGCTGGGTTTCGCGTTGTTTCTGATATTTTGTCCGTTCGAATTAACGCCGATCGCTAGACCAGGATCTCCGGCACCAATCACGACCGAGCCAACGTTATTCGGTACGTTCGACGGTTTTCCGTCCGGTTTGCCGGCTGGTTTGCCGGATGGTTTGCTGGTTGTTGGCTGCGCAGTTGTGCTAGGGGGTGTCTCGGTGGTCGTCGTCTTGTCCTTCTTCCAGAACTTCCATCCTGCTTCGACATCGGCTAGAAAAAATGTCGACGTCGTTTGTATCAGAGGTCCAGAGAATGGGCTGCTGTTAATCGGTTTATAAAAATAGACCGGTGTTCGAGATAGCAAAAACAGGAGGACTCGGAATGTTTCTTAATTGATCACTAAACGTTTGTTTTTATTAACCCTTATGCGTTCCTCAGGGTGAAAATTCACCCATTAAAAATTTTCACATACTGTAAAATTTTTCATCCTTTCATGTCTACGTCGTGAGATGTATTTATAATCTATAAATAAACATAATGTGTTGATTTCACGTGTAAAACAAAAATGGGCGAATTCAAGTAAATTGTTATCCTGGTCTCTTTTATGCAGCTATTTTTGAGGAACGTATGAGGGTTAATACGCTTTCCGAGGGTTCCGAGACTATAGCTTTTCTGATCGACGTCATTGATCAACGTCCTCGAGCTCGCGATCTTAAATTCAAATTACATTGATGGCAGCGATAGCGGCCATGATGGTAGAGATCTTCCCACGGGCACTTTAGCCGTGGAAATTTACATGGGAAACACTCATCTCCTTGATCCTTCCCGGCATCTGGTAATCGGGCCGAGCGATAAACTGGCCGCCTTTTGCTCAGTGAATGGACGAAACAAAAAATATTGCATTGACGGCATCTTGTTGCGCCAAGTTTCTCTTCGCTGCGTATCGGAAACTTCTAGCTATTCGTAGAAATCTCTCTCTCTCTCTTTCTAGTTTGCGATCGTATCGATGGAACGTATGTATACATATAGTTACGCTCGGCATGAACTCGCGATAACCTTGATAACAAGCGGAAAAACAGGAGCGATCGAAGAGAAATACGTTAGAATCGCTGACGAACATTCTGGAGCAGATAACGCGCGTCCAAACATTCTTTTATACCGTTCGTATTTTACGTAATATCGCGTCGAATGCTATGATAAATTCGCGAAGGAAGGATCGTCGACGGTGGGCAAACTGGTTGACCGGTAATCTTCCTTTCACTTCCACGATTTTCCTGTTGGAAACGTCCTGTCGCGAACGAGCTAGACCGATGCGTGCAACATAGAACGTACACGAATAGAAAAAATGAAAGTTAATTGAGTGATTCACTGTACAGCACACGGATAAAGAGAACGCGTAATCGGTTGTCGCAGGTTAACCTGCTCAAGGACAAATCTGACACGCGGTCGGAGGCACCGTAAACTTTATTTCGCTTCGTTCGTCTTAAGTTCCACACGATCCGAATGAGCGTTCGAACGCGTCGTGAGACAAACCAATTTTCAAATCGGAGGAACGATTGAAATGTCCGAGTTTGTTTACCCGACGGTGGACCTTCGATGGAACGCAGATATCCTTGAAGAGGTTAACGGGTTGATCTGACAGCGTCGACTTACCAACGATGAGTGAGAGCGCGAGCAGCGCGAGGAACACGGTCGCGCCTTTGATTCTCATGATCGGCGATGATTTCAGCCGAGATGCAGGATTATCGTTCGATGCTTATCGATCTCGCGTCTGTAGTCTGTATCTATAGAAGAGAATAGAGGAACGCGTTGACGCGACGCGCGACGCAGACGTTTTCAGACGGACTGAAGACTCGGCCGGCTCTCGATTCGATTCGATCCGATTCCGTTCCGTTCCGTTCGCCCCCGCCGCGTCCGTCGTACTTTCCTCCTGCCTCCTTGTTTCTCATTGGCAAACGTGATGCCGACCCTGGTCCGGCTAAGGTCTTTGCACGGTCACGAAACGCAGTGTCCAAGATCTTTTTTGAAAGGATGATGTCAGCCGGCGCGGGAGGCAATCTTGCATTCAAACGAGTCGGGTCACGTCCGACGTGCTCGCTCGTAAGATTCGGTTAATTCGATGCTCCCGCCGCTCGTGTATTTCTCGGTTCGTACCTAGACATCTACGAGAAACCTCGGTGGGTAATATTGTGTTGGTGAGAAAGTAATTTCGGTATTTAGACTCGTTTCCGCAATCGTAAGGGTGCGGGATGTAATAAAATATCATTTCAAGTTTCATATTTTTATGTTTACAAGACGTAATTTGTATTATAGGATATGTCCACAAAGAGACATAGGGAGAGCCGAGTTAGACGCGTCAAACACCACCACGAGAGCAATAATAGTATTTTTTTTTTTATTTATACCGGGTGGTGTTAAATCGGGCCCAGAGAAGAATCTATGGCCTCGGGCGGTGCGATTTTAGTGGGTATGGATAGGGATTTAAGTCCCGTTCCTTCAACTATCATCTCAGGGGGAGTCGAGTCCCACACTATCCCCCAACCACCATCTTTGGGGGGTATACATAACGGTATTTTCTCACCGCCCTAAAACAAAACAAAACAAAAAGAAAGGCGTAATTTTTATTATTCCGTACCATTGCGATCCTGGGTACAATTCTACTCCATTAAAAAACCACCAGAAAGATGGCGAAAGATCATTGAGAACAAAATGGAAAAGATTTCATTGTTTAAAGTTCATTGCTCGAATCAACAAATGAGTTATCATTTCACCTTAAAATACCGAAATTACTTTCTTGCCAACCCAATACATATTTGGATCCACGAGATCACGAACAGGTGAAGTAGAGGCTCGAAAGCAGCCGCATTGGCATTTTGACTACAGCTTGGAATCGGCTCGTAATCGAGGAACGTATAATGCAGCGTTCGATCGTCTGTTCCTCGAATCGAAACGTTTCTATCGGAAGTTGCGCAACTTCGACAGCTACGGCGCAAATGACTCGAGGCTTCGCGCATTGTATCGTCGATTGGTAATTAGCAGAACGGTTTCTTTATTGGAGAATAATCGACGCGCGACATCCTTACATTTTTCCAATGCTTATATATACATACAATATTTACACGTGTCAGCGTTGCACGACGATCGGGAAAGTTTAAGAGCTCGTCGGCTCGGTTTCAACTTCCGATTAGGGGGAAATAGATTGCTATCCATAGGAGGAACAAGACCATCAATAGCAGCATCATCCTCGACCGGAAAGAGTCCCAACCGATCAGAATGTACTTTGGCCTCTGATGTTCGTTCGGCGGATCAGACTGAAACGAAGATTGACCGAGTTTAGAAAAACTTCGGATCAAAGTTTTCTAGGTCCGGTTTCCAGGGGCGAATTAAGAAGTAGCTAAGTAAGGGGGTCACGCGCTTGGAGCAGAAAATGTTTAACTTGTCAAATTGTGTAACAACGCTGTCTATCATTAACAGATATTTTTGGAATTGATTAATTTTTTTCTAGGTTATGAGTTTTCTTGAAACTTTTTTCGAGGGGGAGCCCGAAAATTTTGACCGCTTATGCCACCCATTTATCTTGATCCGCCCCCGCCAGTTTCCATCGGCAACGACTCGAAGCAAACGCGATCGAAGGTTTCGTCGGGTATCGAAGCGATTAGAAATCGAATTACATCGTCGTCGTAGACTTGTTCGTTCGCCCGCAGGCTCTGCGCGCTTAGGTTTTTCCGCATTTGCGTGGATTTGTCCCGAGTAGTGTTCCGGCTGCTCC
Organism: Lasioglossum morio; assembly: GCA_916610235.2. Lineage (NCBI taxonomy): Eukaryota > Metazoa > Arthropoda > Insecta > Hymenoptera > Halictidae > Lasioglossum > Lasioglossum morio. Next base: position 24,504,996 of record OU744326.1, read on the forward strand.
GATTCGACTTGCTCGATTGGACCCTCGAGGGTCCCGGTGCGTCGAACGCGGCCAATCCTATCGCCACGGTCGCCGAGGCTTTCGCTAGCGCTTTGCCCTTCGCATCCTCGACGGCTCCTTTGCGAGTCGATCCGCTTATCGCTGCGCTCTCTGTCGCAGCATCGTCCCCTGTTCGCACCGATTGTGTGTACAAATTCGTTTTACTTTATACTTTACGGACGAGAACGTATTATGTATCTACGGTTCGACGATCGTTTTTCTCAAGGAAGGAAACGTCGTGTAGTGTCGCATCGCACTTTGGGGTATTTCACTCGAAAAGCCGGGAAAAACTGACTGACTTAATGTCAGCTGTAACATTATGAAATTAAAAATGTATTTTAACATTTAAGAAATCATGGTTTTTATTTTTTGTCGAAAATTATTTTTCGAAATTTTGTATATAGAACAATATTGCACTTCAATAATATTACATTTTCTATATAAATTCAATAATATTAAATTTTTCATGTGATATCAATATTACCCTTCAACACTATTAAATTTTCTATATAAATTCAATAATACTGAATTTTTTATATGAATTCAATATTACCCTTCGACACTATTAAATTTTCTATATAAAATCAATAATATTAAATTTTTCATATGAATTCAATATTACCCTTCAACACTATTAAATTTTCTGTATAAATTCAATAATATTAAATTTTCTACATAATATCAATATTACTTCACATCTGTGCATGTTTAAATACTGTTCAACTTCTGTTGGAAACATTTTTTCCTCAGATTACCGAACACCCTTGAAAAAATCGTGATAATGGATTGCTTCCACCGAAAAGCTGGAGAAAAATGATGCTCGGGTGCAGAGACTGTTAGAACTTTAGAACGCGCATACACACAAAACGTGCTATAAAATCTCTTCACTTTCGATGCAGTAGAGTGCTGCGCGGATGCACAATTAAAAATACAATACCGAAGCCTTATTCTTCAGACGTTTAACTACGTCAGCCAGCAAAAATTGTCTAACTTACGTAAAATTTGAAAATCGACTTTCCTCCGACGTTTCGAGCTAAATAGCCCCACTGTGCGTGGTTCGCGTTAAGATTCCGATCTCACCTTTCCCGGGCTCGCTCCGTTCAGGATCGCGTACTCGAGACAAAAAGCTCTGCAAGTACCGCGCAATCTTCTCCCTTTCCTGCTTCAGATTGCCGACTCGGTGTTTCCTTCGAAGCATCTACAGCGAGACCCGGCTTCCGCGTGATCTTCCGCTTATTTTCAAAGATCGTCGTATCGGAGATAATCCGTCGCACTGAAAAAGCTGCTTGAATCGGATAAGCGGTCAACTAATTTTGATCGAGCTTCATCGAAACTCAAAATGTCCCTCACCTTTTCTTGGTTATACCGAGAGACCGTGGATCCCTCGCACCTTCCTCGGCATCGCACGAATCGTCTCGTTTTTTTTTTTTTTTTGTAGTTTCACAGAGTAAAATCCCGTTTCCTAGTTAACCGCAGGCAACGCGCTGTCTCGTTCGAAGAAATTAAATCATCCATCAAACTTTCACGGATCCAAAGGCAACGCGGCTCATTGTCAGAGCGTCATATATTCGTGGTTAACATAACCGGCGAACTTCAAGGCTCTCCGACGCAAATTAGCTGATGAATCGTCGATGTCGTCGATCGACGCATTCGCTTCCACGTTCGTTTCATCGAGGGATCGATTCCGTCGTAAAAGAAACATTCGAGGAACGTACGTGAAGTTGGGTCTGGAAATCATCTTAGAATCACGTTTCTCCAGACTCTTGCGATTTATTCGAGTATTAACAAACAATGGATAAAAAAAACGTTCTACCGATTACAAAATTAGCAACACTATTCCGATGTTCGAATTGCAGTGACGTGTAATGCGTACCGCGAAGCTGTTTTCTCGGAGTCGTCGGGTTGAAACAGAAAGCGTTTTTTACATTTATTCACGCGCGACCAGAACGAGAGAATTTCTGCTCGATACCTTCGCGATTTTTCCGCGGGATTTCGTCACCAGCTCGCCAGATGCCGGATGATTCTAGATATCTTTCCGCTCGTGCGCGCGTGCAAATAGTCGTGACGAAACGTTCCTAGCGTTTCGTCATTTCTCGCGACCACTATGGAAATCTGTTGTGCGACCATTATTGGCAGCGCGCTTTCAGACCAGAAGAAAGCGTAGACCGTATAGGACGGATCAAAACGTCGCTGGACAGTAATTCTAGTATGTACTTAGACAGTCCCGTTTAATATCGCTGTCCATCGGTACTCGACTATTGTGTCAAGATAACAAAATGCTTCGACAGTTGATTTTCATCGTGGAACGACAACTTCTGCACCACGTAGACACCGGATTGCGAATTGTAGTCCCAGGATATCGGCTCTCCGTACACGTTGGGTCACAATCGTGAAATCACTGAATTTAGAAATACTGACACTGACACCTCGTAATTAGTAATTTTTGCGGAGAGTTCGGCGAAGCTGTCCGAATTTGTTCGAAAGGTGCGTGGCGCGTCCGGTTCACAGGATTCGATACTGCGTGAGGAAGGTGTAGACGATCACCCAGAGTACAAGAGCGACGATCACCGAGATCAGGAAGACGGTCTTGAGGAAGTGCCAGGGGCTCTCTAGTCTGGATTCCGATCGACCGGACCAGCTCTTACACCCTCGGTTCCTGCAAGGGATGCTGCCCGGCTGCTGCACCTGTTGCGCCTGCTGGAACGACGCCAATTTCCCCGTGGAGGTGGCGACATTGTTGGTGGGCAGCGTGGTTTTCACCTCGGCCAGCTCGGTCTCCTCCGCTCCTCTCGTCTCCGTCTTGGTCAGCTCGAACCGCGACAGACTCTCCATCTGCAAAACGTTTCGAGTATCGTCGATTGCGGTACAATTGACGCGTATCGGGGACGGGTACCACGCACGACCCTTATCGTGCCGCGAACGACGAGCCGACAGAGACCTCTGCTATTCACGCTCGACTAGTTACGAGAAGTCAAAACAACGATAACGACTTGTTTGTATGGCAGAGGTCCGCTGTCGATTTCCTCGAGAACACAATTTTTACGCGACGAGGAAACAGCCGAGATTCCTTACCGACATTCCGACGAAGGGGAGAATCAATGTTGGCGAACCAACACTGATAAAACACCGCGAGGAACGTTCATTTGGTAGTATACCCTAGTAGCACAAAAATATTAGATATATATTTTTTTTGAATATTGGAAAAATATTTTTTAAGTCACACTTTTTCATATGAGAAAAATATTAGGTCTGAATATTGTATACATGCACAAGAATAAACATTATCTGTATATTAGGAAGTAATATTCTACTTCTAATATTAAATAAAATAAATTTGATTTCTTATCGGCGCTACGGTTCGATCATATGCTACAACAAACTATATAATTTTTATGCTTATTCACTGAGGAATAAGCATAAAAATTATATAGTTTATTGTAGCATATGATCGAACCGTAGCGACGATAAGAAATCAAATCTAGTTTTCAAAACTTGGCGATCGCTAATTAAATACCTCTACCATTAAATAAAATAATATGAAATATATATTATTTGTATATTACGAACAAAATATTCTACTTCTAATATGAAATAAAGATTCGTTTAATATTTAGAAAAAAATATTTTTCTCTTAACGTGAAATAGATATGTCCTCTATATTTAAAAAGAAATATTTGTTACTTATTATAAAATAAATATTGTATGTATATTTGAATATTAAAAGAAGATTGAATCTCTTTTTAATATTATATCAATGTGTATACAATATTTTGTGCTACTAGAGGAATAACCGAAAAAAGTTGCCGCGACGAGTGTTCAGGTGTTTTTAAAGACGAAAACAGACGATAAGCAAATAGGATGTGTATCTGTTCCGCGTGGTTTACCCGCGGCTTCTGGTCGAGTCAAGCCACAGCTTCCTCCTTAACCGCGCAATCTTATCTACGCGATAAAACGAAAGGGAAAAAAGATTGTCCCGTCGTTGCGCGGCTTTTAAAGAAATTTTTCAATAGGAAGCACCGATGCGACGTGCAACTACCAGCTCTTTGCCGTAGGAGTGTCCCGGATCGTACTGGGAGCAAAGTTACGGGGCTCACGAAGTTAGAGATAGGAAAGGTTTTGCGACAGAAGGCTATCCGCTTCGCTTTCTCCGCGTAGAACGTTCCTTATTTGCTCTAGACTCTAGACTCCGAGCCAGTGCAATGCCCCGTAGAACGTATAACACATACCGAACACGATTTTCGTCTTGCTTGCTTCGACGCGTTTCGAATTGTTCCTGCGACAATCTTACGCTATCGATGACCTTCGACAGACCTTGAAAACAACAATAATTAAAATATTCTTTCATATCAACCGCCTCTATTTTATCAAGCTTATATTAACTTGCAGTGTTGTTTGTATCAAATCTTGTAATCTAATTTTAAACCAATTTCCGACGAGCTAGAGACTTGAAACTTTGAAACATAGCTCAGAACTGGATGACAATGCAATATTAAAAAAGAAATTTTTTTGAAAACCATCAAAGTCACAACCCGTTGAAACATTTAAAGCCAAGAACAGTTGTGGTCAGGAGCCGAAGAAAAGTGTTCTCGCAGAATACGAAAAGCGGGTCAGAGGACAATATCTCCGGCTGGAGGAAAGGAGAGTACAGGATCTTTCGGCTCCTGGACAGCGAAAAAGAAAAGAGAACCCGTTGTATATACGACCACAGGCTAAGGCGCAAAACGCAAGTGAAAGGAACGCATTGGATAGTGTATTACGTGCGAGTCTGGAATCCGACTCTTGGGAGGAAAATATTCTTGTTCAGGCCCTGGCACGGTTCTGTAAACCAAACCCATCATGCTGACGACCTGGTTCAGATTCGGATAGTCCCATATGAAGTCGAACGAAGCCATTATCACCATCTGCGGACGAAATCGGACGGTATTGGCGAAGCAGCCTGTTCACCGTATCTGCTATTCACTGTTTCCAAAGAACGTGTGGTACAAGTCTCATCGGAAGGCCTGTTAGAAGTTAGCCCCCCACTTGTTAAATTAAACAATTTCAATAGTTGTGCTGACTTGTGCTGGGCTAGCACAACTCAGATATACGATTATATGCTGTTTGGATAAGTTTTTCTTACTTTAACGTTAATTACATGTCGAAATCGATTTTTCGCTATAACTTCTTTATTTATAATTTTTTTAAAATAATACTTTAGCACAATCTTAGCACAACCTAGCACAACTTAGCACAATTGAGAAAATTGAAAAAAATGAAAAGTGGGGGGCTACTCAAAAAATCGATTTTTTCAATTTTTCATCTTATTTTTCATATTATAGTTATAATATTCGAGCACAATATAGCACAAACATAGCACAATTCAGCACAACTGTTGAAATTGTTTAATTTAACAAGTGGGGGGCTAACTTCTAGCAGGCCATCGGAAGACCTCGCGTTCGTCGACTATTCGACCAGCGTTTGTCTCGAAAACGGTGAATTTATCCGCGGAGGAGACGTTTAAATTATTTCTCTCGGTCGAGGTCTTTTAGAAGAGGTATCCTAATTCCTTTTAGAACGGTGAACTATTTTTGGAAAGGGACACACCGTAAAATTTTTAGACCTGGTGAGCCATAGAGCAACAAAAAACCAGAGTTTCCAAACTTCTTATTTCACGTAATTTAATTTATATTTAACCCTTTGCACTCGGAGCTATTTTAACTGGAAAATTAAACGTTTCTTCTGACCTACAATATTTCCATTCTCTATGATTTTTGAAATTTGATAAATATGAAATTGATATAATACCTCATACAATACTTAAATGTGTAGTAATTGGTTAGATACCGACATATCTGATAGTGTAAACAATTATTTAAATAAGTGTTAAGGGTTAATTTTTCCATTTAAAGAACAATATTAACCTCGCGGATCGGATTAAAAACAGGCGGCGGGCTGTAGTTTGCCGACCCATGTTTTCGAAGACTCGAACGCGACGAACTTTCACCTTATTCGCCCATTTACTTGTCGTCTACGAAATAACCGGTAACTTCGCATACACCCAGGCACCCGCGAACGATTTCAAATACCGGCGACTCGTAAAGTACGGAAATCCTGTCCATCATTTAATATTCAGCGTTACATCCTCGAGTACACGTGGTTCTCAGGAGGTTTCAGGAATCTCCCGAATCTTGATTTGGAAGAAGCAAATCTGAGCGATGCGACGCGACGTATCTGGGAGCGCGCGATCCGGAGGATCTTGCACAAGAGATCGCGTCGGAAATTGACCGGGTCAACGATTCGTGAACCCTCCGTCCGATTTGATCGCTAGGGTCGGCCGACCCTGCTCCGACGTCTACTTATGTATAATTTCCGCGTGGTACGACTAAGGGGGCCCATGGGAGCTTCGTTTGAAAAAGCACTGGTCGTAAACAGACTAGAAGAAGCGTACTTGTTTCCGGAGCGACGGTTCTTCTCGTTGCGCATAGTTTTCTTCGCGGTTAAATTTCTTCGAGGTGTTGTCCTTCAGCGATCTTGGAATTTCGCCGAGTCCGGTCTTCCTGAACCAAATCAGAGTGTCGCGGGAGCATCGAGGCCCGAAAACGAACGTTTAACCGTTCTGTCATCTGCTCGTGCAGTCGTTCCGATCGGTCGCTCGATTGCTTCCGGTTTGGATAACGCGTTTGGATAAATCGTTCCTCCTCGACACTGCGAACTACGAGGTGAAAAGGATCCACAGAGGGAGCCTACATCAGTGGTGGTAGTTTACTGGAACGCGATGCCGTACGGACTGACCAGCTGACCGATTACGGCTTTAGTTACGGCGCGGCTCGCAACGGATGATAGGCGACCAACGACGAGCGACCGACGACGAATGACGAACGACAAACGACAACGGCCGTGATTCGTTGGCCAACGACAACCGAGGCCCATTATCTCGGACCTTATCAACCTCGACAACTCATCTTCCGTTATCACAATTTCTTCTTCGAGCGATGCCGCCGATCAATCGCGACCGTTACAACCCTTGAGCCGTAAACAGTTGCAACTACCGAGGAAGTAACGCAAATCAGTAAATACGTCTGTGGTTGTAAGAAAGAACATCGCAGGTCCTTTCACTTTCGAGATATCGCCGTTTTAAGTATTGCAGCGTATGAATTGAACATATACATATAGGACCGTTTTAGAACGGTTAAATTGCGCTATTTTTACGAGCCTTTCGAATGTCCTTTCATAACTTTTCTCCTTGGTAAATATGTAAATCCTATACTCTAAAGCTTGATTAACGCATGAACTCGAATTCTTTGAAATCGTGACACGCGGCGTTTTTCCTTTGCAGTCACAGATATAATTATTGGACGAGCAGATGCGCCGGCGCGACAGGTTTCAAGGATGCGACCGGTTCTCCGGAAGGATCGTAGATAAGAGTACCTCGCGCAATCCGCCGAGGCTTATGTTTCAAGTCGTTCCAAAGGTGTCCGTTCGTGCTGGAAAATCCTACGCAAGATAGACTCCGAGACGAAAGAAGGAAGCTCTGCGAATCGATCGCAAAGGTCGTAATTTGACCCCATGGATCGTGAGGTCACGGGGCCGCGAGCAACAACCACGCGAATCGGTTGTGAAATCGGTCGTCGAATATGATCGAGCTCGCAGATTCAGCTCGATTTTCATTACCGTTTTTTTGTTGCGTGTTTAAGGTCACATGCACCTAACTTTGGTTATTAGCGACCCCTGTGGCATGTCTATGGTTCAGCACTTGATTATATCAGGTGGTATAATCCGATATCTTTCCGGAAGTTTAATATTTTTTTGCAGGAATCCTCCGCTTGTAATATATTTAGCGGACCTCGCACGTTGTGTTGTGCTCTTTTTACATTATATTTTGGAACAGCTGACCAAGATGTGTTCGATAGAGTTTTTAACGTAGCAGGTATCGCAGGTGCTTGCTTCGGTTTTGGTAATAAGGTGGGAGTGAGTCCAGTTTGTGTGGCCTATTCTTACTCGTGTTATTATTACTTGGTCTCTTCTGTTCAGTTGTAATGCAGGGTTTGCATCCTTTATACTGTTTCGGACTTCATGTAACTTCGTGGTTCTCAAGTTTATCCATTCTTCGTCCGATGCTTCTATAATCGCTTTCTTCAGGTATTTTTGGAGGTCTTGGTGGGATGTAAGTCTTGTAATGGGGTCGGCTGTACTAGAACTGGCTAATTTTGCTGTTTTGTCCGCCTCTTCGTTTCCTTCTATGCCGACATGAGATGGAATCCAAGAGTATATCACATCCTTTTTCCGACGCTTGAGTGTTGCATTACCGTGTTTGTTTTCTCGGAGATCGCAGATCGCAGTGGATCACAGCGCGAGGAATCTGCGGGACCGAACAGCAACCGTTTCTCGGCGGAGGAGCGAAAGTATCAACGGATTCTCGTCGAACGTGTCGAGGAATGAAAGTTGTTGCCTTATCGGAGACCGTCAAGGCTACCGATACGGGTGCCGATGGTTATGCACCGTGCGTCCGCAAAAAAGCAACTGCGGGAGACAATACGTTCGAAATGCGACGGAGGCGTACGCGTAATTCGTAATTCGTTTCTCCCGAGGAACGGAGGGAACGAGCCGCTCATTATCCGTTGTTATCTACGATCATCCGAGACGCGCGAGGTCACGCCGACGCGATGCGAAGAAGCGCGTCGACCGAAACCGCGACAGTTTCAAAACATTCACCATATTTCGCAACGCATAATTTACCATATAGGTACGCGGCCGTTCAAATGCAAAACTCGTTGCGACGAACGGACTCGTCGAACGAGTCACCGCGCTGAAAATTACCTGCTGCGGATGCCACGTGTGCTGGAAAAAATTCTTGAAGCACCTCATGATGCGCAGACCGCTTTCTTCGACTTGGACGATCACCGCATAATGCTCGAGATACTTTCTTCTCGAATTGTTTTTTCGGGCCTGATCTTTGTTCCTCCGAGCCGAGAGAAAAAGAGAGAGAGAGAGAGGAAGAGAGAAATAAAGAGTTCGGTTTACCGCGCCCGTTTCATCGTAGTTCTCGTTAAAGATTCTCTCTCGCTGACGCGAACGTCTTTCGCCAGGATGCTGGCACGCGAACCCGTGATTGAATCGATTCGATTGATCACCGTTTGAACGAAATCGGAGATAAACACCTTGCCGATTGGATCTACGTTGACGAACATCGACAGAGCCGCACGCAGCTGCAGGTTGCGTCGATGCTCGAATCACGAATCGCCAGGCGAAAGTTTTGAAGCGTGCGCCACGGTGCACGCTCGACAACTAATCAAGTTCGAAGCCCGATCGCGGCGGGACTGAAGACCGTCCCGTCTCCGATCTCCGTGAACGCTACCTGCTCGTACCTGCACTCTGTAAGTGCCTGTACCTGACCGCGTCACGCTTCTCGTTCGTTCGCGTAAAGCCGTAAACAAATTAACAAGTTTACACCGACGCGACGTCGTCTCTTCCGAATTACCAAGAATTATTTCGATCCGTTGCCATTAAAAAGTGGACCGTTGCCTTTCCAACCAGGAAACTGACACGGATGTATTACATGTACTACAATATGTTTTTTTTCGCAATGAAATTGCAATTGGCGGACAACCCGTGAAAAATAGATACCCGCTTTGAACGGTCCCGTAATTGTGATACATTCACCGAGAAAGTTGAAACGCGCGTTAGTTTAAAATTTGAATAGTCGATCGGGGACCTATAGTCTTCGAGACCTATACTTCTTTTTTGTATTTAACGTCGCTTTCAACTCTTTGCTCTTTGTTTAGTTAATTAAGGTGGATTCCGAACCAGCTTGGGCACTACAGTATTAGATAAAGAGACCTATACTGTTTGTTCACGGGTGTCGGCACACGCAGAGGTCGAGATCCGATCGCTTGACATTTGGGAAGACGGTAACCGCATTCTACGCGGAGAGCTGTAAAATAATAGAGTGACGGGATATGAAAATTGTTACAGTGACAAATACCACGGCGAATCACGTATACGCGCCACGATCGAACAGTCTTTATTGTAATAAAGATTTGTACATACATCTTTGTTTAACGTTTAATTACTCGCGTATAGTACTTACAATCTCAATACTTTAAATTTAATATGCTAGCAAATATCTAGTGTGCATTAAAGTAGTTATTTGTAACCAGTTATGCAGAAAATGGAGCAACCGAAGGTTAAATCTTCGTTTGAAGTCGCGTCGCTAGGAATTAAATAACTTCTCGTTCTATAAATAAATCGTTACTTCCTGATTTCGAAATTCGAGAACGTAGATTTCGCTATCTCCTGCTCGTTTCGAAATTCCGCTTTGTCTATGGCCGACTCAGGACTTCCGATAGAGCGAAGCCAATGTTTCCTGGAAAAAGAAGCGCGTGCGTTTTTTTAATTGTTTCGCGCGGCTACAGTATCGATACCCAATTACTGAAGTACTTACATTTCATCGATCTTTTCCTTTTCTCCTTCGAGACGACCCACCACGGTTCCCTGACTCGTGTTCATACACCATCCTTTTAAACCCAACTCTTTGCCGCGTTTTTGGGTATACTAAACTCGTCGCCAAACAATATACATATTTAAACAATTTAAAAAAACTATTCGATTAAATTTCTGATTGACTTCGATCGCGATATCAAACTATAAAACTGACAATTGTAACGTAAAATTACGTAACGGACGAGATACAAGAATAAACTGATTGCCTCGAAACAATTCCATATATAATGCAACTGTAACAGAACTATGAATTCAATCATAATCGAAATACAGGTTTCTGTGTCTCATGAAAGATTTGATTTATTTAGGCTTCGCGTGGTTTTTATTGTAATACGTGTTCTAATAAAGATATTTATTAAATCATTTCTCATGAAAGTACCTTTATAATTTCAATAATTGTTAAATAAAAAATCTAGAACCGGTCGTGGAAGGTTGAGTGTTTCAGATCGTATAATGCGATTGGTCTACTCTACTCTACTGCCATTGCTATACCTTGTTCGTGCCAAGTCTGTTCTTATATCTCGTCGATGCATAGTTATCGACGTTATCGAAGTATCGACCAGTACATAGTTGCGTCGGCGTCCGTCAGATGTCGCTTCTATTCCGAGTAAACCTCTCGTTTGGAACTGGTATTCTGCGTAGAATTATTTATCTACTCGTCGCTTGACAACACACGTTACTCACCTTCCTAAAGAAGACACCTACGAGGGAAACAAAGGACGTTATTACAATCATCGCGTACGCGGTGCAACAAACTATTTAGTCTCACTAATCTACCTTGCACTCTTCCGAACACTTCGAAGTCGACGCCGATCAATTGCGACATTTTCCGATCCGTATGATCACGGTATTAACACCGATGTTGGAACCACGAGGAGGCGACGAAACAATTTTCGAATTACTGTAACGTTGGAATATCAACGGGAAAAAACGAACCTGCGTCGCCGATGTGTGAAACAAAAGTCAACTAGATGTCGCCATGCGAGGTTATATCAACTGTTCCGGTTAGTTAATACCGGTATCCTTGGAAACTATTTTCGGTACGTTTCAAAGAGAATTACACTCGATTTAAGTTCGTCGCAGGCTCGACATGAGCGGTGTACGTGTTCGTGTCCGCGTTCGTATCGCTTCGAACCTGTCTTCGAAAAAAGAAGCACTTCTCACGAGTGGAAAAATGTACGGTTAAACAACGAGGCTCGCACGAGTGACCCAATTTCTATGCATTCCATGCAATTCGCACCGATGTTCCGTAGAACACGATACAATTATCGTGACCACCTGTTCGTTGTTTCGGCGACCGCGTATCCCATAAAAATTTCAATTGAAACGATCGATTCTAGTAAATTGTATAAAACGAAAATCCTCGCAACAATGTTCGAGAAGAGAAGACACGTAGTGCGCAGAGTTCGCGTCGCGACCTGCGACGCACCGTATTAAAATTAAATCATCTGTGTCCAACAAACAAGGTGCTAATGCGTCGACCTACTGCTTGCCAATTAATCGTATCGGTAATTACATGCGCGATAGTCACGGCGCGGGAATCGCTGAACGATTACTCGGAATCTGAAAATCAAATTCACGTCGACACATGCCTGGTCTCTCTAATCGCGGTTACGTGTCGGTGCGGGGATTTGCGGTCGCGCGGGCGCGGGAGCGCGCAGGTATTGGTCGATGTTCGGAAGCGCGCGCACGAGAGTGCCAGCAAAAAAAGTCGCGAAGTACAGACGCATATAAGTCGTCCCCACCGTGGCCACCACGGCCAGTCAGTCTCAAGCCACGGCAAATACGCGTTCTATAGGTGGTGTTTGTGCGCTTGACTCGTTGGTTTACACGCGAGAATTTACAGCTCGCGGAGTATAAACAATCGTTCTTGTCGTCTGCGGTGGAATCGAACGGGAAAACGCATTACGGTGGTTCTCGGTGCCGGTTGCACAGCTGATGCGTCGATCGTCTCGCAGGAATCGCTATGCTTTACGATCGCGTTCGATCGAACGCTGGTAACTGTCGAGAGAGAGACACGCTCGTGACGTTTGATCGATGACCGAATCGTTCGACGAGAAGAGAAGAACGTCCCTGCGCGAGTTCCAGTGTATGCGAACGGTAAAGACGAAGGAAAAGGGAACGCCAACGCACACGGTTGTCGGTCGATGAGGTTAGGGTGGCGTGTACTGTTCGCTCGACGAAAATACGGATACGCGATGCGGCTCTGACAGTCGTGATCGTCGCATCGTTGACAGCGCGTCCACAGACAGAACGGTGTGTGCAGTGGCTGAGGGTGACACGGCCGGCGGCCGCGGCTCTTTGACAGCGCACCGTTACAAGTGAGGTTAAAACCACCACCGCGGCAGCTGGTGCATAGTTGTGTGGGTGCCTCGCGCGCGTGCGCGTACGTGTACGTGTACGCGGCGTGTAAATACGTGGACGTGCGGTGCACGGAGAGGACAACACACGGCACGAATACGATGACGGCGATGTTAGTGTCCGTGGCGGAGCTGTCGAACATTTTCTTCGTTCTCGCGGTGTCGATATGCTTCTGCGGAGTTTTCTTATTCATCATCAGGTACTGGTTTCCTGTCACCTATACGACGCGAACGATCTTTCATACCGTAATCGTTTGATCCGGATCTTTATGGAAATTCGCGGTTTACATCATTCGCGGCTTGTAGAAAACGTTGTCTCGATGGTACATGCGAAGGTTGTTTATTGAAACCAACGACGATAACGGGTTCCGGCCGCGTCAGAAAATGTCGTCCTCGTTAATGCGATCGTTTGCTCGCCCGACTCCGCCATAATTGCGTTAAGCTATAATTGGCGAACATTTGCATCGATACAGAAAAGATTGATATACAAAACGAAAGTAATCGAGGGAAAAGAACTGGATCTGTTGGAATAGGTTAACGTTCGAACAATACAATTTACATTGCTCAATGTTTTTTTCTTTTTATTTTACAACGGGATCCAGACAGTTTGTTGATGCGAAAGGAATTGTAAAAGCCCCAAGTTCCGACGGTTTGCGTTTTCGTTTTCGTTCTCGTTTCGGCGCGTTACTTTCTGAGAACATGCGATAAAAACCCGACCGGTTTACTTTAGCAATAGTCAGTGACCCAGTGGCTATGACTACATATGCGTGGTAGCGTGGTATTCGCGATTCCTCTTTCCCGTTGATCTTACTGGATTTGATGTTATTTAGATCGTCACGGGTGTGCATACGTGTACAGACTTTTTCTACTTTCAATTGATTTTCCTCCTGGCGAGAAAAAGTAATGTCGTCCATGCGTACGTACGCTGTTATCGTCTTCACGAGCAGACTCTCAAAGGTCGACGACATCCGGTTAAAAAAAGACTCTGTACACAGTTCCAACGAAGTCGTTAGTTACTAATTTATCCAAACACGCGGGCCAGGTGAAGTAATGCATACTCTTGTTTCTGGAAACAAATTACTTCCCGAGAAATGCCAACGAATCCTTGCGAATAATAGCTAATGCGCAGCTGAGATATTGTTAACGATGATTATCGATGATAATAGATAGTTCTTTTCAACTAATAAATAAAATATGTCTTACGAATGGTTCCGTGTCGAGGCTACAACAATCGTGCACCGTCGCGACGTTTCAAATAGGTCGATGTACGGTTGGATGTTTCATCTCGGAAAAAGGTAAAGAAAGATGAGTAATGAAAGGAGGAACGAAAAAGGCACCGACACTGTTAGGTTATCTCTGTGCAACGGGATTAGAAACGCGATTAGCAGCGCGGTATATCTACTGTACATATTATACGCGTACGCTATTCGCTATAGAAACGCGCGCGAATCGGCAAGGCAAGACAAACCCGAGTCCGGATGGATGTCGATCATACCGGGTCGAAAAAAACACTGTTTTCGAAATTGGAAACGCCCACACGGGAGAAGTTGTGGCTCGACGTTCGAATGAAAGGATGAAAATCCTAGAACTGTGCGATGATGCCTTCAGATTGCGCATTAAGTCCAAACTTTATATTGTTAAGAATATCGAAATATATTCTGTTCTAAATGGCGCAAGGGCAACCAAAAGGCATATGATTATATACGACTAATAATGCGCGAAAATGCCAAATGTTTCAGTTCAGATTTGCACTCGTGGTCCCCAAGATACGCAAACTGGCCATACGCATAAAATATGTATGTGTTTAATCTTGTTTAACTACAACGTCTATAACAGAATATACTTCAATTTTCATATTCTTAAAAAAATTGATACTTTCGCTAAATTTTCAAATTTTGCGCTCAATGCGCAAGTTGAGGCATCATCGCAAAATTTTCATTCTCTCATTAGAACGTCGAACCACAATGTTTCCCGTGTGGGGCGTTTTCGATTTCGAAAAAAATAAAATGTTTCTCGACCCGGTCTTTTAATGTCGATACCGGTGGCAACACTTTGGAACCATTCATCGTCTCTGGTAGCTCTATCTTGAAGTTAGTCTCGCGACGGTTTTATTGCGCCGCGCGAAATACTTCGCGAGTCAATAACAATATTTATGCGAAAGATTAGCGGCGCGTAGAGAAGCGACCGCTCGGTTTTATCCCCGTTCGTCGATTGCATAATAGCCGGCGATGCTGCAACACGGGCTCCCGCCGCGCCTGTTCAATTTTTTTCTACGGCATCTTTCCTAACCGTGTTCCCGACTAAAAAAATACGGGCTCGATCTATCGCTTCTAGGGAAGACATCGGATCTTCCTCGAGGTCGTTCTGTGGATTTACGGTTTACATATTCGACGAGCGTAGATCGGACACGGCCGATAAGCCCTCCTCGTTTCTCCGACGAGGTTAAAGGAAAACCACTGTCCCTTCGGTTCGCCACGTCTCAGATCTAGACCCAGACCTTGACCTTATTTCGTCGAAGCCGGAGAGTAACGTGTTCGATGCTCAACGAGGCAATGTCCATAATTCTTTGGAAAACGGACAGCGATACGTTGGTTTGTTATATACCAACTATGAGATTCTCTCTAGCATTAGTAATCACTCATGTAATCTAAACGTTTCAGTTCGTCTCTCTATCTTCAGTTCGACATTCTTCCTACTTATTACTCATCCTTGAACCTCATCCCCATGATTCGTCCCTTACTGACCATTAGACCTAAAACAACCCCCACTTTACAGAACCCAAAACTTATATCTCCTGCTGATTTCTTCTTCTCGCGAGCATTCTTTTCTCAGTCTCTTTTCGATTCCGATTAGTCTCTTACCAAGTCTTGTCTATAGACTACTAAGATCTTTTGTATCACGTCCGTAGTTTGTATTTCGTTTAGAAATTGTACTTAATAAATATACATATATTAAGTATCCGGTATACAACAGGTTTCGGAAAACGGGAAATCATATGTGTCCAGTTGTTGGGAACGACGCGAGACCCAGAGATCACGGAGGGATCTAGATTCGCGAACGGCAGAGGAGCAAGGGATCGAGTCACCGTTTATGAAAGGTAGCGTTTATCTTCAAGGACCGATCGCGCGGCTTTATTTATAACACTCAAAACTAGTACTTAAACATAATTATCGATCCGTTCTAGAAGCAAAGTCTTCGTTGAACACACGACGCTAGTATTTTTCTTGAATCGTGATTCTTGGCGTGGAATCGTTCTCAAGGTAGTCGAGTACTACTCGAAGGATCGGCTTATCGCATTGCTCGGGTCACGATCGCGATGGAAAATCAATTAATTCGGCACCATTGCGCACAACGAAGTAGTTTCTCAAGGTTCGTTCGATGGTTGTTGTTTTTCTCTTTGCCGGTTGATCCTAGTAGCATTTATGGTTAGGATTTTGTTGGATCTTGCTTGACCATTCACCGTTCTGAAACCTTGCAAAGAGATGCGTATCCGGGAACAATTTTCACGGACGTCGACTCGTTCCTCTCGATCCTGACTCGAGCAATTAATTTTGTTGGACGTTGCGTACAAGCTTTCGAAATGTTCTTTATTATTATTATTTATTATAGACGGACTGAAGCCAATTACATAAGTGTTTACAATAACAAAAAGAAGAGAAAGATAAAAGACTACTCGTCTAATAACAAAGAGGGTACAAACGATACGGTATTATCCTATAATCCTACGTAGTTGCTTTTTAAATTTTTGCAAGGACTCGAATAAAAAAAATCAATACGATTATAGATAGTGCTCGAGTCTGTAATAATGCGATTCATCGGATTAATGAATCCGTAAGTAGATCTTGCTTCAAGTGTTTGAAATCCAGCTGTAGTTCTCAATACACGTTCAGGTACATAGAAATTGATTTGCGCAAGTAGAGAGGGACAATCAATTCTTCAACAGTTCTCGGTTTCGCAGGAAACAATGTTCGTGTCGCGCTACGAACGCGTTTGCATCTACGAGCGGCGTTTCTTCCAGCTCGGCTCGGCGATCGTCGCTGATCGAACGTCGCGACGCGCACCATCGGTTTCATTGCTCTGACGTATTACGGAGTCGCGTACAAATCGATCAAGTGGAACAACGACCGACGGCTTCTGGCGCGTGTACGCGTTTATTTTCGAACCGAGAATATTCCAGTAGAAGATTCGTAGGTAAAAACTGTTCGTATGCAGCGCAGATTCCAAAGAGCGCGTTGCCAAGTCTGCCGATGTGAATTGCCGTTATCGAGTTCTCTCGCGTTCAAACAGCGACACAGCAAACTGCTGCGAGGTTCTCGGACGTTCTCGCTAAACTCTATCGCAACCGAAAAATCATTCGGCCGCTCTCCTCTCCGGATTCTTTTTCGACCTTGAGCCGTGTAAAACGAACAGAACGATGTTGCAACGAGGACGCACCATTTTTCTGCTTCCACGATCTTTGTTCGATCGACGCGACGAGTCGTTCGCCGTGTAGTCCTTGAAGCAATTCGTTTTCTCTCGATGCCTCAAAAACACGTTAAACTCTATATGTACACCGGTCATCGGTTATTCTCGTGGAGCCGGTTCGGGGCCACCGATTGCCCCGGAGAGCGTTACCTCGACTCCGCGGAGGGCTGGACCATTCAAACTTAACAATTCACACTTAACATAAATTCGGTAGAATTTATGGTTGGTAAATTTGTTGACGAATCTAGTAGCACGGATCATATCTATCAATACGAAACTTACAAACTGACGAAAATTTTTACAGAGCAGAAAATTGAAAGTACAAAAACATTATAATGAAGATATGATAACAAGACACAGTATAGACTAATATATAAACTAAGGTCACAGCTTATAAAAACTAAATTAAATGTTATTTCTTCCCTCAACGATTTGAATCGAGGCGAAATCGTATATTGACATCTCCAATTTTTTTAATTTTCCGACAATTTTGAATTTCATCTATTTAATTTTGTTATAAACGCATAAAGATCCGAAGTCTATTAATGACGTTGGCTCTTCGTTGGTGAAGCTCTCGACAAGCTGGTGGCAGGGTACAATCGATTTGGCGTGGAGAGATCTGTCGAAAAATTTTCCGTGGCCGATTCGTCGGCAATTAACGCCTTGGTGTCGGCGTCGCGCGTCGGTGTTGGCGAAGAAGGGTTCTCGGGAAGGCATAAACGCGCACCGCCAATTGTCTTCGATTGAACGAGGCCGGGAGAGGAGACTCTCGCCCCCCTTCCATTTGCCCGCTTCCCATTTGCGATTCTAGAAAACAATTGACCGTATTTACTTGTTCGTTGGCCGCACGAAGATACCGAGTCTCTGAACGATGTCTTCTCTGAGAGGAAATTCACCGGACTTCCGTGAATTTGATGGTGCGAAGTGAGCTCACGTATGCGTACGAGTACATTGGATCTGCGATAGCGACATAGAGTCTATACTTTTTAGAGATCCTGGCTTTGAAAGTGTATTAATAACATAAGTGTATGTATAATGCATACACGTACTTGTGTATTTAAATACGCCTGAATTTATGCTTTAAATCTAAATTGAGAAAACGAGATTCAGAATTGTTGAAAAACTTTAAAAAATGAAGATGTCAATTTATGATTTCTCCTCTGTTAAAATCATTAAGGGAAGCAATAACGTTCAGTTTAGTTTATCTATGTCTAGCAATCGATGCAGACAATTTTAGATCCGCAGTCTACATATGAAATAGCCAGATCTGGGTAAAAATATTACAGTGAGAATATTTAATATATAAAACTAATAAAAACTATGAATAAAACTAATACTAAACTATTGTTTCAAATGAAACATATGTAACACAGTTGTGAGAAATAGTATTTGCAAATATTTGTATATTTCCTAGTTGAAATATTTTTTAGCCAGGCCTGGAAATAGGGGATCACTGATATTTTTATAGTGGAAGCGTTCGCGTTGAAGCGAGTAGAGCGACGCAATGTACTCGTACCCTAACCGCGCGTTCACCGAAGATTTTACTGTCAGCACATCGCCGGGTACACGCGTGGGTCGCATGATCGGTCGGGAGATTGAACGGCTGTTCGATAGAATTTATTCGAGAAGAAGGCGGTTGGCGATCTGTCAGGGGAGAAACTAAACTGTTCATGGGAGAGGAATCTCTTCCGCGGTGTTGAATGGTGAACGTGGTCACCGGTATCAAGGTCAACGACAGACCCGAATCGTTCGAAAACGTTGAACGCGCTTAACGGAATCGCCCGATTATACACGGATATAGAGATTCTCTTATATTCGATGGGAGAAAGCCGGCTAAATGCGGACTAAAAACCATAATCGTGCGCGCAGGTCCCGTTTCGTCCTCGAAACGAGTCCACGGAGTAGTATTCGGTGTTGCGCCGACCGTGGAAGGTACAGTTATATCTTTCCTTCGGCCAGCTCGAGTCGAGTCATCGAACAACGTTGGAGTCGTAGCATCGTCAGCGGCCGCGTTCTTTCATTTCATTTAAATTTCATTTCATTTGATTCGCTCCAATCGTATCATTCTTTCGCATTCTCTTCGCTCGACCGTAGATTCTTTTCAAACGAACGGATGTTCGAGGGACATTTTACCTTTGTCTCTGGTCGGCGAGATCGAACGAGAAAGTTGCAAAAATGCGGGGGAGTCGGACCGGCTTACAATCTTACGGTCGATGGCTGATCGCCCGTGGCCATGGGGTTATTGGCACACTGGAGGTCGAACGAAACTCGCGGTCGTTCGCACCTTGGTTCGTCCAAAAGGACGAACAACGCTAACTCGGAGTCTCTGCTCCTCGATCGGCCATTTGTCCTCTCGCTGGACTTTTATCGGACGCGCTCATTTCGAATGAAACGAGAATTTCAGTGTATTGAAAAATGAGGTACGAATTTTCCACCGTCGAACGACCACTTCGCCTTATCAACGAGGAGACCCTCATACGTTCCTCAGGGTTAAACTTCAGCCATTTACTATTTTTACATACTATAAAATGAGTGTTTTCTCTTTATCTGTATCGTGGGACTTGTTTCTCTACAATCCGACGTGATAAATGAAGCAAAGTTTATTAGTTTCAAGTGTGAAGCAAATATGAGTGAGAAAGTATCGTAGGATCTGTTATGCAACTATTTATTGAGGAGCGTATGAGGGTTAAATGGTATTTAACGAAACATTCTTTCGACAGCGGACAACAGGATTTTGCGTCAATGTTTTAATTTTGTTGTGACTCGGACGATTCGACGGAGGGAATAACAACGATATGTAAATTAGCCTGCTGGTTTGAGAATAAGAATATGTCGGAATAAATAGATTCGGCTTATTAGCGCCGTCTATCGCACACGGAATCTTGAAAACGAAAACGAGCGCAGCGAGCGAGACGCGGTCCCGTCGGTTTCCTTGCGAAATCCGTTTGAACAACAAGGACCGACGCGTACAGTCGAGACACCGTGTGTACAGAGAATTTTTGAAATCGGTGATTTCACCGCGAAACTTTCGCAATTTCGCACGAATCGACATAGAATCCTTCTGTCAAAGAACGAAATTGTTTGGAAAAATTTCGCGAGGCACGAGCAAATTTTCCGTTCCAGACCGCTCCGCTCCGAATTACATACGTTGTCTGTCCGGCCAGCTAATCGGTTTTCTTACGTCGCATGCCTGCACGCCGGATATTCTCGCTTGTTCAAATTACGCGAACGAATGTCACGCTATTCTAGGTAATTAGGTGATTTATTGTGACGAGAAACGATTCATTCGAACGTCGAGCGAAACAGAAAAAGACGGAGTATAAAAACACTTTTGAATATTTAGATCGGTCGGATAGATCGCGGCGAATAATTAATTGGCTCGACTCTTGGCCGAGGTAATCGTGCCACCCAATTTATACTTTATTAGCGTATCCGGCTTGCGAGTTCTCCTTGTCGGTTTTCAAACTTGTCGGATTCGCCTTTGACCACTTAAACGGGCGGACAACAACTTCGTAAAACCGGGACGGTTTTTATCGGTCGGCGTTATCTGAACGAATACCTAACGACTTCGAGCGAAATTCCAACGATTCCGTGGTCGGCTCGAAATAAAGAAGACTGTTCGAGTTCGTTTGAACGCGTACGAATTGATCTTCTCCTCGGATCGTCGCGACAGTTCTCGTGTTGCGAGGTGCATAAAAGCACGCCGACTATTTTTTAAGCCATATTGGATCGATTAAAACGAAAGATACAATTGCTTTGCGCAGGAACATGATCGTACTTCGTATTCACGGCGACGAATTGATGTTCGGCGGCAGTGGAACCGTAATGACACACTCGCCACGTATACCTCAGATGGAGATGATGAAGGTCCACATTCCGTTCACCTTCAAGCTTCACGAAAGTTTCAAGAGCACTTACGCCGGTGAGTTCAGACAACCAGCCCTATTCTTTTCGCTTCTCTTTTCCTTCTTACGCTTCAACTATCCTTTCTCTTTCGATTACACGTTATCGATACGTGGCAAAGTATCGAACGATTTCGTCGGTGTGTACCACGGTCGCGTCGCACATTGCTCGAAGTCGCGTCAACCGGAGATACAACACGGGAAGTCAACGGGATGTGGGTTAGCTCCCCTCCGTCGGGTGTAATTAGCGCCGAAATATTGTCCCCCGGGGGCAATCCGTCCGTTGGTCGCGCCTCTCATCGGAACGAGGCTCCGCAACGCCGTAATTCGAATCTATTCACGGGTTTTGTCCATCGAAGCATTCGAGCTGCTTTATAAATAAAACATGCTCGATTCGAACGCGGCTCGAAGATCGCGCCGATCTTGAATTATTTATGCGCGACGAAGAAAAAAGCATCCTCTGTTAACCTTCCTCTGGCCGACGCGACGCGACACAACGGTTCATCGCCCTTTACTTTTCGTTATAGTTCCTCCGATTAACCCTCGTTACGCTCCTCAAAAATAGCTGTATAAAAGACTCTAGGATAACGATTCACCCATTTTTCATTTCACTTGTCAAATCAACAGATTACGTTTCATTTGCAGCGTCACATTTCAAAGAAATACATTTCACAATGTAGACATAAAAGAATGACTAATTTTACAGTATGTGAGAGTATATTGAATGGGAGATTTCTTATCCAGAGGAACGTATGAGGGTTAAAAGAAAACCTGTCGTGAACAACGAGATTTCTTCGAGGTTTCCTGGTCACCGGTTGCATCTGTAGCGACAATTCGTCGATCGGTTTCTACAGCTGCTCCTCGAGGATACGCGAGGTTCGATTTCGTAAGCTCCCGGTGGAGCAGGTTAATTAACTCGAAGGAACAGAGCCCCCGTACGCTGCTCGACCGGACCGAAAGTAGGTTACAGACACGCGGCTAAAGGAAAAAAGATGACGCCCCTTCCTCTTCGATCCCCCACTGCTTCACCCGTCGCTCTCTCTCTCTCTCTCTCTCTCTCTCTCTCTCTCTCTCTCTCTCTCTCTCTCTCTCTTTCTCTGTTCGAGCCTCTCGATCAGTATGCAGGTGTGAAGCCACCTGTAGTTACGAAACGCGTTACCTTGACCGCTTGGCCAGGTCATCGTGAGTCATTTAACCCGGGAAGACGGCGATCGACGCCGGCCACCGTGTATTGTCTTTCTCGATTCACTCTCATTCCCTTCGATACCTCCCTCCGATCGATCTAAACGATTTTAGCAACGTTCCTCGACAACGTCGCACGAGCGTTATCACCGCCGCGGTGCAACAAATGCTCTTTGCCCTGGAAATGTTCCGATTTCCTCCCCGAGTGCTTCGTGACAAACAACCTCGATGAAAGAAAATACCTTTTCTCCTGTTTCGCGAGGTGAACGTCCACGGAAGATTATTTCGCCTCGCGTGGGCGCGGTCTCTCGATCTCGACGCTATCGATCTTCACGAGAGCAATGGAAGATCCCGTGGAACGCTCACAGTGGCATTAACGATCATCTTTGTCGACGACGCGGGACAGTATTGTAATAGCTCGAATAATTTCCGTGGAGAAATTTGCTTGTTCGTTCAGTAGCCTCGCGTCAGCTTTTTCAAAACCACGCTTATATTAAAATTCACTAAAAAGGAGGAAATAATTTATTTAGATATTAGTGATTATAAATGAAAGCGTGGAGCGCTAAATTATATTATCGTAATCTTCGCGGGCGTTCCACGCATTTATTTATAGTCCCTGATATCTTAAAAGATTATTTTCTCCTTTTTAGTGCATTTCAATATAAGCGTGGCATTTAAAAAGTTTTTTTACGTATGCTCTCTTTTCTCTCTTTCATATCAACTTCTCCAACCACTCTTCGACATTTTTGTCTTTCTTCCCGCTCACTATATCCTCGATCCTGATCATTCGGGACAGTATTGTAATAGCTCGAATCATTTCCACGGAGAAACTTGTTTGTTCGTTCAGTAGCCTCGCGTGGGCGCGGTCTTGATCTCGATACTGTCGATCTTTACGAGAGCAATGGAAGATCCCGTGGAACGCTCACAGTGGCATTAACGATCATCTTTGTTGACGACGACAGGGGCAGTATTGTAATAGCTCGAATAATTTCCGTGGAGAAACTTGTTTGTTCGTTCAGCAGTCTCGCGAGACCGCCTTTAGTCGAGCGATTGCGAATTGAGAAACAGAGCAAAAGAGAGAGATAGAGAGATCGTGCTCCTAGGCAAGCCCGCCAGCTTCGAAATTCCATGTTCGAGATCTCTTCGCGTGAAAAGTGAAATCTGAACGTTGACGTTCGATTGCACCGTATTGAGCGTAGGTACACGATTCTTGAGAGGATTCGGAGAATTTCGTTGTCCAGCCGCCGTCGCCTTCGGTTCGGTAACCGAGCTCTCTGCCACGGGGATTTTGAACGCACGCTGAAAAGTAAACGCGTGTGTCGCCTTGAGCTAGAAATCGATGACGCACCACCACCGGGCTACACGCGTTCATCCCGCTCGCAAACGGTTCTATTCATTCTATTCATCTCGATCCGAAGCCTTTCGAACCACTCTCGGGGCCACTCTCGTTTCTCGACGCGCGCGCGTTACCCGGTGATTTTCTCCTTCTCGCGTCGAAGGTCTCGCGAAACGATCAAAAGTTCATCGGTGTCCATGAAAAGCCTGTTACCGACCGCCCGCAACCTGTATCTGGTACTCGTCTAGCCGGATCGGGGTTTCGCTAATGCTCCCGAACTTATCTCGAGGTACGTGTCCATCCGAGGGCCAAATTATCGCGAGTTAGTCTCGAGAGTCAAATAAGTCAGTGTACACAGTATTGAGACGCGTTCAATATTTTTCGTCTGCGAATGACTATGAGCTATACGAAACTGCCATTATACATAATACATAATATTATATTATATTATTATGTAATATTATTATGTATTATATTATTATGTATTAAGAATATTATACATAATTAATACATAATAATACATAATACATTATACATAATAGATGTCAGAGAAACCTTAATTTAAAAATATTTATATATCGACACCGATTACACTCAATTTTTATTGAAACACTTGTTTACTCCAGCAATTTCTCTTTTTGGAAAATCGCAGCTAACTTTGACGCATCGATTCCGTTCAGGAGTATTCTTATAATTATCGAAATTTATCTGAGAGCTACACGCGCGAAGTTCAAATACTCACATACCCGAGAGAACTTTCTGAGAGTTGACTGTGAAGTCAGTCTTCGAGGGCAACGAATTTTTCAAGTACTTTCAAATGGACAAGCAAATATAGAGTACCTTTAAGTCTGTTTCTCGTTGCATTCGCTAAAGATGGCTGGGGAAACAAACGATACCAGCCGATGCGTCGAATACGTACATCGATACGCGCGTCGGAGTTGAAAGATATCGATAAGACTGGAAAGAGAGAGAGAGAGAGAGAAAGTTCGTCACGGATCGACAAACATTGGTATCGCGGTTAGCATTATCGATGCTCTCAAACGACTCGGTTCGCGGCTATCTGTCGATGATGTTTTATCGTTATCGATTTTCCTCGAAGCAGCTTCGGGAGACTAATCTCTCCTCGACTGCAAAATGCTTCGAAGAAACCGTACACACGAGTCCACACGATATCGCAACTCTTCGAAAAGGAAAGTCCCTCTTGGTGAGAATCGAGAGGGAGGTAAACGAGCGGAGATGCCGAAACGTCACACGTCGCTCGTTTCCACGACGTCTATTATTCTACCGTCTGCTCCTTGGACCCACTCAAAATAGAAAATAAATCTGATCCGCGTCGTCGGAGAAAGCTGGACGTTCGAAGCATCCTCGAAACGCAATCGTTAATCTCCGTGGACCAACGAAATCGATAAATCAAGACCTATCTACTATGTGCACCTACGATTATTACTAGGTTGACAATCCTTTGTTTCGTAATTCCTTCATTCTACCATTATAACTTAATTAAGTGACCATTCCTTTTTTTTATTTATTTTACGTCGCTCTCAACTCTTTGCTAAGGTTTCTTCAACTACAGTTTATTAACACTAGAACTACCGAGCACTAAACGCAATTGGTATACATTGCCTTCTAATAATGACAATATGGCATTTATTTAGATTTCGGACAGGGGATATTTAAATATGTACTTCAATAGAGAAGTATACTATAAAAATTTCTCAGTAAAACATATTTATACTTTTAATATTTCTAATCGAAAAAAATTCGCATTAGTCATTTTGACTGGTCCGGCAGTTCTAGTGTTAAGGTGGGTTCCGAACCACCTTGGGCACTACAGTATTAGATGGCACATGGAATATTTCCAGAGTTGTCAAACCATTCCTTTTCAACTGTATATCATTGGGAAGCTCTGAATTTTACGATTAATCTGATATAAAATACTCGTGCTTAAAAATATATGTAAATGACTTTGTTTGAGAAAAGGTGGAGGTCACGAACTTAGTTTGCAACCTAATATTATAGTCATTACCACTAAAAACCATTGTGGAAATGTGAAATATTTAGCTTTAGTAACCTCTTTGCTATCAAATAATGTTAACACTCTCTTAAAATCGAATACGACTGAAAGCTAAATACAGTAAAACCATAACGTTACAAATCAAATATACGCTATAAATCAAAAAATAGTGTCTTCTATGCAAATGCTGTCCATCCAGAATACGGCTGTTAGCGAGTATTTGAGGATTTGCATTCCCTTCACATTTCCACTACTGTAAATCGAGTAATGTGTTAGTAAAAAAAAAAACATCATATAATAACTGTTTCGAATTCGACGTTCTCTAAATATGGTAAAAAAAAATATATGAATTCCTATTTGTAAAAACTCAGGAGACCTCGATTTCACTGTGAAAACGAACTATTTTCGAAATTCTTTTTACTGCTATCTACGGTGCACTCCATACTCTGCAACTCTTGTGGGGAAATTTCTTTTTGTCAGATGGCTGCAAGCAAAAAACAAGGCTAAAAATAGCAAAACGAAAATAGCAACGATCTGACGGGAAACATGTTTCTGCTCGTCGCAGATTGCAGCGGGCGGCTTATCTTCGCCATGGTTACATCTAATACCGAGAATTTCTGCGTGGTTCGACGAAAGTTGATACGATCCTACAACTCGAACGATGCAGAAATTCATAGTCGCGTGGTACGAAACCGTGGCGAAGATAAGAACGCGATGGATGGCGGTGGAGGCGTTGTTCGCCTCGGTCTCTTGCTGCATAATTGATACATGTGGGTAAGAGCTAATAGCACTGGCCCATCGGCCGCAGGTTGACGCGACGCGTTGCAAGATAAGGTTAGCCGAGACAAGGCAAGGCAAGACAAGGGCAGACCGTTTTCGAATTCCAGGCCCGTAGCCAAAGGTGGCCATGTACAAAACCGTGAGGGTCGATAGCAGAGTTTAGTCTCGCTGATCGAGGACGCCGTTCTCCTGCTGGAACGCGTCGCCTCGCCTCGTACCGGCTGAGCCGCTTACGTAATTTTCGTGACAATAGGTTGAAACAATTTCCACCTGGTAAAACTCAAAATAACAACAAAGAAATTATCTTATTTTGGATCCCATCTCATGTAGGGATCTCTAGTAATACAACGAAGGACGCTGCGGTCAAGGAGGTCTTTAACACTAAATCTCGAGGGGACAAATGACTCGATTTAGACTTTTTATTTGACAATTATTGAGATTGTAAAGGTGCTTTCATGGGGAATTGATTGAATACATTTTTTGACTCTGGTATATATTTAGAATAGAAATTGCAATTTCGCTTAGCAGTTTTACAAATTAATAATTCGACGTTTCGGTCTACGTTAAGACCATCTTCAAGAATATAATTGCGTCTGTAAAAATTAATATGAGAATATATATTTCCGTGTTAAAAAGCAAAAAGAAAAACAAAAGAGAAAAATACAGAAACCGAAATCAATGGTTTGCCGATTAAAATTGGCGATCGAGATTAAAGATAACATGTAGTATATATTATAGTACAAGTCGCACAAAATATAAATAAATTTAATCTTGTTGTTTTTATAATACCATACGCATTAGTCACTTCTGATGGTCGGTAGGTTTAGTGTTGAAGAGATACCTGCAGATTGCCCCTCTTCCCACAGAGACACGATTAAACAATGTAAGATGGACTAGCTCTCCTCCGTCTAATCTATCCTTGATAAGGCTGGACCTCCTTCAAAATGACTCGCCCCTGTTTTTGCGAACAGAAGATGCCAGTCGATTCGGTATTGGTCGTGCCAATCTAACCCACTACAAATGCCCACGAACAAATCCTTATGGTCGATAATGACGTAGCCGTTGTTGCGACCTATATAAATAAATTAAAAACAAAGTTTCCACCTGTTCCTATCCGATACAAGTTTTTATCGATAATTCCAGCGGTCGTCCGGGTGTCGCGCGTTTCCAGCGTGTCGCTCGCGAAAAGTCGAATGCGATGTTTTTCTTCGATCGTTATCACCTGCTCGTGACGCACTTCGAAGAGTATCAAATGCAGGCATATACAATGTACATAATAAAGATGAATTATTGTTTTATTTTTAAGAAAGTTATCAACGACGAGAAAGTATTAATCGTCGTAGCTTTCATTGTGAGAAAAAAAAACTCTTAGAGCGATTGGTCATTTCGTCGACGTTACCCAATTCGCGATTTGACTCGATTGATTTCTGGTTCCTAAATATAAACGAGAAGAAGAAAGTGAAAAGAACGGTTGAAGCCGGTGCCCCGTCGAATATAGCAGCGTTCCGGTACGACTGTTCTGGACCTGTGATTTTTAAATTCAAGGACAGCGTCAAGAGCGAATTGAAAATGTCAAATGCTTGCATAAAATATGTGGGACCGGAGGGGATGGTCGCTCGAACGGGTCAAGTTCATCGTCTGCTTCCGAAAGTTTGCGCGACGAGGAGCGGCACAGAGAGAAACGTCTCGACGACAAGCAGAATCGAAAGCTCTCTCTTTCCCTCGTCGACGGTTGTCTGCATTCCACCGTGGAAATATCGCGTGTTCCTCGCGACGAGGATTCCGGCTAAAGAGTCGGCTAGGCATTGTGTAACGCGTAATCGCGATTGGATCGGTAGGGAAGAGGAGCCGAGCTTGTGGTCCAAGTTACGAAAGGGGTAAGCCAACCGGTGACGCAACGTCGCGAATCGATTGCGACATTCCTTCCACCGCACCGGAGAAATAAATCTCGATCGTTGGAACGATACGGCCGCTCCTCTCCCCGTTTTGCAAACGACATTTTACCTGTTTTCCCTCTTTCGTTTCGCTTCGGACGCTGACCCAACTACTGCACTACTGCGCAGCGGGGTCGCGGCCCCGAGAACCTGCCAGAAACTCGAAATATGAAATTTAAGTGTTTATGATCATGCTCTTGTAGAATCGGTAAAAAAAAATAAACGATGTTGAAAGGCTCTGCGTCATTGGAGTTCAAATTAGTCATTGCTATCGAGTACAGTTATGGAGTGAAAAAAGCTGATGTTCTAATAAGTATATTTGCATAAGTTCGCGATAATATGTACATAAATGTGGCATTTACAAAATATTATAATATTTAGTTAAAGTGAACTTTTTTGTTACCTTTGAAACGATAATCAAATTTGTATACATTCCTAAGATTTTAGTTACGTTCAAGAAGTTCCACTAAAAGGGTTTTTTTATACTACATAGTATAATCCCTTACTTTCCCCTCAGAAAATGGAAAAACTAAAGAAATAAATAAATTCCTTGGCTGCACACAAAAAGTGCATAAAACTTTAGTGAGTCAACCATTGCGCGCCAGTAACAAATTGCAAATATATATATATATATATATATATATATATATATATATATATATATAAATAAGAAAACAATACATCAATTTGGAATACAATAAGTAGATTACGGATTTTCTGCATTTATGTCAAAAGTGAACACGTGCAATTTAAAACAGTGGACATGTTAAAAATATTTAGCGCAACCATTAATGTATTATATTCAGCTTAATAGAATGATTAAAAGAAGAATACAATTTTACCATGTGTTACTTAATTCGCTTACTTGTCTGTTTGTCTGTTTATTAGCTCCTGTGTCCTGCAATCAAGGCGAACACTTTTTATTTTGCATAAAGATCCGCAGTCTAATAATACAAGTAACAAGTTTTTATTTGTAGCAACGTTTCTTACGTCGGTAAGACGTAATTATCGTACGTAAATTGATTGTTAATTAACCACCTATAATAACGGTATGCCCAACGGTTGGATATTCGTTGGATTAACAGACAGTTGAATTCGTATTACAATTTTCATGCCAAGACCCGTTTCGAATTATGGCACCTGCGGTGATTCGAGTTTAGAGGGTCAAAGCGATGCGTTTTACCGAGATGTACTCGTCGGATTCGAAAGGGTTAAAACTTGAAACGCGTATGAGCCGCTTAGCGCAACATCCTGTCGAATAGGCTTGTTGCGGCTTGTTGCGGCGACGAGTCGGATGGCGCAATCGCGACGCGCTGGTAAAAAGAGAAAAGAGCAAAGAGCATTATTTTTTCTGCTCGTGTCTCCGACCAATTGCGCGAAATTAGCCCGACGACTGCAATTACATCTCCCTCTCTCTTTCTCTCTCTCTTTCTCTCTCTCGTTTTCGCTACGGGCCTACGAGTCCCTCCGTCGCTGCCTCCTACTTTCATTCTGGTTCCCGTAACGCGTAATGGCCAGTTTCATTGTTGGGAAAGAACTGGATTGTTCCGGTGACACGGTTGTCTGGAAATAAACAGTCCGGCCGGTTTTTTCTGCCCTTTGGACTAAGTAAAAGCAACCTAATTGAGCGGCTTTCGGATCGCTCTCGTTGTCTCGGAGTCCCGTTCCCTACGTTCTACGAAGTGATCGCTCTTTGCCTCTAATTACAACACCGTTTCTTCAGTTTTTTTTTTTCTTCAATTATTTATTCATAGAGGTTGCATCAACATCTAGGTCATTAGCGACCACTGCGATTTATACATGTGAATACCAGCGACGTGTTTGAAAGGAGAAAAGGAGACAGTGCAGGATAATATGTTCAACCGAGAGTGTTTAAAACCCGGAAATGGGAGGTCCCTTGGGTATTTTGAAGGGACATTTTCCTTCGCAAAAATGGTTTTCGCGGCTTCGTTTAGGAGTTATTAACGATAAACACGGACCAATCACAGCGCGGCTTCAGCGGATTCATTCTGACTTGGCCAACGGCGACCCACGCCCTGTGTTTCGTTAATAACTCCTAAACAAAGCCGCGGTAACTATTTTTGCTAAGGAAAATATCTCTTCGAATGATTCAAGCAACCTCTCATTTCCGGATTTTATGGGAATTTTGTGACACCCTGTAGAGACCGATCTCGTCGCTGTTTCCGACTTCGATCATCCAAGATAGATCCTCCGATGGGTATTTCTGAGTTTTTCGAATGCCATGCCTCTCCGATGCTACGAAATTAACGGGCAACGTGCAGCGGGACCCGATATCAATTCAAGGCGAATAATTATCGACTAGTTTTTATTGAGTACGGCGCCGATCCGCATTGATATTTAAATGGCACTCTCGAGATTTCGATGGCACAATTCCGTGCAGAGCGACCTTACTCTCTGTGGAAAAAGTAGCCGATCTTTCTCGACGCCAGACGCCGTTGCTTCGACGGAAAATAAACGTCGGAGAAATTTCCGCAAACTTGTTCGAAAAAACTTTTACGCCTGCATAGATAGCCGGAGCGCTGGTCGATTCGTAAACCGGCACGACAACGGCGAGCACACGCAGAAATTATGCTCGCGGCCAGGCAAACACTTTCGGAAAGACACTTGCACAAGCACGACCGATCTTCGCGGCAACAATCGTTACAACGTCATGCACCTGTACAGCTACACGCTCGCTGTTGCAACTTGCACCGCGAGACCAGAACCGTTCGTTCTGCACGTGCTAGCAAACACCTATTTTTACGTCGCGATTCTCCTCGTTCGAGCTAACAGGGGGAAGCCACGGTTGATGGGTCACGGATTTTTCTGAAACTTTCAGTATTTGAAGATGTCTTCTCGATATGTAATTTGGCAAAGCAGTAGCGCGTGCTTCTCAATATTTTTCGAGAAAATTGCATTTGAAGATCGGTTTACTCGTTCGTAAGGAGTTCGCGTTAAGAGGTCAATAAGAAAATGAATAACCGAGGGCGTAGCGAGGATTACTGGTAATCGGTAGGTTGCTGGTTCGAGTCTCCTTGTGGACTTTTTTTTCTAGAAATTTATACCCTTCCCTCAATTTTAAGCCTAAATCTATTCAATCTATTATTTATAACTTATTTTTATTTTTTGACTAGAAAATGCATGTTTTCCGATAGACGTCCTGAAATATGTGTGCTCTTGCACGAATGCGGCGTTCATTCTGTGTGCGAGATGCCGCAAAAATTAGAATTTTCGATGTTTTTACGACGATTATCATCCTGGCTCGTGTCATACTAACATATAATTTAATAAATAGAGAATTTTCAATAATAAAGTCAATATAACATTCTGTATTATTTTAATGTTCGAATTATTTCACATTGCCCACAAATAAAAAACATGCATTTTCTACTTCAAATACTGAAAGTTTCAAAAAAATCCGTGACCCATCAACCGTGGCTTCCCCTTGTAAGACTTCCCACCGCTAGAAATATTTCTGTCCGTCGCGTCGTCGCGCGTCAGTCGCATCCGCTCGAAATCGAACGATCGATCGACTTTTTCTCTCCCCGAAGGACGATGCAACTCGCTTCCGTTCTCCGACGCTCTTCGAACAAATCGGATTCTAGCTTTCAGATCGAGGCGTTAACGAAACGATGAATCGCCTCACGAATTTCCAAAGGTATCGCTGATAGACGCGGTTAATGCACATGTTGGCATTTGGAAAATTTTGAAATCGAAGATGTCGGTGCACCGATCCGCGGAGCAACGCGGAGCTCCGCGATTCGGCAACGATTCATGGAACGGCAGTTTGCGAAATATTTAAAAGCATTGCGAAGTCGTGCCCCCTATCGTCGGCTCCACCGGTTTGGCTCGTTACCGCGATCTTTGCGATTTGAAAGAGTTGTGAAACTCGGTGGAAACACAATATTTCGCCCGGAAAGTTGGAAAATAGTCGATTTTAAAATTATACGTATGTCGTACAATTTTTGCTGTCCGTCGTATGTAAGGGATGAAGAATGAGGATTCTATTTCATCGATAATGTTGTAGCTGACATTAAAACTTTATTAGTATTATTATTTATTATAGACGGACTAAAGCCCTTTTACATAATTGTTTACAACAACAAAAAAAGAGAAAGATACTCGTTTAATAACTACTTGTCTAATAACAAAGAAAGGAACACGCACAAAAACTAACGGTACTACAATAAAAAAAACCAATACGATTATAGATAGTGCTTGAGTCTGCTATAATGCGATTCTACCCAATTTTGCTATAAATGCCTAAAGATCCGCTGTATAGTAATCATTAGAAAAATAAAATTTTGTCTACCTGAATTACAACAAACCGGAGAGTGACATAGAAATTTGTTTTCTCTGTTAATATATTCAATAAGTTGAATATGATATAAAAGTATTTTTCAATTCTTTTAATGGTTTTAATGTTTTATATTACACCTACTAATTTCTGTCATAACTGCATAATTACAATAAACCGGAGAGTGACATAGAAATTTATTTTCTCTCTTAATGTGTTCGATAGATTGAAAATAATATGAAAGTATTTTTTAATTCGTTTAATGGTTTTTATATTCTAAATTACACTTACTGCTTTCTGTCATAAATGCATAACATCCGCTGTCTCGTAATTACAACAACGCGCGTTTTGGGTGCGAAAGATGGTAAGACAAGCAAGATCGTGTTCTGTCGTTTCGTGTCAAATATTGATTGTCGAGCCCGAGAAAGCTGCGAAAACCACAAAACGTGTTCGCGTATGTTTCAAACGCAAAGGAAAACAATTCCGGCGAAAAGATTCGTATCTTCCGCGTTCTTTCTCGTTTCGAAGAACTCCGTGGAGTCTATTTTACAATATCGAACCGACATCGACGTTCTGCGCCCATGGAGTAACTGTTCCGGCCCGGCCACTCGGGAAACCCACTTTTCTCGCAGCATGGCTGAATTCCTAACGAGATAAATCGCATCGCACTCCTTGAGAGAGCAAAAGGATCTCAAGTAAATCGAAAAGTAAATCCCGATCGAAGTATTCAACAGAATCCACTCGGAGCAACAAATAATTTTGAACATATTTCGTGCCGAGCCGTTTTTGTTCGATTTTTCATTCGGGTCATTTACTTTATTCTGTACTGCATTTTTTTATAATACCTCATAGTCTTTTGGTGGGAATATATTCTATAGTCTTAAACTTGTTATAAATCTGAATAGATATTTCAATGTGTACCATCGGTGGTACATGTGACACGGAACGTGTTAACACTCATCCGTCCCTCGTGCCAATTTGACAAAGTTTTCTTAAATTTGGTAACTTTTATTGGCTGTACTTCCGAAAGGCACCGGTGACCGATCGATATGCAATTTGGAGCATGTGATGAAGAATATGGAAGGATCCCAAATATAGAATTTTAACTTCGGGAATTTTTTTAGTTTTTCAGACATTTTCGAAAAACTGCTGCTACTACACATTGAATTTTGCAAATACCTGACAAACTAAAAAGTTCCCGAAGTTAAAATTTTATATTTGGGGTCCTTCCACATTGTTCATAACATGCTCAAAATTTCATATTGATCGGCCATCGGTGCCTTTCGGAATAATATCCCTTTTATTTTTTTAATACCAAACATATAACCGCAAAAACCTAAGACGTAAATGGTAACTCATCAATTTGAATGAAAAAAAAACCATCTAAAAGTAACTGTTCGTCTTGTTATTTTATCGATTTCTTTATCACTGGGTCAATTTGACACCGAGGGACAGATTCATTTCGTGAAATGAGGGTCCGATAAGGGTTTAACCAAAATGACTTCTTAGAATTCCCTGAAGAGGATGAGATCGATGGAGGACCGTACGAAACTGCTTCTCCGTGCTCTTGATCGAACGGTATCCTGTAATCGACCCAAACCGGATCGAGCGAGTCCAGTCTCGATCGACCGCAGCAAGTAATCGGACTGGCCGAGATATTGGCGGCATTTAGGCTAGAATTTTCCAGGTGCGTGACAGCACTAATAGCCGCGAGTTTCGAGTCTGGATCCGAGATCGATTTCGCGTTCTCCGGTCGGGAAACCTGGCGGATTTCGACACACCGTGTCGCGACACTTCAAGGCTACAAGGCCTAAGAAACTGTTACATGTTCGAACATTCGCCGGTCTCTCCGATTCTCCGCTCGCCTGTCGCCGATCACCAACATTTTGGAACGCTCGACTCCGCGTTGACGATCGATCGATCGCGCGCCGGGTGTAGCCGAGTGAACGGAGTAGAGTCGCAGCATCTCGCGAAGGGAGAAAATGTACCGTGTGCCTGACAAAGTGGCCGCTCGGTAGGATCGCTGCCTACGTGACTCTCGGTTCGTAGAGATCAAGCCGAATCAAGGCCGCAGCGAACGGCATCGCGCCACCGTGCACGCCATTTCTATATCGATCACCAACCGCGGCTCTTTCCTTCTCCTTTTTCTTCTCCTTTTTTTTCCCCTCTGCTTCTCGCCTCCTCACTCGTTTCTTTTCCTTTCTCGCGAGATCACCTGGCCCTTCTGCGATCGATGCTCCTCCGACAACCAACTTGTTTTCACTACCCAACTTGGATCGTTCGAGTCTCCTAAACAGATCGTAAACATTTTTACAGGAACAACATTTGCGCATTCCTCCGCAAATCTGCCGAAGCCTTCCTTCGACGAAGCATATCGGAGAAATTGAACAAAGAATTTCGGAATTAACGCTAGAACTGTCGAGCACTAAACGCAATTGGCATACATCGCCTTATAATAATAATGATTATTCTTATTGTTAGTTTATTGAATATATGAATATATATATATATATATATATATATATATATATATATATATATATATAATGGTTAATAATAATTGTACTTGTACATGGCTTAACCCGCGACAACAACGCACGAGAGCACACACGCTTTTACAACGAAGAAGAATGATGAATGCGCACGCGTACACTTCGCTTGTCCGCTCACTCGCAGGCGCTTCTGCGCACACTCGCAGGCGCATGCTCGCACGTTGGGATTGTTTGACAAACTTCCATCACTTATTATTTATTATAGACGGAATTGAAGCTCTTTTACATAAGTGTTTACAATTTAAAAAAAAAAGAGAAATATAAAACACTACTCGTCTAATAACAAAGAAGGGACATGCACAAAAACTAATGGTTAAAATTTTGTAAAAACTCAATAAAAAAAAGTCAATACGAGCTTTCGAAATGTTCTTTATTATTATTATTATTTATTATAGACGGACTGAAGCCAATTACATAAGTGTTTACAATAACAAAAAGAAGAGAAAGATAAAAGACTACTCGTCTAATAACAAAGAACGGACATGTACAAAAACTAATGGTACAAACGATACGGTATTATCCTATAATCCTACGTAGTTGCTTTTTAAATTTTTGCTAGGACTCGATAAAAAAAATCAATACGATTATGGATAGTGCTCGAGTCTGCAATAATGCGATTCATTGGATTAATTAATCCATAAGTAGATCTTGCTTTAAGTGTTTGAAATAATGATAAAACTGCATTCATTTCAATCTCGTACCAAGGTTGTTTAAATATGTACTTCGATAGAGAAGTTCGCCAAAAGAATTTCTCGGCAAAACATATTTATAATTTCACTTTTTCTAACGGAACACATCAGGCGCAAGTCATTTCGACTAATCTGGTAATTCTAGTGTTAAAGTGCGAGAAGAAAACTTCTCCATCTAACACAAAAGCTTCAGGATATTTTGATTTGCAAAGCGGAAAGTCCGAAGCGGACCATCGCTGTATTCCCTTCGCTTAGCGCTTCCCTTCGCTAATTCGTTTATTCAGGTTCTCGTTGGACCTCGACCTTTGGCATCTCCCCGTTAGCGAGCATCGACGAGGATCGATATGTTATCGGGAGGAAGAATCGCGTCGACATGGACGGTTGTTTACACGGCAATCCGATGGTGGCTGCGTTGAGTCACGTTTGCGCGGACGGAAGAAACCAGAACAGAAGGAGAAGAAAAGAGAAACAGAAGGAGAAGAAATGAGAAACAGAAGGATGAGTGGGATGACGTGGAGGTGACGAACTGGCAAAAGGTGCACGCCCCGAATGTCGCTCGAACGAACAGGGACCAGCGACTCGGAACAAAGGAAAATTGGTGGCGGCTGTGTCATCGGAGTCGCAGGAGTCATCAGAGTCGTTGGAACACCGAAAGAAAAAGAGAAAAACAGGTTGGAAATTCAGGCGACCATGGATGTCGGACGTCGCGCGACGGTGCGGCGCGTGATCGATCGTCGTTTCATCGCATTTTGTCGCATTTCGTCGCATTTGGTTGCGTAGAATCGTTACACTGTCGCGTTGCATCCAAATACGAACGAAATCTCGCCACGGTGAACGAGAGACGAGCTTCGTTTCAAGGATGCTGCCCGAGGATCGAATCTATCCCTCGTATTCGTTATTGTTGGGATGACGAGGTTAGGAGATGAAATATAAACCCTATGTATTTAATACATGTTTATTTAATCTCCGCCGCACCATGGAATGTTTCAATTGTGAATTCAAATCGTTCGCGTCCAGTGGAGCAACCCCGACCCCAAGAAAAAGGAAATAGAACAGATATTTTTGCTTAAAAAAAAAAGGTCATTCGTTGCGTTTTATTTTATTATCACACAAAACCTAGGGCATCGTCCGGTCTTAGGGTTACTAACAATGCGCTACTGTGCATTGGCAATTCTTGCACCAGGCCACAAGATTTCAGTGATTCGGTAGTAGATATATATTATTTTCGATCGGTAGTAGATATATTTTAGTATATTCGACCTCCCCCGAGATGAAATCCTGGTTGCGCCACTGTTGACATGTAATACAATATGACACTTTATTATTAGTACATTGAAGTTAACACTTTACCGACCGGAAGCCTATTAATAGGATTTTCAATAATTCTGCTGTACCAAAAAAGAGCATAGAAATTTTCTTTGACATTGCAATGTTAAATGAAACTATTAGACGACGTCATTGAGGGTGACTTAGTTAGTTCATACTAAATGCTAAATGAAAATTTAACCATGTACCATACATTTTTCAAAAATATGCAATAATCACCGGTCGGTAATGTGTTAAACTATTACACAGCAAAAGAGTAAAATGAAGAGAGGAGGTGTGAGCTGTGACTGGCTCGGTAGGATGGCTAGTTGTACTGACTACCTGATTTCTTCTGGGTAAAGAAATAGCGACGCTTGAAGTGTTATAAACTTCAGGTCAAAAAAGACCTTTCCTTCTCCGTACGTATCGTGCATTCCGATGTACACTTCAACAATTTTTTTTTTTTTTCTTATTATAGAAAATCTCATATGAGATTTATTAGAACATAAAGCATATTACATTGTAATACAAAATAAGATAAAAAGTAAGAACATTAGAAAAAATACAAAACAAAAACATTAGTAACAAAAAAGAAACAAAACCATTAGACACGCAAATTACAAGAATTGATAAACGCTATCATACAAACACACGCCTTAATGTTAGGTTCAGCCACTAAACAACCCACATCCAACGGTAACCGAAATCCAGCTCTAGTAAGATTTCGGATGAATTTTATCCTCTGCTCATTATACAGATTACACTGCCATAGAACATGGTTAAGTGTTTCCTGCTC
Source organism: Lasioglossum morio (assembly GCA_916610235.2). Classification (NCBI taxonomy): domain Eukaryota; kingdom Metazoa; phylum Arthropoda; class Insecta; order Hymenoptera; family Halictidae; genus Lasioglossum; species Lasioglossum morio. The sequence continues at coordinate 24,543,125 of OU744326.1, forward strand.
CTGATTACACTTAAAATTGGGGTTATCAATAATGCCAATACGAGCAAGTGAAGCTGCCAGATGAACACTTCAACAATTATCGAAGCTGCTTCTCGAGCGACAGAAGACAATCTGATCGCGCGCGACAATTCAGTTTCCGCTGGAAAATCAGAGACAAAGAAAATAATAGGTTGAATAACGTTGCATACACGATTTGTCATTTTTCAAACGATCCGATCGTATCTTGGAATTTGGTTGGATCGTCAGACTGGGAAAGAACGCGCTTCGGGTTTTTCCGGCGAGCATAAAGAGGTCCTTTATCCGCATTTCCATAATTGAGAGATCGGCGCTGGGTCGGTCTGTGCGTGAGCTCTTACGATGAATCACTCGTAACGGATATTACTCGGCCATTGTGAGTGGAAAACGTGTCTGAATATTCATCGACCGGAACGACATGCAATTTGGCGCGACAGTGATAAGTTTTCAGTTCTCGTCGGTGTCGGTGACGGTGGCTATTCGAACCGGACACTCGTCGGCGACCTTCGTTGTTTCTTTCTGATCGCGAGTAGCGTAACGCGAACAGAAGGAACGGCAATTTCTCAATTTCCTCGACGCTCCCGGAGCGTTTCGAATTGCTCTCGGACTCGACTCGTTGCCTTAGTTCCTTGTTACGCGAAAGAACTTTTTCTCGCGGACATACGCGAAACGCTCTCGTTTCGACGAGCGGTTGGTGCAATCGGGGAATGGATCAGCCGGCCGGCCCGGATTATGCAACGATATTTGATAATCGACCGTTCCGCGCAGTTGCCACCATCCATTCCTCCACCTTCTTCATCGATTTCATTCTGTTGTATTCCGGATTACTTGACACTAGAACTACCGGACTAGTCAAAATGACTGATGCGAATTCTTTTCGATTAGAAATATTAAAAGTATAAATATTTCATTCATTGAAAATAGTTCTTATATTGTTTATTCATTGAAAATAATTTTTCAGACGCAAATATGATTCTTTGAAAAAGATCCACATAGGGATCGAAACGTTAGAAGCATGTATTAATTGCACAATTGTTGTTTTTCTTTCTAAAAATGATCGAACCTGGCGCCGATAACATTAAAAATTTATTTATAAATATGTTCTTATTGAGAAATTTTGTTTAGTGAACTTCTCTATTGAAGTACATATTTAAATATCGCTTGTACGAAATCTAAATAAATGCCATATTGTCGTTATTAGAAGGCAATGTATGCCAATTGCGTTTAGTGCTCGGTAGTTCTAGTGTTAATATATATATTTATTAGATACAATTTCTGAACGAAATGCAATACTACAGGCGTAATACGAAAGATGTTAGTCGTCTAAACAAGACTCGGTAGAGACTGACAGAAGCGAATGAGACTAAGGAAGAGAATGCTCGCGAGAAGAAGAAGTCAGTAGAAGATTATAGGTTTTTGGTTCTGTAAAGTGAGGGTTGTTTTACGTATAATGGTCAGTAAGGGATGAATCATGGGGATGAAGTTCAAAGATGAGTAATACTAGATCGAATGACGAACTGAAGATAGTGAGACGAACAGAAACGCTTAGATTACATGAGTGATCACTAATGCTAGAGAGAATCTTATCGTTGGTACACAATAATTCGAGCTTAACGGATTTATCGGGATATAGACGAGTTTCTTAAAATTTCATAGGATTTGCTTCCATCCGATCAGATCACCACGGATTCCCCATTGAATCTCTTTCAGATCCTGTTCGATGGAGATCCATTGGATTTCCAACGTTAAGAGTATCTCTCGAATCGAAGGAATCCCATCGATTTGTCCTTGGCGTTTCGATTGGAAAAAAATAGGTCGAGTAACGGATTATGAAGCAGGTTTCCGTGTAACCTATAGATGCCAAAGTATAGGTATCCTTTCGTTATGCTCCTCGATTTGGACCGAGTAGCGAGCAAGTACACGTCGACTATGTATGTACAGTACACTATACAGTTGTTGCACTCCGTCTATCCTTTCACCGAACCGTTCGATACGCACGATCGTTGCACCGTTCAGAAGAACGTTCGATTGCCCTACGAATCGTGCTGTTGTTCGATTCCGCACAGACAGTAAGTATAAATTCGCCTTAACACTAGATTTACGGGACCCGTCAAAATGACGGGTTCTAATATTTTTCATTTGCAATTATTAAGATTGTAAAGATGCTTCCCTGAGAGGATTTATTTACCAAATCTATTTCTTCGGGTACATATCATTGGGAAAATGGCCAAAAATCTCGATATATGTACACATTCTTGTTACGTTTATAAGATACTGTGAAATAGTTATTTCTAGATCTCCGTAAACAAAAATCTTGATATATTGACACATCCTTGTTACGTTTATAAGATACTGTGAAATAGTTATTTCTAGATCTCCGTAAACAAAAATTTCGATATATTGACACATTCTTGTTACGTTTATAAGATACTGTGAAATAGTTATTTCTAGATCTCCGTAAAGCTAGTGTTAAAACGGACGTTCTGTAGATTGCTACACTGACATCGCCGAAATTAGGCGAGAAACCGGTCGATGGAAATTAGATTCGAAGTGCGCTGGAGTGACGCATCGATCATTGGCGGTGACAGGAAATCGCAACGTAATCGGATTCGTCGGTAAATCCGATCGACGATCAACACGATTTTCATAAACCGACAGGAACTTGACCGTAGCCCGAGCAACCTCGAACGTGTCGGGGTTAACGACGTTTCATAATTGTTATTTAAAAAATAATGAGAGCGCCGCGGCTATGATAATTTATGGAGAGCTATTCAGGTTTTGTAATTGATCGCGCATACCATTTAACAATAACACCGGTAATTCATGCGCATACGGCATACACGATCTCTAACTGTCTGCCGTCGGTTTCAGTCTGCAGAACTTAATTTCGAATGCACGAATGTCGTTTGCTATCCGTCACGGACGAATATATCGATATACAATTTATTTAACGAGATTTAACCTTCAGTTACTTGCACTCCACGTTCGCAAGCGTGTATTCGCAAGCAGTACATGTTCGAACAGAACGGTTCATTTAATTGAAAAATGATTGCAAAAAATATATTTATAACGATAGTAGGTAGGAATAATTTTCTAATGATTTCAGTGGAAATTTCATGCCGATGAATCCCACTTTCTGCGGTTGCGTAGCTGTCGTTTTCTGATTCAACTCGTTCCGCGCAACGAACAATTAAATAAATAAACGACTGAGTCCACTGCAGCTATTGCGCTGAACGATCCGCTTACCGAACGGTGGATTGGGCATTGGGCATGGGCGCTGCATAAACTAAAACGCATAGCACAGCTTTCACTTTCGTTTAGACAGGGCGAGCGTGAGATCCCGACACGGTCTTCTGGGTTGCCAGAATTTTCGGTGAAGCGACGGAACTTCTTCTGGTCCATTCCCCATTGATCGTCTCGATCACGCGAATCTCGGAACTGTCCTTGCAACAACCTGCTCGCGAACGTCCAAAAAAACGATGAAATTTAATCGAATCGAGCACGTGTGCCCTCTATACGTGTCACGACGATCCTCGATAAAAAGTTAATTGCCTGCGCGTACTTCGAGACAATGGGTTCAGGTACCGGGCCTATTATCCTGAAAGCCGTTTCGAAACCGTAATGGTCTCCTCCAAGGAAGACCACTTATCCGTCGAGAAAGCGCGACGTGATCGTTGACAAACGTTGCGGCGCGCTGGGTCCATCATCGATTATCCGAACTTTTCACAGGAAAAACGAGATGCACGGTATGGAGCGAACGAAAACTGGAGGAAACCGAAGGAAACGTGTCGCGGTCGCTTCTCTCGCGCATGACCTGGAAACCTCCTTGGCTCGCGGAGATATCTCTCCCGTGACCAGACGAGAGGATTAAAAAAAAAGTCGAAAGCGGGCTTGTTGTTTCGTAACGATTTTCGACGCTGTAGATCGCGAACGCTGTTTATTCTCCGGCAATTCGCTCCGCTTGCAGGACGAATCGTTGATCGCGATCGTTTGTTCGACAAAATTGACCAGCCGAATTACCGTTGAATTTTCTGTTCGCAGAGGTGGAGTGCGAGGTGTCGAGTCAAGTGGAGTATTCTCTACAAGCGATCTGGGGCGTGAGCATAAGAGAGCTTCACCTGGCGCTCTGGAAGCCCTGGAGCACCCTCCGAGACGCGTCCTTGAACGGCACTCTTCTTCAAGGCCACGCGCAGTACCTCACGCCGCCGCAAACGTATCCTTTCCAAAATATACCATTGACAACGTTTACCAGTGCTCGGCAAATTGTGTGCAATATCCATTTCAGTTCTCGAAACGGTCGCGAAAATTCTTTCTGCCGAACAATCGAATTTTACAACTATTAATAGAACCGGAAAACATCGGAATAGGAACCGTAACGGATGGTATATGTATACTTTCAAATGTCGGTTCTTTGTAATTGTTTTAACCTTCGGACAACGAATGATTTCTTTAGCTTAGGACAGTTCACAGGTGTAATTAATAATTTTAAATAATTTAAATTTCCTGATATTTGATGATTTCATCGAATGTTTCCTCCGTATACTGTGACGGAGTCAATTTTGACCGGGAACATCGAAATTGTCATTCAAGTACTCAATTTGTGACAATTAAACTAACTGAATAATTGATTCATTAAGAATATCGGAGAGACTAATGTGTCTACACGAGATATCATAGAAAGTAAATTTTTAAAAATTATTAATTAGAGCTGCGAACGGTCCTAAGCATTGCCAAATTATATAACTATAAAAATCGTCCGTTGTCCGAAGGTGAATTGCCATAAATTGAGTACTTAAATGACAACGTGGTTGTTCTGGGTCAAAATAGACCTAGGCACTGCCGTCGGAGGGTTGATCGGAACCGTTTCAAGTTCTTTGCGGAAACGGAAACGAAGGTTCGCGTCCTCGTAAACCAATTTAACACTCGGTTACCATGAAATGGCTATAAATCCATCGAGTTTGCAGTCCGGTTACTTGTCCGCGACGATTCCGCGATCGATGTTCAAAGTCAACGAGATATCAGTTATTCTCCTTGACCAAGATGTGCAGTAGACAACCGCACGGCGAGGAAACGCTGAGATTGTCGCTTCCGGCGCCCGAGCTGGAACTGGGGACACCTCCGCGTCTCTGTTACCCTCTGGTGATCTTCCTGACCCGTCGTGACAACGGGGATCCACATCCCGACGAAACAGTGAGTATCTTTCCAACTAAGCACAGCAACAATCTACCATAGAAACGAACGAACGAATGAATGAATGAATGAATGTACGTACGTCTTATCCAGCTATGGATCATTGGCTACCAACCGGTGATTTTTAATTAGTCGAGTGATTGCGCGGAACACGGGAGAGGAGTGTGTCCTATATAGTGGTCATTGGTAGCCGTTGCATACGCTAACATTCTAGAGTCCTTTTGATCGGTTCCCCGTCGTCGAACCTCTGGCCCGCGGTTCCTTTTCACGATCGACTCTCGCTGTCCAACCTGTTGATTTCGCTCGTTTTCATTCAATTCGAAAGAGGATCAATGTTTCACCTGTTTAAGGGGGTAAACTCGTTTCTAGGATTACAAAGGCAGTGATAAAAATCGCTAGATTTTTCAAAAGTCCTATTTTTTCTACGTTTTCATTAGTTCGCATTCTTGTCTTTGTGTTTGTCTGTTTGGTAGAAATCTTGCAATTGATTTTAAACTAACTTCTGACGTTTACAAAATGTAATTTGAATTAATCGACAGCATGTAGCTGTCGCAGCTTTATGAAAATAGCTACATATACAGGTTTGTGCTTCCGAGTAATGCAAATTACGCTTCGTGAATGTGAAAAAAAAAAGATTTTTGAGAGCGTTTGCGATCTAGATTGATCTTAGCATTATCTAGAAATGAGGAGGCGCATCCCACCTCCTACCCTCTTAACTCTTTAGCCAACCGAATACATACCCGGATAGGTGGATACCTATTGCATCTCTTTGGAGAAAAAAGTTTAAATATTAAAGGTTTTACACTAGCTATACATTTTTGGTTGGATACATAAGGGTTTACCGGAAAGATTGTTCCTCCAATCGATACTTTTTGCGGAGACGTAGAATTAACAATTTTGTTGTTCGAAAAAGGTGGCACTGGTGAACGTGGTCCACATCAAGGATAGCGTTTGCACTTTACCAACTTCGATCCTGGCACAGTATTTGAAGCAAGCGAATGGCCAGTTGTCCTGCCTCAAGGTGAGAGTCCACACAGACGAATAAAGTGAGGTACAGTAATCCCGCGATCTAAGCCAATTCTCCGTTCTGTGCTGTGACAGATATCGTGAAGGTATACAATGTTTTTGTGGCCGCGTTGACCGCGCTGCATGTAGAAAAGTAAGTGAGTAATGTTTTCTGTGATTAAAATGACACCAATATAAAATTTGGCTCAAATTTAAAACATGTAAAACATCATTTATAATTTATCATAATTGAAAATAAACAAGTTAGCATTGGTATTTCAAACAATACAATAAGTTTAAAATTTTTGCCGACCGCCGCTGTTTCTCTTTCTTTTTAACTAGGTATCCTCTTCCATTTCCTAAAGTTACTTCATACGTCAATTAAGCCACTAAATACAGTTGAAATTATATCGCGTTTAACATCATTTCCCACCAAAAAATAATGAAAAGTAAAAAAGTTTTGTAATTGGATTGATAGTGGTTCACTCCGATATACTCAACTTGGTGTAGTAGGATTACATATACTCGGTGGCCGAGATAGTTCGAGCTTCTTTCCGTCGCGCTTAGATCGCGGGATTACTGTACATATACGTTGTGTATATTTGGGTTGGCAAATAAATTCGTTCGGTTTTTTTAATTTATTCCTGTAAGAACCCGAACGAACTTATTTGCCAACCCAATACATATACAGAAAGGTGATGTTGTAAAAGGAGAACAAGAACTAAAACTAAAATGGTTTATCCCGTTTTCAGCAACTGTATCTGGCGACAGGCAACTCGACCAACTACGACGAAGGAGATGTGTCCTCTGGTTTGGGCTCGGCCCTGGCGCTTGCGGAGCCTTGCAACAACAGTGGTGGCGCGGCGAGGGGTGCGCTGGTCGCTTCCGGTACCGGCGATCCGGAGGGTTCGCTCTGGAACACAGCAGGGGAACAGCTCTGCGTAGTCTGCCAGTTCTTCCCCCTTTCCCGAGCCTTGTTGCCCTGCAGACACACCTGCATCTGCGCCTCCTGCTTCGGCAAGCTGGATCGCTGTCCTATGTGCAGAAGCCCGATCAAGAGCTACTTCTGCATCCGTGGCGAAGAGTACATGCCCCTCGAGACGGAGATCAACCCGTGCAAGCAGAGACAATCGAGTAATCACGGGCCCACTCACTGGCTGCACGATTGGAACGACAGACTTACCGATTTCCTGGGGTTTGCGCGATAGGACTGCCTTCGTTCCGTCCCGGGCCGAATAACAAGACTCTCCATGTTCCGTGATTCGCGTTCCGTATTCTCTCTGGCCGAGGGACCAAGGTTCTCTAGGCGTAGTAGCGTTTCCAACGATAAAAACGCGTTTCTGCGATCAGGAATCGTTATCTGTAACGGACGATCGAGAAGCATTCGGACCACGCGACGGAGAGAACGCGCCGTCGTCGAAATTCCGGGTACCCGGCGAGAACGGGTTTCCCAAGAAAATTTCCATATCGGAAATTCGGTGTCGACGAGCAACGGATTCAACGACACGAAAAGTAAACGCTTCGAAGATCACCCTATGGAGTAACGTTTGAAATTTTTACCAAGTAATGTTGTATAAATAATACTTAAGGTGTACATATACAAGATAATGGATAGGACGTGTCCGATTCTACGATTGTAACTAACGAATAAGTTATTGATATTATTTCATACGAACACACAAGTTTATTCGATAGATCTAGGAGACGTTAGTTCTGATATGCATGCCTCTAAAAGTATTTCCCCAGTCCTCTATCTCGCTCCCTTCTTCCCACTCCTGTTATTACTCGCTCTGTCTCTACTACGTCTATCGTCTATCTATCTCTCCATCCGCTCGATTTTTCTACCTGTAACGGACCAACGGTCCGAAGGGAAAATCCTCTTTTGTTTCCTTTGTAATTGCTCTGCCGTCCATGAGCAGCGATGGAGCCACTTTGCGCGAGGTTCTTTCTTGAAAGGAAAAACACGGGGTTCGGTCGGAAATAGGAACGAAGAAAGGAACGACGAACGTTCGCTGGAAATTAATTTAAGAGAAGGACGTTGCGTCAACGTTAGAAACTGTAAACTGTAAATACACAGACTGTGATAATTGTAATAACATCTATTATGTACCAGACACCACGAGAACACTCGGAGGAACGTGAGAAAGAATATCGCTCTCGCGGTTCACCGTTGAACGCGTATGTACACGTTTGTCTAGCCTTTTTCCGGATATCTTCCAGAGATATGCGTTCGATGAAAAAGCACGGTATCGTTCTCCTGCTCCGGAGGATTGTAACGAGAACAAGAATTTTAAGCACGTCACGATAATCGTGTTCTATACGCGGACACTGTTCGGAAAGAGTTAAGAGTTTTTAATCATTCGCGTTTCAAATATCAAATCGAGAATGTCAAAAGATTCGAATTTAATACTTGAAGAGTTTAAACGAAAGCTAGAATAAGCGGTCCTCGACTTTTCCTATTCGGTTGGAGTGGTATATGTATCACTAGACAGCGGATCTTCGTGCGAAATAAACATTTTCCACCTGCACTGTAGCAGAGTCGAGTGAAATAGAAATTTATTTTCTTTCAAAATATGTTTAATTGGTTGAATACGATATACATAACAGTATTTGTAAATTCTTCTAATGTTTTTAGTGCTTTCAATCGCATCTACTCATTTTTGCTATAAATGCATCAAATCCGCTGTCTATATATCACTCTCTCTATTCTCTATTTCTCTATCTCTCACTATCTCTTTTTTGTGATAAACAGTCCGCGAATTTTTATGCGAACGTAGCTGAAAAGAAGATGTTTCTATGAAATTCGCGGATTGATAACAGGAAATCGAATAAACGAATGCTTCGGTGATTCTTATCGCTCGCAGCGCGACGGTGTACGTGTCGTTAACGGTAGGGATCATTGAAACGCCACGTGTGGCACAGTTACAAGCCCCGACGCGTGTACGAGTAGGGGAGTACAATGAAACTATACGGCTAATTCAAGAGTAAAAGGCCTCTGAAGTCAATGTTATAATAGTCGACGATCTTAACATCCTAATTTATATTTGATTCAACAAGTATGGAGTTTCGATGATGAAACGATGTCTGTCTGTGAGAACCTGTATATAATTTATTTAATAAAGCGTATTCATGCTGTTATATCGTGTCGTGTACGCGTACACAGGCGTTGTCGTTTAAAAACTGCGAACAAAACTCGCAAGATTCATTCAATTTCTCATTAATTTCTACTGGGACTTTATATAACGCCCATCCACTGAAAACTGCACGATTAACTTCGCCGGACAGAATAACCATCGCCCCTAAGATTATACAAATTCAAACTATTTTTATCGTTGAATCATTTTACCGTTTAAAATTACATCCACTCATTTTTCAAGTAAATCCGTATAATCCCGAATTTAGCTCAGATAAGAAATTACAATGGAAGAATATGTACATGCAGTGCACATAACTTGATTCCTATTAAAGTTTTTCAATGATGTATATTATTGATTATTATCAAACAATTAATATCGGCAACGCATGTTCAAAACAAATTTACTAAAAATTGTATATACATATATATTTACATGGGACTTGACAAAGTTGATCGTAATTAGGAAAATGCATAAACTGTATCGTATTTAACAACAATACCACATTAACAAATTTACCGTACTACTGTATGTTACTTGAAGTTGTACGAGAAGTACAATTTTCTATGTGAATGGGTTAAATTAATATCCTGTAAAAGTTATACATGCTAGTTTAATTCCGGCTATAATTTACACGGGCTGCATTATGCCGAATAATGAAAATTACACTTCGTAAACATAAAAATAGAAAATTTGGGGGTGTGTGACTGTGGTCTAGATTGATCTGATCAAAAAATGAGCACCCTTGCAATCCTAGAAACGAGTCTACCCCCTCAAACAAGACGGTAAACTCGTCGTCCCTTTAAACGAATCGAATCGAAAGGAGCGGTTCGTTTTTAATTTGCTGCTCGACGGAAATAATATCTGGAACAGGCTCTTTGTGTCCAAAGATCCGAGCGTCTATAGATCGGTGATTTTCGAGTGAGCTCGACTTTCCTCGGGTGCGTTCGGGCTCTAGCAATACACGGTACGACGGTACATATCAGACGGATACTGTACTGTATATACACGTATTTCACTGTGTACAACTCGGATGACCGTTGATCACGTTGACATTCCACTCTTTGCTTTTATATACAAATTCAAATTTTTTTCTTGTGTATCGTACGAGATTTCTACGCGGATAAAAGATTAGAATCGATTCTCTTTCTATTCTGTGGCAAGTGATGTCGCCGAGAACAAGAAGGTGAGCGACGCGCACGGTTCGTGCGATCCAAGACGATTCGATGAGCGAAAATAAGGACGCGGATCCGTGTGCCTCGTGAAAATCACTGCTAAACTGTGTTGTGAACCGGTGCGTATTGTTTCGGTTCCCTTTGTCCGCCGCGGAAACTCGGTTGTTTTCGTTCACGTCGGAGCCTTCACGATGCTTTACCGCAAGTAGAAGGATATACACGATCCAGTTTTGGATGTCCTTTTCAGGCACGTGTACACTCATCGATCAAAGGGGAATGTTTGTTTTGCTTTTCGCTGGCTTCGAGTCCCGAGCTATTGCAAAGGTTAGGCCGAACAACAGCACGATCACTTGATGAGGTGAGTGTGCGCTCCTTGTTTTTCTATCAGCTTTCACGTCTGACTCATTCGCGCAGTGATAACACCCGGTGTAAATTCGATCTTCCGAAATAGCCCATTTCAATATTCTTCGAACATCTAACGGAATATTTCTAAACGTAAATAGTTGTTGCAATTGTTGTCGCGCCAGTGTTTTTCAGGATAAATCGATTCAACGTTGAAACTATTTAGTCAACCGCAATCTACACGTACCGAAATGTTCGCGTAAAATTTAGTTTTTATTGTGTGGGTATCCTTGCCGTGCGTTAGGCTGACAAGAAAGACGCTTTCGAATATATAAAAGTAACTTGATCTAGTTTTGTTATCTTTTCATGTAATTTGTTAAGTTTCTCGACCAGTTTACCATCATTTAGATTTAATCAACATCCAGCTTCTCTGTACACTTATTTAGGCTGACAAGAAAGTTGAGACACGAGCTTGATCTAGTTTTGTTATTTTTTCATATAATTTGTTAAACTTCTCTAATAGTTTACCATCTTTCACACTTAATCAATATCAAACTTCTCTGTACCATGAACTTTTGAGAAAATATAATGAATGTGTACATTCTTAAAAGAACAGTTAACACCGTTCACATTTAATCGAGATGAAACACATGTACATTCTTAAAAAAACTTTGTCTAAATTAAGATATCGTTGCTAACGAACTATATGGTTCTATATTTCAGGTGTTAGGCAATAAATAGTTACAAATAAGATAAATAAGCGATGGCTGGCAGCGGAGAACTTTGGGTGCAATGTTTTACCTGTTGCTTGACGCAACAAGGGCCAAGGACACGCAATGGGAGGCAAAGGTCGCACCAGAGGTTAAGGATAGACCGCAGTATGATAGGGGTGCCCACAAATTTTAGACACACCGGTCACATAAGCAGCGGAGATGTGGATATGACCAGCGCGCAATTGTCAAATATTCAGGCACAGATGCAGATGAAAGGAGGCTATGACAACGCATATGGAGTTAAGGTAGCATAATTTTTATTCTTCCTGTAGAGAGTATAAGGATTAAGATTGTATTCAAACGAACATTTTGTTTCAGGCATGTTGAAAATAATCGCTCAACGCATTTAGACTGACCTGGGAAACAATTTTGCAACAGAACTACAAAGTCGACTCTGTTTTTAATATCTGTTGTTCCTTGCATCGAAATGAATATACATGCAGCCTGTACGCACAGATACGTTCGGAAGAGGTCTCGTTTTAAAATGAAATCCAATTTACAAAGACCAAACGCGAAATAGAATCCACGTTTGCAAGTTGCTAAGCTATCCAGAGACCATATTAAAAATTTGCATTTAACGATAACTTACGTTTAACTTCCGTACAAGTTACGCTTTTACAATAAAGACTGGATGCTCGATAGGAACAGAAACTGCCACATTATACACACAAGTTTCGGAGGTGCATTACCATATTGTTTTACCTTTTTTTAGCAGCTTGGAATTATTCTTCCATTTAAAATAGTCGATGTTCATTGATATACACATTTATAATATTATGCTAGATGTTATATCGAGCGTTACTCGTATTTACATGATTTTTTTCTGACTAAATGACACTTTGCAGTAGTAAATCTGCCATTAATTAGCGTCGGATACCGTTCATATATTTCCTAGCGAGAATAGAAAAGTACTTCACGGTTACGTAGTGCTTTTGTAAAAAGATAAAAAAAAAGAACAAGAAAGAATGTATTTTGCATGGTTCACCTGTGCCGATTAATGGATAAATACTTTAGCGTATATACGGTGAACGCCAATGTTCACAAAGCACGGCCCATTTTTCCTACTTCCGTATTTCACCCCGAAAATGGGGGGCGTCAACCTACATTAGGTAATATTTGGAACTTAGATGTGTCGAAAAAAAAAGATCGAGAGAAGAAAAATTATTTATACGTATTTTTCCTAGTCTGTAATCATTCTACTACAAATCGTGAATTGTCATAGCTATTGTTTGTTATACTTTAATCATACAAATTGTGATCTCTCGGAGATGTATCCATGGACCAGTGACAAATGTAAGAGAACAGAAGAGGTGGGGGAGGTAGGAACACGAATAATCCTTTGCGGATTTTTTACTACAAAATTTCAATTCTGGACCACTTTGCACATGTTAAAGTTAATGTATATTAGTTAAACTTCTAAGACATGCCTACACCCTCGATTTCCGATCGCCTTCCGTGTATACATCGTAAATATTTATTTAGACTTTTGGTACTTTTGAAAAAGAACATTGTAAAGAAAAACTTCTATAAATGTATAAGCACTTGATGGACTATAAAAAGAAAATGTGCGTCGGAACAAAAGATAGTTCTAAGTATTGTATTTAATTATGTAAGAATAAATTTGTGTACTTGTGCAATTACGTTTCATTGGCTTGGTTCAACCAATAACAAGTGCAACAACGTTTCTTTTTAATGCTACATAACGCATTTATTTATCGTTGCGTCATCTACAACGCAAGAGTATTACATCAACATAGTTAAACATAAGATACAAAAGAAGTAGTATTTTTAAACTGTACATTGTTACATCGACGTCAATGGCTATAATATCACATAATATCCACGTGGATGTAGCTTTACGTCCATTTCAGACTCGCCTCATCCTCGCACCAAGTATTGCGTTTTTAAAGCTCTCTATCTTTCTCTCTCTCTCTCTCTAGTTAAAATCATGCATGTAATAACACTCGTTCAAGAATATTCATATCAAAAGAATATTCTGTACAATAAAACGTATGTACATTCGCCTAGTGATAATCATACTCTAATATCAAACATATCGCATACGTAAATACATGAACGATGATACGTACACCTCATATTTTAAGCATACATTGGTCATGGATAAATCAAAGATACGCCTGCGAGTCTTTAGCGTTCGTCTTTTACTTCGCCTAGCTAAGCTAGTAGACTATTTCAAGCACAATCACTCATTCTCTCTTTCTCTCTCTCTCTCTCTCTATTCATATATATATATATATATATTGTTGTATTAAAAATTGAAACACAAAGTAGCAGATAAATGGATCAGCCAGGTATCTTGAGCTCCGAACTATATAAAAATATAGGAAGAAACTATCTCGGTATTTGTTTAAATACATCTCGATAGATACTTGGAAATCAGTACAGGAAGAACAGTATTGGAAAAAGTTGTACTTGAATCATGAAATGTTTTTGTCGATTTCCCATTAACGATGCAAAGGTGCTCTAAATGTTAGTGGCGTGCGAGATCCCGGGAATTCCCGAAACCCGATGGCTGGGACGGGATGGAAATACGGTTAGAAGTATTGTACTAAATGTCCCACAAAGGAAGAGTATAAATAAGAGTCTTAACTGGGAAGAATTCGACATGGTAGATATCGTAGAGTTCATTTTTTCATCCGCGTTGCAATAAGCATCATGTTACTTCCGTGTCTTTTTTTGCGTCGAATGCCATAAATCCCATTCAGCCTATTCTAGGTATCACACTTCCATTAAACGCGAGGTGACAGCAGCAACTCGACGGAAACTTGAATGTGTCCAGGACTAGTGTATCGTTCGGTAATACTGCCACAAGTTGTCGATAGGCGTACTTTTGCCTGCAGCTCGTTCTGTAGCCCACACCAGGTCCGTTTACCATACTGCACGCAGCGTTTTCGTTGCTACAAAACAGTTCACGAATGATTAGAAATATACTCAAGGTGTTCTACTCGTAATTTGGTTTAGATACCTACCTACACTTCTCGATTCGAATCCCCTGCTTGAAATTCTCCTGGTTAGCAATATATTTCCATTCGTTGTCTTTGTTCATGGCCGCTTGAACGTATACAACTTGCTCCTGAAACGATAGGTGTTTATTAAACCGGTTACTTTTCCACGAACAAGTTTACAATTTTTATATCATTCCAAGTACACGGGTATACTTACGGTAGATACGCAAAGAGGCACGTCGTCGCTCGAGTCGAATCTCTGCACTATATCGGACACCTATTCGAATAAAGTTAGAGAATGTTGAGAATGTCAATTTAGAATGAATAAAAAAATATGTTCATATGTACACGTATATCGTACCGGATACAAAATATGTCGGATATATTTATAAAAATTACAAAGCTGAATTTATTTAGATTTTTCACAATTTTTATAATAATACGTGCTCGAATTAATAGAATTTATTGAATAATTTTTAATCGAAGCACATCTTTACAATTTCAATAATTAAAAAATTTAAAGAATATGACAGCGATTGTTTGACCGGTCGTGGTACCCGGTTAGTGTTAATAATTCATCTACCAACCTCGTCAATAACTGCCAGATATTTCAGACTTTCGTTTCGCTTTAAAGCCTCGTTTACTGTCTGTTCAGGATAACTTTTTACTGTGTCGCAGTATGTAGACGTAGAGGACCCCTTGCAGACAGGTTGCATCGGTACAGACACAGTCGTGCCTTCGTAGTCGTCGGGAAATACAATCGCGTCCGACTGCATGTCCCGGAAATCTGTGGAAACGAATTTTCACGGTAAAAGTTATATTTTCTAATTTTGAAAATTTAAGTGATGCAATTGTTTTCCAATTTCTCAAACTCTTTCCTCCAGCATTTATTCAAACAGTATGTGTATATATATTTAATTTTGCATCAAAATATTATTGTATAATAGCTACATCTAATCAAAATAAAACAATCAAATAAAGCTGAAAGCTTTTACGTACTTTGCATTGAAATATTATCGTATAATAGCTACATCTAATCATAATAAAACAATCAAATCAAGCTGGAAGCTTGTATGTATTCTTTAATTGCCATTTTGTTGAAGATAAATAAGTGCGCGGTGATTTATGGACGGGAGTGTATAATTCATCTTTTACCAACCTATAAAACTTCTAGGCGAGGTTCTCGAAAACGAATTTACAATACCCCTACGATCTCTGCTCTGTTCTCCGCCATTGTTGTTGGACCATTCTTCCGAACCGGGTAGTTCGCTGTCCTTGGAAGCTTTGGTAGCCTCGGGGTTCGCAGAATTCTCGCTAATGCGAAGAAATTGAACGGCGTTCTCCGTTATTGTTCTGTCGACGTGACGCGGTAACGCGTCGGAATTATGGATGATCTGTAAAATGCAAATGATGGTGAAGGTACGTGACTTTGAAAAAAATTTGCGTTGATCCGAAGTACCGTTAGCGTTCGAGTTACCAACGCGCCATTTCAAGTACATCATACCAGAGTTGGGCAGTAATGTATTCTTTTGTAATCGATTATTTAATGTAATCATAGTAACTCATTAATGTCTATAAAAGCAAATTACACTAAAACAAATAAGTAACTTATACTAAAGATTTTCTGCGTAAAACTATGTAAAAAGTATATATATACATATTTCTAAAAAAAATGTTTACGGTGTTGTTACTACAGCAAAAGTACAGATTAAGTCATAATCCAAATTGTAATAGTTTCCTTTCAACTTCTTATTCCTTTGTTACTCATTAATCAGTGAATTACTGATTATTTAGTGCCCAGTAGCCACGATTAATAATTGGATTTAATATTAATATTAATTTCCAATCATTAATCTAATTACGTTTCGCCCAACTCTGGTAGTTAATATTTCTTTAGAAAATCGACGACTACCGTTACCAACTACCAATAAGTACCTGACGCTCACGTGGATCAACAAATACACATTAACCTCTCCATACGATGATTGACGCGAGTATTAATAGTTCTGTTATATAGCGTGCTACAAAAACCTGTATCATCAGTTTTAATTCTTGCGTGAATGGTTGTAAGAGACCGACCACGGGATTAGCAATGACCCACGCTAGATATCTTCCTTTTTTTGTGTTTCTCGTTTCTCGCGATAGATTATATTCTACTACAAAAGTATACGGAACATTATTCACGGCACGAGATGTCGTGTGTACATTACAATGAATTTTCTGCAATAATATCAGTGCAAGTACGAATCATGTTCGCTTATCTTTCACGTCGAATCTTTACGGTTTACGAAACATCGCGTAGGACAATTAAAAAGCACACGATTTACTCTTTATCTGCGCGAAGAATCTATCAACGTATTTATTATGTTTCGCGCGAAACTTTCCTTGTAAATTTTTCGTAAAAATCTGTTTACGAACAGAACAGAGTGGTTGCTTGTATTTAATCAAAAATCAATGAAAAATTAGGGTTAGAAGATCCAGAGAGAGAGAGAGAGAGAGAGAGAGAGAGAGAGAGAGCTATTGCATCGCTTGAGCTGCCGGATCAAGATAAACGCGTTTGCGAGTTTCTTCACTATCTGAAGAATAATTGATACCGACTCGTTTATTCCGGCCTTTGGTTCAGGGGTTCTCAGTCGTGTTTATACAATTTCTCATCTTTCTCGCGTATTCGATATCGAAGTTTCAGAGCCATTGAGAATACCTGCGTTAAAATATTCATCGACGTATAGCATCTCAAGGCATACTCAAAAGTTTCCGGCAGATACGTTGTTCATTATTGGCAGTAAAATAACGCAGAGAAATCACGCTCTGTACATTGTACATCTGATAAACGCAGAGACAGTCCGTTTTAAAAAAATAAGGATATGCCGGCAGCGAGACGCTCATCTTTTTTTGGTTTCGCAATAGGAAGTAGAACATAGAACATAGGATAATTCTTCGATTCTAAGAAAGTGGCTAACAACTTCCTTAAATCGCCGATGTCAGCCCGGAGAAACCCTATTTGCGAAATTAGGAATCGTGAATATCAGTCGGAATCGTCGCGTCGTTTCCTGAATAGAATTAATCGGGTAACGCTTTGATTGGTCTCGACTTTGTTTCCTCTAGCATAATGTTACACGCAAAGTGCGGATCTTTTGGTATTTATGGCTTATGGAAATTTTCAGAAAATGTTGGAATATAAAGATTCGATAGAATTCAGTACTATTTTCATTCGTTTTGGATCTACAAAGACTGTTCTCATTAAAAATAGGATTTCATTTCATTCCACTTTCTTAGAATTGTCTACAAAAACTGGAGAATGCGTAAACATTCGCAGTCTAGTTATATGTATGGGTTTCAACACGTAAAGTATTTTTGTGGAAGAGATATAACTTCTACTTGAATTCATCAGTAGACAGCGGATCTTTGTGCAAAATAAAAAATGTTCTATCTGATTTGCAACCACCTGGAGTGAAATAAAAATGTTCTACTTAGTTTGCAACCAACTGAAGTGAAATAAAAAATGTATTTTGTTTCTTAATATGTATGTTCAACGAGTCGCAAGAACAATATAAGAGTATTTGTAGATGCTTCTAATATTTTCACGGTCTTAAATTTCATTTATTCAGTTTTGACATAAATGCATAAAATCCGCTGTCTATTTCTGGAGTGTCTGATGAATTCATCAAACACACCACAGAAAAAGTTGATGTTATTAACCGTTCAACTTCACATAAATCCACCCCGGCACGCGGATTACAGTTACGCGACGATAACAGGTCTCATATTACGTAAATATGACCGGCCGGCTGCTAATTGTAGCTATACTGTGCTTTAACTATGTAATATTATAGAGTATCGGGATTCAGTCTGTTCGTCGCCGAACGTGTTTCGCATTGTTATTTCATTCTTTCGGTAGTTGGATGTTATTTGTTTCGTTGTAGCACGTGTATTTCCGATAGGTTCGTACTGCACAACCGTTTACGGGTGATATGTAGACAGCGGATCGTTATGCAAAATAAACATTTTGTACTTGAATTACAGCAAACAGAAGTGAGATAGAAATCTATTTCCTTCGTTAATACGTTCAACACATAACCTACCGAGCCTCAAAAGTAACTAGTACATGTTCTCCCTTATAAAATGACAAGATTGATTTTATTTAGACTCTGTGCGGCTCCTATTGTAATACATGCACTGCTAAAGATATCTACACTTACTAATTTTAAAATAAAAAAACCCGGAACCGGTCATTTCGAATTAATACGTTGAAAATAATATAACAGCATTTCTAAATTCTTCTAAATGTTTTCACCGTTATAAATCACACCTTCTCATTTTTCTCATAAATACATAAAATCCGCTGTCTACCATAAGTTGCATCTTCGATTATTGCTTTCTACCGAGCATATGAAACAACAAGAAATAGACGAATAAAAGAGAACAAGTTAATATAGATGCAAATCGATCAAGTCGCACAAAATATTTTCAACGAGGACTGTACAATATCGTTTTTTGGTGTCGAGTTTCGTTGATTATTGGCTGCAGCAACAGCAACACGATTGCCGAAGGGGCACAACACACAACTCTCGTATCTCAGGCCAACCAACTCTTTCGCACACGACACGAATCGCGCAGTATTTTCGATTGAAGTTTATAAAAATTTTTTATTTACTTACCAATAACATGAAGAAGCAGATTTGTAATCTGTTTTCTCGTTCCATTTTTTGGTAGATGTAACAAGTAACAACACTGTTGAAACGGCACGGTAGACTTGATTGTCGACAGATAGCTCAACGATCCTCCTTGTTCAAGCGATCGCTCACGATTGACCTGTTCCTGTCGCGCGCTCCACGTTGCCAGTAGTACCAGATGTTTTAACCGAACCCCCTCTTCAGCCCCCGTGCCATTCCACAGGGAACCGAACAAACCGATTGGGGGACGATTCCTCGTGGGATGGTTACCGCGCTGGCCTGGGGTAGGTCTTGGATGTTGGGGATGTAAAACTTTGTGTAAAAATCAAAGAACTTTTGATAGAAATGAGTAGACTGCGAATCTCTATGCAAAATAAAAAGTTTCTGCATCACTTGCAAGACGCAGGAGTTAAATATAAATTTATATTCTTGATTAATAATTTTAATGTCATGAAAATAATATATTAATACTACTCCTGGTTCGCAGGAACAATGTAAAAATTGATTTGATCCATTAACGACTTCGTTATGCATATTAAAAACAACATTACAGCATTCTTGAATTTTCAAAATTTTTTCCAACATAACAATAATAAAAACATTAACTGGTTCTGGTTCTAAATCAATGCTCCTGATTGTTCACACAAAGTCAGGTCGTTTGACAAAATTATGGAAAAGTTATTCTACTTTATAGGGCGTACGAATTTTTATTCGACAGACTATAGTTAGAAAAAAATAATCTCAGTGCCAATATTAATTGAAAGTTGAAGCAGGCGAAACCTGTTGGATATGTTCTTTAAAGTGTGTTGCACAATTTGCAACAAGTTTTACCTTAACGCAAGAACGTCTCAACTTTATTATTGAAAATATTTGTTATATTTTGTTTATATTTAAGGAATTACTAAAAACTTAGTTTTACAAAACGCTTGTCATTACGTTTTAACATGTGTATTTTTGTACTTGAACACAGTGTAACGGAAAAGCGTCTCTTACTTTTACGCATTGAAAAAGTATTATTAATAACAACAGTTCTTTTACAAGCTCATAAATGTATAGAATTTGAATATCCTATTCTTATTTCTTGAATTGCCGTTGCAATTGAAAGCCTCTTGCTTACCTAGTAAGGACAGGTTTTATTGTGGCTTATTTGGCATTGTTCAAGTCATGGAACTGGTTGACTGGTACCTCGAGTTTTGAACACAAAGGAAGTCCCAAGAAGGTGGTGCGAACTCGGAATTGGTTATCTTGTAGGTACCTGCTGGGACCTTACGATTTCTTCGTTAATCCGCGCCGGACCGTAATTAAACAGGTAATAATGACAGCGTTTGTTTACTCCGGATTAAACCTGTGCACCAAGTAATTTGAAAACGTTCTTTGACCGTTCCATTTAATGTGTTTCTCTTTTATTACAGTACCTGTAATGGTAGAATTCTTTCTAGAACACCATTTTATAACTACAGAGAAACGACAGGAACGCATCGTAAATTTCTGAATTTTGTATTTTACAAATGAAAAGATTATTCGTTCTAGATTCAACCGAACATCGCACAATGTTCAAAAATTCAATTGAGACATTTTTTTTTTAAATTGTATGTATGCAGTATTAACATATTTAGTATTAAAATAATAAATTACATTATTTCGACATAATTTGAAAATGTTTCCAGTGCATTCGGTGGAAGCACTCCATTATCACAATTTTTCAAGACTTTCCGATAATCTGAGGAAAAGATGTTTCCAACAGAAGTTGAACAGTAAACGTCTACAAAAATTTCTATATATAAAGTCCCGAAAAAAATGTTTTTTCGACAGAAAATAAAGATCATTCTGATTTTTTAGATATTAAAATGCATTTTTGATTTTATATCAGTGGCTCATGGTAGTGGAAGGGGAAGAGGAGGAGAGGAAAGAGCATCCGTTTCGGTAGCTACCTGCCACTACCTGGCGACCACTGTGTGGGGCCGTAGGAAAAACGCGCGAAATGAGTTGCGTGTTTGAAACTCGAGGATGCGGTCACGTGGTTGCGGTAAGATTTGATTCGAATCGCATAATGTCCGATATAAAAAGTGTTTTGTCTTTGCTATGTCAGCATTTGAAACTGTCGATCAATGTTACAATGAAACCGGAATACTTCAGACTAGCAAAATTTAACGACACTCCAGAAAACGTTGTAAGTATTTGCGATCGGTGTTACATAACCTCTATGCGCACCGCTGTATGTATTTACCTTGTACATAAACAGTCGATAAAATATTGATTGATGATTTATTTTCTGTAATAGAGCGGGACATTCTGGGAAGCGTTGAATATCTTGAGTTACCGTGTCGTACAAGAAAAGCAAATCGAAGTCAACTTTCAACATTACGGTAAATAGACTTTTGATCCAGTATTTTCATTCGAAATATGTAAGAAACTCTTGTGTACACTTGTATATTTGTTAAGGCTGTGCATATTTTTAGATACAGTGTGGGCTACCAAATTGTATTTTGCGTATCTACAGTATCCTTCCATCGAGTTTTATGCTTCTAGCAAACACGATAGAAACAGCAGACAATTATTATTAGCATTAGCTTGGCTTCTTGGAACTCAAAATGCTCTGGACACTATAATTCGTGTGAATCTGTCGAACAGTGTTCTCGGAAGGGAATGTTCAAAGTCAAACGATTCAGAAGTAGTCTGCAATTTAAATGTAATTGAAATTGAATTAGTAATTAGTAGACTGTGGATTTTATGCATTTATGGTAAAAATAGATAGGTCTAATTTATGACAGTAAAAATATTTGAAGAAAGTCAATCAATCTATTAAACATATTCAGCAAGAAATTAAATATTTATTTCATACCAACTTGTTGCAATTCGGGTAGACAGTTTTTATTTCGCATAAAGATCCGCAGTCTATTAATTTGAGAAGAGATATCCAAGAAATGATACACTATTTTTAGGAGAAAGAAATAGAGCGCGATGACGTGCCAGAAACAATGTTTGCCCAGCTCAACAGTATAGTACATTTACATGGTAAAGTGAATTACAATATCAGAGAGATATATAATCTCGTTTCTGAGAGAGCTAATTTAATAAGCAAAGTGCATGCTGCAACTATTAAAGTCAGTGGTCTCCCTCATTTGAGTGTATCTGAACTGGCTTTAATGAAACGTATTGCGACTGCTGATAAAAGTGAGCTATCCCAGAATGATAAGAAATACACGCAAGAATTATTATTTGCTGGGAATTTACTGGATGCGCATGTTAAATGGCAAAGGAAAGAACATATTTTCTTCGAATGGATGGTAGATACTTGAATAGATGTTTTATTCGGAGGTATAGTAATGGCTAGACTGTGGAATTTTATGCAACATAAAAACTGTCACTATCAATTGCAAGACATAAGCGCTAAATAGAAATTCCCTTCTCCCTTTGATGACTTTCAAAGGTTTAAAATTGCATACCAACACCTTATAATTCCTCTAATCTTACTACCGCACTGATTTTTCTATGAAAAACATAAAATCCACAGTCTGGTAATGGCATAGTAATAGTGAAAATGAAATTTTCAGGTATCGGTAGTACAAGAACACAGAAAGCATTCGAGTTCACTCGACATAAACTGGAATGAAATTTTCAATTTCATATCTATATTGCACCGAGTAATGCAAGGAAGATTCGAAGCTTTATCTTGCCAAGAGAACCGTGGCTGTAGTAACCAAAAGTTCGAAAGTGTGTCGCGGTTAATGAGGACTGAAATGGGCCGCGATATAATGGATAATCGATTGACAGAGATGTCAGTGGAATTGGAGAAAGAAACGAGAAGTCTGTCGGAAAGCAAGGAAAAGTTATCCGACGAGTTGAGGAAACTTTTACATTTAATTCCTTCTTGTATACAACTTTGACATTTTATAACAAAATATAAAAGGGAAGCGCAAACGTACGCCCGAACACAGCGGTGTCTTACATCTAAGGAACTCCTGGTCGAGTCTTAAGTGGGTAGACTTGTTTTTCCAGGATTGCGCCTTCTCATTTCTCGATATTGTAAAGATGGGATTTTTAAGCAGTCAGAAGCGCTAGATAAAATATCAATCTAAGCCGCGATCGCCCTCAAAAGTCCTATTTTTACGTTTACGAGGCGTAATTTTTGTTATTCGATTAGAGTCAAATCAGCGCAATCGAGGCAGTTCTCGATATAAATTTCGATGGACTCGTATTGTTTGGACACAACTGTGGTTGCAAAGAAAAACGCCGCATGTCACAATTTTGGAAAAATAGAGTATACGTATTAATCAAGCTTCATGTTATAGGATTGACGCATTTACCAGGAGAAATTCGGAAGGCTCGAAAAACTAATGCAATTTAACCAATGACGCACCCAGGATTTAATCTTGGGGGCCCGAGTTGAACAGAATGACCTTTTTTTGCAAAAATATCTGTTACCGATAGCCAGGGCTATTCCAAACTTTTACATGCTAAACATTTTCTGCTTCACGCACGGGGTCTGTAGCATTTGCTACTTCTGCTACATAGCTAATCCGGCCCTGCACATTGGAAGCAGCTGTTCGACGATTTAACTAATTTTCCGATGTTCTATTTACTTTTTTGAGGGGGGGAGGGGCAAGGCTCGCTGGACACCCCCCTGAGTGCGCCACTGAATTTAATCGACGTCCTATGTCAAAGTATTACTGACCGAAACTTGAAACGATAATATCTCGAAAGTGAAAGTATGCGGCGTTCTTCCCGACGACAACAGATAAGTTTATGACGTGGAAACAGCCACCGAAACACCATCCACCACCCCGAACGACGAGATAAACACATTAAGAATGGTCACTAGAAATATGCCGATCACTGTCCAGTTATTCGCTCGTTCAGCTTTACACATTTGAGCTATGTCTTTGACGTTGTACCTGCTGTTCCAAATCAGTCCAATTCCGACTGCGATCTGAAGAAATAGACTGGCGCCTATCATGACCAACGACGGATAGAAGTACGGATGACCTCCATCGGTCTGTAGAACGTAACGCAATTGATTGGCGTTCGCGGAGAGGAGAGCCAGATCCATCATCCCTTGGGCTAGCGTTTTCTTGTGCTGATAAATGTTGACGTCTGGAGTGGGCTGGAGCGGAGGCACTATTGGGAAAAATGGCAGCGGTGTCCGAGGATCCCCTGGCAGCAAGCCATCGTCTACTCCCCGGTGATCGAACCCGATCGGTGGTCTTCCTTCCGGCTCGAGATCGTCGATTTCCGGTCCAGACGTTGGCCGAGGGTTGTTCGTGTTGTCTGTCTCCAACAGAGAACCCAGTCGAGGTCTGACAGTAACGGCTTCCAATTCCTTGGACGTCAACGGTTGAGACACCTCGTCCGTGAGATCATCCATGTACAGAATCTCATCACCGTTGTGCTTCAAGAGATCCATGTTTCTCCTCGGACCTTTCGGCCGTTGTCCGATCTTGCTGTTTGTTAAGCGAGACAGAACGGAACTCGATACAGGGTACTATTATCAGTGTACGGGAAACGTGCGGTTTCGAAGGTCCGACATTAGAGCAAACAGGTTTCAGATTCACCGTTACCGTTTCCGTTCTGGCAACGGAACGAGGTGGAAATTTGTTTAGATCGTCTTTGAATAATAATGCTCGACAACACGCGGTAACGCGCGCGCGCGCGTGTACACGATAGTCAGAAGCTGTTACTGCCGCCGCGCTCGAACCAAACAGATCTGCTGTCCACGCGTTCCTGTGAACGCAAACTTCCCTCCATTCACTCGATCGAAACTAGCTGATTCACGATCACGTTCGTGATGTCATCGTTAGAACGTCACGGTTCCCTTTGGATTTACCAGCTCCGTCAAAGCCATTATTTATTGTTGCGCGATGTTACGTTGTATCTGGCACGCTTGTTCGGATTCATTAAGCGAGTCGTTAAGCGGCGTCTCTCGAAATGGGCTTCCACTATTAATCACCGGGCACAACAATACTTTATCGCGAGCGCACTGTAACCCCGAGCAGCTCGGACTGATTTGTACGAACGCGTTTGTTGGAACTATAACGATTGATAGCAACTAGAGTCTCTGGAATGTAGAAGACTATCAGGACACTGCTATTAGTTACGTGCTACTGACACGTGTTTCTCGAAGTAGGTGAAAACTACGTTCTCTCTCACATGTTGCCTCGAGAGTCAAGGCTTTTATGCGACCGAATGGTAGGGGAATGGCATCGCTCCAACGAAACCTTGTAAGATCGTCAATATACTATAAATAATATGTAGCGATTCGTGGAATCAGCGAAACAACGATATGCACGACGACGGTATAGTTTTATCGAACGAAGCGAACAGGTCTTCTTTGTATCGATAACCAAGGTCGAGAGGACAAAGATTTCTGTCGGTGGTACCGCGAGATGCTCGTTCGCAGAAGCATTCTGCGAAGAGTCGTAAAAACATCGAATTCGTGATACCGCGTACAGGATATCCCAAACGAGTTCCACTGTACTTTCCCGTAGTCGTCAATGACTCGGAGCACGTTTTGCCGCCGGTGCGCTCCTCGTTCTCGGTTGTGACGAGATTGCGCAACCATACTGGGAGAGCCGCGCAAACTGCATTCGGACGTTTCCTGCCTGTGAATCTCTGTTTGGGGAACCACTCGTGTCTGTCCCTCTATTTCTATTTTCGTACGAGGAAATCGTGCAAACCAGCACCGTGAATCACCGTCGGATAAAAAAACTTTGTTTCTCGGGCTCGATCGATGAATCGTACGACGGTAACACGCCGTGACAGTCTTGAAGAAGTACATAGATGACGCTAAACGATCGAAGCAGTCAGAATATGAAAACGTTCGAATCGTTCCTGCTCTACGATCTGGAGAATAATTCGGACAACACCGTTTCTCCGTAGTTCTCTATGTATAACTATATGCATGATCACGGTATCGAACTAGCCCGTCGTCAAGTAAACAACCGTTCCTGTGAACCGAGATTTCAGAGACAGACGGCATTCCTGCAGTTGCGTTCGAAACGCGTGCAGTGGTCGAACACGCTCCGCGCAAAGTTGTTCCGCATCGTCGACCTTGAACGGCCATTGAAAAATTATCATGAAAGAATTTTGAGATCATGAAGACTCAGAAGTGTTGTGCCCATTGTCCAGGGAAGCTGGTAACTTCGGCGAACGAGTTTCACGAATGCTGCCAGCCCAAGTATGTCACCGGGAACCTGAGAATATCTTCTTTAACCGAGCACGTTTCGGACTGTCCCAAAAGGAGAGAAACCGAGAAAGATCCTGAAGAGGATTCGGCGAAGGGAATCGATGATCGTCGACCATCTTGCTACGAGCACTTCGCTTTGGCGAAGAAATTGCACGCGGAGAACTTGGACCATCAGCCTCTGCCGGACAAGGTCGACGACCTTGTGTTCAAGAACATGGGCGCGGAGAGGTCCTGACGACGTTCGAGCGGACGGCGCTGCAACCGCGAGGATCGAGGGAACGGATCTGGAAAAAGATACGGGCCGGTTTTAGGTTGCAAGGAGCCGAAGACGAAGATGGACTTGGCGATTTGTTGGGAAACCCCGATAGATCCGGTGTACGAACCGCCCAGACCCAGCCACATCGATGGCTCGGAGGGTGGACTAGCTCCAGCCATCTTCACGTTGGTTCACCGCACTCCGAGCTCGACGAGCTCTCTTCGCTCGGTTCAAGTTGTCGCGAAAAGCGACGAGCGTCGGGAGAATAGTTGCTCGAGGAGCAGAGGAGAGGACGAAGGAAGACCTTGTTGCGATTGTCTCTGCGAGAGACTCGATGGAGTCAATATATCAAAGAGGAAGGAAGAAGAGGAACGAAGAGCACCTCCTCGAAGAGCTGGTTTTAGAAAGTGCTTCGCCTGCGAGCCGAGAAATTTCTCCGACGATCCTAGACTGATCAAGTCAGCCGTAGGTCTGGCTCTAGGTATCGAAAAGAGGGAAGATCCAAGGAAGAAAACGACGGTACCGAGACCCAGGACTCCTTTCGCCAAACGGTCCTTCCGTATCGACACATTAGCTCCTCCGTTCAGCGTTGTAAACGGGTGTAGAAGCGCCGATTACCCGGAACACTGGAGACTCATGTCGGTTTATCAGCAATCTTATCGAAACCCGCAGAAACGGAGAAACTATCGTTGTTAGTTATTCATTGTTGCAAACTATTAGGTATTAGGTCAAGTAACGGGTAGACGCATCGAATCGATAAACCGTCTAGAGTCTAGACTCTAGAGCAAACAGAATATTCATTTTCGGAAGAAGAAGACCGTCGACGAAATGAGAAAGACAAAGATGGTGAGGATGCTGTTAATCGCTTTGCTTATAATTATGAATCGTTACTCAACCTAATAATGTTGTATTGTCTAGGATTAGGATAGGATCTATTCTGTTGACATAGTTGTTACACGATTGACATTTGTAAGAACTGTGAAACAGTTTGCAAACTAGTGCAACGATGGCCATAAAAAACGAATCGGAGATATAGTGTTCGTACGTTATTCGTGGTCCGGAACGATGGCAGGTTTTCGATGGCGCTTGATGCTGCTTATGTTGATGTATTGAAGCCTGGTGGTGTTATCCAGATCACAAGCATCTTCCAGACCTGGGCCTGCCTCCAAGTTCTGGAGGGCTACGTTTTGTAAACGGTTCAACAGATCCGGATATCTGGATATGTACCGGCGGAAGTCGTCACGTTCCAACACGCAGATCTCGCAGGTCTCCACCGCTACCACAGTAGCGATTCTCAGTTCGCTCTCCATCACCAACGCGATCTCCCCGAAGTAGCTTCCGTCCTCCAGATGGCAGACCTTCCGATATCGGTAATCGAATGCATACAAGATGATTTTGGAGTAGTCACATACAGTATATTTTCTATAGACGCGACAGCCTCGGTGGGATTTGGTCGCATCTATCGTACAGGGTAGTTAATTTTTAACAAAGGCCGAACCGAACGTAGGAAAGGACAGCGCGTGTAATGAGAGATCATGCGCGAACCTTTGAACTGTGCCGGTGACAGCAACTGTCCGCGTCTCTTTCCTTTCTATACGGCGACTGCGACTCTCATTAGTAGTGGTTCACACCGATACACAGAGCCGAGATCGGACTACTAAGTTGGGGCACCAAGAAAAAGGGGGCCTCAAACACAAACAAACATCCAATTTCTACGCTTTTCCCCGGGGACCCCGAAATTCTACTTTGCCCAAGGCCCCAACCAGTTATAACGTGCTACTGTGGGGGGATATTCTTTCTTTTTTTAAATTCATTTTACGCCGCTCTCAACTCTTTGCTAAGATTACTTCGGAACGGGACCTACTGTTTATTTTATTTTTATTTTTTTTATTATTTTGAGCCAAGAACGCGTTGCGGCCTACCACGAGCAAGATGTTTGGCAAGTGAATTGCTAAGACGGGTTGTTGTCAACATCCCGAGTTATAATAGGGAGGAAGAAAAAAAACCCCTTTGGGAAGGGAAAAAAGGGACCTACCGTTTATTAAGGTAGGATTAAGCTGCCTTCATACAACGGCGCTGGCGCTGAGCGCCAGCGCCAAAAGTCTTAAATTTCGAGCTCGGGTTAGCGGCTCCCTGCTGGGCCTGCCCGGGAAAAAGGTTTCCATGGGCCTGTTTTCCGTGCACGCACAATAGGGACCCTTCAATCCGCGCTCGAAATTTATGACTTTTGGCGCTGGCGCTCGACGCCAGCGCCGTTGTATGAAGGCAGCTTTAGTAAGGTAGTCGCATCTATCGTGTAGAAATTGTCGCGTTTATAAAAAATATACTGTACATGGCTTGCTCGGCAATGTCGCGTCGAAAGCGGAGCGAAATAAAATCGTTAGAATAACGTTACTTCTTTTCCCGTAGCAGTGTAGACCGCTACCGTACCGGAAGTGATGAAATAGAGGGACTCGCCGCGCGTACCAGCCTTAACGATCTTATCGCCGCTCATATAGATCTCCGAACGCAACGCGCTGGTCAACTGCGCGATCACTCTCTCGGGCAGATGCTGGAATAGTTTCACGTTGCTGACCAGGCTCAAATAATTGTGCAGAATCAACTCCTGAAAATTGCGGAGGTTCCGAGATTAAATTCAAAATGACTGGGAATAGATGATATATCTAACAACCGAGCACCTCTCTCAAGTAGGGCGACACCTCCTCTATAATCTTTTTATTCCTTTCGAAGCGTTTCTTGTTCCGGTACCTGTAGTACACTAGCAAACGACGTTGCAGAGCTTGTGGGAGCTCCTTGTATCGCATGTATTCTTCTAACTGTTGTATAATCTTCAGGTGACGCTTGATCGTTATGTGGAACGTTGTCAGCAAATGTGAGAATTGGGCTGCGGGACGATTACTGTTATACAACATACTATACGAAGTGAACGTAGATCAACCGAGTTTTACTCACTTATCAAATACACGAAACCAATAAACCCGATTATAGTCAGGACCAAGTTCAATACTATATCTTCCGGTGTCTTCATGTCCAAATAATGCGCGGAACGAACCAACGCCGTGATCGCGCGGTTCAAGCACACGAGATACTTCTCCGTCTTGGTTTCCTTACTCCGGAAAAATTCTGAATTGATCCAAGATCTGAAAAAAACAGGCTCGCCACTAGCGTATACAATACAATACCCTCTCAGAATAATACTCTCCAACACCTATAACGATACTCTTATATGTAATTCCGAGTTTCTTGTGACGTGGCACAAATTAATTGCGTTATAGGAACACCGTCAATCTCGGTATTCTAAAAACTGAAGGACCTAGCCGATTAAAATGATCAGGACTGTCCTCAGAGGTTTTTAAATGAAATCTAATTTACCCTATAACTACCTTCACGGACAAACTTGTGCAATGGCGCAACCAGAAGTTAATCTTGGAGGGGCTCGAGTTGAACAGAATGACCTTTCTTTTGCAAAAATATCTGTTAACCAGGGCTATTATTACACAATTTTACATGTTAAACATTTTCTGCTCCAAGTGCGGGGCCTGTAGCATTTGCTACCTCTGCTATATAGCTAATCCAGCCCTGCACATTAGAAATAACTGTTCTACGATTTAACTAAGTTTCCGATTTTCTGTTTACTTTTTCTTGGGGGGGGGGGGCAAGGCCCGCTGGCCACCCCCCTGGGTGCGCCACTGCGCTTGAGGGCTGAAAATTTACTCAGAGGGGTTTTTCTTGGTCAACTTTCGAATGGTTCAATAGTCATTGAAAAATCTCTAAGGACAGTTTTCAACATCTTAATTAGCTAGGGCGATTTCTAACGCGAAGTAGGCGTTGGGTAGTGCAATCGACGATACCAACTCGCTGCTCAAAGTGCCCAGATGTTCCACGCTAATGGGAACGTAGTACTGGAAGCAAGCGGCCCAATGTATACTCAACCCGGTGATCATGATCGTTTCCACGATCTTGAACGCTTGATAGCTTAACCGATACACCTGAAACCGAGTGTTATTTTGATTTTCAAGCTCTCCGTTCGACACCGTCCACACCGCTAAACTAACACCGTGGAGTCGACGGGAGTAGACGACCACGTTGCGGATACGTAAAAACTTCATCATGTTCAGAGTGGTGCAGTACCACGTCCATTGAGGTCGAATCACGTTCACGAAGCTTATCGGTAGACTTGTCAATGTGTCTATTAGGAAATAATTCTTCAGATACTTTCTGCACACAAACGAGGAATACATTCAGAACGATCAGTTGTTTGTTAATTACGTTCTGAGTCTCGCAACGGGCTTGACGTGGAAATTTTCATTCGGTAGAAAGATGAACGTACAACGCTACTACTTTGGGATCCAGGACTATAACTTTCGTCCGATAATCGTAATAGCCAGTAAAGAACCACAGCACAATGTCGCACCAAAACACAAAGTTTATCGCATCGATAATTTTGCGCCAGAGATCGTATACTTTGAAGTAAAATGTGATCGACACTGGAGTCACCAATAGAGCCACAACCGTGAACACTGTCATGAACTGTTCCCAGAATATGCTGCAAAAGATAGGGCAAATGGATTTTACTAAACAATCAAAGTTTGAAAACAACTATTTTTGTAATGACATATGTTATCGGTAGTTTGCGGATCTTTATGCAAAAGAAGAATAGGCTGCATCAATTGCAAGAAATTGGAACCAAACTGCGTGATTTTAATAGAGAAGAAATCATAGATTGACATCTTCACTCTTTTAAATTTTCCAATAATTTTGAATTTCAACTCAATTTTTCTATAAATGCATAAAGATCCCCAGTCTATATACAGGGTAAGGCACCGAAGACTTACACCAAAAATATCTCCGTTGTTTTTAGTAATTCGAGAAAATGTTTGGATCAGTGGGACAATTATTGCGACGGAGAAGTTTTTTTTATCTAAGTCATATTTTTCAATATTTCAAGGTCAACGTCGTTCTTTTTTAAATGGAACGACGCATTTAGATCCGTGTAACATCGTAGACATTAAATGTTGACCTTCACATGACCTCCGAAGGAGTTATTCTTCAAAAAGGAGGTGCCTCACTCTGTATATGACTTATACAGTAATTCGGTAAAATTGGATACACCTGAATGAACTAAAAGGATGAATCATATAGGGATGGGATTTCACGTGTCTCGCGATCTCATAATTCACTGCGGTCGTGCTTTTTAAGCTCCAGTGCGTCAAGTGATGTGCCCGCGATAAAATTCGTTTCCGTAAGAACCATCGAGCTACTTTCGCTCGAACCGAGTTGCCCTTTATTATCTCTTCTACGTGGTCATCCTCTTTCTGTTGTTCGCAAACATGTTGAAGCACCGGTGAACGCTGTATCGAGGGAAAACGGGAAATTTTTGATTATTTCTCAAGTTCTTCAACATAGGAATGCCTGTGGAATAACTGATACGAAACAAAAACATTTTTCAGTGTATTTCGTAATTGATTTTTAATTACGTAGATATCGTGATTCGGAAGAATGAGTTTCCGATATGCTTCAATTTAAAGTAGGGTATTAAATTGAGCGATTCGAAGGAATTCTTAACTCATTGCTTACTTGTTGTTTATCACTAGACTGCGGATTTTATGCAAATATGCAATACAATTACAAATAGAATAAAGATAAAGAGAAATTAGGAGCATGAATTTACTATTCCTTACGTATTAAAATGATTAAAGGATGAAAGAATTTTTTACGTGGCCCCATCTTCTTAAAATTAACGCACAAAATCTTTATTTTGCGTTAAGATCCGCAGTCTATTCATCACCGATTCTAAATAACAATTGTTAATCATCGAACCAACTTTATTGCGAGACTCACTTCGACATTTGGCGCCTCTGAAAAATGAGGCACGTATGCCATTAAATCCATGGTTTTTTAAATCGTCTATTCGACGAATTAATTCTCAACGACGCAAATAATTCGCTTATAGTATGCACACTTGAAATGGGCATAAAGTTAGAAAGAAAAAAATAATGAAAATCGACTATCGCGAAACATTTATACGCGCTACGATCAATTGTTTTTAAATCCTTGATAATATATGTATGTTATGTATATGTATGCTTGATACATAATACTTGTTTTGGTCGAGTGTGGCGTGTTAATTTACATATCTTTCTATTTTTGCTGTCTCGACGATATTATATAATAAAAATACACTGCGGATGTTCCTGCAAGTTTTCAGTATTTCTAGACAAATTTTAAAATACACAAAGTGCGATCAAATAAACTCTTATTTTCTGTGGTAGTAGCCTTTGTAGATCTGAAATAAATAAAAATGGTACTAAATTTTATATTTTAGCATTTTTTGAACATTTTCATATGCCATACATGCATAAAGATTCGCAATCTAGTAATAAATCGTTAATTAAATCATTATTCATTGTACATATCGAACAACTCGCGTCTCGTAGGTTTTAATGAGTCATATCGAAGAAACACGTGACCCACGTAAAATCAGCTGTGCGACTTACAGCTGATTTTACGTGATGGGGAATTTCGTATTTTTTGGATCAAATGAATCGTCTCTTCTGACGTTCCGACTCCTTTGTCCTGCCTTTGAAAATAGTCTTTCACTTGTAACCGATGTTGCTTGACACTGATAGATAGCGTTCAACAAAAATTTTCAATGTAACAGAGATTTTTTAAAATAACTAGGTAGTTACTTTCTCCCCATCACTACAGCTGACTGCAGTCTACAGCTGAGCGATGTTCTGAATGTCGCGTAAACGTTTCACGCGAACACACGGATTCTTAATCCGTACTTCCTGCTGTCGACGCTCACGGGATTAACGAATCATTCCACAACGCTATATTTTATTGCGTTCATGTTATGCCGATAACGTCCGATAATAACGCTTGTGTACGAAACATGACAGATTTTGAAAGTATTCAGTTACCCGTAGACGTAAGTTTTTAACTCTCACGATACGTATTTTGTGTTTCTGTGATCCTGCAACATAATCTTCTCGAATCGCTTCATTATTTCTAATCTACCTACTCCTGTTCTACGGACGGGAATTTTTACACAATGACTCGATAACCTTAACCTAACAATAATATATTTATCTGATCAGTAGACTGTGGATGTTTATGCAAAATAAGAATTGTCTGCATCGATTGCGAGAGATAGAAACCAAATTGCATGTTACTCCTTCCCTTAATGATTTCAATAGAGGTGAAATCATATATTGACATCTTCAATTTGAAAAATCGTCCAACAATTTTCAATTTTGCTATATATGCATAAAGATCCATAGTCTACTGATAAGATAGAGAATGACACGGTAATGCACAACTCGAAGCATGAAGCTTGTTAGTGCTAAATGTTCTATCTTACTTGTTTCATTTGTTGCCATAATATTTTGGTAGCACATTGCTTAGCAGCGATTATTTCATAATTTTTAAAAGTCTACGAGTCATGGCTAAAGACTTCTTAATAGATCCTTTAATATCGACAATTATTTTAATTTTGACTCAAAAAGTCACTGTCAGTAATGTCATCTAATAATTTCATTTGGGATTATAATGTAAGAAAAGATTTTTAATCTTCTTGATACGGCACAGTTATTGGAAATGCTATTAATAGGACTCCGATAGGTAAAGTGTTAATGTACAATGTTGTTTTCAGACGATTATACACATATTGTCGTATCTGTCTACGTCCGACAGGAAGTCAGCGAGACTAGTCTGCCATGCTTGGAGAGAGGCATCGCTCGCCATGAAATTTGTGGATCAAGAAGCGCTAGTCCTTGGCCGACCTCCCGCAGACAATCTAAGTCAAGTAATGGAGGTACTCCAGCAATCTACACGACCATTTTATCACTTTGTTTTTAGAGAAGTGGAGTTGAAGAGGAGTATGCCAGTGTGGGACCATTACGGACCTTACATGAAGAGTCTTGTATTGGTACGATGCATAATATTTATCGAAAATCTTCAGAAAAGAATTACCTTTTATAATACTGTTAACTTTTTCTCTTTTTTTGTTAGGTGTGCTGTGATCTAAACGAGAAGATGCTCGTACAAATTCTGAAATGCTGTAGTTCTTTAAGAGTATTACGTATAAACGCCTGCAGAGAATGCCTGATGTCCGGCAAACTTTTGGAGGATGAGAACGACATAAAAGAGCTCTCGGAGACGTTTAAAAACCTGCGAGAGCTGAGTCTCGATTACAATAGATTTTTAAGCGACCTTCTATTTGCTAGATTAGTTTCCTGTTGCTCGAACGTGGATTCTTTGAATCTCACGGGTTGCCAAATGTCTTTCCACAGCGGATTATACAGAAAGTTTTATCCTCAGAACTGTAAACCGCTACCACAAGCGTCCAGCTTTGTTCTCACTTTCCTGAATACGTTGCATTATCTGAAACGACAGGCGCACAGATTGAAGCATTTGAATTTTGGGTACACTCTGATCGATGGAGCCGCATTGACTACTTTGGCAGCTTTGGAGGGTTTGAAACTTGAGTCGATGATACTGCAAGGCTGCTATCACTTGACTATCGACGGCATCCGAGGTCTTACTCAATATCAAACATGCCTGAAAGTCCTTGATATTAGTTTTTGCGTGCGAATCACGGACGCCAGCTTGCTTTGTATTTGCAAGAATCTACCGAAGCTAGAATCGTTCAAGATAAAAAGGTGTCGCGCGGTCACCGACAACGGAGTAAAATACATCCGGCTACTGAAAAACTTAAAGGAACTCGATATCTCGGAGATGGAACAACTTACCGGGGACTGCATAACTCGTGGACTTTGTTCGAGTCGTTGTATAGACGACAAACTCGAAGAAAACATTGAATTGGCGAACGTAAATCATAGATCTACCGATGGGGACTATGACGAGGGAAAGACAGTACAAAAGAAGAACATGCAGATACTCTATGCAAACGCGTTACACTTACAGGAAGAATCGATC
This sequence comes from Lasioglossum morio, assembly GCA_916610235.2. Classification (NCBI taxonomy): domain Eukaryota; kingdom Metazoa; phylum Arthropoda; class Insecta; order Hymenoptera; family Halictidae; genus Lasioglossum; species Lasioglossum morio. The sequence goes on from OU744326.1 coordinate 24,578,777, forward strand.
GAGTGCATATCCAGGTCGTTTCCCAATTTGAGAGTACTCGAGCTCAGTTATTGCTTTAGTGGTGTTACAGATAGAACGATACAGGTGCGTGTAACTATTCTTTCGTTTTATGTCTTTTACAATTTCGTATTTAGAAATCAGGGAGTTATACCAGTATTTTGGCACCAGTTGTGCATATAAAAGTAAGTTTGTCTCTTATAGATGATATTCAAGGAGCTTGTACATTTGGAAACATTAAAGATAAGCCATTGCGATAAGGTCAGTGACGCCGGCTTGACGGGTATGGGTGCCGGTAGCAACGAATGCGTCGAAAACATACAGGTTGTATATAAGCCAGAATTTACAGAAACCAGATTAAGAATTAGCCTAAGGTCGAGGGCCGAGGAAGAGATAGTACGCGACGCGGATCGAAAGCGAGAAGTGATGAAACTCTGTGAAAATGTATCCAGACCGTTGGACATCAAATCCCTGTTCTCGTTGAACAGGCTGAAACATCTTCGAGAATTAGACCTCTCCGGCTGCAATCGAATCACCGATGTCAGTTTAAAGCATGCATTTGCATTTCCAGAACTGAAAATCTTAAACCTGAGCCAGTGCCAGCAGGTAGCTAGAAATTTCAATTCAGTCGAGGCGACGTAATTTAGTATATTGATATGTCCTCCAACCGAATAACACTGTGTTACAGGTGACGCACGTAGGATTAGATTATTTATCGAGGAATAATCCAGCCATCGAAGACCTGAACCTGAATCAGTGCCACAATATATCGGATATTGGAATATTATATCTGGTACAACGGCTACACAGATTAAAACGGCTTCTCATACAGGTGAGAAAGTTGTATAAAACTTTTAACAAATAAATACTTTTTGCTAAGCTATTTTTAGTACTTGCGATAAAACTGTTTACAAATTTACAATGACTATCTGACGGATGTTTTGCAGTAAGATGATCAGTAGACAGCGGATCTTTATGAAGAAATAAAGATCTGGAGTGAAATGGAAATTTATTTGCTTTCTTAATACGAAAATAATATAACAGTGTTATTAAATTCTTCTAATATTTTAACTATTTTCAATCACGCCTACACATTTTTTTGTCATGAATGCATTAAATCCGCTGTCTAGTGATCAGAATCGACCTTGAACTCTAGTGTCCCTGATTACGCCGATAATTTTGAAGTTGAAGGTCAATACAAGTTGAACGTGTCTTTGCACCTTTTATAAGGAATTGTTGAATTTGCAGGCATGCTCGCAGCTCACAAATCGTACCCTCGACTCTATTAAAGTGTACTGCAAGAGTCTTCATTATTTGGATACTCGTTATTGTCGCGGAATGACAGTGGCAGGTCTCGAAAGTTTGACGCACCTGTACGTCGACTGGAACAAACACATGGAGGATCTTGACATTGTCTCGGCTGGAAACGAGACACTTCCACCACCAGCACCGCCTTTGCCGTCGCTACCTTCTTTACCATAGAGACGACTTCAATATCTGCTTTCGCATTTCAAAGACAGGGTAAGAGAAAACTGAAATGAAGTATTATTTAAGGAGGAAGACTCGTTTCCAGGGTTACAAGGGTGCTGGATGCGCCTTCTTATTTCTCGATAATGGAAAGATGGGGGTTTTCAGTAATCAAAAGCACTAGATAAAATAATAGATAATGCAACAAAATATCTTTGCATTATCGAGAAATGAGAAACCGCATCCCGCAATCTTGCAATCCTGGAAACGAGAGAGAGAATATTTCAGGATGGATAGTACAATGCTTAACCCCATGCCTTACGATTTATTTTACGGTTTTAGTGACTAGAACTTTTTTTTATAGATCGCAATTTCCTAAAAAAGGAGAATATTGATATACATTGTATGCCTATATGTTCTCCAATAGCTGTACATTAACAAAACCAAAATAGAATTTTATTTCGGTTTAATTATTGACATACATTTTTATTAAAATGTATTCGGGATCTTTATCACGTGTCAGACACGATATTGTAAGGCAACCGGTTAATAAGCAGGAGTTGAAAAATGTGCATAGTACTATAACGTTGTGTACCGTCCATCCAGAAACCGCGTACATAGGTATATATGTATTCTGTATATGGATTTAGAGCTGATAAAAAGAGATATTGAAAAAGATACGGTATCATCTTATCGATGTCTATTTCCGTGGAGAAGGATTTTAGCTCGAATATTATTCACAACTAGAATCAATATTTTATAATTATTAACGAATGGCGCAAAGCAAGCCAGTTTTTTCACATTTTTCAACTTTAAACGTTAATAATAATAATAATGTTTAACGTTATACACAAAGTAATTGTACATAGGGTTGTATAAATGAAGAATCGCGAGGTCGAGAGAATATTTATGTGAAAATGTTTGTAATTGCGTGTAAAAGAGGATAAACGGATATTGAAAATGCGTATTATGTCAAGTATTTTGGCAACGATTATGACGCTTTAATAACATTAATTAAAAACTTGTGTAATTTAAACAAGTATTTATTGATTACTGATTAATATACAAACTAAAAGGTAATTTTAAATGTATGCGTTTATAAAGCGTCGGGTGATAATGTGATTTCGATTGTGTGCAATAAATGAGCCAAAAAAGAAAAGAATTACTTAAGTAACAAAAAAAAACACATAATTAATAAGATCTAATCGATAAGGATGTTACAAAGTTATTTTTCAATTTTCGGACGAGTTTCTTTCGCGTCCGGTGTTACACTTTAAATTAATATTGATACTATCGTAATACCATTCTATAATGTATCTCTATATAATTTTCAACTTTACGTGTGTGTTAAAAATCCATAGCTTCGACAATGGTATATGTACTTACAACGCAGATGTCATACAAAGTTAAAAGAGTTATGCTTAAACTAAATAAGTGATCGAACGAGACAACTCCGCTTCTATTGTATGTTTAAAAATAGCTGGAATAATTTCTGTTAAGAATGCTTTTCGGAGCAGACGAAAGGAAACGTTTGAACGAGATCTTTGAATCAAGATTAAATTCCACGAGACATAGTACAAAGTATAGCACGAGCGATCGTTGTGTTAGAGGTAGACTCCAAATATTTTTGCTGCCACTTGAATCAACATTGAACTTAATAAATTTTCATACATAGCGTAAGGTCCGCTTTTTGAAAGCTTATAAAATAAATTACATACTACAACATTCAAGATACTATAGTTGAAACGAAATACGAAATAACTTGTCTGGACAAATTGTTGAAATGAATGTTTTCGCATGTTGGTGATGTGTAGACTGCGGATTATTATGGATTTATGACGAAAACGAGTAAGAGCCATTTAAAATAACAAATGTATTAGTGAAATTTACTAAACACAATTGGGAAAACAAAAAATAAAGTTCTATTTCATTCCAGTTTGTTGCTATTTAGGTAAGTAATTTTTATTTTGCATAAAGATCCGCAGTCTAGTGATGTATAATCGTTAAGAGACGTATTATGGTATATACTTAATTTATTTTAGTCGTGCGAGACTCGAGTACTTTTCAATAATCAATTGTAATATAAAGCTCTTATTTATCGAGATCGTATATGTACCATTATACAGAATTATTGCTCATGTGATATATCGAGGAAAAATGGTTGATATCAGGATGTACAGTTACAGTCACAATAATGTTATGTAAACAATTTCTAAATTTTATTTAAAAACAAACAAGTTTTAACATTGTTTTGAATGGTAGTTAAAAGTCTATTTGTGTCGAATAAAGTAATTTTTCCATAAAGATTACAGTTTTTAAGGATACATCGTTATACTCTCTTTAATCGATCGTTTTCTCATTGAATGTATTTGTATTTATCGTGACAGTATTTGTTGTTATTAGAAGGAAGAATAAAGTCAATTTTCCATTCGTGATACAGTAAAGTAAGCGTGAATATATGTATATCGATTTGTCCAAGGTGGATTTGTAGGCGAATAAAGACAGACGGTGAACGTTTATCAGTATTTCTGTTCCCCTCCAGTGTTCACCGATGCTCGCACACACACAGGCTTCTTTAATTCTATTTTAATTGTTATTTTGTTTTATAATTAGTAGAAAAAACACACAAATTCATAAAGAATAGCCGACGAATCATCGTTCGTTCATCACCCGTTAGAACCTATCCTTCTGTACAAAATGTTTAATGTATCACAAAATCTGATACCTACAAGCAGTGTAGTATCAACTATACTTTTTGCACAGGATACACACTCTTTTGATTTTTACTTGACCGCAACTTTTATACAAATCTTCCACGAACGAAGGAATCGCTCTACACTTACAGAAATCATTGATCAGATGCCACGTAACTTGTGTACAACATCTAGCTGGTAATTAGAAACATTCAAGATATCTCAAATGATACAGCTTCATATTTTCGATAGGATTGAAAAATATATATATTCTATAGAAGATCAGTAACAACATTTTTCTTTTCTCGTTTTACAGCCATTTAGAACAAAAAGAAGTCGTCTGTGATCTATTTTATATCGTTGAGTTGAAATCTTCTAACATACACTTAATAAGTAAGCGATAAAGTTGAAGTGAACGCATAGAAAAAGTAACCTGAACTAACTGCGAACTAAATTGACAAAACTATAAAATTTACTGAGACTGATTTCGAAAATGGAAAGAAAGAGGTAAAATGCATACAATAAGAAATTGTATGGTTGACACTTCACTGTATATGGAATTACGTAACATATACCAAGGTTTCTATGAATTCGTAACGTAATACAAATACGTTTTCTCGGTTATCTGTTAATTGATGATAAGTATACATGTGATACAATAATCTGATCATATTATTTCCTGATATGTAGAAACACAAATGGTCAACTCGTATTTGTTAAAGGTTCAAGGCTAAGATTTCAGTGTTGAACGTAAATATATTCGTTTTATTCGGTGCAACAAAATATCTTATGATTATTATGAAAAATAGTTAGATACTATAAACATTTAGCACTATCAATACTGGTACGCTATGTCAGTTTAACGGTAGTCGTCAATAATTCATAGAACTCTATATTCATCTACTTACACAATTTACTGTAGAACGTGAATAGATAAGCGTTCAATGATATTAGAACAAAATATGTAGAATAGTACATCGTTCGAGGAAATAATTAAAGAAATAATTAAACTAAAGTGGATCTGCTAATAGAAATGTTTATAAACAAAGAGACACTGAAATCTTATCTTGTTATCACGTTTTCTTAGTTAAACCTTGTACCACAGCAAAGTAATGATTATGAAAAGTATAATGACACGTTAAACAAATATTTTAACACGCTGTTCTCTCTCTCCCCTTTTATACATATATGTATATATATTTATTCATTTATATATTTTGATATATATATATACACACACATATGGACTTATATGAATATGTACGTATCGCACCGTATTTTATTTACTTTCTAACAGTGTGTTCTAGACACACACTCTAAGTGTAAAAAATGTTAATCCTTTTCTGCCGAGCGGATATTCATAGAAAATATCCTGTGTCGACTCATTATCGATGCGTGACTTATTCGCGTGATTATATACAAATCAGTGAAATCTGGGAATTGTTCCCTCTTTAGTTTGTATATATAGATATAATGCATTGTCTCATATTATTCGCTATTTTGTAGAAACAGATTTGAGAAATGAGTTTAGCGTCACTAGTTCTCGAGAAACGTGACAACGTACAATCACGGTTCGAGGGAATTCTTATTCCCAAAGAAATTCTTAAGCCAATCATTGTGCGTGCCTCGACTGTTTCCTTTTCTTTTTTTCGGTTCGCTTTCTAAACTTGTCACAGGGCTCATATCACTCATATTTACTCTGAATTAAAACGAAGGCATTACCAACGAAGTAATTAAAAATCCAGCAGTCTTCCTCCAAGGCTAAAATAAAAAAACAATTATATAGATACGTGAATTGTCAAGCAGAGCGTGATAAGTAACGTTGCTCGGTCTTTTTATGACGGACAGCTTTCTTGCGAGACTGTTTTATTCGCTTGATTTCCCACAAAAAGAAAAAGTCAGATTATTATTTGAACGGCAAATGAGATCCGTCCGTGGATTTTAATTAATTCTTTTTACTCAATAAAGGATAACGGTTCATAAATTGTACAATCGAATACGCGTAGCTTCTAAAAGAAAAATCTATAATGTATCATTTCCATGTATACATTCTTTTCTTTTTGTAATCCAAAAGAGACTTTTTCCGTATCGTCTCGTACGAAATATCTTTAAAAAGTATACGTTCGTACTTTTTGACAGTGACTGTACAGTTTAGGATTTCGTCAACTTGTGAACCAATTATTTATTTATCTACTACCCCTGGCAAAAAGTACTTGATCGGTCAGCTAGAAAATTCTCGAATTTTCAACGTAGAAAATGTTCTCTCGCTCAGAGTTCTCGTAGAGAGAATCAGAATGATATATCAGTCAGTTTTATAGAAACAAAATATTAATGTAAAAATGAAAAATCTTGTTTATTTACAGCGTACAAAATTAAACAATTTAACATTAACTCGAGGCAATACTTAATCGTTGTTCTCTTTAAACTATTAAAAGAAGTTCCATCACATTGGTTACGTGCTACTTAGATTGTACTTGCTTTTTCAAATAATTTGTACAATACTTTTCTTTTTTGCTTGAGCAAATAATTTGTACTTATAGTGATCGCGTTTACAGTTTTGTTTGAACACTTTCTACCGGGGGTAGCATGCGAACTAAAACATGTTTATATACATTCATTTCTGCGGTCTTTGACCTTATAAATTGTCTTGGACAATCAGCAGAAAAACAAAACATATTAAGTATAGTTTGGCAGATGATTCCTGACACAGGAAAATAAGGTACGTGTTCTCGCATGCTGTACGCGTTCACTTAATATGCTTTTCCACATTCCGACATTCCTTAATAGAATGTCAATAATGATAATAAATTACTTAACTTAACACAATCGTAACGGTTTCAATGAAACAAAATTTTAATACGTTTTTACAATATCGAGACGAGTTTTATATATGTATATATCCATGATATATACCATCGTGTACATGCGCGCGCGCGTGTGTATGTGTCCTGTGTAACTATAAATAAAAAAGAAAAATAAATAGTTATATGAATAAGACAATGGCTTTACAATGAGTCGACGTTCTCAGATGCATGAATGTCTGTGTGTGTGTGTGTTTATCTTAAGGAAAAACCCTCTTGCGCACAATATCTCTTTCTTTTTCATATAAAAATACAAACTCACGCATTAGCGTTTCTTCTTTCTTTATACTTATACAAATCCTTGATCTACAAGAATAACTGTTTAAATTGTCCATGTATACGACAAGAACTTCTTATTCAGAGTACAGTACAAAAAATACGAATTTCGTATATACTTTTTTAAGTTATTCACGTATAGGACCTAAGCAGTCGAACTCAAATCCTCGTAAATAATGAGATCATTAGAGATTACGGTTGCCTCTAAGCACACATAATTGTTTCTTTTTGCACGAGACATTAGTTACTCAACCGAGACAAGCGTGTAACAATTACATACTCGGACTGTTCACACGTTATCAAAAGAAGCTGAAACCTTAGATGAACTTAGACAGCGAACAGATTGTATGCACTTGTAGGAACTTTAACGTTTGGATCGTATGAATAACATAAAACATTTTTAGGCACCTGTTTAACTGTCAAGTATTATAATAGAATGTGATTGGAGTGCCTATCGGTAACAAGTACTGTGTGATGTCAATAAAACGAATCACAAACAAACAACGATTTATATCGGTTCATAGCAGCAAATCCAGAGGATTTTATGCGCTGGTTTTCTTTTGTTCATTTTATCTCAGTATATCCTCCGCAAATGGACCGCATTGATTCAGAGACACCGCATTCTCTCCTCCAGTATAGGGTACAGTTTTGTCGACAAGCTCGTTGCTTATTTGGTCATCGAAATACACACCGGACAGAGAAAGAGAGAGAGCATGTTCGTGATGATCCGTCGAGTAATAAAACATACTGAAACCAAAGTATTCGGACGCAACAGTGTGTGATCTGAACCTGCAAAAAAATCTATCCTAAGACAATTTCTTTTTGTTGAAAGGAGGCTGAATATATCTCGACGGAAAAACAATCTTTCGTCAGATCATTTAAGTTAGTTAACGGTGTTGCATTTAATTGACTATTTAATAGAAAAAATTATCAAACGTTTATAACTCGACCCGACAATGTAAAGGCAACGTTTATCGATCTGTGCAATAGAAAGAGTACAGTAATGTTTCGAGTCAATTTCACCATAAAAGATTCTTCAAACATTTACCATATCGGTATCTTTCCTGTTATCTGCCCTCCACTTTTGTTAGACTTATTAACAAATTATCCGTTAGGTCCCACGAAGGTCATGACACTATGGTACGAGTATTACGCGACGGTAATAAAAATATACATATATATACTCGTTAAAAAATATCTTGAAAAATTTAATCTTGAAAAAAATTTCATTTTCTTTTTGCTTACCACAATGTTTGCGCGCTCAAACCTTGTGCCAATAGACGCGGATCTTTATGTAAAATAAAAATTTTCTTCGTCAATTACAAGATACGAGAACCATATAAAAATTTCTTGTCATCTTTAGCAATTGTAATAAATTGAAAGCAACATAGGATGCTCTTAAATTACTTACATTTTTGTCATAAATGCATAAAATCCGCAGTCTAATTATCAATAATAAGCGAGATAAGCGAGAAGAACATCCTACTAGTACATATATTACACTATATAATCGGAAAATAATAACAGGCAAATAACAGAAAAGATTCCCATAATGTTACTCCGTATAGTTATTTTACTTAAAAAGTTCAAACGCTTCTCTTCTAGTCTAGCCGAAATGAAATCAAGTAACTCACCATTGGAGTAAGAGTTTATGATGAAGTGTCAACATCGTTTGTTAAAGACTCGAGTAGCGAAGCTTTGTTATCTTCCAATTCTAATGGATCTGAAGCGTAAAGACTGTTTGTCGTTACGTCGCATGCTGTACTGGTTGCAGGTGATGTGGCATCCAAGAACATGTCGTCGTCAAAATCCAACAAGTTTTGCGTTGGATTGTATGTCATAAGTTCTCCTCCGACTGTTCCGTTAACATTATCTACAACTGCAACACGAACATAACTTTTTTTTTAAAAAAAGAAGCAACGTTATTTACTGCTTATATGAATAATAATAGTTGAAGATTTTACGGCTAGCATGGTCGTCGTCATCTTTCGCCGAATGTGGGTTCAATTCTGGATTAACGGGCAAACTGAACGACATTGGATCGTCTGCCCCGAACAACTGCAAAATGCACAGAATTTATAGGAAAATAAGAAAATTGAATGAAACGAGCACTTAAAGAAGAGAAAACCATTCAACAGAGTTGGACATTAATTAAAGATATATCGGAAACATATATAATTAATAATTAGACTGCGGATCTTTATGCATTTATGGCTTAACAGAAAATAAGATTTGATTTCAGTGTCTTAAAATTCGTCTACAAACATTGCAAGTTGCATAAACATCCGCAATATATTGATAATCATTAGCTGCATTAAGTGCTGTCCAACTTTGGTGCTTAACAATCGATTAGAAATGAACTACTTACACCGAGAAGTGTGTTTGCATCAATACTGTAACCCTCGCCACGTAGGATATCACGTAGATTGTCCAAATCTGTCTGCATTGATTCCAGATGATTATCCATATCCTCCCTATAGACAATTGTTTAAAGTGGATCAAACATGCATAACAAATCTACAATTTCGCACAAGTTTATCCATATTTGAATGGATGAACAAGGGAAACGTTGAAAAGCCTTTTCCTGAAAAGTACAATCTTTCTATTTGGTCAAACGATAGCGTGAGCAGTCTTCTGTAAAGTATTTACTCAGTTTCAAAGAATACTATTTCCGATTGCTGCTCGCGCTATCATTTCATTGGAGAAGTTTCTGTGCACAAAAAGAAGTTTTCTTCAATTAAAAATATTCTATGTTACCTTTTGTCGAAGGTACACGAAATTAATTTCATGGCTGAGTGATGGCAAAATTTAACATGTACACATTAAAAGATCTGATGGTCAATTTCATTGGTCCAACAAATGATTGTTCCAAACAAAATGAATTGAACCGGCTTTGTTTTTTCTTTACTTAGAAATCAAAATTGAATGCTAAATTTTCTCAAATCAAATTCCAAAGCTAATTGTAAAATAGCTATGAAGCTAAAATACGTTATCAAGAAATACTGGTTTGCATCGTCCTACGCAAGATACATCGTAAGATTTCTAGACCAAAGATGAACGATTTAGAAGCTCCTATGAAAAATCGTCTTGCATTATTGTTAGTAGGGTGTGTACACCGTTAAAATTAATTCATGATTGCTCGAATATGTTAAAAAAAGATAGAAATATTAGTTGGCTCCCACCTTTATGTCTTTTGATTAAGAATTTCCATTAAAGGTAAAGGAAATTCATTGGACACAACTTTAGTTAGCCATGGTCTATGTTGAACTTACATTGATCCTAACCTGTAAGCAGCATCAGGCGCACCAGAGATATTCACGCAGCTCAAAGATAAATTATTACTCGTGCCTGCTCCATTGGAGTAGGCATTCTCTTTTTCCGGAGATCTCTCGGTACCGTTCACGCGTGCAATTCTCTGGTTGCCATGCTTAGCAATTTCATCAACGTTATTCAGCTGATCGAATGTATCATCGGTTCCACTGGTTTTTAAATTTTCTTTGTTGTGACTGTACACTATCAGCTCGTTATTCTCCACGTCCTCGTCCTCGTTCTCGTTGCTCTCTACGTTCTCCTCGCTGATGATTTCTGGTACAATCAGAATGTTCTGCAGTTTCACCAAATTCGAAGCATTTTCCTGAACATCTTCCTCAATGTCCCCAGTTGTTTCCAGATCAAGTTCGGATTCTGCATCGGTTCCTTTAGTCATATTAGCTGCCATAGCTGCGAGTTTAGGACTGCGTGATGTCGCGATGGGCACTGGCTTCGGTACCAATTTATTTTCCAGTATAGAGATGGTCACTGGCGATTCTTCAAGTGGCATTTCAAGTATATGTGTTTCTTCCCTAAAATAGTGAAACAAGATGTGTTGCCATTCTTCGTCATCTTCGGCTAGATTGTTGTAGCCATAATCTGCTTTTTAATAGGCCTTATTTACTTCAAAAGCTGTAATTTTTGCTTTTGAGCGATTTGTGACTACTATTCTCATCGATGGAAGTATTGCAAGAGCATACACAGAAATATTTGAAGCATCATAGAAAAAAAACATGCTCTTTAAATTGTACAGTGAAGTATACAATTGTTAAAATGCTATTCAGCCTGTAATAAATAGTAATAAAAAATCTGTATGCACAAGCTATAGAAACAAAGAGGAGAAAGTATTCTTATGATAAAGTAGTGCACATATGTATGTCGAATAAATACGAGCAAACTGAAGGAAATTCAAAAATATTGTTCGATTTTCTTTCGAAAATCTGTCTGGACTTTGAACTCTTTAGTTTCTATGTTATTGAAATGAAAATATTATTGAACATTCGAAAAATGATTTGCCACGTATCAGTTAAACGACGTGAGTACAAATGACAAGTGCATAAGGAAACATTCCATATAATATATCTTATGCAAAAATTGAGCTCTAACATTGCATGCATATATATCTAGATGAAAATAAGAAAATAAAATATTAGAAAGATAGAGCGACATTTATACTGCGCTTGATGATATTCAATTCAGAGGCATATATAAAACGTAAACAATGATACCGAGCAACTCAACCAAGGATTAACAAGAATTCTCTCATGAACACAAAAATTCTAGAAACAATCGTTTTGTTTACGCTTTCAATTTTGTTCGTCGAATTCTATCGACACAACAGAATTAGAAACTGCCGTGTAATTTAAAAAGCAACTACTGCAAGTTGAAAAGGAGTGGCTAAACTAAGAGAAAAATCATCTCGGTATATAATTCGAATCGGAGAATGCTTCTAAGAGAATTATCGCAACGTTACTGAATGTTCGTGCAAAATAATAGAACCACGCAAAATTGCGATACTGCTCAATGTAAAATATTCTACGAAAGAAAATAGAACACCAACACCAAAATGACGACAAGAGAAAAATGTTAACCTCGGTTCCTCTCCGTTCTTCGTTGATGGGATCAAAATTTTGACAGGCACCTTGTTTTTCCTCCTGGTAATATTTAAATTGTGGTGATATGAGTGTCACTGAGATCTAGTTAACGTTACGAGCGATATGAAATAGTTTTCATTCATGAGAATTCTCTGCTTTTCTGCTTTGAGTAAATGTAATCCGTAGATAGTTCTGCCACAATTATAGTATAAAATACCAACAATTTATGCCCCTGTGTCTTCCGTAAGAAGTACATAAAGCAAAATTTTTTTCATCGAATTCGGTTAATTATGCAACATTTCATGCACGGAAAGTGTATATCAGTATGAACAGACAAAACTTCGTTATAATTCGATTCTTCTACCGCTCTTTGAATTTCAATGAAAGATAAGCACAAATGAAAACATAAAAATGTTACTGAACAGAGTGATAAATGTTGAAATTTTGTTTGTGTTCACTGTGCAAAACTCCATCATGTTGAAATATCAAAATTGAAAGATTGTACATGACTCAGTTGTATACATATAATATATGCTACATTATATATATCTATATTCAACTATACATACATATATATCTACATACACACATATATACATAAATATGTATATGTATGTTTGAATAGGTATATATGTAGAAATGTATATGTATATATCGCTTAGCTTAACTTACTTTTTTTTACCCTTACATCCACGTTTCTTCAATCGAGCATCAATTTCTTGTGGATTAACCAGTATGTCATGTTGGAACTGCATAGAATCGTCGACTAATTGAACAGTTTCCATATTGACTTCATCTATTATCGATGCAGAATTATGTTCTGGACTTTGTATCGCTGGATTTGAATCTCCTTCTAGCATTCTGAAGGGCGAAAATTCCTATGTAACTTAAACGTTGTATAAAATGTTTCATACTATAATATTGTGTCAACATACTCTGCAACAATGAACTCTGAATCTAAATCTGGGTCAGATGCATCGAGCTCGTGAATTACAGGCCCTGTAGGCGACGCTTGTGCCTAAAAAAGAATGAAAGAAATATTAACACAGGAGTTACACGAATCTGGCTTATAATTAGACTATTATAATTCGCTGTCTATTTATAATTATTAGGACTATATGTTTCTACCTTCGACATCTTGCTCTGTTTACGTTGACGGTTCGAGTCGTCTATCATCAATGGGTATCTCCTTTTAACAGAGATACCTCCGCTCCTCGATGGTTGTACCAAAGTGACTAAGAAATGTATGAGCTTATTCACGATTTGCTGTTGTTTCAGATGCTTTTGCCTGAGGATTGCTAGCTCCCTCCACAATGCTTCGTTCTCTCTCTTCATGGCTCCGAGTCTCGAGTCTAAATGTTCTTGACGACCCCTCATACTTCTGACTTCTGTCAGCATTTTATTCATTAATTCTGGTTTAATAGGTGTTAGTGCTGGGTCTTGTCCTTTACTCGATGCAATCTGTACAAAGTCAGGTGGAACATTGAAAAATTAACAAACAGAATGTCATACATACTTTTTAAAATATATACTTTTCTCTTAATGTGTTCTACAAGATACGGGTGTCCTTTGCAAAAGAACTGATGCGCAAACTCCATTTCGTCTCTGTCACATTTTAGACCACCTAATTCTACAGAAACCTTCTTGTGAAAACCATCTGAAATAAAACAACAAGAATTTACGAAGAACATGAAAAGAAATTTTCTCGTAATCACATCAGAGATCTGTTTCAAGCTACTTACACATATTTAACTGACGAACAAAGCTGGCCATATTATTATGTTTATAATAATGTGGCAATAATTCCCTGGCAAATTGTGCCTGGTTTCTAATGAAAAAACTTCTTCCATTCTGAAAAGAACCAACAAATGTTCCGTTAACGTTTTAATCAATCTATAATGAAAAAACCATCGGAATTGCATCAGTGTTCAATTAAATCTAGTTCACAAAAAGGATAAAATTATGTGATTAAGAACAAGAACATTTCAACAGACCATTGTTATTTTATAATTCTGTAGAATTTCAAATTCGTTAATCCTCTACATGAAAGATGATTCGCACGTGTGAAAGAATTATTAAAGATTTCTGAAAAATAAGTAGAAAGGGACCGGGAGAATTGATAGTTGTCAAAATAATGTAATTTATTACATACGCGTGTATATGTACGCGTATACATGTATATACATATATATACATATATATATATATACATATATACATATGATGGCGCAACTAAGAACAGAATAAATTACACCGACAGTGTACATGCAAAATATAGGTTGTGTACGTAAAAATGCGTACAGCGGGGGTCAACGTTTCTCATACGTTTCCGTCGGTTCCTTAGACGATGTTAACATTATATAGAAACCTATTCCGATCGTAGAAGGAGCGAATGAATCGGAAACGAGTTCAACCTTTCGCACGTTGAGTGCTTATAAAGTAAAACCACTTAGAAGGAACAACAAAATAAGTACTCACGGGTGACCAACAAATAAGGTCGTCGGTTTCGGGATCCTCGACCAGCTTCCAAAGCTTGGCAAGAAACGCCGGCACGGTAGTACCTAATTCTGGGATCGTGTGCATCGTAGTGTCAATAATTTCCTTCGGTCTGCGATAATTCCTTGGCTTTTTTTACGAACAGTTCACAAGAAAAATCTTCACATCTCACGACAATGGCTGACCGCTGACGATGTTATTCTGCTAGTAGCACTGACAGGTGGGGAGAGGCGGGGAATGATTTTATTGGGTGTTATGTAGCCTTTCCATTTCGAGTAACGATGGAACCAGGGCAATCGTCATTGGTCCTTTCTTCGGGAGACATGTTATCGACCAATGAGATTGGATTTACAAGTTTTCATGGAAACTGAGCCTTCTGTATTTTTACCTTAGACCATACATACTAATAGACCCGGCATAGGTATAGTATGTGTATAGGAAAGCCGACTTTGCAGCTCGGCAAAGATAACTAGCGTTGTGACGTCAAAAGATACGTCTTGAGATAATTTCAAAATGGCTTGAACAGCAAACCGACGCGCGAGAAATTGAAATTAAATTGAATGTTATTTCTTCCTTCAATGATTATAATAAAGCAGAAATCATGTTCAATTTTTTTTTAAATTTTCAACGATTTTGAATTTTATCTACTCAATTTTTTTGTAAATGCATAAAGATCCGCAGTCTAGTAATTAACTAATCACAAGCGAGGTAAAAGTAAATTATGTAAAACTAGAACTATTACCTTTAAATGTTGTAAATGTATTTATATGTAATCAACTATTTTGCAACCTGCATAATATGCGAAAGTTATTAATCTTTAGAATCAAATATTGCACGATTCCTAAAATAGTTAATATATAATACTATTATTACTTTATACTTGGTGGTAATACCTTAATAAAACATACAGAATAAACGTCTGTATCTCAAATACAGTTTATAATTGATTATTTCATGATACAATGCCAAATTCTTTCAAATTATCCTGTTCATTCTTTTTGTGTAATGGGTACATGGCGCACGCGCTGATGTGACGTCACAAGGTAAGTTATCTTTGCCGAGGTCCAAATTATCTGCGCCGGGTCTATTAGTATATATGGTCTAAGAGTGACACGATCTCTCAGTACTATCGATAGTTCTATGCATTCTATAGTTCTACAGACTACAGAACATACAGAGAGCAATGTTATGATTTACTATGCGGTATTGAAAACTTCGTCAACAATGAAATAATGATAATCGAATCAATTTATTATTAATTGTGCGCCGAAGAACGAGCATCGCTTCATCATGACTATAGTGGAATATGTACAGACATTGTCTGACAATCCTTATTTCGGAGCTGGCTTTGGTCTCTTTGGGTTAGGAGCCGGGGCAGCTCTGTTGCGTAAAGGAATGCAAGCGGGAATGATATTCTTTAGGTAATATTCCTGCGATAATGATGTTTAAAACAAATAATTCTCGATTTGGAATCTCTTAATTTTATGGTTGTCGAATTTAGGCGACATTACATGATCACTTTGGAGGTTCCGTGTCGCGACAAAAGCTACCAGTGGGTGTTGCAATGGATCACGTATAAGGGTGCAAGAGAAACGCAACACCTCTCGGTTGAAACAAGTTACGAGCAAAGAGATACAGGTCACATAAAAACTAGATATGATTTCATACCAAGTATTGGAACTCATTTCATTAGGTTAGAAATACGAGTACTTATTGTTTTGATACTTCGTTTCACAATGACAAGTATGAGATCGTAACCATCTGTTTGAAGATTTATGGAGAGCAGCTGTTGCAGCGGATGTTTATAATTTCTGTTTTGAAACTCGTAGGTACAAAGGGAATTGGATAAAAGTGGAACGTACGAGGGAGCAACAAACATTAGATATACAAATGGGCATACCGTGGGAAACTGTACAATTGACAGCGTTCGGGAGAGACAGAAACATATATTTCAATATTTTGGAAGAGGGTAAGATTGTGTGTGTACCTGCGATTACATACGATGTAAAAGAATTTAACTTGAAACTTGTCCATCGCAGCAAGACAAATGGCTTTGAAACAACACGAAGGCAAGACAATAATGTACACTGCTTTGGGAAATGAATGGAGACCATTCGGACATCCGAAAAAAAGAAGACCGCTAGATTCCGTTGTGTTAGATGCTGGAATCGCCGATAAAATACTGAACGACTGTCGCGAATTTATAAATAATTCTGCGTGGTATAGCGATCGTGGTATGTCACCAATGATAGAACGTAGAAAGAGAATTGAAGATAAGATAAAGAATATGTTCGTTCATTTTAAAGGCATTCCATATCGGCGAGGATATTTATTACACGGCCCTCCTGGTTGCGGAAAATCGTCATTTATTACCGCACTAGCCGGAGAATTGGAACGCGGAATTTGCGTCTTAAATTTGTCGGAGCGAGGCTTAACGGATGACAGATTAAATCATCTGCTTGCTATGGCTCCTCAACAATCTATTATACTCTTAGAAGACATTGACGCTGCATTTGCTAGTAGAGAAGAGAGTAAAGCGGGTAAGATGTAAACTTAAGGGGGTAGACTCGTTTCCAAAGTTGCTAGGGTGTGAGATGCGCCTTCTCATTTCTCGATAATGCAAAGATGGGCTTTTATTAGTAGTCAAAAGCGATAGATAAAAGGTCAGGGCGGCAATCAGCCTCAAAAGTCCTATTTTTATATTTACGAGGCATAATTTGCATTGCATATCGCTTTTGAGTACTGAAAACCCCATCGCATACCTATTGCAACCCTAAAAACGAAAGTCTATCTCCTAAAGCTAATGCAAACTTAGCTATCAGGAAATACCACCGACACACATCTTCTTGAAGTGTCTCATCGTTCTCAATGTATTTTCATTGCAGTTAAAGCTGCGTACGACGGTTTGAACAGAGTAACGTTCAGTGGTTTATTAAATTGTCTGGATGGCGTTGCTTCCACAGAGGCAAGAATTCTATTTATGACAACCAACTACTTGGAAAGATTAGATCCTGCATTAGTTAGACCTGGACGAGTGGACGTAAAAGAATACATAGGTACGAGTATAAAGCCGAAGCGTTGTTACATTTCAAGGGCCGATGTGAATACAAGTTTACCAGTAACAACGTGTACTAACTGTGCATTTGATTTCAGGTTGGTGTACTACTACACAAGTGGAACAAATGTTTTTACGATTTTATAAAAGCAACGTGAATCAGGCGAGCGAACTTGCTAAGAAATTCAGTGAAGAAATACTATCGCAAAAGAGAAACGTTAGTCCTGCACAAATTCAAGGATTTTTCATGTTCTACAAAAACGATCCACACGACATGTTGAAGAATATTTCACATATATGGGAACTTACGTGATAGAGTCATTTGGTCGGTACAATGATTACGACTATGATGAGATTAGCATTATTGGGGTTTGAGTTCAGCATGAAACTGGGGAACAAACTGAATCAAATAAAACAGTTTGCCTGTTTGTGTGTAAACAACGGTAGAGAAATGAAAGAAAAGAGTGGTAAAATTTACAGACTACTTGAGCCACATATTTGTATTAATAATGCCGTTCAAGCATATTCGTTCAGTCATGGTTTTCCATATTTTCAATTTCTATAATACAAACTTAATAGAGATGTCGTACAAAATTTGTTGGTTTCGCATTGTTTACTTCAATTATCACGTTACCATTGACATTATTATATTTTGACGGTGACGATCCGAAGACAAAATACATGATAGCAAAATAAACATTGTATAATTTGTTTTTTATTCTCGGTAATATATATCCTTGACTGCATATATATTTATATCTGCGTATCTATGTACATAATTTCTCACGTTCATTTGAATTCGTTCAAATTTGTTTAAATCGACGTGCTTTGATTGAATCAAACGGTAAAATAAAGATATATACTTTATTTCATAGACGATTTAACTGTCGAACTACGTTGATGTAACGTAATTTGAATTCATAAAAAATATATTAATACGATCTTTGCGTCGTTTCCTTACCACATTATATGTTTACAACTCCATGTTTCGTTTGATCGGAATAAAACGAAATATTCGAAAATTATCATGCATCTGTAATCGCAGGTTTGCAGTTTGTATCAACTGATTCGATCGAGTGATTAGATTTAGCAGGTCAACGAATCCTACTACAAACTGTAGCAGAATTGCTTAGTCACTTGTGTCCGAATGCAAACGTTTCACTCAACTGATCATTGTTAACGGTGATTCTCCGTCCTCGATACTTAAAAACTCCATATGTAGGGTTCGTAGTTCAAGGGATCCGGTTGTTCCATACCGTGTCCAGCGTGATTGTTGCTCCCGACCATGCAGGATGCATAGGCGACTCCTGTATTCCCTTGTCCGGAAACTGGTGGCACTATACTCGGTGCTAGCCGACAATCCGGTCTTTGCTGCATCATAGGACCCATCGGCTGTATCGTTTGAGGTACAGACGGGTGTGGCCCGCCTGGTGGCGGCGGTGGTTGCGATTGAACAAGCGCAGGACCAGTTGCAGAAATATTGTGGACAGGTTGTAATATATTAGGGCCTGAAACATAGTTCGCCACTGAACAGTGGATTTCCAAAGTTATTCACTCGCCTTTCTTCCCCTAGAAATCGTTGTATCAAATTCAAGGAAGATCAAACAATTTTATCTTACTTGTCGTCGGATTATGAAAAGGTAAAGGTTGTTCCGGTACTATATTCGTTGGCGGTGCAATCATTTTTGTCGTAGCGCAATCAATCTTTTTCTTCTTGGAAGATATTCTTTTTTGTGTATTGCTCAAAGATTGATCGCGCTTTTTATTACCGATCGACTTCTTTTTCCTTTCACCGGGAATTTTCGGTTTATTTGGTCGATTTCCACTAGGTTGCCAGAGATGTACCGTGTGAACAGCATTGCCTTCCCTGAAACAACAATTAAATGCTTTTGATCATCGATTTCGATTGAGGTATACGATCGTACGGTATAATTTTGTGTGCGCCGACCCTTGTTTCTTTCCAAGCTTCCAACTATGGATACCAGCCTTGTGAAGCCTCTCTCTGATAGTGTCAACGCTACATTTTAATCCGAGAGCGGGCGCAACGTGTTTGGCTGCGGTCAAAGGCTGCTGAGTAGCCATCGCGACGATAGCTTCATCTTGTTCTTTGGTTGTAATTCGACGTCGACCCTTTCTTTCCTTCGTTTGTACATTCCCTTCTTTGTGCCATCGCTCTAACCATCTTTTAACGGTACGTTCCTATTTAATAATGAGCATTGCGTATACGGCTACTATCCACGACGGTCTTAAATACGTGAATCCAGCAAGACGAACATATTCCTTCTTACCGATCTGTCGATTGCGAGCGCGATAGACAACGTGGACAAGCCAGCCTCAGACATGCCGATCATACGATTTCGAATTTCGACGCTGGTTTCCAATGTTCCTTTCGCTTTCCCGCCTTTCTTTTTCTTTTTCTGTAAATCGCTTTTCTCGTTACCATTTCTCGACGAATGTTTCTTCTGGTTATGGTTGGGTTCCCCGCCAGAAGACTGATCGCTATCTTGAGAACCACAAGTATTAGAACTATCAGAATTCAGATTTGGATTACTTTGCGAATGAACTAGTTGCGTATGTAAATGATCCTGATGTTGTTGTTGTTGTTGCTGTTGGACTCGACGTACCACGTCGAGTTGTCGTTGCTGTTGATGATCCAGATTGTGCGATTCGTCCGAAATCGTCTGTTGCACTTGTTGCATATGGTGTTGCTGTTCTTGTCGAGTGCGCAGTTCTTGAAGCTGTTGCGGCAACGATTGTTCATGAGGTATCGCGTCGGGTTGACTCTGAACATTCGAAAAGGTCCGATAATGATACGTGTAACCATGTAAGAGGTGAGAGACACAAATTACGGACCTGCGGATAATGGTGTGTCCCCTGTACTAAATCTAATGGCCAACTTTGTGAGATGTTTAAACCGGAATGCTGGTAAACAGGCTGCGGCTGTTGAACCAAACTCAATGGATTATCAAATTCCGTTTGACTCGGAGGTAAAGGGTGGGACGGTGCTTGCATATCGTTGGCTTGTGGTTGAGAAGCATTCTCTTGTGCGAATACGAATTGCTGCTGTTCGGTTGGTTCCTTTGCATTTTCTATTAGCGTAACATCTCCAACGTACACAGGTTTGTCCCTGATTTTCCGAGAAGAACTCTTCTTTTTAACTGTGCCGCTCTTATCGTTTCTACTAGATTCTTTGGAAGACTTTTTCTTTCCCAATTGCGTTCCGGTGGGCCTCCACACAGGCTGTTGAATAGCTGAACCACCCGTGTCTCTGCAAATGCGGAAATCAATTAGTAAAAAATCTATGCCGATCATATATCAAATAAGATTGCAAAATATACCCAAGGGGAATTCTTTGCATATATTTTCGCGACGGGCTCCAGTTGTGTATTCCAGCTTTGTGTAACCTTTCCCTTATGGTGTCTACCGAACAGGTAAGTCCCAGAGCAGGGAGAACAGCCTTTGCAGCTGTTATCGGTGTCTGCGTAGCCAATTTCACTATAGCTTCGTCTTGCTCAGACGTTGTAGCTCGTTTTCGTCCGCACCGTTCTCTTGTTTCCACGGTGCCTTCTTTGTCGAATCTGTTCAACCACCTCTTTACGGTACGTTGCTGAAACATAGAAGAAGTTGAAAGCGAAAGTAGTAAATATATTAAATGACAATCTTTAGAATACACTCACCGAACAATTTACGGCTGCCGCAATTTCCCGTAAACCTAAACCAGCCTCGTACATTCCCACCATACGATTTCTTAGTTCCGGCGTTGTTTCGTGCACTCCTCTCGTTTTCCCCATCTCTGCTCAACTATAAATCGACTTACCGAGATGGAAGAACGGCGAAACGGAATCGTGAACGATTTGAAATTCTACGCGAAAACTGACGTATAAAAAGAATAGACCACGTGACAATGGCAGTACTCTATCAGAATTTTCTCAAAATTTTCATTACTCTCATGTCATCATACTTTCCGTCTATCGCGGAATCTTCGTACCGGTACGACCCACCAAATCATCCTATTCGGCAATCTAGGTTTCACTGCAAATCGCAAACGCTTTTCAAGCAATATTGTTTCTTCTTCGTTTTTGACATTATGTCGTGTTGAGATAGCCTATTTAGGACGGCCGTGGATCGTTGGCGTCGATGGAATTTAATTGCCTCGTTTGTCGTGCTCGGTTCTCGTCGAAACTTTCACCTCGGAGGGTTTCTTCGCCGGTGAATCGTTTGATTACCGTTCAAACGAACGAATGCGATGTCATATTTTCACCCACGAGACACCTTGCAAGAATCGTTTTGCTCGAAATGCTCTTGTTCGAGGAAAATACTGTAGTCAATACAACTTCGGCTGTACAGTCCGTCGAAATTCTTTTGTCCACGGTTCGTTTCTCGACGAACTTTTCGTGTCCGTCTAGACGTTGCTGTCGAACGATTTTTCTACGATGAAAAACATTCGACGAATCATCGTCGAATCGTAAAGATACTTCGTTTCAATTCGAAACGGTACGTGCCGAAGAGTATGGAGACAACGTTTCGGTGTCGTCAATTTTAATTCGGTTGACTGTACCATGTCGTCGACCGTACGTAGATATATGTATGTACCTAAATACAAAGTAACATCTATCAAAGTATCTAAAATTTACTTTGCAAGGAAGAGGCGGGATCGAACGAATATGCGAAATATATTATCGTACGAGTACAACGCACATTCGTTCGATATAACATAGATCTCATTCTATTTACTCTACACATATACCATCGAAAAGTACTATTGAGGTTATGTCGAACGAAGACTATTTCGTTCGGTCATTCGTTCCGTTCGTTTCGACGAAACAGCGTATTGCTTCCTCAAATGTTGGTCCTGCAAATCGATATTTGTTGCGAGTTTGTTTTGGCAATTTGAATTTCGACGCGATCGATGCGAAGCTGGTCAATAGTTTTAAAAGACGACTGTATACTTGTGTTCGTACTCATACAGATGCAATCTGCCTGGTTTGTTCTATGTGTACATGAATTTTTCCCGCTTCTACGAAGTCGATGGAACCGCGCTCATTCAAAAAACGATTTGATCAGTCTTACCTGAACTCGAACTGTTTAAGTATATTAAATGATACGGGGTAATGTTATACTACACACGTGTTGATTCATGAGCAAAAATATCTTTTAAACTTTAAACAATGCGTATATGTATGTACAGGGCCGTGCGGTAGATTTTCTCATGATGCAAGTCTTCCAAATGCCACTTTAACCGAGTTTTGAACATTTCTGCTATGGGTCTCCAGAAACGTAGACCGTTGATTCAGATTATCAAGGGAGAATTAAGAGGATTAATGTCCAGAATATATAATTGAAAGAAGTTTATTTCAAACTTATTCTCCTGTTGCCTAAAGATGTTTAACACATTACCGACCGGTGATTATTGCATATTTTTGAAAAATGTATGGTACATGGCTAAATTTTCATTTAGCATTTAGTATGAACTATGTAACTAAGTCACTCTCAATAACGTCGTCTAATAGTTTCATTTAAGATTGCAATGTCAAAGAAAATAGCTATATGTTTTTTTTTTTTGGTACAGCAGAATTATTGAAAATCCTATTAATAGGCTTCCGGTCGGTAAAGTGTTAACTATTGAATGATTCAAATTATACATATATATTTTGATTTTGCTGTTTATACCGCCCCCATACAGTGCCGCCTGATGCGGCTGCTTCTCTGTATCACAGCACAGCCCGGCCCTGTGTGTGTATGTATACAAATGAGTTCGAATGGACCTGTGTTCACCGATAAGGGTTTAACCAAAATGCCAGTTGCTCTAAAAACTTTGGAATTGACTCGAGGTTCGAGAGATATGACAGATGGAAAGCACGCGGAATAGTTTTGGCAATCATCGGTGGAGAACGAGGTTATGGTCGTCCTGTGACCGTAGTTATCCTACGCGTCGTGAAATTAATGGCAACGGAACAAGGCACTTGAATCGGCCGGCCGACTATGGAGTACGGACGAGGTAGGAGACAGGGAGGGTGTGTAGAGGGTTGCCGGGTCTCGTAACTGTCGTAAGCTGCCGTAACATCCGCCAATCAATTCTACGTTTAGACACGTTTATGCACCCTGGCCTAGAAACAAAAGCTTCGTCCGTCCTCTCCTTCAGAACGATCGTTTTCGTTTTGCGTTTCGTCCAATGTCCGACCGACGCGAAACACGGGGCAACAAGTAGGATAAGATTCGTCGCGCGGCTCGATTGCTCGTAGCCGTTGATCGAGCAAATCGTGAAATATTTTCGATTCGAATTGGTGTCGAGAGGTCCACGCGTGTCGACGGTTGGCATACATCTGTGTGCAGGTCTGGATGTCTGGTTTGTGGCGGTGCTTCAAGCGGATTTGATTCAGTCGCGCCCTCGCGTTTGTCGTTTCCCGTTTCCCAGCGAGAGCAGCTCTTCGACTCTGAATCCAACACCGTGTAACGCGCGCCACTCGCTTCAGCAGAGCACCACCCCCGTTCGGACCCGGAATCCGGAGCCCGGAACCAATCGAATAATAGTGCTGCCTTTGCCGTGTAGAGATCACAGCGAAATCCGACGAACCTTCGCCGTTCCTCCTGACCACCTCCAGTCAAATCTCGCCCTGCGCGCGGTCGCGAATCCTTCCTGGCTCCCTATCCGATATCGCGTTTTCCAACCGAAGATCGATCGCTCGTCGGCCTCGCCGAGAACGGAACAGGACAACGCGATCGAGCGCTAGTCATGAGGCTTTTCCTAATCCTCCCTCTGCTAGCTCTCTACTTGGGCCAGCCGGGAATCGTTCATTGCGAGGTACGTATATGCAACACCGTTTTTACACCTGTTCGCTCGAAATCTTCTCTCGTCTTTCTTCCTTTCTCTTCTCCTATCTCCGTTTTATTTTCCTCCTGCTCACGTGGGAGACCGTGGTTTGCTGAAAATATCAAATTTCGGAATTTAAAGCCTCGACGTTCACGCACATTCTCACTCGATTCTCCTGTGACTCAGTTGTGTGGTCAACATGTATAGATTATTTAAAAAATTCGCATTACAAGATTGTAAATTAATATATCAAAGAATAGACATTCAGAGGAATTTTGTAATATTTTTTCGAGGAACACTAACAAATTGTTGAATATATATATAATTCTTCTATATATAATTATATATAAAAATATATATATATAATTCGATGAAATCGTAAGTAATTAGTGTTTTAGATTATCGCTTTATTTATCGATAAAATAAGCAACGATTTAGGTATATGTTAATCGATTATGCGTTCGCGATTAATTTCAATGGGTTGCCGCCATTTATCAGGTAGGAATCGAGCGTAGAAGAATAATCGATAGAGTTCGAGGAGTGAGAGTCGATACCGATCTCGCGGGTTATTCGAACGATTCGGAATGTCGAAAATTTCGCGCGAAAACGTCCTTTTAAAATCGAGAACTGACGATGAGAGATCGATCGGACAACATTTTGTTTATTAATCGAGGGTATTTTGTAGAAGCGGCCGAGCTTTGTCTCTGACAAAATGATCGCGAAAGCGGCAAGCGTGGTGAACGCTTGCCAAACGCAAACTGATGTTGCTACAGGTATTCACGATCCGATTATTATATTCCATTCGATCTTATGTGCAGCAATCGAACAAATTTTATCTCGTTTTCGTTTCAGTGGATATTGAGGCGGTTAGGAATGGCAAATGGCCGGAATCGCGACCACTCAAGGTAAGCAAATACGCTTTTGCCCACCATCTTTCAACTCCGCGGCAAGGCTGTACCCTTTGCACTCCTTTGTCGAGTGTGACTGAAGAACTATATTTAATTAAACTGTCCTTAGAAGTAAATTTCAAATAAAACACTTCAAACAGTAGGGAATTGTTGGCAACAAGCCGAAAAATAATTTGGAGTGCGATGGGTTAAAACGGTTCCGTAAAGTAATTGTTACAACCGGATGTTTCCGGTGAAAACAGTTATGATAATATTGGAACAGTTTTGAAACTCCTTTGCCGCGGCTTAGCGATGGTATTCACTGGCTGATCGATTTGTTGTTCTTCTTTTTTATGGCGCAGTGTTACATGTACTGCCTTTGGGAGCAATTCGGTCTGGTCGACGATAAGAGGGACTTGAGTTTAAACGGTATGCTCACGTTTTTCCACAGAATACCAGCTTACAGAACGGAAGTCCAAAGAGCGATCAGGACGTGCAAGGGGCTCGGTAAATATTTTGGTATCTACCGTGTATTTGATATATTTTTATTCTCGTTTTCTCGATCGATGCGCCCGCAAAATTCGCCAGAGGCTATGCTACCCGCCGTACACCTGGATCTGTTTTTCACACGGTGGACGGGAAAATAAAGAAATATGATACGTCTTTGATCAGTCGATGATTCACTCGTTTCTATAAATGAATAAAAAACCGGCGAGACTACCGCTTGAAAAGGGACACCGTCTAATTTCAGTTATATTTTGTTATTTAACGGTAAGCTTCGCACGCGAAAAAGGCAGCGCGTGAGAAGCTGCGTATCGATTCTAACAATAATGCAAATAGAATAGTTGTTTATATTTGTCAGATACGTTGCGAGTGCGTGTATCCCATTGCTTGTTAACAGCTTATTAACGCTTCTGATTAGACGCGATCGATCGAGTTCGGCCGAGTTGCAGCGCGCTAATTTCGAACGATCATTTTTTTTCCCAGCGGAAGGAGACAACTGCGAATACGCGTACGAGTTCAACAAATGTTACGCTGTATTATCTCCACGGGTGAGTGGTGTTGTTCTTTTCTTCCTACTTGGCCTGTCGATTCCAGCATTGTTAACACGAAATATCGATTTACTCTCCTTTTTCAGACTTACTACCTGTTTTAACGAATTCCACGCGAAATGGGAGAAGAAGTACCCCAGGAGGACGCGAACTTGGAGGAGCTATTTCGTGGTCGCATTCGTCCGACGCGTTGCCACTCGACAACCTGGCGGCTCGTTTTCCGTTTTATCGTCTGTCGAAACAACAGCCGTTTCCATGTAATCCCATAACTGTTTCGTACATGATCATAATAAAAGAAAAGTCTGAATTTTATCAGCGTATATGATCTTCGAGTAGCCGTGCGAAGTCGAGTCGAAAATTTCAAGGTTTGATCGCCTAAGCGTCGAATTGATCAAAACTTCCGACGCTGGATGGACTGCTCCAATTGTCGATCGAGGTCGTATACGAACGTGACCGCGCTTTAGAAATAGAACGAGCGGGTTACTGCGATTCGTTGATTGATTAATCGCGTATCTACGCGTGTAAATTACTCGAGGGTGGGTCGCGCATTCAGCGAGAACTCGTGGCTCGTGGCTTGATCCTGATCCCAATCTCGATCGACGCGACGCGGCGTAAAACGTAAGGTGGCACGATGCGATGCGAAGCAAAGCAATTCGAAGCAGAACAGAGAAGAGGAGAGCAATTTGTCCACGGGACTCGTCATCGTAATCGATCCAGCGTCAAACACTTATTGCGAACAACTACCCACGGTCTATTGTTGTAGCACATTTTTCAATAGCAATGGCAATTTCAAATACTTCAATGATAATAACTAGACAGCGGATTTTCTGCATTTTTTGACAAAAATTAGTAGATGTAATTTAATACAGTAACAACATTAGAACTTGAAAGTACTGTTATATTATTCTCAACGAAATAAATGTCTATTTCGCTGCAGTTTGTTGCAATTCAGGTAAAAAAAATTTATTTTGCATAAAGATCCGCTGTCTAATAATAACAGTTTTGTATTGAACAACATCTTTCGGGATTATTATTCAGAGGCCTCTTGGTTTTCAGTTTACCTATGATTTCGTGCGACGCCGTAATGCGATACAAAGTCTTTTAAAGCGCCAACCGAGTAATTAGACGAGTAATCGCGGCTTTTAATAAACGGCAGATGGCACGCGAAGAGGAAGTTGGCTAAACGTTTCGATTAGTATACCGTGGCAATTTACGTCGACAATTACCCTTATTCTGTTAGCAGGATAATCGAGTAGCGTACGAATCTTGGGTTTCCGTCTCGATAACCGATTATTATTTTCCACTTATCGCTAAAATCTGCGTACATATTCGGCTCGCCGTTGCAAGAGACGCTCATAATTCGTTCGGTCTTTCGCCAGTTGATTTCTTGTCTCACGAAAACTGTTTGTTCGGTCGCAGCAAATATGAATATCGCAGCAGAGTTATGTTTGATTTTATCGTGCATCCTGATCTTTCGATTCGGTCTCGTACGCGCATATAAGGTAAGTTCAACTGCAGCTTGCAGCAACCATAGTTCTTTTCTCGATCTTGAGAGATTTACGATAATTGTTCGTTCGAACTATAGACCGATCTGGAGCAGTTCAGGGAACTCACGGCTCCCACGAGGAAACATTGCATCGCGGAAACTAAAACTACCGTTCGTAAGTTTTTTCACTTACAGTCAATCCTTCTATGACGCGATTAATTCATACCGTGTTATAAGAAACGCAGAATTAGTATAAAAACACGTATGTCAGAATTACATATAAAATTTCTGTTATGGCGTTATGGGAGGGTTGTCGCAATTTTTGATCCGTGCTATATGGAGGCCTCGTTATAGGAGAGGAGAGTTTACTATATTCGCGATATCCACGCTGCTAGCTAAAATCACTCGATTTCAGAAGCCGTCGAGAACACCGAATACGGAGAGTTCCCGGATGATGAGCGGTTGAAGTGTTACTTCAAATGCGCTCTTGAAAGCTTTGGCATGGTAAAGATGTACAAAAAGTATTAAGAAAACATTTACGTTTTCTATTCTTTAGAGTATTTCAAGTTTAACATTCGATATCTCCTTGAAAATCAAGCATCCCTCGAGACCCGAGGCTGCCGAAGAAACGCGGTTTTTATTACTTGATTATTCTTTTCTCGATACCACCGATTTCTTTTCTCCTGTTCGGCAGATGAACAAGAAGACTGGTGAGATCAAATATAAACTATTGAAATTGGCAATACCGGCTCTGTACAGAGACATCTACAGCAAAATGATCGACAGCTGCACCGAAATAAGTGAGTATCTGTACAACTAGTTTCGACTGTTCTAAGGATTGACTTACCTATTGACTTCTAGCTGGAAAAGATAATTGCGACAAGGCATATAATTTCGCGATTTGTACATTTAACGAAAATCCCGCGGTAAGTTAGAAAACGTAACCTGATAAATCTCAATCAATTCTATGTATGTATCATCTTTCTTGTTCATCCGATAGGCCTTTCTAGCTGCGTGAACGATCGAAATCGTTCCGAGCAAGTCAGGATCATCGTGGACATGGTTCGAATGAAATAAGCGTCTCAACGTTTCAACATTTAATCAACGATCGATTAAAAACTGTACAAAGACGCATTTGTATTGGATTCGCGTGGAATAAAATAACGGTAACCTACGAAGAACGATTGTAGTTGTACTGTAATTCGGTGAGGACCGAACGATAATTCGTTCTCTCTTAGAAATGCGATATATATACAATGTATGGAAACGTTGCGTGAATACCGTCTTTGAGAATGGTAACAGTGTAAAGAAAAGAAAGAAAGAAAGATTAGTGTAGGCGAGGGGACCAATTACGTCTTGCGCGGCTTGGTCTTTTTCTTGTTAATGTTCATAATTTGTTCGACGATGATGTCGTCCGCTCTGGGATCGATAGGAACAGCTTGTATGGGGGTTCTCGAGCTGGCGCTCGGTTTCGATCGCCTCTCGATCGACGAGCTCAGCCACGTCCAGATCTTTTCGCGGTTGAGAAACGCGAACGCGACTAGCATTATAAACGGTAATACGATCACGGACGTTTGGCTCAACTCGTTCTGGTCGATCTTCCGTTCGGCGTTGAACGTCAGCTTGACGTGCTTGAACGACGAGTTCGCTTCGAAATAGAACGGTAAGGTGCGATACTTGTGCATCGACTCGGAGAGCGACGACTCGAGCTGCACGAAGTACTTTCTGCCGTCGGTCTGCAACGGCGGTAGATGTACGAGGAACCCGACGTTGTAATTGCTGCCGATCTTGGTCAGCTGCTGTGTCTCTAGTTTGCTGGTGTGAATCGGCGAGTCGGGCATATCCTCCCGGCATAGCTTGACTTTCAATGTGCGATAGTGTTCCGGCTGCACGGATACAACGTGTACGGAAACGTCGGTGCGCGATATCGGATGGAACGCGATCAAACGAAGACCGTGAATGTCCTGCGAAATCTGCACCGGTATGGACTCGGGACTGGTGCGTTGGATGTGCGCGTTCGCTTCCGCATTCGGCTTCAGTCGAAACACGTAGGTACACTGCGGAAATCGTTTCGGTCAGAGGCGAGAATCTATCTCGTGAAAAGATTCGTTCGAAAATTGCTCACCCTCGGTTGAAGTCCTCTGATACGGAAATTCCCGTTCTCCTCGGTGGTCGTTTCTTCTTGAAGATTACCGCAGTCGGCCTGCCCTTGCACCTCCATTAATAGACCGGCTTCCGGTTTTCCGTTCAAAGACGTTACGGATCCGTAAGCGCTGAACGCGACTCGTTTCCCGTACAGCTCAACCTTCAGTGTTGCGCCTTCCATCACCTTAATCATCTTCGACGGCGGATCGAAACGATACTCCTTCATCATTGGACGGAGGTAGTACTCTCCCGGAGACAGAGAGTTAAAAATCAATCTTCCATCCTCGCCGGTCACGCTGTTCTTCCGATAACTCTGGCCGCCGGAAAACGAGAGAAGAACGCCCTGCGAAGCAATACATCAGTATTATAATACTATACTTATATATAATAAACTGTTCTGTTATCGAACCCCTTTCGACCTCTGCTGTAAAGTTTTTGAATGTACCTGTAGCGAAACGTTGTCGGCTTGATCGGAGACTTGCACTATTATTTCGGCCAACTTGTGCGCCAGAAATACTCCGCCGGAATCCGGTCCTGTGATCACGTATCCCTCTTTCTCTGCCGTGACGCTGATCGAAAAAGAGACGACGATTAATTCAAGCCGGTACGATCAAGTAAACGCGTTTTACCTGTAGTCTATTTTCTTATCCAACGGGCCGACGGTGTATGCTCCATCGCTTTGCGTGACTAGTGTATGGATCGGAGAAGTTTTGTCGTTGCCAAATATTTGGACGGTGACACCCTCTAACGGAGGATTGATTTTGCCAGCAATGATCTAGGAAACACGTGTGTGACCGCTTTAGAGAATCCTTTTTGGCAGAGGATAACGAATCGTGCGAATCGCTAGCTTACCATTCCCATCTCGCCGATAAACGAGGCGACATCGTTTTGGCAATCGTTTACAGCCAACACTTTCAGCGACGGAGGACTGAATAATAGAATATCCGACAACGGTGTTATCGTGTAGACGTTGTCGGTCTTTGCATTGAACTCGAACTCGTACTTGTAGAACTGTTCCTCTTTCACGGGCTTCAGCGGACCCAACCTGTGAACCGACGTATACGAGTGTTACGATTAGACTTCGGATGTTCATGCAAAATAAAAAGTTTGTGCATCAATTGCAAGACACAGGAGCTGAATATAAATTTATATTTTTCATTGCTAATTTTAATATGTTGAAAAGAATATATTAATACTTTTAAAGTTTTTTACTATTTTCAATGTTTTAAATTGCACTTGTTCATTTTTGTTACAAATACATCAAATCCGGAGTTTAGTTATGATTATGATTTTGCTCGTAAAGATTAATTTATACTATCCGCACAGACGCGGAAACCAACGTCTCCGCACATTACGGTCACGTATGCTTACGTCAGGACGTCGCCGAGAGTTTCGATGCTGACTTTGATTCCATCCAACGACGAAACGCTCTTAATGCTTCCTTTGTGAGTATGCTCGGATGACTGCAATAAAATAGGTGCGAGGCTGCTGGTGTCCCAAGTGTACGACGATCGTTCGTAAACGTGGCAGCCTTTCGGAGTAAATGAATACACGCCCGGTTTCGATACACAATGCTTTGTGCTTCCTTTGTTCAAGACCAACGTTAGTTTCGCCGTGTCGCCGAGCTCCGAGTATAATACCGTTGTGTCATGAGAAGAAATGAAAGTGACGGAGAATCCAGTCTGAACGAAACCGGGTACCTCCGCTCGTTCAGAGATAACCGAGATTCTGTAACTAGGATTTTCCCAGCAAAACACGTCGTTGTCGATGAGCACCTCGTAATGGCCGGGCAGCACATCCGTGAATCGATACTGGCCATCTGTTAGACGAAAGACGACTTCACAGGCAAAGAGAAAGTAGCGTCGATCGGATCGAACATGTATTGCTGCGATAACAAGACCAGTCGCGAACTGTTTCTTTTTCATCATACTCTGTTGATGAGTCGCCACGCGATCTTGTTATCGCAGAAACTACGTAGAACATAGAGATCGCGGTATTGAACGTGTACTAAAATACGAATTAAAGTTTCTTAAATTCTTATTAGACTGTTCACGTACCACGTGTATTTATATACACGTGAAACAGGGATCTCTAATAGAAAAGTACTTTGACAGAGACTAAACGAAAAAATTCTCGCGCTTATATAAGTTCAAAGTAATCACCCTTCGCTTGTATCGTTTTTATGGTGATCCCATCGAGCACTTTCAGAGTGACGAAGGCCTGGCTGCAGTCGGTCCCCAACAGACATTTCACCGTACCCGACAAAGTTGCTTTCAACTGCAGAAAGTTGACGTCGTTCACTGGTCGAGACGACACGTCGATCGTCTGTTGCAGCGGGAAGAATCTGAAAGTTTCGCAATAAGCAAACAAATCGTAAATAAACTACGAGTGACGATCTGAAAAACTTACTGCAAGCCCTTGTCTCTTTCTTCCGGTGTAACAACAACGCTCAACACGTATTGATCGGGCGAGAGATAGACGCAGAACTCTCCGGTTTTCGGATTCATTTCGATTTCCTTGGTAAAAGTGTTGGCGGTGTTTTGCGCGGAAACCTTTCGATGATGCAACGTTCCTTTCGCCGATAAAGTCACTTTTCCACAAACTTTGTAGGCTGACGGTGTCAACACTGCGAGTTCCGAGGAACTCGGAGAGATCTTGACCGACTTCTCAGTGAAAAGTACATTGTCTGAAATGAATTGAGAAAGACGGTCAAAGGCATAACGAAGTGGAGGCAAAACCTGAATAGTAAAACAACGTGTATACCGGCTTCGGCTTTTAGCGAATACTGTCCAGCTTTCATGTTGTCTAGCACGTATTTTCCAGTGGCATCCGTCACTGCGACTTCCTTTTGAGACAAAAATATTTTTGCGCCTGGTAACGGATCACCATCGTTCGCGATCCGAACGAATCCGCTCACTGTAAAACCGGTTACTTTAAAGCCTGGCCGTAATACGACGCTGTTATGATTCACTTTGAACGACAGTTCGGCTGGTTGAACGTCGAATTTCGTTTGGCCACCGGCATAATACGGGACCAATTTATATTCTCCGGGCGACACGCTCGGAAACAAAAATTTTCCAGTTTTGTCCGAGACAACGTGACAAATTGGTTTTTTCGACCGGAGTTCTGGACTTATAGCCGTGGTGGCACAATTCTTTGCTACGCCATTCTAAGCAAAAGATAAATCCAATTAGAATTGCTTATCATGGACAGATGATAAAGATAATCTTAAGTTCTTACTCCGATGAGTAGAAAGGTCACACCACCGACTGGTTCCTCTTCGCTCGTTACCCGACCACTCACGTCGTATCCAAAAACTACCAAGCTATTGTCCTCGAGTTCCATGTTACCTTCTTGTACAGTTACTCTAACAGTATCCTTTCCCATTGCCCATCTGGAGAAAAGAAGAAAGTCAACATGTATGAAATAGGAACCAGAGCTCGATTGTATCCAAGAGAGTCGACACTCACGTTGGATGAGACGCGACCAGCACATATTTTCCAGGTTGTATTGGCGTGAAATAAAACGTTCCTCCTTCTGCGGTGAGCGTTGTTTCTGTGGGAACTTGTTCGCTGTCTTCATTGTACAACGCGATGGTAACACCTTTTGGTCCTAAATCTGACCCCACAGCGGTAACCTAGCAGCACATACAAGTTTCTAAACCGTGCCATGGTTACAAGACACAATTTACGTTGTTCATTTACCCTGCCTGTGATGCCAAATCCTTTGAAGATAAAATTTATATCTTTTCCCTGACTACAATCATCAGTTGTCCCATCCACGTTCAATAAGACTTCCATAGGTTCAAAGCTCCATCCTCTCGGTGGATCTACCTAACATTGTTTTGTCATATAATGAGTACAAGTCGAAAAAATTCTGAACCATTAGTATATTAGTAACAATATTTGCGTTACCTTCAGCACGTATTCTCCTTTATCGTACAAAGGAAGAAAATAGTATCCGTTGTTTGGTGCACATTCTGTAGCATCCTTGAGACTTCCTGCTTTCGTGTATCTAATTCGATGGGAAGTTTATGTCAATAATTTGGTGATGATTTTCGAACAAACACGTGAATCGTAAGTGAAGCGACTTTGGAACAGGTACAATAGTAGGTGTCAGTACTTACAGTTTCACTTGAACTTTTGCAAAATCGATGTTAGCATGACTTTTCAAAAACCCTCCGCATCCTAAAATATCTTGAGCATTGCAAGACGCTATCGACGCGCACACGTAAAATAAGAAGAGATCAATCATAGATTTCATGTTCGTGTTTTCGGGCTAATGTCCATGTACTTCCATGCCTATCGGAGTACAGTGATTACGCTAAAACGTCTTCTATTTAGTCTATGTATATAGTCATATAGTGACACGCTGCACGCGACGACAACGCGACAATCACGCCAACGACCTAAGTCGGTGATTGTATAAGCTATTTAATATGCCGTGTTCCAAGATTACTTCATCTACCAGATAACGGATGTGGGCAAAGTGTTATAGTCTGTTGAAAAGTTACACGAAACTAAAGTGTACATACCTAGAAGGAAAAGGGGAATCGACGTATCTTATTCTGTAAAAATATTTATGAAAACTGCAACTGTAATATACAGAGTGTTCGACTACAAGTGGAAGAAAATTTAAGGGGTGATTCTCCGTGACAATACAATACGGCGAAAATACAAAATGGGAAAATTGCTATTTCGGCTTCGTTTTTAAATATATCCCTAAAATGCTGCAATCCGACCAACAAAGATATGCATGGTCATAGATATGTAACTTACACTATTGTTGGTCGGGTTGCAGCATTTCAGGCGGATTTTTAATTAACAGTAATTAAAAAACGAAGCCGACATCGCAATTTTTTAATTCTTCATTTTCACCTTATATTGTCATGGAGAACAACCCTTTACATTTTTCCCACTTTTCTCTTTCATTTTTACTTGACTCTTATTATTATAAATATGGACAACTCATTTTGTGAATTATAATTTGGTATTGATGGCAATTTTCGAATAAAAATGATACCAAATATGATACAATTCCGATGAAAGTTTCGGGCGCAAAGGGCAGCGTATTTCACCAAAAAATTACAATATGAAACGCGCACTGTGATGATACGAATGCGCAACTGATTGGATCAGAGTGTTATAAATGTTAAAAAAATGTGTTTGAAATACACGAAAACGATATGCCAAAAATGGTTTGATGCGGCAGAAAGCATAGATGACTGATTTGATAACTACTATCTTTATTCAATTATAGATTTCTACATGTTTGCCTATGGCAGGCCTGATCGACGCGGGCCCACAGAACAGACGCGGCTACTCCTCCTTCTTTTGCTGCATCCCGAAGAGGAGTAGCAGCAACATCTATTCCACGGGCCAGCGTATTTTAATAAAAATATAATAAATAAATAAATATAACATAAAACATTAAGAATTTTATAAAACAAAACATTTAGAAGTTCACATGGCCACTGTCGGGTGCTTTTCATTGAGCGTTTCTCTGTACCTTTGGAGTTTCATTGGTTCCAGTGGAGATGTTTTAGCAAGCTCTCTAGAGTATTGATAGGTTTTCTTCACGGGAGTTTCACCTATAATTTTAAATCAGATTAATAAACAATCCTTCAAGTGTGAACCAAAAGATACGAGGACGTACCTGTAGGAATATCACTGTACAAATCTTTCACGAAGAATTTATCAACCCGATCGCGGACCGCTAATAAATCCTCAATAATTTTATCCTCCCCAAAATTCTCCGTAATTCGTAGTGTTTTATTTATATCGCTGCATGCTTCATTGAACGTTTTTATTAAAGTGTTCAAGGATCTCGTACGTTCACTGCCCGCCTTATTTACTATCGTAAATACATCCTGTATATTATAAATATGAAAAATTTAGGATAAACAACAGTGGTATACGATCACATTAAATTTACACAGCGTTGAAGCTTACATTGATCAGTGATAAAATGAGATTTTTATCTTCTTTCATTTTTAGTTGTATCTTTGTCATATTGCGTTTCACGCATTTCTGGTACTTTTTGAACGTGACACAATTAGTTTCTAAGCTTGCTTGGAATTCGCTGATGAGCGCCTTGGCTTTAGCAACTGAATCTTGTGATACTCTCCTCACCTATATATAAAACAGTTCGAAATTATACAAGTGAAAAATGCAAAGCTAATTACGGATTACCTATAGATTACCTTCTCCGTTTCTTCCGAGACCGTTTGTTTCATTATTTGTAAGTCATTCTGAAGTTTCTCTTCTAGGTAATTTCGTTTTTCCGCTTTTACTCTACATGCATTTGAATGTTCAGACTTTATAATGTTACATGTTTTATCGACGTTGTTCAGGATATTGAAAATTGTTGCATGATTTCTCTCATCTTCGGCTTTCAGCTGGCAGAAGCTCTTTTGTAAATCTTCCATCATCTGTAAGTTGGAAGCTTTCAAAACACGACACATCATCAATTTGATTAAATACGTACCTTCGCAAAGTTGCATCGCTTCTGCATAATTCTACTTTCACTTTGCCGAATCTCTTCAATAGTCGTCATGATATCCTGAATGTCATTATTTATACGTTCGTGGCTCTTTCTCGATGCCTGCTTAATTAAACTTATAAATCTCATAGTAGTTTGTGTTATATTATCGAGCTTTTGAGACACACTTGTCTCCAAATTCTTCATGTTCTCGGCTATTTGGCTTCTTTGGTTGTGTATCACGTATTCTATTTGCTTCGCTTTGATGGAACAAGCGTCGTTTATGTTAGACTCGTGCTCGGTCATGGTAGCTAAATTCTCAAGTTCCTTTTTAAACAATTCCTGGCAGCTCGAGTGCTGGAAAAAACAATTGTCTAAAAAACCAGATTTTTAATCGTCCGAAACGTATTAAATTCCATTTAGTTATTGCTTACAGAATCTTCTACATGTCGTGCTAATTGATCAGTCGAGTTTATAATTGGATTAACAGAATTAGTGGAAATATCTTGAATAGATTTTTCAATGTATTCAATGACCAAAAGTCCTTGTTCATCTAAAAACAGAGAAAATTAACCTCAAGCTGCACCCCCTTCCATTAAAAGTAATACTTACTAATATAGGAACTCAAAGATTGGCAGAATTGTGTCATTTTCTCCTTATGCGTTGAAAGATCGGCCTCAACTTTCCTGCAACGTTCTTTTATATTATGTTTCGTTTGTTGACCAAGAGCGCTATTCCGCTCTTCTATTTTTCTGTGAACACGTGCCATTCATTTTCATGTGTTACTATGGTCATTTGCATTCCGAGTATCAAATTGCAACTTACATTTTACGTGAAACTATATCATGGAGTTTATGCACATCCCTAGTGGCTGTGTCAACGACTTCTAAAACTGATTGTACTTGCGATAGAAGATCACTTTCGGTAGTCGCGTGCTTCTCCACAAGGTGCTTCTGTTCTTTATTCTCTAGTTCCAAGATCGACAAACGTGATGTAGCATTGTATAGCGCGTGTGACTTAGTTACCAATTTACTATGTGCATTCCACATCTCATCTGCTTGCTCAGAGTTTCTCAATTTTAAATCGTTAAATATTTTCTGCAATAATAGATACGATGAACAAAGAATACTGACATGCCTTCATCATTTTTCTATTTACCTCTTTGTAATGCAAAGTGTTCTCCAGCGCTTTAATATGATTTAATTTCTCCTCTATCTCTCTGTTCTGAAAATCTATCAACGACCGCATCTGATTATAATTTTCCGGATGCAAATATATGCCGTTGCGATTGCGGGTTGCGAACAAATCTCTCTTTAATTTTTCAATTTCCTCCGTATATTCCTGAACCAACGCTTTCTTCGAAAACTTTTGATTAATCTCGGGCCGTATCGTAATATTTTTCACTCGAAGCGCATAGTCCAACGTGGACAACGTTTCTTCAAGATCTATACTAGCAGGAGACACTGTAGCGATTATTGATGTCCTTGTACGACCATCCAACGATTCTTGAAGGAGTCGCGTCAGCTTTGATTCTCTGCAAATTTCAAGAAATATAATGTATATCATAATTAGGGGCAGAGGCAGTATTCAGTTTCTATAGCAGAATGCAGTACCGGTAAGGAATATGTGGAGTATTTTCTACGAGCGCTGTTATCACTCGTCCCAGAGTTAACAGTGATTTATTGATGTTGCATGCTTCCTTTGCTCTTTTATTCACGGCTCCGGATCGTCCAACATTTTCGCTACCTGCTAAATCAACTAGATTCAGTTTCCCTGTCTTCACGAGTTCTTCTCCATTAATGGTGTTCTCTTTTATGTGAACAGTGATACAAAATAATGTATGAGATCGGCTGAAAATAAACAATGAAAACATTAGCCAAGCAAAAATTCTACATAGTTAAATCTAATACAAACCTCGAATTGGCATTCATCAATGTAGCTGCTGTATGTCGTTTTTCTAATCCTTTCTGAAAGATTGTATGTACGTCGTTCTTGTTATGTACAGTCACTTCGTCTAGACCGTTTATTATTACCACTCCCTTTTTGGTTGAATCTTCGTATATCCTTTTCGAACACCACAAACAACATATTTAATCAAGCGAAAGTATTGAAAAATATAGATGATATATAGCTACCTTATTTTCGCAGCCCCATTGTTCACAGACAATAAATCATATACTTCCTCATTATAGATTTCTAAGAAGCTAACTCTGACCGAGTACTCTTGTGCTCGTAAGATATGAAGTTCGTCGAACAAATGACTTAAAAAGCGTGGTATAAACCCAGCAGTGGTATCCTGTATACGTTACACAGATGTTCTATAGAAAGGGCTTAGCCGAATAAAATGGTCAAAACTGCCCTTAGAGGTTTTTCAATGGCTATTGAACCTTTCAGATTTTTTTTCACAAAAAATTTGACATATTTTGGATCTTAAGGTGCATTTTTTGAGAATTTTGGAACGCATTGAAGACCGGAAAATGCGCAGAAAACCGCAAAATCTAATTTACTCTGTAACTACCCTCACGGGAAAGTTAGAGGGTTGAAATTTTATTCAGAGGGCTTTTTTGGTCAGCTTTCGAATGGTTCAATAACCATTGAAAAACCTCAAAGGGCATTTTTGACCATCTTATTCGGCCAGGCCCCTTGTAATGAAAAGAAAGATCGTGGATAATTTGTA
Organism: Lasioglossum morio; assembly: GCA_916610235.2. Classification (NCBI taxonomy): domain Eukaryota; kingdom Metazoa; phylum Arthropoda; class Insecta; order Hymenoptera; family Halictidae; genus Lasioglossum; species Lasioglossum morio. The sequence continues at coordinate 24,618,064 of OU744326.1, forward strand.
TTTACTGCTTGCCAATTTAGCATTGAAGTAGCACTATCGAAATTTTCCATGGTGAATGTCTTTCCAGTACCTGTTTGGCCATAAGCAAGTACCGTGCAGTTGTATCCAGCCAAGACTTCTTTCAACAATGGTTGGACGACTGCACTATATACTTCGACCTGAAGATTTATCACAAATCATTCAAGTATTATTCCATCAACAATGTTCACACAATGTCATTGTCAAAAGCGTGTGGGTGTACCTGTTTCGCAAGAGGTCCGAATACTCTGTCAAAAGCAAATGTCTTTGTACGATTATCGCACGGTTTCACCCGAACGACTAATTCTTTGTTGGATGGTGTGTTCACCACTTTCACTGATTTTCCAGCCCTTTCAGAATTGTTCATCGGTCTAATGTGATATAAAATAACATTAATAATAACTAGACTGTGGATCTTTACACATTTACAGCAAAATTAAGTAAATGAAATTTGAAACTGTTGGAAAATTTGAAAAATGAAAGATGGCAGTATACGATTTCTCCTCTATTCAAATCATTTAGGAAAGAAATAACGTTCAACTCAGTTTCTACTCTTTGTAATCGAAGCAAACAATTTTTATCTTGCATAAAGATCCAGAGTCTAATAACAACACTGAATTTTAAAGTAAAATCTCATGAACAGCCAACAGATCGATAGACAATTACCTGACACGAACGAAAACTTGCATATGTTGTTTCTTCCTTATCCTCTCGTTACACGTATCATTCATCTTCATGGAATGCATGTTTCTCACGTTTCAATCGGTCTCTAATTATTTCCGTTTGTTCAGAGCTGGTGTATCTCTCTCTCCGAGCTTGCAAACTGTTCAAGAACCAACAGTCAGTTTTCTCAGAGCTGTAATTCGATCCCAGGCGTTCAATCATTGTATTTATGTTTTTTGTACGAGACACCGGCGTTTCAAAGATTTTGTGCCTCACCAACGATATCGGCTGTTCGATTTCGACAACAACCGGCGAAGTGATCGACCGAATAGGTAAACATCGTCGTATCGGAAATTCATCGAACCTGTTATTATTGTCTCGTGGGTTATCGTATCCTTTTATCCTTATTTCAAATCCGTTACCCAATTCCTTTGGCTCTTCTACAGCACCGTTTATTATGTCGTTGCCCTAATGCCTCGTACAAACCTGGCCTGAACATTTCGAATGATTTCAGCTGATTTTGACAAACCGCGCGCCGTCGCAGAACCACGAAGTTAAAATGTACCTAGAAGAGAAACTGTAACTGTAACATATATTTCATTTAATAATATATTGTAACGTATACGTTATTATCTATAGATATGTACTTATAATATGAAATCCGTATTTACTTCCTCACAACTTCTTTCATTTAGAAAAAGAGTGGTGAGAATGATATTTGGTGAAAAGATATTTTGCATCACGGTTCTGTCGATCCTCACAATTTTTTATGCAACAAGTTTGCACCGTTTTTCCAAACGTTTACAAAATAATAGATTATAGATATATACTTGTGTATACCTCGCTTTTCTATCGCTATCCATCATTTCGAATTGTCCCGTGACGTGGCTTGTGGGCACCAAATGCTTCGTTATCTCGGAAAACGGCGTCCTAACTGCTAGTACATCAAATATTTGCCAGGAAAGATATGAACGTGACAGTTCTGCGCGCGTGCGCTTCTATTTACGTTGTTTTGTTGTTTACCTCTTGAATATAATACGTTTTCGGAATTCTATTCAATTATATTCGATGGTAATCGATACGAGCGAACGCTTTGCGACTATTTGCGAGTTTCATCGATCGGCTCCGGTAATTTACAAGAGGAATCGATCAACATAACCTCGTATCGACGGTACGTTGACATCAACTGGAGACAGACCTAGAAATCATCATATAGAGAATATAAAAAGGAACCGGCAACGAAATGGTAAAGATAGCGTTGCAAATCAAAGTTACAATGGAAAACGTGGCAGAGCTGAGACCTTCTGGTCCCGATTTTCGTTGGTACATGAAGTTAGTTTGCTCGAATTGCCGCGAAGAATCGGATAAATGGAATTATATGTCTTTGAGCGAGACTGTTTCAGCACCGAAAGGACACGGCACCAGTCACTACGTGAGCAAATGCAAACTCTGCTCGCGCGAGAACTCTATAACGATTTTGGAAGATTTCGTGAAACCTTTTGTCGCGCGCGATCAGGACGGCTTTCAATCTATAGCGGTGTTCGACTGTCGAGGTCTCGAACCTTGTGATTTTTCGCCGCGATTAGGATGGACCGTTAAAACCATCGACAACGGTACAGAATTCTCGGACGTGGATTTGACCGAAGGCGAATGGGGCGAATATTGTCAGAAGATTGACAAATCCATATGGATTTATGAAATCGAGCATAGGTTCGTGAGAATCAAATAACAAGGAGAATGAATCTTTCATTTTGGGAGAAACCGCTGGTTTCGGATCTAAAGCAGCCGTTAATTGTATTATACATCGTTTTCGCGTAATATATAATGTATATTCTATGTATATTCTGTTATCCGTGTAATAATAATAGTATTAGCAACGCTATGGTAAGTTGTAAGTTGTCATTTTCCTGTAGCGCAGAAAATAAAACTTGTTCACAATCATATAGTAACAGCTGATAGCAGCTCTGATAATATAGTTATTCTCAAAATAGAGGATAGACCCACCTACCGATCAATTTCGGAACTAATTCGGGACAAGCTTCGCCAGTTTTACCACACGTGGCGCCATTAACGATTTTCGGTTCATTTCGGAAGGAAGAGACGCGAGAATGATAAATGCGAGAAACATTTCCAACGACGTAATATAATTTATTCGTAATCATATAAAAAAAGACCATTTAATTTCGTAAATGGTTTGGTAGACAGAAAATTTGCAACAATAATTTCGCGCCTCCGCCAAATTCGCTCCAAGTTGCCGCCGATTGTACCCTTATTACCTGCCCCGTACGAATGATCAACCAGGTGACTAGCATTTGTTTCTCGGCAGGGAAGAAAAGCTGAAGTGTGTCTTTTCGTCGATTGATTTTTCTCGAGGGTTCGACGATTCAACGAGTCACCAGAAGAGTTTGGACGAAACGCATCATGTAGCCTGGCTACCATTTCCCTCGTGTCTTATTTGTCTTCTCTTCTTTTCTTCCGTGCTTCTACGCCTTCGGAATGTCTCGATTACAACAGTTCATCGACTAAAATAATAGAAACCGCAATAATCGTGATTCACAATCACAGACAGTAATAATAAAAAGTAGATGCTCGTGTTCGATCGAAAAAAAACTAAATCTGTACATACACGCATCGAGTATAAAAAGTTTGCGAACGAATTCACCTGAGCCGCGCCACCGTTGAGACGGAAGGAAGGCGTTTCCAGCGCGTTATGGCGTTGTTAGCGTCGCGTTTCACCGCGCAATGCATACGCTACCCGTACGTATCATCTAAAATTGGCCGAAGACGTTGCGATCACAGTTTCCAACGAAACGCGGAAATAAATCACAAGGGACGACTCGGAGAAAAACGATATCACGAAACTCTATAAATCGGTAATCGGCTACCTAGCGTTACTAGTCGTCGCTATCGCTATAATTGTCTAATACTTCCGTTACTACGGCCTCTAACATCTAACACAAATAAATATCGTGTGCGTATTACTATTTGCTGTTTCCGAAAGAGCTATTAACGTATGTATAAATCGCGTGAGAATGTCATGCGAGAATAATTGGGGAACGTGGAAGTCTAACGAGACAACAGTCGGCAATCCAATCAGTCTATTATCGCGAGAGTGTGTCGTCGCAATCGAACACCTCGAACGTTTATCGCGACCTCAGGATTTCTCTTTCTCTCCCTCTGTCCGACTCGGCTGTGTCGTCGAATTTCTCTACGAAGAAATTCGAAGGAAATGATTCTAACGAGGTTCACTAATTCTTTTTGTTACGAATGCGTATTCACCGCTTCTCAGCGTTGGTTCAACTAAACGGTCCTACCGTGCTACTGTGCTAAGACTAAGATTATCTTTGGTATACTAACGGGAAATGATCGTTCCGCCGGCAGAACCGCCTACAACGATTCGCCTTTAGTCCGTTGCTCTCGAGCTTCTCCGTTCCGGAAGTACGGATTATGCGTAGAAATAGGAACATTGCGAATTGCGAGTGGATACGCGTCGAACCGTCGAACGTGCGCGTGCACTCTTGCCCTGCGTGAAAAATACATGTGTAACGCGTTCGAGGCGATCGCGCTTCACGGTTCACGGTCGTTGGTACGCTCGTCTAAAGTCAGATACTCGGAAGAGCGGAGACCGGGTAACCGCGGAATTCTCGCAACACGCTCAACAGTTTTCTGCGCGTCGAACAAAACACGCGAGAGAACAATGCCCAGAAAATATGCAACGTTCTTAATTTTGATTCTCTTACTGTGTAGACGCAGGCAGAAAAATAGAATATCGTTTATCGATTGCTTCCTAAGGGGATTTCTTGGGAAATCGAGTAGACCGAGAATAGTCCCGGCGCGTCGAATTCCGATACTTTGGTAGAAATGGCGCGGTTCGCGGAGACGTTTCAACAGCGACCGCGATTTCCCTCTCGACGGGTGACGCGCAACGCGAACAATAACATCGTTCCTCCGGTGCTCGGTTCACGGCAACTGGTCGGACAACAGCGGTTCCAAACAAGTCTGTTTCAGTGTCGCCGACTGGTCCTCCAAGCTTCGTTTTAATCCCTCTATCGTGTGCATCAGCATCTGCTTTCGAAGCTGTGACATTTGCTGTTGAAGGATGTGAGAGTCCTGAGCATCTACGGTGACCAACCGTTCTCGCAGAAGCTGGGCAACCTTCTCCTTCAACGATCTCCTGGAGTCGTCTGCGATTGAGCGAGTATAAACTGTACTGATTCGAGAGCGACGAAGGGGAATCGGGTCGAGGTGGTTGAGTTTACTCACCGGTGTCATCGGTCGCGGTGTCTCCGTCCGAATTTCGCAGGGCCACGTGTTCTCCCAAGGTTTTCTGTATCCGACCGTACGTGGTGCTACCCGCGTACACTTTTCTCTTGACCGGCTCGCTTTGCGGACAATAGAAGGATCCTTCTTTCGTGGGGCCCATATCGACCGATCTGTCGCAACAAGATTGACATCTTCAATTTTTAAATTTTATACAACCATTTAGAATTTCATCTACTCAATTTCCCTACAAATGAATAAAGATCCGCAGTTGAATTATCACCGACGACTAACCTGAACGTCATTAGGGTCGGCCTCCTCCGAACGTCGCACCTCTCCTCGGAATCCGAGGAGCTGGAAAGAATGAACTCCTCTTTGGCGGGTAGTCTGATCGCGTGAGTGTCTGTTCCGTTCGTGTCGTTCCTCCGCGCGGAAGGCAAGACAGGGCGAGGCCGATTTTGCGAACGAACCTCGGCATGAATCGTAGTCGGTTCCGAATCCGACGAAATTCGCCGAATGCCATTGCAGTCGAGAGACGGTGGTTCCAATGTCTGGTTGTCCTCCATCTGCGAGTGCCTCTCCGCTTCCGATTCCGGTCGTCGATCCGGTCGTCGATCCGGGTTCGGTACGGGTTCTGGGTCGGACTCGCGACGGATCGACCGAAATATAGCTTTCCCGGGCGAGTGCAGCGGTGGCGTCCTTCTCGCCGCGATGGGAGAATCACCGGCGAAATACTTGAGCGGTGTCTCTTGCTTGAACGATCCGCGAAGCTCGTTTGTAGCTGGTCCGTTCCGTTCGACGAACCGGCGAATCGGAGAACAGGGTTGCGTGAACTGTCTCTTGGGGCTGGTGTGCTCCAGATCCCGGATGCTGCCACTCTGCAGCTCGGGCTGCGAGTTCCTGCTCTTGGAAAGAGCGAGCTCGATGTTCAGCTCAGTGTTCTTGATCAGCTCGACCCGCTTGTTGGCTAAGCCGTTGTGGAACTTGCGCGACGGCGACGGTACCACCGGCAACTGTAACCCGCCGTTCTGACTCTTCTGCATGGTCACCAGAATGTTCTCCGCCTCGAGAATAAGCTCGCGACACTTTTTGTCCGCTTCCTTGTCCGCCTCGATCAGGGCGATCTCAGAGGCGAACGCGGTCATGTATGCGCTGCCTGACGATGCGATCCTCCGGCCGGCAATGTTCCCGTTCACGTAGCTCACCTTTTAGGAAACAGGGAAAACGTTGGAAAGAGATTCGGATATCGATATCGCCGTCGCTCGGTGACAGTAAAACTAGGACAGAGTAGGGCTGCTACTTCACCTCGAAGGTGATAAAAATCGAAGTTTAGAAGCTTCGATTTTCGAACCCCCGTAGTAAATTATTAGAAGATTAAACGAAACCGAGTTTCGAAGCTTTCAACTTCGAAATTTCGCTGTTACGTTATACAATTACAGTTATATACTCCTACATTTCGAAAGAAAAATACACCACCACAGCTAAAAGATTGAAGTCGTGCATTTCAAACAAATACCCCAATATTTTATGATACTTGATGTTTATATCAGTACAACCTCATACGATTCGAACACTTCGAAACTTCGTGCACTTCAAAGTTTCCTTCGTTTCATCGAATCTTCGGTAAAATAACAGCCCTAGGACAGAGTTATCATCGCAAAGAACGAACAAACGAGCGAACCAGACTAGAGAGGAAGAAAGAGCGAGCCAGAGCCGCGGAAGCGCACGCTTACCGAGTTCGAGCGCCTCTTGACGGTTTCGAGGTCGATGCCACCGCCGACGCCAACACCGATACCGATAGGGTGAACGGAGGATCTTTCCGCGGCGTTCAGCCTGATCGGCGACAGATTCTTGTTGACGTCGTGTTTCTTGCGTCGCAGGCATATGGGGGTGCCACCGACACTTCTACTACCCTGCTGATTGAAGCCCGAGTTTTTCAGCAGCATTCTCTCGAGCAGAGCGCGGTTCAGATTGGCCGTCTCGTCGTCGCACCTGTCCGTTGTGGTCGACTTTCGTCGCTGCGAGGTCCGCTTCTTGCGTTTCTCGCTCTGCTGTTGTTTCTCCTCGGACTTCTTCCCGTGACGACCGCTCGCGGGCGGTCTCTTCGCCGAGACGTTCTTCGCGCTGGTCATTCTGCGAACAGACAGGGATCGTTCGCCGGATATTTTTCGATAAAGCATTGTAGCATGCTGCGAACAAGGCTATTACCTCTGAAGAACGGTGCTTGCGTCTTCCTTGCTCCTCCGTTTCGTCAACGATTCTCGCAGCTTGCCGCTTCGCCTGGCTAGCTCGCCGGTGAACGCGAAGTACGTGCAGTGACCGGTGTTCGGGAACCGGCCGGAACAGTCGAGGTTGTCGAGGTCGAGGAACGAGCCATTGTCGATGTAATCGAATTCGGTGTTCTCCAGCGGGTCGTTGTCCTCGACCCCGACGCGTGCAGCCTCGACGTCGGACAGCGAATCTATGCAATCCTCGCAATCGGTCGGGTCACTATCGGACAAGATGTCCGTCTCCTTCTCGTATACGTAACTCTCGTCGAACTTGCCCATCATCTCGTTCAAGGTGATGTCGTCCTCGGAGGACCTGACGCTTCGCGTTACCGACGACGCCGACGACCTGTTGCAATTTCGATTTCCGTGGTCGTGACCACGACCATGACTGTGGCCATGACTATGGCCATGACCGTGACCATGACCCTGCCTGTGTCCCTTCCCAGCTGGATTCCCGATTTCGTTTTCAACGTGCTCGTTGCCGTTGCAGTCACTGCTGTCACCGCTTCGGCTGCAGCCGCTGTTCCCATTGGTGCTGTGACTGCTGCTGCTGCTCGTGCTGCTTCTCGTGCTACTGCTGCTACTGTTGCTGCGCCGTTGCGTCGACAGTGCCATTTTCGATCGAATCTCCAAGCCCGAGGCGATTCTCCAGTTTTGGTTTATGCTACGCGAGGAAACTGGGTTAGCTTCGACGTGAAGCCAAAGGGAAACGCGAGCGACCGTTCGCTCGATCGCGTTTCCCTCGGGCGAACGTGGAAAACACGTCGAACACGGAAACCAAAGGCAAACCAAAGGTGAACCATAGGCAAACCAAAGGTGAACCACAGGCAAACCAAAGGTGAACCACAGGCAAACCAAAGGTAAACCAAAGATCCAGAGAGAAACTGTATCTACTAACGGGCTGCGTCCGGCGCTGAGGCTCTCCTGCTTGAACTCTCGTTTGGCTCGCGCTTCTCGCGCGCAGTTCACGTTCACGTCGCTCGCGCTCCCGGAGGATTCGGTGAGTTTGAGAGCCGAGCCGTTGCTCGCGTCGTCCAGATTCAGCCGGGACTTGAAGCCGGCGTTGCTGGACCCGGACGAGTTGGCTGAGAGCCAAGGATTTGTGCGGATGCGGGAGCGTTCCCGAGGCGACTGGGCCGAGGGCGAGACCACCAGCGGCGGCGGAATCGAGGACGGCACCGCCAAGTTGCTCTTCGACGAGTCGCCGGAGAACGACTCGGTTCGCCGGTGATACCTGTCCTGGTGCGCGCGTGCTCGTTGCGACTGCTCCTCCCTAGATTCTTCGCTTCCCAGCCGTTCGCTAATCTGTTCGTTCGGAAAAGCCCGCGAAAGGTTAAGCTATGTCCAGACACGCGAGGCGAGGCAGCCTCGACCGTCTCTTGCGATCTACCTCGCAATGATCTGTACGTGGCTTCTCGGTATAGAAAGCGCGAATCAGCGGAGACCCGATGGGATCGAAGTGAAAAGGAATTCCGCCTCAAGATCGCGGTGGGTACTGTGCAGAGCACGGAAGAATTGTAGTGGAAAGGGAACAGAGCAAGAAGTCTAACCACCAGATGTCCTTTCCGTTCCTCTTGCCCCATTCCCTTCCCGCTACAGTTCTTTCGTGCTCTGCACTGCACTAGAGATCGCGGTTTTGAACGTGTACTAATCAAATACACGTGTACACGTGCTACATGAACCGTGTAGTGCAAATTTAATGAACCGTAAAGACGTATTCGCAGATCCTTGTACACGTATCCTTAAATTATTACTGCACGGTTCACGTAAAAAGTAATATGTAAAAATCGATCTTCGTCACCAGATGCTTAACCCTTACGCTGCTACGTCTGTAAATATAGGTTTTTCAAAATTTTTGTCTTTATGTGCTACTCCCGTAAATTTACGTGTTTTATTTTTATTCTGTTCTGTTCATCGTCCCTAACTCAGCAGCGAAATGGTTAAGTAACTGTTTTGTGTTTCTATTATAGATTTCGCAAGTGTCCGGATACTTTCGAGCGGTACATAGTGTATGTACACGTGAGATGAGGATCTCTAGTAGATACGTGCCTTGTTCGAAGCGTTAGTCCCTCGGCCGTCCCTCGATCGATTATCGTTCCTGGTCATGCTCGCGAGGCAAGCTGCCGCCTCGAGGATCCCATGTCCGGCGAGAAGAGCAGCGCCGGGCCCTGGGCCAGGACCGGGAACGGAAACGGGACCAGCTCCAAGACCGAGACCGGAACCGGAACCAGAACCGGAACCGGTGCTGGAACCGAGCGTGCAGCCAGCGGGGAGCTCTCCCGCGCCCGCAGATTTCTTCGGTCTGACGTTATTTCCGTTGCTCTGAAAGTAGTGCGTACCGGTCCTGATGTTGATGTAATATTCCGGCGGGAAGCTGGCTCCAGGCGAAGTGCCGTCCGTCGAGTATCCGGTGCTGTAAGCGCTCTCTGGAGAGGAGAGATTTACGCTGCCGGTGCCGGCGGACGTGCCGGAAGAGGCCGAAGCGGTTGCGTAGCTTCCGCCCCCGTGCAATCGGATCCCGTCCACGGTTTTCTCCGGCGACTCTGCCGGATGTACCTGTGAGTATCAAAATTTCAAGAACGTTCATTTTCTCCTCGGGTCGTTGACGGCGTCAGAGGTTTCGACGACGCGATTTTCGAGTCAACTTGTCCGCGAAAGGGCGAAAGACCGTGAAGGAGAAGAGCGTGGTTGTGGTTGTTGTTGTTGTCGTCGTCGACGTCGAGGTCTAATTGGATGCGAGGGAAACGAGCGTGCCGCTCGAGCGAAGAACAAGACGAGGAGTAAGACGCGACTCCTTCTTTTCTCGACCGCTCGTCTACCCATTCTCCCTTCTCGGTCGAAGAAGAACATCGGAAACTGTAGAGCAGGCTTGGGAGACGCTGGCTCACGGAATAGATGTGGCTATGACTCTTCCTTCAGAACGCACCCCACGACGCTTCACCGGCAAGTTGCATACGTAAGATCCTTGCTTGAATCGACACTAAAGACATTTACCAATTTCTTTAATTTTTATGATAAGGACGATTCTTCTGGCTTTCTGCGAATTCATTACCTGCGCCTGAATTATCCCTATCGTGACAATTAAAGGAATTGGTAAATGTCGTTGGTGTCGGTTCAAGCTAGGTTCCTATGTACAGGGTGTCAGAAAATTGTGTGTAACGGACACCATAGCGCGATTTTACATCCGTTCACTTCAAAAGTGATGTTGAAGCTCATATAATTTTTGAACACCTCTGTTCATAATATGCTTTCATTGCATAGTTCGGGAAATCGTAGTATCATGTTTCTGATAATTTCACAACGAGTCAGCTTATTGCTATGATCTATGAAATGAAAGAATATTATGAACAGAGGTGTTTAAAAAATTGTATGAACTTCATTATTTTCGAAGAAAACGGTCGAGTTGCGATGCAAGGACCACTTTGTTAGCTTCCCTCACAAAGTTGGTCCTCATTACCAGTAGAACACGAGTACCCCCTTGCCGTATTTTGACGAGCCATCAAGATTTTTAACAAAGTCTAACAAATATGAATGTTACACGTTTCATTTTAGATGAAATAAAATTGAATTCGTTGGTAATCGATATTTAAGCATTAAAGTAAATGTAGCCATACAAAAAATATAAATTTTCTCTTCTCTTCTACGACATTTTTCGAGACAAAGACGTTCTAATGACTGTAACTGTAAAAGGTACGCCAAGGGATTAAAAAGAATATTGCTTTTAGACCTTGTTTTTTCACATTCATGGTCAATTTTGCGAGGGGTTCCTTATGTCATTTCCGACTAAATCTAATAATGCCGCCGGTGCAGCATCGTGGGGCTTGTACTGAAGGAAGAGTCGGAGTGATTGTGGCGAAAAGGAGATGTAGCCGCACATCTATTCCTCGAGCCGGCGTTGTCCAGGCTTGTTGTAAGGAACGGGACTCTGCTGGGGAGCTCACCTGGTGCAAGCAAGGGGATCTGTTGGCGCTGCGATTCCTCGGGGAGTTGCAGTTCGAGTCGAATCCTTTGTCCCCTTTCTTTCGATCCTTTTTCTTTTTCGATCGCACGATATGCGCCTCCATCCACGTGCGCAGTTTCGTCCCGAACATGATGCACGCTGTTCAACCGATGACACGGCGTCGAGCTGAGAATTCCGAATAGGACAATCGGAGGCTCGTCGATTAGTCTCGACGCGTGGTCGCTTCTTCTCCGTCGACTAACGTCGAGAATCGTTGCGGCACCTCTTCGCTTCGCGGCGTTCCTCGCCGACGCGAACCGTCGCAAGATCTGAAACACGCGAGAGTACCGAACTCGTTAGCCGTTTGCTCGTCGCAGTTTCGTCGTAGTTTCGTCGTTTCGCATCGAGTCGAGTCGCGGCGCAACCACCGCGTGCTGGCACCTCTATTTCCGGGGACTGAAACACCCGAGGGACTTCCGACGGTGAAATCAACGCCGCTCTGCCCCCCGACCGCACCGTCCCCTTCAACCGCTGTTATAATTTCCGGCTTCTCTTAAATCCACGGTACACGTTCGGTGTCTCGAGACGAGCGAGCTCTACTCTCGGACGTCCTTTCGCTTCGAAATTATTTGAATTTCGACTTCCATTCGGGTTCGCGGTTCGACGAGACGAGGGAGGAAAGGAATAGAAGACGTTCAAGACGCGTGCAGTGCTTTCATATTTTATGGTAGGTGAAAAGGCCGCGACGTTTTCGCGCTCTTGACGTTCCGACCCTCGTACCTGCGCCAGCTTTCTGTCAGTTCTCCCCTCGACCCAGATCTTGTCGGCAAACCCGCGGCGGATCGCCGCCGGCAACCGGCAAACCAGCAGACGAGATAAACGGAAACGCGTATGCACGTCGGCGGAGTCAGCAACTGCTTTCTCTGAAACGATAACCAAAGAGACGGAAAAGCCGCTAGAAATCCCGACGCGTCGAGACGAGGATTCAAACGGGCTCTTGCAACAACCCGCTTGAACTCGGCCTCGAGCTAATTCCCTCGCGTTACGGTTTTCGAGGCCGAGTCACGACGACCGTCGGCGTATCGATTATCGCCGTGATCCAAGGTGTCGGAGGGTAGCGAGAAGCTTCTAGCTTCGGTGGAACCTCGCGGGAGAAAGGACTGCTAGCTCGAGAATGCAAATGAAAAGTGGCAAGGAAACAGGCAAAGAGAAACAGAAAGAGAGGGACAGAGAGAAAGGGAAAGGAGAGGTGTTAGCCACCACGTGGTTAGGGGTGGCGAAAGGGTTCGATCGAGCACCGCTGACGGTAGCCGCGGCTCGTGGCCCGCGGTGTCGTCGTCATGGCAACTATCCGAGCTCTCGCCCCCAGGCAAGCCTGGGATCCACCGGTGGGATCAATCGAATCGACGCGATTCAACGATCCACGATCGTCATCTACGGTGGGTCCACAAAGTATTCCTACACCTTTTAAAAACGAATACCTTTCTCAAGATTGGACCCAACAGCTTGACCCTTCTTCAGACGTTAGAAGGATCAGTTTACTAGCTGATGTGTAGGTCATTTTTTAAAAAATTGTTATTGCTCGCAACTGCGAAGGAAATGGTAGAGGTCACGATAGTGCCTTTGGTAGATCTAAATAATTTATATACATTCACAAAGTTTCATCGAAATCGATCAAGGTTGGTAAATAGAAAAACATTGTAAGGAACTGCGACTTAAATGAATCGCAAACCCTAAATTCAAAGATTTTTACTACTGACAATATGCCCACAGATGTTTCACGCGTCAACCAATTTCAATGGAACGTTGTACACGAATGTAACGCACTCAAGATTTACAAAATGCATGTGTCAAATCTTCATTACGACAAAATCTACATTAAAGGCGTGTTAAATCTACATTAAAGGTGTACGAATACTTTGTACATCCACTCTATACGATTCTACGCCGATCCGGATCGAAGAATCGTATCGACGCGAGATTCGCGACTCGCGATCCGCACGGCCCAACACGGTTTTCACGGTCATATTTTCAACTGGAATTCCTCTAGCCCTCACGACCGTTCCAGCGAACACGACGGACCGTCCTCGTTTTACCGTGGAACGCAGCCTCGGTCGCGTCGACCGTCGAACAAAATTAGAAATCACGCTCCGCTTCCAAGGTATCTCTCGCACGTAGTCTCGTGATCGCTCTACGTTCGTACGATTTTTATAAAAATTTTAGATAGCGCTATCGATCGTGCTGCGGATAACGATAAGCTTGAGTTCCGCGCATAAAGACTTCTCGCCGATTGCGACCGGATAAGAATCGGCTTACGCGATCTAAGACGTTACCGATAAGGAGAAAGCAGCTGTGAATCGTTGGTTTTGGTCAGTTGTAGGTCGAACGATAAGAGGGTTCTAGTTCCTCGGTCTGCAATTTCCCTCCTCGAGCCATCCACGAGAAAAGAAATCGACGCGACGCGGTTATTTCGGTCGGCGAAACGAAATGAAATCGGGATTGATCCGCCGTGAAATTTTCATAGGTTCGAAAGGAACGCGAGAAACGTTGAGGAAGATAGTCTGGCCTTTGGCCAAGAACGGTGTCGTCCACGAGACGCGATCGCTGAGAAAATCTCCGCGACCTCGAACGCGACCCGATAGGGACGTGTTTAGCGGATTCGCGCTCGGTCACGGTCGCCGCGCCAACGAGTCTCTCGCGGATTTAAATGAAAAATTAATCGGGATACGCCGTATCCCGTCCGGGCTGGGGGAAATGGCAAAAGGCGTCAGCCCCTGCTCCTGCTTTCGACGCAACCCTCTCTTCGTCCGGCTAATTCGAACGCGCGACCTCCGAGGTAGCGGGCATCGCTGCCGAACATGATCGAATCGGTGCTCGGTTCCTCGAAAGCTTTCTCGCGACCGATGAAACGGCGATTCTTCGGTGCTGGAAAAAGAAACCGCCTGCCGGCACAGCGCGAGCAAGGATTCCAGGAGCGAACCGGCTCGATCGCGATATCGCTCGATCCGACGACGAACGCGAGTAGGCGGGTCGAGTTACGACGGACCGATAGGGCAATGGACCGACGTTTGCATTCTTTCGTTCGCCGGCTTTGATTTCCGAGTACGACGGGTCTTCGACGAATCAACGGTGACCATAGAACTGTTTGGTTCGCACACGCTTTGTTCTTTTAGTTATCTTGTCAACTAGGCGATCGTAGTGTACTATGTACCAGTCTCGTTTCGTGGATTCGCTACCGGAAAAGAATCGGCGATTCTTAACAGCGAAACTGATAAATCGTCGCGTGGAGGACACTCCCTCCGCCTCCTCGCCGCCCGTTCGCATCTGCACGCGGCACGGGTTCAGCGCGGCAACCGTTTTCGTCGCAACTAGTTCGAGGATGACCGACGAGACGCCACAGATCGAAAAGTACCGCAAACGCGTGTCGATGTCACAGGCGCGACCGGTGACCGGCGTTCGTCTCACCTCGCCACGTCGCTTTCTAGCAGAAATCCACGAAGGATGATCGCGCTCGTTCGCCGCAGTAAACCATTCCCGACTCACCTCCATTCTCGGCGACGAACCTTGCACTTTCGCGTTTCATTTTCCAACCGGTTGGACGGCCCGGCAAGTGTAAATTCGAAAGCTTCTAGGTTATGCAACGGTTATGTCCACGGTCGGACCGTCGCTGTTAGTTGGCTCTCGGCTCTCGGCTGGCGCCTCGCTCCTCGCGAACTATCGCGCGACGCGTCGCGGTCTCGCGACCCACGTCCGTTATTTTCCCCCGTACCTCGCTAGGTACATTTCGTACGACACTGTGTTTTGAGAATAGATTGCTCGTCGACGAACCGGCGAACTGGAATCGAATTCGCGGAACTCGCGTGATCGAGTCGGGCGTAGCCAAGGCGCCAATGAAGCGCATCTTTCCGAGAAACGTCGCGCGATCGTCACGTTATCGCGACGATTGCCGGAGCAGAGCGGATCGCACGCTGGCATGGGTCGTGACGCGTTCGGGGAGGTGCAAGATTCGAGGGGTGGAGCGGGCCACCCTTCCTTACCTTTTTGTCCATCGAACGTCATCCCCCATCGGTTTGGAACGGTTCTCGCGTTAAATGGACTCCGGCGATCTCGCTCCAGCGTCGTCGCCAACGCGAACCAAACGACCGAACGTGATCGACGCGAACAGGCACCCCTGGAATGTTAACGCGCACCGCTCGCGCTCTCGTTCTGGTTCTCGCTCTCGCGCCGTGTGCGGTGTGTCGAGTGCCGGCACGCGAGACTTTCCGAGCGAAATCAAGGAGCGAGGCGAACGGAGAAACGAACCGACCGACCCTACCCGACCGGCTGTTCGACCGAGACTGAGCGCCGTCGAATACGCACCCTTATTGGGCGGACACGTTGCAGGGCCGTATCAGAAAAGGGTGCTTCCCCTACCACCCAACCTATTCTCCTCTCCATTCTCCGCTCTCGCTACACTTCGCTTCTCTCTTTTCTCTTCTATTCTCTTTTCTCCTATCTTCGGCTCTGTTCCACGCTCGTCTCTTCCCTTTTCTACCCTCTGTTCTGCTTCCGGCCGATGCAACGTATCCCGATGCGAGAGAGTATCGACACGGATGCCCATACTCACCGTCGCTGCCGATAGACCACCCTGCTGTCCGGAGCATCGGCTTTTCCATCTCTCGAACAACGTCGAGCAAATGGAGAGAGGAGCTCGCTGCGGCGCGCGACAAACGCTTTTCCCATAGCCAGCTCGTATAGCCCATAGCCTATGGCCTATAGCTTCTCGGAAGCGGCAACGAACGACGACAACGACCGATGTGAATCGTCGCGAGCGCTCCGATCGATCCGCGATAGCTGCCGTGTTCTGCCGTCAGCGAGATCGTCCACGCGACTCCGAAACGTCCAGCGAGTCGGCGAGTTCGCGCCAATTTTCTTTCGGTATCTCTCCGCAGGCATAGCTGAATTCGCTGGATCCATCTCGATGATCGCGAGGTCAACAGATCCGATTGAAAGAATCGTCAATCTCGTGACCCGGAATCGAGAGGGTATAGTGAAGAAACGTGCATCCGCGAGGAACGGCTCGGAGCAGGAACAACGAAACGTGGAAAACGTATCGAAACCTTGGGCCTTTATATGCTCTTCGAATGAATACCTTTAGGGGTTGCACGGCGCGAACAAAACGAAAAATCATCGATCGCTGAAATGAATGCCTCCTGGGCCTGCATGCTCGACTTTGCCATTCGGCCAGGTTATTCGAATGTCTGACTTTCGACGCCCGAGTCAATTTCGGTCGATCTCCCTCTCTCTCTGTCTCTTGCTCTCTCGTTCTCCCGACCTCGGGCTCCCAAGCCTCCTTTAATCTCTCGACCCCGATGCCGCTGGAAGAATGAAAACTCCGGGTAAAAAAAAACGTAACTCCGCGGAGACGATAATTACGTACGTATCTCGCCCAGCACCAGGTATTATCCGTAGCTGAGTTGGCAACCTTTTCGACTCTGGATGCCTGCCAGAGTAAATATCAATTTTACGACGTCCATAGATCCTTTCTATTTGGTTTGGCAATTCCGGACCGGCTTACGTTGCAACCAACCTAGTGCCGCGCACCCTTTCGTCGAGGGTTGCCCGCTAATCTAGCCCCAGCCGTGATCTTCGCCCTTCTGCCCTTCGATTCCGTCTCGCAAATGCTCTTACTTGTTGTATTTACTCGTTCGAATGCCGCCACCGAGGGCTTCTTCGTCTTCGACTTCGATCCTTCGCGACTCGTCTAGACTCGAGGCAACAAGACGGTGTAATCGAATCAAGGCTTGCCGTGGAATTCGTTATATATGCGATAGGTAGAAAACCAGCGGCGAAGCAATTGGGCCGAGGTGAAATCGCGAGATTCTCTCGTTAACGAATTCAGCGCGGTCGAGCGGTGCGGTTCCACGAGGAGAGCGATAATTGCGGGTCGGCGCGTTATCTTCGCACAGTTTCGAGGAGCTTGTTGCCGCTTTTAACGGTTAATTGAGTCTCCCTGGCATCCTTGTCGTTCTTCTTTTTTTCCCCGTGGGTTTCCAAGACCGGTTTCTACGTATTTGCAAACGGTGATCGTCGGCGAGGGCGCCGCGCCGACTGCCCTAAGCACCGGGGCTCGCGCGGCTCGTACGGCACGCAGAAGCGTAGAAGCGTACAGGCGTATGGGCGATCTACCGGTGCGAACGCTCGTCGAGACGACGCATGGTTCGTTTCATGGTTCGTTAACGCACCGTAACGTCTATTCGCGTAAGCGTTTTGTCCTGATACGGTCGAACGGGTTCAACGACTAACGGGAACCCTTTTCCTTCGCGCGACAGTTTCGATTAGGGATGGGATCAATTGCGATACGTACGAATCCGAGGCAATTTCAATAAACAAGTTTCATTCCATAGTTTTCGATTACTGCTTAAACGCAATAATGTTTCAATGATTATATCTGAAAAGCATTCATTTTATACAACATAGAAAAAATGAGGGAACGAGTACGCACAAGTTTCAAAAAGATACTAACAAGTACTTCGATGTTGAAAGGAATCGACTCTTTCACAAGCGGCACCCTAATCTTTAAAATCGGAACTACGTAGTTGGTTTTAAGAACTGTATTTATTAAATTAGTAACTATTTAAGAATAGTATTTCGTTCGCGATACTTGGTTTTACCATATTTCCTTTTTTTTTCCTTTTCTACAGGATGTGTCCATATGAACAGCCGATAGATTATGAATCTGTAGTACTTATACATGTTGAATTAAATTATGCAGTAAAGGGCGGCGTAATTGATTTGAAAAGTAAAGCGAATAATGATTAGAAAAATCAGAGAATTTCTGGTACGATATTCATAAAAGGTTCGGATCTATTCGACCAAGATTCGAATATACTTGCAAGTATTACTTCCATTTACCAAAGTACTTGTTCGAAACTATCTGGCATAGGTTCGAGTATACTTAGGAGTACACTGTTTCTATTTTTCGAAGTACTTATAGAGAGTTCGAATTCAATGAATCAAAGTTCTAACCTGTTTGCGAGGTACTTGATCAAATCCCTAGTTTCGATCCCTTCTTTAAGGTAGCCACCGATAGACTTTGAGTCTGTTCTCGCGAGTTTGAGATGAGTGGAGAAACTAGTCGTTGACTCGTCGAAAGATTTACACGATGCGCGGCTGCGGTTCGGTCGAGAGAAGAAAGGGGTAACGTGTCCTTTGGAGGCCGCGCCCTCGCCCGTTTACCCCCTTCGAATCATTTGCGCGTTTGCAAACGCCGCCGCACCGTTTACCGTTTACCACCGGCACTCCCACGCCACCCCTGCGTTCTGTTTTTTCTTGCCGCTGGTCGTGCGTCTTCTTTCTTCCATTCTTCGGTCTCGACGAGCTGCAGCGTAGGGCTGTCGCTGTCGGGTAGTGAGAGCACAAGCCCCTCGAGGGAACACTCTCGACCCCCGCGCAATCGTTCGAATTCGCTTAAACGAGCATCGTCGCGTAATTCACCGTGAAACGCGAAACCCGGCGAGATTCGGCTCCTACTTTTGCGCGCGGCCTTTCGATTCGAGTGCGACTCGCCCTTCCGAGTACTGCCACGATCTGCCCGGTAGCGAGATTTCCTTCTCCCCGGCACACAAAGTCAACCCTCCTATTACCTGGTTAATTCGAACCACGTTATATGGAAAGTAAGAATTAGTAGAAATCAGATTAACGCTAAACCTAAAAGCGATTCAAATGTTTTAGTTTACAAAAATGACGAGTCTCTACTTATTTATATTTTGTGTCAATTTTTACTACAATATGTGCTTGGATTAAGAAGCTTGTCGAATCAATTTCCATGTAAGCAACTTCATAATTTCGATAGCTGTAAGTTGCAAAGTATAAAACAGGTCATTTATACCGCGTTACAAGAAACTCATTGTCAGAGTTATATAAAAGAGTACTTTGTTATACGAGGGTTCACTAGGAATCGGGAGAATCATCCATCTCGCATCGTCTCGGTCGATTTTATTGCTAACAAGGAAAATATTTTCGCGAGACCCGCGCGCCACTGATAACGCGTTATCGGTCCATTGACTCGATACCGCTCGAACCTTGAAAATTACGCGCGATGAATCGCAAAGCTTGTAATTGCAACGAACGTTATCGAGCCGTTCCGATGCTAGTCCCACCCACCACCGACTCCACCACCGGCTAACCTAGACCTCTACCGTGAACGTTTCATCGGTACACGGAAGATGATTCGTTTTTCCGTGATGGTCAATTATGTTTGCTGGAAAGCTATTCGCGAAAGCCTAACCCGATTTGTTCCGGCGTTGTCTCGGTTGCCAAGAAATTTCGCGACAAAAAACCGATGGAACGTGTTGCCTCCGTGGCGCAATCGGCTAGCGCGTTCGGCTGTTAACCGAAAGGTTGGTGGTTCGAGCCCACCCGGGGGCGAATATCTTTTGTCAACCCCTTCGATCAGAACGCTACGAGGACGACGAACCTGTCCGATCAAGTTAGAAAATATACACGCTCGAGTGTCTCGTCCGCGCGATCTTTTTTATATTTTTTATCTTCGAGTCGTACTTGCTGAGCTAGAGATCGCTGTTTCGAACGTGTACCCGTACCACGTGAACCCTGTATGGAAATAGCAGTCCCGCGACTTATGCGTTTACGTTTTTCGATCGAATTCATCCCATGATCCGAATGGGCAGAGAAACGATGACGTCTACGGGCCTAGTGTGACCTAGTCAATTTAAATTTCGTTTGCTCGAGGCACACACACGATTATTTTCCGTCTCGTTAAATGGATATTGAAAATTACACGGATTCGGATCCAGATTCATTTACTACACGTGTACACGTGTATTGAGATACACGTAAAATAGGGATCTCTGCTCTCAATATATCATTAGAAATAATCGTAATGATAAAAACAAAATAAAAATAAAAAGAAATCGCCCAACGTGGGGCTCGAACCCACGACCCTGAGATTAAGAGTCTCATGCTCTACCGACTGAGCTAGCCGGGCTTACGAGCTTTTCATTTTCATTTTCACATTTCTCAAAAGAGTCTTTAGCGATATAATTCAACGAAATTATTCTATAATAGCGATTGCGTTAACAATAGAAGCTAACGATCCGTATATATATTTCGTTTGATAATGATTTGTATCTCCGGCTCTATCCAAAGCAAAAATATCCGCATTGTTCGATAGAGTTTGTTATCGATCTATCTAAAAACAAGAGAAAAAATTAGTCATCTTGTCTGTATGTTCATATTAGATAGGATAGTAAACAATTTTATCTGATTTTATCGTTTCGAGAGACAAAAAAAAATTATAGATTACGATCATCGATATAACCTAAATATTACGAGAGCTAATGTTTGCATGTTCACGACGATGCCTAGCAAAGCAAAGAGAGGAAGATATTGTTCATGGTTTTACTTTCCCAAGAAATATTAATTTGTTGCCAACAAACGTCACGGATCAGTGACGAAAAAAAAAACAAAGAAATGCATAAGATCGTTTCGTCTCGAGAGTCTGTAGGTGTCGCGCAGCAGACAAATACAGTTTTGCCGCGTGCAAAGTGTACTTCGTCGGCAGATAAAATATGTTACGACTTACGACACATTGTTCTCGCCTCTTTCGGGTTGGTTTTCGTTCGTAATGCGATGCGTCGCGTAGGTACGACGATGCGCCATAAATTTCCCTTTCGCCCGTCATTTGAAGCGATTCCGCGTTCCTCGATGCTTGCTGCTTGTCTTCGGACGTAAAAATCACCTATTGCATAAAGTTTATGCCATAAACTATCCTCGAAATCGTAGGGTAACTCTTGTTCGTGTACAACACGGATCTATTTAACCATTGATGACCAAACTGTCCTGGGAGCAACGTTGTTATCAAGCGTTCCTAAAAACGACATCAATTAACCCTTATATAGCCAACCAAAATGTATGGATTATTTATAACTAGACTGCGGATTTTTATGCGTTTATGAAGAAATTAGAAAAATTTAAGAATATTGTACTGTTGTTTTTACTATAACGAAGTCATTAAAGGAAGAAATCCATTTTTATTTTATTTTCGCTTCCAACAATAAATATAAAACATTTTTATTTTGCATAATGATCCTCACTCTATTTACAACCTTTTGTACTTAGCATATTTTCACAAATTCTCATTTTAAGACTATAAATTAATATAATAATAATTTATTTAATTTCGGCCTCGCGGTCAAGAAATTGGACTTGGTTTTACAGATCTACTATCTCACTCATCCCTCCATCCATCCATCCATCCATCCATATCCTATGCCATTTGTTAATCTAATCTATTCTAATCCTATAAATTAATATATTAGCGAGCAAAGAATGGGCATTCATTAACAAGTTGTTGAAAAAAATGCAGTTAACGATTGGTTACACAAGCGTAAAAAACCACGAATCTAATTCAATTGATTTTATCATCATGTTCACGAAATGTTCATTTTTAAATGGTGTTTTAATTATAATTTTTTTGATTAAATTTCACTCATATCTAACATTTTCGGCATTGCCGAACATCTAAAAAGTAATGTAGATGCATTGAATACGGACATACCAATATGAGACATCGATACATGACATTTTTTGGTTTAACTTTTCCTTGCGTAGCCAAGATATTTGCCTTTTTCCTATAAATGTTTATGTTATGTATAAAAGTTTACCTGTTTCCTACGTTATTATCCAGTAGATTTTTACGAGAAGATATAAGAAATCCAAATTTCGATCTTGCAGAGTCAAGGTTGGACAAGGTAACGCTATCATTTTGAGTGTAGTGTAGTAAACAGCAACGGTCGTGCATTGTGGGTCCCACAATGGCCACAATGCACAGCTTACAGAGGGAAAAAAGTTGACAGTGGTGAGATCACGGCGCAAGATTTCTCGCGCAGACGCGACGAAAACGGAAACGTGCGTATCTTATGATGACGAAGTAGCAGAGCCCTGAGACAATTAAATTGGCGGAAAAATACCAGTAGTTTACGGGGTGTTCAAGGTATTACATTTTACAAGGTAAAATTAGAGATTAGTATTACATTTTGTCGAGAATTTTACTTTATTAATTGTAAGGCTACAATCGCGAGAAATTTTGTACAGTATCTCACCACTGAGAGGAGTCGCTAGGTGGCGCCACAAGTATGCGGAGTTCTTGCAGTGTTCCGATCAGAACCAACATTTTTCGCATATGCGCGGCCAAAACAGTAACGTATCTGTAATGAGGTAGAGCCCTAAGAGCAACCATAGCCCGGAGACAGTTATATTGGCGGGAGTGTTATTTTAACACTCCTTCCCCATCCCATTCTCAAAATAAAGAATAAGTTTGAATTATATTACTTTTCAATGTTTCATTTGTGTATATAAGAATTTTTAAAAAGTCTGCGGGGTGCTCAAGGTTTTTATCAAGCAGCTTACGTTACTGATGTTGAAATCGCCGCGTATGCGTGAGAAAAGTGGACTCTGATCGGACACTGCGTTCTTGTTTGAGAGAAAAAAGATTTTGTTGTAATTTGAAAGTCGAAAAATTGAATTTTGGTCAGAAAAAGCGGGCTCTGGATCGCTGTGCGACGTGGCACGAAGAGTACCGCGAAGAGAGAGCTATTTTATTTTTAAAGCAATCGCGTAGTTTACGAAGCTTTCTGTCCAAGAGCATTGCCAGGAGCACCGCGTTCGCAAAGTGCCCCTAAACTGTGATGCATTTTTAAAGGAGAAACTGCTCCCCGGTCGACGCTGATAACAGCTTGAATATTGTCGTGCCTGAGAGAATGGAAAAAGCAGATCGTTTGAAGTGTACTTACGTGCGGCGTGGTCCACGGTCCAGTCGGTACGATCATTCAAAGACAAGATCGGAATCGGGATCGGATTGGGTTGGGTACGGTCGTAAATCTTTCGCGTTCTCTCGAACTTATCCCCTACATTCGGGCACCGTTCACTCGGAGAGTTTATTTGACCGGTGCAGTCGCGTACGATCGCGTGCTCGCGTACTTGCACGTATCGTGAATTCCTCACTTCTCGCGTCTACGAACAAAGAAAATTGAAGAATCGAACGCTCGTGGTCATCCATCGATTTTGAAACGCGTGCAATTCCGAGGATGCGACGAACGAAGAAAAAATGGCCTTCTCCGAAGAAAAGTGTCGTTCTACTCGTAGAATCTCTTCGTTGCCAACCATCGACGACGTAAGTAATTCTGAAATATTTAAATATTTAGCAATTCGATATCACCTCCTTAGCTTTGATCGGCCTCGCTGCTGTTTGTAAAAACTTGAAATATCGTTACTTTAACTTCAACCCATCCCACTCGACTGCACCTTCAAACAAATAAGTCGAACAAGACAACGTACACAACCTAACCAACAACTCGGATGTCTCGCTCGAGAGGACACGGAAAGATCGTTTGCAAAATAAAAATAGGTTTGCACTGCAATATCGTTCTTCCTTTAATTGTTTTCTTAAATCTTCGTAATTCGTCCACTGCTTTAAATTAGTCGTGCCCATTTCTGTCATAAATGCATCAAATCCGCAGTCTAGTAATTACAGTATTTGCAATATCGAACATATCTATTTCATTAAATTTGTATCGATCCAACTTCGTGACAAAATCTAATCTTACTATTTGATTCGCGAATAAATTCGTTCGAGTGGGCAGATTATCCGAGAATCATCTTTGTGTGTAAAAAGTTCAAAATTAATTCTTGTCGTAACATTACAATGTATAAACTCCCATCGTAATAACCTTTCTTCGGCGTGATCATCGTAGAAATATTGTTGAGGAGAATGTTGGCAAGCTTTCGCCGGGTAAAATGTTAAAAGGTCGAGAAATTTTTGTCGAATATTTTTGAATGCGATGGCAAAAAGTTACCGGGAAATCTTTCGTTCGAATTTCGAGGAAGAACGAAAAAAAAGTGGATCGACGAGGATGGGATTCGAACCCACGCGTGCAGAGCACATTGGATTAGCAGTCCAACGCCTTAACCACTCGGCCACCTCGTCTTCGGCTGGATCTCGATCCAAATATACGGTACACATTATTGGCCCGGGAATCGATGGAACGATTCCTCGTTATTTGTCGAGCAGGAGAAACCATAAATATTTTGCTTGTAACATATAGGAAGAAAAACGGTGCGTGGTATTAAACGTGATAGCGTTGTAGCAAGAAAATTTTTTACAAATATCGATGTTTATTTCGACCAGCTAATGTTGTACATGCTTGAACGCGTATGTATGCTTGCAAGTAGCAATCAGCATAGGGAAAATTTTAATTTAGACAATAAATAAACGTGTGATTTCAATTTCAAATAATAACCAAACTTTTTACTTAAATAAAAGTAATTTAAATAATTCCAAAGTCATCTATTTATTATTTATTATTTGCAAAGAAAAGATATTATTTCGATTGAGTTGGAAATCAAATAAATAGCTTTGGTCTTCTCATATTTCTTGTATTTTGTGTATTTGCATTGAACACGTGCACGTTTGTTGTCTCCTATACATGCCGCGAGCAGCTAGTTATTAATATATAAAAATACAATTTCATTTATTATTTGTCGCTACAAATAATAATAATGGATATTGTACTTGTAAAGAACGATTAACTTTATTATTTTAAATAATTCATTTAGACTTGCTCAAATAATAGGTAATTATTTTTGCTTTTATTTGAATATCCAAATAGCAATTAACTTGTTATTTAAATATTACCCAAAACTAGTAGCAACAGATAAGCGTCGCGATGATGCGTTCTTTTTACGCGAACTTCCCTCGTCGAAGGGGAAGGGGTATGAAACTTTTTCGAATAGCTCGGAAAGAAAAGAATCGCGCGAACAAAGACCGGGGGCCAGTTTTTTTCCGTCATAAATCGCTTTAGCGTAATAAGCACCGGCCGATCGATTAAACCGACGAAACCGTTATTGCAAAAGTTCCGAGCGATTTACGGCGGAGATAGGGGCTGGAATTTCGAGTTACGCAAAATCTTCACGGGAACTTTCTCAACGAACCGAAAATGAAGTTTGCAGATTCGAACGGTATTGCGTGTTGCGTCGTTCGATCGGTCTCGTTCGAGAACGAGAGCGACGTTCGTCTTTGGATAGATTAACGATGGTGACTGCTACATCGGGAAAGAAACGTGTTCGATGTGGTGCATCGGTTGTCCATAGACACGGAGGAAAGGTTGCTTTGATTGGCTGATCGCCAGTTTCCGTTCGTCCGCACTGCGACCTGCACTCGACCGTAGTTGCGCACGAGTTCGCGCAAAGTGGATTTTGTTGCGCCTTCTTGCATCACGTCGATTTCGATGCCGCACGAGTTCCAAACAGGGCTCGTACGCCTATTCCTATATCCACGCCAATACCAATACCTATACCTATACGTATACTCATTTTATGTATATTCATTTCTTTCATAAAGATGTGTCTGTTGACCCCTTGCCATATTTTAACGAGTCACACTCCTCATGAAGATTTGAAAGAAAGTCTAATAATTATGAGTGTGACGCCTTTCCTTCTAAATGAAATAAAATTTTATTCGTTTGTAATCAATATTTAATGCATTCAAATAAATGTAGCCTTGCAAAAAATATAAATTTTCTATCCTCTTCTACGACATTTTTCGGGATAAAGGATAAAATAAATGATACGGCAAGGGGTTAAATAACGATTACGAAGAATTCTAATATATCATCTGCTTCGGTTACGGTTCTCATCGCTCGTCAATGAAGTCGGACACTATATATAATACCGATTCCTTTGAATACACAGGAAAGCACAGGATAGTATTCGACCTAGAAAATAAGACATCGAAGATTCGTTTATTTACTTGCTTTATTAAAAGACCCATAACATGTATAAATTTTTCTTCTTATATGTATAACGATCTTGCAAAAAACGTGTACATTTACAGTAAGTCGATACAAGAGTTCGTTCTGGAACCGTGTCAAAAGCGAAATTGGAACCGTAACCAAACCTTATAATAGTTGGAAGTTTTGGTAGTCGATGTTACAACAGATTTCGAGCCATGTTAGGAACAATATAAAACTCGCGCGAGAGATAAACAAGGAACAATGAAAGGGAGAGAGAGTGAGAGAAAATAACGGCGTGATTCGATAATATGTAGACTGCGGATTTTTTTGCAAAATAAAACGTGCCTGTACTAATTAAAATCACCAGAGCTACGTACACATTTGTTTCGCTTCAGAATTATTTTATACGGTTGAAAATGATACAGGATTGTTTTAAAATTCTTTAAACGTTTTTACGAGCGTGTAAAGCAGGGCCCGTTAGATAGCCAGCTTGTCAAAACGTTTAAAAAATTTCAATTATTATTTATTATATTGTATATCTAGTCCGCTATAGATAGCCCTACTGACGAGTCATCTAGCGTGCTCAGGGCGAGACGCTCCCTTTCCTTTCACCCTCTCTCACACACTCCGCGGTCTAATAACGTATACATTGGCGTGGAAACCGATCGGAGATGATTGTTCAGCGATCGCCCATCACTAGAAAGCAACGAGAAGGTACTTTCTCTGTGAGGGACGTGGTTTCGTCCAAGGTGCCGAGGTTCGCTCTTAATAGAACGTCGGCGATCATCTTCTCGGCGATGATACTCTGCCGGGGCATCGACTTCCTCAATTTGTTGGCGACGTAGCGGCCAAACGTGTCGAACTCGTCGTCGGTGACGCAGGTGGCGAATGGCCTCGGGGAAACCTCGCGGGTGGTCGGCTCCTTTGTCGAACGATCGGCGGGATAGTTCTCTTGCTGCAGTTTCCTCTTGAACACGTCCACGCCGGACACCGACGACGAGATCCTCCTCGCGTACGATCCTTCCGTCTCTAGAATCACCGGTTGGAAGGTCGGTTCCGGACTGGCTTCCCGCGAAGGCACCGGAGATGGTGGTTCGATCTTGTCCACGTCGGCTTGAACAAACTAGAAGAGAACAAACAAAGTTGAGACTCCCGCGGACACGCCTGGGGAAAAATGAAAAGTCAAACTTTTTCTCGTCGGTGTTTAGAAAACTTTTCTCGGTTGCGCGTTAACCCTGCGTTCGACTGACCCCTCTGACGGGTCGTGAACGATATTTCACATCGAATTCTATTTATACATATTTTATTTGTGGCGTAGGTAATCTACGGTAATTTTTCTAATGCAGAGCGTTTGCACTTTATCCTGCAACATCGAGTCGCAAATTAATTTCCTTTAAACCAAAATAAAATTCGATTCAGTTATACTCGATAATTGAATGATTGTCTGGAAGGTTTTTTTTTAAACAAAGTCTTTCACGTTTCACTCTTTTTTCAATGGCGGAGGGGTCCATATCATGTGCAGGTTTTTATTTTTGCAATTCACGCTTGAGTTACAAAAGTTGCACTCCTATAAAATTTCAGAAACCTTACATAGGCCCTCCTTCCACACAACACATTCAATTAGTCATTAGAGAATATAATAGGCATACTATAAACATAAATTTGATCTTCTTTCTACAAAGTTTCAAACGACGACGATATTACAGTTATTGTAAGAGGTAAAATAAATCGTAGGGTACGGGGTTAATAATCGAAAGCGGTAGTTTGATCGTTCTTATAGGAAATAGGTAATTTTGATTTCCCGTACTAGCGTTCGTGTGATAGCTATATTGGTTGTCCATAATAAAATATTTGAGAATGTTCTAGCTCGTTGAAACACGTTTGATGTTCGGATCGATCGCGAAAGCCCGAAATATGCTTGTGTCTTGAAATTCCATTGACTCGATAGAGATTGTGCGGCTCGCACCGAGCGTTTGCTATCGGCCGCGCGAGGCAAGGCACAACGTGTCGTGTCGTCTCTGGTCGCATCTGTTGTCGCCACGCCATACGGCGCCATGCCACGCCGCGCCGAAGCAGCAACGTTGCATCGCATCGCATTTCCTTTTCTCGCCGCCGAAATAATGCCTCGAGACTCCGAGTGAACTCGATTAGCGGACGCATCGTTCTCGCGCCGCGGAATCCAGACTGAAAGCGAGCGTCTTTGTTCGGTTTCCGATTTGAGCGTAATTTCCTGCAACGCGTACGGCTCGACGACCAGGTTTCGGATCGATAAAGGTCTTCGAAGAGAAAGAGAGAGGGAGAACGCGGCAGAGGGAACGGGCGCGGAGGGGAGCAAGGAGAACCAACGAAACAGAGAAAGAGAGATAGAAAGAAGTGGGGAAGGGAGAGAGACGACGGCAACGGTGGGAGAAAGAGAGAAAGGGACTCGGTCGTATGCCGTATCGAAGACGTGTATCGTTAACGACGACGATGCGTCGCGTTGGCTGACGTAGCTTCGAGAAAAATCGTGGCCGAAAGCGCTTCGCCTAATCGATCGATTTCGTACGAGGTCTAGCGGGGCAAATAGTTTCGAGAGATCGTACCATCGGTTCGTTATAACCATCGCCGGGGACCGTTGGGTTCTTAATCATATCCAGATCGTCCTCCGTCGAAGGTCCCTCGTTTTGCTCGGCGACGAACTTGAGAATGTCGTAGTACCACAAGGACGACCTGTACCGAAGACGCGGGTTGTTGACCATTCTCTGGGAGCTCCGGACCTTTTTGTACTCGCGCCTGAACGCGGTCCTGAGAGTGTTGATCTTTCTAATGACTGTCTCTTTATCCGCGACCGGGTTCACCTCTCTGAGCTTGTGGACGAGGGCGTCGTACGCGCGATTCCGCAGCAATCTGTCCTTGTACCCCTTGTACCTGACCTGCCACAAGCAGGGGAAACTTCGGTACAGTTGAATGAACTCGGTGAGAAAGTCGTGCGTGTAGCCAACCAAATCTGGGCTCGCCATTCTGCCCGCTATCCAGCGATTCGACGCCACGATCGTTCTTCGCCGCGTTACCGCGTCCAGCTCGAGGCTCGAGAGTCACAAGCTACGGATGGAGTGGCCTACCAACCTGCCAGCATACGAACCAAACCGAGTCGAACCGAGTCGAACCGAGCGTTGCGCCAAAAGGAATTGGCGTTGGAATCGACCAAGCGATACGAAACACGAACGCACCGTGAATGACCACGCTCGACGACCGACGAAGAGCCACTGCCTCCGACTCCGAACTCCGACAGCGATCGGTCGCGTACACGCGTGCCTTTGAGAATGCTACGCGTTTGCTCAAACCATGTTGCCAGATCTCTACAACGTCGAACTAGGTTTGTCGGTGCTTGCGCAGCCAACGCTCGACGCTCGACGCTCTTCGTCGCTGCTCGGTCACGCCGTTCTTTCGTGACCACAATCGCTCGCTCACTCGCTCCACTCTACACTCTACCCAGGCCAACCGAACAAAACGTGGCTGCGGGTTTCGTTGCGCGCGGCCAGAATATTTCGTTGATCCCATCGCGCCGAAGCGATGGTCGACCATCGTCGATATCATGCGACCTCCGGACCACTCCCTACGTTTGTGCAAACTTTCCTGCTTTCCAGCTTGTCTTTTGTCGCGTCGCAACGAACCGCACGATGGACACGGTTTCTTCAGTCGCAGTCAACGTGACCACGCAAATACGTTTCGTCAGTCGGTTGAGGAGTGTCGTTGCTTGACGGTACTCGGCAGGCTTCTGGCGCACTTGTTCTTTCCTCCGCATGAAAATTAACCCTTCTTTCACGGATGTGGAGGAAAATACATTACGTACACCTCAGAAGGGGTTAGTGTGGGACTCTCCTCCCAGATGGTCGGGAAGGACTACTCACTAAAAATCTGAAGGAAAATAAGACCCCCCTCTACTAACTTTGACTCGGTCACGCTGACCCTTGTGATCCCGTTTTCCACATGTCTGGTTCAATGATTGGGTCGAATCCACACTTGTTCTCTGCACTTGCATGAAAATTGACCCTCGATCTTGCGGAACTTGGGTTCGTGCCGACCCATGCTTGTAAAAAGGTACCTTGTGCATTGGGTTTTGTTGTTACGATTTGTAGACGAGTCCACCGTCCATATCCCAACCGTTGGCCAACCGTAAACGCTAATAGGGTTGGTATCGTACTGCACTAGCGTGTACACCATGTTCTGGCAAACGCGCTTCAATATTTCGGAACGATAGTCTTGATCCGAGTCCGTCACCGTTTTCGTCGAACTGGCAGGAGATTGTCGACAGATTAAGTTCGACCGTTCATGGACCGAACAAATATAAATTACATGTGTTGCGGACAATGCAAACGACAAGAGAATATAAAGAAAACCAAACAAGCACATTCGCGCCGCGAGGTCGCATCGAGGCACGTGGTTCACACCGACGCGACGTACCACTACACCCCCACCGTAGATCGACGCGACGGCCATTAACCTGCCAGCAAAACAACTGACTGTTTCGCAGAAAATTTATAAATTCATTCATGTGTAGAAACACGTCGCGGATAAAAAGAGTTCGCTATATAATATGTATGCTTGGCCAATGATGGCCAACGGTTGGGAGTTGGTTGGGATACGGCTGGTGGTTTTGTCTACAAATTCCAATATTGGACCTACGACTTGAAATTATGAAAACTTTCCTACGAATATTCAGCGTTGGGTTTACAATTATTATAGTTGGTTAATTAACCCTCCACGGTATAGTGTATCGTATTATGTTTATTTTTCTGGAAATGTTATTATAACTTTTTTCAATATTTTGCCCTTAAATAAAACACAAAAACTGAACTTCTTTCAATTTTTTCATCCCAATTAAAAGAATCATGCAGTGAAGGGTTAATTAGAAATTTACCCAACCAATACAACTAAAAACTTGTTCATTATTATAATCCAAATTGATTTTTTTGTTTAACTTATTTATAGATACATACATATATATTCGCAATTTGTTACTGTCGCGCAATGGTGGGCTCACTAAAGTTTTATTGTGCGCAGCGTTGGTAAGGGGTAGTGGGTAATTAAGTTTTTTCATTTCGTGAGAATACATTGTTTAAATGTACACTATTTATGCTATACTATAAAAATAGTCGTGGAAGAGAAGACCAGAATAATATTCGTTTGTATTACAATGGCGGTGGCCCTTCGTTGGCTATGATCGTTGGGCCACCTGTATAAAAAGGCGACATTTCTAACTATTTGCCAACCAATGCCGTGGTTCTTGAATCACGAACTTCTTCGTTTCAGTAGGAATTACGAAATGTCGCGAACGAACCGAGAAAACGTTCCCATATAAGGTGCCTGTTCGCGCGAGCCGAATTCATTTGGCGCAACTCGGCTTGACCCGTCTCTACTCGACGCACCGTCTCTTTAATCCTCGTACGCTCCTCAAAAATAGCTGCATAAAAGAGACTAGGATAACAATTCACCTATTTTTATTGTACACGTTAAATCAACGCATTATGTTTCATTTATAGCGTCACATTTTAGCAAAATTCATTTCACAACGTAGACACAAAAGGATGAATAATTTTACACTTTGTGAAAATATTGAATGGGTGAATTTTCACCCTGAGGAACGTATGAGGGTTAATCCGACACGAAGTTCTACTAACGACAAACACTTCTCGGAGAACCTTGTGCATCGACATTTCTAACTCCTCACTGGTTATTCCAATCGAAAGAAACAAACAAAAGTAAAACAAACGAAAAGATGCTCATGAATGTAATAGGTTGCCATAAGATATCGAGAGCGCTTATCGATCTTCTATGCGGTAGTTCGACTGGAGTACAGATCACGGCGAACGCTCCAGAGTTTCGAGAGAATCTTAGCGACGCGTAGTCGCGAGGCAAAGCCTGTCGAGTCGAGAGTCTCGTATCTGTTTCTCTGTTCGCCTCTCTTGCTCGCTCTCTCCGTTCGACGAGCACCGATTCTGCTCGCTCTCGCGTCGTCAGTCTCGCGAGTGTCAGCCGCGAAACGACTCGTTCTCTGTTCTCTGTCGAGCGGCGTCTGGCACCGTAGCAGATCCGTGCAAAATGAATTTTCGCGGTTCCGAGAGGGTGGTTGGTCGGCTCCTTTGTATTCTCGAGCCAGCCACTTTGTACTTTTCAATTTAGCCTAGACGGTATTTTTCCGCGACCGATATCGAACGCGAAGCCTCGGATTACGGAAGGATTACGCGAAGAGAGAGCCTCCGACGAATTGAAAGGAGGCTCTCGATCGAAGAAAATTTCTGTACCTTGTATTCGAATCCGCCAGTTCTCCGCGGATGTTTCGAAACGCGTGCGTGATGGGAGAAGTAACAGGAACGAGAGATGTGCAGACAACGTTGACAACGACGACGAAAGAATCGCGTAGGTATGGCTCGTTGGCAAACAATAAGACGAAAATGGAAACGGCGCATTTGCAGGAGTGAACCGGATAAGGCGAACGGAAAAGAAAAAGAAAGAGAGAGAGAGAGAGAGCAAACAGAGGGGGGAAACAGGAGGACACGAAGGAGAAAAGAGTAAGAGGACCGATGCTAATCCTCTTTGTATGGAAAAACCAAGTGGTCCGTCGAGTCGACTACCAAGCAGACTTTCGAACAAGCTATTCAACCGGTGCAATATACCGTGCTAGTATAGCGCATCCCGTCTAGACGACGGTCGACTTTTCTATGCGAACGAAAAGTTACCTCGTTATTTCGCGAACGAACCATGGAAAGCAGGAGAACGGCCAAGAAAAAGGAAAATCGAGATGGAGCGGTGCAGCAGCGTCGAGCTTGCTCCGCTCCGTATCCGCGCGCGGTCTTCCGGTTATCGAAGACGCGCCTGCCCGCCCGGGTTCTCGTGTAATCGCTCGATGGGTTCTAATCGGTCGATCGATCAGTCCCTGAGACGTTATCGCGTTCAACGATAAGAATGGTGGCCGACACACCGTGCAGCTTCACTCCATTTTAAAACCGTTTCCGTCGAACAATCTCTCGCGTACCCAATAACCTGGTTTAATTAAATTCAAAACGGACGGACCTGTCAGTCGTTTCTTCGATATCCAATAACCGCGACGTACGAGCGGTTGGCAAACACCCAGGAAACTGGTGCAAACTCCGTTTCAACGACTTTATCTCGCCGCGAAGCGCACAATACTGCCCCCCATACAGAAATATCGGTTGAATATGCATCCTGACGGACGGACGCACCGTACACGCGCCACAGGCCCTTCTATTGTTTCGAGGTACTACGGAGTATAGTATACTAAAATACATATAAACTGTGCGCGATGTACACGACAGTTTGCCTCGTGCTCGGTCTATCCTGTCTATCGGATCGAAACTCGGCTCACTTCCTCGTTGCGTACGGTTGGAGAACGACACAGACCGGTATCGAGCCTCGGCAGAACCGAACAACCCAACTTTGTTCGCGAGTATTCCTATCGTCAGACTCCTTTGGAGAAATCATCGGTAGCGAACCAGCGATACCGGAGACGTTGCAACTGTTGCAAGACTGTCGGCAGAGAAACGATAACACGGGGTTGTTTACCCGAGGAGAACGGAATCGAGACGATTGTCTATCTACAGAAGATTTTCCCCGAAGAACGTTTCCACGAACGTTGTTTGGTACGAGGAGGCGTATCGTACAACGGTAAAAACTTTCATAGTCAAATTCGTATATTTTTGTACTCGAACCCCGCCGTTTGACCTGTAACAAGATTAATCGTCGTACCAAACAACATTTTTCGATAGGTCCGAGGAGAAGAGGGAGGGAACGGGGAAAAGTTTGCAGACGAGCGATTTACTGAAAAAATACGTTCGTTTATTTTCTATTAATAAAATTATATAATAAATTCTTACGGCTTAGATTCGAATGTCGATTAAATTAACCAAAGAAGGCATCGTGCGCGGAGCCCTCTGTCGCGGAATTTTGTAGCATCGACGCAGGGTAATGGGAAGAATGATCGCCGGTCCCAGACTGTTCGGGCCCGTCGACGGATATCCCAGGATTCCCGTTTCCCCCTCCACCAGGTCCGGGTCCCGGACCCGCTCCGGTCCCACCGGCGGGGCCCGATCCTCTCAAGGGTTTCACGTCCTGCGAGCTCTCGTACATCGTTCGGTTCTGCTGGTTCTGCGAGTTGATCTCGTTGTAGACGAGCTCCTGGATCTTCAGCCTGACGAACATCTGTCTGTCGAGCGACAAACTCTTGAGAGGATTTCGAACGCTCATCAGGAAGTGGTAGGTGTCGTCGAACTCCTCCTCCTGGGAGACTGTCAATCTCTTCTGTAGATGCTCGTACCGTTTCCGATCGACCTCGCAGTAATCGTTGTCTATCACGTCCATCAAGCTCCTCTTTCGGCCGATCTTGTTCAGTTTCGGCGGCGGCATCACGTGATGAAGACCGTCGTCGTTCGACAGCAGGGACTGGCAAGAGTCGCCGTCCAGGTCGTCGAACCGGGTCTCCTCGTGGCCCTCGAGAATGTCGATCTGCGGCTCGATCTGTGTCCCTTCCGGCGAGGATCGAAGGACCGCCGAGCAGTTCTGCGAAAGGGCGCAACCGATCACCCGGGAGTTCATTTGATCCCGCAAAAAGAACAGACTCTTGAACCAAACCCACTTGGAATCGTGCTCGACGCCGCCACCCTCGCATTTCCCTCGGTAAGTCTTCTTCAGTTCGTTGCGAAAGTTGTCCCGCAAGTGTTTCCATTTCGATTTCGCGACGTCCGCTGCAAACCAACAAACGATATCACCCGATTAATCCCATATCTATCTCTCATACGAAACGGGCAAACTTTTCGCAGCGGTCCTGCCCCCCTTCCATTTGTGCGCGTCTAATTCGATTACTCGTCTGATCTCGCCTCGTCTCGTCGCGTCCCGTCTCGTCTCTCGTTCCCACGACCCACGCGCGCCACGACCGCCGAGTAGTCGCGAGCTCGCGTCCCGCTAACATCTATCGATCGAACGAGTGCCCGTGCCCAGTTAATTTCGTGGCCGATGCGCAGGCGTTTCCGCGCGCGCGTTCCCACACCGCTCTGCCGCTCGTTCTCGATCGCTTTCGACCAACGCAAATTTTTGTCCATCATCTGTCTTCCTCCTCGAGTCGACGCGCGAGAAGAAAAACAAAACCGATCTCGACCAAGCAGCAGATTTTTTTCTTATCCCACAGAAATCGAGCAGGACGGTGCGCGACCTCGCGCGGAACGCTAACCAAACCAGACGGCGGCGACGCTTTCGGTGCCTCTGTTATCGATGTTGCAACTGCTCGCGCGCCGGAATCGGCATTCGAACGACTCGATTCGACCTGACTCGACTCGTCTCGATTGTCGACTCAGGCCGATTCGAGTCGATTCGAGCGGGGACGAGATCGATCAAAGTCGGAGAGAAAGAGGGGACACGGGCGTGTGCATCGCATGTCAAGCCGGTAGGGGCTCGATAAGGGGGAGTAAACGTGTATCCGTAAAAAAACGGAGAGGGATAGAAAAGCGAACGCGCGTGACGGGGGGAAAGAGAAAGAGAGAGAGAGAGAGAGAAAGACAGAGTAGAGAGAGAGAGAGAAAGAGAGAGAACAGTTCGACGCAGGCGCGTGTAGCTCGCTGCGAAAGAAGAGAGAAGAGAGAAGCGAGAAGAGTGAGAAGCGAGGCGCGGAGTGTACTCACTGGAGACCTCGCAAGCCCTCGCGATCTCCCGCCACATCTTCAGGATGACGTCGCGATTGTGGTAGTTGACGTTCTTCTGGTCCCAGATCGCGGGCCTGGCGTGCACCTCGGTGATCAGTCTCTGGAGATCCATCGTCATCGCGTTCCTACGGGCGCTCGCGTTGCATCTCCTGGACGATCGCTTGTTGGCGGCTCGACGGTTGAGAAGCGTGATGCCGGAGCTGAGGGAGGAGGCAGCCGCGCGCGAGCCGCTTCCTCCTCTGGATACGATTCGTTGAGATTCGTTGGTGTTGTGCGAAGACCGATTTTTCGAGGGTTGCCTGTTGCTCGGTTCCTCGATTGGAATCGCAGCGTCTTCTCCCGGTAGAAGTTGTTGCAGTTGTTGTTGTTGTTGTTGTTGCTGCTGTTGCTGCGACAGTTGTTCGAACGGGGGAATCGCGTCGGTGGTTGTTTCGGCGCTATCGCCGCCGCCGGCAACGTCGACGACCAGCTCGTCTTCGTCGTCGACGGTACTGTTTCGTCGCTGCTGTCGCCTCCTCTTCTTCCTCTTGCGCCTGGCGATGCGAGAGCTGCCGGCCGAGGAGGAGCTCGCGAAGCCGAGCCGAGCAGAGGATCGCAGGCGAGACGAATCCAGGGCTTTTTCCTCCTCGACTCGTGCACGCGTGCCGCCGTCCATACACGGCCGGTACACGCGCGCGTCCAGCCGGGAAGACGCGTACCCGCTTCAAACGGTCAACTCGGATCCGGACCCGGATTCGGATTCGGATTCGAATTCGGTCTCGACTTTTCTCGCGATCTCAGTTTCGACCTCGGCCCCTCGGTGCTCGTTTTCGGTCTCGCTCGCGCTCTCGGTCTTGTTTTCCGCTCGGCCCGTGGTCGTCCCGTCCCGTCGCGTCCTCGTCGTCGTCGTCGTCGTCGCAGCCGTCGTGGTTGTCCACGATCCCGTCGCTGGGCCGAAACGACACCAGCCTGGATTATTACTAGACGACACGCACACCTTCTCTGCTGTCCGCTTGCTCGTCGGCTAGCGTTACCACGGCGAGCGAGCCCGAGTTCCTGCCTTCCTTCACTTTTGCCCACGGTTTCAGCTTCGGCTTCGGCTCCGCTCGGCCCAGCTCGGCTCGACCCGCACGCCACCGCTCGTCACCGCTCGTCACCGCTTGCGATCCGCACCGGGCTTCCCTGCTGCTCGCTTCGCGATCGCTTCTTCGAAGCCGAGCCGAGCTGAGTCGAGCTGAGTCGAGCGGAGCCGAGCCGAGCCGAGAGCAACGTCTCCTCGCGGCTCGCAACCGCGCCGCTCCGCTCTGCACCGCTCCGCTCCGCACCGTTCCGCTCCGCGCCGCTCCGTACCGCTCCACACCGCTCCACACCGCTCCACATCGTCCACGCAGCGCCGAACCAGCTCCTATCTCTCGCGATCTCTCCCTCTTTTTCTTATCGCGCTGCGGTGCGGTTGCTTCGCTGCTCGCTCCTCGGGGGAATCTAGAAGAACTGCAAGGATGCGTTCGCGGCATTCTCAGTTTTCCTGATTTACGGATAGGGACCAGTCCTTTACACGCGCGGACTTCTCGCCGCGACCTCCGTTCCCATCGGAATCACGCGCGGAACGACGCAATGCCGCTTCAATGCTGCCGATTGCGACTTGCAACGCGGAACGGGCTGGGATGATCGTTGAACGTCTAACTCGAGCGTTTTCGGCTCGGCTCGGCACCGCTCGACGCAGCCCGACGCCGCCCGGCTCCACTCGATTCCTTGCGCCCGCATCGTCACTCGACTCCTGCGGGACCCTTTTTTTTTTATTAACGTTCTGATAAACACTCATTACGAATCCCCCTTCCTCTAGAGGACAAGTGGGCTAACACCACTAAGACTCCATTAGGACTTAGAATATTTAAAAATATTGTTTAAATCCTAAACGCAGTCTTTTTTAAAAAATTCTTTTTGAATATTGCATTGTCATCCAGTTCTGAGCTATGTTGAAAGTTTCAAGTCTCTAGCTCATCGGGAAGTTTAGAATCAATTGCAAGATTTGTATCGAACAGAGAGACGGAACAATAATATAGAAAAATAAAAACGTGGTGAAATAACAACGCGAGTTCCTGTTTTATTAGCATTCCCGGGAGCAAGAATTCAAAACCAAACGTGTACGCCTATGAACTGCACAAACATATTCCGTACAATACGATTGACAATTACGAGGGGCAGGTTTATGCTACCCATCTGGCCAAAACGCCATAACTGTATAATTACAATATTGCTATTACATACATTAGTACCTTCAGAAATGAGTACCTCTGTTAAGAAACAGTTGTTGTGAGCATCGTTAAAATGGCCTCTCTAAACGAACAATGGATAAAAACAAATAAAAAGAAACGATGACATCATTGAGCTAATGCAGAGGGGGCTAGGATCTTTTCTGTTGATTTTTTCCGGGAGATAAACCCCTGCAAATGACTCCTGCGAAACTTGTGCCAATCATGATCCAATCAACGACCCAGAACGCATCCGTGCCAGAATCCTCGAGTGTACTCGCATCTCTTACCCAACTCCGACCTTGCTTACCTCCCCGTCGTAATCCATTCGCGCATTCGCAAAATAACAGGAAGCGCATTGTAGGGTGTGTGTGTGTCTGGTATAGGTCTATAGGTGTAGGACGTAGGGCGTAGGGTGCAATGCGATCGATAGCTCGGTACCACGCGCGGATCGTCGATGCAAACGAGAATTTGTTCGTTTACTTTTCCACCCGTTTTCCCCTGGAATACTCTCGACCAAATAATGATAACGTTCTCTCCAAGCGTTTACCGGGAATTCTTTATTGATCCGTTTTAGACTGCTGTGTAGTCGTAGTGATTTATCCAAGATTTCTTCAATTTCCGTGTGATGAACTAATACAATTTCGGTATAAGAAATGGCAAGAGAAGTGTTATTTCTTATTTATACATTGTAGAAATAGTAAAATATTGTTTTTGGAGTTTTCAAAGAATAGTTGGACGGTAATTATACGATACTAGATTTAAGAAAATCGTACGCGTAGAAAAGCATGCGCGACAGAAGTGAAATTTCTTGCAATCTAGTAATGAACGACCAAAATTTTTGACGCGAAGAAGGACAGTGTCTAATAAATGCTTTGAACTATGTCTCTTTCTTTCCCATACGCTGTCCACCTTTGCGTCGAAAATTAGGATCTTTCATTACTAGACTGCAAGAGGTTTCACTTGTGTCGTGCGTGTTTTTCTACGCGTATGATGTTTTCCATTTTATTCTATTTTATTTTATAATTGTGTGGCATCGCCGCTACCCTTAGACCGTATATGTATATTATTTTATTAATTAAGAGGATTAATTCAGAGAAGTTATTTATTATCTGCCGTATCCCATATCTCAGCCTGTTCAACACGATTTCTATGAGTCCAAAAATTCAATTTCAGTCGGTATGTTGTCCACCATGTTGTCCCAGTCGTTGCTATTGCGGAGCACCGCGGTGTCCATGTCCATCACCTGAGGAGTACCATCGGGCCTCGGGATTTTCTCGTTGATCTTCTCCAGCTGCTCACGGATAATTTCGGAACCCCTAGTCTCCACTGTTTGGATTATCTGTTTCTTGAATGAACCGACGAAAGCGTTGATCGCGGCACTCAGGATCTTGTCAATCACGCCACCTTGGAGCTTCACATTTATCTTACTAAAACGCGAGAAGATTCAATTGAAAATCACGAAGCCGAATGAGATTAGACGATAAATTCAAGGACAATAATTACCTGACAGAGGTAGTCTGGAACGATTCCAGACCGATCCTGTAACGCTCGAGATCTACCTTCAGTACCGCTCGCAACTTCGTGTCAGACAAACGGGCATGTAAGGCCCCCGATCGAGAAACGATCCAGTACTTGAACTGGTAATCGTAGGCGACCTGAAACACCCGAGAAACGTCGATCAAGTTGCCGTTCTTATCGGGAGTGTATATGGCGAGAAATGGATGAAGCAGATGGGCGTCTTACATCGATAAAATCTAATCCCAGCAGCGCGTCCAAAGTTACTGTTTTATCTTTGTAAGATACAGCCACGTCGCCGCTGCGCTTCAGCTGAGACAGTCCTTGCATCCAGCCTTTCTTCAAGTTGAGCACTCCGTTCATACCGAGTATTCCGTGCTAGAACAGATCAACGAATTCTTTCGGTTCCAAAAATATACAAATCTTTAATCCTCCTCCGGAACCCTATATCTCTTGATTCAAAGTATCAAATAAAAAAGTTTGTAACGATTAAATGAAACAAACAGCTACTACAACAAGTTCAACAGAATGACTATTCAGTTTACAAGAAGTATCTATTACCAGAAATATGTTAAAAAGAACAATTGATAAATAGAGCAGCGAATAAAGTTTCTTTCTCAACACTGCTTACAATTCGCGCCAAAACGAGAGCGTGTGTAATATTTTTATATCAGTAGCTAATTTACAATTCATAATCAATCATGACACGAGTGCAGACCTAGGTAAAAAGTATTTTAACTAAGGAATACAAATATTTGCAAATATTATTTCTCACAACTGTGTTACATATAGTTCATTTGAAACTAACACTAAATTACTGTTTCAAATGAAACATATGTAACATAGTTTGGAGAAATAGTATTTGCGAATACTAATATTTGTATTTCTTAGTTGAAATATTTTTTACCCAGGTCTGCCGGGATGGCATCGTTAATATTTTTCACCTTCAGTAGCTGTATATACAGCTAATGATAAGTCGGACGGAAATTGTCAAGACGGCAACCATATAGGACTCAAAGAAAGTTACCAGCTCCTTTTGGATGTCATGCATTTTCAGAGGATCCAATCCTTTCTTTATGATAAGGTCTTTTATCACAGGCAACACATCGTCGAAGATTTCGTTGATATTGGCATCCAGTCCTTCATTGTTCCTCAGCTTCAATTCCTGGTCTCTGTAATTGAGTCAAAAGTGATTTCGTTAATTCGCGAATCTGCGGAAACGTCCGTTTCATTTTTTACTGGCAAGAGAACAGTATGCTTACGGCCCGAGTGCGTCGGCTCTCGCTCTCAAAACTCCTAACGCGGTAACGCACAGGAATGTCAGAAAACTAATGTTAAGAAAACCGGCCATTATGTATTTCTTGAAATAGCCAGACGAATTGCAAATGATCCACTTTCAACCACCTACTACTACCGGCTCCTCCGATCATCCCCAGTTTTATTGACACGTCGCTCAATTATCTCATGTGATCTTATCGCGATATCGATTTGTATCCTCATTATCGTACTTAACAAGTTAAACATAACATGATACGAGCGATACGGATTGTTTTTTCTCAATCGGAGATACGGCGTTCACCTCCTGATCTGTAGTGATTGCGAACGGCTACTTCCTACACGAAGATTGTTGTTTGTTCGTGGAAATCTTTTTATTGTAGAGTAGTTGAAACACACCCGCAAAAAAGAAGATACAAACGATGTCGTGTGATACTCGAACGATTGTTCAGCTGTGTTTTTAACCCGTTCGGATA
Organism: Lasioglossum morio; assembly: GCA_916610235.2. Classification (NCBI taxonomy): domain Eukaryota; kingdom Metazoa; phylum Arthropoda; class Insecta; order Hymenoptera; family Halictidae; genus Lasioglossum; species Lasioglossum morio. The sequence goes on from OU744326.1 coordinate 24,659,196, forward strand.
ATATAATCGGTAGGATAGTCGATGCTTATTTTTAAAATAATAGTATCGTATTTTGAAATAGTATCTATAATATAATTGTGATAATAGTATAATAGTATCTTATTTTTAAAAGACGCATCAATTTTTTCGAGGATTTTCCAGTTTATTTCGAAATACGTGGATTTCAGACAAAATCTAATCTATCTAAAAAAAATCTAAATATAATCTAAATAATTGCATTGCGCTGCATGCATCAATTGATTTTCGATCGATCGTTATCTCGTACATCGGTCTTGATTGATTATGTTGTTACAAATTTGCGATTCGCCACACGGGCACAAAAGATAAGTTTGGATCGATGACCGTTCAAAGTCGATGAACGGCCAAATTGGTCGTGGCGAATTACGTTGGGTCGCGGAAGATCTGACGGAGAAACTCGCGGATAAATAATCCATCCACGATATTGAATTTCTGGTTGTGATTCCAGGTTTCAGAATCGAGTACAAGAGTTTCGCAAAAATGTCAAGTGGGTTTATTCAGCCATTGATTTTTTTCTTTTTTTATTGTAGAAGATCTCAAATGAGATTTATTTCAACATGAATATAGTCACAATACAAAAATTACAAACTGATGGAAAATTTAGACAAAACAGAAAATTAAAAGTACAAAACCATGAAAGTATAACAAAACATAGCACAGCGAATCACTTATACATTAAGGGCGCAGCTTTTAAGAAATGAAACCGTACATTTTTATTTTGTTTGTTGAATTAACACCGTTTTATTGGGTGATAAGTCTAAGGCAAGATCAAAAAGATACCGATTTAAGATTTGTATGGCTTTTTCAATAGAACAGGCTCCTGTAGGCACTAGATGATGTCGTCATATAAACGGCAAGATCGTCAGCGAATTGTGAAACAGAAATATGCCTCTGAACGTCAACTGCAATATTGGAGATGTACAATATGTATAGCAAATGGCTCAAAACACCACCCCGAGGAACACCTTTAAACGAGAGTCTGGGAGTGTCACCAGAATCTGAGGTGAAAATGAACCTCTCATGTGTGAAAAACTTAACAAAGTTCAAGGCTCTAGTAGAACACCCAAAAGAAGCCAGTCGAGACAGTAGAATATCTGAATTTACATTATCGAACGCACCCTTTACATTAAGAAAGGTAACAATGACTTGTTTCTTTTTCTGAGAAAGCTTCATCCACCTTCAAAGCCAAATTCGTTATGTTATCGATACAGGAATTGCCTTTACGAAAACCATGTTGGCTTCTAGGAAGTAGATCCTTACTTTCTACCCACCACTGCAAACGATTCTTGATTAGGGTTTCAAACAACTTACATAAACATGATGTGTGGGAAATAGGGCGAAGCCCAACCCCATCGGCTTTATTAATAAAAATAACAAAAGAGTTTTTCCAGCTAATAGGATAATCATTAGCAGAGAACATTAATATTAATATAATTAATATAACTATGTCTGGAAGTTTCTTAAGAATATCAAACTCTATCCCATCCATTCCAGGTGCAGAAGCTGACTTTTTTTAGTTAAGCGCTAAATTCAATCCCGAACTAGAAAAACAAGAATCCAAAAAGGATTAAACTGTGAGGCGGGAATTATTAACACAAGCGCGAGGGGCAGGATCAGAATTAAGCGAGACTCATTAAAGTTTAATACTGGGAATATATTTATATATATATATATTAACGTAAGAAATAAAAGTACAATACTCGAGAACTAACGCTAGAATTGGTAATGAGATCGAAGTTCGAAATGCGCGAAAATAATGAGACCGCTCGAGGGCGAATGGACGCAAAAAGTAGAAGGACCGTTCACTTCGAAGCAGTACTGCCAGATGAGGGGAATCACGGTGATATGATGTACTCCCTCTCTGATGACCAGAGTAATATGTGCACGCGCAGCGTGTCTACAGCTTAGTGTGAGGGACGTTAGGGATGGTGATGGAATAAGATAGTGGAAGGGGGAAAGGAGGAGAGTATTTCCGAAAATTTGGGTACCGTTTAGTGCCCATCTGGCAGTACTGCTTCGAAGTGAAACCTAGAACTGCCGCTGCTTGGCCCTGCCCGGACCACCTTGACATGGTAACAGCGTGCTTGACACGATGTTTTGGCGTCGGCTTGATGAGTGATTCCGGTGATTACGATGACAGCTTATATTTACGGTTATACTCTGTTCCAGGAGAGTGTGTATCCGTGTCGCGCATCTCGGAAGTTGGTGAGGAGGTGCCGCAGCGAGCCCATCAACTCCCACCTCACACTTTCTTCCTCCCCACTCACTGCGAGTTTAATATAACACTGGCATCGCGTGGCGGGCATCGGTCACGCTGTACGCATGATTTCTAGATTGGGAAGGGGGCGGATGGAGTGGGAGATGCGCGAGAATTAACGAAAATCGGTCCAACCGCAGCTACACACTCCCGTGGAACAGAGTATAGTAACGCTGCGGATGTTATGTGATATGGAATTACTACTGGGGAAACATTAAGATACGGTTACGGTTATTATAACAGGATGCTTACAGTAAGATATGGCTGGTCATAAGGAACGAGATTACCGAGAGTTTGGTCGGATATGATTACCGGGAATTATCGTGGCTGTAGGGATCGGAGGTGATCTAACGAATATTATATGCTTAATAACTATTAACTAAGCCTACGGACTCTGATGGCACGTCGGCAGACGTGACATACGATACTGGATTTTAAAAAAATCATACGCGTAGAAAATCACGCGCGACAGAAGTGAAACTTCTTGCAATCTAGTAATGAAACCAAAATTTTTGACGCGTCTCTGTCTTTCCCACACACTGTCCTGCTTTACGTCGAAAATTTTGATCGTTCATTACTAGACTGCAAGAAGTTTCACTTGTGTCGCGCGTGTCTTTCTACTCGTGTGATGTTTTCCATTGTATTCCATTTTATTTTATAATCGTGTGGCGTCGACGCTAACCTTCGACCCAGTGATGCCAGTAAGGGACAAAACGGACCCTCGGTACTCTCCTCCTTTTCCCCTTCCACTATCCTATTCCATCACCATCTAACCAGTGATGCCAGACGGAGGAACCTGGAGGAACTTACCCCTCCGACTGGGCCCCCCACTCTTACTTCTACTGCGCACGTGGTACACACGAACGTACCTCTACTCTGCCTGTGAGAGACTCACAAGAGTCTGAGAAGTAAGAGTGGGGGACCCAGTCGGAGGGGCAAGTTCCTCCAGGTTCCTCCGACTGGCATCACTGCATCCAACGTCCCCCACACTAAGTCGTACACATGCTGCGCGTGCACTTATTACTCTGGTCATCAGAGAGGGGGTACATCATTTTACCGTGATTCCCCTCATCTGGCATCACTGCTTAGACTGTATAGGGTCTAAGCCGTTAACGTACTCTACTCTTCTACAGGTTCCCCCTCTACGTACCTAACTATGTATTCCCCTCACGCGATCGGAATTTTCGTAACGCTTGAAAATTGTCCCCCGTGAGCAAAGAAGTTTCACTTCAAAATGTGTTTTTTTTTTTGCTTACCAGAATTGCATTGGAGGGTCTAGGTAAAAAACGGATTAATTCACAGAAGTTATTTATTTTCTGCCGTATCCCATATCTCAGCCTGTTCGACACGATTTCTATACGATCACGAATTGAATGTGAGTCGGTATGTTGTCCACCATGTTGTCCCAGTCGGTGCTATTGCCGAGCACCGCGATGTCCATGTCTATCTCCTGAGGAGTACGATCGGGCCTCGGGATTAGCTCATTGATCTTGTCCAGATGCTTACGGATAACTTCGGAACCCTTATTGTCCACCGTTTCGATTATCTTTTTCTTGAATGATCCGATGAAAGCATTGATCGCGGCGGTCAGAATATCGTCAATCACGTCACCTTTGAGCTTCACATCTATCTCACTAAAACGCGAGAAAATTCAATTGAAAATCACGAAGTCGAATGAGATTAGACGATAAATTCAAGGACAATAATTACCGGACAGAGATAGTTTGGAACGATTTCAGACTGATCCTGTAACGCTCGAGATCTATCTTCAAAACCGCTCGCAACTTCATGTCAGACACACGGGCAGACAAGGCCCCCAATCGCATAACGATCGAGTACTTGAACTGGTAATCGTAGGTGACCTGAAACACCCGAGAAACGTCAATTAAGTTGCTGTTCTTATCGGGAGTGTATCTGGCGAGAAATCGTTGAAGCAGACGGAGTGTCTTACATCGATAATATCTAATCCCAGCAGCGCGTCCACAGTTACTGTTTTATCTTTGTAAATTACAGTCATGTCACCGAAGCGCTTCAGCTGAGACAGTCCTTGCATCGAACCTTTCTTCAAGTTGAGCATTCCTTTCACGCCGAGTATATTCTGGAACAGATCAACGTATTCTTTAGGTTGCAAAAATATACAAATCTTAAATCTCCTCCGGAACCCTATATCTCTTGATTCAGAGTATCAAAATTAACCAGTTTGTAACGATTAAATGAAAAGAACAGCAACTACAATAGGATCAACAGAATGACTATTGAGTCTACAAGAAGTATCTACCACCAGAAATATGTTAAAAAGAACAATTGATAAATAGAGCAGCGAATAAAGTTTCTTTCTCAACAACGCTTACAATTAGCTCCAGAACGAGAGCGTATGTAATATGCTCATATCAGTAGCTAATTTACAATTCATAATCAGTCATGACACGGGTGCAGACCTAGGTAAAAAATATTTCAACTAAGGAATACAAATATTTGAAAATATTATTTCTCACAACTGTGTTACATATAGTCCATTTGAAACTAATACTAAATTACTGTTTCAAATGAAACATATGTAACATAGTTGTGAGAAATAGTAGTTGCAAATACATATTTGTATTTCTTAGTTGAAATATTAACTTCCCGATTTATAGGGAAGTTATTGTATTTTTTATTCAGGTCTGCCGGGATGGCATCGTTAATATTTTTCATCTTCAGTAGCTGTATATACAGCTAATGATAAGTCGGACGGAAATTGTCGAGACGGCAACCATATAGAACTCAAAGAAAGTTACCAGCTCCTTTTGGATGTCAGGCATTTTCATAGGATCCAATCCTTTCTTTTTGATAATGTCTTTTATCATAGGCAACACATCGTCAAAGATTTTGTTGATAGTGACACGCACTACTTCATAGCTGTCCAGCTTCAACTCCTGGTCTCTGCAAACAAGTCAAAAGTGATTTCGTTAATTCGCGAATCCGCGGAAACGTCCGTTTGAGTTTTTACTGTCAAGAAAACAGAATGCTTACGGCACGACTGCGTTGGCTCTCACTCCGAGAACAGCTAACGCGGTAACGCACAGGAATGTCAGCAAATTAATGTTAAGAAAACTGGCCATTGTGTAATTCTTGAAACAGCCAGACGAATTGCAAATGATCCACTTCCAACCAGCTACTACTACCAAATCCTCTGATCATCCCCAGTTTTATTGATACGCTGCCCCATTACTTATCTTATCAATTAGCTTTCTCCGACATTCCGGGTCAAATGCCGAGTCGGAGTTCTTGTAAAGATTAGTCAGGAATCGTAATTCGGCAAACGTTGTTACGCTATACGGCATCGCGGGAACGCTACACGAGACAGCGACGAAAATTGATCATCTCAATACTTGTTGGCTTATTTATCTTCGCCACAGAGAACCACGATCAGAATGCCGATCACCTCGTGTTCATTGTCGAATTGACGGATTCAGCGTTTGTCCCTGCGTACGCGTCTATTATGTTAAATCTTATTTCCAGAGTGTTCAACGACTGTTCAATGGACAAATTAAAGAAAACCGCTTGGTTGTGCGTTCATCGTGAATTAATTCCTACGTCTGAACTCGTCGAACACTGTATTTAGATAGTCGCGGTTATCCTCCTGACCATACTGGTCAAAAACAGGGCAGTAACTTTCCTTCTAAGCTGCGATTGTATTATTCGTTAACCCAAATACATTGAAAACGAAGCTATTTATGGAGTTATTTGTCGGGGTCTAATAACCCTAGCTTACTATTTATGTGTTATCGTAATTAGACCTTCGAAGCTTCGAAACTTCAAAGTTTCCTTTGTTCCTTCGAATTCTTCGAAGCTTCGGAAAAGTACCAACCCTAGTATCTATCACGAGAACCAGAGGAGAAAAGAGATCATTCGTCTTGCAGGAAGCGTCGAAGCGGTCGAAGAGTCCTCGGAGAGGAAGTTGTGCGACCGCGATTTTACGACTCTCCGATCCGCTCGCTTTCGTTCAGGGTTGAACGCACGCGAAACGAGTTCCCTTTCGCGCTGTGACCTAGAAACCAGAAATTTCGATTTCATTCACGGATAACGAGAGGTATCAACGCTCTACAAGGATGGAGCTTTTGCTTTCGAGAGACGACACAATTCGAAAAGGGAAACGCGGACACGAACCGAGATTTTCGATGCGTTCGCTGCTGATTGATCAGCTTTATCGACGCAAGCAAGCAGGGTTGGCAATGTGGTGCCCTCACGGTGACGGATCGGCGACGGCTAAGCCGATCCACCGTTCTACGTTAACGACATCGCGCGAGGGTCGCTTTTACGCATCGCGTCGTAAGAACGTCGCCGATGCGACGTCGATCATAGGGAACCTATTTACGACTCGGAAGAACAACGATCACGAGAACATTACCGGGTGGGAGTTGGTGTAAACAAATAGATCAAGCGATTTGCATCGCTGTTGTTCCGTTTGTTTTCGCCTGTCACGGGCGGGTAATGCGACACGGTCTTGCGCGTCTCTTAGTCAATAACAAGAGTAGAGTTACATCTTCGATTCGACGAACGGTTGCTGTTTTGATCGCCGCTGCGCACCGCCTTCGTCTGGCGCGAGGCGATCGATTCGAATTCTGTGCTTGCGAGGAAAAATACCGCATACCATAATTTTAAAAAATTCGAGTTTCACAGAATTTTACATATTTACCAGGAGTCATTTACCAAGTCATGAAAACAAATTCGAGGGGCTCGACACAACAATGCAATTTAACCGATGTCCTACGTGAAAGCATTAGTGATGAAAACTTTAAACGGCAATATCTCGATAGTGAAAGTGACACGCGGCGTTCTTCCTGACAACCACAGAATTGACTCCAGATTGCGTTCTTCCCGGAATCGGCTCTTCTCTTCAAGGACTTCGAGTCGATGCTGTGGTCGAGAATCGGTATCCTCGTTCCGGCCCCCTCGTTCATCAATGGCCTCTACCGTTCGTTGAATAGTGGACGGTCTCCGCGATGAGAAACGCGTTACAATGTCGAGGTTAAACCGCCTACGGAACCTTCAGGACCGACGTTCTCCTAACGGGTCCACTGGTATGAAACCGAGTAAACAATCTTGTTTGCTAGTGTTATCAGAACGATCGTCCGATAGAGCATGCGGACGCGCTACGGTTACGACAGGCCCGTTGCGAAACTCGCCTCTTCTCGAAAGCCCAAAACACTATTGTTGATCCTAGTTTCCGTAACGCAACTTGTCCCTCCGTGTCAAATTGACGCAATGCTAACAAGTCGATGCCAGAAGAAGATGAACGATTTGATTTGCGAGCTCGTTGTGTCAGTAGAAACGATAAGCCGAGTCTGTTTATATTTATAACATCCTCAAGTGTCCGAGTCGCTTTTTTTTAATATTTATTTAACGACGCTTTTAACTCTTTGCTAAGATTATTTCGCGACGAGACCTACAGTTTATTAAGGTGGGTTCTGAACCGCTTTCTGGATTCTCCGACAACGAAAAGTCTAGCCATCGTGCGATCGTTTTGTTGTATTCCGTTAATTAGTATTTTATTTATAAGATAGGGCAACTGAATAGGGACACCTGACCAGCATCATTTGATGGTACACTATTTTCGCAGACTGAATTCTCCTTTGTTCGGATCTACAAATTGTATTTTTAAAATTTTCTATGTAGACCCGCATAAAAAAAGTTGTGAACAACAACTTTTAGTATTTTCTTAGTAATTCCAACTAAGTGGAATTTTCTAAAAATTTCTTCGTTTTAATCATTCAAAGAATGTCTACTGCGGCAACTCTTTGAATAAAGTCCGATACTCTCTATCGACTTTTCTCTTCTTCAAAAATCAGCTGCACCCAAACGCGACCTCGTTTTTTCAATTTTATGGCTTCAGCTTTCTCTTCGTCTAAATTCAGCCCGTCCTAGACATAGACGAAAACAAGGTATCCTCGCCAGTGACCATCCCTTTTTTCACTAACAACTTTCACTTTTCCTACCCTTTTTTTGTGAAAAACTCACCTTCCTAGAGATCCTAGAGACATCGAATACAGGGACCTACTATACGCAATACTCCTGTATTCCAAATTGACGCATCACTCCAGGTCTCATCTGATGCGCAGAACAAATTCTATTCTGAATTAACATAAAAAGTGTAAAACACTATATACAATTTAACCAATATTAAAACAACTAAAAAACATTCAATAGCTATAAACTCAATCAATAGCATACCGAACATTACGTACTAATTCTCTCTCTCATATCGTTCGTTCCTTGAAGAACCTTATTAAACCACACATGTTCTTATCTAATTCACTTTTCCTACACTAAAATCATTCTTCCTTCCATTTTTCCTGACCTAACTCAGTTAATAAATAATTCTACATAGTAGCAAGTTCTGCGACCTCATGAGATACTTGGGTACCCGAGTACTCGGCTGTCTTATAAGATACCCGGGTGTTTTTGCTCTACCAGAGTGTCTCATGGGTTCTACATTATCCGAGTATCTCACGTACTGAATACTAGCTCTAGCGTAGATCGACCTTAACTCGATGGTCGATCTGGGTCAACGATCCGACGCTACGCAACAAGACGGAACAAGTCAAGACAAGACTACACGCGTTACGACGCGACGCATCGCTTCCCGTCTTTCTCCAACGTTCGGAACAGATGGTAAAAGTAGGAGGCTCGGCCTCTGGTCCGAGGGACGTCGACCAATCGGAGCGCTTATCCCAACGAAAACATCGCTCGCACGTTTTCTCCGTCTCGGCTTCTCGATGGCGCGAATTCTGTTTTTCCGTGTGCGCGCGTGTATACTAGCCGATAATAAACAATACCGTCGTAACTGGTTCCCCGGTCGGCGGCTCAGTTGGACTCGCTAGTCGGTTCGAAGCGGACGCCGAGGTACGAGGCGCGAGAGTTTGATACCGCGAGCTTTCTTCGCGGCTCTGAATCACGGAATATTCCGAAAGTTTGGCGGCAATCCGAACTCGTCGTATCGCGTCGTCGCAAGCTACACGGTGCCCGGCAGACTTTGATCGCGCTTACCAAAGCAGGAACCAGCGTCCGCTGTGTCCTCGGGGAGCTTTCGGTTGCACAAGAACGGGACAGGGACGGGGACAGAGCTTTCAGCGTTCTCTTTGGTTCGCACGGTAAGTGTCAGCGGAGCGCCGACAACCCCTTTCGGGAATCGCCTCTGCGCCTGCCAGGGCAGCTTCGAGTCTGAAACACGTCTAGAGAGAGAGACATTATCAAATACGAGAGCAAGTAACGTCGATACGCGCCGCGTGAGATCAAAACCGAAACCGTTCTCGATGAACATATTCGAATCGTTCTGACAGAAAGACAAAACAGGAAACAGGAGGCGGGTAAACGGAAATTCCGATTGCGCAATTTCCTTGCCCTTGTTCGCGCGCATCGATTGGCACTGCCTTGCGTTCAATTCATTCTGTATCGTCTATCTCGCTCTCTCGCTCTTTCTTTCATTTTGTTCGTCTTATTCGAAGACGAGTAAGAAGATCGAACGGCAATTTCCGCTCAGCTGTTATCCATCGCAGAGGTATGTTCGGGACTCGTCGAACCCTGTGTCAAGTCCATGGTCGAGGAATAGTAAAAACTGGGCGGAAGCCAGCCAACGAGGATCGTTGTTGCTCGTCGGTGTACACGCGCGTGCTTGTTGTTTGCTCGTTAAACGACAAAGCGGTGTCCACACCGCCGATATAGCACCTACCGCTGCTATTCCGAAATTGGATTCGCGCGGACGTCTGCGTCTCTCTCTCTCTCTCTCTCTCTCTCTTTCTCGTTTTCTCTCATTGATCGCGTCTCATCTTGCGTCGATGCGTGCATTTGAACACATTCCGCGCACGACAATCAATTCGCAAAGAGGGACGAATCGGAGAACTTAACATTTTGAAGTGACAAGCGATGCCGGGGATATTCCCAGCGAAAGCGACGAAAGCGGTGAACACAGCTTCCCTCGATGTCCCTGTAAAAGTACACAGTAATGCAACCAGAATTGAATCTTGGGAGGGGACGAGTTGAACAAAACGATCTTTTTTTTTATCAAAAATATTTGTCAACGGTAGCCATACATATTTACTTATAATATAGGGAAAAGTTGTTCAAAATGTTTAGTTTTACATGTAACACATCTAAAATATCGAAATTGGAGAGGAACCAGCTATTCTACGGTTTAGCTAATTTTCCAAATTTTTAGTTTACTTTTTCTTGGGTGCGCCACTGAAAGTACGAGATAAAATCGCCGTTCCATCTGGTATTAAACGTCATACCGCGCCGCGCTCTGCCGTTATATAATCGTACGCGTGCATGTGTGCGTGTTTCGCAACACCATGTAACAGATGACACGCGACTCTCGATTACCGATCGTCGAACCGATTTGCTCGGCGATCCAAGTCCGCCGCCGATTAGCTGACAGGGAAGGTCGGCGATGTTTAAACTGCGGATTTTATGCATTCACGGTAAAAATCAACTGCAACTCGACACAGTGTAAACATTCGAAGAATTAAATAGCATCAATATGTATTACTTCTTTGTATGTGACTAAGTAAAATTATTCTGGAAATGATAACGTTTCTAAGTGACTCCTAGACAATATTACAACTGAATAATAATTCAGTTGTTTTCTACATGTTTCAAACAGTGAAAATATTAGAAGGTATGTAGAGTATTAATATATTATTTTCACCACATTTTAATTAGTAATTTTAATTAGTAATGAACAATATTTTTAGTTATATTATTGCGTTTGCAACTGATGCACACACTTTTTATTTTGCATAAACATCCGGAGTCTAGTTTTAACAAATGTAGAACATTTTTATTTTGCAAAGAATTTATTCGATTTATAAAAGGAAGAATCCAAAGCCGATGCATTTGATGCGCATTGAAGTTTGACCGGCGATGATAGGTTCATTACTCCGGAATGGTCATACACGAAAATAAATTTGCCACTGCTTCGTCATGTTTAATATAAATGATCAGCTGTAATTTGGCACAGCGTAAACATTCAAAGAATTGAATAGCATCGATATATTACTTTATTGTGTCCAAGTAAAATTATTCTAGAAATGAAAACGTTCGTAAGTGGCTCTTATATATTATAACAAACACAGAAAATTCTTATCTATATAAATAAAAATTAAACGTCGTTCGTTGATAAGCGCATCACTTGAGAACGACTGGACCGATTTGGCTAATCTTTTTTAAAAAATGTTCGTAATAGCCCGAATAAGGTTTTTAGGGAAAGAAAACTTAGGAAAAATTGCCCGGAAAAATGGAAAATTCGGGAAAAAATAGAAGTGCTTTTTATTGAGATTTTGACAGGACAACGTCTGTCGGATCTGCATAAAATTTATTCGATCTTTAACCCTCACACGTTCCGCAGGGTGAAAATTCACCCATTTACCTTTTCCACATATTGCAAAACGATTGATTTCTTCTTGTCTGCATTGCAAAATCTATTTCTTTGAAATGTCACGCTATAATAGAAGCATAATTCGTAGATTTGAAATGTATAGTAAGAAGGGGTGAAATATTATTCTAGGATCTCTTATGCAACTATGTCTGAGGATCGTATGAGGGTTAAAATCAAAGAAAGAATCGAAAGCCGACGCATTTGATGGGCGCTGAAGTTTGACTAGATAGGGGTCCATTACTCCGGAATGGTCATAAACGAAAATTTTCCCACTGCTTCGTCATGTTCAGGTAAAAAGACGTAAGTCATCCGTCGACGATGAGTAAGTCCGATGACGCGTTTCAAGAAGCGAGTCTGACATCGAAGTCTCTTTATAGGTTTGTCGATGGAGCTTCTCGTTCGATCGCGAGTCCGATCGAAGAAACGCACGACCGATTATGGTCCGTACCTCGGCATTACCTAGCCTTACCGCCTGCCTAGACTCTCGATTACTTTCGAGGCGATTTCAATTGCATAAACGTACCATCGAGATAAACGACGAAACCGGGGAGAGATATAGAGAGAAAGAGGGAGAGTGAGAGAGAGAGAGGGAAGGAGAGAAAGGTCGTAGCTGAATCAACGCGTAAACAAGCTTTTACCGTTTGAAAGTTCCGCGTCACGAAGGAAGCTCTCGAAGAGCACGAGCAATTTCGAAGAGAATCACAGGCTTTCGGAGGTTTCGACGAATCGATCACCCGGCGACAACGTGGACGATAAAGATGAAGCCTAATACGCGGAAGAATTTCTCCGCAGAAGATCTCGCGGTAGGCCGCGCTCGCTCTTGGCTCGAGCGATGATCGCGTTTGGCGATTCGCCGAATCCCAGACAACTCGCAACGCACGCGAGAAAGTAGTCGATTTTTGTTGCACGCCTAACTAATTCTCGAGAGACTGAATTATTTAAAAATTCGCAGAATATCCTGCGAGACGTTCAAGAGCTACGAAATATGATGGAGGAAAAAGTGGGAGAAGAATGTTGTCCTAATGAGAGTTTTTGAAATTCATCCAATCGTCGCTGCGATCGAGCGGGTTTTGCGAGCGGTTTGGCCTGTCGTGCAAGGTCGAATCTTCTCGCGTCGAACAATCTCTGTCTTCGTTCGAAATTTTGGCCGAAAATACCGTACGTTTCCGCCGCGATAAAATATGGTCGTTCGACAAAGCACGAGTCTCGAAGTCATCGCGCGCCGTCACCGTTTCCGGCAATTCTCCCAAACTTTTCTTTGTCCTGACCGTCGCTTCGAAGATAAGGAGGATATCGAACGGCTCGATAAAAAGTACGAGAGACTTTCGCGTAGACTCGAAACGAACTCGATGATTTCGTCAGCCGAATGGTCCGCTGACAATTTTTGTTTCTTTTAGGAGATACAATCTCTTCACAAACTTTAGCATGTCAACGCATATTTTATAAAGTACAACAACATTGTGCATTGAAAATTCTTTTTTTCAATGCGTTGTTATAAATCTGTATCTTGTTTACCTAAAGATAAGGATTGAATTTGAGATTCATCGATTGCGAAATGCATTATAATTTATACTTAGTATCCGATAAGTACGTATGTACAAGTCGATCGAGATTAAATGATTCTTGAGTTAGGCTGCAGGCTGCAATATCGTGATCAGTGGGCGTACTTTGAACTACTGCGAAATTGTCGTTGTGTGGATTCAAGTCGAAAATAGCCTCATTATGTTTGACGGAATGATCGGTTGCGCGGTCACGCACCACGCTGCTCTCCAACATGCAACCTATACCGACACGCGGCCGTAAGACCGACAGTTCGGATCTCTTATTTTACGAACATTCAAATTACAAACACGCTCGGAATTGATTGAATAAATCTCGTCGATTTTATGGTGCAACGCGTTGCGTATCTAATTTCGATCGGCAATGTATGATATTATTGATTTATGGAAAAACCAGCCGATTTTTATCAACCGATCACATGGGTTACCCGGCTCGAATAACGATACGCTTATCCGCAGATCGGAAAGAAACGTTTTCTCTGGTGTACTAATACACGACCGTGATCAGCTTGCGTAACCGGTAAGCTCGCGGTTGTACGATTTCCTTGGCATTGAAATCCGACGCGTGACGTTCGCTAAAATTGGATTCGTTTTGTACCGTTCTCGGACGTTTTCTTCCTCCGTGAACCTTTGAAAACCGATTCGAACCCGGAAGAGTGAACGGCGCAGCATCGGTGCGCCGCGTCGCACAACGGGCCGGATCGAAGATTTTAGAAACATTTGTGTATAACTTTCGAACCGTTTATATCGAAATGAGGCTTGAACTAAAAAATACTATAAAATAATCTCTTTCTAATAAGTAATATATGTTACAATATATTTTTTGTTTAATTTCTTAGTTATTTTTATACATTTTTTGTAGTCGTTTAAGTAATTGATTTTTAAAACCATTGTATAATAATGATACATAACGTATACATAACATTGCATAATAATGACACGTGCCGCAACGTGGTCAACTGTAAACAACTGTAACTAAAATAATTCCTAACGAAGTAGGAAATGATTCTTATACGGTTAGTTAAAGGAGGTTGTAACGAAAATATTCCTCTTCGTTAGAATTTTTTGGGATAAAAAGATATCCTTCGCCAAATATATAAAACTTTTTAAATAATTATTAGTAATTACTAAAATGATATATAATTTCTTATTGGGAAGAGATGCTCAACATCACACAAAAAAAATAAGAGAAATTATGGAACGAAACGATCAAGACATCGCAGATAACCGAAACAGTTCTGCCAGGTGAAACATGCTACTTTGATAGCGTTCAACTTTAACCCTTTGCACTCGGAACTATTTTAACTTGAGAATTAAACATTTCTTCCGATTTAGAATATTTCCATTCCCTATGATTTTTAAAATTTTATGGATATAAAATTGGTATAATACCTCACTAATCGATATATCTAACAATGTAATCAATATTTTGAATAATGGCACATCAATTTTCAGTGGATCCTCCGACAACCGAGTGGAAAGGGTTAAATGTTTATAGTAATTAAAATATTAGTTGAATTTCATTAATTTTTTCATTCCCGAGGACTGTTACAAATCAAGACATTTAGTTGTCAATTTGGAAAAGTCGACGTTTCTGGTCGAATGTCCCTAAATTCTTCGATCCGGCCGACTGGTGCGTCGCTTCGCGATGGTTTGCGCGGAACAACGCACACGTACCCGGTGTACAAATCGCACGATGACTCTTATTTTTCGTGTAACCGTATCGGTTAAAGTTGTATGGAAACCTTCGATAACGAGCCGATACCAGAAAACGTAGTGACAGCGATGAGTCACTCGAAAGCTGGATCAAAGTTCATGTTTTTTCCTCGGCGTTGCGACCGATGGCGTTCGTTTACCATTTACCGTTTACTTTGCAGGTTCGCTGCGTTTCGAAGAGCGCGGTAAACATCGGACTGGGTCACGTGACAGCACGCGTCTTATCGAGCGACGCGCATCGAGCTTGTGATTGGTCGAGACGGGCCACGTGATCGGTTCTAACGTCAACTTGGACCACCGTCTGCTGGTGCTTGATCGGATTTCACAGCGAACCTTCCAGGAACAAAGGATACGCTCTTCCTTCGATTCGACTGGCGAATATCCTCTCACCGAGGGTTCGCTTTCCTCGTAGATCGTCTACTCTCACGCCACGGAGTGTAACACAGTGATCGCGTCGTAAATCGACGCTCGGTGTTTCTTCGAGATTGTCCACCGGCGATTCGTTGACAGTTCGCGGCCGTTCCGAGTCGGTGACACAGCTTAATCGCGAAGCCCTCGACAATTCGGTTTCAAAGTTTATCGGACAGCGATCGCCTCCTTGTCGCAGTTTCTCCTCGACGGTCATCGCACCTCGCGAAACCTCTTGGATGCCGTCGAAATTCGGTTCTCCAACATGGTTAAGTAAATATCTCGGAACGTACAACGCGGTGAATCGTGCGTCTCTCGTCTTCTGTGTCGATTTCGTTTGAAAAGTGGTTCGATCGTCGCGGTCAAATTCACCGTCGAGTGCACCCTTTTCGAGAACGAACCTGATCGAACGTCGGTACAAACATGTACAGCATGAACTACATTGGTAAGTTTATTAGTAATTTTCGAGACTTTTACAATGAAATCAACGCGGCGACGCTCACCGGTGCCATCGACGTCGTCGTCGTCGAACAGCCCGATGGATCGTTCACCTGTTCACCCTTTCACGTGCGCTTTGGGAAACTGGGTGTACTTCGCTCCAGAGAGAAAGTGGTGAGTCTCGAATTTTTCTTTGTACTTCTCTCCGGTCGTTTTTCTCCAAAGAACAATGAGGTAACTCTTGTCGACGTGTTTGCAGGTGGACATAGAAATCAATGGAGAACCGAGGCAGATTCACATGAAGCTGGGAGACTCCGGAGAAGCTTTCTTCGTGGAAGAAGTTGGCTCCGATGGATCTCCAATCGACATAGAGATTCCACCTCATTTGGCCTGTTGCCCTATTCAGGACGATGCGTGTTTCCCGCAATCGAGATTCAATGTTCTCTCTAAAGTGCCTCGAGAACAAAGAGACAAGATTTTGCTAGAATCGGTTTTGTCTATAGAGAAAGAGAAGTGGGATCAGATGTCCGCTTTGCCTCCGGACCAACGCGAACAGTTTCTGATCGAAGAGTTCTCCGATCTACCTGCAGAGCGCAGAGAAAAGTGGCTTGAAATGGCTTCTTTGACAGCGGAGGAAAGAGACAAGATGTTCAAAGAAAACTTTGGTAATATATCCACCTTTCAAAAGCAGCAGTTGATTCGTGAACAATATTCTGCTCTGGGAAATGAAGATAAGGATAGATTGTTCAAGGAAAATTTCCCAGAGCTACCAGTCGAACAGAGGCACAAGTTCGAGATAGCATTGTTGAGCGACTGGAAAGAGAAGGAAGAGGAGAAGCAAGAACCTCTGAAGAACGTGGAAGAGATCTTCGACACGGAAGGTATAAACGAGGACGAGACTCGTCCAGTAACCGCGTCGACTCCCAAGTCGTTCGTGGCTGTGACTTCCTCGGATAGGATTCGCAAGATAAGCGTAGTGAAGAACGACTTTAGGCCGATCACGGACGACGTGCAGAGCAGCGCGAAAGAGAAGTCTAGCGACGAATCGAACTCGTCGTTGAGCAAGAAAAATTCAAAGGAGGAAACGGTCGAGGAAAATAAGAGTAACAATTCCACGAAAAGGAAGCGAAAAAGGAAGAGCATCATGAGGAAGAAGGGATCCCACAGGAAGGCCAGCAACGGCAGCAGCAGTCAAACGGAAGTCAGCGAGAACGACGTGTCCATTCAAGACGACCCTGTCGTCGAACCGGTAAGTTCCACGGAATCAAATTGATCTCTTTGCACTCCCAATGCTTCGTACAGAACTTCGTATGCGTTCTATTCGCCATTCGGCGAAATGATCAGGTCCATACGAAGCATAATGTTTGGAGCATAAGGAGGTGATATTCTAGAGGGTGGCATATTAATATAAACATTGTACGAAAGATGTTGAAGGGACCGAGCCCGGTTCCAGAAATGGAGAAGAAGAGTACGCCGCCTGCTGAGCCTTCCGCCCCGATACAAGAGCCGACTGAAACTCGGCCGGAGACGGACTTCCATTTCTTCAGCGACACCGAGGTTACCAAGTATGTGTAAACACTGTGCTTTTCTCAAGACCACGATTGTCCCTTTCATTAATTGCGATCGTATGTGAACAGGAATCAGGACTCCAGACCGTGTTCGCCGATTCAGTCCGACACGGAGTTTGAAATGCGAAAGATCACGCAAGACAACACGGTAGGAGAGGATCTTCAGCAGAGTTGGAAATGGGGCGAGCTGCCGAGTCTCACAGAGACGGCGCACGCGTCTCACAGAAATCCATCAGAAATTAATCAGCCAAACAACAGTTAGTCAATTACGTTCCAGCTATCTATACGTGTTCCTGTTTGATTTGCTAAATTATTTGTTTGGTTATAGCAGAAGCACATCGCTCTATGCTCAGCGGAATGTTCTCCTTTATGAAGAAGACTTCTCGCGTAAGACACAACCCGGAATCCGAAGGAATCTATTTGCGCGACATCAACGCCGACGAACTGGACCTTGAAGTCGCGGCGCTCTACTTCCCTTCTTCTCACAGAGGCCCGACAGCCGTGAAAGGTATAAATAACTCGCTGTGAAAGTAGACTCGTAGGGGTAGACTCGTTTCTAGGATT
Organism: Lasioglossum morio; assembly: GCA_916610235.2. NCBI lineage: Eukaryota > Metazoa > Arthropoda > Insecta > Hymenoptera > Halictidae > Lasioglossum > Lasioglossum morio. The sequence goes on from OU744326.1 coordinate 24,677,139, forward strand.
TTAAGGGTTCTGGATGCGCTTTCTCATCTCTCGATAATGCATGCAATAGTGTTCTTCAGTAGCGAAAAGCGCTAGATAAAAGATTTAAACCGCTGTCTCCCTTGTATTATTCGGCAGCATGTAGCTGTCGCAGCATTATGAAAATAACTACACGCCTTCATGCTTCCAAATAATGCAACTTATCTATGGTCTTTATGCAAAATAAAAAATGTTTTCATTGATTGCAAGACACAGGAGCCAAATAAAAATTTCTTTTTTCTTTTGATTACTTCATTAAGGGGTAGACTCTGCTCAGGATTGCAAGGGTACGGGATGCGCCTTTTCATTTCTCGATAATGAATGCGATATGGGGGTTTTCGCCCTCAAAAGTCCTGTTTTTACGTTTACGAGGCGTAATTTGCACTATTATGATTTCGAATAATGCAAGTTACGCCTCGTAAACGTAAAAATAGGAAACTTGGGGGTGACTGTGGCCTAGATTGATCTTTTATCTACCGCTTTTAAATATTGAAAAACCCCATCTTTGCATTATCAAGAAATAAGAATATGGAAAGGAGAGTCTACCTCCTTAAATCGCTGACATACAGTAAGGAAGAACTTATTACGATCGTAATGTCGTTCTCCAGACAGGAAAGCCGTGGACGAGGAAGACACCGAATCGGGCAATGGACCGAGTTTACCCCAAAGCCCGAATAGCGTAATGGGAGCCATCGGAAGGCCAAAATCACTGGACAGCGATTTCGAGGAACCGAAGCATACGATATTCGATAACAGCATGGACGTCAGCTTATCGTTATGCGGTGGTTTGGATTCTGAGCATGGTCCTTCCAAGGAAACTTTCCATCAGAACTTGCTCCAGTTCGAGGACATATGTTCCGATCCGAAATTATACGAAAATCCGAATCTAGTCGTAAAGATTAATGGAAAGTTTTACAATTGGTCTACCGCTTGCCCGATTGTGATAACATACGCTGCTTTCCAAAGACACTTACCGCAAACTACAATAAAAAATCTGTACGCCCAATGTATGCCTCTGCCGATGCACGAAGAAAAGAAGCAAGAGAATAATGGCAAGTCTGAAAGTCGCAGCGGTTACAGTTCCTGGTTCTCGTGGAGACGTTCCACGCAACCATCGAAAAAGCCTCAAGAGCTTAGTCAAGGTAAAATGCGTTTATCATGATTGTTAATTCGAACAATACGCAATATTATTTAGTAGACTGCGGATTTTATGCATTTATCACAAAAATAGGTACGTACAATTTAAAGTAGTGGACATATTAAAAAGATTTAAGGACATCAGTGTATTATTTCCAGTTTAATAAGAAAATTAAGCTAGATAAAATTTTTTTACTTGGCTCCTGTGTCTTGCAATTAATGCAAGCATCTTTAATTTTGCATAAATTTCCGTAGTCTATTAATTAGAGATCACGGTTTTGATCGTGTTCTAAAATATACGTGAAATAGGGAACTCTAATATTAATATGTCTCGTCCTAAATATTACAGTCGACGGAGGAACAGCCAATCTACAACAACCGGAGCAACTGATCGAATCCAAGGAAAGTACGCCTAGCGACGAAACATCGACTAGAGATGTCGATCAAATCGCGGAGGGCACGTCCGCGATCGAGATAGGAAAAGAGAACGACAAAGCCGTGGCAGGTGTCGTCGAGGCCGAGAAAAACCGAGAAAGGGAGGGCGAAGGTTACAGCGGCAGCGAAGACTCCGACAGCAATCAGAATAAATCTCAGGGCGTCAAAATACCTAAGGAACGAAGACCTTATTACGAATCCACTGAAAAGTATCGTAAAACTTTGAGATTATCGTCTGTCCAAATAGTATGTATACATTTTATTATTGCCGATATTTAACAATAACCGTACTGGATATATATATTGATTTATAAAAATTACAAGACTGAATTTATTGAGATTTCTCACAATTTTTGTAATAATACGTGCTCGAATAAAGAAATTCATTGAATAATTTGTAATGGAAGCATCTTTATAATTTCAATAATTAAAAAAGAATCAATGTGAAAGCGGTCAATTGACCGGTCGCGGTACGGTTAGTGTTAATACGATACCGATACAAAAATCTGACGCTGTATTATTCCGAACATGTTTGTTGTTTGTAGGCAAGTCTTAATTTAAAATACGGGGCCAACGAAGTCGTTTTCAGCGTGACCACGGCTTACCAAGGAACAACCCGTTGCAAGTGTCATATTTACAAATGGCGATGGGACGACAAAATCGTCATCTCCGACATCGACGGGACTATTACAAAGTCGGATGTCTTGGGTCACATTTTACCGATCGTTGGCAAGGACTGGGCCCAATCGGGAGTTGCTCAATTGTTCACGAAAATTAAGAATAACGGCTATAAGCTGCTCTATCTCTCGGCGAGAGCGATCGGGCAGGCCAGAGTCACCAGAGAATATCTGGCGAGCATCAAGCAGGGCGATCTATCGTTACCCGAGGGTCCGCTCCTCCTCAATCCGACGAGCTTGATTTCAGCATTCCATCGCGAGGTCATCGAGAAGAAACCCGAAGAATTTAAAATATCCTGCCTTAGCGATATTCAAGCGTTGTTCCCGGAAGGCTCGAAACCGTTCTACGCTGGCTACGGAAATCGCATCAATGTAACTATTATTTTCCCGTGATTAGTAGACTGCGGATCTTTATGCATTTATAGGAAAATTGAGAACATGAAATGCAAAATTGTCGTAAAACTTCAAAATTTATATTTTGCATAAAGATCCACAGTCTGGTGATTAATGAACAGGATCAAACTGGTTGCTCATTTCTGTTTGTCTTGCAGGATGTATGGGCGTACCGGGCTGTTGGAATTCCTACTATGCGAATATTCACTATAAACCACAGAGGTGAATTAAAGCACGAATTAACGCAGACATTCCAATCCTCGTAAGTAATTCTATCTATTTTTCAATGAATTTTCTCCGTGTTTGTCAAATTTCGACGCCTGTTCTTGTACGATCGAGTAAAGTCTGATCAAGTATATTTAGTTAGAAAACGATATGCGTTACGACAGGATCGGTTCTTCGGTAGTATGATAACGATTAAATGCTTTCTACGATATTACTGCATGTCGCCGCATTAGTATCACCATCTGTAACGCATTTAGATGAATTAGCGTATTTCTAGATGAACAGAGCCGGACGCGGCTGCTCTCTTTTCGTTTCACCGAAACTTTTGGAAACGAACGAGTTTAGTAATTCGAAGGGAAGACTATCTACACGGTGATTCTTTCGGGGGAAAAGATGTACTCATAGGACGGATATTTCTGTGTTTCCAGCTACGCGTGTCAGTGCGATATCGTCAATGAGTTGTTCCCGCCACTGCCTGTACGAAACTGCTACTGATGGCGGCACAACCATAACTGTGTTATAATGTTGATCCACTTAGTCATGTTGCGATAACGACGTCCACACAAGGCAGCATTAATTGTGCCATTGGTTCGGGAATCCGTCTCGTAGAAACAGCTAACTATCTACCTCATTCCGGGAACCATTAGATAGGACAATATATTTTCTACGTAGCGTGGAGACAGCGATACACACAAATAGATTCCAACTAGTTTTTTTTTAACGGGTCGCTTTCGAGGAGTCTCCGTGTGCTTTCGTTGCACACGCGTGCACGTACATGTTCCATAGAGTGATACGTTGCAAACATACGCTGCAAGAAGAAACAAAGTCCGCGCGCGGGAGGGTTAAAACCGAAGGACGTAACTTCGTCCAGTGGCAATATTCTTTCGAGGCGAGGCATCTTGAAAATTTATACTCGTCCCGTCTCTCAAGTCGACGTCATTAGTACATGTGTTGTATGATGTGTTCGGTTATGCAACAACATCCACACCTGTCTTCTTACGATTTATAGGGTAAGCACTTGTTGTTACGTCCTGCAGCCGCTTCTTGTCACTTACACGAACTCACCGGACTCCTCTCATCATCAACAGTCCGAATAACGTCGTCATCTTCCTAAGTGTCGCGCACACATCGAATCGATCGATCGCCGTCGCTTCACGTTTCTTAAGGTTCTCCTGGAAGTAGAATTCACAAAAAAAAGAAAGATCATCGTGAGAATCGCACGTATCTCCCACCAAGTGCACGATACATTTTTCTCGAAACTAAATCTTCGAAATTAACACCTGTCACATGAATGTGTCTGTTTTTTTTTCGTTCATCGTTCGAACAGGAGGAAACCAGTAGTCTCTAACGGCTGTACCATCGTACGCATCTCAAGACCCACACCATCATCACGATTTACGATAATCTGTCTGTGTATCTTATCCGATGTTTATTCCCCTAGTCTACGAAGAATATAATGCGCGCTCCGTAGCATCTTTCTAACGAACAGTTCGACGTTTCTCTCGATCCTTCTGTATCGTTTCTATCATTGTACAGGGTGTCAGAAAATTAGTGGTCGATCTAATGGTAAGCGGACTAAGCGGCCGCGTGGGGCCCCGGGATACCATAGGGCCCCAAAATCAAAGAAATTTATTTAATGTGTAACGGTATGAAATATTTTCATTACTTTTTTTTTGTTAATAAGTTTAGAAGATTTGTCTTGCAACTTCTATTTCTAACTTGAGTTCGATGGCTCCAAAATTTTTGCCGCTTAGGGCCTCACCGATTTAGTCGGAAATGGCATAAGGAACCCTCCACAAAATTGACCTTGAACGTGAAAGACAAGATAAAAAATGAAAGAATACTAAGAATAGAGGGGTTTCAAAAATTGTATGAACTTCAACATCATTTTTTTAAGAAAACGGTTGAGTTGCGAGCAATGGTTCCTCTCACAAAGTTGATCCTCATAATCAATAGAACACGATTAAAAAAAATTTGTTTTCTTTTCATCTGGGTTTTCACGTTCAAGGTCAATTTTGCGAGGGGCTCCTTATATTATTTTCGACGAAATCGAGGGTGTATAATCGCTCTATGGCTACATATAATTTTGTGACACCCTGTACCTTCGACGGACGGACAGACAGACAAATAAAAATGATAAATCGCTATAGAGGTACGTTTGCATTATCTTTTTTCAGATACTCGAACATGAGCTACATAGTCGATCATTTATTCCCAGCGTGGAGGGTAGACGCCGCTGACGAGTTCAGCAATTTCGCGTACTGGCGAGATCCGATACCGGAACTGGCGTCGCTGGAGGAACTTTATGCTCAAACTCGGACTATCTACTAAGGATAAACGTGTGTACGTGGTTTTACACCGGCGCAAAACGATAATCTATTCGTAATAAGAAAAGAAAAAACGATCGTCGGTATTTAGCTACTTTTTATACTCCCACATATTATCAGCTATAGCGTTGTTGCTTGATGCAACTTGTTTCTCGATGTGTTTGCTACGCGATCGTAAGCTTAACGTTCGGTGTGTTCTGTTCGTCGGAAGACACTAAATAATGATAAACACTAAATAACGCTAACGCGATCATCGACGATTCTCGCCATTAGTTTCGAACGATTCTAATTCTATCCGATACGATCACATTCCAATTACATTAGAACGGAAGAACGTTTGCTTTCCTCCTTAACCGCTCGATTATGTTAGTATAATGAACGGGTAGAGAGAGGCAGGGCACGTTTCTTCTTGGTTGAAACGTTGATTTTGTTATTACATATCCGTTTCAAATCTGACGAAACGGATCGCTCGTGTGCGATCGTTGATAACGTTGTTGGCGCGTTCACCGCGACGTAACATAGCTACACAGAAAGAAGCCCCTTTTACCGTTCGCTCTTCTCGAGAAACTTTGTTCCATTTTATTTTTAGTCAAGTTCACCGATGATAAGAGTGTTTTTAATCGTAGTTGCTCTATGACACGAGGATCTAGCGTATCGTATGTAATATAGTTTATATGGCTATTTTTAGTTTAGTTTTATCGAAACACTTTGTTTAAGAAATCCTTATTTATTTTTATACGAGATCTCTGTTGATGAATTAGTGTGCTGTGAGATTGCCATATATCCTAGACTCTTTACCTCGTTTGTGTATTGTGATATTTCGGTGAAAGTATAGCGAGTATACTTGTTGAACAAACGGTCAATCAGATCTCAATTGTAGAGAAAACGGGCTTGCGATTCGTACGAAGGAGAACCAGTTGCTTCTGGATATGTACTTTCCTACGCCGAATTACTTCGAGGACGCATCGTCGGTTTTTTGCGATACACATTACGTACACCTTTGTCTTTCATAATGCATCGTCTAGGTACACGTCGATATAATTAGGATAGATTAAGTTGACCTAAGTTTCCTACAACAAAACCACTAAAAAAAAAGAAAAGAAACACCCACGGGCAAGAGCAACGTTATTTTTATCTTTTTCGCTTGCTCTTTCATTTCCCTGCAATAATAATCTTTAGCTCGTACCATCGAAAGATACGGAAAGTACAATTGCGTTTAACCAAAGAAGAATAGAGTTGAAAGTATTTTCAGTTTCGTTTGGACTGTTACTACTCGAAGAAAGCTATTATACTACAATACAATATATATTTACGTACAAATGAAGGTACCAGTAATCATGTTATCAGACGATACGATATGTAACGTCGTATTCGATCGGTTCCTTGGCAGGAGTCGAAACAGTGTTGAGAAACAAGAATTACAATCTTCTTTTTTTTCAATATTGGCGGGCGGTCCGTTTTAGGTTTAAAAAGTACGTTAGTTAGTGCTTTGTAAAGAGTGTATATAATTCTAACGACCAAGAAACGGTATTTTATAAGTTATTAAATGTTTCATTTCTAGTATTATTTTATCTATTCTGTTAACCATGATATTACATAGTACAAATAAATTTGAATCTATCTATAGTTTTGTTTACACACATATTTTATTTTTTAGTGGGAATTTTATATGCTCTTGCGCAGGCGACACTTCGCAAATATATATATATATACATATTTATATATATATATTTACGCATATAATCTATCGAGAAAGAGAATAAAACGAAATCGTGTACGAAATCGTTCCCGATACCTTTATCGATGATATACAGTCGAGTCTTAAACTTAAAAATCTTCAGGTTCTTGAACGGCAATTATTAAATAGCAAAAATCAATTTTCGAACGCTTCTTTCGTAATAAATGCAACCTAATTACTTGTCTAAACATACGAAATATTTATCGAGTAAATTTAGCTTCACGCGATAACAGACTTAAATCGACGAATAAAAATTGTATGACACGTGCCCCCCCCCCCAATGGTTAAATTGACCGATTCGATCCATTGTTTCGTTTTCGTGTTGAATAGCGGATAGCGTTCATGTATTGGTAATCGTGTGCAAACGCCAGCACCTTGTCTACGTAGTGATTTCCATGTTTCTGTATAATTGGTGTAATATTGTCTGTTACGATGCAACTAAACTCCTATCTGTAGTAATCGTCGTATATCTTGTAACCAGCAGAACAATAAATGACGAATTAATCGGCTAATTACCGCCAGATTATCAAATTTAGGTTTCCCACGGTGATTACGACGATATTAAGGAGGTAGACTCGTCTCTAGGATTGCAAGGGTGCGGGATGAGCCTCTTAGTTTCTTAACAATTCAAAAATGGGATTTTTCAGTGGTCAAAGGTGCTACACAGAAGATGCTTTCGAATAATACAATTTACGCCTCGTAATCGTAAAAATAGGAGCTTTGAGGGTGATCGCAGCCTACATAGATCGATATTTTATCTAGAGCTTTTAACTATTAAAAAACCCCGTCTTTGCATTATCGAGAACTGAGAAGGCGCGTCCCGCACCCTTGCAATCCTGGAAATGATGACGAGGGTGATCGTTAAAGAAACGTCATTTTATTATCTTGCAACGTTACAGATGCAAGAATATCGGCAAGGTTATTGATTCTCTTCTCTAAAATTCCATTACTCCGTGTTTATCGATGTTCTGCTTGGCCAACGGGTTTTAATCTGCAATGAGATTTATGTAGGTGTACGGGACTTACATAAACGAGCCCCTTTTACTTATCACGCGTACGAAGACACGACACAAAAATATATGTACCACGTTTTTCAATTTTTGTATCTCACGACTCCTATTCTCTTCATCTTCAGATAGATCCGAAAAATTGATAGACGCCGCGCTGCCCTTTTTATCGGAATTTGGTTTAAATATAGCTTTACGGTCTTGCCTTTGCAAAGTCTCCGAACACCAATAGTACACGGTCTGTGTGTAGAACAGTAAGACAATTTAAATTAACCTCATAAAAGGATCAAGATAATTAGAACAACTTTTTGCAATCGTCGCACGACTCACCCATAATGTTCCAATTACCCAGAATATAATGACATATATCGGTATCGACATTATAAGTACAGGAGTTTCGATAAATAGTAGAGAGATTACAGTACAAAATCGTTACAGAAATTTTTGATGGACGACCCAAACAACTTGTAACATTATCTATATCGATTGTTTTCAGAAAAAAAGGAGGAAAACTTCAGGCTCTTTACAGGGTGAAAAATTAATTTTTATACATGATATACAGAGTTTATATATTTATATACAAATTCACATGATTTTTAGTTTATTGTGGTGACACATATCTCACGTGTCATCCGTTTCTTCGGTCTCTTCTACATCCATAGATTCCTCTACTTCGTTTTCTTTAGGGAAGTCTTCAAACACCAACTGCTTGTACCCTTGTTTCTTTGAAAATACTCCCAATGGTGTCAATTTAAAAGTAGCCAATGGTCTGTCGAGTAATTTCTAATAAAAAGAAAGAGGAACAATTGTGTAATAATTGTTGGTTTAATTAATGAAAGCAACAGAAAATATTTACCAAAATTCTTGCTTGTTCCGGTGTTAATGCTTGACCTTTCTTGCAAACCGTATATTCTTTGATCAATGTTACCACCCCTTTTTGCAAAGCTGTAGGCATTCCTAGTTGCCTCAAATGAGGCTCGATGCTATGTGGAAATTCTGGCATAGGTCCTTCGGACAACACTACGGTCTCATTCACCACAAATCCAGATCTGGCATGGTCCGCTTCTTCGTAGGATTCCATCCATTCCAACACCTAAACGCGACAGGAACCAGTTAATTAGATTGTTTACTTTACAGAATTGCAAAAATCAAATACGCACCTGTTTTTTAGGTCTGTTTGTAAACAGCAAACCACATTGGCCTCGTAACGCCGCAGACAATTTATGCAAGCCTTCGGCAACTTCGTTTTCCGGCGACTTTCCCAACGCCAAAGCTATCACTTTGTTTTTACCAAAGAAAAATCGACTGTCTTTCCATTCTCCTCTCAAGTCTTTTAGTTTATTGTTGCGCATGTTGTCCACAGATATGAGGAATATTTTCGTATACCTTTCGACGCAGTTTCGAACATCCTCGACGATTTGTTGCTTCAACACGAGACCCTTCTTACTCGTTTTGGTAAGAGATACTATGAAATAGAAATTGAACAATTACTTTACACTATTCATTAGAAGTAGCAATTTTAAACATCGTTCTAGGTTAGCTCGATAACCTTACACACATAAAGAATATATAAACAAGGAGATTACATATCAAAGTAGAAAAACATTACTTTTTTTATCCCTTTTCGACTTAGGCATTTTGTTGGCGAAGTATCGTCCACTTCTCACAGAAAATATTCAATCCAGTTATCAATCAGGGTAAACATGTGCTGTAGCAGCCGCGCACAAACAAAATGGCTACGTGCGAGATACGGAGATACCGGTCAAATTTCCACTAAATTGTCTTCCTCAAACATTATTTTGTATATATAAAAACAGAAATTCGTGTTACTTTTAATTAAACCATGATACACGCTATAATCTCAATGAATATTTCTATTCTATATCGTAATTATGATTCTTATCTATCCGTGACCGAAAGATGTCGGTTGGACGTATTATTTAATCGAGAACGAAGAAGATTGTTTATTGTTTATGATATTTGTAATTTCAAGATAACGAGTGTCAATGGTACGATTCAGATCGAAAGGATCGCAACGATGAGATTCGAGAAATGGCGGGAACGAGAGAATATTATTTGAACGGGCGGAAAGCGTCAAGTGAACGCAGTTCAAGATGGCGGTTTCCGCTCGTTGCGCCAGTGCACTCTGTGAGATCGTAGTGGACGGGAGCCGTTGAATACGCCGAAGCCTCGATTTTCTAGGCCGCTTACAGCACTCCAAAGGTGAGTCTTTTTTCGTTCTAATCGTAAACGTGTGCGAGAGTCGAGAAAACTGACAAGCACGATAGCTCGTAAAATATCAGCCGGAATTAATACGGGAATGTATTTGACGACGAGTTGTGTGAACCCCGTAGCCCCGTACGATTCCACCGATCCTTGTCTCGAGTCCCTCGAAATAACCTGCCAAAACCGAGTGATTTCGTTGAAATCTGGCGATAAAATTTGTTCGATTCGACATTAGAATAGCATCTACGCATCGGGTTGGTCGTTTTCGTCGAACGTATCATCGTTTTTTCGAAAAGTTTGTCCAGTTGCCGTGCGATACTGAACCGTGCAAAGGCAAGTTCGCCGCCCGCACAAATGTACGCGACCGCAACGCACGCGACCGAACGTGCCAGCCCTAAACGTACAATTTTCTCGCCGCCATTTTAGTTACATAGCCGGCAACGGTATTTCGCATTCGTCCGCTGAAAGATATTTCAAACGATCGCTTTCCCTTCTCCGCGAATTCCTATACCGTGCATGGCTCTCGCGTTTATTCCGTGTTCGACGTATTCCTCGTAATTTTTCGTAATATCATTTACCAGGACGGCCGCCGCGTACCATCGGTTCGACATTTTGCCGATTGATTTTTTTTTTACGATTCGTCGTACCGCTCAGAGAGAAACGAAGACGTACACCGTGTGGCGGATTCTTCTTGTTCTCTCATGGACGATATCCGACCTGCTTACGCTTGAAAACGCGATAAACCATGGGACACGCGACGCGTTCCATCGTAGCAACGTGTCCGCGTTGCGGCACAGAGTACACGCCCTTTGACAAGCGAACCGATCAGAGGTGTTTTCGATATAGCGTTCACACGATCAACACGATAACTACTAGAAGACTCGTGACCTAACCATTCGTATTACAATCTATGGAAGCTGCATTCGATTTTGCCATTCTCGGTTTCTCGGTCCCATTCTGTCGTATCCGTCGTCGATAAGTAGGATCATCGTCGCTTTTCTTATCGTAAACATCGAATTTGATTATTCAAAAATCGCGAAAGCCGTTTAACACCGAACCTACCAGGCATTAAAACTATCTCGTAAATATTGCCTTGGAAAAACGGCAACATTAAATTTATTGTGTGATTGTAATTTTCAATATAATAGATGCTGGGACAAGAAGATTTATTCCATTAATTTCCATAAATGAAGTTTTATAATTTCGATAATCGTATAAACTATAAACCCGGTCATTGTGGTTGGTTTAGTGTTAGTTTTCCAGCCTCTCAAATTAGCTGTCATGACTTAAATTCCTGGTAGATGCGTCAATGCTGTACCATGAAGCTCGATTAACGTATAAACTGAAATTCTTTGAAATTGTAACATGCGGCGTTTTTCCTAGCAACCGTGGAGATGCGTTCGAGGCTGCAAGATTCGCGACGCAACATTTCTCGAGCCCGTGTCACCGGGTGATCGGTGACGACATAATCGCGATCAAGTGCGAGAATAACGTTAATCGTGAATTTTAGCGGAAGGTAGGCGTTTGTTCGCAGTGGGGGACCATGAACTCCCTTTCTCACTGTTTCCCCCTACTCTTTCTCGGTCATCGAACAACTCGAACTGTCGAGGTCTACTCTTTTCGCCAAGGCCGACGAGAGGTAGCCCTGGCTCTGTCTTTCCGTTGATCGCTCTCTCGCACGTTTGGTCGATCGAGCTGCGTCTCGTCGTGACACGTCAATGACGTTTCTCGTTTCTCGTCGCTCGTACATATTTGCGTAACGAGCGCGTCGCTTCTTCTTTCACAGAGGTCGCGCCGCATTCTTTTACTGGTTTTATGCGTCTCGCTGTTCGCGAATCGTTGCGATAACCGAACGCCGCCCTCTCGCGATTCATTCCGATCGACCACCTCCGCTTTCTATTACGAACCACCATCTCTCTCCATCGATTCTAATGAAAAGCGAATTGTGCCCGGCTCCGCGGCGCTTCGACGCGACTATCCATCGGTTTTCCTATCAACCCACGATAACGATGTCCTACTCAAATAAACTACCGACAGGTAGATGTACCTACGCGTGTCTCCTTTCAGGATGAATATCGCTGAAAATACTATTGACTGGTTCTCTGCTGCGTTGGCGGCGGTGGGAATCAATCGAGAGCACACTCGGAGCGTGTGGTTGGTCGATAAGCTTCGCCGACTCACTCTGTGACAAGCTTTCCGCGAATTATGAAATACAACCGAAAGATTAGGCTTTCGTGTTTCCGTTCCGTTGCCAGTTCTGCGTGCGTAAAGGTGTAAAGATCGATGACGCAAGACTATAGATTTGCGTCGGGTCGGGTCGTGTCGCGCCGCCTCGCCTCGCCTCGCTCCGCCACTGCCTGGCCCCTCCTCGCTTCGTCTCTCGTCACGACAACTTCTCGATCAGCGGAGACCCACATATACCCATATACGTATATGTGCACATCGCAGCCCCTGTATCTTTATTTTTTTCATACACCGATTCTCCCTTTAACACTCGAACTACCGGGCAACTCAGAATGACTGGTGCGAACTGTTTTCGATTCGAAATATTAAAAGTATAAATGTGTTTTTCCGAGAAATTTCTTTAGTCAACTTCTCTGTTGGAGTACATATTTAAATAAAACGTGCACGAAATCGAAATAAATGGTATATTGTCGTTATTATAAGGCAATGTATGCCAACTGCGTTTAGTGCTCTTGAGTTCTAGTGTTAACGGGACAGACTCGTTTTTTCAGGTTTTCATTTCTCGATAGTCAAAAACGCTAGATAATAGATCGATCGCCCTGAAAATTCCTATTTTTACGATTACGAGGCGTAATTTTCATTATATAAATTATGTTGTATCGACCGTAAATGTTAAATAAACAATGTCTGGTGGTATCAGCGCTTGAAAATGATCCATATCAGGATCGAAACGTTGGGATCTTGTTAATTGCAAGATTGCTTGTGTTTTATATTTTGATCGAACCTGTGCGCTGATACCACCACACATTGTAATTTTCATTATTTAGAATTGCATATACAGCTGCGCATGTAGCTATTTTCGTAAAGCTATGAAACTATACCTGTGACTGTTATCAAACAATTAATATCTGGAACAAATAAGTTCGTAGAAAATTTTCCGAAAATTGTATCTTTACATTGGACTTGACAACGCCGATCGTAATTAGGATTACGCATGAACTGTAGCGTATTTAACAACAATACCACACCAAACAATTTAACGTACTCGAAGTTGTACGAGAACATTTTACAATTTTATTTGTGAAAGATTTAAATTAATATCTACGACCGAACGATCGCAGCCTAGATCGATCTTTTATGTAATGACTACTGAAAACCCCCATTATCAAGAAATGAGAAGGCGCATCCCCCGCACCCTTGAAATCCTGGGAAAACGAATCGACCCCTAACCGCACTAATTTCCAGAAAAAAACCGGACCGAGAGATTTATTTCGCGTACAAGCAATAAGAGTCCATTACAAGCGGCTGCTGCGAATTCGCGACCAATTAGCCCGCGAATCGTTGACGTCTGAACGTCACGAGTCACGAAGGACCTATACCTCCTGACCGCATCGCGTCAAAGCTATCCTTGAATTAACGGCAACCGGCATCACGAATCATGATGCATGATTATTTCATGCATAAAATTAATCGACGTCTAATTCCATCAATCGGGATTTCTCAGGAATACATAAATCGTTTCGCGTTAAAGCTATCCTTGAATCAAAGGCAACAACGATCCGTGATGCACGATTATTTTGTTCTTTTTTTTATTAGGAAATCTCTTATGAGATCTATTACAACATAATGTACAGTGATTAGCAAGAACGCGTTACAGTAAATCCTCAAATACTCTCCAACAGCTTTTGCATAGAAAGACACTATTTTTTGATTTATAACTGCGTCTACCGCGCCGAGCGAGACTTCAATAGAGAGCCGAACATAGAGAACGGTACAACAGTAACAGTTTAGTACAGTTCCAACCGGCTTAGTGACTAGTAACATCACATTGAATTTGATTTCATTCTGTTTTTTTTTTTCACAATTAGCATGTATGTATAAACACCTAATTTTCATAACTATTATAATAGTCAGTTTAATGAATAACAAATTTTATTACTTTAATTTTCACAGACGCGGACTTTTCTTGATAATGGTTCAAAACAGAACCGAAACGTCGAAATTATAATTCTGCAAAATTGCTAATTTTTGTATTTGTGATCGAACCTGTAGCGCCGATATCATATAGAGAACGGTGTCGCCCCCGCCGGCACAGCGTTGATAAACAGTGGAATGAGTAGGCACTGGACAACGTTTACGTAGACGACCCCGGACAGCTTTTAAGTTTTCACTGTAGTAACATAGTGAGAAAAAAGACCCATCGGCACGTAGGTTGCAAGTATTTAGAAAGGTTATGAGAGAGATATATATACGCACGCCATGGTATTAGGTTCATGCATAATATTAATCGCATAATCGACGGTTAATTTCTTCGATCGCGATTTCTCAGGAATAAATCGTTTCCCATCGTTAGAGTGAAGTACACGCCAAAGAAGTTACATGCAAGTATTTATTTCGATAATTTCACTACTTCGAACACAGCCGTACGAAAACCAGTTAGACTCGTTCAACACGGAAATCGTGACCGTGCACGTTTTCGATTTCTACGACAAAACCGTGACCGTTCGTGCGTTTCGATTCTATTGCTTGAACAATGAAACTGGAACGGCGCGAGCGGATCTTTTTAGCAACCGCGATCGAAAATCGCGACGGATGTTTCCCGTTCGGCGGTTCGCGCTGTGTACGCGTACACGCGAACGTCGGAAATTGAATTTTCCTCGATAATAAGATCTCGGTTGGGACAACGTCACCGGCGTGCGTTGTGCGTCGCGTGTCCCGTTCAATTGTTTCGCATTTCCCTGTGGTCGCGGCGATGCCGTGCACCGTTTCCCTCGGCTCTTCTCCGGAATTATATCTCAGTCGTTTGCGCCTTCGACGAGGAAAAGTTCTCCACGCTTCTCGAAGCCTCGCGGTCCTGACCCAGCGTTGGTCGTTCGGATAATTCGAGAACAGAGATTTACAGCGGGGGATCCTACACACCCGCTCCATTCCATTCGTTTTCTCACCGCTTCGACACCAGGCTTTTCCACTTTCTCTCGTTCCACGCGTTTCGAACCGAACAGGGAGGAACGAGCAAAATGGCGGGAGCCGCCACGGCTGTTCCGCCCTCTCGAGCGCGCAGAGTGTTTCAGACGGTGCACACCACCTAGACAAAATCCAAAGAGTTGCAAAAAAAGTAACACCGAGGGCACTTCGTCGCGAGTAAATGACCAGACATAATATTCCGTTTCCGCGTTCAATCTTTTTTGTCGCTCGTTCGTTAGAAAAATCATCTGCGACGACAACCAGCGGAAAAAAAGAGACGTCGATATTGTTTCGACTCGAAGTTGAGATCGAGAAATATGAAAATATTGTTGTATCCAGCTAGCTGGCGTCCCGGGACACGGTGTAGGTCGTCTCGGTCGGACGACTGGCGCCTCTCCGACCTCTTTACTGTTTTTCGACCCAAAAACCTGATCTCGATCTGATTTCTGCGCGCCACCGCATCCTTCAGGAAATTGCTGACACGATTCCGCCAGCGATCATCCCCACTGTCCTTCCCTCGGACGCGTTTATCATTCGCGTAGGTACTTCGTATGAAACGTTTGCGCCTTTGAACGTGCTCGACGAAACCACCCCATTGGTCGAAACGGACCCGACGGTTGGTTGAACCGTGTTTGCTGTAACCCTGTCGGTATTCTACACGGCACAGCCACGACGCGGTGACGCGTCTGACCAACGAACCAGGCAGCTTGACATCAGTCGCTATTCCAAGACGGCTGACGCACAAACTCGAGTCGCTCGCGCGATTTCGCGTACGAACATTACGCTCCTCGTGTCCCCAGCGCGCACACGCTCGCAACGTGTAAATATACTTCTCGCGTGCAACTTTTTGCCGTCTCGGGACACATAAGCGAGAGCATCGGGATCGCGCGACCGCGAAACACACCCTTTCGATTCTTCTCTTTTGCGATCAAGAAATAGAGCCGCGTTCCACGGTCGAAAAATCGTCCAGGGCCGCGCTAAACATATCTCTCCGGTAAGTCACGAAGCCGTTCGGCCCGTACGCTGCCCTTAGACGCGTCAATTTCCTTGTCAACTTTCTCCCACCATCGACGAAACCACACAATGAAAGAACATGTTACGTTACGGGCACGAATCGACCCAGCGGCCGCCATAGAAGGATTCATTTCGACTCGTCGAATTCGCGTCGCTGTCCGTAAGGCTTGAACCGTCGATAATTCGTTGCGTTGTCTTGCTATTGTTACTCGGGAAATTTCGAAGACGAAGATGCGAAGCAATAATTGCTATTGGATTTCTACGAAATTTCATTCGAGGGGGTAGATTCGTGTTTGCAGGGTTGCACGCCTTCTTGTTGTATTATCAATGAGTTACCTCGCAATAAACTTATTGTTCGTTGTTAGAAATGAATCGACGAGCTCAGAATCGTATTAATAAACAGAGATTACAAAGTGCATATATATCGGTGAAACGATTTCAGAATCCTTTCTAAACAGAAATTTAGAAGTATCCCATTTGGTAGTCTGTTTCAAGAGCAGGACTGTGGAGAGTAACATAAAAAGTGCGGAGATACGAGGGGACCTTGGTTTCCTTTCGGGATTCCAAAGGTTTTCCCCTCAGCGTCAGTCGAAGCCTAAGATTTCGTTTAGTAAAATGCTTCCTCCCGTGCCGTGAAATAAAGAATTGTTTTATTTCAAAAGTAGCGGTGTGCATTCATTAACACTCGTATCCAATACTTAAATAATAAAAGATCAGTCTAGTACCCCAGTCGCCCCTAAACTTCCTATTTCTACGTTTGTGAGATGTAATTTATATTATTCGGCAGTATGTAACTGTCGCAGCTTTCTGAAAATAGCAATATGCGCAGCTTCATGCTTCCGAATAATATAAATTACGCCTAGTAAACGTAAAAATAGAACTTTTGAGAAAAGCCCCATCTTTGCATTATCAAGAAATCAGAAGGAGCACCCTGCATCCTTGCAATCTTAAAAACGAGTCTACCCCCTTAACTTGCTCTGATTTCTACTAACTTTGCATTTATAATAACGGGACACGAATAAATGCGTTACAGGAGGCTATCTCTTTCCGTTGCTTTCGACTCCGTGGCAAATCGGCGTAGAATTTCGTCGCAGGTGAATGAAAGCATAGGTAGGTGGTAAACGGTGGAGCGTATTAGGCGAGACCGAGTGAATGGCATTGGCAGAGCCCGCACGCGCCGTTTATCGGCGTGACGCGCTTAGCAGCGCCGAGCTGTCGTGAATTTTACGATGCATCTTCGATCGACCGTCGCGTCGTTTCAAGAAAAAAAAAGTCAGCTTCTGGAATTCGATGGTCCTTCGGATAGAGAAGACTCTTCAGAAGAGAGAATGAGAGAGGAGAGGGGATGCGAGATACATAACACTCTCGCGTAACACCTACGTAACACCATCCCTACACTGCCACCTGTGGCACGCGGCCTGCCTTTGTAGTTTGGATCGTTACGGTTTCACGGAAACCAGTTCCCCATCGTGACCAGCCAGCCCTTTATCGATCCTCGAGTGCTCGTTTCTCGCGTCAAACGGAAAACGACGAGGCAAGCGAGTTTTGGTCGCGGGCGTCGGGGGAGAAGGATTCGATCGACGTCCAGACGTTCAGACGCCCCGTACACCTGGACGTGCCTCGATGCACCTGGATTCGCCGCGCAGCAGGCTCGATTCACCTTTTTTCTTCAAACTGAAGCTTCGCCATTCTCGAGAACCTTGTTCAAACCTGTACGCATTAATTTTCTTCGATTATATTTTTAAACCTACGACATCGAGATCCACGTTAAATCCCGTTATCGAACATAACACATCGCCGAACCTCATCAATAACCGGCGATATCGACTTGCTATAAAATGATTGCCGTAATACTAGCAGCACCGACTGATCAATCGATTCGTTCTGAAGTGAACTAAACTATAGTGTAAGGTGCAAACTTGATTATCAGGTAACTGATAATTAGACAGCGGATCTTTGTGCAAAAGAAAAATTGTCTAACTGAATCGCAAGGAGCAAAACTTGAATTGGAACGTGTTTCTCTTTGAAATATTTTCAATAAATCGAAAATAATAGAATAATTTTACCTGTTCCTTTTTTGCGATGTATGCATCAAATCCGTAGGCTACCAATAAGAATTTTCAATAACTCTGATCGTGCAGACATTTTATCGTTTATCTCACCGAAAGCAACCAAAATTGGGAAATAGGACAGCACTTTTGTGACAAATGCATCAAATCCGCAGGCTACTAATAAGAATTTTCAATAACTCTGATCGTGCAGACATTTTATCGTTTGTCTCACCGAAAGCAACCTAGATTAGGAAATAGGACAGGACTTTTGTGATAAATGCATCAAATCCGCAGGCTACTAATAAGAATTTTGAATAACTCTGATCGTGCAGACATTTTATCGTTTATCTCACCGAAAGCAACCAAGATTGGGAAATAGGACAGCACTTTTGTGACAAATGCATCAAATCCGCAGGCTACTAATAAGAATTTTCAATAACTCTGATCGTGTAGACGTTTTATCGTTTGTCTCACCGAAAGCAACCTAGATTAGGAAATAGGACAGGACTTTTGTGACAAATGCATCAAATCCGCAGGCTACTAATAAGAATTTTCAATAACTCTGATCTTGTAGACGTTTTATCGTTTGTCTCGCCGAAAGCAACCAAGATTGTGAAATAGGGCAGGACTTTTGTGATACATGCATCAAATCCGCAGGCTACTAATAAGAATTTTCAATAACTCTGATCTTGTAGACGTTTTATCGTTTGTCTCGCCGAAAGCAACCAAGATTGGGAAATAGGACAGCACTTTTGTGACAAATGCATCAAATCCGCAGGCTACTAATAAGAATTTTCAATAACTCTGATCGTGCAGACATTTTATCGTTTGTCTCACCGAAAGCAACCTAGATTAGGAAATAGGACAGGACTTTTGTGATAAATGCATCAAATCCGCAGGCTACTAATAAGAATTTTCAAAAACTCTGATCGTGCAGACATTTTATCGTTTATCTCACCGAAAGCAACCAAGATTGGGAAATAGGACAGCACTTTTGTGACAAATGCATCAAATCCGCAGGCTACTAATAAGAATTTTGAATAACTCTGATCGTGTAGACGTTTTATCGTTTGTCTCACCGAAAGCAACCTAGATTAGGAAATAGGACAGGACTTTTGTGACAAATGCATCAAATCCGCAGGCTACTAATAAGAATTTTCAATAACTCTGATCTTGTAGACGTTTTATCGTTTGTCTCGCCGAAAGCAACCAAGATTGTGAAATAGGACAGGACTTTTGTGATACATGCATCAAATCCGCAGGCTACTAATAAGAATTTTCAATAACTCTGATCTTGTAGACGTTTTATCGTTTGTCTCGCCGAAAGCAACCAAGATTGGGAAATAGGACAGCACTTTTGTGACAAATGCATCAAATCCGCAGGCTACTAATAAGAATTTTCAATAACTCTGATCGTGCAGACATTTTATCGTTTGTCTCACCGAAAGCAACCTAGATTAGGAAATAGGACAGGACTTTTGTGATAAATGCATCAAATCCGCAGGCTACTAATAAGAATTTTCAATAACTCTGATCGTGCAGACATTTTATCGTTTATCTCACCGAAAGCAACCAAGATTGGGAAATAGGACAGCACTTTTGTGATACATGCATCAAATCCGCAGGCTACTAATAAGAATTTTCAATAACTCTGATCTTGTAGACGTTTTATCGTTTGTCTCGCCGAAAGCAACCAAGATTGGGAAATAGGACAGCACTTTTGTGACAAATGCATCAAATCCGCAGGCTACTAATAAGAATTTTCAATAACTCTGATCGTGCAGACATTTTATCGTTTGTCTCACCGAAAGCAACCTAGATTAGGAAATAGGACAGGACTTTTGTGATAAATGCATCAAATCCGCAGGCTACTAATAAGAATTTTCAATAACTCTGATCGTGTAGACGTTTTATCGTTTGTCTCACCGAAAGCAACCTAGATTAGGAAATAGGACAGGACTTTTGTGACAAATGCATCAAATCCGCAGGCTACTAATAAGAATTTTCAATAACTCTGATCTTGTAGACGTTTTATCGTTTGTCTCACCTAAAGCAACAAAGATTGGGAAATAGGACAGGACGCGTCCTGGCTCTGGGGTTTACGTAAACTGAAAATGTAGGTTGAAGGGAAGAATCTTCTCATTCGGTTTTCCCGGAAAAGGTCTACCGAACGCCGTCGAGAAATTGAACGTTGATCGATATTCTCGTTTCTATAATCTGTCGATTGGAGGGTTCCGACGTTGCTCGTCGGATGCGTCGACCAGGGTGATGCGGAGTGCACGCAAGGTACGGGCCGCGCGAGGCAGAAGGTGCGATCGATATTCGCGCGGACACCTTTGCCTGGAGGCCTGGTGTCCCGGCGAGCTAATCGACGTCGATACGCACGCTTCCTGTATCGCCTTGAAACTGTTTTGCCCAGGCTTTTCTTCTCGGCGCGTAGCGCGTTGGTCGAAACGTACGGCGGCACCGTTCCTGGCTTCTCCCGGCTACGGCCGGTGACGAGGTCGTCTCTCGAAACCGCCTCGGCCCCCTTTCGATCGATCGGCCCCGAGCCTCGGCGAATCTTCTCGAGCGCGGAAGTAAAAATAGTGCTTGTTTCCTATTGAAAATCAATAACGAAATACCCTTGAATGCGTTCCGTTCCATCCCATTCCATTCCGACGAATCCACGCCACCCCTCCGCGCGTCCGCGACGACCAGCAGAACCTTTTTCGAGCGAAGCTCGGGTAAACTCGCGGAATCGTTGCGAGCAGCCCCACGACACGACGCTCCTCCGTGGCTCGTCGCGCGAGCAAGGTCAGTGTCGTAATAGTTACGCTTCCTTGCCGCTCGATAGTACGCGCGCGTGCTTTATTTTTCGTCGAATGTGTGCGAGGGAAGATATACGTATTGAAATTGGTATGGCAGCGCGCGAGACCAGCCGGCCTGACTTATCGGTTTCCACACGCGCGCCGCCCATGCTCGCGTCTAATTGCCAGTACTCGAATTTAGCAAACAGCGGCGACGACGTATCCGTTGTTCCATCGAGTATAGAGCGATCCGCGAAGCACGTGTCTCTTTATCGGCGAACCGAGTCGCCGCGCCGCGCCACGCCGAGTTGTGCAGGCCACGTAGCCCCACGTAGCCGCTCGTTCCGAGTAGATGCTGCTACCGTTTGCCTTTTGTAGCTCGCAACCTGTTTGCGCGACACAAAATGAGAATAAACGGCTTTCTATAGGAGCGGGAGACGGGGCTGTCACGCGCAAACCGCGAGCTAATATTGATCTACGTGTTACTAACCTATCGTACAAGCTCGTTTCCGAGCGGAGCGTTAAATATCGCCGGATAACCGCGACTCTCGACGTCGTCAACCTCTTCTTGCGTTCTCCTTCGCTTCCGGTGGTTTTCCCCCGCGAACCTCGAGCTAACGCCTGAAAAGGCGAAAATAGCGTGGCCCCCTTAGCCTCGTGGAAAATTCATTAACGCTCAATTGATCCCTGCTTGATCTCGAGCATCTCACACCCGAAGGAAACTGCCCCGAACGATAACGGTACCTACCACCGGTGTACGGAAATTGGTTCGTAAGACCAACTTTATCGATTACCATTACGCGACGCGATGCGACGCCTACGCAACACTGCTCGCGGCATCGCGCCAATCCGCTCCGTCCGTTCGCTACTCTGTATTTTGTATTAATACGTTTGGCAAGCGCTACGGCACCGGTTGGCCGAAACGGAATTTTTTCTCCGCGTGAAATACCCCCATCGAATTCACCGTAGCCATCGGAAACCTAAATACGCATTCTGTGTTTGTTGTCGAGACTCGGTCGCGAATCCTCTCGACTCTCGGGCGAACGAGTTGAATTCGATCGGGCGCGCGCGACGCGAAACGCTTCGTCGATGGAAACAAGCGCCGCACGGGACACCGAACGCGTTCGTTACGCGACATACCTACGTATCGATTGACGAGGGTCGCGTATAGTATTTCCGTGGTTGGTTTAGAGAACGAGCGAGACTATCGACGGCGTGGATGACAGGGAAAAAAGTAAATGGACCCCGATCGAAATTGCTTCGTATCTTTCTCTGTTCCTCGAGCATCTCTGCACTTAAAGCAAACAGAATGGCGATTAAACGTTGCGGCACGAAACGGGAACCAGTGCTGTTCGCGCGAAGGGCTCGAGAGATAAGTAGGTGCGTGAAAACGATTGCTCGCGGGTGGCAAGGAATTTGAAAAGAGGCTGCAGATGGAACGTCAGGCCAAGACGAAGAGAGAAAGAGAGCCAAGGAAAGTACGAGCCGGAAAATGGCGGCCAAGGAAGAAGGAAGGGCGGGTCGGCTGCAGGGGTTGCGCGCGCCTCCGCAGATCAATATTTCATTTCAACCTCACCAGCCAACCCCTACTTCTGCGCTCATCTTCTCGATTCCTCTATTGTAGCCTTGTATAATTACCTCTTTTCTATTTACCTTTTATCTCTCTTCTGCCCCTTCGCCTCGCGACGACTTTATTAGGACCGTTCGAGGCTCGATGCTGCTGTCTTAAACTTCTCTCTTCCGTTTCTCTCCCAACGAAACTAAAAACGGTCGCAACCTTGCTCGAGCCCCCGATACGCGAGAAAGAAAGACGCAGATTCCACAGCTGCTTATGGCGGTGATCGGCTAATTGCCGACGATGAAAAATTCTCGGCGAGGAATATGCCCGATGCCTGTGCGATATTTCGAAATAAGCTCGAAGCTAACGTCATTCGTCTTCTTTTACACGTGTCGCGTGTTACACTTTACACACAAACGGCAGAGGGTGTATTTTCATCGAAGCGTAAACACGAATCGAACGTGTGGCGCCCCATATCGGTGATACGATGCCGGTACGACAATGCGTCACCTTGACAATTCGATTTCGATCGTTTCGTGAACGGCGATCGATCGACGATAGAGCTTCGAGCGTCTTGAACGCGCGTCGACCAATGGACCTAATTGAAAGCTGGTTGAATGAGAGGTATCGGGAGGAAATGGAAATGGGTAGAGCGGAAAGGGAAAAGAAAATGGGATGGGATTACGGACGGTGAATGCGGTAACGAGAAAATGTATCGCATAGCAGATAGCAGGTAGAAAATAGAAGATAGTAGAATAGAGAGAAAGAGAGAGATAGGGTTCGTGACGCGTCGCAGCGCAGCACGACGCGGTGGGTCGGTGGCGCGTCGCGGCTCGGATCGGATCAGCTCGGTTCGGTTCGGGCCTGATCGGCGAGGCGCATCGCGCTCCATGTCTCTGGTGTCCCGGGACAGTCGCGTACCGCTGCCCCACCCAACCTCACCGAGCCGTCCATGCTGGGCGAGCCGATCAATACCTCGGCTCGGGCCCGACTCGGTCCGAGGCGTGCCGACGGGGCTCGAAAGCGGACGAGAGCCGCCGAATCCCTGCACGAGGCACGCCGAGTCCCCACCACGAGCAGCGTTGCCGGCTCAGTCGCTGTGCGGGAGTGGTCACCGAGGGATGTGTGGTATCGTAACCGAGTGTGATTGAGGAAAAAGACCCGGCGTAGTTTCTCCGCGTAATACGCTCTCGCTCGTTACCCCCCGGAATCAAAAGAAACACTAGCAATACCGAGAGTCTAGTCAGTTTTCGGACCCCCTCCTGTTGCCGCGCGATCCCACGGAATACGCCGAGACAACCGTGTATTTATTTAAGTATTTATTGTACAAAAGACTTTAACTATAGGTAAGAACTGCGACGTTACGTCGCCCCGCATTACTACATTTGCTTTCTAAACCCGGCTCTGTAGTTGCTAGCTCCGTAGTCGCTCTGTCTACTCGGTTGGTAGCTCTCGATACACGCGTAACCTCGCGGTTTCCTTCCAGTCGAGACTCGAACATTCCTGTATTATCTCTCCTCTCGGTCTCCGAACACCTCGTTCTCGTTTCCGTTGCATGCATGCCGCTACGCATTATCCTATTTACGAACCGGAGATTCTACGAGAACGTGCTAGAAGCTGCACGCCCAACGCGTTGCTATTTAACGATCGCGTTTCTCCCTGAATAATCGGAATCCAAAGAGAATCGTTCGTTCTACACCGCGGTGTCGCGTGACTACGACGTAGAATAATGGAATCGGTGCGTGGTCCTTTGCGACGACGCCGATTAGCCTCGCCGGAAGCAAAAGCGATCCGTTGCATCGGATTCTTTGTTCCTCTCTGCTCTTCGTTCTCTGTTCTCTCGTTTTCTCGTGCGTATCGTGCGCCACGGAATCGAGTAGCTCGAGGACGGGGCGTGTTGCCCGAAAGAGAGAGGGAGAGAGAGAGAGCGAGAGCGAGAAAGAACGAGTGAGACAGAGAGAGCGTAGACGAGGAATTTCGCTCTCGCTTCGTGAAAGTAGCGCCGTGGCGCTCTGTCTGGCTGCCTCTCGAATCGTGATTGCGATTGTGCCGACCATAACCTCAAATCGTTACCGATCGACTTACGCGACGACGAGAGAGATCGTCCGTCTCCACGACGCGTGTTCCGCGCATAACCTTCGATCCGGCAACGAGGTCGTAGTTCTCCGCTATCTGCGAAAGCTTCGGTTTTCCTTTTTTCGGCTTTTCTTCATCTCCTCTCCATCGTGCATGCTCGCGCAACGTTCGATAAATCGTAGTTCCCTCTCGTCCTCAGCCATGTCGTGGCCATATTACGCTCCGTAGGTTTCGCGTACTATTTTTGGAAATCTGAAAGTAATTTTTATCGACCGTGGGTTCGGCCAGCTCGCAACCGCGCGGAGATAACGATTCTCTGCTCGATCGTATCGTCAGAGGCTGTGTCGCGCGCGAGTCATCGAACCGAGATTTATCGAGAAAACGTAACAACGATTCGAACGAGATATAGTCACAGATAAACCGCATAGTCGTTCGATATTATCGAACGATATTATTATCGTGACCAAGAGTACCACGTCGTACTCTGGTTTCGCTCGAATCTCGCGCAGTCACTGTTCCGATGATAACCGGTAACAGCCAGCAGCATGATATCCGTCGACCGTTTGTACGGTTTCCGCTGGTGAACTTGGCACGCGGTCCAACTCGAGATTCCTCGGAAGACATCGTGTCGTGAATCATAGGTATTCGCGACGCGCGTCCGCGTCGGAGATCTCGCTGGTCGCGGAGCCATTACGACCGTGCCCGCATTCGAAATAATCTTAGCCGTGTGCTGCGGAGCAGTTTCGAAGCAGTTTCGAACGAAACCCGCGGACAGAGAGAGAAAAAAACCGGCCGGCGAAACGTTTCGTTTCTCGTCGCGCGTTCCATTCGCGACTCCGCTCGCTCGCGACGTCTACGCCGGAAATATTTCAACGCCGCGATGTTGTTTCTCGTCGGTTCTCGCTGATCCGGCAACACTGTGTCGTCTGTCCAAGCATTTGCTAACCCAAAGCCAGGTGATCGCGCGATTAAATATAGGACGTCGAATACACCTACCGGTTTAATATTTCTGTCCGGGTTTCACCGAGCGCAGGATTCTCACGTCGGCCGACCTTCCCTTCCGTTTTGCCTATATACCTATATATCTATGCTTGCGCTTTCGCTTATATTCTCCCGTTGACGCGCTCTCGCATCGTGTCGGCCGCGTATAATCGCGCGCAATCTACGCGTCGCGTGCGTTTAACGTCCTGGATTAACGGCAAGCGACGACCGTGTGCGATACGTCGGCGCCTATGTTCTCCACCTGATAATTCCAGTCGGAACGCTCGGGGATCGATGTAGGCCGTGGCGACCGCGGAATTTTATCGAGGGCGCGTTCTCGCTCGAAAACGAAAGGTCGCTTCCGAATATTCCTCTCGGCGGAACAGCCACCACCTCCTTCGAGACGGCTACGCCTCGTGCCACGAGGGAACCGCTTCTCCACCAAGCCCTCGAACCAATCGCAACGCGCGCGCGCGCCTAGGCGACGCTCCACCGAAACAGATAATCTCGAAATACTTTTCTTCCGCGCGCGTGTACGACATGGAAAACCCTAGGGAAACGATTCTGTTCCTCCGTCGACGATTCGATCGCTTTCCGTCCTTTTCTGTCGGCGTGTTGCGTCGTAGCGAGTAATACGGCGATTGCGAACGCTATCGCGTCGATAACGATTCGCTTTCCTCGTTAACAGCCGCCGTTCGTAATCGGCGCGATGTCGTCATTAGCGCTTGAACTCGGTCGACGAAACCGCGATGAAATTTCACAGAGGCGGATTCCGCGTCTCGCATCGCGTTCAAACCGGTGCCGTCGGTCCCGAACTTTATCTTTTCGCGAGATAATCAAAATTGCTAACTCTTGTGTATTTCTTTCAACAATTTGTTAATGTGCCTCTTAAAAATATTACAATATTTCTCTGAATCTCCATTCTTTACTCGCTAATAAATTAAAACATGTTGAACACAGAAAGATTTTAAGTAATCTATACATTTTTGATGACTATATTATGTTAATGAAGTTCTTTCTTGGGCAATTATTTTTCAGAATTGAAATTGAACGAAGAGCTTGATTACCGTCTCGCATCGATAGAACACGCGGAATACATCTGCACGGGAATCGAGAATCAGCATATTTGCGTTCTTTGGACCTAAACGCGCGAGTAGTAAAGGGTCATCGGACAAACTCTGTTGCAACTGGTCTCTCTCGGTCGAAAGGAAGAACGACGAGAGAGTGTACTGGTACCGCACGGATATCGATCGCAGCCTCGAACCCCGTTTCCCGTTCGACTGGGGGCACCGAGCGTCGCCGGGTATAGCGTCTCGTTCAGAAATATTAACCTCTTTTTTCCGTTCCGTTCGATTCACCGTGGGATTCTCGGACGATCGATCCGCGTCCGCGACACATTTACCTCTCAGCGTAGATCGCGCGAACTTGTTGTTTCCCTCGCTTACGGTCTTTTTTACGGAGCGACGACGTCCTTCCCGGTGGCAGTAAAATTCGGATAATTTTAGAAACTCGTCGCGGAAGTTGACTCGTACGAACGGAACCGGGCGATAGTTACCGCATTCCACGGACCGAGCCAATTCTCGAAACGCGGGTGGGACGTTGCGCAGCGTAGAACCGTCGAATTCCGTGGCGCAAATTTCTTCGACGTGATTTCGTTCGACCGAAAAGGGCCGAGTTGATTCTCGCGTGCTTTGCCGCCCGATGGCCGACCGCTGCCCATTGTCGGGAACGGGGAGAGAGAGCTAGAACGGTGACTCACCGCGAGAGAATCGCGTTACGACAGTGGGAAACACGTAAAAACTGTTCATCGATCCCAGGAATTATTTCGAATCGAACGCGCCCCGCGATTGATCACGCTACAGACTTTTATCATCGAACGATTCGCGACATTCCGACCGGCTTAAGCTGGGATTTTCCAACGCGTCGTGCCGTTACGTTCTGCGATTTATGGAGCTTACGTCTGTTATGAATGGAGCTTAAATCGCGAAAAACAGCAGCGTGACGCGTTCAGGAAACACCAGCTTTATGATAATCTAACTGCTAACTGAAACTCGCGTTTCAACGCGAACGCTCTCACGATAAAAAGTGTAGATTCTATTTCGCTCTGTTCGCTGGTACCGCAGCTCATTACGGTGGGATCTCCCAGCGCGTCTGGACACGATATTTTTCGATCCATACTCCATAGCTTGTAACTTCCTGCCGTGCGTCTGGATGCACAAGATTGCGTTCGTGACGAATAGAGTATAAAAGTCTTCAGGATCGCAAAACGCTAACGTTCAAACGCGCTAAACCCTTGCGTAGTCAATCAGAATGTATATTGATCATTCGAAACTTTTCTGTATTGTAACATGTTTGTACAAATTCGCGTTACATGACTATCTATATAAATAAAAATTAAATGCTGTTCGTTGGCAAGCGTATCACTTGAGAACAGCTGGACCGATTTGTTCGTAATAGTCCGAAATAAGGTTTTCAGGGAAAGAAAAAAATTGGAAAATTTGTCCGGAAAAAACTGGAACATTCGGGAAAATATGAAAGTGCTTTTCACAAAGCAATTTATTGAAATTTGGACAGGAGAACGTCTGTCAGCTAGTAAATCAATATATTAGCGAGTGAATGGACGTTGAGAGAAATTTCGTAATATTTTCTCGAGGAACATTAACAAATACACAAGGGGTTAAGAGAGATCCCACCTTTGCTTGTCGGTTAATCGTCTGGCGCGACGGTGGAGTACTCGGCGACGAACTCGAGACGAGACGAGACCGTCTGTGCCCGCGAAGATCGATGAAAGAGTTCGACAACCTGGCGACGCTTTCGAAAGACGCCTCTCTCGAGGCCAACGATATTTTATTGGGTCGATGCCACGGACGGCTCGCCGAAAAGCCCGTGAAAGCGCCCGTTGTCCAACTTCCGTTTTAGGATCTCACGAATTTCGTTTTCTCGGGGAGTCGGCCAAGACCGGCCGGCGGCCCCCCCGGCCATCTGTTCGAAGCCGTTGGGAACGAAGGACAGAATGAAACAGCTTCGATCGGCTGGAGCGCGCGGGCGCTCTAGCCACACACCCGCTTCCTCGAACGAACCCAATGGTCTTTTTATTTTTCGGCGAACGTAACTGGCCTCGTTCGACGCGACAACCGTAGTACGTCATCCTGTTCTAAACGCGTCGGCGAAATCTATTCTCACGTACGATTCGCGCGCGTTCGTCGCTGCCGGACACTCGCACTGAACACACTTCGCGCGGACCGACAAAAAGTATAGCGGGTCGACAAACACGGCTGTGACCGTTGTACTCGTGCAGAAGCACGGCCAGAGATCCCGCTCTCACAGTTCCTGTTAATACAGCTGTTTGCGATTTTTCTTTTTCAGCCAACACAATGTCCGTGGACAAGGAGGAATTGGTACAGCGTGCGAAGCTCGCCGAACAGGCGGAAAGGTACGATGATATGGCAGCCGCGATGAAGGCGGTCACCGAAACGGGAGTCGAGTTGTCGAACGAAGAAAGGAATCTGCTGTCGGTAGCGTACAAGAATGTCGTCGGCGCGAGACGTAGCTCGTGGCGAGTAATATCCTCCATCGAGCAAAAGACCGAGGGATCCGAGCGCAAACAGCAGATGGCCAAGGAGTACCGGGAAAAGGTTGAAAAGGAGCTACGCGAGATCTGTTACGACGTATTGGTAAGAATCACGATCCCCTCACCCAATGCCGATCATTCTCTCCAGTTTCCATTCCAACCTTCGACTCGTCCGAGTCGAATCCACCACGCTCGAAGATAAGTCCAACCGATGCAGCTCGATCGTAAAAGTCTGGATCCGTTTCCGCCGAAACGACTGATCGTTTCGACAGAAGTCTTAACGAGTGACACAGTCACCGCAGAGAGCTTTATTAATAAACTTAAATGAACGATTCATGCCGTTCAACGCGACCGGCCGCCTTCCTTTTCAAAGGACCGCTGCCAACGCTCTAAGATACACGTAGTTCGAACGTGGTTTTTCATGTCTTGAAGGTCATTAACCTCTGCTTGGCACACATGGGGAGGTGTGCCCCATTTTGTCGACACACGAGCAGTCTTTCAACTCATTCTCTGTCTTGAAGTCGACGGCGGTTCTATGGCGACACGAAGAAAATATAGCGAACGGATCGAGACTTTTCTAAACGCTGAGGATTTTATGCGTTCATTTGAAACCTAATAGGGGAAAGTTGTTATTTTCATTTTTCACCATCTTTGCCTAAAGATCTGCAGTCTAGTGATCGTCCTGTGAGGGACGCTATTATAGCCTCGACACAGGCAG
This sequence comes from Lasioglossum morio, assembly GCA_916610235.2. Classification (NCBI taxonomy): domain Eukaryota; kingdom Metazoa; phylum Arthropoda; class Insecta; order Hymenoptera; family Halictidae; genus Lasioglossum; species Lasioglossum morio. The sequence continues at coordinate 24,707,228 of OU744326.1, forward strand.
GATTGCACGGTTCCCGGGTTGTTGCGGGCTTGTCTCGTCTTACCGTAACCTGCGATCTCTCTCTCTCTCTCTGAATCGCGTTCGCGTATTCGAAGAGCTGGAAGGCAGTGCGGAGATCACCCTCCGGCTTGAATTTCACGCGGGTCAATTACGAGCGCTTTACTGGGCTCGTCTTACGGCGCGCCCATCTCTGCTCGCTTCTTTTCGTTCAGCGAACGCGAAACGCGAATTCCAAGTCGAACGTGCGACAAAACCAGGAAGAGAGCGCGTTCTTTATTTACTCGGAGACGACTGCGTTCGCGCGTCGATCCTGTTCCTCGTGGTGGTCTTTCGTCGCGTACGAATAGCGCGGCGAACAGCGTATCACGCGAGCAACGGTTCGAACGTCCGGAAATAGACGGGAAGCGGAAGAGGAAACGACACGCCTGCGTCGAGTAGCTACGCTTTGGATATATTGCGACGCGTTTCGTTCGCGAGTACCCATCGAACGTTCTAATCACAGTAAAATCTCCACCTGTTCGAACACAACTACTCGAAAAAAAAACCGTTGCTGATTGCGTCGTTGATGTTGTAGGAACTCCTCGATAAGTACCTGATCCCCAAGGCTAGCAGTGCCGAGAGCAAAGTATTCTACCTCAAGATGAAGGGCGACTACTACAGGTATCTCGCAGAAGTCGCCACTGGAGAAATCAGACACGGTATGCATCTCTTTCGAATACTTTTCAATAATTGTTTCACGAACAAAAAACAAACATATTCGAAGTTCCAATACGCAGCACACATATTCGTGGAATCGATAAACTGTTCTGCGACGTTGTGATTCATAATTTTGTGGACGCTGAGCCGAGCACGTACATTTTCCTCGTCTAATCGACTTTCCGAACAGACGCGCGCGTTCGATGTTCCTCGGGAATCGGTGGTACGTGGAAGACGAGCGTTTACCTGCGCCCGAGAATGTTGCACGAGGTCGATGCGCTTCTTTCTTGGAACGCAAAGGTGCACGATACTTTTGTCGTACCTGCGCGTCCCGTGAAAGGAGAACCGCAGCTGCAACGGCAGATGTTCGGCCCGAAGGCGTCTCTCGGTCGCATTGTTGAATTCTAGATGGATTTGAAAAATTCCGATATGCTCGTTATGCTCGGATACCTGCAGCTTCCGCTTCGAATGCTAACGGTGTCACGGGAATTCGAGCGAACATTTTTCCAAAAATCGGTGTACCTCGGTGCCGAGAATTGTTTAATAGCCTTCGTTTCGTACGGTGGTTTTCTCGTGTCGATAGTGTACAGCCACAGTCGTAGTCTATTCGATGATAGACGATAATTTTGATAATCGAATTTTCCACGTAATGTGTACTCATATGCAGCCGTGGTAGACGACAGCCAGAAGGCGTACCAGGATGCGTTCGAAATCAGCAAGTCAAAGATGCAGCCTACTCATCCGATCAGGCTAGGTCTCGCCCTCAACTTCTCCGTTTTCTATTACGAGATCCTCAACTCACCAGACAAGGCCTGTCAGCTGGCAAAACAGGTACAATTTAACGGAGATTGATGTCGAGAGGATGCAAAAGGATATACGCGATGGTGATGATGAGGATGATGATGGTGGTGGTAACGCTCTGCAGTGGAGGCAAAAATATAGTGCTTGGGGTCTCTCAACGGTGGAGAAACGCTTTGTTTTCGTTTCGCAGAGATTAGCAGCACCTGTCTTTTCTTTCCAGACTCGAATCGATGCGTCCTTATGACAAATAATGTAGCGTTGGTTAATTTGGATTATCCGTTTGCATTGCAGCGGTTGTCGAGGACTCGCAGAAGGCGTACCAAGAAGCTTTCGACATAGCAAAGTCGAAAATGCAGCCGACACACCCAATCAGGCTCGGTCTTGCTCTGAATTTCTCCGTTTTTTACTATGAAATTATTAATTCTCCGGCCAGGGCTTGCCACCTGGCCAAACAGGTTAGAATTTGGTTACGCGAAGATTTAACGTTTGCGTGAGAGTTTTTTTCTTCTTTCAATAACCGAACCACACATAACAACCGAGAACGATTCTACGTGCAGACAACCGTTGTACCGAAACGTCCCCTAACCCAAACCAAAAACGAATTAACATTTGTTGCGTGGTGTGACTACTACGATAATATGCCTCCACTGTATTTGTAATACTGAGACTGAGGATTTTATGCGTTACGACGAAAGTGGGTACGTTCAATTTAAAGCAATGATCAACTGTACAACTGTGTTGTAACTAGTTTTTATAATTGATGTAGAAACTTTTTATTTCGCATAAAGATCCGCAGTCTAATGATGTATGTATGGATAGTCTCCTTTTGCATCGCTCTTGTTTCCTCGCGTTGCAAATTTTTCTATCCGCTTCTTGCATGAGATTGATTATTCGCTTGATCTCGGAAGAGTCGTGACGTGTTCTCGAGTTACTCGGTGACAGAAGAGTAGGTATATGGTAACCGAGGTTTTGTTGAACCATTGCAGGCGTTCGATGACGCGATCGCGGAGTTGGACACACTTAACGAAGACAGCTACAAAGATTCCACGCTCATCATGCAACTTCTCCGCGACAACCTCACCCTTTGGACCAGTGACACGCAGGGTGAGCCGGACGAACAACAGGAGGGTGGCGACAACTAACCTTCCTAAGCTTAAGTCCTTTCTAAACCTAATAAGAACATCCTATTCTCTATCGTCCCCCCGTCCCTCGAAGTGCTCACCAATCCATCCACCTGAGATCGATTTATCCATTTACCTGTTTCCTCTTTCGTCCCCCGCGTCCCTCGCGTACCACCTCGTTTCCTCTTCTTCCTACCTTCCTGCCTTGCCCGCCTCCTTGCCTCCCCGCCTTCCTCCCGACTATGTCCTGTCTCTCGTTTTCCCTTCCTCTTCATTTTCCCATGTCCTTTTCATCGATCGACCCTCCCTTTCTCTCTTACTTGTCTACCTACCTACCTGTCCATCTTCCTATTTCCCTTCCTACCTTTCTTCCTGTCACAGTCGTGAGACCATCGACCCGAGAAAATCCCCTTCTCCCTTGATTTTCCTCTCCTCGAATACCTTGAGTACATCTTTATCCTAAACGCGACCGCACACTGCTGCCGACGCCACCACCACAGCTGTTACGCCCGGTTCGACACCTCGAACACGGAGGATCCCCGCGTTCTCGACCGTCTTCTCTCCTCGGTCGCCAATCGAGGAAGAGAAGTGCGATGAAAGAGAGTATGTGTGAGCGAGAGAGATAGAGGGCGAGAGAGCGTGTACACCTTTGTGTGTGCGTGAAAAGGGAGAGAGAGAGAGAGAGAGAGAGAGAGAGATATGTATGGGAAACAAAGAAAGAGAGAGAAAGAGTGTGCATGTGTGCATGTGTGTGGGAGAGAATGATTGCGTTTGAAAGCCCCACGCCGTTCTAGACGGTGCGTCGCTCTGTATTGTCTGCGTACGATGATTCTCGATGGAAGAAAACGGTCGAGTCGCGCGAGAATCGTCCAATTTCGAACGCAAAATTTCTCCGGAAAAGAAAAAACAGTATATCGACTCGTGTTTGTACGGAAGAATAGGAAGGAGCAAATTGTGGATGGAACAGAGGAATGGACAGGAAGAGTATTATTGTTTCGCAAACTTTGTCTCGTCGTACGACGTTGTTCGGACACGGTGAAAATTGTTCTAGACGTAATCTAGAGAGAGAGAGAGACGAAACCGGAAACTTAACACGGAGACTTTTAAAACGAGAGAAAATAATCGACAAATACAAAAATCGAATGTAGCGTTTGATGCTGCCGCCGTCGCCGCGCGTCTGTACGAGACATGGGATGCGAAGAATATAAAAAAAAAATCGCGGGACACCACTGTCACTCCCAGATCTGCTCACTGTTTACCATCTGAAAAGAGCGCTGTCCGACGAACACACGGGGAGACCCTCCCGCGCAAGCTGCTTCCTCTTCCAACCGTTCCCCTTTCGCGCGGCATAGAACGTAAACGTAACATAACATGTATAACTGTACTCTGTTGTGCGTATACTGTCGAGTGTCGGGGAAAGCCGCGCGACGACAAAGAAACGGCCTCGACGATGACGCGCCTAACCGTGCCTCCGCCGGCCAGATGAAAATGGAACTGGAGCGAGACAAAAGATTGATAAGAGAAAGTTTCCCGTGAAACATAATGGCGTATATCGGTTTGACCCACTGTCGAGGACGCGTTGCAGCTTCTTTCGGTGTCGCGCGGTTTCCTCGAGAACGAGAACCAGAATGAAAACGCGAATACGAACGGGAGCAGGAGGGCTTTTCCCGTCGTAGACGGCGGAGAGCACTTCGTTCGGACAGCGTTCAACTCTAAAATATTTCGCTAAAATGAAAAAGAAACAGACCTTCAAGAAGAAACGAAGACAAAGGGAAAAAAGCACGCATGAAACTAACTACATTATATCCAGTTGTCATTAAATTAAATTTCACATTGTCTAGCAAGTACGATATTATTATACGAAGGGAAGAACGTAGGAGGAGAAAGGAGAGTAAAAATACATTAAGTTATTAAGTTCCAAAAAAAACAACAACATCGGTGGTGAATTACTTTTTACATACGATACTTTTTTCTCATTTCTTTGAATGTGTATAACCGTGCACGCTCTCTTCCGTTTATTCGAACCGTTGTTGCGTTGCGTTGAAAAAAAAAAGAAACGGCTGGAATTGTGTATGCGGTTCCACCGTTTATCACGCGACTTTACGTTTCCCTTATGCTTTGTCGAAACATCGTTCGGAAACCGTCGCCGCGCTCGGTTTTCTTTTATACGGACACGATTTACCGGATACGCGTGTAATCGTTGTGTTAAGGTTGCGTCGTGGATTATCGCGATCGCGTAATCACGTGTAATCACGCTCTGGCTACACCGAGGTGAGTGAACCGTCGTGATTTCTCTTGAATACTTTTCTGTCCTCCTCGCGTTACGGCCGTCCGTTTCCAATGCACGAACATATATCGAAGAGGAAAGGGAACACTGCTTTTGCGTTCTTTCGAGCAACCGAAATTCTATTACGCACGACGATCTTCGACCAATTCTTCCTTACTCGGTACACCTCGTTTGCTCGGGTCTTTTTTCGTTTTACCTTGGCTTTCTTCGGGACACCAGTCGTTTTTGTCTATCTCTCTTTCTTTCTATCGTTTCTCTGCTTGTCCCTTCCCGTGTATGTGTTTAAATCGTGCCCGCGCTCTCTCGTGCACACACGCGTAACGTCCAAAAATAATTGGAACCAACCAACGACGAATCAAAATCCTGTCGTCTAACCGAAACGAAACAAACGAGAACGCGAGAATTCAAAGGGTTGTTCTTTTCTCGGATTCTCTTTGCGACGGTACACGTATGCGCGCGCGTGTACGCGTATATGCGTGGCGCGTTCATTCCGTGGCCATGATCGATCTCGTGGAGATTGTCGATAAACTCGAGTATTCGTTGTTTTCCATGATTTTCATCGATTTGTACGTGATCGCCTAGCGGGCACGTGCGTCGCGTTGAACGACACGTTCCTGAATTTTGAACTAAAGGAAACGACGCTACTTATTTAACGCCATTTTTGCGTTTTCGTTTCAATGTAATCGTTGTGATATATCGAAAGGAACTTCTTCCGGTTTCTCGTGGTTAAAACAAAGAGGATTGTAAAGAAACAAAGTAAAAAAAAAACACAAGAGAAAAAGAAGGTTGTTCAGAGACGCGTAAAAGGTGGATCCAATTGCCTCGACCGAAACCTCGAAAAAAAAAAAGAAAAGCAAAGGACGAGCGTAACCATTTTCGATAATGGAAATATATAAGAATCCGACGATAAATTAACATTCGACGCGTCCGAATGCAGCGGATACATTCGGTCCAGGGGCGGATTGATATGTATATATGTACGAACTAATTGCTTCTAATTATTTGAGGGCCGTGAAAAGTCATTTTTACGTTTTTACATATAAATTCTATGTGAGAAACGTTAGCTTTCTCCGACTAAATAAAAAAAACTATTAAGACAGACGATTCCGATTGTTTTTATGTTATATACACAGACATACACACATCCACACACGTACTCGGCCACAATACCACATACACAAAAGCATACACGTACACGCAGAGAGAATACACAGAAGACAGACACACACCAGTCGACTCTACTTCATTTTTCTACGACATATACAAAATAAACGAATGATGAAACAGTTTCTCTACGTTTTCATTTTACTTTCTCGTTTACTACTACTCTATTCCGATCGTTGGCCAAGATAAATCGGCTCCGAGGTCCTTGGAGATCCACCGTCCGCCTCTGGTTCGGTTCACGTGTCATCCCTTGTGTCGTTTGCTAGAACATCGATCGATTGTGTCGCACAAAAATCTTCGCCTCGTGCGGCAACTTTATACGTTTAAGCATGTATGTGTAACATACGCGAAAGCTCTCGCGCCTACTTTCCACAAGAGACAGACAAAGAACACACACCGATACCTAAATGTGTACCACAACAATACATAAACTACATGGCAAAACAAGTAACGATTATCGATATTTAAAAAAAAAAAAAAAAAACGTGTGTGTGTGGATAAACGTGTCCCGACGTAACTATACGTTCGATGTGTCCATGTTTTTCTGTCGTATCGCGAACGAAAAAAGCCAACCAAAGCGAATGACGATGTTGATGCTAATGATAATGATGGTGACCGATGATAAATGACGATGATGAGAACGACTCGCGCGGGACTTTGGAGCGAATAGATTGTTGCCGAGGGTAGTAGTCGTTAAATGATCCGGACAACTCGCCGATTGTCCAATTTACCGATGCAAGAGAGACCAAACGAGTGAGAATGAAACCGACGAAGGGCTGCGAGAACAGATCCTCGAGAGAGAGAGAGAGTCTTTGAAACGATCGTAGGGATGGGCCGGCTGAGCGGGACCGGGTACCTTTTGCGTGCAGAGTCTCTCCTTGTCGGAGAACTACCGGTCGTACATAGTCTTTGTCGACAAACTCTACTCGACTCGTTCCAGTTTCTACGATGAATGGTCTCGTTTTCGCGCAGCAGGTCCAAAACGATGTATTTATACGATCCCATCGTATTCTCGCTGAATCAATATCTCTATTCATTTTCCCGCAGATATATTCCGCCCATTACGAATTCCCACGCTAGACCTTCTGACGCGCGAGCGAGACGTACGCGTTATCGATGCGAGTTCAATTTCGAACGTATTTCTTGCCGTAACTCGCTCTCGCGTTTTGCATCTTCCTGCGCCAATTGACCTCCCTCCCTTTTCTTCTTTTCGTTTCGTCTTCATTATTATTTTTTTTTGTATCGTACAGTTTCGTAAACGAACTGTTTCATAATTATACGCGTACCGCTGCGAATCTTGAAACATCCTCATTCATTCCAATTGCAATGTTCCTCGGTTCATCGCGTGTCTCTCTTTCTTTTTTTTTTCTTTCTTTCTCTCTGGCCCTCACATCTCTTTCCATTCGTCGAAGAAGCTAGCCTCTGCATACCACTTCCACGTATCCATCTCATCCATTGAAATCTCCCTAGTTTCCCCTTCCCCATCTTCCGTTGTTCTATTTGTATTTATCATCAAACATCGTAATTGTAAATTATAATTATTATAAACGTTTACACGAAATAATAAATTCTGATAAAATGTCTGAAAAAAAAAGAGAAATAACAAAGAGAAAACAACTGTAATAACCTCGGTTGCCTTGCTTTCCACGGGATCGCTGTGCCGGAATTCGCATTTGCGGAATTCGCTGATGAGAAAACGTGAGAAGGTACCGGGTCCTGAGCGACGACAGCCAAACTTCGTAAAAAGTCGTCGCGATTCGATGCTTTCGCGTGGATGGTCCTCGTTAACCGGCGTGTACGATTTTATGATTGGAGTTCGAGCTGCGAATCGTTCGAGAGTATTCGTTCGCGGGCTCCGGATTCGTTTGAATCGCCACGCACAGGTTTCACGAATACGAGTGAATCGCTTTCTCGTCGCCACCCCGGCGATGGAAGACGACAGAGGCGACCGGAGAGCAGAGTTGGGCAAAACGTAATCCGATTAATGATTGAAAATTACGATTTATACAAAATTCAATTATTAATCGTGGCTACTGATTACCAAATAATCAGTAATCATTGATTAATGAATAAGAAAGGAATCAGAAGTTGTTGTAATCAATGCTCGTGATCGCTTTATCAATTATAAATCACGATTTCATTTTTGATTATGATTTAATCTGTACTTTTCCTATCGTAACAACACCGTGAACATTTTTATTAGAAGCATATATATTTTTTATATAGTTTTACATAGAAAAGCCTTAGAACGAGTTACTTATTTATTTTCAGAGTAATTTCCTTTTAATACACTCGTTCTATATATTTTATCTGAAAAATTTGTGCGTTTTTGGTACGTTTATCATTGTAGCGTATGAAAATAATCTCTCAACAGGAACCGAACGATGCCAGTGGTATATGATGTAAAATAAACGCTTCTTTTTATCGAATGATATTTGTCTAAAATACTATACAACAGTAACATTCAGTTGTACAATTTTCAACGTACAGATATACGTCACAGATCTGTGTAAAATATAATTAATCGTTGAATGATTTCAAAATTACAGATTAATGATTATAAGTTGCAGATGGTAATCATGATTACTGATTTATTTTCACGGTGATTCACTGCTTAATGATTACAGTTACTAATGATTATATTAACCCTGCTGTCCTCTTCACCCTTTCGTATCCTTTTGGGAGACAGCGACTCAATGAATAAAAAGAGTATGATACTTTATAAACATTATCGAGTATATACATATATGCATGATGCTGAAACAATATTTAAGAGCATAGTATTTATGATAACGCAAACTTCATCTCGAATCAGACCCGAAGAAGACAGCAGAGTTAAATAATCGATTACAAAACAATTCATTACTGCCCAATTCTGCCGGAGATCAGGATGATTGAATTCGGCCAGCGATTTAGATCCGATCGAACGAGTTTCGCACAAGGAAACGAGTCGAAGCCTTGCCGGATCAGAATGTTGCGGTCTCGGTGGACTTTTCGAGGTTGTCTACCTATGTATAACATACAAGTTCTGTAGATATTATACACGCGTATGCGAAGTGCCGCGTATGGTGCGTGCCTTCACGGACGAGAAGGGCCTACCTCTCCAACCCCTATCCAATTATCCATCTATCTACCGTGCTATTAATCGTGCTACGTTTTTTGCACAATTTATACTCGTAGCTAGAGGTACGAAGAGACCGTTCGCAAAAATCTGTAAGAATTTTGAACAAACGTTCAGGCTTCGCGCGGCCTGAAGCTTTGAATCGAACACGGACGAAATGCTGCACACCTTGCGGTGTACGATCGAGATCAACGGAAGACGAAGACCAACATCCAGAGCATTGTTGAGAGACGCGCGTTTTACTACTTGGAAGCGTTATCGTTGTCGGTACGATCTCGCGTTGCCCGTGCACGACCGTTCATGCTACTTTATCGTATACGTATATACAAGGTGTTCCACGCAATTGGAACAGGCATTCGCCTACTAAACGGTTCGAAATAGAAGTAAATTGTTATAGATTCAAGTTAAACGGTATCATTATGCACTTTTGTACATCGGCGCATCAGAAAAAATGCAACAACTCACTTTGTTTAAATGGGAGTCTATTTTTTCGACTGCACCGACCATTTAACTTTGATCCGCAACAGCTTCTTCTATTTCGAAACGTTTAGGAGATACGACCCGTTCCAGTTGCACGAGACACCCTGTGTATATCTACTAATTATATATGTACACATATATATATATATATATTTATATATATTTATCGTTCTGTCATTCTCGATCGGGTGTCGTCGATTATTTCTCCGCTGCACACATTGATAGCCGAAGAAGACGCGTCGTTGCATCGTCCATAAGCGACACGCGATCGTAAAAACGCAACACGATCGTTTTGCCTCGCGTTCCACGTTCATTTCGTTTCCGCTTTAGCACCGATTTCGCTTGCTCTCGGCAACGAGAGTTCCGCTCGTCGAAATCGCGCGAGGCAGTTGCGAATTATTCGACGCGAACCGTCGTGATTGCGTATGAAATGATGAAATCGTGTATCATACCAAATCGACAATTATACATTTCTATCCTATTCAGTATTTCCCGTGTTCCTTTGTACAAGGTGCACCCGTGATTTCGTCGACGAACGAAGAACGACTGTTCGAACACCGCGAGACCACGGTTCGGCCAGAAATTTCGCGGTTCAACGGTGAAACGATTGCCTGATGAAATTCTTCGACGAACTCGGTTCGCCGTGCTATATTAAAACTTCTCATGCGCGAACGTGATCGCGTTGCGTCACTCTCGCCTCGAAGGGTGACACCGCTCAATTATTACCGAAGACAAGAAACTTGATCTTTTCAACCACTGCTTCTGTCCTATATTCTGGCGTACGTTTCTGGAAAAAATTTACTGGATCGTCAACCCTTAACCCCTTGCCTTTAACCATTTTCTTTACAGTTACAATGATTAACACGTCTTTATGCACAATAACATCGTAGAAAAGGGAAAAGAAAGTGTATATTTTTTGTATGGCTACTTTTATTTCAATGCTTAAATGTTGATTACAAACGAATCAAATTTGATTTTATCTAAAATGATACGCGTAACATTCGTATTTGTCAGACTTTGGTAAAAACCTTAATCGCAAGTTTGGCTCGTCGAATAACGGCAAGGGGTTATGGGAGATACTAATTTTCATAGATTATCCTAATGAAAAGAAATTGATCCTCGCGCGGATCCTTTCGAAAGCGTCTTCGAAGATCTGACTAACATATTTATTGTTTAACACTAACCGTACCACGTGTCACATTTTTTACGTTATAATCATTGAAGTTGCAAGGATAATTCCATTAGAAATGATTAAATGAGTTCCTTCATTCAAGCACGTATTTTTTTACATAAATACGATGCGGATCTTTATGCAAAATAAAACATGTTTGCATTGATAGCAGGACACAGGAGCGAAATAAAAATTGTACTCTTTTTTCAATTATTCTATGAAGTTGAAACTAATATATTGATGTCCTTAATTATTTTTAACGTGTCTACTGCTTTAAATTGTGTGTACCCATTTTTGTCATAAATGCATAAAATCCGCAGACTAGTTACAAAAATTTGCAAGAAATTTCAATAAATTCAGTGTTGTTAAACACTTTGTTAAGAATTTTGTGCTCGGTACGGTTAGCGTTAAGCATTGTCTCCGAAAAATACATTGAAACGAGTAACAGGGTCAAATAAATGAAGTATTCACGCATGTAGAAAAGCTTCGGCGCGAAGAACTGCTGTCGATGCATATTATAATTAAAGAAAGGCACGAGTAGAACGAATTATGTATACCATAATTTCGCACTAAAATAAAAGCGATTCGTATACCACAGTATTGGACAGAGGTATTGAAACGACGATTGGTGCATTCTCATTTGGCTTTCTTCGCGTGGAATGGCCCCCCGATTGTTGACTCCCGATGACGCTACTTTCTAGGAATTGAATCCGCTACGACGCTACGAGACGAACGACACGTATAACCGAAGCTTCCTTCCGCGATCATTGCGCAAGATGGATCAAGGAGTTGTAAGAGTTCTTTTCGAAGCAGCTTCTTTTTGATTCTTTCGTCTGCAATTGCTACACGCATACCGCAAAGTAGTTCGGATACATAATATATTTGATTAGGTACAATTTCTGAACGAAATACAAACTGCAGACGAAATACGAGAGATATTAGCCGTGTAGACAAGACTCGGTAAAAACTGTACAGAAGCGAATGAGAATAAGAATGCTTGCGAGGAACCGAATTCAGCAGAATATATAAGTTTTCTGGTCCTGTAAAGTGGGGGTTGTTTTTGTCTGATAAATAATCAGTCAGGGATTAATCATGGGGAATGAAGTTCAAGGACGAGTAATAGTAGACTTAATGACGAACTGAGGATAGAAAGACGAACTGAAACGCTTTATATGCTAGAGAAAGTCTTATCGTTGGTGTACAACAGTACTACATCTACAAGTACAAACAGGGCCACAGCGTTTTGAAATGGAATTTCATCGTTATTTCTTATCTTATTATTCATTACTATTATCCCCACTTATTTTTATCGCTATTTTTTACTTGCTTCTATGTAAGTGATAAAAGAATAACAAACGGTAGTATTAAATTAACATGTAAGGACGAGGAATTGGATGCAAGGAAGTCAATTGATATTCTAATTCTGTATATTAAATACATTTATCGATTATTCGCTGAACCGCTGACCTATTTATTTGTAAATCTATAATAAACGAACCGATGGTAATCTAGAAATTAGTTTTTCAAGGACTAGTTAAGTAACACTGTATATATGCGCGGATCAGGTACCAGATCCAAATGATCGAAACATTTCTCGCGCAGCTGGATCATAGCTGAAGAAAACTCTTGTCGTTTTGTTGTGCGGTTTATTGCTAGCGATCCTTTCGTGCACGATGTCGATGCATCTGCAACAATTTGAGCAACATGTGCAACGAAAAGACGCTTGGACTAACCTTTCCCGCCGACTTCGCTGTTCTCGTTGCTGCTCGGCCCTACGCTACTTCCAGGAGTATTATTATTATTTATTTACTGCTGTAAACCGAGTATGGTTTATCTAACATATACAATACATGAACATATTACGAGGTTCGAATTCCGAAGCTTTGAAAATTCAATTCTTCGTCGCTAGACTGCGGATCTTCATGCTTTTATGGCTCATAAAAATGTTCAAAAAATGTCAGCACATAACCTTAGACAAATTTTCATCAAATTTTGATATATTTCAGATCTACAACGGCTAGCATCATTGAAAATAATATTCCATTCGGTGCCCCCTTCTTATAAATTACAAATTGCATAAACTTCCTCAGTCTACTCATCACCTCCGAAGTTTCTGAAATTAAAACACCGCAATTCGAACCTTCAAAATCTTCGACATTCGTAGGAAAGTAACAGCCACAGTATGAAGTATAATAGTTTCATTGAAATCGGTGCAGTCGTTCGTTAGTTCCGAGGTAACGTACGTGTACGAACCAACTAATTTATATACATTAGCCTAGATCTAGATGTAGACATAAATACAGATATAGAGCAAATAAAAGGAAAGCACGTAGCGATTCGATAGAAAACAATGTTCGCGAGCGAGTAAGATTCGAAAGAAGTTCCGGAGACGCGGTGGTAACGTCGAAGGCTGGTTATTGGTGGACGATGCATGCGAACCAACTAATTTATATATATTAGCCTAGATCTAGATATAGACATAAATAGAGATATAGAGCAGATAAAAAGAAGGCGCGTAGCGATTCAATAGAAAGAAAAAAATGTTCGCGAGCGAGTAAGATTCGAAAGAAGTTCCGGAGACGCGGTGGTAAGACGAAGACTTGTTATTGGTGGACGATCGTCCCACTAACACCATCTACAGACCTTTCCTAAATTTGATTGTCCGTCGAGTGGGGTGTGGAGAGGCAACTGATACCGATGGTGGGGGCTGTGTGCAGAAGCACACATAAAGGTCACCTTCAGTTTTAGTCAGACACGGGACGTGGAAGCGGTATCTCACGTCTCGCCGGATAACCGCGGGTTCTTCGTTCACTTTAAAACTGAAAGGATTGTGCCCGCCCTTCGATTTTCATCGTAACTAATATTTTTACTCGGTGAGTCTATAAACCATCTACGAACACCTTGGTCTCTCAGTTTCTCTCTCCTAAAACGTATTCACGATCTCGTTCTATCCGTTCTGTCCGCGTTAGCTAATTGTCAGTGACAGTATGACGTTACAGTGTATATACATTTTTCAATGCGTAACTATTTCGGATCGCACTGTTTGCGAAACGCAGTTGAAAACGCCTCGCGACCCATCGGATCGCCTTGTCTTCGCGAATTACGCGAAGTCCTTGCTCCGTTTCACGTAACGTGCCCCGCAACAAAAAAAAAATTCATCGCACGCTCTTTGAACGCTGGTAAATCGAACGATCCATAACAACTATACTGTGCGATTCGCTGTTGTTCCGATGTTTTGAAGCGCGGCTCTTTGAGACCCTGCCAGATTCCATTGATTCTTTCGCACGTACATGCGATTTTATTTTAAAATTTGAAGGACTGCTCGAACAACAACTCCTCTGTTGCAATGCCTTTTGAGAAAATAATCCTCCGCGTGATTGATGCTTCTCTCGCATTACTCGCGATATCCAGTGTCAGTTTACGCTATCGAGAAGTTTATTTTAAGATTTAACATTCGGCTTCTCCATCGGTTCGCACGACGGATACCGTGTTCATGCGGGACCGTTATCGATGAAAATTTGATTTTCACATTAGCTCGAATAACCTATGATTTCCCCACTGTGCAAACTATTGTTGCAATGTAAATCAGTTGCTATGTTCGTGTGTCAGCGATACAGATTTTGACATCTGTAGTTTCTGTAACTTTCAGATTTTAGCCTTGAAATTTTCGTTTACTTTCCGATTAGAAAAATGTCTGATCCGTATGATAGTTGCTCGTGTACGTGCATCGACGAGAGAAATGCACATGCAAAAATAGATCTCGACTCTGCCAGTATGATGAAAAGTAACCTATGAACTACAATACTATTTTTCTGTAGTTTGATTACAATTCATAAAAAACGTGGTAATAAACCAAAACCTGTTCCCTGGTCTTTCGCTTAGACGATGAAGAAGCAAAATCTAGCGACATGTCGCAGAACTCTGTATCGATGGACAACTGGCAAACAGAATCTGCCGACATGGCTAATAGATTAGATTTGCAAGAGAAAATACTCCACCAGAATTTTAGATTATCCATTGTGTTCCCACAAGTGAGCTAAATTTATGACAAACGTATTGGACATTTGTTGCTGTAGTAACAAATATCTTGATCAGATGTTCTCAAGACCTTTGTTTGATTCTCCACCAACCGTAGAAGACAAACGATACATCCAGAACGCAAAGAGATCCAGTAGTCATTACGTACACTTCGAACCTACCAAGGCAAACGACAAGTTACAAAATATAATGTAAACGCTTGGATGCTAAAGATGGTTTACGTTACAGGCAAACATCCACAAACGTCCTATCAAGATGGCTGAAGATATAGCCGCGCAAAAGTTCATAAAACCTGGTAGCCATAAAGGTAAAGGTCTGGCCGTCTTTACCAGTGGAGGTGATTCTCAAGGTAATGAACTGAACCATTTAACTCGATCAAATTTAGTACATTTCATTTGATTGTAACGTATCTTCTTTCAGGAATGAACGCTGCCGTTCGAGCAGTCGTTAGAATGGGTATTTATCTAGGATGTAAAGTATTTTTTATTAAGGAAGGCTATCAAGGCATGGTAGATGGTGGAAATAACATTGTCGAAGCAACTTGGTCTTCCGTGTCTTGCATCATCCATAGAGTATGCGTGCCATTGTTCTCTTCTGTCTCTTGATTTTCAAGCAATAGATAAAATGTAATCATTCGATACGTATTTCAGGGTGGCACGGTGATAGGTTCCGCGAGATGTATGGAGTTTAGAGAACGCGCTGGTCGCAGGAGAGCTGCTAAAAATTTAGTCACTCGCGGTATCACTAATCTAGTTGTGATCGGTGGTGACGGTTCTCTTACCGGTGCAAATCTTTTCAAGGAAGAGTACGCTGATTTGTTGAAAGAACTGGCCGAGGCAGGTGAGAATTCTACGTTTTTATACATTGGTTGTATAATTAACGATCCTCCTTGATCTTCAGGTGAGATAACTAAGGAGCAAGCAGACAAGTATCAGCACTTACATATTGCCGGTTTGGTCGGTTCTATTGATAACGATTTTTGTGGAACTGATATGACCATTGGTACGGACTCTGCTTTGCATCGTATTATCGAAAGCATCGATGCGATCGTTAGTACCGCGTACTCTCATCAAAGGACATTTATTATGGAAGTTATGGGTCGCCATTGCGGGTAAGCAAACGACACAAAATAATTTCTTATATTAATAATCTCTTATGTATTATATATATCTCTCTTGATATTACATCATGAAAATCTTTAAAGAAAAATGATTTTTCAGCGATAAAGGAAAGTGTACTATTAATAGGGTAGATAGAATCTAATAAATTGCATAACTCTTAATTCTCTAGTATTGTTTACAAGTTTGATAAATTTTCGGATAGGTATCTGGCCATTGTGGGTGCTTTAGCTGCAGAAGCAGATTTTGTTTTCTGCCCGGAATCACCACCGCCTGTTGACTGGCCTGATAAACTATGTAAAAAATTGGAGCAGGCATGTTGATTAGGAAGTCCCAAGTTCTCTTACCATACTGTTGTCTTTCACTAACTAAATTTAACCAATACAGTAATTTATATATATCTATATATATGTATTTACCCTATATTTTTTTGGTTGCTTACTTCTGTTTCTGGTATCGCAAAGGAAAGCAGCATTACTTCCTCCTAATTTTGATTTTCTCTTACCGATTATGTTGAAAAGAATCGAACGGCCAAGTCTGAGACCGAGTTTTATCTCGGAGAATTTCCCATTTGATAGACAAAATTCGAATTTCGTAACGGTATTAATATAACGTAAAGATAATGAAACTAGAGTCTTTCAGGTATCTGTCGTTAGCCTCGAGTTTATCTTCAGAAGTGTGCTATACCTTCATACCTGAAGCACCGACGACAGGTGATTGGGTCGAAGAGGTTTGCAAAGCTGTGCAACAGGCACGTTTCGAACAATCATGTTATCTTTAATCGAGCATTTCTAACTTTGATAAAACCTCTTTTATGGCCAGATTTGATTACACGTCATTGAATTAATTATCTTCTTTCTTTTTTTTGTCGAAAGCGTGTGTCTGCTCCTTTGCTATTGTAGTTAGATTCGCCAGAAAAAGAAAAGTATGCTAATTTCCGAACAGCTAAATTACATTGTTCTATGTAAAAGTTGTTCGCGGATGCATCGAGTACGAAAAAAAGTGTAATTCGAAGTCTTTTAAAATTGATCCGTCTCGTCTTTCATCCATCAAAATTGGAAATTGTTGACTTCATAAATTCTCCCTTTCATTTGATAATATTTTTAGTTAGCTTTTCTATCATACCATTACAGTTACCTGGCTCTAGTGGCAGCCATATGTTGTGAAGCTGACTTTGTATTCATCCCAGAGTGGCCACCTGAACAGGATTGGCCAAACAAGCTGTGCAAAAAGTTGTTGCAGGTTCGCAATTTATTTTTTTTTTTTTAATTATTTTTTATACGGTTCAAGTAAAACCAGCTGTACATACATTCCACTGTTCCTCACAGTCAGACGCAAAGCAAAGATTTCTTTTGATAATTTATGCTTGATTCATTTAGCTAGGAGCGAGAGCGGTGAAGGTTGTCCCTATTTTAATTTTAATTCAGATTCTTTATTTGCGTCGGTAAGCTTATTCGCATAATTGCACTTGGTTTCTTCTTTTACTTCATACGCCATTTTATTGTGCACAATATATAGTCACATAGCTTTAAGTCTAACAAATGGTAACAAGTTGTTTTATAACACGATTTAGTTAACATTAGCCACTCTACTGACACAGTTCGTTTATTTAATAACTAGATAGCGGATCTTTGTGTAAAAGAAAAATGATCTACTCGAATCACACTGAACGATAGAAATTTATATTCTATATTAATAATGTTCAATAGGTTGGAGAAATAATGTAATAATACATTTTTGTCCGATGAAAGCATGAACATCCGCAGTCTATTAATAACATTTTACATTGACCATGAAATCCTCAGATTTCATTGTCTTGAATTTTACTTCTAACACAAAGTTATTTCTACGATTAGCTGTCGAGACTTCCGCGCAAGTACTGTGAATTGAAATTCTTATTTTTCAGGAACGTCTTACCGGTCAACGTCTGAATATTATTATTGTAGCCGAGGGGGCAGTAGATAGGAGCGGTCAACCAATTACCGCGGAAATAGTTCATAAAGTTGTTGTTGATAAGCTGCAACAAGATACCAGAATTACTGTCCTCGGCCATGTCCAAAGAGGTGGTAATCCATCGGCTTTCGATAGAGTTCTGGTCAGTTATTTTCTATCATTCTTATCGATAATAATTCCAAAGGCGATGTACTAACTCAATGCCGATAATGTAAAGGGTTGTCGAATGGGCGCAGAAGCTGTAATGGCCCTAATGGAAGCTACACCGGAAACAGAAGCGTGCGTGGTCACGTTAGATGGAAATCAATCTGTTCGACTGCCGCTAATGGAATGCGTTCGTCGCACCAAGGCGGTGGCGCAAGCCATGGCCGATAAAAATTGGGATTTAGCTGTTCAACTTCGTGGAAAGTAAGACAAGACATACTGTTGTAGCAGTTTAAACTATCAGATTTACCCTGCAGCTTCCATTCAAATTGATTTCAACTGTTCTCAGGGGATTTGCTCGCAACTTGGAAACGTACAAGATGTTGACTCGCCTGAAAGCACCGGTGGATCATGATCCCAACAAGGTATTTTATAACACATATTCCCAACAATTACCACGAACTTAAAACCTTATGTCAAATTAAAATACTCGAAGGTTTTTCGTTCGATAATTTTAACAATTCTATCGAGGCAGTGACTTACCTTTATTACATTTATTGTTTAATACTGCTTCAGGAGAGTAATGGCCCTGCATTAACAAAGGTAAATTTGTTCAGAAAGAAATTTTCATGTATATTTTTCTGCTAAGTATTGTATTTTTGACGCCTTGTAGCACAGTCTTGCTAACATCCCCATTTTCTCTTTCTAAACCAGCAATTCACTTTGTGCGGACAAGTAAGTTATAAGAAAGCCTCGAATCATCATTTTACTGCTGCTATGTTTTCATGTTTTTTTTTTTCTTCGAATTTGTAGCACAAGCGTTTCGATGAGCGGACGGAATTTCAAATGTTATATCGAATTACAATATGTGTTTCTTTTTTTTTATATGCACGCTGCATGGAGCAACGATTAGATCCTCCGAGATATTTATTCGTGAATGTTTGTTCCAGGACCATTACACGTTAGGCGTGATGCATATTGGATCGCCTTCCTGCGGTATGAATGCTGCCGTACGTTCCTTCGTGAGAAACTGTATATATAGAGGAGATAAGGTATCGTTTTACAACTAGCATTTTCTTTTACACCCAGCGATAGAGTCTGACTTGTGGCGATTATCTCTAGGTTTATGGCATTTGCGACGGAATACTTGGTCTAATGGCCGGCAAGTTCAAACTAATGGATTGGCCTTCTGTCACCGGCTGGGTAGCACAAGGTGGCGCATACTTAGGAACAAAACGAGCTCCTCCGAAAGACGAGCAATTGCCGCAAATTGCTCAAAAACTGAAGGAGTTTGGAATTCAAGCGTTACTTATCATCGGAGGATTTGAGGTATCAAGTTGTGAAAGGAGCAGCTCGCTTCGAAGGAACTTGAACTAATCGTTTACTTTCTGTTCGAAAGGGTTATCAAACGGGTCTTACATTCTTCAAAGCCAGGGATAAATTCGAGGAGTTCCGAATTCCTATCGCTATGATACCCGCAACTATCAGCAATAACGTACCGGGAACTGAATTTTCATTAGGCTGTGATACCGCTCTGAACGAAATTACGGAGGTAATTAGAATGCTGGCTGTTGGTCGTAGACCACCGACTAGGTATAAGGATAGACCATTTTCATTTGATTTCTATTTCTTTTCTGAATCATTGTTTCGCGTGCTGGATCGCTTCATTTGCATGCAAACAGGTATAATGAAAATGGTAGTGGGATTAGTGACCCCACATAAGTGGGCTGCAAAAATACATTGAATGATGAGTCTATCTTTATACCTGTGGCTGTAAGGAAAATAAAAACGTGGTACAATGCCACGTGTCGTAAACTCAAAAAAATCGAGTTTATGCATTAATTGAGCTTTAGAGTTAGGATTTACGTATTTACCAGAAAAAGTCATGAAAACAAAATCGAAAGGCTCAGAAAATAATGCAATTTAACCGATGTTCTATGTCAAAGAGTTTTAGCAATCAAAACTTAACCCTTGGCACTCGGTTGTCCCCTCTGAGAAAGAGGTGCCGCTAGAAATTGCTGTACCATTATTAAAAATGTTGTTTACATTATTAAATGTAGCGGTATCTAATCAATCACTAAACATTTATTTATTGTATCAGGTATTATTACCAATTTCATATCCGTAAAATTTCAAAAATCATAGAAGAAATGTTTAATGTTCCAGTTGAAATAGCTCCGAGTGCTAAGGGTTAAACGGCAATTCTCGAAAATGAAAGGAACATAACAGCATAGCGAAGCCAATCGAATTGCCGCGTTTAAACGCATATTTTATTATTGGTTTTAGATCTGTGATCGAATTCGTCAGTCGGCGCAGGGTACAAAACGCCGAGTATTTATTATCGAGACTATGGGTGGATATTGTGGTTACCTGGCAACCGTCGCTGGATTGGCTGGCGGAGCAGATGCAGCGTACATATTCGAGGAAAAGTTCAATATCAAAGATTTGAATCAGGACGTGATCGCAATGGCTGCGAAAATGTCCGAGGGTGTACAAAGAGGTCTTATTTTGAGAAACGAAAATGCGAATTTGAACTATAATACAGATTTTATGCAGAGACTTTTCAGCGAGGAGGGAAAGGGTCTTTTCAGCTGTAGAATGAATATTATTGGTATGCTTAACCGGTTTCATTTATTTCGTTCCAACGAATAAGAATGGTTTATCGTATAATTTCATAACGATTGTAGGACACATGCAGCAAGGTGGCTCGCCAACTCCGTTCGACCGTAACTTAGGTACCAAAATGGGTTCCAAAGCGGTCGAATGGTTCAGCGAACAGTTGAAGAAACACACTAACAGCGAGGGCAAAACGTTAACTACGGATAACGATACGGCAGTGATGATTGGCATTGTACGGAGGCAATACAGATTCACGCCGTTCTCCGATCTTCTCGAAGTCACCGATTTCGAGTAAGTACACGCGACAACGTGAAACGATGTTGTTCCAGGGGGTAGACTCTCGTTTCCAGAATTTATTCCAGGGTCAAAAGAAAATTTTAAATTTTTGCAAAAGTAATTTGCAGTGTTCGGAAGCATACAGCTGCGCATGTAGCTATTTTCAGGAAGCTGCAACAGCTACATGCTGTCGAGTATTTCAAGTTACACCTCGTAAACGTAAAAATAGGACTTTTGAGGTCGATCGCGGCCTAGGTTGGTCTATTATCTAGTTTTTGTGTGCATCCCCGCATTCTTGCAATCCGGAAAATGAGTCTACCCCCTTAAAACAGTTTATTTCGATGATTCAGTATTTTCTATTTTGAAAATCTCGAACGATACTTTCTGAATTGCATAGCCATCGCATTCCAACGTATCAGTGGTGGATGAAGTTGCGGCCGTTGCTGAAAGTTTTAGCGAAACACGAGTCCACCTACGAGGAGGAGGGACTTTACATAACCGTCGAAGAAATGGATCTCGAAAATGACCCACCTCTCGTCTAAACAACAAATTACACATCACACAATATACAGTATAAGGTAATGTTCCGTAATAAACTGTACAGTGTTAATCGTACGTCGAAAGTAGATGTTTTTGCAGAGTATGACAGTATTGTATGGCATTATGTTTAATCATGTTACGTTGTTACTTTCGAGAAGAACGATCAAACTAGCTAGGTAGTTGTATCGTAGAATCCACGACATTCTACAAACAAATTTTAATATAAGTTGCCTATTATATCGACCACTGCAAACAAACAAAAAAATAACTATGTATATGCGTGTACCTGTCGTCGTCTACGTGTTTATTTAATCGATAAAGAGACGCGCGTATAACAAACCTAAATGTGAACTATCTAAATAAACGACAGATTACTACACACACCATTGCCATGGACAAGAATACAGATTAATATATATATATTCATATATGTATATATATATATATATGTGTATATATTTTACTGAAAATATCGAATTTATGTATTTTAAATGCGGTTTAAGCTCAGGTGAGAAATAGGTACAAAAATAGTACCTGAAAAAAAAAAGAAAACGCGAAGGTAAGCTATTATACCTGAATAGTGTAAGAAAAACAAAACGAGTTATTAGAACGCCTAGGAAGGCATATTCATCGATACCAGTGAAAAAGTCGAGTTGTTATAGCGGGTGCCATTCGCTGTTCAGTAAAACGTGTGCACCGTATATGCACCATGACCGTATATTCATCGTTTCAAGAGTAAAACGTATAATGATTGAATGGTATACATATACGTAACGAAAGAAGATGTAAGATAGAACATATAGGATCACCATACGATATTCGAGTCGAATAACTCGCAGATTTGGTGATTGCCGAATCCTGCGAGAAACGCTTAGCATACTTGGCATCGTGTTCACCGTCATCCGCCGTGTAGAATGTTGAACAAAGTTGGAAAAGAAAATCGAAAGACGAAACCGACATATCTAGCACACTGACTTTGGTTTACTTTATGCAATGTTGAACGTTGACCGAAGTTGATTAGAATAAGAATGCGTTACTCTCATTGCTTCGAAAGTTTAGTTGCAAACGCGAAATCACGAAGAAGAAAAAAAAAAAGAAATCATGTGGAATCACGAAATCGGACACACCACTCTCATGAATCGCTAGCTCGCGGATAAATGTACTAGGCTATATTTGTGGTCTACTAAGATATAAAATTAAACGTAACGTGGCATTTTCCTTTGATGAAAACATTATCCTTTGGTTTAGCTTTACCAATAGCTACGAAAAGCTATTAAGAAGAATATACTTGTCTACCTCGAAACATAATTTGCAACGTCGGACGACGCCGAAGGGTATGCCCAAAAGCCCGAGTCGTGCTGGTTGCGTGTAACATTAAAAGATTTCTGCTAAGATTTAAGGCTTGTGACCACAAGAGTATTTAGATTTAATTCTATTTATCTGAAAACGAAGTCGTCGTATAAATACTAAAAAGTAGATTATTATTATTATTATCATTATTATTATTGTCATTGTCATCGTCGTGATTAATTATTATTATTATGATTATTATTATCGTTACTATTATTACGATTATTATTATTAACTTCTACAGAAATTCTAGAGAGAGAGGCACACGTCAATTTACATTATATTTATAAACTTAATCGATGTTACCGATAACGAAATAATACCGATAACGCAACGCGGAAAACGTTTTGTAGCGATCGACAACGTTTGTTCACTTTTAATGTAAAAACACGGGTTGCAAAAAAAAAGAATCTTCCGATCTACCGTGATTAGTTAAATTTTTCATATGTAACAATTCGATTGTACGATAAGTAGCGGTAGAGGAAAAAATATCGGATCGATTCGAGTTGCAGAGGTAACTTTTCTCACGGCACATATTTAATCGTGCACGCTTATCCCGAAGCGTCGAGTCGTAATCTAAAATACATTCGTATAAGGAAGTCGTATACGTATTTAAAGAAAGATCATGTAAATTGCTTCTTCGAAATCGTTGCTAACAAAAAAAAAATTGTGAATCGTTTAAAATACTGTAACGTTAATAGATGTTGTTGAGAAGCAAATAAATGACTTTAAGTAATCGTTCCAGATGGACAACTACTATAGAATAAAGTGTTTCCGTGAAGATACGATCGCAAGAACAATAGAAATTTAAAGATTTCCTGTTTGCACCGTCGACTGTGGAAAGTAGAAACTTCTTTTGGCCTAATTATACGACGATTGGAATCTAGTATTGTACTAACCGATAGACGACTAAAAGATTATAATGGTGAAAGAGTATATATATATATAATGTGTATGTATATACATATATATTATTTTTACGATTACAGATATACATACATTATATTTTCGACTCATTGTTGATCAATGAATTTACAGTTTCTCTGTGACGTAATACGTATAGCGTAACAGATGTGTTATTTTACTCCAACATCAAATTGTTGAACATGTATATTTTCACTTTACCGTCGTCACATGACTATATATATTTACCGTAATTATATTCATTCGTCGATAGTTCAAAGTTCGCGCGCGAAATGTTTGTGGTAATTGCACAATTTCAGAAACAGGTGCGCAACAGCGTACGTAATAAGTACATATATACATATATCGTGATCACCGAGAATGTACCTAATGCTCTCAATAAAGTGTATGTTATGATTACTTGGATTTCACACGTATCGTTCCCATTTTTTATACCGATTGCTCGGTAAGTAAGCACGTCCAGTTTTTTTTGCGATAATGTAAATCAAATAAACTCATCGTTTTTATATTTATGTTTTTCGATGATGAAGTTTTAACGTTTCAAAATATGCAATTTTATTTTTACATTTACACTATCACGAAAGTCCCACGTGTGCGAATATTCTCTCGATTCACCTATGTACAGGTTGTCCACTCCAAATTGGAATCCACCCTTTTGCAAATCAATATCAACCTTTCACAAATCAAATTCCACCTTTTGCAAATCAATTTTACCCTTTTGCAGATCCATTTTAATCTTTTTCAAATCAATTTCAACCTTCTGCAAATAAATTTGACCCTTTTGCAAATCAATTTCCACCTTTTACAGGTTTTGCATTTCAAAATCACCCTTTTGAAAATCAATTTGAAGTGCAAAACCTGTAAAAGGTTGCAATTAATTTACAAAAAGGTCGAATTGATTAGCAAAAGGTTGAGATTGATTTGTAAAAGGTTGAATTTGGTTTAAATTTATTAACACAAATGTATAGAATCTATCAATGATTGACAATATGTATGCGTAAAAGTGGTAATGCATAACCTTGTCGCTCTTGAAGACAACACAACGTATGTATGATTACGTCTCAAGATTTCTGTCTAAAAAAATAATTGTTATCGTATCAAATAAAATTAAGTTTTCCGTTCCCTGAGACAAAAACGTGGAACAATCGTTGAATCATCTTAGGCTGAGTTTACGGAGCGTGTTTGACATTATTTCGATTCACGTGGTGCCAACGAGTATATAGACAAGTGCCACATTGTCCTACGTTGGCCAGTTCGGTTCCATACGTTGCCGATTCTGTGTGTTGGTCCGTCGGTGTAAGCGAGAGAACTGGCATTGTCGTTCAATGGTGGAGTCCTTCGCGTCACTCGGTTCGAACAGTTTTCCGGCGTTAGACCGACGATCTTGTGTATAGTTCAATCTGTCATTTCGTTACAAACATGGTTATGATAAAAGGTCGTAAGAACTCGAATAAAAATCCGCCGATACTCAGTCACGAGTTTGTCATTCAGAATCATGGAGACATTGTTTCGTGTGTGGCTTTAATCTTTGTGACTGGTCTAATGGTGCAGGTCAGTGCTCAGTTTCTTCAACATCAACGACAGACTTTCTCGTGGTTCAGCGATTATTTTTCTTTCATTCGACACCTTTAAACTGGACGACATCGTTGTCGTTCGAACGGCGAACGTTTTACACAATTTTCTGTACATGCGTTTCGTTCGCAGAAACACCATATGTTACTAACTATCGGCGATAGTCTATCGCTGGCGTTACTGCGATAAGTTCTATGACTTGATAAGAAACACCGTTCTTAACTAATATATTTGTTGTTGTGTATAAAATGTCCGATTTTTAGCAGTGACATTAAACAAATGGAATTCTGTATACCTAATGTATTCTATCTTGTATGGATTCTAACAGATTTCAAGTTTCTTGATTGTATTACGGTAAACATAAGATATAATGTCATTCACTGGATATTTATCTTGATTTTGTAGTTATTGTTTACTATCAACAACTAATAAGTTAATTAATCATCACATTTTTATAAAAAATCATATGAAAGTTATTTTTCCAGACATATAAGAGGAATACATGATAGTCGTGTTGGTTGTCATTGAAATAAACTTGATTTAAAAGTAAAATTATACATCTAAATTAAAATTGAACATAGGCTATTAACATTAAACATACCGAGCTATAAAAGTAACTGGCACGTGGTTGCTTATAAAAATGACAAGAATAATCCTGAAGGATTTCCAGGATAAAAACATATTCGTGCACGCTTTTGAGCTAACGGCTACCTGTGCACAAAATTTCAGCTTTCTTTATCTTCTGTATTTCGATATATTTTTACATTTTACGTATATTTTTTTAGGCCACATCACCATGGGCATACACATTCATTGCTCTTCATCATAACGTCACATCCGACATAGAAGAACCGACAGCGCCGATTAAGTATACAACTGGTTGGAAAGATGCTTGCGCTGTATTCTTCTACTTTTTGATCACGATTGTAATGCATGCTGTGTTCCAAGAATATGTGTTTGATGTAAGTAACATTCCTTGTTCCATTTTACTTTTTTCTTTATAAGTACACATTATAATGTAAGTAACGTTTCTGGTGATTTCAGAAAATTTCTAAACGTCTACATCTCAGTAAGGTGAAACTAGCTAAATTCAACGAATCTAGTCAATTAGTTTTGTTCTACGCTTTGTCCGTCATATGGGGCATCGACATAATTATCAGGTGAGAAGTTAATTCCAGTAATCCTGCTGTAGCTTTCTATCTTTGCTTAAATCTATATTAAAACTTTGATTCTTTCAGAGAAGAACTGTTGTTAAACATAACGTCGCTATGGAAAGCTTATCCTATCCTGTTAACCTTCTCTTCTAAACTATTCTTCGTCGGTCAACTTTCTTATTGGCTGCACTGTTACCCTGAGTTGTATTTCCAAAGAGTGAAGAGAGAAGATATATTGCCACGTGTTGTGCAAGCAACCATTGGATTAATCTTCACTGTTGCCGCTTACGTGCTCAAGTATAACTGAGATTTTCATATATTATTGTTAATCTATTGTACATCGTTATTTCATTGATTTCTTACGTTTTGTATAATGTTTCCAGCTTCCAACAAGTAGGAATAGTATTATTGGTTCTGCACTATATAGGAGATGTTATGCTTCACGGAGCTAGAATCATACACTTCGTTAGTAAACGGGAGAAGATGACGAAACGTAAGTATCTCAACAATATATGGACCAATGTATGCGATATATGATACACGTTAATATCGTTTCATTATTTCTTTTTGCAGTCACATTTCTCGTTGCAAATTCGATATACGTTTTCGTGCGTGTTGTAACACTTGCCGTTGCAATTTTGGTTTTCCTGTATGGTTTAAGTCAAGTGGAAAATGTATTTGATTACGATACTGGAAACTTTAATATTCCCCTGGTACGATTCCCAGCTTTAGGTCTTATCGTTGTCTTCCAAGCGTATCTTTCTTATGTGTATGTTAAGAGGCAACTGAAACGTACTCGGGAAAATGCAACTACTGTACAGATAGTTACAAAACCGAAACAAAAGCCGAAGAAGAAAGAGGGTGAGGAATTTCGTCTAATTGAATTACTGCGAAACTATAAAAATACTAGTTTTTCACGAATTTCATTTCTATTTTTTCTTTTTTTGCAGGAAAGAAACCTGCACTGTCCGAGGATGATGATTTACCAGAAGTTGATCAAGCTACAAAGAAAAATCTGAGATCTCGCTCTTCCACGAAATCAAAATAAACAAACAGTTAATGAAAAAAAGACGCATCCAAGGCTGATTAAAATAATGATTATCGTTCGTATTTAATGAGAAATAGAATTTTCAAAATATTTATTTATCTCTGCCACATATAAAGTATATGACAGATTCGATTATCGATATTACCTGAGACTGGTACTCGTAACGTCGCCTTCCACTATTGTTAAAGTAAATGCTATAATTTCATTTTCCTGTCCACTATTAGACAAAACTTACTCTTTATGGGTGAAGAAACATTAACATATTGTATATAATGTATTATACGTATTACTATAATAATGTTGAATACAGCCACTTCATTGCAACTGTGACTTTCAATGTAGAAAATGTGAAAGCATACTATAGATGAAGGAATGATTTGAGAACAGAACCAGTATATAAGATATCAAATACATAGAACAAAATCACAATTCATTTACCATGCATAACCATTTAATTGTATTAATTACTTAAAACGGAGAAGTCGGTTTTATTTAAAATATAAATTATTTTTGTAAGAGAATAAATTACACATATGTTTCAATAAAAGAAAAACTTCCTGAGGCTGTGTTTTGTATTGAAAACATGTTCCCCGAAGGGATTTTTCTCGATACGAAAAATAATTTCTTATCATTTTAGTGTCATTTTCTAACTTACCAACATAACATTTTCTACATCGACTTATTGAGTGCTATTGAATGCGTTTTCTATCTGGACACCGACGAGATATCATTAAAGACTGCTTGCTCCCGTAACCGACGAGATAACAGTATCTCGTCACAGTACCTGTGCTATTCAGCGACATGGCCAGTGGGCACGGGGACAATGTGGAACTTACAGTGATGTGAAATACCACATACCTAAAAGTTACACCACCGACGAGAATAGTATCAAATTAATACCAAAATATGTACAATTTCAACATTTTATGTATGAAAATACAATGAATAAATAAAGGAATTATCGTAAAGAACCGTATATATTTATTGCACCACCTGTTCTTCCCGAATGTCCGGCTGGACATTGAGTTGTACTACTGAAATTTGGATACCTCCTTCGACATCATGTTCCCCTAATACCGAGTTCAATTTTCGAGGTTTTCGAAAATTTTTCGGGAATTTTCGTCCGTCTGACTTGTCGTTAGGTGGGACTACTGAATTTTCGAAATTTTTCGAGCGTCTGACTTGCCATTGACTTGTACTACTGAAATTCGGATACCTCCTTCGACATTATGTTCTCCTAATACCGAGTTCAAAAATCGAGGATTTCGAAATTTTTCTCCAATTTTCGAGCGTCTGACTTTACGTTGACTTGTACTACTGAAATTCGGATACCTCCTTCGACATCATGTTCTCCTAATACCGAGTTCAAAAATCGAGGTTTTTGAAAATTTTCTCGAAAAATGAACTCGGTATTAGGAGAACATAATGTCGAAGGAGGTATCCGAATTTCAGTAGTATAAGTCAACGACAAGTCAGACGGTCGAAAATCGAGTTTTTCGAAAATTTCCTCGATTTTTGAACTCGGTATTAGGAGAACATGATGTCGAAGGAGGTATCCGAATTTCAGTAGTACAAGTCAACGTCAAGTCAGACGCTCGAAAATTGGAGAAAAATTTCGAAATCCTCGATTTTTGAACTCGGTATTAGGAGAACATGATTTCGAAGGAGGTATCCGGAATTCAGTAGTACAAGTCGACGGCAAGTCAGACAGCCGAAAATTTGTTGAAACTTATAAGCTCTTATTATAAAACTCAAGTTTTGTCGAATTTAAATAATTTTGCTTTAATGAAAATTTTCGAAGATGTTAATCAGATTCTACTATCACACATTCATGTATAGGGTAGGGAAAAGAGAACACATTAATTGTTGTAAGTATTATTTTTTATTTTTCACCACAAGGGTACAATATTATTATTATTGTTATTATTATATTACGTGTGTATCGCGACGAGTGGAGACGAAGATGTCTGGCATGTTGCGGTAACGTAGGTACGAACAGCCATGCTAATACGAATGTGGATGGCTGCTGATGGCTGCTCTCGAGAGACAAGTATAACTTACTGCGTACCAAATTGCTAGGAACAGAAAGGAACACAGTTAGCACACGATGGTTATATAGAGATTGGGGAAAGTGATTGATAGAACGATAGTTGCTAAAGGCTCGAAGCAATATATTATCAGAGAGGAAATGAGAGTGCTCACGCCCAGGTTTTGACCGTGCCCGATATAGTGCTGGATCTTAGCCTGGATCAGATCCTAGACCGGCGGTAGAGCGGATTTTATTCTTAAATTAATCCATATTTTTCGTAGTTTTCTTGCAAAACTTGGCATAAAAGTATAAATTAATTTATGCAATAGGCTAGTAAAGGTTCTGTTTCATGCTAAAACTGGTGTGCTGTCTGTTACGTGGTAAAAGTGGGCTCTACCGCCGGTATAGGAGCTGTTCCGTGCTAAGCGTGAGCGTGCAAACAGTGGAGTCAAGTTCAGAGATAGGCGTGAGCACTCTCATTTCCTCTCTGATATTATTCGCATTGATACAAAAATCAAATAAACACGCTTGAATAATATATTTTGTTCTGAGGGAACGTGACATTACAAAATGTTATGGAAGGGAATATAGGTTTGAAATCGCAAATTTAAAGAGTGCATGCAGTTATTAGCTCGATATTATCCACTATTTGTAAGATACTGAAAATATGCAATACTGTATTTATACAGAATGAGTTACGGTGACGATTCCCCTTTCCTCTCTAGGTACACTTTAATTTCATGGTATTCGAATTCTCGACAGACTATAGCACTTTGCCCACATTTGTCATCTTGTAGACAAGATAATCTTGGAATTTGGAACAAGGCATGTTATCTGAAGCCGGGTCTATAAGTATATATGGTTTATGTCTATTAGATTATGATTTCACATCTCACCACGACCCGAGTGATCTCTATGGTCTATGGTCTACAGGAAAGCGGGAAAAGAAAGTTTCAACGTCAGTGGTGTTGTGTTTTGAACGTTGCAAGATTATTCATTAAATTTAATGGCGAAACGAAAGAGTTTAAATAAACTTTTCTCCAGATACAGCAGAAGCAGCGTTGGTTCTAATGTGCTGAATCCTGACACAAATGTTTTCGATGAAGGTACGCGGTCGGCATAAAAGGTTATGTAGGTAAAGTATTTGTTTATTTATTTTGACACGCTGTTTTAGAAGAACCGTGTTGGTGGAGAAATTTGGAAAACAATACGATAGCTATACCGTTCACTGATTCTACTAATTTGAATCAAACAAGTCGTCGTTTGAACCCAAATTCGGCTAGTGAAACGAACCTTGATCTGGACGATGGCTGGTGGAAAGTTTTGGAGGGAACGCCGCGTAATCCGAAATCCCTTCAAAAAAGCAAGGATCTTTCAAAAAAAGGTGAGATAATTTGTTTGCTAAATAAAATCCTAAGTTGTTCCCAGTATGAATTTCGACAAAGTTCATTTTTACTACACGTATTACTTCTCGAATATTTCACTGACCATTACTAGACTCCGGATTTGATGCATTTATAATAAGAATGAGCGAGTGCTATTTGAAACAGTGAAAATATTAAAATGCATCTTACAATTGATGCACAACTTTCTATTTTGCATAAACATCTGGAGTAGAAGAAGTTGGTTGGGTGAAATATGAAACAGTAATGGATTAGAAAAATTCAAGTATATCGTAATGTTGTTTTTAATGTAACGAAGTCATTAAGGGATGAAATCAATTTTTATTTTAACCCTGCTTCCCATAAACAATGCAGAACATTCTTGTCCTCCATAAAGTTCCACAGTCTAATCGTTACTGTTATCACTGACGAGGTATAAGGATAAACGTATCATCCAATGTATTTTTGTGGCCCACTTTTGTGGGATCACGTAACTCCATTACGAAACAACGATTCAGAACAGAAATAAACTTTATGTATTTCTGGCACGAAGATTTTGGAATAAACTCGTCTAAATCGTGCGAAATAAAAATGGCTACGTGGCCTCTGTAAAAATACATTCGGCGATAGGTCTATCCTTACATCTATTATTGCTTTTATTAATATTGAAATGTGTATATATCGGTAGATGCGAACGATGGCGCGACAAGTGTATCGGAGTCGGAAGAGGAAGTCAAAATTGCGAAGAAGAAGCCTCATCTGCGGCCGGAATCGAAGAATGTCGATGGGAACGCGTTTTTATGTGCCTTGAAAGTTCCGAAGATAGTGCTGATTCCGGTAGAAAAAAGTTTGAGCATCGAGCAGAGACGTATGTCGTCGATGAGAATGTCTGAGCACGGCAGCGATCTGTTCAACTGTCCTTTACCGAATGCGACCAGCACGCCTCTGGAGAGAAGTATTGCGTCCCATGAAACCAGCGTTGGGAACAGCAACAGCGACACTGAGCCTGTACTGAAGAAAATGAAACTGAGGGGAAAGTTGCTGGGACGACAAAACATTGGCAAGAAGAAGAATTTGTTCGAGAACATTCTTATGGAGGATAAGACCGGCGAAGAAGAAGCCCCACACCAACTGTCTGCTAATGCCAGCGCAGTGGTGGATAAGACTGCGAAAGAACCTGAGTCGCGGATCGTCGAGGATGAAAGCAAGCTCGATGATGCGAACAAGAAGCTGCATCCAACTAAGAAAGCCGATCGCAAGGTCTCTGGAAGCAATTCCTCGGATACGAGTCACGATTTCTTCGAACCGATGAAGCCCAAGTCGAGATTTCTGAGGCAAAAGCGGGAGACTCACAAAGAGAATCTTTTCCGAAGAATAATCAGCGACAGCGATTCATCGACTAAGAAAGATATTTCAAACCGTTCCCAGAACAGGAACAGTACGCGAGGAATGGGAAGAGCCAGCGTGATCAGCGCAGAAAGCACCGAGGACCTGAATCTAAGAATGTCGAGCAGCTCAAACTTGAGCGACGTCGACATAATAAGAACTGGTAACAAGGTTTCCAGCTCCCCGAACAGACATGTTGAAATTGCTAGCTCGCAGCCAGAAGATCGAATTTCCAACGCGGTGAAAACTTCTGGCGACAGATCCATTTTGTCGAACCAGGAAGACAAAGACGTGTCGCGTTACGTATTCCAGACGGAGCTGTACTCCGATTCCGATGAAGAGGAGAATGGCAAAGCCTCGGACATTACGTTGCTCACCTCGTCATCTAAAAGTCCGAGCGTGCAGTCCAGATCAACAGTAATGAGCGATATCATTTTGAAACAGCCGGAAATTCGTGTATCGCAGCAGAGTCAGAAGAACTCGGCCGCGGACGAGGGAGCTGTTGCGATCCTGACACAAGGTTCCGTCGAGATCAAAGATACAGCTGTTGCGGAAAATGCTGACGACGCTTCAGACATCGAATTCCGAGATTTGAACAGATCGCGAAAACGATTGATGTCGTCCAGTGCTCGCGATATTGCGGCGGAAGAGACTGCAATGTCGACGATGAAATCCAAGAAGTACTCGAATTCAATAAACTTAAACGAGGACAAAACGAGGTCTGAGGCGGAGTCATCACCTCGATCTCCTCTAAGACGACAGAGCAAACGTTCTACCACGGCTCAGCAGCGGATCTCGTTTACCGAGAACGACAAGCAGACACACGAGCTTGATAATACCACGCCAAGACGAAGCAACAGGTTTGAGTCAGCTCGAGGAACGTCCGAAACGGAAAATATGCGAACGCCGAGGAAAGATTCCAGGGATGTCGTAAAAAACAGCAAATTACGAGATTCTAACAAATCACAGAAACGATCGATGGCACCCAGCGCTCAGGATATTGCGGCGGAAGAGAGTGAATTGTCGACGATGAAATCCCTGGAACACTCGCGTTTAGTAAACTTAAGCGAGGACAGATCAAAATCCGAGGCGGAGGCATCACCTCGATCTCCTCTAAGACGACAGAGCAAACGTTCTAGCACGGCTCAGAAACGAATCTCGTTTACCGAGGGCGACGAGAAGACACGCGAGGTTGATAATACCACGCCAAGACGAAGTAAGAGGTTTGAGTCAGCTCGAGGAACGTCCGAAACGGAAAATATGCAAACGCCGAGAAAACATTCCAGGGATGTCGCGAAAAACAGCAAATTCCGAGATTTTAACAAATCACAGAAACGATCGATGTCACGCAGCGCTCAGGTTATTGAAGCGGAAAAGACTCAATTGTCGACGATGGAATCCTTGGAGCACTCGCGTTTAGTAAACTTAAACGAGGACAGATCGAACTCCGAGGCGGAGGCATCACCTCGATCTCCTCTAAGACGACAGAGCAAACGTTCTAGCACGGCTCAGCAGCGGATCTCGTTTACCGAGGGCGACGAGAAGACACACGAGCCTGATGATACCACGCCAAGACGAAGCAAGAGGTTTGAGTCAGCTCGAGGAACGTCCGAAACGGAAAATATGCGAACGCCGAAAAAACATTCCAGGGATGTCGGGAAAGACAACAAATCACATAAACGATCGACGGCACCCAGCGCTCAGGTTATTGCAGCGGAAGAAACTCAATTGTCGACGATGGAATCCTTGGAGCACTCGCGTTCAGAAAACTTAAACGAGGACAGATTGAGCTCTGGGGCGGGGTCATCACCTCGATCTCCTCTAAGACGACAGAGCAAACGTTCTACCACGGCTAAGCAACGGATCTCGTTTACCGAGGGCGACGAGAAGACACACGAGGTTGATAATACCACGCCAAGACGAAGCAAGAGGTTTCAGTCAGCTCGAGGAACGTCCGAAACGGAAAATATGCGAACGCCGAGGAAAGATTCCAGGGATGTCGTAAAAGACAACAAATTACGAGATTTTAACAAATCACATAAACGATCGACGGCACCCAGCGCTCAGGTTATTGCAGCGGAAGAAACTCAATTGTCAACGATGGAATCCTTGGAGCACTCGCGTTCAGAAAACTTAAACGAGGACAGATTGAGCTCTGGGGCGGGGTCATCACCTCGATCTCCTCTAAGACGACAGAGCAAACGTTCTACCACGGCTAAGCAACGGATCTCGTTTACCGAGGGCGACGAGAAGACACACGAGCCTGATAATACCACGCCAAGACGAAGTAAGAGGTCCGGGGCGGCCCAAGGAACGTTCGAAATGGAAAATAGGCGAACGCCGAGGAAAGATTCCAGGGATGTCGTAAAAGACAGCAAATTACGAGATTTTAACAAATCACATAAACGATCGATGGCACCCAGCGCTCAGGTTATTGCAGCGGAAGAAACTCAATTGTCGACGATGGAATCCTTGGAGCACTCGCGTTCAGAAAACTTAAACGAGGACAGATTGAGCTCTGAGGCGGGGTCATCGCCTCGATCTCCTCTAAGACGACAGAGCAAACGTTCTACCACGGCTAAGCAACGGATCTCGTATACCGAGGGCGACGAGAAGACACAGGAGCCTGATAATACCACGCCAAGACGAAGCAAGAGGTCCGGGGCGGCCAAAGGAACGTTCGAAATGGAAAATAGGCGAACGCCGAGGAAAGATTCCAGGGATGTCGCGAAAGACAGCAAACTAGGAGGTTTTAACAAATCGCAGAAACGATCGATGCCAGGCAGCGCTCAGGATATTGCGGCGGAAGAAACTGAATTGTCGACGATGGAATCCCTGGAGCACTCGCGTTTAGTAAACTTAAACGAGGACAGATCGAGCTCCGAGGCGGAGTCATCAACTGGATCTCCTCTAGGACGGCAGAGCAAACGTTCTACCACGGCTCAGCAACGGATCTCGTTTACCGAGA
Source organism: Lasioglossum morio (assembly GCA_916610235.2). Taxonomy (NCBI): domain Eukaryota; kingdom Metazoa; phylum Arthropoda; class Insecta; order Hymenoptera; family Halictidae; genus Lasioglossum; species Lasioglossum morio. The sequence continues at coordinate 24,742,570 of OU744326.1, forward strand.
GCGACAAGCAGACACACGAGCCTGATAATACCACGCCAAGACGAAGCAAGAGGTCCGAGGCGGCCCAAGGAACGTTCGAAACGGAAAATGGGCGAACGCCGAGGAAAGATTCCAGGGTTGTCGCGAAAGACAGCAAACTAGGAGGTTTTAACAAATCGCAGAAACGATCTATGCCAGGCAGCGCTCAGGATATTGCGGCGGAAGAAACTGAATTGTCGACGATGAAATCCAAGAAATACTCGAATTCAGTGAACTTAAACGAGGACAGATCGAGCTCCGAGGCGGAGTCATCAACTCGATCTCCTCTACAACGGCAGAGCGAACGTTCTACCACGGCTCAGCAACGGATCTCGTTTACAGAGAACGACGAGAAGACACAGAAGCGTGATGATACCACGCCAAGACGGAGCAAGAGGTCCGAGGCGGTCCAAGGAACGTTCGAAACGGAAAATGGGCGAACGCCGAGGAAAGATTCCAGGGATGTCGCGAAAGACAGCAAATTACAAGATTTTAACAAATCAGATAAACGATCGATGCCAGGCAGTGCTCAGGATATTGCGGCGGAAGAGAGTGAATTGTCGACGATGAAATCCCTGGAACACTCGCGTTTAGTAAACTTAAGCGAGGACAGATCGAGCTCCGAGGCGGAGTCATCACCTCGATCTCCTGTAAGACGACAGAGCAAACATTCTACCACGGTTCAGCAGCGGATCTCGTTTAGCGAGAACGACGAGCAGACACGCGTGCCTGATAATACCACGCCAATGCGAAGTAAGAGTTTTGAGTCAGCTCGAGGAACGTCCGACACGGAGGACTTTCGAACGCCGGAAAATACCAATGATGTCGGGAAGGACTCCGAATTAGAGGGTGCTTTGCAAAGCCAGAGATTACGCCAAAATCTTTTAGAAACTTCAGGATCACCGCCTTCGTGCAGACCTGGTTCTAGTAAAGTCGGGAGGTCCACGGCTCCGCAGAGGAAGCAGAAAGTCCTCGAGGACTTCTTCAAACCAAACGAGACCGGTATTTCAGCGAGCCAGGCACTCTCGAATCCCGAAATTGCGCAAGAGATCCGAAAGAAGTTGGACGAGATAAAGAAGCAAGAACTCCAGAAGATGGAAGAGAAACAGCTCGTTGTAGAGAAGAAGAACAACAAGATGGGCAAGGGGCTTCGGCCTCAGTCCAAAAAGCAGAATTCCGTTCCGAAAAAGGTGGACAAGGCTTATCTGGTGAACGGGGTGGTGTACAAGCGGCCACGGCTCCCGCGTCCCAAGAAATGGGTCACCGATCATTTATATCGATATCTGTGGAAAAAAATGGAGCCCAAGTACAAGCTGGATACCAGAGTGAAGTCCGAGAAATTCGTTTGCCGTTTGTGCGAGGTAACCGATGTGATTCGGAAATGCAAAACCTACCCGACCTACAAGAACGAGCTTGTCGCGCTGATGAAGGAGATGGCGCGACTTGAAATCATACAGACCCGTCACGATTTCTATATTTTCTGTCAGGACTTCTTGCCGTACGAGCTGCGCGTCAAAATGGTGCCGATACTGCTGCCTGGTAATCAGAGGACCATCCCTTTCGATCCAAACAAGCTGTTCACACCTCTAAGCTCGTCCCCCTGATCGCCTAAATTTGTTAATTGTAAAACAGGAAGTTGAACGCGGTCGTTCTGACAGGTTCAGATCGTTCTGGAATTTGTTTCGCAGCATTCTCAAGGAGCGTGCAAGAGTCGATTAGTTAATTAATTATTGACGCGCGCCAACTCGTATCGTTTTGCAGTAGAACGTCCGACGTAGAATAACTGCGTCGACGAGCGAACAGCGCGCGTCTAGAAACAATTGTTGCGTATGTTTTAAGAGAGTCTATTTTCTACTTGTTTGTCGGTGCTTCGTTGTTTGCACGCGATCGAGGATAAACATATTTTGATAAGAGTCGTACGCCGATAGATTCTGCGTGCGAGTTTTCGTCCGAAGCGTTTCCCACGCTCCACGTCGGATTAACGTCGGCCACCCTTTTTCGCGCGTAGGGTGCGTCACCGGTAAATATGTCTACGATCGGACGATGAAAACGCGGAACACGGGCTTCCGCCCCGCGTAATTCCAGTCAACGATCTCCGTCGATGATTTGTTTCCACGAAACTGCGACGAGCAATTTTCCATTTGCTCGTCGGAAAATGCCGCGCGTGGCGAACAATCGCGACGCGACGGTTTTACAAATATTTGCGAGAGATCGAGCGTAGAATTGACGCAACACGCGGCAGACCGGCGCGATACGTGACCAAGAAAAGACTCGCTCGAGATTAGTCGGTCGAGAGCAGCCTTATTACCGCGACCTTTGACCTCCGCTCGACGAACAAACAGATTCTCCGTCGCAGGATTATCCTCTTTCAGTTCTCTTTTTCCCTCTACTCTAGTTCTATTCAACACTTCCCAAGCGATCGTTCAACTTTTCCGACGAAACTCGAAGCACGGTTTCGATCGAAACTTTCTTAGACAGCTAAACGACGCTTTATACCGGTGAATAACTTATTAAGCGACACACAGCTGCATAATGCCACGCTCTTTACCTCAAGGGCTAGTCTTTTCTTTTTCTGTCGGTTCTGTTCGATTTCCGTACCTATTCTTGGTTTCTCTCTGTATAATGTAATATATGATTTAAGCTTTCTCATATTTTCCATAACGATGTTCATATTCTAGAAAGTAAATCATGCGGAATCGAAGTATAAAGTTTCTATATAAAATAATTTATTTGTTATGCTGTACTGAAGTTGTCCACGAAGGGTTAACGAACTTTTCGAACGATTTTCACCGAAGTTCAGTTCATATTTTTGGAAGATGAAACGACAAAGATGTACAGAGAATCGCAGTGATTTAATAAAGTAATCAATTTAAAAAGGCATTGCTAATGGAACATTCGTGGAAGTACGATCCCAAGGGAAATCACGTGGTAGTTTTTTTTCCGGACAAATTGAAAGACGAATGAATCGCGAAAAAGTTAGTGTTGTACGTGAAAGAACAATGAGCGAGGGGTGGGCCGTTGCCCGGGTGTTCGGCGAACCGCATCGATTAACCAAACGAATTTCACCGGGTCTCGTTTGAAGTTTAATCTCTAATGGAACGGTCGTCGCAATTAGGCGAGACTTATTTCCGCGCGCGCACCACCTACTCGGTAATGTTTGAACGAGCATTTGTGGACACGTGACAGGGCACGGGGCACGCGGCGATCGGCACGCGTCGCTCGTTATTCCATCGCCGTCGGCGATTGTTTCCCTTGAAAGCGATTAGGTTTCGTTCCCGCACCGCGAAAACGTCGAATTCGATCAAATCGTGGCCTCGTTTCTCGTTTCGCGGCGTTAAATGCATCCAAGCTTCCTCGCTGCCTTGTTACTCTCTCACCCTCTTCCTTTTCCGTTCAATCGTTCCGGAGCTCGTAACAGTCGAAACGTTTCACGCACCAGTATTTATAAGATTACGTCAAACAAAGCCGTTTTGTAAAACCAACGAATAAAGAGAGTGGAGTTAAATTATTTTCCAAAAGCAAGAGCCTACTTTATTCTAGCTCGCTGCGTCGAGTTCTAGTTAACCCTCGTCCGCCTCCCATTTTCTGAAATTGATACTATGGAAATTCGTTCTTTCAAAGGGAAACAATCAAAATTTTCGGGGAAAAAGATCTCTATGCTTTCAGAAGATGTGAAACGCAAATTTCTTTGTTGAACCCTATCCTTTTAGATTATAAATTCGATTGTGTAGAAAAGTGTCTACGATTATACTCGCTGCTCGTGAGAAAATATGCGTCGCGGGGTTACACCCGCAGCGCATTGTACTCGCATTCGTGTGCGGACACGGCGAACTATCGAACCAGTTGAAGCGCAAGGTACATATCCTTGTTGACGTCATCGGCCGAATTGCCCTCTGCTGACGTAACCCCAGTGACGACATTCAGGAATCGCTTAATTTCGCGAAATCGAGAACAGTCGTCGCTCTTAGCTCACTACTCTCGCCTATTTATTTTCAAACGTCTCTTCGAACGTTTCTAATCTTTTCTATCGGTTGAGAAGCTAGCCAAAATTTTAGCGTTTTCATCCCCCAACTATGAAAGCTGTTATCGGTAAACTGTGAATTTTATGCATTTATGAGAAAAATGAATAGGTCAAATGTAAAATTGAGAAAACATTACGAGGGTTTAAGAATTAATTATTTTCATGTGTTCCTTTGAACATTTCTAATCTTTTCTATCGGTTGAGAAGCTAGCTAACATTTTAGAATTTTCATCCCCCATCTTTGAAAGCTGTTATTTGTAAACTGTGAATTTTATGCATTTATGACAAAAATGAATAGGTCAAATGTAAAATTGAGAAAACATTACGAGGATTTAAGAATTAATTATTTTCATGTGTCCCTTTGAACGTTTCTAATCTTTTCTATCGATTGATAAGCTAGCTAAAGCGTTTTCACCCCCCAACTTTGGAAGCTGTTATCGGTAAACTATGAATTTTATGCATTTATAAGAAAAATGAATAGGTCAAATGTAAAATTGAGAAAACATTACGAGAATTTAAGAATTAATTATTTTCATGTGTCCCTTTGAACGTTTCTAATCTTTTCTATCGGTTGAGAAGCTAGCTAAAATTTTAGCGTTTTCATCCCCCAACTTTGAAAGCTGTTATCGGTAATCTATGAATTTTATGCATTTATGCGAAAAATGAATAGATCAAATTTAAAAGTAAGAATACATTACACAAATTTAAGAACATACACTCTCGCCTATTTATTTTCACACGCCTCTTCGACCGTTTTTCATCTTTTCTTTCGGTTAGGAATATACCTAAAATTTTATCGTCTTCATCCCCGAACTTTGTAGTTTCAGTGTTACTTATCACTCCTGCGTGGACACTATGACTGCTAGAAGAAATTCATGTGCGAATGTATTCGCAAGAACTGTCTGCCTGCGTAACTTTGATGAAAACCGGGTTGTGTAACTCGAGCATGTTCCCTTGTTAGTTAACGACCTAATATGCGCGGCTTAGCTGGGAGGGGGTGGAATGGCTGTTTCGAGACGAGTAGCTGGTATTGGTGTTTGGTGGGGCCGACTATGGGACTAAAAAAAGAGGGTTGAGGGGCAGCTCGAATGTTATGACAATTATGAGTTTTCCGTGGGCGCACAGAGCCGGCACGTGGCGACACGCACCCATCCTGAAAGACGAGAAAGAGACGCAGGGTTATAGTACGGCCGCGTGTCGACGTTCGCCGCGTGAGAACAGCTCCGGTCACACGCGTTACGCACCGTGCACGTGCACACTCTGCACGCTGCGTAACGCGTAACTCCTGCGTACGCGCTCGCGCTTGCGCTCTCCGCGAATGGACACGCGACCAACACGCTCCGATTTTTCAATGAACGAACGGAGAGAGACCGATTCGAGCGGAGTAGTCGTGCGGAGCTGCGATCTCGTTTCTTTCAATTCCCATCGATTTCGCCGCCGAGATTACACGCCGATCGATACCAGCCCGATGTCCACCGAATACTTTTCATCGTTTATGCATGCGTACATTGAAAACAGTTTCAAGCCGAACCCCTCGGAGATCGAGATAAGGATCTCGATCGCCGCCGCAGAAGACTCGTTCGCTCGTTAACGAATTCGTTTCTCAAGGAACACCCTGTTCCCTGCGTACCGGAAGTACGATTTTTCCCTCGAATTTGTATATTCTTAACTTTAATTACTCGCACACCACTCTTTGCATAACTGATGGCATGGAAGTTTACAAGTAGACTGCGGATCTTTATGCAAAATAAAAATTGTCTGCTTCCCTCAATGATTCCAGTACAGGAGAAACTATACATATATATATATATATATTCGTTTTAAATAACAAAAATTTTCGACTTCCTAACAAACTAGCATTACTAAACAAATCTATAGATATTTAAAGATGTTAGAAAGACGAATTGAAATTTTTATATATACATCTTTAAATATCTATAGATTTGTTTAGTAATGCTAGTTTGTTAGGAAGTCGAAAATTTTTGTTATTTAAAACGAATAAACGAGTACCTCCATTGTACGAATTAGAAGTGTATTCATGGTTTGTTTTGGTGTTCATTATGGCATTCGCATTCGCGGCGTGTCTTCATTCCACTGCCTTCTATGCACAACAGGTTCCTTCTTGTTGCTTCCTTGTTTGTTCTTCTTTCTTGTCAATTCTGGAGTCAGTATTGCCAATCTGTAAAACGAAGAGTCGGTACGCTATCATTCTAAATTACAACCTGATGCAAACTACAGGTTTATTTATTATATATATATAGACATCTCCAATTTTTATAATTCTCCAACGATCTTGAATCTCATCTACTCAATTCTGCTATGAATGCATAAAGCATTAACATTAAAAAGCATAATGCAGTCTATTTATAAGACTCTAATATAAATAAATTTTCATTCAACACAACTAATTTAATGCAAAGTAAACATTAGCTAGTGTAGTCGACACCATACTATTAATGCTAGAAACACTAAATGAAAAAGTTTAGAGTCTGCAAGTACTACATGCGAGTAATTAAAAGCTACTCGAATCAGGATGATCCCAGAGAGTTGTTATATTGATAGCACACCGCTCTCGATTATCACACTTCGAATGAATTACTTGAAACACCGATAGACGATTGTCCAAGTTAGTGTTTCAAGGTAAAAATTGCCGAGACCAGAAAACCCTTCTAATCGGATAGCAAATCGGGGGATACAGCCTCCATGCAGGGCTTTGAGAACGAAGGAAGGGATGCGAGGGATGAGGGTTTTGAGGGATGAGGATTTTTAGTCGATCGAAGGGCAGCCAAACGAGAAATCGGATCGAATGGGGAGGAAGATGGGGTAGGTAGTGGATGCGCGAGAACTCCTCGAGGGGTGGAAGCGTGATAGATGAAGGGAGGGGAGCGCGCATCGTGGCTGGTGCCTAGTGCATCGTGCATCGTGCAGCGCGTAGCGTGTTACGATAAGGCCGGGCGGGTAGCCGAGGTGATAAATAGGGCAGCGGTGTGCTGCCGAGCGGTATTTGGTCGCGTGACGCCGACCCGTGCGCATCGATCCGACCCGACTCGACCCGACAGCCTCGGCGAGCGAGAATTCGCGGCTGCCACGAAAATCAATCCCGCGACGCGTTCAATTTTCTTGGCAGAGCCGAGAACCGAAGGCTCGAGACGACGCACGGATCCGGCCGATTCCGGCAAACAACCACGGACAATCACGAACGTCGTCGCCACGAACGTCGGAGCCAGCGCGAGGAGCCGCTCGCCTTCGAGATGCTGAGGAAATTGCTGAGCAAGTCCGGCCGCAGACTACTTCGGGTAAGACGGACGGACAATTATCCTACGTCCTACAGCGTTTCGTGAACCCTCGTTACCGCGGCGCACACGTCGCGTCGACCCAATTCCACTCGAGCCTCGAACCTCGCGTCGGTTACCTGGCCACACCGTTCCTCCCTCGTTCACCCGCCTCACCAAACTAAACGTTCCCGAACGAGGATCCCTGATTTTTAACAACATCCCCAAAATCTGATTCTCACGAAAATATCAAACGTCTTCCTTCGTTCACCCGCGTCACCAAACTAAACGTTCCCGAACGAGGATCCCCGATTTTTAACAACATCCCCAAAATCTGCTTCCCACGAAAATATCAAACGTCTTCCCTCGTTCAACTGCGTCACCAAATTCAAAGTACCCGAACGAGGATCCCCGATTTTCAATCAACTTCCCCAAAATCTGCTTCCCACGAAAATATTACGCGTCTTCCCTCGTTCACCCGCGTCACCAAACTCAATGTTCCCGAACGAGGATCCCCGATTTTCAATCAACTTCCCCAAAATTTGCTTCCCACGAAAATATCACGCGTCTTCCCTCGTTCAACTGCGTCACCAAATTCAAAGTATTCGAACGAGGATCCCCGATTTTTAACAACATCCCCAAAATCTGCTTCTCACGAAAATATCAAACGTCTTCCCTCGTTCACCCGCGTCACCAAACTAAACGTTCCCGAACGAGGATCCCCGATTTTCAATCAACTTCCCCAAAATCTGCTTCCCACGAAAATATCACGCGTCTTCCCTCGTTCAACTGCGTCACCAAACTCAATGTACCCGAACGAGGATCCCCGATTTTCCATCAACTTCCCCAAAATCTGCTTCCCACGACAAATATTGCGCGTCTTCCCTCGCCGGCCGAAACTACCCTCCGGACTGCGAACGTTGTTTTCCGTCGAACACCTAGAGAATAATTACCGGGAGTATTTACAGTGTTGATTAAAAACGAAACTATGGGAAACAACAACTGTAAAGATACCTATTATTTGTTAAACTTACTTGAACGAAAAGCACAGTTTAACTCCATCCGTTACGATCGACTTAGAAAATCTTGATTCCGGATTAACCCTCATACGTGCCTCACGGTGAAAAGCCTTTTATTCAATGTTTTCACATACTGTAAAATTATTTATCCTTTTATGTTTACGTCGTGGGATGTATTTCTTGAAACTGTGACGTTATAAATGAAACATAATGTGTTAATTTAACGTGTACAATAAAAAGGGGTGAATTATTGTCCTAGTCTCTTTTATGTAATTATTTTTAAGGAGCGTACGAGGGTTAACAGTCTAATAACGACGATTTTTGTAACCTGCGAATTTGCTCGTGCGAAGAGGCACTCGTGAAAAGTTCGTTCGAGTGTAGCTTAAAGAGTTGCGTGGTTTTGATAGTTTCTGTGGTCCCGCGTTGACCCGTTTCCTTCGTACGCAGGAACTGTACCGTCGAGGAGAAAGTACGGGCCAGTTAAAATTTCGATATTCACATCGCCGACAAAGTTGTTAAACAGAGTGTTAGGCAACAGGTGCGGCTAAACTTGAGGGCACGGTTCTCCGCGACTCTGGAAGACGAAAAAGTCGAGAGTAAGGAGATTGGAGTTTCTGGTGTTTTGCGTTTCTAGTGGAATAACAACGCGCAAGCCGATGAGTCAGCCAAAAAAAAAAGATGACTCATGCACTGCGGATTTTATGCATTTATAGATATTATACGCGTTAAATCAACACCACCTACTATATCAGTGGCGGATCTAATGGTAAGCTTCCGCGTGGGGTCCCGGGATGCCACAGGGCTCCGAATTTCAAAGAAATTTATTTAATGTGTAACGATATGGAATTGTTCATTGGTTTTTTTTTTGTTAATAAATTTAGAGAGTTTTCTTGCAACTTGTATTTCTACACAGTTCGAGGGCCCCAAAATTTTTACCGCTTGGGACCTCCACTTGACTCGAGCCGCCACAGGGCCCCGAATTCGCAATATTCATTCTTTTTTACAAAATAAATCAATTTATTTACCAAAAATTAAGTTTAGGAGAGTTTTCTTCCAACTTCTATTTCTAACTTTAGTTCGAGGGGCCCAAAATGTTTACCGCTTGAGATCTCCACTTGACTTGAGCCGCCACTGGGCCCTGGGATGCCGTAGGGCCTCGAGTTCGCAACATTCATTTTTTTTACAAAAAAATTAAGTTTAGTAGAGTTTTCTTCCAACTTCTATTTCTAACTTAAGTTCAAGGGGCCCAAAATGTTTACCGCTTGAGATCTCCACTTGATTTGAGCCGTCAGTGGGCCCCGGGATTCCATAGAGCCCCGTATTCGCAATATTCATTTTTTTACAAAAAAATTCAATTGATTTACAAAAAATTAAGTTTAGGAGAGTTTTCTTCCAACTTCTATTTCTAACTTAAGTTCGAGGGGCCCAAAATTTTTACCGCTTGGGGCCTTCGCTTGACTCGAGCCGCCACTGTACTATATAGGTGGTGTTGGTTAAATGCGGTAAGGGAGACGAAAGTTTGGTGCACCAGGTTAAAATGAACCCTGGGGTTCGAGGGTTAATCTTGTCTTGTCGATTGGCGTGGTTCGGGCGTCGCGACATGTCTCCCCTCCGGGTCGCACTCTTTAAATTCGATCAACTATTCATGACCGGGTAATTTTGATCGGCGTGACCTCGCTCAACATCGATTCGTTTATCCACCCCCTCCACCCCTGTTCAGACTCGCGGGAATGTTGCGGTAGCGGGCTCGGAACGCGTACCTTCGACGTGCACGGCACACAGTCGTCGAAACACGTTCAGTCTGGACAAACACGCGAAATGAAAGAGACTCGACCCGCTCGTCCGGTGCAAAAGAGTTTCCTGTACGCTGGCCAAATGAAATTTTCCCGGGAAAACTAGGGCGACCTGTCCAGTGAATGAACATAATTCGTATTGAACGAAAAAAAAACAACATTCACCATGCACATTCACTTCATGCTATGCAGTAACTGTATTCCAAGCTCACAGATGTCTCGCTAAAGCGAGCCGACTCTTTTTTACAACCTATTCGCCACATTGATTTATTTCGGGAAGGCATTGTTGTCGTGAGATTAGCTATTTGCATTTTGTTTGGTCGATTATCGTTAGACTGCCGATATTTATGCATACATGGTTTATGAAAATGTTCAATAAATGCTGGAGTGTTAGATTCAACAGAACTTAGTACGATTTTTAGTTATTTTGCAACAAATGTTATTTACACAATTACTACAAATGTTATTAATAGACTGAGGATCTTTGTGCATTTATGATTTATAATAATGTTTAATAAATGCTGGAGTGTTGTATTCAACAGAACTAAGTACGATTTTTAGTTATTTTGGACCTACAAATGTTATTAATAGACTGAGGATCTTTATGCATTTATGGTTTATTAAAATGTTCAATAAATGCTAGAGTGTTAAATTCAAGAGAACTTAGTACGATTTTTAGTTATTTTGGACCTACAAATGTTATTACTAGACTGCGGATCTTTGTGCATTTATAGGAAAATTGAGTAAATGAAATTGAAAATTGTTAAAAAGTTTTTAAAATCAAGATGTCAATGACCTCTCCTCTATTAAAATCATTAAGGGAAGGAGCAACATTCAATTCAGTTTGGAATTCTTGCAATTGACGCAGACAAATTGTAATTTTTCATGAAGATCCGCAGAGTAGATATTACCAGTGAAAATAGGATCTTATTTGGTACTGGTTTCTTAAAATTTGCCGGTTTCTAAAAATTGAAACATCCGCTGTCTAATTATCATTTACCGAGACACGTATGTTCGTTCACTTTTCATTGAATTCTGTGCCAGATTTCGACCACAAGCTGCAACCATCAAATATTGTTAGAATCGTGTTCTTACATGTAAGAGACATAGATTTTTTGTAGAAATAGAACTTGGAAATGAAATAACCACAGTTGCGAATACACTAATTTTAACAGACGTGCAGCTTAAAGTGTTCATTCATTGGACAGCGGTTACTCTATATCCTGGTAGCCTACCAGTCTATTAAATTAGACAAAAGACGAACTTGGACAAGTTCTTTGCCATTCTGATGCTACTCACAGGCTAGCAGAACAACTTAACTTTGTTCGTCTAATATATCTTGCTTCCTTGTAAAAATATGAATGTTTTGCATGATCGAAGGGGAAAATATCGGATCATCCCTTAACCCTAGATAATTAAGCTATCGTGCGTGGAAATGACGACGCCGTGCTCGTTCAAACATGAATACAATTAAATTTCTTCTCGCTTAACAATAACCGTATACCGGATACAAAACGTGACGGATATGTATTGTTTCAAAAATGTTACAAGACTGAATTCATCTAAATTATTCACAATTTTTACTATAATGATTTCTAATGGAAGTATCTTTATAATTTCAATAATTATGTACGTATTGTTTTCTAAAAATTACAAGACTGAATTCATCTAGATTTTTCACAATTTTTACTATAATGATTTCTAATGGAAGTATCTTTATAATTTCAATAATTATGTACGTATTGTTTTATAAAAATTACAAAACTGAATTCATCTAGATTTTTCACAATTTTTACTATAATGATTTCTAATGGAAGTATCTTTATAATTTCAATAATTATGTACGTATTGTTTTATAAAAATTACAAGACTGAATTCATCTAGATTTTTCACAATTTTTCTAATAATGATTTCCAATGGAAAGTATTTTTATTATTCCAATTATTAAAAAATAAACTCTGTGAAAGCAGTCGTTCGACTTGCGGTACGGTTAATGTTAATAATAAAAAATCTTTTGCCAGATAAAGAAACGAGATAAACGAAATGCAAATGTTATATTTGTTGTAGATTCAGTCTTTATTTTTAACACTAAACCTACCGAGCCTTAAAACCAACTGGAACATGTTCCTTTATAAAAGTGACAAGATTGATTTTATTTAAACTTTGCGCTGCTCCTATTGCAACACGTGCTCCACTACAGATTTCTATACAATCATTTCTTTTGAAATTATTTTGTATTATATCAATAATCGTAAAATAAAAGATCTGGAATCGGTCGGTTTTGACCGGTAGGTTTAGTTGTTAATGGAGGGTTCGTTATTCAGCCGACGAAGTAACACCAATTTTAATCACTCCTACTTTTCGAAAACTGATCATATCAAAAATATGAACGGGAAGTTTGCTTTACGTGTTGGATAACCTATCGATGCTACCGTATTCCCAGAACGTTGAAGCACGTTCGTCGGTCAATGAAATTCCCTGTAACTGTCCATCCAGCGAATTATCCTTTTTGATCCCAAACGAATTCCGGCATACTTAGAATCGAGGTCCTAGATCGATCGTATCGAGCACCGCGTGCAACTCCTCTTCTTTTCTCTTCTCGCGAAGAAGGGGACACTCTCGAGGGATTTTCGAATGAATCGGTGAAAAGAGCATTGTTGTTTTCGGGTCCACAGGCGATCAAAAAACTGTCGACGAGGAGCCGGGAGGCGAAAAAGTCGCAGAACTTGACCTCTTGGCACTCGGCCATACCGGACATCGAGACGACCTCTCTGTCGTCGTCGCTGCCGTCGCTGGACGCGAAAAGCATCGACACCTACACCACCTACGTGGCCGAGAATTCGGAGGATTGCATCTCGACCTGCTGCTACTGCGACGAGTACGAGGAGAACCAGAGGAACGAGAACATCGAGAACGAGATGATCATGTAACGCGAGCGTTTACCGTACCGTGCATGGCTCGCGACGAGATTTTCGTCGATACGACGATGTCCGAATCGGAGAGAATCGATCCTCTTCGGACCGACGAATCGGAGGGTCGACGATGCGTCGAGAAACTTCTCGAGAATCCTCCTGTAATCCGTTCCAAAGAGTACTCGTGAATCTGTTTATTTTTCGAGGGCGGCATTTCTGTCTTTCGAATTCCTCTTCGAATCACCTGGCTTGATCGGCTCAAATCGTCGATGGACCGAACCAGACTAATTTTCGAAGAACACGGTCCAGATAGATCATTCAAATAATTATTCTATACATTGTTTTCCTTTTTATCAGTCTCGTAAGGTGGTTTTGTTCGCGTCAATAGCGCGAACAATTTCACCATAGAATCCTCCAAAGGGTACTTGTTAATCTGTTTATTTTTCGAGAGCGGCATTTCTGTCGGCCGTTTTCTCGAATTCCTCTTCGAATCACCTGATACGATCGACTCAAATCGTTGATGGACCGAACCAGACTAATTTTCGAAGAACACGGTCCAGACAGATCTTTCAAATAATTATTCTGTACATTGTTTTCCTTTTTATCAGTCTCGTAAGGTGGTTTTGTTCGAGTTAATAGCGCGAACAATTTCACCATAGAATCCTCCAAAGGGTACTTGTTAATCTGTTTATTTTTCGAGAGCGGCATTTCTGTCGGCCGTTTTCTCGAATTCCTCTTCGAATCACCTGACGCGATCGGCTCAAATCGTTGATGGACCGAACCAGACTAATTTTCGAAGAACACGGTCCAGATAGATCTTTCAGATAATTATTCTATACATTGTTTTCCTTTTTATCAGTCTCGTAAGGTGGTTTTGTTCGCGTTAATAGCGCGAACAACTTCACCATAGAATCCTCCAAAGAGTACTCTTGAATCTGTTTATTTTTCGAGGGCGGCATTTCTGTCGGTCGTTTTCTCGAATTCCTCTTCGAATCACCTGATACGATCGGCTCAAATCGTTGGTGGACCGATTCAGACTCTTTTTCGAAGAACACGGTCCAGACAGATCTTTCAAATAATTATTCTATAGGGAGAATAATGAATCGTGACCAGTAGATTCTTATTAATACATTATCAATAGAATTCAATAGAATTCTGTTTATTAGCAGTCCGATCGAATATGTTTTTAGCTTTCACGTGGTTATAGCATTTGTAAAAGAAAATAAAAAAGCAAGTTTTTTATGTTACGATACTAAAGGTGCCCATTCACGGTCAAGCATATTGCGCAACATTATTGATCGTTAATGATAGTGATTGTATTAATTAGTCAATGTGAATTTGAGTGAACATCATGCTGCGCAATAATTGTTGCGCAATATGCTTGACTGTGAACTAACACAAATAGGCGTAAAAGAATTATAGGTGTATTAGCAAAAAGATTGAAGGAAAGTATTAAAAATTATGTAAGAAAACAGTTCACAAAAAATTTATTATAATCACGTGAAAGCTCTCTTGCTACCATGCTATACCTGATCAAAACATTTTCGATCGGACTGGTTATACACCTTGTATACTATTTTTCCTTTAATCGGTCACGCCAGGTGGTTCCGTTCGCGTTAATCGCGCGAACAACTTCACCAAAGAATCCTCCTATAATCCGTTCCAAAGAGTACTCGTGAATCCGTTTATTTTTCGAGAGAAGCGGCAATTCTGTCGTTCGTTTTCTCGAATTCCTCTTCGAATCACCTGAAAAGCAATCGGCTCAAATTATCGATGGACCGGTCCACACTCTTTCTCGAAGAACACGGTCCAGATAGATCTTTCAAATAATTATACTATTACTTTGTTTTCGTTTTCATCGGTCCCCCGCCAGGTGGTTCCCGTTCGCCGAGAACTGTCGAAGTATTTATTTCTGATCTCATTTATTGTAGACACGGACGAATGTTAGTCCGATCTCGCGTAACCGAACCAAATATCTGTCCACGGAGGTGCATCGTACAACAGTACAAAACGTCCCCTGTCCAGGCACGTGGATCGTGCAATCGTGCGAGGGCGTTCTTGCACTCGTACAACCGCCCTGCTTTCGAGTTCGAGCGGACCATTGTCCCTTGAGCATTGACGAAACTGGTTACACGACAACTGTACAGAAACCATTTACTGCGAGAGTCAATAAAACTGACAGCTAGACTGCGGATCTTTATGCAAACTCCAATTTTTATGAATTATTTGATGAAAACCAAAATGAAGAACTTTACCAATTAAAACACTCTTATGGTAAAGGCACAGCAGATATGCTATTAATGTTTCTTATTATATTAGACAGAGAATTTTGTGCATTTATAAAACATGAGTAGGTGCAATTTAAAACAGTAAAACCATTAGAGGAATATTAACCCTTCGCTGAATAGTTTATCATATCTGATGCAGTTAACGAACCTGGTATATAGTAAACTAAGAATATGTTTTCTTACATTGTTTATTTGTTTATTTTTCTGAAAATGTTGTCTTAATTCTTTTTAAATATTTTTCCCTTATATAAAACACAAAAACTGATCTTCTTTCAATCTTTTG
Source organism: Lasioglossum morio (assembly GCA_916610235.2). Lineage (NCBI taxonomy): Eukaryota > Metazoa > Arthropoda > Insecta > Hymenoptera > Halictidae > Lasioglossum > Lasioglossum morio. The sequence continues at coordinate 24,758,176 of OU744326.1, forward strand.
AAGTGAAGTGTTAAAGCGAAGGGTTAAAACACTATTATATTATTTTCAATATTCCTAAATTCCTGTTTCGCTCCGGTTTGTTGAAATTCAGGTAAAATATTTTCTGTCTATTATAAATGTTTTCTTGCCAACAACCGTAGTCCCGTTGAAAGCACCGGTTCTCGTTAGATCACCGAAGTTAAACAATGTGGAACGTGAACGGCACTAGGATGGGTGACCGTCTGGTAAAAAACCGGAAAGTGACCCACCCGAGGTGTTTTTCGCGTGTTGTTGGCAAAAGGTGGTTCGGAACCCAGCATAAACAGTAGGTCCCGCTGAAAAGGCGATGGTGTGAGTGGAAAAGAGGGGGATTGGTGTAAATGAATTTGAAACCCTTAGGGGACCAAATATCATGTCACTACTATAAATGTTTTCTTTTCTTGCATTTGAAAAATGTGTACATACCACGAGCGCATAAAGATCTCCAGTCTGTCGACAACGACGACATAGAATATCATTTCGATTTCAAAGAAATAATTCTTCCATCCAGTAATCGCCGAACAGATAGACAATGGTGAAAGGATGTAACACGTGGATACCAGTTTGTCTACACGAATATTTTAATGGACAATGGTTCGTTCGATCTCTGGCATCGATACGCCATGTCATTTGACTTGTGACGAACGTTTCTTCTGTCCTCCGGCGTTGATCGCCGACGAATCTAGCTCGTAATGTACAACGAAAAGACCGCGTGCAATGCGTACTCGCGAACCGAGAGATCTCTCGTACGTTAATAAATACATGTATATCCGTAGCGTTCTTCTCGAAATACTCGGCACACAATCGATGTTAGAGTTAGCCAACCACGGTCGCGAATTGAGAGAGCATGGAGAAGACGAGGAGAGGAGAGACTTTACGCGTCTCGTTTGCACTATTGCTCAAACCGATAAGCGTATCCTTCGTCTCTCTTTCGATCCTGTCGAGGACACGCGGATAGGAACAGCGTGAAGCGAGAGAAAGATAGAGCGGTTGTGAATGAGAGAAAGAGAGCGAATAGAGGGAGAGACATTACAACTATTTACTTACGTTATAGTCTGTAGAATTTCTATGTATATATGTACACGAATGTATATAAGCGTGGCAGCGTGCGAGCGCGCACGGATACGGATGGACGATGCGTCTCGATCGCGTTCTTACCGTATGTCCGACGAGGCTGTGACTTTCTAATGGATGCGCGATTGTCTTGAATAAAATAGTTTTATCGACCGATTTTACTGTTTCCCTCTGTGTCTCCTGTCCCTGCGACTTCGATCGATCGCGATTGCGCGCGACGATTTTAATATATGTATAATAGTTGCAACAAGTTTCTTTTTTTTTTAATATTTATTTAACGTTGCTTTCAACTGTTTGCTAAGGCTTATTTTTCGAGAAGAACCTTGGGCGCCACAGTATTAGATGGCACGTAGCAACAAATTCTCCGACGTGTTATCATTAGACTGCGGATCTTTATGCAAAGTGAAAATATTCTGCACCGTTTCTGGGCAGCAGGAGTTACATTAAAATTCATTTCATCCCTTTAAGGCGGTAGACTCATTTCAAGAACCGTAAAAGTGCGGGATACGCGTTCCCATTTCTCGATAATGCAACGATGGGATTTTTCAAATGCGCTGGATAAAAGATCTATCTATGCCGCCCTCGAACGTCCTATTTTTACTTGTACGAGGCGTAATTGTCATTATTCGGCAGCATGTAGTTTGTCACAGTTTTATGAAAATAGCTACAGTGAACAGTGGCGGCTGAAGTCAAAGTGGAGGCTACAAGCGGTAAAAATTTTGGAAGCCTCAAACTCAAGTTAGAAATAGAAGTTGCAAGAAAACTCTCTAAACGTATTAACAACAAAGAAAAGCAATGAACAATTTCATACCGTTACAGATTAAATAAAATTCGTTGAAATTCAGTGAAACGGATTAATATTCGGACGTTGTAAAAAAGACGATAACTTTTTCTAACTTAACTTTTTTGGGAAGCTAGAGCAATTAGTTTACTACAGGATGTCAAAAGATATCTTTTCAAAAATCGAAATTGTTGGTAATCGTAGGAAAATTAGTAAAAACTTGCGTCTGACAACTTTTTTATGTGAGCCTGTATTGAAAATTAGGAACGAGGCGCGACGAACGTCGTGGCAATTAGCCGGAGTTTCGAGAGGAAAGGGGCCGCAGCTAATTCGGTTAGGAACAATGGCCACGTGTTCGCGGGACGTTACTTCTATTCTCGGGAATTAGTTTCGCCTCCCTGTGGTTTCTGAATATTCGTGGAAAAAAAGGAAGGCCGGCTGCTAATTGTCCCGAACATATTCCCGTTTCGCGGAGGCCTTTACCAGCGGTTTAACGAGACTGGCTAAACTGGTTCGCGTTCCGCGACGCGTCGCGCGACACCAAAAGAACCGCCCCGGGTCCCGTTTGTTCACCACGGCTGCTGCAGCCGATTTTTGCATGATAATAAGAACAAGCCGCTTCAAAAAACGCTGCGGACTTAAGGATCTTCCGGATTTAAGGACCAGAACCGGAGGGAACAGGGACGCTTGCAATCCCCGAGGACTCGCCATCGTCATCCAACAAGGAATTCGCATGAAATCGTATTTATTTCAAAGACGACGGACTCGCACGCGACGCTGTGTCGTTCTTCTCGTTTCGTTACAAAAGATCGATGCAAAAATATACGAACGTCCCATCCGCACGCGTTGTAGGATGTCTCTTTTTCGATTTTTATTATTGTTTTTTTTATCGAGAGTTCACTGTCGTCCAGCATCCATAAAAGTCTTACAAAATCTAGACAATGTTTCACACTTTGACAATCTATAGCTGCATAAAATTCCGAGGACTAATTATTATGATTGGACGACGGATTTTCGTGCAAAATATGAATTGTCTGCGTGGCTTGTAAAAGACAGAAGACAGTCTTTCTTTTCTTAATAATATTGATATTCTCTTCAGTTCTTTTATTATTATATCTATTTTATTCTTGTAGCCAGCGGATATTTATGACAATTAAAAATGTACTGTATTAATTTCGGGAGCAGAAATAAAATAAAAATTGATTTCATATCCCTTAAGGACTTTGTTACGTTAGAAACGACATTACAATATTTTTGAATTTTCTAATCCTTTACTGTTTTATATTTCAACCAACCAGTTTCTTCAGAAATGCATAAAGATCCGCAGCCTACTAATAACAATTACTATTCTAACCGACCTATCCAATGACTCTTGACTTGAATTTGCTTCGTCCATTACTGTATAGATTAATTATTAAATTTCCTGGATACAGAATTCTGTGAACTATATCACCGACTCGACAGTTCAAACGTTAATCCTCACCGTAACAGGTGGATCGTTCGCGTTGTTACAAATGATCGATGTCACTCTCTTATTTACAACAAAATATGTATATATATATATGTACACTGTACAGTATTGCTGGCAAAACCTCGCCAGCCAAGGTAATAGAATAAATAATATCTTTCACTATTAGGTACTCGGATGACTATCAATCGTATCACACATAGAGAAAACACTTCGGTGCTTATTCCACTCGATCGTACTTTGATCCAGCTTTCGATCAACCCCTTGCGAACAATCATCCTTTTCGTAATTTTGTAATCGTGATTTTGTAATTTCAACACTAACCGTATCACGACCAGTCAAATAATCGGTTCTACATTTATTTTTTAATTATCGAAATTATAAAGATGCTTCCGTTCGAAATAATTAAATGAATTTCTTGATTGAAGCACGTATTGTTATAAAAATTGCAAGAAACTTCAAAGAACTCAGTGTTCTCATTTTTATAAAACAATCTATATCAGTCGCAATTTGTGCTCGGTACGGTTAGTGTTAATGTAAGATCTCGTTGGAGACGGAATCTCAAGGAGTAAACCCTCTCCGAGGAGCATGCGAGGGTTAACCGAGCCTAGAATCACGGAGGAAATTACGGGCAGCTTGTCGCTCGAGAAATTAGAAAAGCGATTGCAAAATTCAGCGAGCTTTCACCCACATCTTGCACCCAGATCCGTCCGCAAAGGGTTAATCCGAGGGTTAATGGAGGCCTCGCTTCAATATGCTAGTTCTGCCCCCCAGGGTCTGTAGGGCTTCCCGTGCTGCTGTTGAGGGTACTGTCCGGGATACTGGCTCCATCCCAGAGCACCGCCGCCGAGAAGGGGTGGCATAGTTCCGGTGCCGGTTGGCATTCCGGATACGGTGCTCGCGGGTTCGTAGCTGCTGGTCGACGACGTGGACGTCAAAGAGGTCGACGGAGGAACGGTGGAGGGGACTGGCCCGTGGCCCCCGGGCCCTCCAGGGCCGGGGCCTGGAGCATGCTCTCGGTGGAAGCTCTGCAGGTGCGAGAGCAATCGCAGTCTCAGAGGATCCCTCTCGTCCAGGCCCTCCATGGTGACGAGATAACGGCCTACCTCGGCAGCGCACTCACCCCAGCCGACCGCGTGGTAGTCCATCGCCAACTTCGTGCTGTCGTAGCCCTCCGGACCTGCAACAATAGTAGATAGATTTATTAGTTGACTTCCTACGAGATGAAGGAGTGTTGGACTATCAATAAGTTACCAGCACAATGAACATATTGTTCGTAGTCAAAAATTAATCGACCGTCTCTAAACAGAGATTTCGTGGAATGCCATTTAACCCTTAGCACTCGAGTGACCCTGAGGCGCCACTAAAAATTGCTGTACTATTATTTAAATAATTGTTTACACTATCAGACATGTCGGTATCTAACCAATTACTACACATTTAAGTATTGTATTATACAATCATGTTTCCCATCAAAACACCTTTCCCTTAATGAAGATGTATGAGGTATTATATCAATTTCATATTTATCAAATTTAAAAAATCATAGAGAATGGAAATATTGTAGGTCAGAAGAAACGTTTAATTTTCTAGTTAAAATAGCTCCGAGTGCAAAGGGTTAATACTTTGTTTCAAGAATCGAACTATGAGGGTCTAAGCTAAGCAGTCTGGAGACACGAGGCGACGTGGTTCCTTTTGGGGTTCCAACGGTTTTCCTCTCGTCAGAGTTCGTTTGGTAAAGAGTTTCCTACCGCCCCGTGGAATAAAGAATTGTTTTATTTCAAAACTACCAGTATGCATTTTTTAACGCCCATATCCATCCAATAAGGAGCAAGTATTAGTAGACTTGCTGCGAGATGGAGGAGTAAGTATTAGTAGACTTGCTGAGAAATGGAGGAGCAAGGACAAGCAAAAGTCTTCGGGGATAGTAGGCGATGGGTGTCTCTAGCAGCCAGCTGCCGGCTGCCGAAGCATTGTCGGTCGGCCAATCCGACAGGTAGTAGCGTGGGAACCGTTTAGACCCCCATAGCGCACCGCGCGCTTCATGCAAATAAACCAGCGATCGAAACTCGGGATCGCTGTTACCTACAACTACCTAAGCTATCTAAGTTACCTAATTCACCTACTCCTTAGAACGTTGTTCTACCTAGGCTTGTTATACGAACCTAAGTCTCTGCAGTCGCTTCCGGAAGTTGTAATTTTTCAGAGATACTTATTATAGGTTTCAGAAATTTTTCTCCTGCTCGCGATATTGGGTAAACTCTACCCCAGAATCTACCCTTTTATTACTGTAATAATTACTAAACTGCTGATCTACATGCAAAATAAAAATTGCCTGCGTCGATTGCAAGAGATAGGAACCAAACAAAATGCTATTTCCTCCCTTAATAATTTTAATAGATGAGAAATCGTGTATTGACATCATCAATTTTCAAAATTTTCCTACAATTATGAATTTCATCTACTAAATTTTGCTATAAATACATCAAGATCCGCAGTCTAGTGATTACTATGAGGATTAATGGTCGTTAATAGGTGATTATCGTAAGATCGGCGAGTCTACTTTACGGCTTTAAAAGGGTAAATTCTCGCGTCGCTGGGAAGTGGATATTATCGTTAGAATCTCCGGGGCGATCCAAGGTAGAAACGAGACGATAGGTGCTCGAGGGTCGAATCGGCAAATACATTCCATACAGTATGCATAAACGCACGAACACGGAATGGGACGGATTGGAACGGAACGGAACGGGACGCGAGTCGGTTTCCCACAGAGTTCGACATCTGTCCCAGCCGTGGGCATGGGAGTGAGGGAGCAAGGGAGAGCAGTAAGGGAGCAAGGGAGTCGGTGGTCTCGTTCGCGAAGGGTGCAGCTCGGCGCGGGATACCCCACCACCCAGGCCTGCCACCAATCGTGGGAACACCGCTTCGGAAGAGTCGTTGACTTCCTATCCTTCTCACAGGATCTCCGTTTCGGGTCCCAGCACCTGCTCCTCCTCCGGGAATATCTCGACTAGCGGTACACTCTCCGGCTTCGATTCTATTCGGGATCACGGTTCGGAGATTCCCGCGGTATTTCCTATTTGCCGAGGATACTTTGTCCACCAGCTAAATGCACCATTCGACACCGCGTTCCCACCACACCGACCAGTTGTTCCGTTCGCGATATGTACTCGGACGAACTATTTGCGACTCGAATGCCCCAAGTTTTACTAAATCTCCAGATAACTAGACTACGGATATCTATGCGTTTATGGCGAGATTGGATGGCAGTATTAACAATGTTTATTTTGCATAAATATCGTATGTACTATTTGTCTTACGATTGTTATTCACTGAATGTATTTTACAATTATACTGCGGATCTTTATGCAGTTATGAAGAAATTGGTTGGGCGACAGTAAAGACAGTAAAGATTTTTAAAAATTCAAGAATGTTCTAAGAATGTTCCAATGTAACAAAATCGTTAAGGGATCAAATCAATTCCTGTTATACCCGCTTCTCACGATCAATGCAAAACATTTTTGTTTTCCATAAAGATTCGCACTCTATTTATAATAAAAGATTTATCATTTGTAAAACTGTTGATTTTCCTGCAAAATCGGTTAAGCGTCATATAAAACAATAAAAGATTTGAATAATTCAAGAATGCTGTAATGTTGTTGTTAATGTAACAAAGTCGTTAAGGGATCAAATAAATTTTTATGTTAATCCTGCTTCTCGCAACGAATGCAAAACATTTTTGTTTTGCGTAAAGATCCGTAGTCTATTTATAATAAAAGATTTGTGCCTCGTAAAACTATATAATTTTGCTGAAAAATCACTATTAGCTTATAATAATAGCAAGCTCGTTTAAACCTTTCCAAAAAAGATTTTTACTACGGATTTGGCTTAGGGTGCCATTGTACAGTTTACCCTACCTGACAAAGACGAGGCTGAAAACCCAATTCTCATAAAAGATGGACTTAGGCAGTTTTTATACGAGGCCAACGATATGTACTTTGCGCGAAGCCGTTTTCATTCCACCGAAAGCTGGTCAACGAGACCGACAAAGGCAGGCGGTACAGGTTCCTCGAGTAATTAACACGTTGAGTGTCGTGCCCACTTTGTTTACCGTTCCGTTTACGCCGTTCGATATACCTGAGCGGTAAGCGAAACGCAAGGTCACAGTTTTTCAATGTTTAATATAGGTGTACTAAATTAGTATCGTCGTTCACCCCGAAGACGGTAAGGATTGCTGTACTACACGGCACTTAACGCGTTAAACGATCATGGGTGGAAAAGCGTGAAACGGGTGGAGGACATGGTTACGGGCCGAAGAAACCCGACAGATGGTTGTTCGGTTGCAGAGTTACGAGTTACGCTTACGGTCGCCGAGGTTCGCGCGACGTCCCACGGTCAACAGGTGTCTTCCGGTTGCGGGGAGGGTCGATGTCGACGTCGATGATCGACGATCAACGAGGATCGCGACAATTCGACGGAGTAGTGGACGATGTAGTGTCGCATCGATCGAAAAATGCGAAAAACGCATGTACAAGGTGTAAGGGAATGTTGCTACATCTTCGGATCGATGAAGATCTATAAAAAAAAGTTGTCGCAATATTGTCCTCCACCTTGAATTTCAAAGGGAAATTTTTGCACTGCATTGGATCCATCCCGGATATAAAAAATATCAAAAGAACAACGAGTCACAAGTAAATTATTAGTACTACTTATTTTCTAATAAATAGTAAGCAGTTAGTGTTGTTTATCAGAATTCTAACATAACCAATATTACCTTCTAATCTTGAAACATGTTTATATTTCTTCTTCTATTCTATGCCAAAGAACCGATCCATTTTGCCTGATTATTTTACAAACACGTCTCTAATATGTTTTAAATATTGTTAATAATTCGCTGACGTAGATCGCTGTGTGTATGTTTACATTCTCGTCGTAACTGTGTTTACGTCAACAAGTAGTCACAATTTATTATACAGCCAACAAAAGGTTCGCATAAATTTCTGACGTAACAGTTTCGATTGATGGTTCTTTTCACACTTTTTATCCTCGCGATGAATACAATGCAGTGAAAATATTTCGCCTTGACATTCAAGTTCGAGGAGAATTTTCCGGCAACCTCTTTTTACACATCTTGGCATTTCTTTACATCCCTGTACCCACGAGATGTCGCGAATATTAGAGGACTTACCTTTGTTTCGAAGCGTTCGCAGATGCTCGACGGTCAGCTGAAGGATTTCCGCTTTCTCCAATTTCCCGCTGTGCGGATCCCTCGCCGCTGCGGGTACCAATCTCCGCAGTTCACCGAGGGACGCGTTTATCCTGTCGCGACGCTTCTTCTCGATCATCCCTCTCCTCCGTTTCCTCGACGCGTGCTGACAGGAATCGCCGCCGGGCGAGTTGCAACTATATCGAACAGAAACGGAAAACAAAGGGCGTCGGTAAGTCGTTGTCGTCCTCACAGACGGATCAGGTCCGCCGGTTATATTTCAAATATTCCTGCGACGCTCCCCTTTCCCACCCCTTCCGTTCGATCATTCCCTCGCCGTCGCGACGCTTTCGGACCAGGAGAGTCGTAATTTGAATATTTCGTAACTTCCGGTCAAAGAACTCGACGCACACCAAACCGTGCGTCGAAAAGGGTCCGGAGAACAATCGCGTTTTAATTAATCCAACGGTCGTGAATCGGTACGACATATGTTGTTGAACTCTATCCACTAATTAAAATGCACCGTTGCGGTTAGAAATATTAGGACACTCAAAAGGCTTTGTTTATCGCGGTCTACATATATTAGAACGATTACGTTTCTATTTTTACTAACACGATACAGAACCTCGATTATCTGTCATCTAATACTGTGGTGCCCAAGGTGGTTCGGAACCCACCTTAACCCTCACACGCTCCTCAAAAATAGCTGCATAAAAGCGACTAGGATAACAATTCACCCATTTTTATTTTACACGTTAAATCAACACATTATGTTTCATTTATAGCATCATAATTTTAAAGAAATACATCTCACGACGAAAACATAAAAGGATGAATAATTTTACAGTATGTGAAAATATTGAATCGGTGAATTTTCACCCTGAGGAACGTAAGGGTTAATAAACTATAGGTCCCGTCGCGAAGTAACCTTAAGACTTGAAAGCGACGTTAAATAATTATATAAAAAACCTGGATTATCCGTGCTAATCGGTAGATTGGTTGAAACCGAACTATTTCTTTGCGGAAAGTATTCGAATTCATTAATTCTCTATTTCACAAGACCATTGGGTGTCCCAAAACACTCGTGGAGGAAGTCACGGGCGCCGTACAATCGATCTCGTGCCAAGTGGTCCTCGGATATTTATGTAATTCCTACTTCTCTACGAGTTACTACGTTCCAGCGACGATGCTTTATTGTTCTAAAGTGTACTTACGGTTCTTTGCCACTCTCTTCCGAGAAGACGTCGTCGCAGTCGGAATCGCTCATGGCCCTCTTCAGGTTCCTCTGTTGATGCCCTTGCCCCTGCTGCGACGACTGCTGTTGTTGTTGTTGCTGCTGCTGCTGCTGCTGCTGCTGTTGTTGTTGTTGTTGTGGTTGCTCCTGGTTTCTGATATCCGCGACGTCGATCTTGAGATCGTATTCGTGTCCAGGTCTCATCTCAGAGGCGATGTCCTGCCTCATAGCGGTCATCTCTTGATGCCTGATATCCTGGTGCCTCTGCATCTCGGCTCTGTGAAGTTCCTGGTGCCTCTGCATCTCGGGATGTCTGAGATCGGGCCTGAGCGAGTCGTGCCTGACTTCCTGTGCTCTCGGGTCCGGGCCGTTGGGGTGTCGGAGGTCGTGGGGCGGTCTCATATCGTGATGGTGCCGCATATCGGGATGCTGGGGTTGATAAGAGGGATGGGGTGGAGGCGGATAACCCCAGTGGTGACCAGAGGGTGGGCCAGGGAGGCTGGGTATGTGTCCGGGACCCACGGGGCCCGAGGCGATCTCCGACGACAGCAGAGTGCTGTTCTCGTCGGATCGGGCAACTACGACTCTCCACATTTTCTTCACTGAAGAATCACTATCTTGAGGAGCACACACACACACACACTTAAATCAGGTCGACGGTGGACAGTTTCTCAAAATGTAATTCCAATTCTGTCTGCTAGTGAATGCAGTGGGCCGGTTGCGCGAACTCGACGGATTCTCGAAACGTCATCGCGGTAGATCGTCGGTCGATGGATCTGCTTCGGATAAAGATCACGAAAGCGCGGCGACGGACACTTGTTACTCGAGGAAGTCGATCGGGTTCACACGTGCCGGAGGACATTCGCGGTCGCGTGCGCGATCAAATGCGCGGCCGAAGAAGAAGCAGCGCGACGATGTTGCTCGGTGCGGTGGCTGCTGCTGGCTGCTGCTCGTTGCTACAGAATGCACTCGCGTGCGTGTGCAGTGCGGTGTGCGGCGTGCAGTGTGCACTGGTCGCGTGGCGGCCGACGTATGTCGTGTGCGGGAGGACCGGGGACGAGACACACGACCGCGTGCCCCGTTTCGTGCCCGAACTCCCGAGTCCCGAGGAGTGGGGAGAGAGAGTTGGTTTGCTCGACGCTTTTGGGTGGGGAGCAACTTCTCTCTTTCGCTCCTCGATCCAAGGTGAAAAGCAACCTCGAAACTCTCGAACACCCCTATTGCTCCGGCAATAACCCTGAGAGGGCAGCGTTAGGCTAGACCGAAACAGGACGAAACGGGGAGGGGGCGATCAAAGGGGCGATTATCGTGGGAACGTTTCGCGTTCGCGGCGCTTAGCCTCTCGCCTCCTGCGTTCCTCTCTCTCTCTCTCTTCCGCATCGCCGAAATCTACTTCGTTTCTTCGCATGACCATTCGGTTTAAGGGGGTACCGTTACCCATGAATATCACTAGATTTAAGGGTAAAAACAGTGTTCGCGGGAAACTGTTGTTTGTCGTTATGCGAGCATGTTACCAGCTGTGTGACGGCTCATTCTAAAGAGGAAGGTTGATCGCGCTTCGCTCAGCTCACGATCTAACGAGATTATGTTTATACCTATTTGATATGAGCGTCCAAAGTTGGAGAAAAAATCGACACAACCACCCTCAGGTTTCCATGTATTTTTCTAATACAAAACGATTTTTTTTACTGAAATCGTGAGCTGTACAACTCAAAATATGCTCGCATAAGGACAAACAACAGTTTCCCGCAAACACTGATTTTACCCTTAAATCTAGTGATATTCATGGGTTACGGTACCCCCTTAATTGCCGTTCGACTGCGCGTCTTCGTGCAAAATAAACATCTATCTAAATACCGATATAACTTGCAATTGATGGAAGTTGCAGCCTCTGATTCGAACACGCAACATGTTCGTAACAAGTTTGACGATTAGATTTTACCCTCATTCGTCCCTCATTTCACGAACTGAATCTGTGCCTCGGTGTCAAATTGACACAGTGATTAGAGATCGATAAAATAATCAGGTGAACAGTCATTTCTCGATGTTCTACTATCCAAATTGATGAGTTAACATTTACATCTCAGGCTTTTCGGTTATGTGTTTCGCATCAGAAAAATAAAAGTCACGAAGTTTCGGATTTTACGTAGAAACATCGGGAAGTTGGTTTAAAATCAATTGCAAGATTTGTACGGAACATACAGACAAACAGACAGACAGACACGAAAGCGAGCTAATAAAAACGTGATAATGACAAAACAGTATAATTTATTTCGGGAAAAATGTGTCAAATTGAGACGTGGGATGGTTGAGGGTTAAAGATAAGGTCGAACCAGCTCGTTCTACTGTCTCAGGATAGTGGTTCTTCTCGAAATCTGTATCTGCTACGAACGTCACACTATTTACACATTTTCGTCTTTCGTATTTATCATCTTACGCGTACAGACAAGTTGCCCGCGAGAAATGTTTCGGAAATCCAAGCAAATCTAAACGGTCCCACGTTATCCCTCGATCCCGTAAATTGATACGCGCGCGCCACCATGAAATCACTTGGTTGCCACCCTTATTCCCCCCTCGAAGTCGATTCACGCGGTCACGAAGGGTGGGCGTCTAAAGGGAGAGCGATGAAGAGAGAGAGAGAGAGAGAGAGGGAGGGTTCGGCGACGATAAAGTTCACACAGGAATCGTACGTAGCACGCGCTCGCACGATTATCGTCGCCCGCGCCTGGGAACCGAGCTGACTAATCGTATCGTTAACTTTCCGCCGCGCCGCGATCCCACCAGCTAGATATTTCATTTATTTATACGGGAAACAGATTTCCCTTTTATCGCTCCAATTACGAATTCGAATCTAAAGGTGTGATTACGCTAGGAATCATCTCGCGATATTCTCTTGCGAGAGAAACAAATGTACAAGTGTACACTTGTTTGAAAATGTTACTTGTTTGGAATTATCTACTTTCTTTTGACAATCTTAAAAAGATAAACTCACTACGTTGACATTCTTAAATTCGCTTAATATTCGTACCGTTTCAAATCGTATTGTTTTATCCTATTATATATGGTCTAATTATTCGACTGCGGATCTTTACGCAGAATAAAAACATTTCGAATAAGAAATTTATTCAACATTGCAGTATTCTTGAAATTTTTTAATCTTTTCCGCTTTTATATTTCTCACTCAACGAAAATCTTCATAAATGCGTAAAGATCTGCAGTCTACTAATTATAAATATATTGTCTCGCGACTCTCAAGCGTGTTTGTCTAGCAGGTAATTGACATGTTAGTTAGTGTATTCGCACCTTCAGCCGGAGTTAGTTGATCGACGCCGTTTTCTCCGATTATCTGTCGATAAATATCGATAAGCGGTTCGACGAGGCGAAAGAGATAACGCGAGTGGATGAAGCGGATTGCGGAGGCGCGTGGCCGATCCTCGCACGAGAGGATCCGCACACGCCAGACACGCGTGTCCGACAAGAACGACGAGCGGACAGGGGAAGAAAGTGGATCGCGTGTCCACGAGTACGAAGAACCTGGCCGGTGCCAATCTTGTTCACAGTTGCACCGGTGCGATCCAAATAATTCGCCTCACCCCACGGAGAGGCGCATCCGTAAATCTCTACAGAGTCTCTGTCTCTCTCCTGCACCCATTTCCGGTTCCTCTCCACTCTCGTCTAGCCTGCAAAGGGGCCACGCGTTCCCACAGGTACCACGTCTAAAATCATTTTTTCCACGATTCCACGAGGGAAGCTATACGTTCGATCGAACTTTGCATCTGCCGTCGCCTTACCCTAATTTCTGCTTCCTTTCCCTTCGCTTCTTTCATACTCTACAGATGCACAGAAGACAAAACAATGGAAACTCCTCGCATTGTATTCTATAAGTCTGGTGTCTCCATCGAGGTATATACGTTATTGTGTCTTGTGGACAGACTGCGGAACTTCGTGCAAAATAATGTTTAATAATCTACGATAATGTAACAGCATTCTTGAATTTTTGCAATGTCTTCATAATTTTGTATTAACCCTTCGCTGCATAGTGTATCATATCTGATACAGTTAACAAATCTGGTATATTGTAAACTAAGAATGTGTTTTCTTAGTATGTTTATTTATGTGTATTTTTATGGAAATGTTGTTTTACTATTTTTTTAAATATTTTTCCCTTAAATAAAACGCAAAAACTGACCTACTTTCAATTATTTCATCCCAATTTAAGAAATCATGCAGTGAAGGGTTAAATCCGTAGTGTACTTACGGAGCATCCTGCGGACACGTCTTAACCCTTTGCACTCCGAGCTATTTTAACTGGAAAATTAAACATTTCTTCCGATCTAGAATATTTCCATACCTTATGATTTTTGCAATTTTATGGATATGAAATTGGTACATTACCTTATACAGTACCTAAATGTTTAGTAATTGATTAGATACCCATATATTTAATAATGTTTACAATATTTTGAATAATGGTACAGCAATTTTTAGTGGTGCCTCAGAGGCGACAGCCGAGTGCTAAGGGTTAAAGACGCGACAGCGATAAATGAACAAAAAAATTACATAGAATTGCTTGAAATAAGAAAAACGATGTTTCCTTTGAAAACAATGTTAATACGACAGAGAATGCTGCGAGACCGAGAGTGAAGGGTTAAGGGAACGATAACAATTGCAACTTTCAAGAGAATTAAATCGAAACCAATACTTTCGAATCGCGAGGGTGGTGTGCGCCCCTCGAGGCGCTGAGAAAACGCAGCCAGCGTGACTCAGAATCGGTGAACGCGATTCCGCGGGACCGTGTCGGTCGGAACAAAGTATCCGGTCTAAAGCTTCCGGCGGGCACGCGACTTCACGTGCAGAAGTCGCGTGCCGTTTGCCGCTTGCGCGACGCGGATCGAGGTGCTCGCGTGTGCTCGCGTGCGAGCGCGTGCTTCTCCGATCCGAACCTAGGACACGAGCGCGCGATTCCACTCGAAAACCACCGTCTCGTCGTCCAGATACACTTTCTTTTCGTGTCTCGCCTCCTACTGTTCAAAGCTCGGGAGTTGGCACAGATCTGTGACCTTAGGCCCACTACACACATCCGTTTATCTAACGTGCGGCAGCTGTGCGGCACACAGTGGTTCAATAACGCGATTTTACCGGCCAAGTCTTAAAAACTTTCGGATTCCACTTTTAGATGCACATTCGCTACATTTTTCCGATTAAAACGATACCAAACACGATACAGTTCGGATTTTCCATGACCGTTTAATCCACGATTTACTGCCACTAAATCGGCCGGGCGAGGATAGCAATGGCGATAACGCGGTGTTTGCCACGGCCCAGCGAGGCAACGTGTATTGTTTGCCTCGCCCGCGCACGAAAAATTTTCTCGGCCAGCTCAGGAGTTTTTGTAGGTAAGATCCTCGTCCCCGTCCCCTGGTCAGTTCCGGCCCCTCTAGGAGGGGACGCTAAGTAAGGGGAGTGCTGTTTTCCTTTCTACCTGAAATGTAGAAAAAACGTAAAAAGGTCGCGAATCATCGGTATATTTGGCAATAGCGAAATCAGCCGAAATCGCAACGGAACATTTTGACCGCTGAGCGAAGAGACGACGCGTGTCTCGTACCTGCTTCGGCTCAAGGCGTAAGGGTAAGGGGACAGCGTCGCGGAAAGGCAAGGGGGGAGACTATCTCAATCTAGCGTTTTACTATAACTTTTCAACCATCAAAAGTATCGGGATGAAATTTCCACTAAAATTCATTAAAACGTTATTGCTATCTGCTATCGTAATAAATATATTTTCTGTAATCATTTTTTGGTGAACTTTGTTCCCTTAAAATAAAATAATAAATTGTTCATTTGTTACTTATTTAGTAGTTTCTCAGATAATATAAATCACAGATGTCTTTAGTTACAAATTTCTCTGTATTTCTTGAAATTGTCATACTATGAAGAATAAATGTACAGTAGAAATAAATAAGTTTGTTGAGAGGTACTCTTATGTTTTCACTATAAGCTTGTTTCATAAGTTTTGAAAGTGGATACCGATTTTTTTCTAATCGGAGATGGAAAATGCACTGCAAATGCGGACGATAGTTGAACAGCAGCGTTTCAGACCGTTGGGTACCATTTTCCGAGCTGCCAATGATAGGATCCTTTCGGAGTTTTCTCGCGAGCGTGGAACGCGGACGAAGAGGGCCTCGATCGACGCGGCAAATATTTATTCATAATTTCACCGGGATCGACGTACGCGGGACGGGGTCGAGTGGATTTGTCCGGCCCATCTTCTGGACAAACAACGAGCGACGGTCATGCATATAGCCCCCACCCCGATGCAAAGCAAACACGCATAAAATTACGTCGATCGCGATTAGGCGGCAACGCGTGGGCCGATGCGAACGCGGAACAAGAGGAGCGACGTCTTTCTTGCGAAAACAAAAGTAGAATTCGATCGCGGGGGGTTACTAGGCCGCCCTTGCGGACGCATTGTCCATCGATTCGAGCGACGATGGTCGATGGCCGATGGTCACTCACTCCCCCGATCGAACAGTTGACCAACGCTGACAGTTGGCGCCACGGCACAATCGTTCGATAATTGGCAGATATTGTTCGGGACACTTGATTTCGGACACGAGTCGCCGTGACTCGGCGCGCATATGCACGCGCGTCTGCGTTCCACGGGCCCCGTACTTTACGATTTGTTTCTCGTCGAACGGACAATCGGAAATATGAATTTATCGGCGATCGCGTTACCGGAACACGGCCGAGTCGGTGTCGATGCCCGTCGACCTCCGCCACCAAATATGAATTTATCACCGATCGTGTTACAGTGGTCAACGCGCGGCGATAATAGCGGTAACCGCATTGTGCGCTCGATTCCTGTTTGCGCTCGTAAATCCGACCGCGAATCCCGGACCCGACGTAAAATTACCACAGAATTATTGTACACGCCTTAGCGCGTTCCACGAGTCCTCGCAAAAGGATTTCACGCGTCGATTTTTATATGTGATTTGTCAAAGGATCGAAGCTCGTTACTACGGTGGCAAAGCTTGTTGCAACGAGTCGCTCGATAGTGGTAGGTTTCCGTGATTCGAAGGTTTGGAAATCGGCCGAGTCACACAGTTGACAGTGTCGCGGCACCATCTGTGCCGGCGCGACAGTCCTTTTCAATTAATCTAGCAGCCAGCGGATAAAAGCATTAGCTCTCCGATTAACTACCGTGAAAGTACTCCGGTTGCCAAGCTGATCGAACGAACGCCGGAAGAATCGAAACGGCGAGAAGTGAATTTACGTTCGAAACTGGATCGGTTCTTCGGCTACGACGGTCGGGGTCACGCTTCGGAATCGGTTATTGACCGACCTAGATGCGGATATCGGCTATTTCCGTCGAGTTCCCACACGCGGCAGTTTCCCGATTTCGCAAGAAAAAAAAAACCCGCACCTGAACGAAAACGCGGTCACGCGAGGGTGACCGCCCGATTCAGAAAGGACATCGATCGGATTTTAAATGAACGTGTACGGCCGCGGAGACGAATGGGAATGGCCGCACCCTAAAATTACAGCCCCATTTGAAAATCTACCCCAATCGTCGCGATTCGCCGCGGTCCGGACAAGTGCCGTGCAAAACTGTTACGGAACCACAGCCCGAGTCGTATATTAAACAATTTTTTTAGGCGTGATTTTAAAAGGTGACAGCTGTCAGGCCGACTCGCCGGACCGGAACCGAGATGAATGCGAACGTGCGTGCGTGAACCCGCGTCGTACACGTTTGTCGGGGCATTTCGACGGAGAGTCCGCTGAAACGCGGTTCATTAAGCCAACGCATTCAACCACTGTTTCGACGACAACGCTTCGACGAACCTCCCACCCCCTTAAAAAAGCCAACCCTCGCCTTTTCTTCTTCTTCTTTGCGTTCGCAATCGAATTCGAATTGAACCGTTCGCGGTATCAAACCGTTTTGCGATTCGCGGTAAGCGTCGACGTGGTCGATCGACCATTTTTCTCGTTAACTGTCTTTTGACGCTAGTCGACGATCCATCACAGGTTCAAATTTTACAACATCACGCAGCATTGTGTGAATTAAGATACGTTTGATCGATCACTTTCCAATCGATGTCTTGTATTGTCCGAGTCTGGGGGGGTGCGAGTCCCTCCCTCGATTATATATAACTCCATCGTACCATTAATTCGCATTCTGGTTCTTATCCCGGGGGATAACAGCCATAGTGGATTAAACTCGTCGGACGAGATGTCGGTGGATCATTTTGATCTCCTCTTCCTTCGGGCGGTAAGTGCATCAACCTAACAGAATTAACTGAGATCAGATATTTTCAGGATATTGCCGGTTACTAATTTTATTATGTCACCGGCTTCGTAGAAGTTACACATCTTTTAAATAGGAATTTAAACCTATGGACTTAAGATACTCGTAACGATGAACACATATCTCAGATTGCTATGATTATAGCTGATTATGATTTTCGCAATAATAATCACCCTCTTCTGCTGTATTGAAAATACGGCATTGGACTGTGTTTATCCATTAGTCGGGGAGCCCGGTGTACATGCGTACATACATATAAAAATTTAATTAGGCATACATCTATATTTCATACCTTCATACTTACATACATGCATTCATACTTCTTACCTCGCATAAGTACTTATTTTTGTATGTGAAATATGTGATTGCACAGGGCTCACCGACACAGAATGCTATAACCATCTAGCGGTGAAATACCGGAACTGATGAATCGGATAAGAAAGACGCATGTGTAGAAAATTATTTAAATAAAAGTAAATTTTTTAAAAATACCACGTATTTAAAAAGGAACTAAAAAGTATAATATAATTTTTCCTAGTCCCATACAAATTCCTAATCCCATATAGATAGTCTTGAAAGTTTGTGATTGTGAATTTTTAATGTACAGCTATGAAAATACTTGTAAGATTTATAACGAAAAACGTGGGGCGCATGCAATAGATAATTGATACATCTTGCATGGTTAAAACTTGGTAAAAAATGTAAAATATGGGATTTTTCAAGGTTAACAGCGTATTATGGATACACAAAACTGTTCAGGAGACATTTCTGTATCCACTTCATACACAAAAAAAATATATTTATAGTAGGAGAAACAGAGAATATTGAATTTTTTATAGTTACAAATGATTCTTACCGATTTAACTGTAAGCGGCAATGTACACAGCGGCAAGAATCACTTGCTCCGCAAAATGGTCAAACTGGTAGGCACAATTACCAACGGGTCAAATTACCAATAGCACTGTTTGCAGCATCTAACAGAGAATGCTGCAATATCAAAGAAATGTGAGGATCTAGGATTTGACGGAACCTCTTCACACAATATGTTTTCGTAATACGAATCAGGGGATTCGAAATCCCGCAAAAATGTTGATGGCACCATAAACAACAGAGTGTGACAGAGTGCAGAGTAGACTAGGAACTTACATTGTTGTAATCGGTAGCCGATTGTCTGGACCAATGAAATTGTTCAATGTAGATGACAGCACCATTCTAAACGCAGGTCTAACCGAGCGAATGATTCTTGCCAGAATTTGCATTGTATCTAACTGTAAAAAAGGCAAGAATCAATTGTAACTGAAAAGTTGACAATCTCACTCGATGATAATAAAAATATAATATTAAAATAAATATAAATATAATAATGGGATGAAATATGTGATCACTAGACAGCGGATATTTATGCGAAATAAAGATTTTCCACCTGAATTGCAACGAACCCGAGTAACGTACAAATTTATTTTTATAGATTGAAAATGATAGAAAAGTATTATTAAATTCGTCTAATGTTTTTAATGCTTTAAATTATACCTATTCGTTTTTGTTATAAATGCATAAATATTTTTCAATGTTTTCTGGCGACGACTCCCGGATTCACTAGTAGCGGGACATCTATTTTAATCATCCATTTCATGGCGGTGGCCATAATAACAGCAGACGATATGTCAGATAATGTCAACTTCTCGTAAGATTTATGTTTATTGACAAATCGAAAACAACCGAACATTGTTATCGAAGAAAGACACTGCAAAGTATTACCCTGAGTGACTTCCAGTGATTAACAGTCCGCCGATAGATATGGTGGAAAATCTCGCTGCAAAGTTATGCTTACTTTTACCGGAAAAAGCACAGTCAGGTAGATGCACACCAAGATTTCATAATTTTTTTGTATTTATACGAACAGGTGATGAACACGTTGATTTTTACGTGGATCATAAATGAAATGTACTTTGTAACGCAAAAGATTAATTCGTAGCGGAACAATGGAAATTATTGGGACAGGAGAAGGATGGATCTCTGTTGGTTGGATGGACAGAGGAAACCGTAGAGAACGACATATCCACGTCGTATACTGCTGTAGGCCATTACGACCGGATTAACGATAAATTACAGGTGTGTTAGATGTATAAAAAATGTGATTATCCATTTGAAATGACCTGAATTCGTATGACCCAGGTGTTACACAGATTCGGCGAAATGTTAAACATAGTGCAAGCAACGATAAATCAGAGTCGAACAGTTTTCGGGTACGTGATAAAACAGAAAATCTGTCCAGATTCTGGCGTAGAATCTACGACAGAAACAGAAGAAAATACATCATGCGAGGCAGAAACTTATGAAGCATATATCGCCGAATTACAAGAAGACAATGTGAAAGTTCATAATTTGAATACAAAAAGGACCAAACAAGTACGCATACAGTTTTTATACAGAGAAAAAGATGATGGACATTTGGACAAATTTTTGTTATTAATTCATCAAGAATGTAAGCTTTTTGTTAATCGCAATGAAACATCTTCTGTTAAAATGTAAACTGAATTGTATCGTTGTACAGGTATCATGATATATACAATACTGTTCGATGGATCCGAATCGAATTTTCGAATGATAAAGGAATTGAAATCAGAGCCACTGGTGAAAGCTTTTATTTGGGCTCAATGGGACATGGTGAATCAGGTTTTGTATCACATACATTATCGACGACTTCCCGTGAGCGTCGTTTCCGAAAACGAGGAAGAGAAGCAGAATAAATGTACTCGAAGTAATCCGACGCTTAGCGGTCTCCAATTTCACGACGATTTACCGCACGAAACAGTGGTAACTAATTTGTTAATGTACACAGGGTGGGGCGAATACTTTGATCACTGTGAATATTTTCGTTACTTGATATAATACGAAAAAATGATATACAGTATAGACAGGGACATACTGTACATACAAAATTCGTTGCGTTTTTAAATTAAAATTCGAAGGTAACATTAAGCTATTAGAATGAAAAATATTGAATAGACTTATGAATGAATATCTCCCGTCCGATGAATATCGTCACCTTCAAATTTTAATTTAATAACGCTACAAACTTTTGTTCCAATCCGGTGAGCAAAAGCCACACGTAGGTGCACGATATTAGAGGTCTGTTCTTTCATTTCAGTTGAACATACCGCTAAATCTACCTCAATTGTCAACTTCGTCGAACTGTGGAACCTACGAGGACGACGTTATACCATTAAGAGTTCACGATTGTTCGTTAGATCTGATCGTGGTCTCTGATTCGAAAGGAATGGTCTGTGTCTGCCACCACTATCTGTACCGGCCGGTAAAGCCGCAGCAGCATGTGCTTAACTCACTGAGTGAATCTAATACAGTGCACTTTGCATACTCTGTAACGCTTCTTCACCACAGCTGTGTGATCCATTGCGTGATACCAGGCATACCGTGGTCGCGGGCTAAACTCATAAGACCGACGTTCGCGATCTACGAGCATCACCACATGATCGTTCTGGTGCAAGGTTTATTTACTCATCTGCTCGAGATAGGAACGAATCACGAGCCATGCTGCCACATACTCTGTGGTCCGTTAACTTCTATCACGTCCCGTTCTTCTTACTTGGTACCGTTGTTCGAATTCGAGAAACCTAACAACAAGGGGGCAGGCAAAAAGAAATACGACGCGGCCTCCCTCGAAGGAAGCAACGCGTCTACTTGTCCTAATACGAACATACTAACAATAGATCTACCTACGCTAGACTTGGTACAACTAACAATCCCTTCTGACTTCCTCGTCGAGGTATTTCGCAAGGAAGCGTCGCTGGAAGTGCGTTTGGGAATACTCCATTACTTTCTCTGCCACAGAAACGACATCGATATTATCTCGGAATTAATGTGTTCGATCGCAGAGAAACCGAGATCGTTGGAAATAGTACGATACATGCAAGAAATTCTTATCGGCGGTTCGTACGCGCTGGTGCAAAAGAATTTGCTAGTCGACGCTATACCCTTGCTAGCGTTGCTACCTGTCACGACTATGGAGGAGTATACGAGTTTCGAGATCAAAGTGAACGATCTAAGTATAACGCTGAGTCACGAGAAACTCTGGAACACATCGGTAATGTTGCTTTCGCCCCAGCAACGACTGATCCCTTACCGTAGCGACTTGTGGACTAGATTGTGGGATCAACTGAGTAAAAATAATGGGGACAAAACGAGATTCAAGCCGAGCAAAGTTGCAGAGAAATTGTTAGTTTCCTTAGCGTGTTACCAACCCGAAGCACTGTCTAGATCCAGTACTCCAATGTCTCCGAGCGGAGGGTAACGCTATTTTTTGTGTTTAACGTTGATTAACAATACTAGATTTGCATGTTCTTCAAACAATATCTATGTTCCACGTTTACCGATCATTTCTTCAAGTCCTGTACACAGAAAGAGGAATCGTAAAAGATGGAGTGTACATTGTTAATCGACTAGAATGAATAATGTTGCAGATTGGTTGTGGCTACAGTATCGCTCGGCGAACTCACAGGTGGTCGCAGCAACAAACTGTTGGACTCTAGTTTGCCGTTCAACGAGACTGAGAGTTGTACAGCTTCGAAACAGGAACACGTCGTGTCCGTGAATTTAAGGGAGTTGTCGATGTATTTACTGAAACATGGTACACATACGTCCGTGATACATGTCCAAGGATCCTGTACACCGCTGCATGTTCATGCTATGGCAACTAGACACGTGGCAGCGCAACTAGAAGCGTCCAGAGCTCTCTGTCAAATGTTGTGCAGAGCGGCAAACGTTGATCCCCGACTTGAACCGGAGCGGGGTTTTATATTAGTGTAAGATGAAGCCTAAACAAGTGTCATTCACTTTCTCCATTGTCCCTTCGATACACTGCACGGTCGCATCCTTATTTTTAGGGATCAACTGGACGAAGCGAGGCGGTGGTTATTGTTCATACTACTAGAACGCTACAGGTGTGCGATAGAAGGCTTAGCGTTTCCAGCACCGCAAGGATTCACGTCGTTTTTCACTTATCTTGGCTACAGAACTCTTAAGTATTCGATGTTCCTGCAATATATTCAACGATCGGTATTCGAATTGCAAGTGGACGTGACCAAAATCATCATGGCTGGTACAATAATCGCTTTTACATTTGAAGTAACATTACTCGGAATTTGTTTATTGTGGTATACTCTATTTTATAGACATCAGCGACACAAAAGAGAACGCTGTTCGTAAATTGACTTTGTTATCTTTGCTACCAAGATCGCGAGCTAAGAGACTGTTGAATCAATGGTTGCACCCAGTCAGCTTTATGATAAGAGCTCGCGAACACGCCGCGAATATATTGTCCGGCGAAGTCAGTCAAAACCGAGGTAGAACGTCGCAGCATAAGAATCATCATAATGGTAATGATAAATTCTTGAAACGAGAAAGAAAATTATATGTACAATATTTACACGTGGGTATACAAAAGAAATTCTTTGCAGGTTTAGCTGCATTTCCATCAGCAGATCGTTTATCTCCTCTAGATACCTTCCTCGATCTCCTTACAGCAAAAGGTACGTGTTTATATGTTAGTCTATCTTGTGATATATTCATTAACATTGTGAAATAACATTACTTTACAGCTAGCTTAGCCGAATTAGATTTTGGACTACTTATAGAAGCTACAGTTACGTCTACAGAAGATTTTTTATAGGTATTTTAGACCAATTTTAACTACACCGGACCGCAGCAATCTAGAACCTTTTTTTTACAATCAAAAATAGTAGTACAAGTAATGTTTTAAACGTATCAAGTGCCATTCCTATCTTCTGAGGTAATCAATGTATGAATGTGGTCGTAATCCGTATTTTTTAAATGTGTAGGTGTTCCGTTCTTAAGAATTCTATATGGTAAACATTTTTGTACTTTAACTACACACTCTTTTTATACTACCGCTTTAGAACAGTAAAAGTCTACTGTGAGCCAGCTTTCGAATGTTTCAAGTACGTTTGGATTATTTAATGAATTGTATCATATATTTTGTTGTACATTTAACAGAGCTGTATCCTTGTTTCTATGAATATTCTATTATTATTATTACAACTACATTGTTATAGTTTTGTATGGATGTTAATTCTTCAATGAGACAATTATTTATTATAATGTTATATATTTACCTCTATCTATATTAATTGTAGATAATTTTAATAATTTCATGTGCAATATTTGTTTAACTTGAGCGATTTTAAGCTGTTTTAACTTTTGTCGCATTTTGTAAAGCCACAAACTTCCGAAATTTGTACCTTTGCTTTGTCTTTACACGAACGCATACTATATTGTTAACGAAAATACATATCAGAGGATATGTACAAAAGTGTGCAACAGTATTAATCTTACTGTAAATGTGAATATAAACGATTGAATAGCAATTACGTGTTTTTAATATTCCCCATTACTGTATTATATGTATGTACCCGTCTTTAACATAACATTCATCGTTTTCAATGTCGATTCGAGGAGAATATGAAACTATTCGAACAATATGCGATCGGTATTCAGAGTTATAACATCCATCAAAATTATAAAGTTTATTGATTCCAGAACTATGTATCATAAGCACAAAGTTATTGTTCATATTACAGTTTCTTAAACAACATTTCTGCGAAATTATTTTGTATGCGGTAACATTTGTACATTAAATGTAACTTACATTAAATGGAAGTATTACAAACAATACCTAAATGCTTCAAAAGCGTCCCAATATATAAATTAAAATATTTACTTCTATATACTCTCGAGAATGTTTTTTAAAATGGAAGAATTAAAAATAATCCTTCGGCAATAATTATGAACATTCATCGTTGAATCGAAGACAGGCAATATTATATTAATTCCGTCATAAAATTCCGACGTAAAAGATATTAAAACTAAATTAGCTAATCCCACAATGGAATATACGTTAATAAACGTATAATAAATAAACTTTCCACCGAATCGTTCGTTACTAGTATTGTTTTCTCTTCTTATGATTTTAAGTAATTTTACCTATCTTTGTATTTATCGTATCACAATGTGTTAACGCTTAAACATTGTTTGTAACAAAGTTAACACTTAAAACATTGATATGTTTTTTAGAGGTTCGGGGGTATTACCTTCTCGAGGAATTTTTTCATATCGCTCGTTTCCTGAAATAATAATAATGATTATCGATTAACAATTTCAATTAAACAACTCTGAGAGTGTCCTACCTCCTCGCAAAATGTATGCATCAATCCTCGGTATGTCTTAAATTCTGTTTGTGTCATAAATTGTTTGAGATAAGACGCAGTCATTTGTCCCCACTTGTACGGTACTATTGGATCACAATCACCGTGACACTGTAGCAGTGGAGTATTTTTATTTTCTACTGCTTCCTGAATAGTGCAGAATATTCATGTTAGTAAGTAAACATTATAATATTACATACTATTATATATTCTTATTATATTTTCAACATACACCAGGAAACTTCTGATGAAGAGGAAGCCAACATGATAAAGCTACAACACCGGCTAGAGGTTCTGGAAATGTAAGAGCACTATATAAAGCTAGAGCACCGCCTTGACTAAAACCACCAAGTACAATGCGCTTGGTAGGTATTCCTGCTGCGACTTCTCCTGCAATTAACGAGTGTACCATCCCTGCAGCTTTTTTTATGCCCGCCGTGTCCTCTGGCCCATTTGGATCCAATGTTTGCAAATCGAACCTATATTTTTAAATGCATAAATCTTTCTGTCAATGTTGCTATATAAATTCTTGTGTTCCATTATACATTAACACATTGCCACTCATTTCTAGGATAATTCTGCACACTTACCAACTCGGCATCTGTAATCCAAAGTTTAACGTCACTGGCTGCTTGGGCCTACCGTAACAAGACAACATTTATGTATTTAATTGGCGAGCATAGAACTAGTTTGTAATACAACTATACATACGCGGTAGGGCAGATTACTTTAACATGAGGTGATCGTATGGCGCTCAATGGACTGGCCCAGCCATGTCTGCGAAATCAAATTTAAATGATATTTACATGTAATGCATATATTATACTACTTCAGTAGCATTGCATAATTCATTATCTCACCCTGTATCACCCAACCCATGGAAGAATATCAGCTGCAACAATGGAATAATGAAATTGTAGTGTGCAAATAAATTATGTAAAAAATCGTAATAGTTACACGAAAGCGATTTGTACATACTTAATTGGTTAACATGTATCATTTATATATTATAAATAAAGATAACGTGTTGCAATACGAACCACTGTGGTTCGAAACACATGTTTAATATTTGGATAACGATAGCGCGACAGAATAATTAATTTAATAATTTAAATTATTCTACAACTGGACATAACCAAGAAAGAAATATGTTCCGGAAAAAATATTCTCTTTCTCTTACCGTTGCTGTATGTTTAGCAGTAGCCGCAATTACAACAGGACTCGTCGATGTCATTATTTCTCGTGCTTTCGAACGGGCTGTGCAAAAATAAGCAAAAAAACTAAATGCTTTAGCAAAAATTTCCGAATGAAAAAGCTGTCATCAGATATGCAATAGCCGGAAGTCGTGCGCATGCTTTGCGAAAATCAAATTGTATATATATTTTCAAATGGGAACCAAAGTAGTTTGGCACAAACCTGCAGTATTGCTCATCATCAATACCTTAAGTGTTACGTACTTTATTACCGTGGAAAGGTTCATGATGATAATCGAAATATTAATATCTGCTAACGACAAGTTGCGGAGTCAACTTATATTTAGAAAGTTAATAAGAATGTATGCTTGAATTCGATATTTACGCAACGATGCTTGTAGATCGTACGATTTTAAGGGACTTTAAGCAAATTAAATAATACTTTATCGCAATTGTACTTTCCAAATTTCTGAGAAACTACAATCGCCTTTTCGTTTGTAATTTCTGACTTCTCGATTCTGAAAGGGAAACCATAGAGACTCGCGCGAGCATTAAATTCACCAACTGTTTCGTCCACGATAAGGTATGGTTAATGCGGCAACAACGTGTAAATATTTAATCAACCTGAAAATATTTAAATATTCATTGATATTAATCATCCTATCTGTAGTGTAAAGGGTACTCGATTTTCATATTTTAATTTCGAGATTATAAATACCCCTTAGCGTCTTCTTAAAATATCCTCCGTAACCGCGCGTTTCTATTCCCACCACAGTTCATTGCACACCGAGTGGTGCGCAGGCCTTGAAAATAATGAAAAAGAGACGAGCAAGTGAGATGGAAATAGAACAACCCTGTAGTAACTGTAGTACTTATTTCATATTCGTATGAACCCGTATTTTTGCATTACGTTTCAATGGAAGATTTATTCGATTTATAAACCGAGAGTTTGTAAGAAAGAGTATTGACAGACGGATGGTAAAACGAAACAAGTTATGACATTGTCGTTCGTCCTTCTTTGTCATCGACGCGAGTCGCGAGGCAGCACGAGGCAGCACTGTCGTGGTAACGAGTGGTTAGCCAATGAGGGACAAGGGAAAAATATGTTCTCCTGTTCTGGAGTGTGCGTCGAGTGATTGGACGGTATAGAGGGTTTTCCCTGAAACAAGTTATAGAAAGGAAATGCACAGGGTCGCCATCGTGCAACGTCTCGACCAATCAGAAGCGAGAAGCTAGTGTTCAGTGGCGAGTCTGCGACGTATACATTTTGGAATGCAGAAGCGGTGGCCCAGTGAAAAGATGGTGTTCTGAGGGCTCGAGACATTCGTTCCGTGGTCGTTCCTAGCTGACGAACTGTGGTGCCGTGGTTGCCAGCCATATTGTTTTACCGCAGTGTTTGTTTTGGTGCAGCCTTGTCCGAGTCGAACGGAATCCGAGGAGATCGGCTCGAAGGAAGCTAGAACAGTCGGAGTGCATTCGAAGAAACGGTTCAGGCGGTGCGCGTACACGGTGGTTTTGCTGTATTTTTCGGCATAATCATTCGTTGCTCGCGGGCTAAGCCCATAATAATCCGTGGGTGTCAGTCGTGAGCCAGGACGGTGAACGGCAGAAATGGCCTGCGCCACTTTAAAGAGATCTTTGGAGTTCGACCCGGTGCATAGTCATGGTCGTCCCAGTAAACGACGAAGATGCGTGCCGATGTGTGTTTCGCCCGGTACATCGACGCAAGCCAACTCCAGACCACAGAACCCTTCGCCTTTCGGTGAAGTAGCTCACAAACTGACGCCTGGTAATTAACTATACGCCACGGCCATTTTTCTTTTTCTTCCTCTTCTTTTTTCTCTTTCTTCCTTTCTTTCTTTCATTCTTTCTTTCTTTCCCTGTCTTCCTCCCACCCTCCCTTCCTCCCCCTCGTTTCTGTCTATTTCCTCGTTACAATGTGACGGCAGAGAAGGGGTGGTTAGGAGGCCATTCCAGCGATTTAAAACTTGAATTCACGACGTTTCTAAAGGGGGGATGCGATGAGGTAGGGCGTTTTGCTGGGGGAGGGGAGGGGACGCGTAAATCATATGGTAATGTAGTAACGGACATCGGGGAATCAGACTTATTCTCTTTTTTATTTATCCAACGGAGCTCCAATGCTTACAGCGTAACCGGAAAAATGATTCAATCGGACAAGTTCAACCGAAAACATATAATACAACTTTTTCTCGAGATAATTGAATTTAAAGATTTTGTCAAGCACACGCCAGTTGATAGATACAGTAAATCATGACGAGACGATGCCCATTCAACAGCACGCATGCTTCGCAACTTTTCAAACTCGATTTCCTTGAAAACGGATCTGCTTACGAAAAAATTTCGTGATGTATTTTTAAATTATTTAATTTTTTACGTAGAGTTAGCCCCTTTCTCGATTGTTACAATGAGACACTCCGTTCGCGTACGTTTTCGACGTCATGTTTATCGCGTTTTTAAATACACTTTCGTACAAATTTATGGTATAGTACATGCTAGAGTTTTGAATTCTTCGTATTTATATACTGAGAGAATTTAAATGTTCCATTAGCTCTGGATGCCATGTTAGGTAACTGCTTTATAAATTCATATCAACTAGGTTAAGTGGAATGACTAAGGATATGAAATATAGCGAATGATAACGATTTTGTTTTGTATATAGAAAAAATGGCTGCAAATATAAGAGAAGAAATCCGAAGACTGCATCGACGCAAACAATTACATTTTAGTCCACAAACTAATAACGGTGACTCTTCGGACATGGAAGGCCCTGCTAGTCCTTCAAGCCCATCTGCATGTGGTTCAAATTCATATAGTTATAGTCCTAGTGGAAAGGAAAAACCCTTATTCACGTTCAGACAGGTATTTACAAATAATTTGATCTTAGGGTGGAATTGGATCTAACAATTGATTATATTCAAGGTTGGTTTGATTTGCGAGAGAATGCTTAAGGAACAAGAAACACAGATTCGAGAAGAATACGATCAGATTTTAAATATGAAGCTGTCTGAGCAATACGATGCTTTTGTCAAATTCACCTATGATCAGATACAAAAGAGATTCGAATCTGCGGCAGCGCCAAGTTGTAAGTGAATGATTACAAGCAAATATTTTATGACACAAATATCGATTGTGTTTTAAAGATTGTTTGTTTTATTTTGATGACTTCTGTGTTCTAGATCTATCCTAAAACAAGATTCTTATTTATAAGAACATGTTTCTGTGAAGAATATTAGGTGAGATATATACACACATATATGCGCAAGCTTGTCTTATTTCTACAGAGTAAAATAAATTAATCGTTTCTTTAATTACCGTTATATACGATTTTGCATTGTTTGACTTGTTCTTGTAGATTTCTACTGTGTGAGACAAATTTTGCTTGAAGTTTCAAAATGAGGTAAGCAGCATCGCCTCGTTCAAGAAAATGTCTTTATGAAAATTCATATTATAATTTACATCTAAAAAATCTGTCTGGTAAAAACGAAAAAAAAAAATAAATTAGTAATGTAAGTTTAGTAGGTTTGCAAGAACAGCAATCATACTACGAAAAAATCTACAGTGTATACTATTGAATTTACATGAACTAACAATATTTGTACTGGCTGATATTAGAAATGCGCTGGTATCAGGGAACTGTACCGAGATTCTAGTTATGTACAAATGTTGATACATATAGAAGTTGCACACTGTGCATAACTATGCTTGAAGTCAGGAGCCAAGAAACGTCTTTGACTTGCCCAGGGTTCTGTAACATCACACGAAATTGTTTCGAGTCAGATGATTGTTTATTTCTTAGAAATTATCGATGAGTTACGAATCGTCGAACAATAACGATTATTTTTTGTTGTTCTAATGACAAATTGTATTGCGTTTCGCTCAACTATACGCAATGACAAATACTCTTGTAACGCAAAAATGTGAAAATGTACATGCAAGTATTCAAGGCAGAAAGCACCGAGTATACGGGAAAAAAGCTTACGAAACCTTATTTCGGGGAAAGTTGTTTCCATGGTTTTTTTAGTTATACTTTACTCCGTAAAGTAAATCCTAACACAAGCACATTCTACATATTTAGATAATTTTATTTTTGCAATTATGAAACTTTTTTTTTTAGTTCGCGTGTACGGCTCGGTACATGCAGAAACTACCATTGCGAGCAACATTCCCCTAAATATTGTGTTCGAACTTTGCAGAATTAAATGATCAACGAAGCATTAACTCGGATACAAGGAAGCTATCTTGATTACTTCTCTGGAGATTGAACGATCGAGCTGTAAAATCTTAAGAACAATTTCACATGCGACATTTGTTTGCCATAAAAAAAGTAAAGTAACGTTTATTTAAACTTTTGTACGTATCGTAAATTTCTCTTAGTACAATTTTTTTTATTTAGAAAATTCAAATACGAAGATTTGTAAAGAAAGGGAAAGGAACGTATGGTATATAGAATTGTACGAACCTATTGTCAAGAATGAGTATTTGAAATAAAGATTTCATAAAATTTTGCTAATATTTCTGTTCCCTGGTAGCAACGACTTTCTGTAGCATAATAAAGCAGTAAATAATGAACATATATACCTACACTTTAACTGTGCCTATTATTAGACATATTTATCGCGATAATTCTAGTATATATTACTTAACTGTTATTGACCTTAAAAATTGTTTAGTTTATAGTCATTCGTTTTTATATTGTACCTCGTTTTCTCTTGCGTTTAATTTTGGTCTTTTTCTCTTCTTTTTTACTTCAAAGAAACCAAATAGGCTGTATTTAATTCGAATCACGTTTTCTTGATTGCTGCATGTATTTTATTGTTGTGGCATGAAATTATTCATATCGAGAGAGAGAGAAAAAAAAACACGCATAAACATCAAGAAACATTAATCCGAAGAAGCCGTGTCGGCATCTTGCAAATTCGATTTATTACTATATTTAAGAGACGTATATCCGAAAATCGATTGTTTCTCCATTTATAAAAAATGAAAAAAAAATACATTTCGAAGAAGGGCATTAGCATTTGCCTTATTCATTCACAAAAATGGTGTCTTTCAGTTACCAGAACGATTTTGGGAACACATTACTAAATAGTGTTTGCACAATAGTGTGTAAATAATATACCAAGTGTTTATTGACTACTGAATGTGAAAGAAGAAAGAAATACAAGTGGCTTTAGTTAATTAACGATATAAGTAATACCTACTTGAGAAACAATAGATATTGTTTACCATTAAGAAAAATTTGTGAAAAATACACCGAAGTGATTCCTCAGTCATTCAGGGGATTTTGATTTCAATTAAAATACCTCCATATTATATTATGTAAGCACTTATTATCGAAATAAATATAAGTCTAAGACTGATCATGTGTACTTCTTTATTTTGATCTATGAGCGTATACGTATAGATATAGATACTTAGATACACATAGAAGTAAACAAAATCGTTTAACACTTTTCGTAAAAAATTTCAATAATTTCAGTATCCCGTGATCGAAATACTTCAGTTTTTACGAATATTTACAAAACGACGATCCGTGCACTCAAGAAGAATACAAACAAAATTTTTGCACAACTTTTGAATTTCGATCACCTTCCTGGTTGAATGTGCACGAGCTACTGAATCAGCTCTTCGATGCACGTAACGAACCACTTACATATGTGTCCTAATCTCATTATCTAACTCTGGTAATAAAATAATGCTATTAGTAGTATGGCTTCAAGAAGCCTTTCCGAGACTATATGAAGTTCCCTGTTCATGCTAAGAGACTGTCACTTCTGGGCGGGAAACAAACTTCTGTTATTTCATTTGATTGGAA
Source organism: Lasioglossum morio (assembly GCA_916610235.2). Lineage (NCBI taxonomy): Eukaryota > Metazoa > Arthropoda > Insecta > Hymenoptera > Halictidae > Lasioglossum > Lasioglossum morio. The sequence goes on from OU744326.1 coordinate 24,790,529, forward strand.
AAAAAGTGCCAAATGTTTCCTCTCCTGTTTTTGGCTTACGTTGTAGCCATCAAGGTATACAAGAAGACTACTCCAAATGGTAAGCGATAGAATATAGTGCTGAAGATATATTATAATTAGACACAGAGGATCTTTATGCAAAATATAAAAAGTTTCTGTATCAATTACAAGATACAAGAGCTAGATCAAAATTTCTTTCTTTCATTAAAAATTTCAATACATTGATACTCTCAAATTCTTTCAACGCTTCTAACAGTTTTAAATTGCACCTACTCAGTTTTATCATAAACGCATAAAAAAACCCGCCGTCTAATTATAATACTCGAAAATTTGTGACACACGCGAATGCTATGTGTTTATACTAATTTTAGGAAAAGTCACGGTTTACCTTGGAAAAAGAGATTTCATTGATCACCTAGAAAGCGTAGATCCCATCGATGGCATCGTCGTTGTTGAAACCGATTATCTTCAAGGACGAAAGGTTTATGGACAGGTAAAAATTTAAGTCTTGCTCGTTCGAATATTGATCCTAGTTAATTAATCCTGTTAATGCCAGTCCGAACTTATCTATATATTATTTAGGTGACAACAACTTTTCGCTATGGCCGCGAAGAGGACGAGGTCATGGGTGTCAAATTCAGCAAAGAGCTCGTCTTATGCCGCGAGCAAATAGTGCCGATTAAAAAAGAGAAACAAGACATGACACCTGTGCAGGAACGTCTCCTGAAGCGGCTCGGTGCGAACGCATATCCTTTCTTGTTCCAATTCCCACAGAGCTCACCCAGCTCTGTCACACTGCAACCCGGCGACGATGATATGGGAAAACCTTTGGGAGTAGAATATACTATCAGAATATACGTCGGCGAACACGAAGAAGACAAGGTAGCATAACTATTCGAATTTGATTACTAGATTGCGGATCTTTATGCATTTATGACTACTGAAAATTTTAAAAAAATACTGGAATATTGAATTCGATAGAATTGAGTACGATTTTTATCTATTTCATATCTACAAAGGCTATTACCACTGAAGATTAGATTTTATTTGATACCACTGTCTTAAAATTTGCCTACAATAATTGAAAATTGTATAAACATCCGCAGTCTATTGATTACCTATTTACTCGCATTCATTGCAAAACATTCAAACCGAGTGTAAAATGATTTGAACAGGGACACAAACGATCATCTGTAGCATTAGCGATAAAGAAATTGCAATACGCCCCACCTACAAGAGGACGTAAACTACCTAGTTCTCTGGTTTCCAAAGGATTCACATTCTCTCAGGGTAAATTGAATCTCGAAGTTACGCTGGACAGGGAAATTTACTACCATGGTGAAAAGGTAGCAGCGAATGTCATAGTTACCAATAATTCTCGGAAAGCTGTGAAGAACATCAAGGTATTTAATCTATAGGCTGTAATGTTGAAACTGCATCGTCTGTATCATGCATTTAATCATTATGATTTTTCAGTTGTTTGTGGTTCAACATTGCGAGGTCACAATGGTCAATACCCAATTCTCCCGGCATGTAGCAAGCTTGGAAACACGCGAGGGCTGCCCCATTACACCTGGTGCATCTTTCACGAAACAGTTTTATCTTGTGCCATTAGCCAGCAGCAATAAAGATCGACGTGGCATTGCTCTTGACGGACATCTAAAAGTAAAGACGAGGAGATATTATTAAAAAGTCTTTATACTTATTGTTCTTATGATATTGTTCTCGCTATACTTCCTTTGCATTTGATTCAGGACGATGACGTGAACCTTGCATCTTCGACTATGGTTGCCGAGGGTAAAACTCCTAGCGATGCTATGGGTATTGTCATCTCGTACTCTGTGAGGGTGAAATTGAACTGTGGTACCTTGGGTGGTGAACTGGTTACAGATGTACCATTCAAATTAATGCATCCGGCACCAGGTAAATACTAACTAATAATGTCATTGTGAAAATTAATTGTTCAGTTTATATTGAAAATATGTAATATATGTTTTTGTTTCTTCAGGAGCTGCGGAAAAAGAAAGGGCTATATTGAAGAAGAACAAGAGCGTGGATCGAACACGCTATGAGAATACTTACTCTAACGATGACGACGATAATATCGTGTTCGAAGACTTTGCTCGTCTGCGTCTGAACGAACCAGAATAAATCATCTTCGAAAAGGCAAATTATTTACGTCAAAAGAATCTTAGATTCTAGAATAGATAATATACTCTACGTTTAATTCAGAATCAAATAGAATTGTATTAAAATAGGTAGATAGTACAATATAATGTATATAAATAGAACGTGTCGTCTCTAGGATTCTTTTGATGTAAGTTACATTGAACTATCAAGGAATGAATAAAACGGTGGAGCAGGTAAAAATAATATCTGTACCGATTAACATGCGCGCGCGGCGTCACGCGGAAGTAAATAAATGTTAATGTGAGAAAAAAAATGTGCCAAAAAAAAGTACAAAAAAAAGCGAAAAGTACCATACAAAAAATGTGTACCGTCTTAAAATTTCTATCCGATGGTGGTGGTCGGCTAGAAATTCTCGTGAAGACAAACAAAAAAATAATAATTCAAAGTAAGCTTAATAAATACTTTATATTCGGCTAAGTTTAAACTTTCCCGCCTTACCAGAAGTGACATGTATGCTATTAATTTTGATTAATTGTGATTATAACGTGTCTGTAAATGTTCATTTATTACGAAACTGATGACATTATTGAGTTATAATCTATATGTTAGAAGAAAAATATAAATACTGCAAGATGCGGATGTCTGAACTTCATTTCTTTTACTTTCGTACGTTTCAACGAATACCCAACTCTGTCCAAGCGAAAAGAACATCGACTGTTACCAATCCCAGAAAATTATATATTTGATGACTATACAAAATATTACAAGGATCTTAGTAACCATTCAGTCTTGAATAGCATCGTTAAATACCTAACAACGCCGACTGTATTCTGTCTAGTCATACATATGAGAATAATATTCTTGATATGCTTGGATGTACGCTTCCTTTTCTACCGGAGTCATCTCTGCGATCAATGTGTCGTTCACATCTCCGATTGCAACAGTTTTTCCTGCAACCGTTACCGTCGGTACCAGATCATCGTCTTCCGAATCCATCGTGTCCACTTCTCCTAAACAATGATTAAAAAGTGTGTGTACATTTCCTTGATAAAACACCAACTTGAAACCATTGCAAATATGTTCACACATACCTGTGTCGATCGTTTGCATTTCAGCGACTTCTTCGTTATCGCTGCTATCGCTGGATTCTTGAGGTAACACAGACTTAATGGCGGCTGCGGCGTTCGTTCCTCCTTTCTTTTCATGTGCCAACAACACAGACATAATATCTTCACCCTGCTTATTATTCGTTATGGTTGCATTAGTGGCAGTGGCTGCAGCTTTATCTAGTATATTCTCTTGCGTGTTTACTCCGTCCGGCTAGAGATTAGTCAAGCTATTAGCAATGAATTCTAAAAAAAGATAAATACTAGTACAACAATCAGGTGTATACCTGTGAATCAGAATTGATAACTGTGCTCTCCATCATCCAAATTGGTCTTTCCTTTCTCCTATTCGCTGCATTATCATCGGCGGATTCGTCACCGATTGTAACATCTACTCGGGTATCTTCTACCATGAAACCTGACGATCTTGTAGCCTCGCCAGACCATTGTTCACCAGGTGCTCTTAAACTGCTTGGTTTTCTAGTATCGATACTATGAAATGTTATAAATTAGCTATAATACGGGTATCTCTATAAAATAGACAATATAATTTAACAAAACATACCCCTTAATGGTGTTTATGTCGACCGGTTCTGGTTCTAATATTTCAGGAGCCAACTTGATACCTTCTACTTCCCGTAGTAAAATATAAAGGGGCTCTAATTGTTCGTTAAATTTGGCTAACAAAAGCCTCGAATCTTTCTTTGGAAGCGCAGATTGATCTTCCTCCACTACTTCGCGACAAAAGGTGCATCTAAATTCACCAGTGGTCATATCAAACAATTGATCTGCCTACATTATATTACATTAATAAATATTTACTGTTCTTTTTTCTTTTATGCGCACAATAAACAATGTAGGATTCAAGCATTTACCTCTAGGTCAGTGAATGTTTTTAAACAACTTGTACATTTAAAACTTGCCCTGCTCGTAGCATCTCTTTCCTCCGTTTCCATTCTCTTCCTCATTAAGTCTAGCTTATATTTAACCACATTTACAAAAGTCTAAACAGATGCATATGTTTGTGTATACATATATGATAGTTTCTTTAATAAGTAATAATTAGAGAGCGGATCTTTATCCAAAATCAAAATTTTCTACCTGAATTGCAACAATCTGGAGTGAATTAGACATTCTTTTTCTTTCTTAATATGTTTAATAAGTTAAAAATAATATAACAGCATTTTGAAATTCATCTAATGTTTTTACTATTTTAAATTACATCTACTTATTTTTGTCATAAATGCACAAAATCCACTGTCTAATAATAATGATACTACTGCCACTCTTAAAACTTACCTTATAGTTTATAAAATAATAGTTGACTTTTTGTGCTTTTCCATCCGAACCAGTTTCCATTTTTAATCTCACTTGAATGAATTTATCGTTTCTTAACGTGGATATCCTAGCTCTTAACATTTTACGTTCGAATTTCAAAAGTTCACAAATATCATCTTCTTTCATACCTGTTTGCGTGAAATGTAAAATTTGATTAGTTACAACATGATCTTACGTACGATACTCCAAACGTGCATACAGAATATATTGAACTTTCTGCTTACATGGATTTCTGACTAACATATCAACAATTAGTGCATCTTCTATTGTATAAAAACCACGTACTACCAAACGTGCTAATTGTTTCAAACTGCTTGGAACTTCTGTAACAAGTCGTTCTTCGCCACTCATTTTTCTTGTTGGTACATACAGTGAGATATTATTGGAATTGCTGAAGATTGTAGACGGAATTGAAACGATTAAATGTTATTCAATATTGATTGCAAACGAACGTACTTTGCGGTTGCAATATTACCAATAATATAATTTACAGATTTGGTGTACTAACCTTTAAGGTTTTATAAATAATAGCTTCGTCAGAAAATATTTGAACCAAGTGTCGATAAAAGTATATTAAAATATAGATCATAATACTAAACATGCGTTCCCGCGAAAACACTAAAAAAAAAAGCCGCGGAATTCATAATTTCATCAATCGTTTTAGAACGATCAAATATATTGTCCCGACCAGTCCCGACTGACGCTTGTTTATAACTGCTATTATTTGTGAGGTTATGTGTTCGTGATACAAAATTGTCAAATGATTACCTGTCAAACGGTAGAACTGTACAACAAGTACATCTTCGACTACGGTTTCATGAAAATTATTAATGGCAGCGATAGATAAAGTTAAAATTATCGTTGTCGGTGATTCTGGTAAGAATAGTATTCGAAACAGTTCTATTGTTCTCAACATATATTTATTAGTACTGTTATTGATACTATAACAATTACAATAACACATAGACTGCGGATCTTTATGCAAAATAAAAATGTTTAGCGTTGATTGTAGGAAGCAGGGATAGCATAAAAATTAATGCATAAAAGCAACATTAGAACATTCTTGAATTTTTTAAATCATTTACTGTTTTATATTTCGTCCAACCAATTTCTCCATAAATGCATAAAGATCCGCATTATAACGTGATTTTAGAACAATATTTTATTCGATTTTTTCGTTTAAATCGAACCGTATACTATGTTCTGCCTTTTGTTATATTTCTTTATTGAAATTTATGGTTTGTAAGGCTGTTGCATTTATTTATGAATTTTTAAAGCATTCCTTCGATTTTGTCGTTTTCAGGTGTTGGAAAAACCTCACTGACGCATTTAATATGTCAGCAACAACCAATTCCTAATCCCTCGTGGACTATAGGCTGTTCAGTGGAAGTTAAATTACACGAATACAAGGAAGGAACTCCTAATCAGAGAAGATATTTTGTTGAATTATGGGACATCGGTGGCAGTCAAAATCATAAAAATACAAGATCTGTTTTTTACAATCCTACAAATGGTAGAAATTCAAAATGTTCAAGGTACATTGTGAGCATAGTTTAGAGACTTACTAATTAAATATTGTTATCCATAATGCAGGTATAATACTGGTCCATGATTTAACAAATAGAAAATCACAGCAAAACCTTCAAAAGTGGCTGGAAGAAGTTTTAAGTAAAGACAGCAATCATATGAAAGTGAAACCATTCGATGACTTTGATCCTGAAAAATTTGTGGGTTCTACTCAGGTACTAAAAACATTTGAATAGCAGGCATAAAGGCATAATGTCATTAAAAATAACGTTTTTTTTTTGTTGCAGATACCAATTTTAGTTATTGGTACCAAATTGGACTTGGTCGCAGAAGTAAGATCAAGCGTACACCGACGTTCGTCGACTATTGCAGAAGAATGTGGTGCAGACGAGATATTTTTGGTATGTCAATTATACTTTTTACTTAAAGCGGTTGGATGCTAACCATACCATTTCGCCTTCTAGGATAGTCGTCAAGTGAGGTCATTGGCTGCTGGTTCTAGTTCATCTGTAAAACTAAGCCGATTTTTCGATAAAGTCGTCGAAAGACGTTATTACTCGTCGAAAGAAGGAATTAGTCCTGACAAAAGAAGATCACCATTATACAATTCCCAATATAGTACGAAAATTTATCACAATGATTAAATATTTGACAAATAATTACTATTTTCTGTTCCGTTAATCGACGTTCCTATTTCTTATCAATACACTGCGAAGCTTTTGAAAATTTTCAAAAAAGGGAATATCAAATTCGACAGAGTTTAGTACAATTTTTATTTTGTTGAAATCTGCAAAGGCTACTACCACTGGAAATAAGATTGTATTTTATTCCATAAAAATTGAAAATTGCAGTCCACTTATCAATAATTAAAGCAAAAGCAATTATTTGAAAAATTGAATTGAAAAAATGATAACGTAGGAAACTAATAATGTTGGCGATACAGAAGAGCATAGCGGCGCCACCTAGAAATAACAAATTAAACATTCGTTATCTAATAGTTTACCGTAGATGGTGCCACCGATCTTTTCCTGATTTATCGTAGCGTATAAAAAAATGGAATATTCACTAAAAATAGCGAAACCTAAAATTATTAATCGACGATATCGATTCGGCGAGGTTTGATAAACGATATCACACCTTGAGAAATAGTATAAAATCATGCGTTTACGATTCTTTAGATTTTGCAAAGCGGATTACGTGCTAGCGAATGCATGGCAGAAGAAAGATGGTTCTCAATAATTTTTTTTTTATTACGTCACAGCGTAGCGCGCGATAGTTAAAAATTTCAAAAACAGCTTCTCGCTACGTTCGAAATATCTGTTCGTCAATGGCAAGATTTATTAAACAAATGAGCTATAATGGAATAATATAAACGATACGATGGAATAGTCTATACTTTAGATATATACGTATATTTAAATACATCCCTTAATCATTCTGTTAATAATATCTGAACATTATGCTTTACACTTACCTTTCTAAATTTCCTGGTGTGCGTGTTCTATTCTGAGGTAGCCACATATATTCGATTTTCGTACGTAATATAAAGGTTAACACGCGTTACCTGGTCGTTTGTCAAATGTGACTTTTCATTGAATACGCCACTATCTAAGGGCGTTTTTGTTTGTCCATTCGATCACGTGTTAATCGGTCCGATTAATTTCATCGAAATTAATTAAAAGTGTATTTGCCGTGTGATCTTCCGCAAAACAGTGAGTTATATTTCGTTGATTGGGCAATTAGTAGCACGTGCACAAGTGACAAATCATGACCTTTTTCTTTCAGGACGTTTTCTTTTAGAATGACGTGTCTAATACCAAAGAAATTTCCGAGACAAAACTATCTCTCCAACTTCCTGATACGGTATCATCCCGTAATATTCTCACAAAATCATGGATACGCTCACGATATCATTCTGGGCAAGGGAGGGCCGATCGCTGAATTGCAAAATAAAATAACCAGCGGTGAATTGATGAAGGATGATCATCAGATGAAAGTTGCCGAAACTTTACAAGGTATTTACAAAGAAATCAATGGGTATAAACCGGAGGAATCTAGTCTAATAGACAAATGGCTTGGTAAGAAGAGGAAGCAGCCTCCTAAAGGATTGTACCTTTATGGGGCAGTTGGTGGAGGTAAAACAATGTTGATGGATCTTTTCTATGATTGCTGTCAGGTATCTTATTTTACATGACCAGTAAGTAATGCACATGGGGAGCCTTGTTACGCTATAGCCTTTAGACGACTGATACAACAATTCATAATATTTTTCAGAGTCATTCAGACAAGTAGTACATAGAATTCATTGACGAAGCAAAGGGTTTACTTTATATATATATCAGAAGGAATGTTATAAAGAAAACTCTTGGTCTATGAGGAAGGTATTATTTATACAGCGGCTTTCCATATGCACTACAATACAAAATAATTGTTTTAACCCAAAGTTAAACCATATAGCTCTACTATCGAATATGCCATTCCAGATCGAACACAAGAAAAGGGTACATTTTCACGCTTTCATGGCAAATGTACATGTCAAAGTACACGAAGTGAAGAAAACTTTTGTACGTGATGTTAGTAGTACAAAACTTCAACCGTTCGATCCTATACCGCCAGTTGCTAGAAGTATTACAGAAGAAGCATGGCTGCTCTGTTTCGACGAGTTTCAGGTTCAGTTATGGAACAACTAACCATAGAAGAAATATTTAGAATGACGCATATTAATGAAACTGTTACAATATAGGTAACTGATATTGCAGATGCAATGATATTGAAAAGATTGTTCACTGAGCTTTTCAACAATGGTGTAATCGTAATTGCAACCAGTAACAGAGCACCGGACGATTTGTATAAGAACGGATTACAAAGAGGAAATTTTCTTCCGTTTATACAGATATTAAAAAATTATTGTATCATCAATTCATTAGATTCGGGTGTAGATTATAGACTACAAACTGGACTCAGCGACGAGAAGATTTATTTCATGTATGTTTCTTTTATAAACGCTCTATAAGATCAAATGTTTATTTCAGACAATATGTATACCACATACTTTTTGTAGAAAGGGAAAAGATGCGGTAAACGACGTGGACAAAGTTTTTAAATATTTATGTTCGAAAGAAAATGATACTATAAGGTCCCGTGTTATTTGTATAAGGGGACGTAACGTTGCTTTCAATAGAACGTGTGGTCAAGTACTTGATTCAACTTTCGAAGAGCTTTGCGATAGAGTAGGTTTTTACTATCTCTTTGTTCTTATTCGATATGGAATCAAATTTTTCTGATTATATATGATTTATTTCTGTGTAGCCTCTTGGTGCCAGCGATTATCTAGAATTAAGTCAAGTATTTCACACAGTTATTATACGAGACGTGCCGCAATTAGACTTCAGGCTCAAGTCTCAAACTAGAAGATTTATTACATTAATCGATACATTATATGACAATAAAGTAAGATTGTCAACAAATCAGTTTATATAATTGCATGGCCACAACAGTTCGTTTTAAAAATAAACTTTTTTTTTTTCTAGGTAAGAGTTGTTATATCAGCAACCGTACCTCATACAAAACTTTTTGTACCAGAAGGTGACCACGAATATTCGGATGACAAAAGAATGCTTATGGATGATTTAAAAATATCTCACGGTTCTGTAAGTCAAGTGAACTAAATTATATTTTTCAAACAGAATATCCCTACTATGATGTTATCTTGTTTACAGGACGATCACAAATCTAATCTTTTTACCGGCGAAGAAGAACTTTTTGCTTTCGATCGAACTGTATCACGGCTGTCTGAAATGCAAACAGCACAATATTGGGAGCAATGGCAACATCATAGATAATAATAATTCAATTTAGCACGAATTCCAATAGTATTTTTGACTAGTAACTACGTTCGTCCGAGTCATTAAAATATAAGTTACTAATACAATTTTTCAATATAGACAAATATTGATCGAAAATGAACATTTTATTAAATCGACTTAATAGTTATGGTACCAAAAATTTATGTAATGTCTTTTATTACTTATTTTGCTGCAACATTTATTTATTTCAATGTGGAATTGTAAAAAGAATACGTGAATAAAGATATATTCGTATATTAGTTTTGATCGGGAATTTCTACTCCTCACTTTTATGCGAGTGAAAAAATAAATAATTATTTTCTAGATCCGTTGATATAGAGTTAGTATTAATTAGAAATGGAAAAATTTGAAACTACAATGGAATTCGATGTATTCTCGTGATTTTATCGTTGTATTACGCATACATGTGACCAAATACACGATACACAGATAAAGCCTACATCTCGCGTCATCTCGCGTAAAAATAAATAATAAATCCGACACGATTGCGATGTTATCAATTCTTATTTTCGTGTGATATTCTTCCGATATTTTTAGTACGTTCACTTACCGTTTCTTTCCAATTTGCGTTACGTTTGCACATTTTTATGTCCATTTAGTAGCAGTCGAGGTGCAATAACATATTTTCTTATATTTTACAATATATTTAATAACATCACAACAATGGATATCCAAGAACTGGCCAGTGGTATGCAATTTGATATTCTACATACAGTATTACAAATATCTCACTATACATATATTCAGAATTAATTAATATTTCAATTACTTCTCCATTATCAATATGATTAACAATTTTTCTTTTAGCCACAATGAACTTTGACCAAACATTGTTAGATAAAACAATATCTTCTATACGTACTAAACTCGATGCACTGGAAAAAGATACTAAAATAGCTTGGTTGATGAAAGCAATAGGCTTTATAGACTTAACTACGTTAGGAGGGGATGATACGCCAATTAAAGTCAAAGCCGTGTGTGAAAAGGTGACTCTACTGGGATAGCATTCAGAATTATAAATAGTTTAATGTATTTCTCCAGCTTTGTTAAATTGTGTGGTTATATCAAAATATTAATAAATGATTTTAGGCTGTGAATCCACTTGGTAAACCCACAGAGTCTTTGCATACTGCAGCTGTATGCGTTTATCCCATGAGACTCCCAGATGCAGTGACCGCATTGGCAGATCTTGACAAGGACCATAAGGTTTCCAGAGCCACTGGTTAGTGATCATTCCATAGCATTAATTCTATGATTCTACTTGTTAATTTATCGAATGATAATCAATAATAAATTATTATTCGATAAACAGTAGGTGGAGGTTTCCCATCTGGACAACTTCCATTAGAAACACGTCTCAGAGAGGTTGAAATATGCATCGAAGGTGGTGCCGATGAAATTGATATTGTGATCAATCGATCGTTGGCTGTAACGCATCAGTGGGAAAAGTTGTACGAGGAATTGAAATCATTCGCCGTGATTTGCAAGAATAAAATATGTCTGAAGGTTATACTTGCTACAGGAGAATTAGGGAACTTGGAAAATGTGTACAATGCCTCCATAGTAGCAATGATGGCTGGAGCTAATTTTATTAAAACATCCACTGGAAAGGAGACAGTCAATGCTACTTTACCCGTTGGAATAGTTATGTGTCGTGCGATTAAACATTATTACTCGTTAACAAATAGAAAGGTAATAGGAATTGCTTTTAGTAAAAATAAAGAAATAGGTAGTATCGTATTAATCTTTAATATTTATTATTAATTTTTGTGATCCCTAGATTGGCTTCAAACCGGCCGGAGGTATTAAAACATCCCAAGAAGCTTTGGAGTGGATGATGTTAGTTCAAACGGAACTAGGGGACGACTGGTTAACGAAGGATTTATTTAGAATCGGTGCATCCAGCTTATTAGACAACATTGTCGAGACAATAAATTCAATGTAACGTTATCTCACGTTCGTGGTATCGTTTCTGATACTTGTTGCATACGCCGTCAACTTCTTCGAAACGTATACGTGTATTTCCTACTATTTTTTGATATACTTGAATAAACAAAAAATTGCATATTTTCAGCCCTCGCCTTATATATTCTTTGAACACGTAGCAATTAACTCCAAAATTATTCTATTACACGATACAATCGAAACTACTGAAACCGTTTAAAATGAAAATCTGAGTTTCCAGAATTATTCACAATATTCTCGATGTTCTTCTAATACGCGTAACATTCATCGGAATCATTTATAACAGTGTAAAATATTCACGAAAGTACAAAATCCGTAACAATACACAACAGTCGCCATATTGGCTACAGTGGCGTCGCAAGCGACTTCCTGATGTGGTGAGAAATAGTGCGGGTTTGTGTCTTTTCCGTTTAGAAAACCAAGATGGTAAGTCCGTCGTGCGTTGTCAACAGAAAATCCGTTTGCATCCAGCCCTTTGAGTGCTGTATCGTTTCATACTGAATAAAATAGTGAACTACGACGATTCAAGTAAAGAGTACGGCAAATATGTTTCTTCGTAACCGTGAATTTCTATTCGGAAGAAATTATGGTTAGGTTGTGCGAGTACGGTTAGTTTCGCTGTAGGAATTTGTTGACACAATTTGCCCATAAAAAACTAGATTCCGATATCAACTGCAACTACAATTCTTTTTATATTGCATGCAATGCATCGAATAACGAAAACATCGTGAACGATAATTTAATCTAACCGTACACACCGCGACACCTTAAAACAGGTTAAACGCTGCAACATCGCGCTTGAATACTTGTTGAAGTATACTTTAGTTTGTATAGTGCTATTTGTACACAAAGTGATTGATTTATTAATTTCCAGGCACGAGGTCCGAAGAAGCACTTGAAGCGTCTTAACGCGCCGAAAGCATGGATGTTGGACAAATTGGGGGGTGTGTATGCCCCACGTCCTTCCACCGGACCCCACAAGCTCAGGGAATCTCTCCCTCTTGTCATTTTCCTCCGTAATAGATTGAAGTATGCCTTGACCAACTGCGAAGTCACAAAAATTGTGATGCAGCGTTTAATAAGAGTCGACGGCAAAGTTCGTACGGACCCCAATTACCCAGCTGGTTTCATGGGTAAGCAAACAACACGTTTTACATATGTTCATGGCCATATCGAAGCTGTTATATCTTTCAATAGAAGATACTACAGTCAAAAATTGGCCGATAGTAAATAACGGTTCTTTTCTATGGTCACAGATTGAGTAATTATATTCTTTCTGTATTACCCAGAAAGTGCACATTCATGTAACAATTTCAAGTTTTAATAGACATTTATTATTCCACTACATTTTCAATGCTGTGGGAAAAGAAATATATTAATCGTGGTAACCGATTCACGGACCGCTTTGTATATTAGTAGACTCCCTGATTATGCAAAATGAAAAGTTAGTGCATCAGTTGTGAAACGCAGGAAATAAATATAAATTTACATTCTTCATTAATAATTTGAATGTGGTGAAAATAGTATATTAATACTCTTAGAGTCTTTCAATATTTTCACTGTTTTAAATTGCACTTGCTCATTTTTGTTATATACGCATCAAATCCGGAGTCTCTATATGTTAGAATTACTAAGGTTGACGAATCGTTGCAGATGTTATCACTATCAAGAAGACTGGTGAATTCTTCCGGCTGATCTACGACGTTAAGGGACGTTTTACCACCCACAGAATTACGGCAGAAGAAGCGAAGGTACTTGTCGTTGGCACGAAAATGAGAATAAATTTGAAACATGCGAAATATATACATATATCGGTTTCTTTGAACACTGCGGTATTGTCTGTTACAGTACAAGCTGTGTAAAGTAAAGCGCGTTCAAACCGGACCTAAAGGTATTCCATTCCTGGTGACGCACGACGGAAGGACCATTCGTTACCCGGACCCGGTCATCAAAGTTAACGACACCATTCATTTGGACATTGCCACTGGAAAAATTTTGGACTCTATCAGATTCGATTCAGGTAATGCACGTTTTCTTTTATCTATGTGTATATTGTTCCGTTTGTATGTATTTTTTGAGAAATATACCTTTACCATACATTTCTGTTCTTTCAAATAGGTAATCTCTGTATGATCACTGGTGGAAGAAATTTAGGGCGTGTCGGTACTGTTGTCAGTCGCGAACGTCACCCTGGCTCCTTTGATATTTGTCATATTAAGGATTCGCAAGGACATACTTTCGCAACAAGGTATGGTTTTATTGTTCGTACTCATTATAATTCGATAAATTTTGCAAAACAGCATCAATGGATTCGCGTATTGGCCTTATCGAAGCTATGATGATGCGTAATTGTACATTGTAGTCAAAATATTGGCCAGAATGAAATTCCTTCATATTGGTCACTGATTGCCTTCACATAGGCTTCTCAGTATTACCCATTTAGGAGACAGAAACAATTCAAAAGATGTCAGAACATTTTGAAATTGATAAATCTGAATTAATCTGCGCAGGTTGAACAACGTGTTCATCATCGGCAGGGGCACAAAGCCGTACATTAGCTTACCAAGAGACAAGGGTGTTAAGCTATCGATCGCCGAAGAGCGCGACAAGAGGTTAGCAGCGAAAGGAGTGAATTAATGTACATTTTCAAAAAAAACATTCAATAAACCGAGAAATTCTTGGTGAATAAAAGATTGCTTTCCATCGTCATCATCGTCCTTCTATTGCGTTCGCGCAGGACTCGCTCTTGTTGGTACCGCATTATAGTCGAACGGAAACGTACGATCGAACGAAACGTTGTCTAGCGTAAATACATTCATTAAATTACTAATTACGGTCTCTTTCTCGAAAAGCGAAACTCGAGACGCATCAACGGTCGTATTAGATGATAAGACGTCCTACGATCCACGTATTTTCTGGCGAAAGTAGAGTGGATAGCTATATGAAAAATAGCTTGTAACAATTATTAACGATTGGCTATCGAAGAAGTATCGACGTAATAATAAACAAAATGCGTCGGTGTAAATATCACGATCTGGTTAAATATGCTTTCATAAGAATTACACCGTTCAACGTTATTAAGGCGTATCGGGTGCGAAACGAGACGTCGCTTTATACCCGCGGTAAAGGTAAAGAACATCGTTCACGATCATTTACGATCACTTTGCTGGCAGCCATATTTCGGTATTCAACTCCAGTGCGTTCCGAAGCATCGCGTTGCATTGTTCGTCTCTATACTTCTCGGACTGTTTCTGTACTTGTTTGGCAGCTTTCAGATACCTAGAAGGGAAAGATCGGTGATTAAGAATAGGACTGTTGCACGTTCGATAACATGGAATCATTAGAAGAGCCAGTACTTTTGTATACAAAGAACCGTGTTTTTCACTTCTTTCTCGACGACCCGCGAGGATTCAGTAGTCGAAGATGGTACGTAGTCGGCGGAATCGCTCGGCTTCGCTCTCGTCAACGGATAAATACGGACCCATCCACCTTCCTTCGTGCAGGGCGTGTTCCAGTCCTTCCCATTGTCCCAGACCGAAGTTTTATCGTGGTTCTCCGAGTTGGAACCGCGAAAACCGCGAGGAATGTACTTGTCCACCAACAGAGGGTTGTAACGAGTCCACGAATTCGAGCAATCGTGGAGAGTTGATTGTCTAAGCTGGTGATAAGCAGGTGAAATTTTGTAAACGAATAAGAACTGTTTATTTCGATGTTTGCTTATTACTGAAAATGTTTAGCAGTAATGATTGAGACACGTACAGTAGGTTGAAGATCTGTGCACAGGTTGACGAATCCGTCGGTCTCCCGACCGGTTCTCGACTTCTTCTTCGCGGTCCGGCCCTTGGAAAACTTGGAAGACTCTTCGATCTCGAGGTTGGCGCGGCTGGTCGACCATATCGTGAATAGGGAGAGTCCAGTGTTGCATACCGGAAGACCCAGTAAATCGAACAAGTCGTGCAGCAAGGGTTTCTTCACCTCGGAATCGATCTCGCAGTCGTTGCTTAATGCCGGGCTGAGATTGACCTGTTGGAATGCCGGTTCCTCCACGTTACGAACATTCGTCTTCGTTCGCGTGCAAGCCGAGAGCTCTATACATATTACATCAACCTCGAGTAACCATGGTTTCAGATCCTTGTCGATCAACACGTCGAAGCCAAAGAACTCGAAGCAATTGGAAGATCTCGGTATACCCGCCGCTTGGCTCAGTATCGTCAGGCTCACCAAACAGGCGATCCTTTGCCACAGGAACCAGTCGCAGTACCCGGCCTGCTCGAAATACCGCCTCAACTGTCTGAAAGTCCATTTACAGCCTACAACGATTTCAACTCCATCACTGATTGCTTTCGCTTTTCAGATTCGTCGGGAGATTCTACGGGGAAGAGACGATCAATTATTACCAGAACCGACGCGCTCCTTTTTCTCCGCGTATCCCGGACCGAGCTTGTTCAACGAGAAGTTGGTCAGGTGTCTGAAAGGATCGTTCAGATGTTCCAACGAGAACTTCTCCGTCGCAAAACGCGTCAAGCCTTCCTTGTAGAGATATATGGTCAAAGGCCGGTACGATGGCACGCACACGTACAGCCTCAGATCGAACTTGTAGCCCCCGATCAGAAGAGGATTCTCGATGTACCTTTGCACCACCGTCGTGTTGTCGTACGTCAGATCGCTCAGCTTCTGCACATCGTGAAAAGAGACTGCTTTGAATTTGGTACTTTCGACGATCTACGTGATCTCGAAACTGAAAGGCAGTGGCGGGTTTAACGGTAAGCGGACGAAGCGGCTGCGTGGGGCCCTGGGATATTTTTTATTGCTTTTCTTTTTCGTTAATAAGCTTATGAGAGTTTTCTTGCAACTCCTATTTCTAACTTGAGTTTGAGGGCCTCAAAATTTTTACCGCTTGGGGCCTTCACTTGATTTGAGCCGCCACTGCTGAAAGGCGAACGTTCTTACGCGAAACAGGAAAATCCCTCTTCCTTGGCTCTGACTGACCGGCTTGCAGATCCAAACTCTGTCGTCCTTCTCGCAACGATTGCATTCCTCCGCGAATTTCGTGTACTCCGACGGCAAGTTGTACCCTGCGGGACTAACGCGATGCATTCCACATTTGATAACGATCAAACACCCGCTCCAGCTGTCGTCGTTCGTGTTCTAGATCGTACCTGAAGTCGTAGACAGAACCGTGCATCTTCTTCATGCATCTCAGGTGGCGGATCAGATTGTCCTTTCTGCAGATCGAGCTCCCCTTCGGAATCCTATTGACGAACTGTGAGAAATCGGTAATTTCTGTTAGCATATTATTGGTTTGCTACATCGTTCTATAACGTTGCAAGGATACGATTCGAAATCGCTGAAGGGTAAGAGACAGCTACCCTCACGTCCATTATCATTTGTAAACTACCGGCTAGTTAGCTACACGCGGCTTGCGTCCTGCCCAGGGGTACGCGTGCATAAAGTTTCGTATAAATTTCAGGCGAATAGAGAGCCGGATGCGTTATTACCTGCCAGGGCAACGGCCTGTAATGAGGCGACGGGAAACCACCGGACCGCCACCATAAATTCCATCGATCTTTGAATACATTATTGTCGCCAGCGTATTCCCGCCAGCCGCGTTCCGTGCAAACCTGCGAAAAGTATGCGACATTCTTGTACTCTGCAACCGAAGTTCGATCGGTCGCGAGAAGCCCGAACCAGTAGCCCATGTTTAAAGGGGTGCATATTCCCGTTCTCGAGGGTGGTCGCGCAAGAAAGTTCAAGAACTCTTTTCTAAAAATCTATTGATCGTATTAAGATTTTGCACAGATACTCATTAAATCTATAATTATTTTGTCTCATTTTTCAGAGACGTGGACACACTTGCGGAAACAATTAACAGAGAACGTTCAGAATTCAGATGCTCCTGGCCTTGGCGCGCGTGACATTCGATATTCGACGACGAGCACCGATAGAGCACCGATTAAACGCTTCGATATTACGCATTCCGCGTTTCGTAGAGTCTCGATGGAGCACGCGAGCGAACAACGGGCGGGGAACACCCCCCCTTGATTTATTTGTCGTGTTATTAGAGCATTAAGCAGGGCTGCCTCTGGTACACTAGAAACGAGTCAAGGTCCCTAATTACAATTAAATTCGGCGCGGTATCCCCGTTCGCCGTCACGATAGCCTACTTTTATTATTCGGCCGCGTATAATGGCCGTGCAACATTTTCTTAAAACTTGCCGATCGATCCGAGCCGCGGAAGGACGTCGACACCATTTTACACCCCCGTTACCACACGATCCGTGGGATCATTTCGTTTTGGCGTTCGCATTTCCGTGGATTCCGGAGAACTAACGTTTGTTCGATGCTTCCGCCGACACTATCGTCGTCTTATCGTTACTACGTTGAAGCTTAACGAAACTAGGGGTGCCTGGCCTACTCTAATTAGAAACGATCGACGAGCTCCGCCATCGCGATAGCCTGCTCCCTTTACCCAGAATCGTCGGCTAAATAATTGTGTAATACGTTCCGCGACCGTGTCGACGGCGACCGCGTCGAATACCGTCGAGGATTCCGATCATCTTTACGATAAGCCTAGATAGATATCTATTCTGGCTAGAATCAACCGCAGGGATGATCCACTAGGTGTTGCATAGTGGTTCAACGTGAGACTCCAGCTCAAAAAAGTCTTTTTAAAATCTCTATTTCTACTATTCATAATAAGCAGAATGAATTGGGTGCATGGAAGTCGCTTAGTAGTCTACGATTAGTTTACCAATTTTTGGGGAACTGTTCTCCTTTTTTTTTTAATTTTTGCTTCAACTTATTTATAAGAAGCAGAACTGTTCTCCAAAATATCTTCGCAATATCTTTTAATAGATCATAGGGAATTTTCGTTGATTTGATGAATTGATTGATAACTTTCTTTCGTTTCGTTTTTGGATGTTTGCTAAGTCGGAACTGCACTTTACAGGGCCGCGCGTTAGGCCAGTCTCCGAGCCAAGAGGGGTCGGTTGCATAACGCGAGAGAGGGTTACGTCCCCGCGGAATCGTCCTCGTAGGTTCGTGCGAGTCAGGAAGAGTCGGTTACGGGTGCGCTGCCACGACCGCGCTCTATTCTTTGCCCTTTTATTATTGCATGTCGCACTTACTTAATAGCTGCTCCGATGCTGTTCTAAAAGCGGTGCACGCAAAAGCGCGTCGCATCCCGCCCGAGACTCTGCAGGTATGCACGTGCATATGTACACCGTACGTACCTTGAAAAGTATTCAGTTCAAGGACACGGCTAAGTTTGTAACCGTGCCCCGAACAAATTCCGAGCGACATAAAAGCGTGACGAGACGTATCCCCGATATTTACGAGCAGCGAGCTGCTCGTGCTCGTTTCCCGTCGTTCCTTCTTTCTCGCGTCTTTAACGCTTTAACTGCCAGACGAACCACCTTTCTTTCTTTTTTTTTTTTTGCGAACGTGTCGCGTGATCGCTTCATCCTTTCGTTGAGAAACCAGAGATGCGACTGTTATTTTTGGAACCGATCGAGACGGTCCCTGAATTTATGCTTAGAGGAAACGTTGATTCGTTAAAGACGGAAGTCTGCTTGGTTTTTCTTGTTCCTTTTCGCGTTTATGTAGAAGCAACTTGAACGCTTATCATAACTAGACTGCGGATTCTATCCGTTTATGGAAACAATGCGTTGGAGGAATTTGTAATAGCGGAGAGATTATAAGAATCTAAGGATGTTGATACAGGATGAAAGATATTTGTATTTGGCTCCAATTTCGTACAAACATGCAGTCTCTCTGATCGACGCTCTTAGGGCCCTAACGCTCTTTATGCTAGATCTGCGTTGAAAGACCAGAGCGAAGCGTAGAGACTCATGAAACTACCACTTTCTATTAGTTCTTTTTAACTGTACATTAGGATATAAAGAAATGAACAGGCGAATGTAAACGAATGTTATTACTAGACTGCGGATCTTTATACATTTATAAACAAATTGATTGGGTCAAAAATGAAACAGTAACAGATTTAAAAAATTCCAGAACGATGTAATGTTGCTTTCAATGTAACAATTTCTGCTTCCCTGAATCAATGCAAAAACATTTTTATTTAGCGTGACGATCCACAATCTAGTTATTACGGCTTTAGTCGCAGCTTGAAAAAATAAAGTAGCCTTACGGTCAGAGTAACGAAACGGTGGTCGTACCTGTACGAGTAGATGAGGTCCCGCACCGTTGTCGTTGAGTCTGAAGACGAAGGGCCCATCCAAGTATTTCACTGCCATGCCGACACATTGTACTCCGGTATTCCGGCGCGCGATTAGTGGACGGAGCGTTGACACGGCTCGCTTATTTTCGATCAGAGAACAGAGTATAACAGAGTAACAGAGGGAAACTGTTCGGTAGGCTAAAGGTGTCGTGAATATTTCACCGTAGAACGGCTCACCTATTTCCAAGCGGAACGCGATCCCCTATTGTCGCATCGTTCGAGCTTTTCATTCATGAAACTTCACGGGAATGTGAAACCGACATGAAACTCGTTTGGAAGTAACTTCCGCGTTCCCGGCATCCGTGTGTCGGTATCGAAATGTTCCGGCGACGGGACGCACGGTCCTCGGTTAATCCTTGTCACGGGGCGAGGTACCATCGAATTCGTTTTACGGCGGGGCTTTTCTGTTCGCGCCGGCCGACGCGACGACGAATTCCCGTCGACGGATTCGCGTCGAACGGAACGAACGGTTCTCCTTTCGTCGATGAAATATTTCGTTGGAACCGCACGCAAACGAGCCAGCCGCCCGATTCTCACTGGTGTGCACCGGTGTGGACGTCTCGGTCTACGCAATCGCTTTGACCTGGTCGCAGGTGCGCAGGTATTGCTCGTGTGCCGGATCTCCTCGTCGCTTTCCAGCTTTTATGGGCTTTCGGTGGACACCGCGACCACGGCAAGGACACCGGAAGTCTGTGCCGGCTCGGTACCTCGACTCGGCTCTCGCTTCACCACGCTGATACACCTTCGTATAGATCGTTATCGCGGGCACGCGACTTTCCAGCGGCCGCGCAACGTTCGCCGATGCTGCTATACAACGAACAACCGTGTCAGTGTCGACGGTTCAAGTTTAAACGGCGAGGATCTACGTATCGACGACCACGCGTGTCAAGGAAACGATGCACAGTGAAACACCGTAATCGAACTGCCGCCGCGTCGCGCGCCGCGCCGACCGAGGATCGTGTTCGAGCTGTTCGCGGGTCAAACCGATTAACACCGTCACTGAAATTCCTTCAATTTCCTTGCCAAACCCGTCCGATCGAACTCGGCATTTCGAAAATCAATTTACACGATAATTAGAACTCGCGAGGAAACTTTTGGGGAAAGGCCGACGGGTGCACCGGCAACAATTGACGTATACGATTTTTCGGAAATATTCGAACGTGTAATTGTGCATCTACGAACGAAACGTGATCTTGATCTACCAGATTAGGGATAGGAAAACTCTTTTTGGAAAGGGCCGGATCGTAAAATTTTTCGACCCGATGGGTCGTAGAGCAACAAAAGATCAGGGGTTCCAAATATTTTTTAATAGAAAGTGATAGTTTTACGTAAGTTTTTTAATTCACGTAGTTTGATTTATATTTAATTTTTTTGTGTAAAGAATAATATTAACCTCGCGGATCGGATTCAAAACAAGCGGCGGGTCGGATTCTAATAATCTATATAAATAAAAATCAAATGCTGTTCGTTGGTAAGCGCATTAGTTGTGAACGGTTTTTTTAAAATGATCCTAATAGTCCGAATAAGGTTTTGAAAATTCGGGAAAAACTAAAAGTGCTTTTTGAATCATATTTCAATACAACAAAGAAACGAACGTCGCAGCTTTTAATCAATATTTCAGTAGTAATTTACACATTTCAATAGGAATTTACATTATCGATAAATTTATAGAAATTTGGACAGGACAACGTCTGTCGGGTCACCTACTATATTAATACAATTTCTACGGGATTTGGACTGGATTAAAAATCGCCTCACAGACACAGAAACGGTGTGATCGGGTCAAAGACACCGTCATCGGACAAAATCAAAAATTACTTTAATTCCGATCGAACGATAAGAGAGGTTGGTGGCAATTCGGTTACGTTCTCCACTGTGTACCATTGCAGGAACCGTGGTTCGTTTCCGGTGTCATTCAGAAATTTCGTGGCCCGTCGAACAACCGGAAACGGTTCTATCGGCGAGCTTAGGAGTATCTATTCTCGCGGGTGTATTAATAGATACAGAGAAGCGTTCATTGAAGTCCACGGCGGTGACGTACCCGTTGCGAAAAAGACTCGTCAGAAAAATGTCTCGCGTGTCTGGCTTCAGAGGTAGGAGGTACCGCAAGGTTACTTTAATGACAAATCGATGGAACCATCCCTTTTGCCGGAGCGCTGCTTCCTTCCTCCGGTTTATACACGGGTCTTCACGTGTCTCGAGTCCTTTGCTTCCTATCGGGAACCAAACCGCGATACGTCGAGACCAATCGTTCTTTGTTTTCGCGCCTCGCTTCTCTCGATTCGATCTCCTATCCGAAAAGAAAGTGGTAAAAACCATGAACGTTGTTGTCGAAGCAAGCGAGAAGAACTTAACCCTCATACGTTCCTGAAAATTAGCTGCATAAAATATACTAGGATAACAATTCACCCATTTTTATTTTACACGTTAAAATCAAATATTATAATGCATTTATAGCGTCACATTTTAAAGAAATACTATTATACTAATATTTTATAATACTAATTATAATATATATAATAATATATATAATACTAATTATAATTTTATAATACTAATATTTTAAAGAAAATATTGTTTGAGTGAATTTTCACCCTGAGGAACGTATAAGGTTTAAGAATATCGACCATTTTCTTCTGTTTCTCGTGATCGACACAGAACAGATTTATTCTGCATAAAAATAAAATTGGCTTGTTTCTTTCCAGGTGCGAGGAGGGGAGAGAGAAAGTACTTGAGACGAGGGAGACTTACATGAACATTTTTATTTTATTGTAAGCAACACGTAACACGGATACAAAGGCTCGTGGCGGTTCTCAGCCAGCAGTCGTTCGAATTCGCGCCACGGATGTCGGATGGTCGAGTTCTACGGTTGCTGTCTGCCACGAGCCCGCGAAGATGGCACAGAAATCGGTAACCTTGTCTAAAATAATATGGCAACTGCTATCAAAGAGTGCAAGTTCCTCGATCCTCGAAGCCGATTCTCTCGAATCGCGTTTAATCTACGTCTAACATAAGTATTGTATTCCGAGAACGAGATAGAGAGAGAGAGAGAGAGATTGCAGAGATACGATATAAAATATAATCGTTCCTCTGTCCGCGTTTAACGGGACGCGTTTTCTTGTCCCGACGAAGGTTCGTGCCGGTGGAACGATCGGAGAACGGACTCGTTCGTCGCGTTTAAAGAAATCGAGCTCCGTTATCTCGAAGATTCCGGTTGTAATCGTTCCCTTTCCGTTCCGTCCCCGTTCCGACTGGTTCCGGTCGCGTTCCCGGTCGCGTCGAATGATTTACGGCGAAACTCGCATGCACGAGGGAATATCCCGGGGTCTGCTCCTCGATTCGATAATGGTAACAAGTGTCTCCGCGGAACGCTTGTTAGTCGACGTGGAACCTATTCGTCGTTCTAATCACGCGATCTACGACCGCGAGCCGGGCTACCGTCAATTAGTACCGCCGACGAATCGTGACTAGCAACATTCCTATTTGAATTTTCAATGTTTCGTCGCATCGAACGATCCGCGATTAACGACTTCCGAGCACAAGAGACTCGACGAGCGACCGTCTTTGGTAGCGATGGACGCGAGAGAAAGAGAGAGAACAACAACAACAACAACAAAAAGAAGAAGATAGATAAAAGATTCTCTCCAGAGTCCGGTTCCTTCGTGGTTCTCTATCTCTCGGGACAATCTATCGTTCGCAATCGCTCGTACCTTCCGGGCCGACATTTACGTGACGACGCTCCGGATGCACCTTGGCCCTACGAAATATGTGATAACGCCAGTAATACTAATTGCGAGGGCGACCTTTGCGTGATCCGACCGCGAGACCAGAGCCAACGCGAGCCGGTGCCGCGTGCCCGCGTTCCTTCTATCGTTTTGCAGAATTTATAGAATTTCTCCAGACGCGTCGTCTGCGGCAACACGACTTTCCGGCTCGAAGCTGTACCTTCAAGGTGTACGAACCGCGCGTGTCACCCGTCCCTCTTCGAAACCAGAAGCCCGCGCGGAGAGTCTCTTCTGCTTCGGTTATTGTTAGTCGTGGAATGTCGACGCTATTCCAGTGTTCCAGGCTGGTATCCTGAACGCTCGTAATCGGATGACGGCCGCGCGTCGCATACTCTAGGTACAGTTGAAAAACTGGAACAGATCGATTAATTTTCGTCGACGTATTGTGTCGTCCGGGACTCGGTGTCCGCGGTTCGTTCGCGGCCTCGAACGTTGTCGGTACACAACGATTAGAAGCGGCATTATCCCGAGCACCGAGCAAGCAGCGCGGCCGATCACGGAATCACGAGGAAACGCGATCCTCGAAGGACACGCCGCTCTCTTCTTTCTCCGCTTTCTCTATTATTCTAATATAATTCTATATTCGTTGATCGACGACTGTCGCCGACTTCGAGGAGCTTTCTTTTTCGCGGCCGCGACCTTACCCGCGATCACTCTCGTCCGATCGAGCAGGTCCGGGCCGCCAATCGATACAGACAATTAGTTTTTTTTTTCATCTATTAGCGTACTCGTTCGTTATAAACACCGCGTTCCCGTTTCGATATCGTTCGCCATCGATCGTACATCGCGGCGCCATCTCTTTTTCGTTGGGTTAGTGCTTTTTTTTTTCATTTCTGTTTTCTGTTTCCGAAGACGTAGCGTGCGTCCGGTCGATCGAATAAGTCATACAAGAAGAAAATAAGAAGACGAAGAATATAAGAAGAAGAGAAAGACGAAATCACGGTGGAGTAACATCGTGCAGAAAGAATATCGTGCTCGTTAAGCTAAGGTACGCGTATTCTTCGAAATTTTTTTTCAGCTTTTTCCCTTATTTTCTCGGCTTCCACGTTACCCAATCCCCCCCAACCCTGTCCTTCTCTGCCCAGCCCTGAATATCTCACTCGCTTGTCGTGCGTCGGGGTTCGACGAGCCACGGTTCTAACGCGCGTGATTTTTGCAGAACGGACGACCGCCCTTCGCGTAGAAGCTCTGCCCCTCAAGGTTCTTCCTGCACATCTGCAACAGAGAACAGAAAATCCGTCCTAGTACGTCCAAGCAATCCTTCGCTTAGAATCGCGCGCAGAACTTATGGTCGGGGACTTGGTACGAGATTATAGCGGAGCAGCGTAGTGGCGCACCCAGGATTTAATCTTAGGGGATGTGGGGGCTCGAGTTGGACAGAATCACCTTTTTTGTTTGCTAAAATATTTGTTAACGATAGCCGGGGCTATTATCACACAGTTTTATATGCTAAACATTTTCTGCTCCAAGCGCGGGGCCATTTGCTACTTCTGTTATATGTATAGCTAATCCGGCTCTGCACGTTAGAAACAGATGTTCTACGGATTAACTAATTTTTCAATGTTCTATTTCTTTTTTCGCAGGGAGGTCCAAGGGCCGCTAGCCACACCCCTGAGTACGCCACTGGAGCAGCGAGATCTGTGCGTTGATTTTTCTTATTATATGCACCCTACTTGAGGGGTAGACTCGTTCCTATTTATCAATAATGGAAGGATGGGGTTTTTCGGTAGTACAAGCGCTAGATAATAGATCAATCTAGGTCGTAGTCGCCCCCAAATTTCTTATCTTTACATTTACAAGGCGTAATTTGCATTATTCGCACTAGAAGTATGAAGCTGCGTATGTAGCTATTTTCATAAGCAGTGGCGAGTTACCTTGTGTGCAACTTGGGCAAACGCCCGGGGCCCCAAGCAAAAGAGGGCCCAGAAGACAAACTAAAATCCACATTCTACGTTTTTCCCTGGAAGCCCCGAAAGTCTACTTTGCTCAAGGCCTCAACTAGTTATAACGCGTTACTGGTCATAAGTCGAACAATGCAAATTACGACTCATAAACGTAAAAATAGGACTTTTAGGACTTAGATTGATCTTTTATCTAGAGCATTTGACTACCGAAAACCCCTATCTCTGCGTTATCAAGAAATAAGAAGGCGCAATCCTGAAATCAAATTGGTTTGATATTTCCGCGATGTTCACCTTGTCGCTATCCTCGATCTTCACCGCTCCACTATACTTGTACCCGTAGGATTTAAAACGTCTATCAATTGTCGAAAACGTAACGACAGTCCGTCGAAGAAAGTGAAAGAAACAGTGGTGGTTATCGGGCATATCGACGAGCCGTTTCTTCGACTTTCTTCCTGGTTTCGGATCGATCGGTTTATTTCGAGAAGCGTTCTCGCACTAATTGCGTACCGTGCAGTTGAAGCATTGGCTGTGGTAATTATTGTTCAGGGCCTCTACCCAGCGATCTCCAGCCTCGACGGGGAATCCGCACGCGAAACACTTTGTCGTGAACAGCTCGTTCCAATCTGCAACGAATGAAAACAGAAACGGGGAAGAAGAAACGTGATTATTCGTCGGTTAAGGGGACGGTAAACTAAAGTCTCGGTCTCTCGGTTTTAGGGTATCGAACGAACCGGCTTCGCAGTAAGGCAGTCCTTCTTCGAGGAAGAACGGGCTGTTGCCGAACAGTTTGCCGCAATACGAGCACTTGAAGCATTCAGGGTGGAAGTGTTTTCCAATCGCGTTCAGGCAGTCCTGGAACACCGAATATGTAAAGAATTGTTAGTTACTTTTTTTTTTATTAAGCATTTCAGATCTCAACTGAGATCTATATCTGTTGTACAAATGTAAATTACAGTAAATACATATTCATACATACATAGACAATATTAAATCAAATTAAATTCGTACTTTACAATTCTTTAGGAAATGAAATATATAAGAAGACAAGCTTTAATGTTGGGTCGGGCATCTAACATTTTTAAGCATAAGGCTAGCTGCAATTTAATTTTACACAGTTGATGAGTTAACTTAATCTTACATTCACTATACGTCACGCTATATATGCAGCTCACAATCTTTTAGGAAGAAACGAATTATCTTACATATAGTGTATGTAGGTCTATTACACGACATATTGTTAGTTACTTCATTACCATGAAGTTCCCACCTCACACTGTAATCTAACTGGTTTTCGGAAAATTAGTAAGAACAAAGAAGTTTGATAGCCATGAGAAAAAAAAAACAAATAAATCAATACCATGAAATGAAAAGAGGAACTAGGTGAAACTGAAAATTTTAGCGGTTTGGATTTGGGTGTTTGGATGGAGTACTCACGCCTTTGATCTTGTTGTTGCATTTGTTGCAGCTCGGGGCGATGAAACGTTCGAAACAGTACTCGCAGTAGAGTTGTCCCTTCTCCTCGACGAACCCGATGTCCTGAAGGGGTCGACGGCATTGCGTGTTCACACAGACAAAGTGTTCGGGACACCAGATCTGTCCCAGAGCGGTGATGAACGGCCCCCTAAGGACGCGCGACAAACGACATTACTTTTCGCGGTCGTTCTACGCGGATTTCGCGAGGTAAAGCAGATCCAAGCACAACGAAAACAACAATCGACAAACAAAACCAACAGAACATATTCTTTCCGTGATCGTGCGAACTCGAAACGGAAAACATTTAGCATGAAAGAGACATTCCCGTAATGATGCGAAATTTACTGTAAGTTTCGCGAATAAAAGAAGTACGTGTACTTCTTAGTGCCTTAGGGAAATTCAGGCAAGTTCGGTCGAGTGTCTCTGCTTTGTGTTATATCCCGTGTAAATCGATTGGATTACAAACCTTGTGCACTGTTTGTCGTTTTTACAGCAGACTGGTTTTACGAGGAGACCGTTCGACTTGCGATTAGTATTTTCCCCGTTAGCTGTTAACATCGTGCAAAGAGTAAACACTGTTAATCACATCGCAACAAAATCATACAGTTATCATGGATACATTTTAGTGTTGACTATACTCGTCGGAAACGGATTGCGATGTTCTATGGTCAATGTCTATTTCAATTTTACAGCCACGGTGCTTACTTTGCTTCCGTCGAGTATATTCGTCACTAGGGGAGACCGGGACAGGTCGATGCATGTGTGAGTTTCTCGTAAAAATTACGTAAAAAGGTCTAAAATATGCTTTCAACCTTTCTCTAATTAACAAACCTCAAATATCCATGCGTCCACTGTGATACAGTGACTCCCACTAATATTAGGACACTTTTAAAAAGACGACAGCGTTTTTAATATTGGACCATACGATTTGAAATTTTTCGGGAAGTTAGAACAATTGGTTTGCTGCACAACGTGACTAAAATTTTTGAAAAAACATTGCAAGTTGTCGGAATTGCAGAGAAAATACGAAATATTGCATTTTACAACTTTTTCACGTGGGCCTATATTGAAAATTTAAAAAATTCATTTCGTAGAGCTGTATGGTTGTTTCCTGTAGCAAACTAATTGCTTCCTCAAAAAAGTTCAAATCGTATAGTACAATATACAGGGTGTCCCAAAACTACCCTAGGAGCCGAAAATGGGAGGTTCCTTGGGTCATTTGGAGCGACATTTTCCTTAGCAAAAATGTTATCCGCGGCTTTGTTTAGGAGTTATTAACGAAAAACACGGACCAATCAGAGCGCGACCTAGACGCGAGTTGGCACAGACGGCCAATAGACAGTTGGCGCGCCGAGCCGATTTTGCCAACTCGCGTCTAGGTCGCGCTCTGATTGGTCCGTGTTTTTCGTTAATAACTCCTAAACAAAGCCGCGGATAACATTTTTGCTAAGGAAAATGTGGCTCCAAATGACCCAAGGAACCTCCCATTTTCGGCTCCTAGGGTAGTTTTGGGACACCCTGTATAAAAAGTTATCGTCTTCTTAAGTATCCGAATATTAATGGGAGTCACTGTCCACAGCGTCCAGTAAATTGCATTTTATCAACTCGTTCTGGTCTCCCCTGACAGTAATCAAGCACACGGATGCGTACTTAGAAAATTCAACGAAACAACCGTAGTATAATCTCGGTAAAACCAAAACAACACAGGAGCAAAACCGATGGAAATTCTCGGACGATCGCCAGAATTCCGATCTTCCGGTTTCATCTCGTCGTTTGTCCGACGACAGTTGACCGGGAGCTCTCTCGAGATGGATCGCGATCAAGTCGCGATCTTGAGAGCAAGAAACCAGCAAGGCAAAGAAACGGGCAGACAACACGAATAAACAACGAGCAAACAAAAAGAACAGAGGCGAGCAACGGACGAACAACAGGCACACAGGGAACAGGCGTAGTACCTGACGTAAGAGTTGCAATGAGCGCAGAGGGGCACTCGGGATCCTGGCCCACCGGCTTGATTCAGGATGCCTCGTCCGCGTTTCGGCGCGCTGCTGCCGGCGAACGTTCCGCTCTTGGACCCGGCACCACCGAG
Organism: Lasioglossum morio; assembly: GCA_916610235.2. Classification (NCBI taxonomy): domain Eukaryota; kingdom Metazoa; phylum Arthropoda; class Insecta; order Hymenoptera; family Halictidae; genus Lasioglossum; species Lasioglossum morio. The sequence goes on from OU744326.1 coordinate 24,819,954, forward strand.
GCCACCGACACCGGTACCTAGATCCGGGTGGGATGACAAATTTGGTGGGTCTACTAAACTTTGGGTATTTCTAGAGGGAGAACAGTGGACACCGTCCTGGCAGTCATTCTGGGTCTCGCATCGCTTCCCGGATTGACAGCGGGTGTTGATCGAACACTGGCTGCCCGACTGACAGCGGGTCTGGGTGGAGCAGTAAGAAGAGCTCTGGGTCTTGCAACAGTAGCTTTTCGTCTCGCTGCAGCTCTGTGTTTGTTTGCACGGGTCGGCTTGTGCCTGACACTGAGACTGCGGCTGAGCTTGGGGCTTGTACAGTTGAACGGTGGGTACTTTGTTGGCAGTTTTGCAGGTCAGTCGCGCGAGCTGCCCACTCAGGTTAGTGCGAGGCTTGTGGATTGGTTCGAAGGAGCTTCTCTGCGGGCAGGAAGCTGGAGCCGGAGCTGGAGCTGGAGTTGGATTCGGGTCTTCGTAGGGGAACGGGATCTGCGGGAAGGGAAGTTTCTTCAGCGAAGGGGGTAAACCAGGCTTGGTGCAGGGCGCGATGCAGACGGAGCCGTCCTCGCAAGGCGCCACGCAGACTCCGGAGTCCGGGCAGTTGGCGATTTCGTAATCGCAGACGGATTCGCGACCGCACTGTCCCGAAGGCTGTCCACAGGTGCCCGGACCGTCGAAGCAAGGAGACACGCACACTCCGGAGCGATCCGCGGTCGGAACCACGCAGACTCCTGACTTTTTGCAGCAGGTGTTCGGTCCTTCGCAAGGTACCACCACCACTCCAGCCTTGGTGCCCTTGTCGGAGTGCGCTTTGCAGGGCAAGACGGTCAGCCCGGTGTCTGGGCAAGGTTTCGAAGCTGGAGGAGTGCCGTAGCTGACGTGACGCACCTCCGTCGAGCTGGTGTAGACGGGCTGCGCCGAGCTGGCGGTTGTCTTCGAGGATAGAGGACACTGGAGCGAGGGCTTCGACGGACTGGTCCTACCTATCGCGCACACGCTCTCCGCTGGTTTCTGTTTCGGTTCCGGCAACGGCCTCGCCGGAGTTCTCTTCTCGCACCTCTCAAAGTCCTCGACGACCTCGAGCGATCGCTTCACCACCGCCTGCTTCTGCTCGCACGTCTCCTCGCTGGTCATCAGCCGTTTCTCCTGGAACTGTGCGTGGACCGCGTCCGTGGGTCCGCGATCCCGATCATCGGTCTGCTTCTCGTCGAAGTCCACCGTTTTCGTAGCCGCGTACTCCGCGTGTCTGTGACCCTCGTCGGTGTCCTCGTCGACCTTGTAAGAGACGCTCTTCTTCGTGGGGAAGTGCACCGCGGATCGCTTCGGCGGTGGATCCTCTCTGATCCGGGGGGCCTTTACGTAGCATGGAGGCGGCGTGGGTGGTCCCATGGCTGGGGACTTGCATCGTCCCGGTGTGGGGGTCGGTGTTCTGCTGGACGGTTGGTACGTGTGACTCTCCACCGCGGTCTTCCTCGTGGCCACCAGGTGCTTTTGGTAAATGGGGATGGTGTCTGGCTTTTTCAGAGCGGCGGTGATGCATTTGCTACTGGGTGTCGCTGGTCGAGGCGACACAGAGACGTCTCTGAGCTTGAAGTCGGGAGGCGGAGTCGGTAGAGGTCGAGGCTTCACCGGAGACGGAGGCGGTTGAGGGTCCCTTGGTCTGCCTTCTCCGTAGAGGATATCGGAGGGTGGAAGGTAGACGCTGCCCCTGTCGCTGTAGAGCGCAGGTGTCCCGGGTCTGCTTCCCACGTTCCTGTCTTCCGGTCCGATCTCTCTGCTGAGGGGAGTGTAGGATCGTTCGGGAGCGATCATCAACGCCTGTTGGAACGGCGAGATGGGTCTCACGTCCTCCTTCGGCGGAGGCTTCGGTTTACATCTACGGTCCAAGTATATAGTCTCCTCGGTGTAGACCTCTTTCACACTGGAAGACGTGCTGCAAGGTGTGAACGGTCGATCGGGCGCTGTGGTCAACGCGTTCACCATCTCGGACTTCCACTCTTTCGGCGTGGAGTTCTGTATGGCGGAATGGGGGATCGGTTTCGGACCTGTGTCAGTCTGTTTCACGAACTGCACGTGTTTCTTGTTGGTCTCCATCACCTCCGGCGTCGCCGCGTACTTGTTACAAACCTGTTTCGACCTGGACGTTTGCTGGTCGCGCAAACTCTGGTGAACCTCCACCTGCTCCCGCAGGCTCTTCTTCCGCTCGTCCTCGACGTCCTTCCTCCTGACGCGTTCCTGGACCAAAACCTCTTCAGTGATTTCTTCGTAAGTCTCCTTGATCAGCTTCTTCCGACCAGGCGTGTCGCTCTCTGCTTCCGTCACTCTCTCCTCGCGCACCACGGTTCTTCCCAGAGGCTGTTCTCGAACCTCTTCCACGATTTCCTCCTCGAAGGTGACGTGCCTGCTTCTTTCTTCCTCTTCCTCCTGTCTACGACGTTCTTCCTCCTCGCGTCTTCTCCTCTCCTCTTCCTCTCGCTTCTTCCTCTCCTCCTCTTCCTGCTTCCTTCTCTCTTCCTCCTCGGCCTCCCTCTTCATCTCCTCCTCCTCCCGCTTCGCCTTCTCAAGCATCTGCTGCACGTCCACCGCGGACGTCACGACCTCCTTGGACTCGACCACGGTCTTCTCCTCGGTCTCCTTCACCTCTCTGTCAACGTGGGTCGTGCTGGTTCTCGTGTAACTCTCGTCGGACTGTTCAATCATTGGAGTGCAAGGTCTCGCGGGTGATGGTCTTCTCGGTTCCACGGTCTTCTCGAAGGTCATCGTCTTCTTCACGTGCACCCCGTCGTGGTCTTCCTCCGAGGTCTCGGTGATGAAGTCGTGCTCCCCGCCGATGCCCTTCTCGTCGTCCTCTCCCGCGATCTCGTCGGCCGGTCTCAGATCGGTAACTTCCTTGTCGATCTCGGTGATCTCCTCTTTCGATTCCTCCTGCTTGATCGCCGGCTGCGTCGGCAGCGGAGGCTTGTCGCAGATGGTTTGCTCTCGTCGGCAGATTTTCGATGAGTACGAACGATGCTCCTCGCGGAACGGTTGGTTTCTCTCGCATATTCGTTCGCGCTGGCAGATCTCCTTCTGGTGGAACTGCTTGCAAACCTTGGCCGGTTCTGTCGCGTAGCTCTGCTCGTAGAGGTTGCCACCGGTGGAGACGGTGGCCGTCCACGGCTTCGGAATCGGTTGAGTGATCCTCGTCGGCGTCAACGATCTTCGGACGCTGTCGGTCGAGCTCGGTCTCGAGGTGATCTCAGTTCTGGATTGCCTGTCGGCGGAGGTCGACGAGGTCTCAACCAGCTCGACCTTCCTGTACATTGGTCCCGGACAGCTGATCTTATCCATCGGATCGTATTCGAAGCTACCCCAATGTCTGGTGACTCTCTCAACCTCTTGATCGGTGCTCTCCACCCTTTTCTTATTGTTCAGGGCTCGCTCGCAGGCCTCGATGCAGGCCTTCTTTTCTCTGACCGCCGGTTTACCCCTTCTGTCGAGGGCGGGATTCGGGTCGATGTACAATGGACTCGCGGTGGGATAGGTAATGTCCTCGATCGGTTTCGCCGGTGGCCACGAGCGGCTCTTCGACTTGACCGAGTCCGCTCGTTGATCGGTTTTCGTCTCCTCCTCGATCAGCTCGTAGTAATAGGACTTTTCAAGAGTTTCGGTTGTGTTTTCTGGGATTCGGACGTGACCCGTATGACAAGGATAGAGAAGGATTAAAGAGATAAGGAGAGAGAGAAAGACGGTGGATACGATCGAAAGCGGGAACATACAACGAACACGAACACAGAAACACAGAACAAGATTTTTGTAAGGCATGCGACACGTTTCGACGACAAGACAGGCGACGATAGATATATAACACAGGGCGTGTGTTTCGGGTCGAGACACAGGGGTGAGTTAGAAAGAACGAAAAAAAAAAAACAAAGAAATCAGCCGTGAGTAAGAAGCACATTGAGCGGCTCGTGCCCGCGATCCGTCGCGTCTAAATACGTTTAGATTCTTGTCGAGCTAAACGTCTGTTTGCGGAAATCGTGTTTCAGACTGGTGGGTCGCGGGCACGTCCAGGATGCCTAAATGAAAAGAAGCGCAACTTAACGAGAAAAGAGAGCGATTAACGGCGGTGAACGTCGCGGAGGTGAAATGGCTCTGTACGGACAGAAAGCGTCGGTGAAGCGGAAGCTCGTGGTCGACGGTCGATCGACGAACGCGTTTTCAGCAATGTTGGCAAAGCGTTACGAGTGAGCAGTCGGATTTTTGTTGATCGATCGCGGATACAACGATCAAACGTCCGATCGACGGGCAAAGTCCTTCGAGCCCCGATAAATCTGGCCACGAGCTCTCCGAGCGTTTTGCATCTCGACCCCGAGTTCCCCTCGAAAGCTCCAACGCGAGATACGAGGGAGGCAACGGCTTCAGATTCGCTTTTACGAATCGCTCGGTTTTCATTCGTGATATACAATCTCGGTTTCGGAGGAACTTGAAGACGTGTGCGTCGCGGTTGTCACATGAAATTGGAGAGAAGGAACAACATGTATCGAGCGAAGAGCTTGCTCGGCTTTGGCTGTCGCTTTATTTCGTAATTCCACTTCAAAATTTCTCAACACTCTTCGAGGAAACACTCGTCGATATGGTTCACGATGCTACCGATCCCGGAACACCGTGATTCGGCTGCAGCGGATAAATCGTTTCACGATGGAACTACCGACCGGTTCCCGATCGATCGTCTCTCTTCCAGATGCTGCTCGAAAGCGAATCTACAGTCGTTGCTTTCTTTTAACTGCTAGAACATTTGCAAATTCGAGATGTTCCCAAAAATTGTTTTTCATTAACTAATAGCTGACCTGACAGACGTTGTCCTGTTCAAATTTCAATTTTGTTTAAACATGTCGACCTGCTTTGATTTGTATCGTTTCAAAAAATATTGGTAAATATTTACAACAGGCCCACGTCCTCCGATTTTGATGAAATTTAAATATGTTATGCAGCAACACATTTTGAACAACTTTTTCCTTTTCCAATATAGGGGGGACGCTTTTAGTTTTCGAGATATTTCAATTTTTGTCTGTATTGAATTTTTCGTATTTCTACACGCTCCACGGCAACATAAGCCTGTCCCGGTGTGGCGTTTGTTTACGTTTTGACGCTGTAGAGCGTCAAAATTCAATACAGACAAAAATTGAAATATCTCGAAAACTAAAAGCGTCCCCCCTATATTGGAAAAGGAAAAAGTTGTTCAAAATGTCGAAATCTATAACATATTTAAATTTCATCAAGATCGGAAGACCTGTTGTAAATATTTACCAAATTATTATTTACGTAATGTAAATTCCTAAATTGGAATAGAAATAAACTAACTGGCGGATGTTGACTGCGACGTTCGTTTTTTTATTGTATTGAAATGTGATTCAAAAAGCACTGTTGGCTTCTCCCGAATTTTCCATTTTGCCGGGCAACAATTCCAATGTTTCTTTCCCTGAAACCTTATTCGGACTATTACGAACATTTAAGAAAACAAAAATTAGCCAAATCGGTCCAGCCGTACTCAAACGATGCGCCAACCAACGAACAGCATTTGATTATTATTTACATAGATTTCTCGAAATTTTTCTTCTACCTAGACAATGTTTTAATTGATGTATCCGTAAAATACTAGTAGAAGTGTCACTGTGAAATTATTTCGACAGAAGTTCGAACTTGCCTGGGTTCGAGTTGATCCGAGCGTTTAAAGTGATCTGGTTCGGAATCGAAAGCTACACGAGGTGGCCGATAAAACGAACGAATTTCTTGCGTGGAGAAAGAAACGTGAAACCGGTCGGTTCGAGCGGGCAGGTAATTCTGGCATCGAGGAACTCCCGAGACTCTGAAAGAACGGTTTTAAAAGGTTCGCGCACCGAATCACGATGTTCGAGACAGCGAGAGGGGAGATCGTGAACGTTGAATATAATAATTGTCATATATATAGATATAATCGGACATCGTTCGATTCGGCTGTCAGCACAAGGACGACGACGACGGCGCAGTCGAGAGCTACCGATTCATGCGAACGTGAGGGAGAAGGGTCTGGGTTTCGGGTTGAAAGATGGACCGGCTGAAAAAAGATAAGAAAAGAAAAAATTATGAACCAGGAAAGGTATGCTTTTCTGGTCGTAGCACGAGTTCGTGATTCCCAACTGTGCTTATGCTCGCGCGAGATCCGTGATCGTTACTAACATTGAGCGCGACGTTTCAGGTTCGTTCGTTCGTTGAAAACGCGAAAGCTCGACCAGCGAGACAAGAGAGAACGAGAGAACAGCGACGCGGGGGAAAAAAAAAAGGAAGAAAATACAAACACGCGCGGGTATTTTTACACCAAGTGTTTTCTCTCTCTGTGGTCGTTACGTAAGCTCTCGATGCGGGACACGACTACTCGTTCATTCGCTATCCGGGTCTCGATAGAATCGTCCCAATTTCGATCGGTCCGCATCATCGATACACGCGCCCGGTGTATAAATAATCGTCGATGAATACGTGCATCATCGGTTCCCCGATGAGTCGTGCGATCGAGTATGATGAGAATGACATGCGAGTGTGTGTGTCGCAGCTCTCAGAACCCGCCGTCGACACGTCGCGCGTCGCTCGTTGTGAGGAACGATGACCGGATGATGCGAGTGGCAAATTCCGTTATCAATTATGAGAGAGAGAGAGAGAGCTTGCAAACTTGTGGCAAAGTCTCGTCGAATGATCCAAAGCGGATCGTCCTCGTTGGATGTCTTGATGGGTGAACCGCGAAACGAGATCGATGACGAAGAGGGGGTTGCGAGTAGATGAAAAGAAAAAAAAAAGTATGCGAGGACGCAAGCCAAATGGAGCGTGTATTAGCCAAAGCTCGAAACTCGGTCAACAGGCACGAATCTATTCGCCATACCTGTGAAGGGTGTGCTTTTTGGCTTTGGCAGGGCGGAGATCAGACCTATTTGCAACAATCGAAGAGCAAAGTCAGGCCAAGGATAATAGGCTGGCTCGCCGTCAGGATTACACGATCGAGCGGAGATCGTTCCTCTAGATACCACGAAAAACTCAGTGTGCTCGCCGCGCTTGTCAACCGGCACGCGGATTTATTTTATACATTCCTGCGTCCCGAAAGACACTGGCGTGCCTAATTATCCTGCTGATTGATCGACAACCAATATTCGTGCATGTTCGAGACCAGGCACAAGCACCAAGTACATTGTCGTTCTACGAGCCGTTTAAACTAGATTCCGCGTGTACCGAGCCGCGGGAACCAACTCTTACGGTCCTCTCCGTACAGTAAAGTCGCGTTTACTGTCCAACAGCCTGTGTTCTGCACGGACAGTGATCGCATACCGACATTATTTTTTTTATGACTGCATCTATCGCGCCGACCGCGCAGAGAGTTCAAAAGAAAGCCGAACGTAGCGAACGACTGCTTGACAGTGGGTAGGCACCTGACAACTATCGCGTACGCGGTCCTTGACAAATATCGCGACTTTACTGAACCAAGCTTTCAGGTGCGAGCCCTGTCCTCTCGAAAAAGAAATCGTCCTGAAGCTGCACTGACAGTTCAAGTCCGTTCTCTACGAGTTGATACGGTAGACAACGAAACCGTGGAAGAAGTGCGTCAAGGGTGAACTTTTTATGCTCTAACGAAAGATTTATCTCCTTTTTCTTGCAACACGCATACTGCAATATAACCGCATCGCGTTGCATTTGCGCTGAGAACTCCTACCAGAAGTTACCGAATAATTATTCGAATTTCAATTATTCTTATTCAATAAACTTCTAATAGGAGTTTTCAGCGCAAATGCAGTGCGATGTGGTTGTGTTGTAGTATCTGTTTGCAAGAAAAGAAAGATAAATCTTACGGTGGAGCATGAAAAGTTCACCCTTGATGCAATTCTGATCCCCGGTAGGTGTGAACTTTGGACCCCCGTAGCACACAGTGGGTCAGTGGATAGAACGCGCGACTGCGACCAGGCGGTCTCGAGTTCGAATCCCCGCGCCCGGGCACCTCTTGAATTAATTCAATATGCTTTTTTAAAAAAACTGTGGTGCCCAAGGTGGTTCGGAACCCACCTTAAACTGTGTAGGTCCCGTCGTTTAATAACCATAGCAGTTGAAAAAGCGACGTAAAATAATCGAAACAAAGGACTTTGAACCCCGTTCTGCCCTAAACTACAAACAATTTCCGTAACACAGAAATTGCTTTCGACGAGCGATTTACTTTCTACAGGCCTATCTTCCGGAAAGCCTGAGAACAGTGGAAACCGTAGGACGTCCGACTTGAAAAATCATTTAGCAAAGCTTGTTCCTCGCGGGGAAGGATTCCTCTGGCGTCCGAGACGGATTCTCGTCGCGTCGACGAAGCGATCGACGAAGTTGCATAACGCAATTATGTAACTATTTGCGGCAAGAAACTTCCGATTTGATCGACGTCCGAGCTCTCGACGAGCGGAAACCGCGGTGAAAATCCGCGGCATTCTCCATGTCAGCGATTCGTTTCTCTCCGCGAAGAGAACTTACCAGTCACGGTCTGACTCTGAGGTCGCGGCAGAGTGCTGCTTCCCGAGTTGATCAGCGGAGGAGGTGAGGACAGATTCGATGGCAGAGTGCTCGATCCTCCGAACGGCTTCGGACCAATCAGGTTGTTGGAGGTTGGCGCCTGTGTGCGGTACAAAATATTTGGTTACTCGCTGCAAGCTCGACGTCTTCTTCGAGCGTTTTCGCATCGTCCGGTTTTCGCTGTCCGATCGACAAACGAACCGATTTCGACTTGCGTTACCCGTTCTTTTACCGTTTTTTTTACCCTCAGGTGATCGAGTCTACTTTTACCCGTACTATCAAAATCCTCATACAATTATTCAATTTCCAGCAATTAAATCAAAGGAACAGCTGTTACATTAGAAACATCAAAGAGACCTTTCGATACACTTGAAAAATTGTTAAATAAATCTGTAAGTCACATAGTAGGACAATCCGATGAGTCAAAATCAAAGAACTTTCGATAGAAATGAGGTAGAGCGATGAATTTTTTTTTTATTAAAGCTGACACTTTGCAGAATATGGAATAAATATGGAGATTGTGGTAGGAACGTTTTTTAACATTGAAAAAGTTCATTAAACTTGCACGATTTCAAGAAAATTGTGGTCTTTCCAATACCACGCGAGGAACAAATTTTTCTTTCACATTCTTTACATCATTTCCCATAGATTTTTTCACGCTGGTTTGAAACAAAGTGGAATTATTGTTAATAATTTACATTTTTATTTTTTCAAGGTTAAAAAACGTTCGTACCATAATTATTCCATATTCCGGAAGGTGTCAACTTTAATTTAAAAAGAATTTATATTCTCTATCTCATTTCTATCGAAAGTTCTTTGATTTTGATACAAAATTGATCGGTTTGTCACACTGTGTGTTGCCCTTAAGGGGATAGACTCCTTTCCAGGATTGCAAGGGCAATCCAGCAGGATGCACTTCCTCATTTCTCGATAATGCAAAGTCGCAGCTTTTGAAACTTTATAAAACTAACTACACGAGCTACCAAATAATGTAAATTACGTCTCGAAAACGTAAAAATAGGACTTTTGAGGGCGATCGCGGCGCAGATTGATCATTCATCCAGCGCTTTTGACTACTGAAAACCTCGATCCTTTTATCGAGAAGTGAGAACGCTTATCCCGCATCTTGCAATCCTCAAAACGTGAGCCTACCCCCTTAACCCTCACACGTTCCTCAGGGTGAAAATTCACCCATTCAATATTTTCACAAACTGTAAAATTATTCATCCTTTTATGCCTACATCGTGAGATGTATTTCTCTAAAATGTGACCCTACAAATGAAACATAATGTGTCGATTTAACTTGTAAATTGCAATAACTTCCCTATAAATCGGGAAGTTAAATACGAATGGGTGAATCGTTATCCCTAGTCTCTTTTATGCAGCTACTTTTAAGGAGCGTACGTCGGTTAAGCATACTGAATGTTACAGTTACAAAAACGTTCTGTCTTTCTCGGGTGAATACGGCAAAGTAGAGAACCGCGCGATGCGAAAACGCTCTCGGGCCTGACGACAGCGAGACCGTCGAAGACAAAAAGAAAAGAACAACGCATACTGTGTGCATCGCATTCCGACAGTGAAGAAAAAAAAGAAACACAAACACAAACGCGATTATTCGTTAGGCGGTTAATTAGTTTGAAACTAGGCGATTCTTCGCTCCGCTGCCTTGATAGTGCTTCGATGCGCGCACTGACACCATCGAGAGCATACCGCGCGCACTGGTCGATCCGTGAAAAATCGCGACGGTTTCGTGAATTCGGGTATTTATGGCTTCGGAGACGGCTGAACGATCGATCGGCGATCGGAGGAGCAGATTGAATTGGGCGCGAGATAGAACATACTTTTCCGGTGAACATAGTCTGGGTGTTCAAAGCAGCGGGACCGCGGTGCGCGCGATTGTCATCGGATCGGTAAGGACGTACCTTACGGAGTGTAAGGTTTCGAGTTGCGAGAGGCTTAAGACGGACCGGGCCGGGCCGCGTTGGGACATTACCTGGACTGATCGGAAACTGGGTGGTTCGACGGGCGATGTGCCAAGGCGGGTGGGCTGCAATGCATAAAACGACAGAACGATGTCACGTGGCGGTGGCAATTAAAAAGTGGGAGAGATTTCGAGGAGAAGCCGACCGCGCGACAACACGCACGCTCCTGATCGCGCCAGGCTAATTAGTCAGCCGCAACGATTCGAAAAATAGATGATTGACGCGATCAAGATTGCCAGCCGATGGACCGATTGCTGCGACGAGTCACCGAGAAGGAAGTCCGCGGATTCGAAGGACGACCCGGTCGAATATCATAACGATGACACTGATCAGAGAATCGCCTTGTCGCAATCATCCTCCCTTCGTCTTCCTCGAACTTGCTTCTCGTATATTCTTTCTTTCTATTTATCTGTCTGCCTGTCCGTTTGGCCCCGCGTTCTCGTTACGAGACGTGTCCGAACGAGATTAACCCTGGTACGCTCCTCGGGTGAAAATTGACCCATTTTATTACCACGTTTTTTATTAGCTCGCTTTCTTGTCTGTCTGTTTGTTCGGTACAAATCTTGCAATTGATTTTAAACTAACTAACCGATGAGCTAGAGACTTGAAACTTTCCATACAGTTTAGAATTGGATGTTCTGTTTACAGATACTGTATTATGTTTGATTTCTTTCTAAAATGTGTCATAACTTGGTGTCTAAAATATCATATTATATGTGAATCACGAGTCGATGACATTTCTTTTATTATAGTAACGTCATAAAAGGGCTTCTTATGTAAAAGGGCTTCAGTCCGTCTATAAAAAATAATAATAATAATAATAATAATAATAATATATAACATTGATTGAAGTGCAGAATAACAGGAAACTTGTCCAGAACCTTACTAGAGCAATATTCCAATTGCCATTGGTCATAGGTTGCTTAATAGCTGAACCCAATATTAGTGCTTGTATATATATATAATAGCCTTTTTAAATACATGTAACCTACGTGCCTAAGGATTTTTTATTTTTATATTGCAAATAATATTTTTATTATACCATATTATACAATATATATATTATACAATATACTCTGTACTAATACTGTGTTATGTAATACTCTGTACTAAGCATTATGTTGTAATAAGTCTCATATGAGATTTCCAAAATAAAAAAAAAAGTGTAGAATGAATATTGATAAAAAAACAGCTGAGGATCTTTCGTGTAACTATTTCCGAGGAGCGTATGAGGGTTAGATGTCTGTCGATATTGCTCGACGCGTATCAATTGGCCAACCGTGCGATCAGACACGTAAGCACCGGTGCTATGCAACATGGAATATCTATGTATACATCATCTATGTAGGTAGAAACGCGCGCGGGCAAATTCGTCTCGTTTCGGTTCGGAGGTCCGTAGGATTACAACGAAACGATTTGGCCAACCTCTGTGCAACCGGTCTGTATGGTGATCGTGCTCGTAAACGTTTTCGATTCCCAGTGGCACTCGCCGTTCGTGATGCAGCCGTTCCTATTCAGGGACGATACTTGAAGATTCGGGGATCCGTAATCTGGACTCGAGCGATTGTAAGCCTGGAAAAGCGATTAGTGCAAAAGCGGAGGCCACACACACACACACGCGCGCGCGCGAGGGGTTAACGCGCTAATGTATCCTTCTATGGCGATTCACTCGATCACTCGGGAATACTTTTGACTCGTTCGACGCGCGACGCTGGAACTTGTCTCGCAAACTTTTGCAGCAGCGTTTCAGGATTAAACTTCGCGTGAGTACACACAAGCTTCCGTTGATATAATCGAACCGTTCGCATGCCGGAACGATTAACCGTGTATACTGGTTCATCGATTTCCTCACTCTTTATTTTCTCGAGTCAATCGGTTTGGCAGACGAACGGCACGATCGTTCGTATGGTTTGAGGAAAGGTATTCGCACGGTGAGCTAATTATAAAGAGACTCGTATAACCGATACCGATGATGTAATATTTATTCGAATAGTCAAGGTAAGTCAGTGTAAATTGTTTTGTTCGTTTTATTTGATACAGTTCTATTAACCTTCGTTTCAATTCTGCCCGTTTTATTAGAACTTTTCAAAGATAAGAGATATCGGGATGAAATTTCCACTAAATATCATTAAAAAAATTATTCCTACCTACTATCGTAATAGACACATTCTTTGTAATCATTTTTCAATTAATTCTTTAATTTTTGTTATCTTAAAATAATATTAAAAATTGTTTCTCTGTCTGAATGGATAAAACGACGATGCGTCAAAACGTGAAAAGGAGATCCCACCTTAACGGTTCATTTTTCACAATATCTCAACAATTACATTGAATTCATTTAGTTTAACGTAATGTGATGTAAAGTAACTGATAAACACATTTTTTAAAATTTTAACTTATACCAATTTAAACAAAATAATTTAATCATTGTAATCAAAACTGTAGAGCTCATCACAAGGATTACTTCTTGAACTTCTCTAAACCGTACGAAGCCCGACGAAATTTTGTTTCAAACAAGGTTACGAACAAAGTAATTTTATAAAAATTGTATCGGATACAATTGTATACGACGAGTTTCTCTTTACAATTTCCTTGCCATACGAACACTTTTTCGAAGCAGCCAATTAGTTGTCCGAAATGGAAAGCTTGAAAACGAGGACCTTGGTGCGAAAACCGAGCAAGTCAATTCTTTTTAGCGTAATTCGACTCGTTGGAGTTTTACATATTCTAATGTATTCCTGATTGTATAATGGAGGAATTACACAATTCCCGGTTTTCGCATCGAGGTGTTCAATTGCAATTAATCTCGAATAGAATTTGTACAATCGTAATTTTCAAGCAAGGATAACGTGAGAGCGGTGCTCTGTGGTGAACACGATAAAAAGCGGGAGGGGGGGCACTTGGAATCTGGTAGTAAGAATACTGATGATACTCACAGAGAATGGCAGCGGCGAGGACGCGTGGTTGCTCAGGGGTGGAGACAGCGGGGCGTTCGCGAGCGCAGCGGAAATCGTGCTGGCAGGAGCCCTTCCGCCTCTGGAAATTTCATCAGATTTTTATTGGTGTTTGTCACGCGTTATTCCCATCGTTCTCCTCGCGTTCCGTTCCGTTCCGTTCCCGTGGAATTTCCGGCGAGTCTTTAATTGCCGAGCCGAACGGGCCCGCGTATACGTTCTCCACGGTTTGCTTATCTTCGTTAGGATTTCGCGAGCCAAGGGGTTATTGTTTCAGGCGTAGGATGGCGTATAGGCGAAGAAGTTCGAATACTCACGGCGGCACGGTGATTGGAACCATGCCAGCAGGTGCGTTTTGCCTGGCGACCAGTTTCGCGTGAATGTCGCAGTACAGTTTGTTGTTGATGTTGTAGTAGCCGACGTTCTTCAGGGAGGTGCCGCAGGTCGAGCATTTGAAGCACTCCACGTGTAGATTCTTCTCCTTGATTCTAACGAACACGCCCCTGCGAACCGGAAACAGACGGAGCACGTTCAGCGCGTCGCGTGTCTTTTCGCTGATTCGCGCGCTCGATCGGAGTGGACAGAGTGCCGTGAGCGTTTCGTCCAACGTAATGTGTTCGAGAATTTGCTCGCTGGAGAGATGAACTCGTCACCTCGACGACGGAGGCCGAGAATCACGCTACTTTGGCGTAGGTGGGCGTGAAACGATGCTGCGTAATGTAACACCCCCGGCAGAAGGATTTGATCGAAGATCTTCACGCTGTGTTCCGTGTACAGTAAAACCTCGAACACTGTCCGGGATCGTCGCCCTAAACGTTGTCGAGTGACTACTCACTCCACTGTCTTTTTAACCCTTTAGTGCCTAAAGGTACTTAAATGTCTTGCCGTTTATTTGTTGTTTTTATTTTTTAAAATTATGTATTTTATTTAGTTTAAATTTTCAGAATAAACTTTTTTATTTGTTTTTAATTACTGACGATACTTACAAGTAACTTAAAAAAAAACACGCGCAAATAACAAAAAAAATGTCAAATGGATTTTTGTAATTCTTTTGACAATACTATATAATAAATGAATTAAATAATGATTTAAATTTGATTTTTTTAGTTAAATACAAATTTGGGCACTAAGGGGTTAAGTCACACATTCTGTATTTCTCTATGATCGGCACTCTATTGAAGTCTCGCCCGGCGCGGTAGACGCAGTCAAAAAATAAAAAAATAAAGTGCAAACGCTGTTTGTCCAGAATACGGTTTGTTGGACAGTATTCGAGGTTTTATTGTACTATGTGAAAATTGTAAAAAGATTTCAAGAAAAAGGCTTTGGGCAACCTTTTCACAGTTGACAACCCTTCGTGAACGATTCGTTCGATCGAATCCTTGTTCCCAGGGGTGTGCGGTTTGATCTGAACGAAAGTGTTATCAGCAAGTGATCCGTGTTTCCCTTTGATCGTTTCAGACACAAAAACCCAGCGACGAGAAACGACCACACCGTTTCTCTCGATCGGCAAAAATCTATGGTCGTCTCGGTGAAAAAGAAAACGGTGCAAAAACGTGTCCACAGATATACAGTGTCCGGAAAAAAGTACAAAAAGCAATCACATCGACATATAATGTACAATATCAAAAAAAAAAGAAAAATACGACAAAAAATGATACTGGAAAAACAGTGAAAAGAAAAAAAGTACAAAAATGTCACAACACCGAAAGCACGCTCTACGTTTCGCTCCTGCTGGAGCATGTTCGACGAGTACTGCACCGAATGGTATACAAGATGCGATCTAGATGAGAGAATGAAAAGAATGAGAGAAGACTTCTCGCTGGATGAGATAGGCGAGAGAAGCTTGCACGAGTTGCGTGTGCGAATGAATCGGCGCACGGCTCCCGCGGGACGATGGAAATGATCGAGATCCACTATTCGGGATCAGGATTGGTCTTGTTCGATGGGGATATCGAGACGGGGAGCCGTCCTTCGCCGAAGAAGCGATACCGACGACAGAGGCGACAGAGAGGTTTGGTGCTTCGACGCAAAAAAACACAGCAGGAAAAACGTGCAACAACGCGCTCAGAGATACACACACCGGCAATCCCCATTCTCGATCGACAGAGCACTCCTGACACCGACTCGGTCGATCGATCTACGGTCGCTCGATCAAGGGATGTGCGAGATGCGCGCTACCACGACCATCGAGCAATCCTGCCGGCCACGATACCGCTAGGAACGAGATCATCCGCAATTTTCAATACTTGTACATTCGAAGCCACCCAAAATTTTGAAGAGAACCAGACTATTCGTTGCAGTAACGCAGAATCGTTGTTGGATGGACTAAATATCTGAATTGTACTTACTAATCATTTTACATTTTACAGTGGCAAGGGAAAGATTGTCTGGTTCTCAACACTCGGGGCCACCCTAAGGATTGAAGAGAACCAGACTATCGGTTGAACTAATGCAAAATCATTGCCGAACAGGCTAATTAAATATCTGAATTGTATCTGTTACTCGTTAATTTCTTATACTTGTACGAGTTTACAGTGGAAAGGCAAACATTGTCTGGTTCTCATCATTCGGAGCCACCAAAAATTTTGAAGAGAACCAGACTATTGGTTGCAATAACACAAAATCGTTGTTGGACGGACTAAATATGTGAATTGTACTTACTAATCATGAAGATCTTGCACTTGTATGATTTTACAGTGGCAAAGGAAAGATTGTCTGGTTCTCAACACTCGGGGCCACCCTAAGGGTTGAAGAGAACCAGACTATCGGTTGCACTAATGCAAAATCATTGCCGAACAGGTTAATTAAATATTTGAATTGTACTTGTTAAACATTAATTCATTGCACTTGTACGATTTTACAGTGGCAAGGCAAACATTGTCTGGTTCTCATCTCGCGAAGCTACCCTAAGGGTTGAAGAGAACCAGACTATTGGTTGCAATAACGCAAAATCGTTGTTGGACAGGCTAAATATCTAAATTGTACTTGTTAATCATTAATTCCTTGCACTTGTACGATTTTACAATGACAAGCATTGTCTGGTTCTAAAGATCTCGAAGCGGCGAGCTCGTTCCCACCCACGCAGTGATGATCGTTTCGGTGTACGTTCGTTTACGACGGACACAGTTGACAGAAGCGGCGGATAGAATCCTCGACAAAAGCTACAGATATTTTCGGTCGATCAACGACCGGGGTGCAAAAAAAGATTGGGCGGGTGGGGGCTGCGAGAGGAGAGAAGATGCGGAGAGAGAGAGAGAGAGAGAGAGAGATTTCACGTGGAAAATAGTTACACGATCACTCGGTCACAGTTGCTACAACGGACGATCGACGTATCCGAAGACGGAGAGGAGTCCTGTCGTTGCGGCGCACGTATCCACGAATTTTCATTGGAATGGAAGGCCGGAGTGCCGTGTAGTGCATGGAATAGAGGCGTGGGTGACCTCGGCGAGGTGGCCCTGCCGCCAACCGCGTGGCTCACCGACGAGTAAAACTCTGTTCTCGGATGAACTACGACATGGAAGTAGAGAAACCGATCTGTGACTCGACTGGACACCGGCTGGGGACCTCTTAATAAACGCAAGAGAGAGCAACCAGCTATCCCCGAACGGGAACGGTCTCTGTCATCTGTTGCCCAACGCGCGAGCGGATTCGCTCGGCCGAACCGGACCTTTATCAACCCGGTCTTTATCATCGATCAACGCTAAACCTACCACTGCCGGTCAAACGATCGGTTCTATACATTTCATTTTATAATTATTGAAATTATGAAGTTGCATACATGGAAATTGATTCTAAAACGGGCCCTACACTTTCAGTCGGAATGACGTTCAAGTCGAACATTGACATTCTGATTGATCGTGTAAGGTTAATACTGACGGAATTCAGTATGGAAGATCAGGGTGACAATCTGACTTTATCAATCAGACTGTCATTCCTGATTGACCATGTAGGGCTAACTTATAAACTTCTTTCATCCAAGCACATATTGAGCAGTAGCGGATCTAATATAGCGGGACACCATAGTACCCCGAATTTCAAAAAAATTTATTTGATGTGTAACGGTATGAAATGTTTCATTACTTCTCTTCTTTGTCAATAAGTTTTGGGGAGTTTTCTTGCAACTTCTAACTTGAGTTTCAGGACCCCAAAATTTTTACCGCTTGTGCCCTCCACTTGACTTGAGCCGCCACTGACATTGAGATAAAAATTGCGCAAGATCTAACAAATCTAATAGAGCTATGTCATTTTTACAAGCTGAAATATTTGAATCCTTTGTAGAGCTCGGTAGGTTTAGTGTTAAATTCACCGACAGATGTGGATCTTCTCGATCCGATTCGGGCCGAAGGATCCCCGCCGCGCGTGGAAGGGAGGGAGTCGCCACCTTGCTGTTCAAGGATCCGAAGGGAAAACGCTCCTGCCTCGTATTTCTCTCGATGGCTGCAAGAAACAATGTAACGGGCCGAGAACGTTTTTCCGGCAGCTCGGCGCGTCAACTTACACGATGAGCCTTTCGCATTCGGCACAAATGTTCTGTCCAGGTGGAAGGCTCGATTGCGGCGTCGAGGGCTGTTGGTGTTGTTGCTGCTGGTGTTGTTGCTGCGGTTGTTGTTGCTGGTACTGCTTGGTTTCCGGCGAAGACACCGGCCTCAGTCCCGCCAGGGCCGGCGACGACGGCGTAATCACGCCGCTCTGTGCAGTGGGCTCCGCTATTTCGCAAAGAAGTTATCGTACCGGCAGGCACCAGACTGGCGTTTTGTCGAGCCAGCTGATCCACGGAAAAAATCACTGGAGAACGATCACCTCGCCGTTTAATGTTTTTTTTTTATTTCACGGATCGAGACATCCGTTACGGCGCCGCAGAGCATTGTCTTAATTACCGGCTTCCGGCCGAGAATCGCTCTCGTGGATCATTCCCTTCGGCTGGTGCTACATTTTTAAGCGAATCCGACAGCGAGGAGAACTCTCCGGTGATTCTTTTATCTACGTTTACGCAAAACACTGAACGGAGTACAATGGTGCCTCGATGACTGCCGCGTTTTAATCCCACCGTCTTTGGCTTCTGAGAATTTAAAAGAGCCTCTTAATAGGCTCTCTAATCACTGCGCCGTGTCTGGAGGAGGCTTGATCATTTTTTTCGTAACGGTACTCTCGAATGAAGATGTTAGAGCGTATCGCACGAGACGCTTCGTTGCTTTAAGATCCTCTTAGCTATTCATCTCTGGTTTCGAGCACCTTCGTCTATGAGGTTTGCATTGATTGTTACACACAGGAGGTACATCGAAATTCGTTTCTTCTTTTAGTCATTCTATTAGAGCTGAAACTAGTACTCTGATGTCCTCAAATCTTTTTAATATTTGCTTTACATTGCGCGTATCAATGCATATCAATCGTGCGTATTAACCCTTCGCTGCATAGTGTATCATATCTGATACAGTTAACGAATCTGGTATATTGTAAACTAAGAATGTGTTTTCTTACTATGTTTATTTATATTTATTTTTCTGAAAATGTTGTTTTAATCTTTTGTTATATTTTTTCCGAAAATAACACACAACAACTGACCTTCTTTCAATTTTTTCATCCCAATTAACCCTTTGCACTCGCAGCTATTTTAACTCGAAAATTAAACGTTTCTTCTGAACTACAATATTTCCATTCTCTATGATTTTTTAAATTTGATAAATATGAAATTGATATAATACCTCATACAATATTTAAATGTATAGTAATTGGTTAGATACCGGTATATCTGATAGTGTAAACAATTATTTAAATAATAGTACAGCAATTTTTAGTGGCGCCTTAGAGGCGCCACTCGAGTGCTAAGGGTTAAAAAAAGCATGCAGTGAAGGGTTAACAAATAAATCATAGTGCAAAGAGTTGAAGACTATGTACACCCCTTGCTGTTTCTCGCTGTATCAACTCCTTAAATGTTAGGAAGATGTGAAAAACCGCGCGACAGTAACCGAGGCAGCCTTGTAGATATGTACAAGTGGAAGTTCGTCGTCGTCGATCGGCTACTAACCAGGCTCGGGAGTCTTTGGTTCTTTGTCCGCTTCCTGGACCATCTTGAACACCTCGCTGTTCTCGGCGTTGTAGTTCTTCTCGTTCTTTTTGAAGTTCACCCTGCGAAAGTGAAAGAGTGTCGGTTTAACGAATGATATCTCTCGATGTTCGCAGCAAGGAAAAGAGATCTTACCCGAGGACACCTCCAGCCAGGACCTCCGCCTGCGCGGAAAGCGTCTCCGCGATGGTTTCCTCGCTGTAGATCCCCACAGGGCTGTTGTACTGTTTATTCACGATGGACTTGATGGAACCGTCGCCCGTTCCATTCAGCTGCAAAAAGAGCAATCCTTGAAAACACCTTGGCTGAGGATTTGTACTGTTGGGTAAGCTTGATAGCGACGAATCTTTTTTTTTAAGTGAGGAAATGCTATTACGCACACCATTTCGTCTTTTTAAGAGTGTCCGAATATTAGTGGGAGTCACTGTACCTCCGCTGGCCCGCTTTCCACATTCAGCGGAGGTACTTAGCGATGGATGATCTATGACTTCGAAAGTTACTGCGCCAACTAGAAACTCAATATTTCTGGTTTTCAGGAAAATGGAAAGACCGAGTCGAAATGGTCCTTCTCGAATCCGAGAGGAAGATGCGCGAGAAATAGAAAGAATTTGGAGCGAGGCTGAGATTCCGCGATCCGTTTAGATAATTGACACTAACGAATGGTTTTGGACTGAAGTTGTGGCCGCTGCCGATGTGCGATCCGTCCTGTTTCTTCGCTGCCAACGACGTCTTCGTAACTGGAGTAATGTTGCCCATCGAGGTGGGCGATGGCGACGGCATGCTGGAGCCTAGAGGCGTCACGTGCGGCTTCCATGTTCCTCCTCCTCTGTCGGCGTAAAGGTAAATTCGAATTCATTATTATCCTATTCGTAGAAAATCGTCAAACGAAAGGGTCGTGACCGTAAACTCAAATCTACGGACTGTACAGTTGTAGAAGGATGCGATATGAAATACAATCGTCAAACGAAAGGATAACTATCGAAGATCAATCTTACAAACTCTGTAGTCATATTGTTAGAAGGAAGCAACGTTAAATTAACCCTTTGCACTCGGAGTTATTTTAACTCGAAAATTAAACGTTTCTTCTGACCTACAATATTTCCATTCTCTATGATTTTTAAAATTTGATAAATATGAAATTGATATAATACCTCATACAATACTTAAATGTGTAGTAATTGGTTAGATATCAACATATCTGATAGTGTAAACAATTATTTAAATAATAGTACAGCAATTTTTAGTGGCGCCTCAGAGGCGCCACTCGAGTGCTAAGGGTTAAAGTTTATAAACGGTATAGTCCTCGTCGATAATCGCCGAGCGACCTCGCGATTAGGATCGCTGCCATAAACTCAAATCTACAGGCTCTATAGTTGCAGAAGGATGCGATTTGAAGTTCCAGTGGCGCATCCAGGGGGGGGGGGGGAGTCAGGGGGCTAAGTCCCCCCCAAGAAAAGGAAATAAAACAATGGAAAATTAGCTAAACCGTAGAATAGCTGCTTCCTCTCCGATTTCGATGGTTTTTGGATATGTTATATGTAAAACTAGACATTTTGAACAACTTTCCCCTATATATATATATATATATATATATATATAAGAAAATATGTGTGGCTACCGTTGACAGATATTTTTGCTAAAAAAAAGGTTATTTTGTTCAACTCGCCCCCCCCCAAGATTAAATCCTGGGTGCGCCACTGTGAAGTTCAATCGTCAAACGAAAGGATAACTACCTTAGATCAATCTTACAAACTCTGTAGTCTTAGAAGAATGCAACGTTAAACTCAATTTTATAAACGACGTAGTCCTCGTCGATAATCGCCGAGTGAAAGTGTCCCGACCGTGAATTCACCATCGCAGACTCCGTAATGCTTCTCCTTAGCAATCGTCAAGGTAAAGGGTCACGATGCGGGAGCAAAAAGGTGGGGGAAGAAGAACGTTAACGGCGTCTTCTTCTTGGGCCGAGCAAGTTTATTCTGGATAATCGTTCGAGGTAATGGGACGCGATATTAAATCGAATTTCATAGACTCTCCGCAGCCCTTGGTCATTGATATAATCGTCGGAGTGAAAGGATCGCGCGCGACCGTAAATTCAATTTCGTAGACACCGCGCGATACTTCTCGTTAGTGATCGTCAAGGTAAAGGGTCGCGACAGGGGCAAAAAGGGGGAGGAATGTTAATGGTGTCTACCTCTGTACGGTGATCTCGAAATTGTTGCCGGCTCTGACGATCACGTCCTGCGCGTCCTTGTGCCTCAGGTTGTACATTTCGGTGCTGTTCACCCTGATAACTGCGTCGCCGGCCTTCAAGCCAGCTGCTTCCGCCGGTGAGCCGCTATTCACCTGAAACGCGTAATATCCTCTTAACGATCACGGCTAAAATTACGCTCGAAAATTCCGGCGTACTCGCGTTTACAAGAACGGCTTTTCTGACCTCCTAGAAGTTAGCCCCCCACTTGTTGAATTAAACAATTTCAACAGTTGTGCTGAATTGTGCTATGTTTGTGCTATATCGTGCTCGCATATTATAACTATAATATGAAAAATAAGATGAAAAATTGAGAAAATCGATTTTTTTAATAGACCCCCACTTTTCATTTTTTTCAATTTTCTCAATTGTGCTAAGTTGTGCTAGGTTGTGCTAAGTGGGGGGCTACTAAAAAATTCGATTTTCTCAATTTTTCATCTTATTTTTCATATTACAGTTATAATATTCGAGCACAATATAGCACAATTCAGCACAACTGTTGAAATGGTTTAATTCAACAAGTGGGGGGCTAACTTCTAGCAGGCCTTTTCTGCGCGTTCTCGTGGACGCGAGAAAACATCGAGGACGCGACGACGATTTGGATCTCGTGCAACCCGGATGATCCAAGATCCAGCAGCGTTCGAATCCGTCATCGACGCGCGTCTATTTTTGCGGGACACGCGGCTCGACCAGGAAAGACTCCTCGCCTCTCCAGAGTCCAGGCTTCGGACACTATATTTAAGTACGCGCGCAATGCTACACCTCGAGGATAGATCGTTCTTGCTACCTCGAACGATCCTCTCGGTGTATTCTTCACCGATCATTCTAGATCCTTCAAACTAGCTAAATGAAATTAACACGCTCGACCCCGAGCTCGCAACTCAATCAGTCCATGAAATGTTAATGCTAGCTTTGTTCGCTATCGCTATTATCGTACATTTTGTTATCGACTAGCTGATCATGCTGACGTTGTCCTGTCCAAACTTCAATTCTGTTTCTGATCAACATCCATCGTTTGAATCGTGAGTTATGATCTTGAGTTCATACAAAAATCCCGTAGAAAAAAGCACTTTCATTTTCTCCCGAATTTTTTCGTTTCCTAAAAACCTTTTTCACTGTCCCTTATCGATTCCACGATTTTTCGGAATTAACCCTGATACGTTTCTCAGGATGAGAACTCACCCATTTACTATTTTTTCATGCTATAAAATGATTGATCCCTCATTATCTGTGTTGTAAGACGTATTTTTCTAAAATCTGACGTGATAAATCTTTCTCTCTCTATCCCTCTCTCCTTTTCTATCTTTTCAAAGCACTTCATCGATTTTTTCAAAAATCCCAACGATTTTTCACTGTCCCTTATCGGTTCCACGATTTTTCCGAATTAACCCTGATACGTTCCTCAGGGTGAAAATTCACCCATTTAATATCTTTGCATACTATAAAATGATTGGTCCCTATTTATCTGTGTTGCGAGACGTAATTTCTCTAAAATGTGACGTGATAAATGAAGCAGATTTCATCAATTTAAAGTGTCAAGCAAAAATGAGTGAGAAAGTATGATAGAATCTTTCACACAACTATTTCTGAGGAGTGTATGAGGCTTAAAGCAAATTATCCAAATGGGTCCAGCCGTTCTCAAGTGATGAGCTTACCAGCGAACAGCGTTTAATTTTATTTATATACAGGGTGTTCGACTACAGGTAGGAGAAATTTTGGAGGGTGGTTCCTGACGATAATATAAGACGAAAATGAAAAATAAAAAAATTGCGATTTCGACTTCGTTAATTAGCTATTAACAATTAAAAGTCCGCCTAAAATGCGGCAACGTTTTCGACAGAGGTGTACGTTGCGTACGTCACACAGGCGCGCGACAGTTATTTATCAAGTGACAGTTGCATGCATACCTTTATACCTTAGTTGCCGCAGTTTAGGTAGATTTTTAATTGTTAATAGCTAATTAACGAAGCCGAAATCGCAATTCTTTTATTCTTCATTTTCGTCTTAAATTATTATCAGGAACCACCCCCTAAAATTTCTCCCACCTGTAGGCGAACACCCTGTAGATTTCCAGCAGAGAAAATCAATTGTTTTCAAGAGACTGCAAGAGATCTAGGAATCGAACGCGTAGATTGGTGCCCGCGTGGAACGACTACGGTAGCGCGGAGCTGCCGATCGGTGCGACTTGTCGCGAAGCTTTATCTTTTCTCGCGTTGCGCTCGCGCAACAGACGCCGCGGCCGGCCGGCAATTAAGGAAACGGATTACTTCGCGTGATCAACTGGTCGCCGTAAATCATCGTAATTTATCGCGCGTTACACCTCGCAGCGTTACAGCCGCGTGATTGCGCGCGAGGTTAATTACGCTATTAATATGTTTGGTAAACGGCGCGAGATCGATGGCGAGCAGGGACGGGGGACTCTTCTTCGCGATCCCGCAGATTGCCGGGTTCGATCCAGCCGGGACAAAAGAGAACGCCAAGTAAAACTCATTAAGGTAACCACCCGCGGCTAGATCATGCCAGAGCTTTTATATCCTCTCGGTTTAGCCGACGGATTCGGGGACAATTAATAGATCCAGCAAGATCGAGAACCAGCCTCGGCCCCCTTCTATAAATACGACCGGTGATTTATTACCGGTATTTTTATATCGAGAGAGATTTCCAACGACAAGGAGCCATGCTCGGCTGCCCCGACCACTTCAACAACCGTGCACAGGCGCCGAATCATTTTTCCAGCGGCCTGGCGCGCCGGAATGTAGGTCGATGCCCCAGGATCGCGCACAGACCAAAACCTTTCCGATTATGGGGGTACCGTACCCATGGATCTTACTAGCATATTACTAGAATATTACTAGAAAAAACAAGTGAAAACAGTGTTTGCGGGAAAATATTTTTTATCCTCATATGAGGATATTACGAGTTGCATGAATGTTCTTTTGACAGAGGAAGGTTGATCGCAGGTCACTCAGCTCATGATTTAACGAGATTATGTTTATATCTAATAATATGAACGTCCAACGTAGCGGAAACAAATGAAGAAAAATTCCGCAGATTCTAATGTATTTTTCTAATACAAAACAATTTTTTTTACTTAAATCATCAGCTGAGCGACCTGCGATCAACCTTCCTCTTTACAATGAGCCCTCACACAGCTCGTAATATGCTCATATGAGGATATTACGAGCTGCATGAAGGTTCTTTTGACAGAGGAAGGTTCATCGCAGGTCGCTCAGCTCATGATTTAACGAGATTATGTTTATATCTAATAATATGAACGTCCAACGTAGGGGAAACAAATGAAGAAAAATTCCGCAGATTCTATTGTATTTTTCTAATACAAAACGATTTTTTATACTTAAATCATGAGCAGAGCGACCTGCGATCAACCTTCCTCTTTACAATGAGCCCTCACACAGCTCGTAATATGCTCATATGAGGATATTACGAGCTGCATGAAGGTTCTTTTGACAGAGGAAGGTTCATCGCAGATCGCTCAGCTCATGATTTAACGAGATTATGTTTATATCTAATAATATGAGCGTCCAAAGTAGGGGAAACAAATGAAGAAAAATTCCGCAGATTCTAATGTATTTTTCTAATACAAAACGATTTTTTTTACTTAAATCATGAGCAGAGCGACCCGCGATCAACCTTCCTCTTTACAATGAGTCCTCACACAGCTCGTAATATGCTCATATGAGGACATTACGAGTTGCATGAATGTTCTTTTGACAGAGGAAGGTTGATCGCAGGTCGCTCAGCTCATGATTTTGTTAGATTATGTTTATATCTAATAATATGAGCGTCCAAAGTAGGGGAAACAAATGAAGAAAAATTCCGCAGATTCTAATGTATTTTTCTAATACAAAACGATTTTTTATACTTAAATCATGAACAGAGCGACCTGCGATCAACCTTCCACTTTACAATGAGCCCTCACACAGCTCGTAATATGCTCATATGAGGACATTACGAGCTGCATGAAGGTTCTTTTGACAGAGGAAGGTTCATCGCAGGTCGCTCAGCTCATGATTTAACGAGATTATGTTTATATCTAATAATATGAACGTCCAACGTAGGGGAAACAAATGAAGAAAAATTCCGCAGATTCTATTGTATTTTTCTAATACAAAACGATTTTTTATACTTAAATCATGAGCAGAGCGACCTGCGATCAACCTTCCTCTTTACAATGAGCCCTCACACAGCTCGTAATATGCTCATATGAGGATATTACGAGCTGCATGAAGGTTCTTTTGACAGAGGAAGGTTCATCGCAGATCGCTCAGCTCATGATTTAACGAGATTATGTTTATATCTAATAATATGAGCGTCCAAAGTAGGGGAAACAAATGAAGAAAAATTCCGCAGATTGTAATGTATTTTTCTAATACAAAACGATTTTTTATACTTAAATCATGAGCAGAGCGACCTGCGATCAACCTTCCACTTTACAATGAGCCCTCACACAGCTCGTAATATCCTCATATGAGGATAAAAAATGTTTTCCTGCAAACACTGTTTTCACTTGTTTTTTTCTAGTAATATTCTAGTAATATGCTAGTAATATCGATGGGTACGGTACCTCGGAGGATCTCTCTTCAGACACAGAGGGTAGCGTCTGGTTAATGCTGGCTTTAACCCCTTGCGGTCCCCATTTGTTTCACCATTTGCTTCACTCTCAATCATTTGCAGTCGAAGGCCAGCTACACACATCCATTTTTCTAACGTGCGCACTGGCGCGTTATAACTAGTTGGGGCCTTGAGGAAAGTAGAATTTCGGAGCCCCAACTCAAACTAAAATAACTTTCGCGTTGGAGAAAATAAAACAACTGTAAGTTCGAAGCTAGAATTGTTAGAAATATTGTTAAAATTACGCAATTCAGACGCAATAATGATTCTTTGAAAAAGATCCACATCGGGATCGAAACGTTAGAAACATGTAATAATTGCACATTTGTTGTTTTTCTGAAAATGATCGAACCTGGCGCTGATAACATTTAAAATTTTAATTGTTAAAATTACCTCAATATTTGGTCGACGCGGTAGACGCAGTCATAAAAAAATAATGTCAATATGCGGTATATACTGTCTGCTTGACAAGAATCGCGAGTTTAGTGTATTATAAATTTTCCCAAATTAGATTTTGATTTTGAAATTTTTTATGATAGAAACGCCACTGAACGCGCGGCACCGGATTCGCGGTAAATACAGCATTGCGGCGCCGCAACTATGGGACTCAAACATTTGCAGCGTCTAATTCAACAAATCCATACTTTTTCCAACCGCAATTCCAGTATCGCACGGTCTCCACACGTTAGAAAAACGGATTTGTATAGCGGGCCTCGTATACAAAGTTTCGAACTTACAATTGTGCTGCACAAGAGATCGACACAACACTAGCCGAACCAAAAAGCAACATCGAATCAGACGCGACACGGGACCGCAAAGGATTCGTCTGCCGCTGTAAATTTTCGTCGGATCCTCGGAATCAGGCCAGAGGGTGAGTCGTAAGTTGTCCGGTTCGATTCGCTTGCTCGGCCGCCTCCAGAAATAGGAAGCAGCCGTGGCATCACCTGTGCCACCTCCCAACGATACGTCTCACAATCTCTTACCGGTCTCTGACGAGGACGAAACAATCGTAGAAACCGTTTACACCGTGGTCAGCGGAAAATCCGAGAACTCGGAACCCATTCGGTCGATGAGCTACGAACCTCTGACCAGCCGGAGGACGGGGCTTGTCCCTAGGTCCGCGACCACGTAGGACGTAAGTCAGGGTTAACTTGGTGGGCACCGTGAAAGCCTGCCTCTAAAAATAGTCCTGGACCGGTCTAAAAATAAGCGACTCACACGTACAAGCGGCCGCGGCCACACGCACGGCCGTCGTCGCGACGTACACCTCGAACCGCGAGGTTCAGACCGACAGATAGAATGCACTATGCACCCACCAAGGTGCAGCGCGTATAGTCTTCAGCGTATGACATATCTGGCCGGCCGTTTTCATTCCGCGCTCTCTGACCGTGCCCGCCGTGAACCGCGATGAATGAACGAGAGTACGCGCTCTCTCTCTCTCTCTCTGCCCGTACTCTGCACGCGTACTCGTCGACGTACGCGTGTTCCGAGCGAGTACACGATGTCTCGCGGTTCGGCGCGCGCCTCGCGTAATAATAGCGTAAGGGTACGTTTATGTCGGAGCCGCGATAGAACCTATAACGTCGATCCGACTGCCGGCACAACATACTCGGAAATATCTTCTTCTGGACCGTTTACGGAGGAGCTTTGCGATAATAGTAGAGCTTATTAATTCTCTATACAGTAAAAATCACGACTGCTCTCCTGTAACCACAGAAATCATTGAAAACCCCGTTATTTACCACATTTTATTTCTATATTAACACATTACCTGGCTGGAGAAGTTGAGGAAAAAAAGAGAAAAGAGAGCATAAACAAACCAAAGAGAATACCAAAGAGTATAACAAACAAAAAATGCAAAAATTAGGGAATGGGGAGGGAAGCATTAAGTATAGAATTAAGCGGGTTAGTGATAATTAGGATACGAAAAGAGTAAAACAGGGTAGGAATGTGTGAGATACAGAAATGAATGAGAAAAGGTATGGAACGAATGTGTGAAATAAGATAGTTGTGTATAAATAGGTTAATGTAAACCAAGTCCAATTTTTCTTAGCTGTAAGGCTGAAAATAAAGCAATATCTATCTATTAACACATTACCGACCGGTGATTATTGCATATTTTTGAAAAATGTATGGTACATGGGTAAATTTTCATTTAGCATTTAGTATGAACTAAGTCACCCTCAATAACGTCGTTTAATAGTTTCATTTAAGATTGCAGTGTCAAAGAAAATTTCTATGCTTTTCTTTGGTACAGCAGAATTATTGAAAATCCTATTAATAGGCTTCTGTCGGTAAAGTGTTAAATAATAATGGTAATCTTGGACCACCGGTTGCGTACAGCCAACTAGATTCAAATTCAAGAACGATTTGTTATTTTTCATTATGTTTATTGAGGCACCAATAGTTTATATAATACGAATTGTATTCGTGACTATCTCCACGTGCAATAACAAATCCTGGTTGATTATTAACGTAATGAAATTTTCAATCGCCAAGGTGGTCTCAGATGTTTCAAAAAACCTACCGTTGAAAAACTACAGCTGTTTAAAAAGGTCGGTAAACCAAAATGTTTAAGAAAAACGCATACTTTTTGTGTTATAACTCCTGAACTGTGCAGTTTGTCGATTTCAATTGTCAGGGATTTTCCCTGTAAACGTAGAAACAGGAGGGTTTCCAATACATCGATAAGATTGCAAATTTGTTGAATC
The DNA here is from genome assembly GCA_916610235.2 of Lasioglossum morio. NCBI lineage: Eukaryota > Metazoa > Arthropoda > Insecta > Hymenoptera > Halictidae > Lasioglossum > Lasioglossum morio. Next base: position 24,849,083 of record OU744326.1, read on the forward strand.
ATGAAATAATAAGGTTTATTTCTATACTTCGCTGTCGTCGTAGATCATCGATCGGATTCAACTATGTTTAACATGGGATATTATTCTTTTCGAACATCTCGGTGTACTAGAAATTGCAACTTCGGCGGACAGGTTCGATCCTATATTACTATTTTCCTAAGCAGTTATACAAATTTATAATTCAACGTTTCGGTCTAGGTTAAGACCATCTTCAAGAATATAATTGCGTCTGTAAAAATTGATACGAGAATATATATTACCGTGATGAAAAGCAAAAATATAAATAAAAGAGAAAATTACAGAGTTGAACCACATTGTTTTACTGGTATAAACTTACTTGCTTGGTAACAAAGTTTAATTTAAATTTAACATTTCAAAAAGACTTGTTGACCATGTGCCGGCATGATACATAGTAAGGTGGGTCTCGGTGTACGTTTTGAGAGGGAACCGTCCAAAGTAGCAGCAGAAAATATATGGAAATATCCCTCTAGATTCTGGGTTACGATTGACCCATTGGCAGAATAAATTGGTCACGATTGGTGAGCAGTAGTTTTCTTTCGATTCGGCAGAATTGATTCTGTGGATCGCGTAGTAGGTGGTCGCGAGGATTTTTCACGCTTAGGAAACGTTCGAGGACGCGGGTGGAGCCACGTCCGGTAGCTAGTTAGCTGCCGGGCATTATTAATAACGACGCGTCTAAAAATAGAGCCGAAATATGTGTGACGCGGGCGCAAGTAGATGCACTTGAATGCAGTCGAACCGAGAGGGAGAATACGCCAAGGTGTACGAGGTACGCATTCCAATGGGCGGGTTATCAGAGACGGATCCATCCCACATTCCATGCTGGAATGCATCTCTGCTCTTTTTTCTTTCTCTCACTTTGAGGGCTTAAGGCTCCGTTCATACGTGCCCTCTCTCTCTCTCTCTCTTTCTCTCTCGTTCTCCCTTTCTCTCTTTCTCGGTTGATACCGCCTCGAAAAACGTGGACCGAGCCGCGCAGAGTCGAGTCGCGGCCGGAGGGAACGGGCCTCGGTCAGTGACACCGGTTCCAATCGGACCGAATGAAAGGGAACGCCTTCGGAAGGAAATAAGTCACCGATAGTACTCCTTGCTGTCGCGTCTCTCTCCCCTGCTGGCTCCTATTTCGCCCTAGATTTTATCGGTGGCCCTACCAGCTGCTCATCTAACCGGTACGATACGATTTACTCCCGGGAAACGCTTCCGACCACTGTAATAACTAGACTGCTGATTTCATGCAGTTATGACGAGAAGGGGCACGTACAATATATTACAGAGGACATATTTAACCCTCACACGCTCCTCAGAAATAGTTGCATGCAGTAGCGCACCCAGGATTTAATCTTGGGGGGACGAGTTGAACAAAATGACCTTTTTTCTTTTTTAGCAAAAATATCTGTCAACGGTAGCCACAAATATTTACTTATATATTTAGGGAAAAGTTGTTTCAAACGTTTAGTTTTACATGTAACATATCCAAATATCGAAATCGGAGAGGAAGCAGCTATTCTACGGTTTAGCTAATTTTCCAGTATTTTGTTTCCTTTTTCTTGGGGGGGACTTGGTCCCCTGGCCCCCTCCTGGGTGCGCCACTGGTTGCATGAATGATTCTATGATAATTTCTCACCCATTTTTGCTTCACACTTTAAACTAATAAACTTTGCTTTATTTATCACGTCACATTTTAGAGAAATACGTCTCACAATACGGATAACGAGGAACCAATCATTTTATAGTATGTAAAATAGTATGGGGGAAGTTTTACCCTGAGGAAGGTATCAGGGTGAAAAGATTTAACGCCACCAGTGTATTAGTTTCATCTTGATAAGATAATTAAAAGAAGAAAGAAATTTTTACTTGGCTTCTGTGTCTTGCAAACATTTTCTATTTTTCATAAACACCTGCAGTTTAACCGATAACGATTGAGCCTATTTACACCCTTGTTTAGCAATTTTGCTTAACCCTCGAATCTCTTTCTTACATCCATACGAATTCGTCTTAAAATTACAAGGTACATCACCCAAGTATAACATGCCGATTGTAATGACGTTTATTTATATAAATAAAAATCAAATGCTGTTTGTTGGTAAGCGCATCACTTGAGAACGGCTTTGGCGAATTTTTATTTTTAAATGTTCGTAATAATCCGAATGAAAAATTGGAAAAGTTGCCCGGAAGAATGGAACATTCGGTGAAAAACTAAATGTGCTTGTTGAATATATTTCAATACAACAACAAAAAACGAACGTCGCAGCTTTTAATCAATATTTCAATAAGAATTTACGTTATCGACGTTATAGAAATTTGGACAGGACAATGTCTCTCGGGTCAGCTAGTACAGTATATATATTATATATATAGTTTGTTGAAAAATATTTGACACGTATTTTTTTCATCCGCAATGATGCTTATGTAGGGGGTGAAAGTAGCCCTCATAGTTGGGGTTGGAAACCCCCCCAAAAAAATACATTTTGTTCAAAGTGCTCATCAGAAGTGTGGTTCGTCGCACAGCAACGGGTTCAAAGACCATTAATGAGCTGCATCGACAGCGGCGAAGAATAGTTAGAAAATCTTAACGAATCCTGGGGATTTGAAAAAGCTAGCTGAGGGCTACGATGCAAATTCCGTGCGCGATTCGACGTGGAGCATTCGGCGAGGATAGTCGATGCCGTGAAGCTCCTTCTACGGCCGGCTGAATAGCACTGAATACCGATGACGCGATCTCGCCTCGAGAGATTCGTGGATTTTTCGCGCGGCTACGGATTCCGATGGTCGCGATGCGATTTCGATCTGTCGCTGGGTCCGGTCGGCCGTGAAGCGAGCGTGAAAACGGCTTCGGGCGAAAGAGAAGAAAAGAGGGGTCCGGTTGCGAGTGGCCGTGCCGCGATCCGCGAATTCGACGGAAGTGGGACAGCGAGGGGGTACCGGAGGTTTCTTCTTGGAATTGGATAGTGGATATCGGCGGGGAAACGAGCGTATGTTTCCGAAAGCTGGTTCGATTCCCGGAGACACGGGGCCGATTAGACCCGATGACACACACTCGGGCCCGGAAGTGCGTCGACGAGCGCAAGCGGCTCTTGGTTCGCCACAAAGAGTCCTTGTGTATCGAGACGATGCACTTTGGTCGATGACGCGACGCACGAATCGCTGGGAATGAGCTCACCTCGCCTCTTCGTCGACTGATAATGACGCCGACGTCGAAGCGCGGTTTTAACGACGTCGATTACAGTTATCGGTAGTATACTAACCGCCGTTACCGTTTTTATCCGTCCTCTTTAAGCTCTTGTGGTTCTCTATCCGCCCTGATATCGGTGAACCTGCGGAACAGCTTGTAGCTAGCTACTCTCCTCATGATCTTCGGAACATCGACTCTTAACCCTCATCCACACGACGTGGTACTCGGGTACCTATTTCAAATTCATTTAGAATAGTACAAAAAATTACCCGTGTGGATGAGGGTTAAGCGGGCCCTACACGGTCAGTCGGAATGACATTCAAGTACCTCAAGAATTATTTTTAAGTTTTTGAGAAAATGTAAACTACAAATTTAATTTGGTGTAGTATGGACTGGATAAGTGTGAATGTGTAAAATATGTACTGTGTTGTGTTATCATATTTTCACTATGATTTTTTTGTGCTTTCAATTTTTCTGCTGTATAAGGGTCTTCATCAGTTTGTAATTTTCGTATTGTATTCTTCATCATGTTGAAATAAATCTCGTATGAGATTTTCTATAATAAAAAAAAAAAAAAAGTACCTCAAGAACGATTAGTTATTTTTCATTATGTTTATTACAGCACTAATTTATATAATATAATGTACAAAAAATAAGGTAATAAACATTTTTTTAAAACAAGGAAGAAGAAAGTATGACATTCAAGTCGAAGATTGACATTCTGATTGATCGCGTAAGGTTAATACTGACGGGATTCAGTATGAAAAGTCAGGAATGACAATCTGACTTTTCAATCAGACTGTCATTTCTGATTGACCGTGTAGGGCTCGCTTTATAGTAACCGTGTAACAATATGTACACACAAGTATACACACATGAGTGACTGACCGAGTGTGAGAGAGAAAGACTAGAGTAGGATTCGCGACAGGTGTCGACTAATAACATTAGCGACCCCTAGCCAAATTATGTAGGCATTACCCCGCCAATTACGCGAGTACACGAGTGTGCAAAGAGCCTTTGAAGAGTACAGACGTTCTAATAAATTGTTTAACCCTTATACGTTCCTCAGGGTGAAAATTCCCCCGTTTACTATTTTTACATACTATAACACGATTGTTTCCTCTTTATCTGCATTGTGAGAGATATTTCTCTTCAATGTGACGTGATAAATGAAGCAAAGTTCATTAGTTTAAAGTATGAAGCAGAAATAGATGAGTAAATATCATAGGATCTTTTATGCAACTTTTTTTGAGGAGCGTATGAAGGTTAAGAACACCACATAGAAGTACAATGTGGTGACCGTCGTTACCGTGCAAAGGAGAAAGTTGTTCGAAACGTTGAGATTCGTAACGTATCGAAAAATGATCGGAGAGTTGTTTCAGCAGGTTCACCCTATCCTATCAAGCCGCAGAGCTTTTCCAATTATTCGTCTAGGAACATTGAGATTCGTAACGTATCGAAAAATGATCGGAGAGTTGTTTCAGCAGGTTCACCCTATCCTATCAAACCGCAGAGCTTTTTCCATTATTCGTCTAGAAACTTTGAGATTCGTAACGTACCAAAAAATGATCGGAGAGTTGTTTCAGCAGGTTCACCCTATCCTATCAAGTCGCAGAACTTTTTCCATTATTTGTCTAGAAACGTTGAGATTCGTAACGTATCGAAAAATGATCGGAGAGTCATTTCAGCAGGTTCACTCTATCCTATGAAGCTGCAGAGCTTTTTCCATTATTCGTCTAGAAACGTTGAGATTCGTAACGTATCGAAAAATGATCGGAGAGTCGTTTCAGCAGGTTCACTCTATCCTATCAAGCCGCAGAGCTTTTTCCATTATTCGTCTAGAAACGTTAAGATTTGTAACGTATGGAAAAATGATCGGGGAGTTGTTTCAGCAGGTTCACCCTATCCTATCAAGCCGCAGAGCTTTTTCCATTATTCGTCTAGGAACATTGAGATCCGTAACGTATCGAAAAATGATCAGAGAGTTGTTTCAGCAGGTTCGCTCTATCCTATCAAGCCGCAGAGCTTTTTCCATTATTCGTCTAGAAACTTTGAGATTCGTAACGTACCAAAAAATGATCGGAGAGTTGTTTCAGCAGGTTTACTCTATCCTATGAAGCCGTAGAGCTTTTTCCATTATTCGTCTAGAAACTTTGAGATCCGTAACGTATCGAAAAATGATCGGAGAGTTGTTTCAGCAGGTTCAGCCTATCCTATGAAGCCGCAGAGCTTTTTCCATTATTCGTCTACTTACGCTGAGAATCGGCGAGGAGGGAGAGGCGTCCGCGGAAACACTTGGTGACGCGCGGCTCTTCAACTATAACGGATAATGTCGTAATCGGCTCGGCGATTACGAGAATGACTGCGGGGTGTCGTGTTACCCGCGACGTGGATTCACGAGAAACGCTACTCTAGCACACGGCCGAACACACGGCAGGGAAGACTGATTTCTGGTCAGACTTTTGGCAAATTTCCCGCAACTGCCTCCCACCGTGGCCCCTCTCCTCCTCTCCTCATTCCCGAAATCGAATCGGCATTTACGATGGCGCTCCTAAATCTTCGGACCTCGTCATCGAGATACAATTTCACTCCGCCTTGTCTGGCTTTTCTCGGCCGTTCCGCTGACAACGAGGCGGAAACACGGATAACACAGCGTCCGGAGAATATTCACGATCGTCTCCACTTGGTGGCGGAGACGAAACCGCATATTCTCTCGACGTCCAGAAGCCGAACAGAATCCCTAGCCAAAACTAAAGGTTTCCCAATTATTTATTGCCCTCTTGTCGATTCTTTTCGAAATTTTAATGGTCTCTGTTTTACAGCTTGCGAAACGAACCTTGCAGCCTCCGGCGTGGTAAATCAAAAACAGAATCACTTCTCGGGGTCTCGCACAGCTGAAAACCATCTGTCTTCATAGGCTGTAAGAAGGATTCCAACGAATTCATACTTTGGCGTCATTCTCCGTCGATCATTAAAGTTCCGACGCGATGTGTTACCTACAACTTCTATCTTCTGTGGTTCGTCATTCTCAAACGCGAATAAACTCTGTTTCACAGGTTCGAAAGAGGATTCTAACTAGTTCATCTGGAAGCACGAATCAATCCAGGATTCTTTGGTGTTGCAAATCGGAGCATCTTCCACAAAAATACCAACGGTTTCCTTTGAAACTGGTACGTAAACTCTCTATATCATTATCCTCGAACGAAAGGAGTCTCTCAAAATAAGAATTGTCTTGCTTGCTTCTTACTTCAGCGATTTAAAAAAATTCACAATAATAGACTGGTGTTTCCAAACGATTTTAACCCTCGTACGCTCCACCAAAATAACTGCATAAAAGAGACTAGGATAACAATTCAACCATATTTCTTTTACACGTTAAATCAACACATTATGTTTCATTGATAGCGTCATATTATAAAGAAATACATATCACGACGTAGACATAAAAGAATGAATAATTTTATTTAATTAAGAATGAATTTTCACCCTGAGGAACGTGTAAGGGTTAATCGTTCTACTGATTTAAATCGCAGCTGCTCGGATTCGTTATAAATGAATGCAATCCGTAGTCTAGTTACCAAGTTCTCGCGTCCAAGATCAAAGACTCGATCTCGTAATGCGCTTCGGACGTGCTTCTCCGCGGCTAATCATTTTGTACCGTTTTGCTCGGCGAGCAGGGAATTATTCTCGGATTTTAATGAACTCTGTTTGATAGGTCTGAACGAAGGGTCCTGGCGTGTAAGCGTGAAAAGAAACGGTTCGTCGATGGAGGCCGACTTCACGCAGCGCCGCTCGAGGAGCCGAGAGAGAAAGAGAGAGAGAGAGTAGCTGAGAGTGGAGCCGAGAGGAGGAGTAATCGTGTAAAATAAAAGGGAGCCATGGCGTCGGGAAAACGGTAAAAAAGACGGGTAGTCGGGAGGACGCGGAGAGAAATAAAAGCGATATTTTTATATCCACGAGTGTAAGCTCGTCGGTGGCGGACGCCACCGGGCCTCGGCCTCTATTAATATCCACGGGCCGGGCTTCCTTTCGGCCTCCGCAGCAATTCTCTTTGCACCGGCGAACCAACGATCGGCCACCGGAAAGATAGCCTTCGATCCGAGAAAAAAAAAAAAGAAACGACTGTTAGATAACGTCCGACTTCCGGCAACTTCCGAGTTCCGTGTCGCGGCACTCTTCCGGGAGAATGTTAGCCCGAATTTTATTCTATTAAGGTCATTCCGTCAGTTGTCTCGTTTCTTGACGATTTAAATTTTTCATGGGACGACTTAACCCTTCACTGCATGATTTTTTTGATTGGGATGACAAAAATTGAAAGAAGGTCAGTTTTTGTGTTTTATTTAAGGGAGAAATATTTAGAAAAATAGTAAAACAACATTTTTAGAGAACTGAATATAATTTAGAATACATTATCGGCGCTCTGGTTCGATCGAATGTTATTTTAAAAAATACTGTTTGCAAATTACCACATTAATTTCAACGTTTCGATCTTACTTTCGATCATTTTGAAGAAATAATTGCGTCCGTGAATTATTAAACGTTATTATATTTTCGACACAACATGTGCGTATATAATTTTTGTGTTCTGTTACGGTTACACGGTAAAAATATTGATTATTTGTTCTTATTTTCGTTTTCTATTTTCAGACGCAAAAATGTTCTTTTTGAAAAAGATCCACATTGGGATAGAAACGTTAGAAAGCATGATTTAATTGCATATTTGTTGTTTTTTCTATAAATGATCGAACCTGGCGCCGATATCATCAATTTATTGTTTATCTTAATTTCGATCGAGAAGAATTAACCATTATATTTTACTGTATGTTAATCTAGAATGAGGAAAACTAATTCCTACTTGCTTAGTGAAAAAGAAAACTTTTTGTCGTGCGCCGATAACATTAATGTACTTGTTATTGACAATTCTACGATCGACATAAGGAAATATTTATAATTTGTAAGAAAACATATTCTTAGTTTACTATATACCAGATTTGTTAACTGTATCAGACATGACATTCTATGCAGCGAAGGGTTAATTGTTTGTTTATTCGATGAAAGAATGTTCGATAGACGTCTTGCTAGGAGAATGTATATCTTCGCTATGATAATGTCTTTTTTTTACGTATGGGGATAGGTTGCATTCGATGACGCATAGATATAGCGAACGCGTTAACGTTTGTCAATCCAGAATCACGATCTAAGCTCGATAGACTGTAATCACCGGTTCTAAACGGTGATACAGATGTTATTACATTCTTCTTAAGCGATAACCGAGCTCGCTTTGACGGTTCCGCGTGCCTTTGCACTGCTATTCTCACAAGGCGTATCAAGACGATTTCAACTGTTAGTCATTTTTTAATTACACTACGAACTACTGAGCAAATAGCACCTATAGTGAGTAATAAAATTTATTTATACTTTATTTTAATGTGGTTATATTAAGAGCTAGGTCATTAGCGACCACGTGGTTTACAATCAAATATATCTTACATGTTACTTGTGGAGAGGATTACGGTTAATGGGCATACATTGCGATGGGACAAAGACGAATTTATAACAGTTTATATAATATCGATTCAATAAGATTTGTTCAGATTCGCATTCTTATGCTTTCAAAAGACATCTTAACTTTAGAAAGAAGCGCATTTCGGTGTAACATCATAGCTGAACAGTCCGAAGACGAATGCTGCTGTACCAAGCGTTTTCTAAATTGCAAGAGTTCTGCGTGTTTGTATTTAGTAGAATCAGATCTTTATCCTAAAATCATTGAACGTTGGAATAAAATGATGTTAACCGAATTCTGCAGGACAATGTACGTTTAAAAAATTGCAAGACTTCGGTATGCTTGTATTTAGTAGAATCAGACCTTGATTCTAAAATCATTGAACGTCGGAATGAAATAGTAGAACCGAATTCTGCAGGACAATGTACATTTAAAAAATTACAAAACTTCGGCATGCTTGTATTTAGTAGAATCAGATTTTTATCCTAAAATCATTGAACGTTTGAATGAAATGATGTTAACCGAATTCTGCAGGACAATGTACGTTTAAAAAATTGCAAAACTTCGGCATGCTTGTATTTAGTAGAATCAGATCATTATCCTAAATCATTGAACGTTTGAATGAAATGATGTTAACCGAATTCTGCAGGACAATGTACGTTTAAAAAATTGCAAGACTTCGGCATGCTCGTATTTAGTAGAATCAGATCATTATCCTAAATCATTGAACGTTGGAATGAAATGATGTTAACCGAATTCTGCAGGACAATGTACATTTAAAAAATTGCAAGACTTCGGCATGCTTGTATTTAGTAGAATCAGATCATTATCCTAAATCATTGAACGTCGGAATGAAATGGTGTTAATGCTGTTAGTAGAACTAAATTCTGTAGACTGTAATTTTTGAATTGTAGGAGCTCGGAAGCTAGGAGACGAAAGCGTCGAACGTCTTTATCGCGAGTCGGTCGTCGTCGCTCGTGTCCGCGAATGCACGGCCGGCCGCTGCGCTGGCCTTGACTGCATTTGCATTTGCGCGCAAAACGACAGAAAAAAGTATATCGCGAACGAGTTTCGTTGCCTTCCAGCCGGACAGCTCGAACAATTGAACTGGTACTGGTGGTCGCGGTGAAAAACTCCTGTTCGTGGATCGGCCCGGTCTCGAGGCGCACGATCGCGCTCGGTAACAGGACATGGGACACGGTTCGGATCGTCTCGTATCGGCAAGACTCGCAATTCGAAGTCATAATGCTGAATCGAAAATATTAGCCGCGATAGGCTACTCGATAGTTTATAGGATACAATTAATTATATCCCTTTATGCACTGTGCACGTTGACCACTGTAACAGAAGATGTTACTCTTTCCGCCATTGCAATTCCTAGTACAGGAGTTTACGTTCATAGTATGGAAATATAAAGGGGTCAGTAACTTTTTAACCCTCATCCGTCCCACGTATCAATTTGACACTGTTCTCTCGAAATAAGTTATACTGTTCTGTTATTTGTAGGTAAATTTTCCCGAAACTTCGGGTGACTTTTATTTCTTTAATGCGGAACACGTAACCGAAAAACCTAAGATGTAAATGTTAATTCATTAATTTGACTAAAAAAAACATTGAAATTCTTATTATTTTGTGTCACTATGTGAATTTGACACCGAGGGACAAATGGGGGTTAAGTGTACAGAGGGATAAATAGTCCCCATATATTTTTGGATCAGAGTGAAAGAAAAAATTGAATCCTTACTTGATACTTCTCATTATATTCATTTTTAAATGATAAGTAGACAGCGGATCTTTATGCAAAATAGAAATGTTCTACCTGAATTGCAATAAACTGGAGTGAAGTAGAAATATATTTTCTTTCTTATTATGTTTAATAGGTTGAAAATAACATGACTATTTTTAAATTCTTCTAATACTTTCACTGTTTCAAATTGCATCCATTCATTTTTGTCACAAATGTGTCAAGACTTAAAATAATTTGGAACATATCACAGATGACAATCCTAGGCAATTAATTGGAGATTTTCCATACGTCGACTTTTTCCTTACGTTTTTGTCAGCCTGAGGTTCATTCACACCCCATGCACAGAAATAAGGTTAAACCATCGAGAACAGCTGACAGTTGACACGTATCATTATGGACCTCGTTGATAAAAAGTTCAGTGGAATCTAAGTGGAACAGTCGGGGTGCTGTCAGTTCAACCGAAAGCCGAAACGCATTCGAGTGCCGTGCCGTGTGCAACCGGTTGGTTTTCCCGCGATCCCTTCGCCTCTCGAAACTTGTATCTTCAAAGTATCTAGGCCAAAACACCCACGGCCACCCAATTTCCGACCGCGTTCCCAGCGCTGTTTCTCAGCTAGCGAGCTCGGTCGTTCGAGGATCACACTTTTCCTCAAACGATTTTATCATCAAGTTTTCCTGCTCCACCTTCGAATTTGCATAACCCTTGAACAACAACATTTTTCTCCAACTACAAAGTCGACAATTCTCGTCGATCCTTTCGTTTTCCTAAATATAACAAAATTGACAAATTTCGTCGATCCTTTCGTTTTTCTAAATATAACGAAATTGACGATTCACGTCGATCTTCTCGTTTTTCTAAATATAAAAAAATTGACAATTCTCGTCGATCCTCTCGTTTTCCTAAATATAACAAAATTCACAATTCTCGTTGATCTTCTCGTTTTCCTAAATATAATAAATATGACAACTCTCGACGATCCTTTCGTTTTCCTAAATACAATAACAAAATTGACGATTCACATCGACCCTCACGTTTTCCTAAATATAACAAAATTGACAATTCTCGTCGATCCTCTCCTTTTCCTAAATATAACAAATATGACAATTCTCGACGATCCTTTCGTTTTCCTAAATGTAACAAAATTGACAATTCTTGTCGATCCTTTCGTTTTCCTAAATATAACAAAATTGACAATTCTCATCGATCCTCTCGTTTTCCTAAATATTATAACAAAATTGACAATTCTCGTCGATCCTCTCGTTTTCCTAAATATAACAAAATTGACAATTCTCGTCGATCCTTTCGTTTTCCTAAATACAATAACAAAATTGACGATTCACGTCGACCCTCACGTTTTCCTAAATATAACAAAATTGACAATTCTCGTCGATCCTCTCGTTTTCCTAAATATAACAAATATGACAATTCTCGTCGATCCTCTCGTTTTCCTAAATATAACAAAATTGACAATTCTCATCGATCCTCTCGTTTTCCTAAATATAACAAAATTGACAATTCTCGTCGATCCTATCATTTTTCCTAACTACAACAATATCGACAATCTAGAAAGACTCTGGAACAATTCATGCACGACTACCGGCCCGATAAGATTAATTGTCCGATGTCCGAAATAGACCGCGGATGTTTACGCAAACTTCTATTACAGTGGTCGAGCACGGAGTATTCAAAGTAAAATAGAATCTCCCGATGTAGGAGCAGCAGATTCTGCTAAAAGATCCGTTCTATTCTTCGCTGTAAATCTTTTTATAAGCTGCGAAGCCGCGGGGATCGGCGATCTAGTTGGAAAACGATATTAGCTCTGTCTCCGTTGATCGTGAACCCTGGTCTCGTATTTCTGACCGACGACGCATCTGCCGTGGACGCAACTGTGTCAAGATTTAATGGAATCTATTGTTTGCAGGTCACCCGGATCTATCTCGCGGAGGATCTCCGGTACTTTGATCGCCGCGTTTCTGCGAGCTGTGGATCGCGTTGATCAGCGACAGCGTCTGGATCACGAGCTTCGACGACGCGACGGCGCGGTTCAGGGTACACATTACTATGAAAACAAGTAATTCCGCGCAGCATTCTTACAGTCTGAGCCACATATAGCACGTCACGTGATAATAATGTGTCTACACTAGGATGGCTCTTATTTATACTTATCAAAAATGTTCTGCAAAATTTCTTTCACGGCCTCCCCAAGTTTCATACGAGTTTAGGCCCTTAGACATTAATATAATTAATTAAACGTCCATAAAATCGTTCTCCTTGAATATCTTCTAAAATATTGACAAAACCTGTAGCACTGAACAGGCTGCTTCTTTCACGTGCTATTCCCATTTTTCTCAGGAAACAAACGGTTTTCGAAAAGATTGAGAAAAATGTCGGATCGAAACTAAAGAATTCTTTCTCAAATTTAAAAACGAGCCACCCTAGTTAGACCAAGGTAAAACATATTTGAACCAAGAAATACAAATCTTTGCAAATACTATTTCTCACAACTGTGTTACATATTTGAAACTAATACTAAGTTACTGTATCAAATGAAACATATGTAACACAGTGGTGAGAAATAGTATCCCCCAAATATTTATATTTCTTAGTTGAAATATTTTTTACCCAGATCTGAGCCTAGTCTGCACCTTAAAGTGTAAACTGTCGACCAAATAGTTCACCTTGCGTTACGTGTACGAACATTTTTCGAAGCGGGAAGAGACCGAGTGTTCGCTGGATTGGTCTAAACGCACCATAACGAGTCGAATCAGTAAACAGCGCCGGTCGCAGGTGGAATCGGCGATTGGCAAGCGAATCGGTGGAAGGTGTTGGCAATCCGTTGCCAGAGCATTCCTCGGCGACCGTCAACGAACCACCGGCCGATTGATACGAGGATTTATTGGCTAAATAGAATGATTTCGAAGGGAGCCGCCTAGTCGCGAGGCGTCTATCCGCTCCGAGTTATGTAAGCTATGTATTCGTGGTATTTTGGCGAGCAACGCGTGCAGCTGCGGATGCTGGCGTTCGCCGTCGAGACCGAGCGATCTTAAACAAACCGAGCTTGTTTCGTCATCGTCGGCCAATTGTTATTCCGTCGTTGTTGAATCGGGTTCCGTTGCGCTCTCGCACTTGCGCCACCGTGTCGATCCGGCCCCACAAGAGAGAGAGTTCGATGCACAAGTCCCGACGAATCTAGCCTTCGTGGAAACCGTGGCTCGCACCCTCGCCTCCTTTTGCTCCCTTTCTATCGTTCGGCAGAATTACGACGTTGCAGCCGGCGACGTTCTGCACCGGATTCGAATCAGCTATCGCCACCCTCTCCCGAGTACAGGTTCCGCCAAAACAGGCGTCGCGACACTAATTTGCAATTTCGATCGTCTGTCGACTGTTCGTTTCTCTATTCGAGACCCGTGGAAATCACCGACACGAATTTCCCCAACACGGTTTTCACCGACAACTACTTTTGCTGACAACGCTTTTGACAGACAACGAATTTGACTGGCAACGAATCTGAAATTGTTTTCTTTTTGTTTTTTTTTTATTGAGCCACTGAAACCTATTGTAGGTTTATTTCGGCTTTAACAAAGATACACTAGTTTTACAGTTTTTGAGTACATTTGCAATATAACTAACCACTAGAGATACAGATTACAATCGTTTAGAAACTGAAAGATAAATTCACAGGCTTTGACATTTGGTTCTGCAAAGAAGAGGTCCGCTTTTAGTGGTAAGAAAATTTAATTTTATGTAAATTATTTACAAGTTTAATTCTTTGGGAGTCATAATCTGAAATTGTTGTCGGTCAAAATCGTTGGCGATCAAATTCGTTTTCGGTTAAAGGCGTTGCCGGCCAAAGTTATTGACGGTCGAATCTGAAGTCGGCGAAATGTTGCCGGTGAAAACCGAGTCGGGGAAATTGTGTCGGTGATTTCCATGGGACCCTTTACTCGATACCCATCTCTTCAGCTAATCCAAATGCGAGCACATTATGTCCCGTGGGCCACTGATTTCACGCCTATTACAATCGGGAGCGAACAAGCCACGCCCATTCGGGAAGCTTACCGCGAAATGAGCAAGACTAGTCCACTGAAAATGGGAAACCTTTATAAGTTCTTATGATCTTCAGAGTTGGCCAACAACCGTAGTCCCGTTGAAAGCACCGGTTCTCGTTAGACCACCGAAGTTAAACAATGTGGAACGTGAACGGCACTAGGATGGGTGACCGTCTGATAAAGAACGGGAAAGTGACCCACCCGGGGTGTTTCTCACGTGTTGTTGGCGAAAGGTGGTTCGGAACCCACCATAAACAGTAGGTCTAGCTGAAACAGGCGTTGGTGAGAGTGGAAAGAGGAAGAGGATTGGTAAACGAATTTGAAAACCCTGAGGGGACCAAATATCATGTTACATAGAGTCCAGTGATCTTCAGAGTTTTCGTCGAGCTCAAATCTGAGCAACGAAGCCACACCCACTCAAACCACTCGACAAGGATAAGACTATTCTACTGAAAAGGGAAGAGTTCAGAGTCGATGATGATGCTGGTCGTCGTAGCGATATTTTTGAGATTGTAGTATCCGAAGATCAGACGTAGGCTGCTCTGTGGGGCACTGACGGTGGCCCCGTTCAAGTCGGGAGTAACGAAACCACGCCCACTCGGAGAGGGCTAGATAAGATAGCTTCCTAGGACGTGCTCCAGGGCTGTTCAGCGATCGTTTGCCATGTTTAGTCTAATCTAAGCTTCTGTCTTTCGATTCGAAGCAATTACGACCGATCGAGTATTCGGGCCTCGAAGCCGCGGGAACACGATACCGTGCGGTTCATCGTAAATCGGAAGATATTCCTCGGTGGCCGAGATGCCCGACCGCAACGGTGTTAGCCGTTAAAACGTTGCGATAACTTGCGTCGAATGGACGCGGCTTACGTCCGACAGGCTGGACGCGAGGCAACGATTTTAAGCCGTGATTACATTTCGACGCGAAACGGAGCCGCGTGAAATCGGGCCTGCTAGACATAAACAGAATTCGCGAACGGTGACTCGACGCGGCAGCTTATTTTCGATAATGACGAAAATATCGCCGGTCTCGACACCCGACTTGCCGCGTTACCATCCTCTTCCTCCCCCATATGCTCCTCTCTCTCTTTCTCTCTCTCTTATTCTCTCCTCTCGCGTTTCGAGCGAAGAGAAGAAAAAGTAAAAGAGAAACAAAAGGAACGGGGCGAACGTGCAATAGCATATATTTCCCAGCGGAACGACGCTTCTTTTAATAGAGACCGTCCTCCAACAGATATTTACGAAAGTTTGTTTCTATGTTTAGCGGGAATGATGTGTAATTTACTTCGGATTCGTTTCTCGCGCCGCGATACTTCATTTTTCAGCGGCGATCCGGTAAATCGTGCTCTTCCCACGCGCCTGGCAGAATCCCAGATGTTGCCACATCCGTGTGTTAACCTTTATCGGAAGGAAGTCCCTGGTTCAGGGTGTACGCGAAGGTATTTTCGACCGAGGTTGGACTACCTGTTACCGTCAATCGTTGCGCAATATTGTTGCCGGCCCGAGAACTGTCACGCCCTGAGACTATGCTTTTATTAATCGATTTTCCAATTAACCGGTGCTGCCGCTCGTTCACAGACGCCACTTCGATGATCGAAGATCGAATTCGTCGCCTTGGAGGTTCAGCTTCAACTGGCACGCGCACAATGATTCCACTCGCGGACGCTGTAGAGGATAAACAAACAATCTTTGCTACATTTCCCTCGCGCTATATATACGATTTGTTCCCTTGATCGTCTCGGAATCGTGCTAATAACGAGATCTCAATCTGCTGTTCATTGCTATCAGCGCTCGATACAATAATTGAAAACGTCGTCTATTTCAGTGTTATCACTGGACTGCGGATTTTATCCATTTATGACGAAACTGAGTAGGTTTAACGTAAAACAATAAAAGCATTAGAAGAATTTTCAAATGCTTTTATATTCTTTTTACAATCTATTAAACACATTAAGAAAGGTTTATTTATTTCTTTGTTTAATGTTGCTTCAACATCAAAGGTCATTAGCAACACTTGATATACTGAGCAAGATATGCTCCCCAGAACCTAACATAATGGGTAAGAAAGAAAATGAACTCCTGTTTCATAGGAGGAAATAATTTT
The DNA here is from genome assembly GCA_916610235.2 of Lasioglossum morio. Lineage (NCBI taxonomy): Eukaryota > Metazoa > Arthropoda > Insecta > Hymenoptera > Halictidae > Lasioglossum > Lasioglossum morio. The sequence continues at coordinate 24,865,676 of OU744326.1, forward strand.
TTTATATATCAGTGACTATACATAAAAGGGTGAAGCGCTAAATTATATTAAAGTAATCGTGGGTGCTCCACGTTTTTATTTATCATCACTAATATCTAAAAAAATTATTTTCTCCTTTCCAGTGTATTTTAATATAAGCGTTGTTTTTAATTAGTTTTTATTTTCTACATTTTAGTCTTTACTTCCGCTGAGATACTCTGCTGAGATTCTTTTTCATCTCCTAAACGCGCATTTTATTTTTTAATTTTTTTTTAATATTGCATTGTCGTCCAGTTCTGAGCTATGTTTAAAGTATCAAGTCTCTAGCTCATCGGACAGTGGTTTAATATTCAATTACAAGGTTTGATACAAACAACACGGCAAGCTAATATAAACGTGGTAAAAAAAAACAATATTTTCTTTTTTTCAGGTGGATAGCAATGGACAGCAGATTAAGATCTCGTTAACTCGATTCAGGAACGAGAGATCGACTCTTGCGAGGAACGTTTTAGCAGGATAACTTGCTAACGCGATCAACGGGATCGATAATTAAACAATTGGCAGCGACGACGTTGCAGACAAAGCGTTTGACGAGTCATTGGTGAAACACGCGAACAGTCCTCGTTAAAATCGCGTTTCGTTCGACGTGAAATTCTTCGGTCATAGGCAGGGCGAGAACGGTAATTAAGCCGCTAACAGGAAACATTAATGAATATCCTACGCTCGTTATCCTAGCCGGCAATTAGACACGGGAGAAGCGACCGCTAACGATGGAAACGCGCTATATCGAGACGTAACGTTGTAATCGGCTAACGACACGCAGAATTTATGCCGAGTCCTTGCACGAAGCGATAAACACGTGCATCGTCCGCGCGACCAAATATCGTGTAACAGCGTTCGCGCGCCCACGTTGCACCGTGTGCATCGAGTGCAAACAGCGCAGCCGACAATAGCGGAACGGAGGAAATCTATGCGATTATGCGACGACTACGAGAACGCGATTTGCCGGCACTGTCCTCGAGAAGAGATCAATTCTTTCCAAACGGATCTTTTTTCGGCGGAAAACGTTGTAGCGGTTGTTCATAAATAGACTGCGGATGTTTTCCATTTCTAATCAAAGTTAATACGTACAATGTAAAACAGAGGACGTATTTAAAAAATTTAAGATCGTCAACGTATTAGTTTCAGTTTAATAAAATAATTAAAAGAATCGAAACATTTTATTTTGCATAAAGATCTATATATTTTTTATTCTGCATAAAGATCTGCAGTCTATTCGTGAATTTTTATGCAGATCCAACGTTCCAGCGGGAGAATTCAATACAGAATTCGAGAGGATTAGAAGAGCAATTAGTAGACTGCAAATCTTTACGCAGTTGTGGCACCTGCGGTTTTGTGAAACATGAGAGATCGTTTAGATTGGCGAGAAGTGAAGACGGTGGATTTTCATAATGTTGCACAGAAATATTGGAGTTTGCATACAGATCGTCGGAAAGATGAAAAGGAATTTTAAGAATTTATTTCACATGAGAGCCACCGAACTCGAACATTTTGTTTTCGAGTCATCCAGATCTATTTATGCGTTGCAATAAACATCTAGCCGGTTGTGTTTGTTCGCTAGTTTTAGCGTCGAGAGGAGAGTCGATCGTGAGAGGATAAGTTTCGTGGATGACGCGAGCTTTCATATTGTTCCACGGAAAAATTGGAGTTAGCTTAAAGATCATCGGAAAGATGAAAGGAATTTCAAGAATTTATTTTACATGATAGCCACTGATCTCGAACATTTTATTTTCGAGTCATCCAGATCTATTTATGCGTTGCAATAAACATCTAGCTGGTAGTGTTTGTTCGCTAGTTTTAGCGTCGAGAGGAGAGTCGATCGTGAGAGGATAAGTTTCGTGGATGACGCGAGCTTTCATATTGTTCCACGGAAAAATTGGAGTTAGCTTAAAGATCATCGGAAAGATGAAAGGAATTTCAAGAATTTATTTTACATGATAGCCACTGATCTCGAACATTTTATTTTCGAGTCATCCAGATCTATTTATGCGTTGCAATAAACATCTAGCCGGTTGTGTTTGTTCGCTAGTTTTAGCGTCGAGAGGAGAGTCGATAGCGAGAGGATAAGCTCGTGGATGACGCGAGCTGAGCTCGTTTCGAATTTCACGTAGTCCGGAAAGAAAAAAGCGCGCGAGAATCGTGGAGGACGAGTCTAATTCTTTTTTTCCGTCGCGTCGCTGCGACGACCCAACGGCAGACCCGACGTAGCACGGAACAGCACGTGCGCTCGTCGATCGGTATTTTTATCGATCCATGCGAGATCGCTCCCTCCGGAGGAAAACTTTATTTTCGCGGTGACCAACGCGGCCCAGGAAGCTAGAGCCCGCCGACGACACGATCGTCGTCGTGGTCGTCGTCGTGGTCGTCGACGGTGCCTTCGTCTTCGTCGTTGTCTTCGCGAGCGGGACTCGACCCGGCTCGCGCGTTTCGCAAAGGCACCTTCTAGAAATAGAACGCCCAAATAATTTGCCTCGGATTACCAGCGACGCGTCGCTGCTTCTCCCTCCCTCCCTCTCTATCCCTCTATCCCTCTTTCCTTTTCTATCTTTTCAAAGCACTTCATCGATTTTTTCAAAAATCCCAACGATTCTTCACTGTCCCTGATCGATTCCACGATTTTTCCGAATTAACCCTGATACGTTCCTCAGGATGAGAATTCACCCATTTACTATTTCTTCATACTATAAAATGATTGATCCCTCTTTATCTATGTTGAGAGACGTATTTTTCTAAAATCTGACGTGATAAATCTTTCTCTTTCTATCCCTCTCTCCTTTTCTATCTCCTCAAAGCACTTCATCGATTTTTTCAAAAATCCCAACGATTTTTCACTGTCCCTGATCGATTCCACGATTTTTTCGAATTAACCCCAATAGTTCCTCAGGATAAGAACTCACCCATTTACTATTTTTACATACTATAAAATAATTGATCCCTCTTTATCTGTGTTGAGAGACGTATTTTTCTAAAATCTGACGTGATAAATCTTTCTCTCTCGGTCGCTCTCTCCTTTTCTATCTTCTCAAAGCACTTCATCGATTTTTTCAAAAATCCCAACGATTTTTCACTGTCCCTGATCGATTCCACGATTTTTTCGAATTAACCCCAATAGTTCCTCAGGATAAGAACTCACCCATTTACTATTTTTACATACTATAAAATAATTGATCCCTCTTTATCTGTGTTGAGAGACGTATTTTTCTAAAATCTGACGTGATAAATCTTTCTCTCTCTATCCCTCTCTCCTTTTCTATCTTTTCAAAGCACTTCATCGATTTTTTCAAAAATCCCAACGATTTTTCACTGTCCCTGATCGATTCCACGATTTTTCCGAATTAACCCTGATACGTTCGTCAGGATGAGAATTCATCCATTTACTATTTTCTCATACTATAAAATGATTGATCCCTCTTTATCTGTGTTGAGAGATATATTTTTCTAAAATCTGACGTGATAAATCTTTCTCTCTCTATCCCTCTCTCCTTTTCTATCTTTTCAAAGCACTTCATCGATTTTTTCAAAAATCCCAACGATTTTTCACTGTCCCTTATCGATTCCACGATTTTTCGAAAAACTTCTTTATCCATAAAAATGTCGTAGAAAGGAAACGAAAATTTATATCTTTTCTGTGGCTACATTTATTTTAATGCTTAAATATTGATTACAGACGAACATTCATATTTGTTAGAATGGTTAACGCTCCTCAAAAATAGCTGCATAAAACAGACTAGGGTAACAATTTACTTATTTTTATTTTACATTTTAAATCAACACATTATGTTTCATTTTTAGCGTCACATTTTAAAGAAATACGTACGATGTAGACACAAAAGGGTGAATAATTTTACAGTATATGAAAATATTTAATGGGAGAATTTTCTTCCTGAGGAACGTGTGAGGATTAATATTTTCATCACGAAGGCAAGGTTCGATCGTTCGTTACTTCATTCTATAAAACCGCCGTAAACATTAACCATTCTATATAATAACAAATACGATCGATAGAAGAATATATTCATATTTCTAAGATTTAGTTAAAATCTTCATCACGATTCCATCTCGTGAAAATACGACAAGAGGTTAATTGTAAGAAGGGCGTAAATTACGTTCTATGAAATTGACGGGTAAACAAAGTGACACAGATTCACATTACATGAATTTCCATTTGGAAAATTATTGGAACCTGCTTCCGTGTTCCCTATGTAGTGTTAATCTAACTTGCCTTGTTTACAAGAGCCCACAGATTCCTCCCACGCAAGATAGAGCCGCACAACTGTGTTACCATTAAAGCGCGAGATGTCTTGAAAAGGTTTCCGCACTTGAACGATATCTCCTATTAATCGGCGACTCGCAAGCAAGAAGTCCGATAAGCCGTCGAACGATGTAATTGATGTTTACGGGGCTGAGAAAATGTCGCGAGTTTTCCGCAAGAGTTTAGCGGCCACGCGCGATCTATAAATCATCCGGACGGTTACGGCGGCGTCGAGATCGTGAGTGTCGGTTCCCGCAATTACACGCAATTAATTCGTAATCTCTGGCCGGTGGTAGAGCGTTTGACGTCCGAGGACTCGTATTTCTCTCTCCTTTCCGAGAAACCGGAGGGCCGCAATCGCGAATGCGACCGGACGTCGCGGTAGCCTTCGTGACCTCGTAAAATAAACGGAGCACATGGCTGGTAAGAGGGCCAAGTTCGAGACGTCGATCGCAGGATAAAACTGTTCGACGCCGTTTCTGGATAGGATCCATTCGGCCGGTCGATCGCGAGGTAAACTCCGATCGAGCAGAGCCGCGCCGCAACAGATTCGGAGCGCAGCTGCGCGCGCGCTCCGTGTTCCCGAAACTATCGTCGAAATAGCTGGACTGCGAATCTTTCTGCAAAGTAAACATTCTCCGTATCGATTGCCCGAGGTAGAAAGTCCTTCCTTTCTTTGACGCGTTGACTGTCGCGTCGATCATATGTGGCTGACACAATTCTTCCATGCAGAATTCATTTTGTTCGTAATACAATTGCTTGGAACGAACCACATTGGGATTTGCACGATCTAAGAAGAGCTATTTGTTGTATGACTACTTGCAATTAATGCAGACAATTTTTGTTGTATCACATTATTTTCGACTTTCTAGCAGGATTAAAGAGAAAACAAATCTGCTGTATGGCTACTTGCAATTAACGCAGACCATTTTTGTTGTATCACATTATTTTCGACTTTCTAGTATGATTAAAGGAAAAATAAATTTGCTGTAAGGCTAATTGCGATTAATGCAAATAAGTTCTGTTGTATCACATTATCTTCGAATTTCTAGTATGATTAAAGGAAAAACAAATTTGCTGTAAGGCTAATTGCGATTAATGCTAACAAGTTCTGTTGTATCACATTATTTTCGACTTTCTAACGTGATTAAAGGAAAAACAAATTTGCTGTAAGGCTAATTGCGATTAATGCAAACAAGTTCTGTTGTATTACATTATTTTAGACTTTCTAACGTGATTAAAGGAAAAACAAATTTGCTGTAAGGCTAATTGCGATTAATGCAAACAAGTTTTGTCTCGCACATAAATCCGCAGTCTATTTATCACGATGCAATATTACTTCTATCTTATGGGTTTTACGAAGGATTTTAGGATTTTACGTTCGGCAGTCAATGTGTGAACATATCGAGTAAATTTCGCGTGCTCGATCTCGCCATAAACGCAGAAAATCCGCAGTCCAATAATCACCGATCTTTACCTCTGTAAAATCACTGTTACTTGTCGTTCCAACGTTTGTTCGTTATTGTTATTGGCGGAGAAGCGAGAAGAGAGACAGCACAGTGTGCAAAGATATGTGGCTACAGAAACGGTATATAAATATCGCTGGGGATAGACAAAAGGCGACTGTGAAGCACAATGTAAGAAACGTTTTAGTATGTCGGACGATTGAAGGCAAACCAACCCTTCGAAATACATCGGTCGAAAGATCGCGCGTGGTTCCCTCTCTCTCTCTCTCTTTCTCTCGGCGAATAATAATAAACATGGCAGTGAAAACAGATGGACGGCCAGGGGAGCGAAACATCGACCGCGAAAATTCGACGTAATAGAGCTGCTCGAGATTTCGTAACCGGTTGCGTATCACATCGGATCGCGACAAGACAAGAATCCGCGGTTACTCGCGCGAAGAAAGTTTGAAAATCCACTCGAAAGCTGTGGGTCCACGAGGGGTAGCCAAAAGCTTCTCGTGTTACAGCGCGCCTCGTCGCCAAAACACGGCGGCGACGACGAGCCGCGCGTTTCGCACGTAGTTGGCAGCGATTTCTACCGATGCGCGTGAAATAATTTGGCGTTTGCGGTGCGTTACGTAACCGCGGCACCAACATACACCGAGCAAACCTCTGCCGATCGGATCCATGGTTTTTCAAAATAATTCTTCTCTCGTCCGACGAGCCTCTTTCGCAGAGGAACGTCGAACGAAACCGAGAAATTCCGCGCGTTTCAACGCCATTGGACAGCTCAACGTTGAACTTTGATTATTCGAAGCACACGCGTCAAAGTCTCGAGTAATAGCATCGATCGCTAACAAACGGACGATCTGCACACTTCGGGGATCTCGGTGAAACAAAGATCAGCGCCGTTGAGAATCTCGCTCTAAGAAACACACTCTGCGATCGGCAATCTTCGTTGAACCGCATGATACGACGAGTACCACGTGTCTTTACGAAAGTCCCGCGGTTCGGATAATCGACGGCGCAACACGAGGAGCACTTTCGGGAAACAAGCATGGTGCGCGTGTGACACTGTTCGATCTCGGCGTAAGCTGTCAAAGCGGAATCGTCGAGGGCTCACCTTCTGGACGACAAGCGGGGTGCCAAAGTCCTTTCCGCCCTGTAGCCGGAATCCCCATGGGGACCCGTCGAATCTCGAGAGCTTCACGCTGATCAGCTGGGCCATTAGCACTGATTATCGTTTCACCTGGTCGACGATCAACAACCGACTCCTCTTAACTCGGGTAAAACTTGGCTCGGAGAAATATATGATAATCGACGAAACGGATAGGTGGGCGAACGGAACCGAGCGGGGAACCGAGCGATTTGGTGGCGCGGATACAACTGAAAAGCGGAGACGAGAAAGTCGCGAGAAGGTTGCACCGGTCGGTCACGGTTGACGTCTGGCTTGGCGAGGAGGCGGAATCGCGCGCAGTTTAGCTAGAACCGAACTGAACCAAACGGAACGACGACTGCGAAGCACCGTGAGGCGAGGCGAGGCACGTACGTGCTCGAGGAACGCGCGGACCGAAGTAAAGGTACAACGAGACGAGAGACGTCGAGGACGGTCAGTCGGGCAGCGGGGCCTGCCTGCTGCCTGGCTGGCTGCTTTGCTTCGGTGCCTTGCTGCCTTCCTTCCTTCCATCCGATTCGACTGCACCGCGGCTACGGCCATGGGGCGGGGATGGGGATACCACGCGGCAACGAACGAGACCGCGATCCGGAATCCCGTGGCGGAGGGGACAGGGTGGGTGGAACAAGCGCGACCCAACAGAACCCGCCAGAACACACTCGGTACCGGTACCCTTCGGATGGAAACGGGAAACTGTCCCTCGCGATACACCCATGGGGTCGCGGAAAACTCTATGGACACCGTCGCAATCGCCATCGTCTAGTTTGATAACGCGCGATCGACGAGATCGACAACTCTTCTTTCGATGATCAGCCACGTATTTTGTTGATGTACTTCCATTTCCTGAAGATTGGAATGTGGTGAAAGATGCTCGTATTATTTAACCCTTAGCACTGGACATGAATCATCAGTAAAAATTGTTGTATGATTGTTCAAAAGATTGGTTACAGTATTAGATAGGTTGGGATCTAATCAGTTAATAAACATACAAGTATTGTATGAATTTTCTTCTATTTTTACTGGAAAATTAAACACTTCTTCCTACCTAGGATAATTTCATTCTATATAATTTCCTTCATTTTATGGAAATGAAATTAACCATTTCTTTCGACCTAAAATAATTTCGTTCTATACATATAATTATATAATATTATATTATATTATAATATTATAATATCATATATTTAATTTTCCATTTAAAATAGCTCCGAGTGCAAAGGGTTAAATTGTCCCAGTCGTTCCTATAAACTGTCCCGGCCACTTGGTGGTTGATGAGAGTATCCGATAATGTTTGACCAATAATAGAGACTCAAAGGTGGATGGCTTCTTTCCTAGATGAATTCCCACCTGTCAGAAAGTTTTAAAGAAGTGCCTATCACAAGTAGACTGCGGATCTTCATGCAAGAAACGAGTTAAACAAAGTTGAAGTTATTATTCAAAGAATTTATGCATAAATTCATCAATTAATGAGTCAATTTGTAAAAAAATTTGTAAAACTGCTTAGGAAATTAGTAACGTAGGATCGAACCTGCGCGCCGAAATTACAATTTCTATTTAATGAGTCAATGCATAAAATCCGCAGTCTAATCGTAATAGTCTGCGACGATGGACGCATCGAGGAGGACGGTAACACCACGCAATAATTCACATTATCTCTGAACGTCGAAATCCGAAAATTCCAGAATCTGACGACGGTCTTTCTGTTCCAGCTGGCACCGAAGAGAAGCACCTTGCTGGATACTCGATCCGCCCATGCGATTCTCGACGCGATCGGAAGGACGATCGATCGATTAGCGGGTAGCGTTCGCTCGGCTTGCTCGCGGTGTCCTTGACGCGGACGTTCGACCCGCCGCGTTTCTTCTTCTTCTTCGGCTGTGGGATGCGAGTCCGTTAACACCCCGTCGAGAGCGGAGTTCCGATCGATTGGAGGGCTGTTACTTTCCCGAAGCTTCGACTCTTCGAAGAGGTTTTCAAAGTCCACGAAGTTGCGAAGTATATTAATCGTATGAAGTTGTAACTCAATCAATCCTTTAGCTGTGGTAACTGTAGTACACAATGTATAACTCAGCAGTGAAATTTCGAAGGTGGAAGCTTCGAAACTACGTTTCTTTTAATCCTCTAACAATTTATTATGCGATTCGAATTTCGGAGCTTCAAAAATTCAATTCTCTTCACTAGACTGCGGATCTTTACGCAAAATAAATATCATTCTAAAGATCGTTGATTGTTCCCAATCGGTGGACCGGGGTTCGAATCCCGTCGGGGTAAGAAATTATTTTTCTCCGTTCATTCTCAGTTGAAACTTTCGCACCCGACTTTCCACTTCCGTTGCATCGACACGTCACATATGAATCCCGTCAGAAAATTCTTACCCTCAGCAAAGAAGTTTCACTTCAAAATTCTCCGAGTCAATTGCCCGAAACCGAAGTTAAATGTATATCTTTTCAAATCACGTTAAAAAGTCGGAAGTAATTGAAAATATCCTTAGATTCGTCTAATGTGTGTTTAGTTTTGTATTTCATTATGAATGCGTAAAATCCGCAGTCTACTCGTCACCTTCGAAGCCTTCAAAATCATCGACCTTTGAAGGAAAGTAACAGCCCTAATCGATTGTGGTCGGACGTGTGCGGGCCCGTGACTCGCAGTGTACGCTGGAGGCAGGATACGATGCACGGCGATGCACCGGGCCGGATGAACCGAGATTTTCGTGGTGTCGAGTGGTGTGACTGCATTTTCTGCGCCGGTGGCGGTCACGAGGGCGCGAACTAGTTCGTGAATCATGCCTAGAATGCTTTACATAAATTGCTCGGGGCCGACGTCACGTTCTCGGAGGCTGCGAGAGAGCACGAGAGAACCGACGCGACGCGGACGACGGAGGAGAGTGAAAGAGGAAAAGAGAGAGAGAGAGAGAGGAGAGAAAGAACGTTCTTTGGCCAGCAGGCAGACGTGACTCAGCCTCTCCCGGGTACGCGCGCGGAACACGAGACACGGGACATGGGACACGGGCCGTGGTACTACACGGGACACCGTAGACCAGAGAGACCGTGTCGACTCGGAAACTCTGGCATGGTGAAAGCACGCTTCGCGACTCATCCACGAGGCAGATTCGTCCTCGGATATCCGTATCCGTTTCCGCGAAAGGATCCTACGTTCGGCTGTCTTGTTACGTCAACGGGATGATGCCAGAAAACGTGACCCAGATGAGACAGCGCGCTCCCACCGTGATTCAGAATTCCGCGCGATAATCTCCCGCTGAAACTCAAATCTATTAGGTGTACGAAAAGATAGTTGGTTCCGCGAGAGAGAACGATCTCGTGACCATTCGCGTCGAAGTGTAAAGGTCGATTCATACACGTCACTCCGATAACTGGCGCTGATTTTCGGTGTTCGTACATTTCCTATTCCCATGATGTTGTAAACGAGAGCTACCGATAATTTACTTAAGGAGTTCTGGAGCCCATAAAAACCTTTTCGTAATTGTTGAGAAAGGGTCACTGTACTCCGATTTTTATGAAATTTAAATATGTTATGCAGCAACCCATTTTGAACAACTGTTTCCTTTTCCAATATAGGAGGATCGTGTTTAGTTTTCAAGATATTCTAATACTGTATTGAATTTTCTGTATTCTTGTACGCTCCGTGAAATGAGAGAGAAAACAAAATTCAATACAGTATTATCAATAGTTTTTTTGCGAATATCTCGAAAACTGAAAGCGAACTCGCCATATTGGAGAAGGTAAAAGTTGTGTAAAATGTCGAAATCTATAAAATATATAAATTTCAACAAAATCGGAGTACAATGACGCTTTCGAAATAATTACCAACTCTTTTTCTGTGCCACGCACAACAGGGAGTCGTCAACCTCCTCGAGAGATAATTCGGACAGTATTTTTTATATTTATTTAACGTCGCTCTCAACTCTTTGCTAAGGTTACTTCGCGACGGGACCTACAGTTTATTAAGGTGGGTTCCGAACTACTTTGGGCACCACAGTATTAGATGGCACGTGGAATATTTCCAGAGGTGAAAATTTGCGGACAGTTTACTTAATTTCCGTATTTGTGATCGAACCTGTAGCGCCGATATCATATAGAGCATATACAAAATTTACGATCGTTAAAAATAGAGAATAGTTTCACTTAAACCTGGTTAACTTTATTTTGACGAACGCTCGAAACTGACGTGTATGAATCGACCTTAATACAGTCAATATTTCAGTGATCATCGAATTTCAACGAGCACGTAGCTGCTGCTTAGCGTACAATAAAAACCGTCTGCGGAGTTCAACAGAATGTTCTTACTTATTTAATCGCTTTAAAAAGTTGGAAATAATACAGCAACGAATGCTAATGAATTTCGGCAGATTTCTTTCTGTACACCTAACAGAATTTGATCGGAGGTGCAGCAGGAAGTTTGCGCTCGGCAGAGATAAAGAGCAGACTGTATTACGAAAATGATTCAATCCTTTTATTAACGGCTTAATCTTCGCAATGATTTTGACAATGCTTTGCACTTCGAGACGTGGATGTATGTATATACGACACGCAAACATACCTAATTGATTCACGTTACGCTCGTGCTCGATGCTCTCGGATTGCAGCGCACACAAGTTCGCATCGTTTTATCTTATAGATCTCGAAGCGTTTAATTGCGGTTGCTTCTCGGTTTGGGTTTTCCTCTTTGTCAAATCGGTTTTGTCATTGGTAATCGTGTATTGTGTTTCGCTGGTATTCCGGTTCCGGGTGGCTTTAATGGCTGACGCTCCGAGTACTCCTGTCGTCCGCGACGCTCAACGCTGGAGATTTCTGAAACGGGACGAGACAAGTGTGAGACGATGTTTCACGAACCGTTCACGGGAACGACGACGGACACCGTAAACGAATACGTACGACCCTCTCGATTATGTCCTCCGCGGCGTTCACTTTCGCGGGTCTCGCTGGAATTCCTTTCCTCGGCTCCTTGTCCATCTTATGAATCATCTTGTACACGCTCGAGTTCATCAGGTGGTCGTAGTTCGGCAGGGCGGTCTTCTCGTACTTCTTGAAGTTCACTCTGCGCGGATCGATCGATCAGCTTCGTGTCTCAATGTTGGTTTTCTTTTAGTTTGTTCGGCGATCAAGAAAGTTTTCACCGTATCGGACCGTGCGCGTGTCAATCGAAAGCGACGCTTTCGATGAGCGAACGAGAAATTATTAATTTTTGTGTATCAAACAATGGTGCGTATTTTCTTGGCCACCTGATAAGTTGACTGCGGATGTTTATGTGAAATGAACATTGAAAGTGATGTAACAATATTTTTAAATCCTTCGAATGTCTTCTTAGTTTTTATTGATGTTTGTCCAACACGTATAATTATCATTAGACACTGGATTTGACGCATTTATGATAAAAATGAGTAGGTGTAATTTAAAACATGAAAAACATTAAACGAATTTTAGAATATGTTTATATAATTTTCAAGCTATTGAACATATTAAGAGAGAAGATTTATTTCTATGTCATTCCGGTTTGTTGCAATTCAGGTGAAAAATCGTTATTTTGCATAAAGATCCGCTATTTAATTATCATTTGAAACATGGAGAACATTAAGCGAATTTGAAAATATTTTTTTATCATGTTCAACCTATCGAACATATTAAGAGAGAAGATTTATTTGGTATGTCATTCCGGTTTGTTACAATTCAGGTGAAAAATCGTTATTTTGCATAAAGATCCGCTATTTAATTATCATTTGAAACATGGAGAACATTAAGCGAATTTGAAAATATTTTTTTATCAAGTTCAACCTATCGAACATATTAAGACAGAAGATAAATTTTTATGTCATTCCGGTTTGTTGCAATCGACGCAGACAATTTTCATTTTGCATAAAGATCCGCAGTCTAATCATCATTTGTACGGTTCTCGGAGTAAGTCGGACTTCCGTAGATCGATTAAAAAAATTCGTGGTATGTGTCGATCACCATGAATCATGAGAAAATTTCCCGGGCCTCGTTGAATGATCGCTTCGCGGTGAAGCAGGCGATGATTCAGGCAAGGCTCCCGGCTGATTTCGAGTGAAAGGAGGTAATTGAATCACGGGTCGGATTCCGATATGGGGACGTTGATACTGTTTAGCTTACCCCAGGGCTCTGCCTCGAATAACTTCCGCCTGGGAAGATAGAACCTCGGCGATCATTTCGTCGTTGAAGAAATCGTTCGGACACCTCCATCTGCGGCCCAGAGTGAGCTCGACCTGCTTAGCCTGCGGCCACAAGTCCTGCGAGGATTTCCTTCCTTTCTGCTGCATTCTCTGCTGCAAGATGCCAGATCTAGCGTCATACTCCTGGTCCAATGGGGAACGACACGCGGAGGGATCGAGGAATGCTCGCGCGACAAGGGTTACCGGTGGAGGAATTCGCGTTTTCCTTGCAACGCAAAACAGATAAAACCCGAACACCGTGCTTAGGGTACGCGTACATACACGTGCGTGACACAGATACTTTCGCTTCGCGAACTATTGGGTTGGCAGGATAGTAATTTCGGTATTTTAAGGTGAAATAAAAATCCATACCGTAAAATAACTACACGCACTGCTTTGTGCTTCCGAATAATACAAGTTATATAATAGGAATTTTATTTGCGGCGCCAGGTTCGATCATTATTACTTTTGTATTAGCCCTATTTGTAGCAATAATTCGTAGGACGAAACACCACCTCACCATCTTTCCTTTTTCCTCTACTATTTGGATAGCACACGCATGACAATTTTGACATATTTGCTACAAGTACGGCTAATACAAAAGTAATAATGATCGAACCTGGCTCCGCAAATAAAATTCCTATTATCTAATATGACGATCGAGAGAAATTAAAAACGGTTAAATACAAGTTATAACTTGTAAACGTAAAAATAGGACCTTTGAGGCAGGGGCGGATTCAGTGGTAAGCAGAAAATGTTTAGCTTGTCAAATTGTGTAACAGCGCTGGCTACCATTAACACTTTACCGACCAGAAGCCTATTAATAGGATTTTTAATAATTCTGCTGTACCAAATGAAAAGCATAGAAATTTTCTTTGACATTGCAATCTTAAATGATAACTATTAGACGACGTTATTGAGGGTGACTTAGTTAGTTCATACTAAATGCTAAATGAAAATTTACCCATGTACCATACATTTTTCAAAAATATGCAATAATCACCGGTCGGTAATGTGTTAACATATATTTTTGCTAAAAAAAAAGGTCATTCATTGTAGGGCCTCCTGACATTAAAGTTTATGGCCTCTAAGTCGAACTGTGTGGAACTTTTGATTACTTTTCTTTCTTGGTTATGATTTAATGCGAGTTTCCTTGAAAGTTTTTTTGGCGGGTCCCGAAATTTTTGATCGCTTAGGGCTGTTTAATTTAGTTAGCTGTTTAGCTCAGGTTGACCGTTTATCTAGCGCTTTTGACTACTGAAAAATTCCATCTTTGGAATCGAGACTGCCCCCTAAAAATACCGAAATTAACTTCTTCCCAATCCGATATAACCCTCTGCGGTCACCGCGAATTTTGTTCCAGTCGATCCAATGGTCACATTGTTTTTCCATCGATCCTAGGTAATTATTAGACTGCGCATCTTTATGCAAAATAAAAATTGTCTGCATCGATTGCCATAAATAGCAACTGAATTTTTAACTAACCTTGTTTCTAATTTTAATAGAGGATAAATCATATATTGACATCTTCAATCTTTGAAATTTTCCAATAATTTTCAATTTCGTCTACTCAATTTTCCTCTAAACGTATAAAGATCCGCTAGTCTAGTAATTATCATCAACGAGTATTCCCCGCGAAATGTATCTTCACTTTCGGATCCTGTTGACCTCGCCATTCGGAGCAATGATTGTTTCGAGAACCTGTCGTTCAACGCGTGTCACTTTGCTGCTAGTACGAACGTATACGAATGTAGCGTGGGTCACGTGAAACTGCGAGAACGCGGCGGACCGCAAAGGGTTAAGGACTGGGGAGCTCAAGGGCAGCGATCGGTGGTTTCCAGGATCGGACAGTTTGCGCATGGTATCACCGGGGACGTTTAATGGACGGCTATTAATTCTTACGATGGGAGTTCGCGAAGAATATCGGGGGAACGATAAAGAAAGAGAGAGAGAGAGAGAGAAAGAGAAAAATAGAAATCGGGGGTACAGTTCGAGCAACGATTACGGAGGAATCCACGGGGCAACATCGATGCGATTAAAACGTAGTAAATCGACGGGGTGGGCTTGCGAACGGTACGAGAGACACGGGGTACACAAGATGATCACGCATTCCACATCGGTTTTCCAGAATACCTGCAACTCCTGAATAACTTGATCTTTTGCCGAGAGTTTTGGGTCGGGTTCGAAACTTCCTACAAGTTGTTCGACAATCGATAATTATCATCTGTTAGGATAGAGACGGTCTGTTTTCGCGATAGATCGAGTCGCCGCGCGCCGCCGTCTCCTCGCGAACGGAATACAGTATTCACTTGATTTTTGTCCCAGGGGCTGTTCGTGGAGCGGACAAAAATCGCGATGTAGACTTGTTTTTCTGATTTATGGCTGGGTCTACCGCTCCGATCGCGGCGAGCGAGACTACAATAGAGCAACGGTGTCGGCGACGGCTACGCACATTGCGACCGAAACTTTCTTCGTCGATTACACCACTAAATTACAATTGAAACTATATCGTGTTTGGTCTTGTTTTACTCAGAAAGATGCCAGAAATACGTTTTCAAAAAGTCCCATGAAAAAATAATGATTATTAAGAAGTTTGAACATTCGATTCATTGAGTCAATGTAGTGGTGTTCACACCGATATACCCGGGCCGAGAACATTAGTCGCCGCCCTGCGGCGCGGGACAGCGTTGACAGGCAGTGGAGTGAGTAGGCCTGGACAAAAATCGAGTCGTCGGACCTGGGACAAAAATCAAGTCTGTACTGTACAGTAAATCCTAATAAGTTGCGCGGGCTAGAAACCTGGTAAGTTGCATCGGCCTACTCACTCCACTGCCTGTCAACGCTGTCCCGCGCCGCAGGTCGACGACTATTGTCGTCGGCTCGGGTATATCGGTGTGACCACCACTACATTGACTCAATGAATCGAATTTTCAAACTTCTTAATAATCATTATTTTTCATGGGACTTTTTGAAAACGTATTTCTGGCATCTTTCTGAGTAAAACAAGACCAAACACGATATAGTTTCAATTGTAATTTAGTGGTGTAATCGACGAAGAAAGTTTCGGTCGCAATGTGCGTAGCCGTCGCCGACACCGTTGCTCTATTGTAGTCTCGCTCGGCGCGATCGGAGCGGTAGACCCAACCATAAATCAGAAAAAGCAAGTCTACCTGGTAAGTTGCTCAGTCAGAGAACAGCGTTTTTGCAACTTACCAGGATTTACTGTAGTACAGTAAATCCTGACAAGTTGCGCGGGCTAGAAACCTGGTAAGTTGCATCGGCCTACTCACTCCACTGCCTGTCAACGCTGTCCCGCGCCGCAGGTCGACGACTATTGTCGTCGGCTCGGGTATATCGGTGTGACCACCACTACATTGACTCAATGAATCGAATGTTCAAACTTCTTAATAATCATTATTTTTTCATGGAACTTTTTGAAAACGTATTTCTGGCATCTTTCTGAGTAAAACAAGACCAAACACGATATAGTTCCAATTGTAATTTAGTGGTGTAATCGACGAAGAAAGTTTCGGTCGCAAGGAAGGACAACGTATAGGAAAGAAATTCAAGTCTAATTCTTTGAGAACATATTTTCGACATGTTAGGTTGTTTATTTATATATATGCTATAGCGTATGTTGAATGTATGATAGATTATAAATTATGCTTCTCAAATGTAGAGTAAATATGGGCCAAATTACATATATCGTGTTTGGTCTTGTTTTAATCAGAATAATGCCAAAAACAAGCCAGTAAAAGTCTCATGAAAAAATAATGAAAAATAAAGCATTTTGAATTGGCATTACATTGTGAGAATACGTGGGCCTTTAAACTGTGGGCCGGCGGCGGCTACACTCTGTGCGTAGCCGTCGCCGTTGCTCTATTGTAGTCTCGCTCGCCGCGATCGGAGCGGTAGACCCAGCCATAAATCAAAAAAGCGAGTCTACCTCGTAAGTTGCTCAGTCAGAGAACAGCGTTTTTGCAACTTACCAGGATTTACTGTAGTATACATAGAAGAGCGGAGAGAAGGGATCGGCGCGCGGCATGGCGCGGCGATCGAAAGAAAGATAAGAAGAGATTTACCGTGAGACGGAGCCGGGCTCGGAGACTTGAGAACTTTCGTCTCGTACGAGACCACGAACTTCTTCACCCTGCTGCCCTCCTCGCTCTTCACCGACAGCGTACCCTCGAGCTCCTGAGTCTCGGTGTCCTCCTCGTCCTCCTCCAGGGTCTGTTCGACCACGCGCTCGTGATGCTCCTCGTCGTAGTACGCCGTGTACGAGAAGTCCTCCGTGAAGTCGGTCTCCTCCGTCTCCTCCTCGTGCTCCACCTGCTCCTCGTGATCCTGCTCGCGCTCGTCCTCCGATTCCTTTGCCTCCTCTTCGGCCTCTAAACACCGGAGCAATAAATTCAGAGCAAGTCCCGTCGTCGCGAAACCGTACGAAAGCGAGACGAAATCCGGAAAAGGGTAGTAATGCCATCCCTCAACCCTTACGTCGATAACCACTTTTAATTTCCTTTTTAAAACTTCTTCAACCCTTTCAACACTCCAAGTTATTTTCACTCAAATATCAATCGTTTCTTCCGACCTAGAGTATTTTCATTTTACATGCAGGGTGAACCACGAATCGTGATCAGTAGAGATTGAAAATGTTTTTATCAGGTTCATCATGGTTTCAAGAGAGCTTTCACGTGATTATAGCAAATTTTTTGTAAAGAAATTAAGAAAGCAACTTCTTGTAATTCTTTTATGTTATGATTTCGTCTTGAAATCCTCTAATACACAGGCGTAGAAAAATTATAGATGTATTTGCAAAGAATTGAAGGTGACTTTGAAAGATCATGAAAATAAAGAGTTCATGAAAAATTTGAAACTCTCTTGAAACCATGCTGATAAAAACATTTTTGATCGGACTGCTAATAATAGAGTAATCTCTGCTGGTTACGATTCGTGGTTCACCTTGTATATGATCTTTTTCATTTAGTAATTCATACGATGCAAACAAATTTAGTAATGCAAAGTAATCAGAAATAAAAATGTTTTGTAATAGTCAACTACTTTAACAAACGTGTACAAATACCATGATAACGAAAGAAATTAAAATTGTAGAAATGATTGCTTTACTTTTTAAACATTTGCATTACAAGTAGTAAATGATAGGTTCAGTATTGTAGACATTATACTGAAGAAATGAAAAGATTATTTGATAGAAAAACAAAAATGCATAAATAAATAAATATTATAGGTGCTCAAAAGGTGTTGGTAACTATAATGGGGCTAATGGTGTCGATAGCGCTATCTGTTGGCAGAAGAGATACGAGATATACTTATTGTTACTGACAATTTGTCAGTAAGTAACTGTGGCATTTTAGTAATTTGTTCTTTGATTTTTATAATACGAAAAGTAAGTATTATAGATTTAAAATGGATTACGTGATTATATACATAGTTTGATCAATGATCGTAAAATGTACAAGACACTACAGGTATGGTAATTGTTAATATTGTTCATCAGTCGACTAACATGTAGAAATATTTATATGGATTTAAATTGCACATACAATTTTTAATATATATTATGTATCTTTAAAGATACTATATTTTCACAATTGACTTTGCGAAGAGATTATTTTGATAATTTTAGAATTTATTGTTTATAAAAATAGCGAGGTAGGTAGTAAATTGCCATTTGTAAAGAATAGAGTCAATTAAATATACCTTCTTTTTTTTCTAAAAACTAAAATTGTTTCCTGAAACCATCACAAGGTGACAAACTTTATTGCACGTAAAATATGACGGTCTACACTATATCTTGGCAGTACGAAGCTACTGACATTGACTCATGTTTACCTTCGCAACATACGCAAATACGCATACATATGTCACCTTTTACCGTGGAGGGGTAACAATCGATAAAAACTTTCCATAATTTGAACGCAATTTTGGACGTGCAGAACGACAGTTGGGTCATAGATTTTAATTAAAACAAAAGTCTTTTTATGTGAAATAGCAGAGAATGACTGGTTTTTCATTATCCGACTAAATAAGCGAACTAATTTGTGAAACTGTTTACAGGCAGGCATTCGTCGTGTCAGACAGTGGAGATCGAAAATGGGTCATTTGGCCAATCCGTTGGCTCCAACACGAATTGATCTAACCCGTACTCTGTGCCAATATTTTTACCAGTTGCGAGTTTCATTATTATTTTTATATCTCTGCTCCTTATCGTATATCGCACTAAAATGTACACAGTACATTTCTTCTGAGAAATGAAGGGTAGGTTCAATTTTGCAGTTATGAATCATGGTGTCGCAAAAATGTTATTGTGCCGATATTTTGCTGTTTAAAGTTTAAATTGATCACTAATGCTTTGACACAGGACATTGATCAAATTGCATAATTTTTGTTGTGCCTTTCGAATTTATTTCAATGACTTTCCTTCTGGTAAATACTTAAAAATCCTATACCATGAAGCTCGATTAATGCATAAACTTTAAAAGTTTAAATTGATCACTAATGCTTTGATACAGGACATCGGTTAAATCGCATTATTTCTATTGAGCCTTTCGAATTTATTTCAATGACTTTCGTTCTGATAAATACTTAAAAATCCTATACTATGAAGCTCTATTAATGCATAAACTTTAAAAGTTTAAATTGATCACTAATGCTTTGATACAGGATATCGGTTAAATCGCATTATTTCTATTGAGCCTTTCGAATTTATTTCAATGACTTTCCTTCTGATAAATACTTAAAAATCCTATACTATGAAGCTCTATTAATGCATAAACTTTAAAAGTTTAAATTGATCACTAATGCTTTGACACAGAACATCGGTTAAATTGCATTATTTCAATGGCTTTCCTTCTGGTAAGTACTTAAAAATCCTATACTACGAATCTCGATAAATGCGTAAACTTAATTTTTTCATAATCGTGCCACGCGGTGTTTCTGCTGACAACCTCAGATATAACCGCAGGCTATAAATGCGAGAACGACATAGAATCGATAGAGAGCTGGCGCTCGCGACAGGCTCGCGGACCGGGCCATCCTTGGCACCGGTTCAAAATCCGAAATCTGTGAAATTCGAAAATATTCCCGCGGCAGAGAGCCGTACCGATCGAGAGCTGCACCTCGGCGAGTACACGTCTCGAAGAGATGTAATGTTAGCCGGTGATCTTACCTCGCGAGGTCTTCTCGTTGGTGGCGCCGTTTTGCACGCCGCTCAGCTCCATGATTTTCTGCAGTTGCTCGGAGACGATTCTCAGGTGACACTCGATCTCGCTCGGTAGCTGTTTCAACGAGAGCAACTGCCGTTGGACGTTCTCCAGTTGTTTTTCCAGATCGATCTCCGTGCTGACAAGCTCCTTGATCTTCTCCCGGTCGACCTTCGACGCGATGTCTGCCATCTCCTTCTCGATCTTGTCGATCACCGTCTCCCTCGTCGATTCCCGGTTGATGCAAGGCTCCTCGTCGCGAACAGCTTCCGGTTCGGGGCTCGTATGCTCGCCGATCTCCACTTCCGGTCTCTGCTCGGCTTCGCTACCCTCCGGTTTCAACGACTCCGCCTTCGATTGCGGACGCGAATCGACCTCGCGCTCTTGATCCGATCGATAACCGGGCTCCGGGGTCGCCGACGGTGTCGCCTAAATTCAGAGAAACCGCTACAACTACGTACGAACACCGTGGACCTCTCGTGGCCATTCGTTTCTTTGAACCAACCGAAATGCACACAGAAACTTTCCTTTTCAACCTTTCGACTTTCCTACATCGCCACGGTAATCACTTTGTGTAATGTCCAGATTTCACGAGCACCTCAAACAGACTCTGCCTTCTCTTTCGAGACGAAACTCTTCTCTATTTCAGCAATGTTTCTGTGCAAATATAGGCGGACGGCCAGTGACGGGTTGAGTGGTTTATGCTCATTCCGTTTAGGTTAACTCGCTTCGCGGGTGATTACCATCGAGATTCCAAATAAAGAGAAATCGAATTCTGTTCTTTTTGTATTGATACCTCAGCATTAACTTTTAATCACTCGAATATATAGCGTTTACAATCTGAAAACTTGAAATTTAGTGTTTCAAGCATAAACAAAGATGTCGATGATTTTAGTGGATAAAAATTCACGTATGTTGGAGTGATATTCTTCAAGTTATAATCAATTTTTCATGTAATTAATTTAAAAAATGTTTTTCCTTTCAAAAAAGCAACCTCATTTTTTTTATTATTTATTGCTTTTAATGCATCAAAAAAAGATAATTTTTTAATGTTCTACATGTAACCAGTTTATGTACACAGTGGAGTACTGAAGGTTGATTTCCTTTTCGTTGTGCTGTTAGGCAGCATCGAACCTTTGTTCCATCCTTTGTTCATCGATAATATCAGATTTTTATCCGAACGAATCGGACTCCCACTCAACCCGCCGTAAACGTTTTGCTTTTTAGAGAATTATTCACGACATAGTGATGACAATTAGCGAAGCTACTGGTTAACATCCACGAACATATTACTTCCTCGAGGCAAGAAATCAGAAAAGGAGATACTCACTGGTGCATTCGGGTTCGTTTCCGGAAAATCGGACGGGATATCGGGATAGATGATCGTGTCCAGAGAGCTGCCTCCCAACAGCAGCTTCGATCGGTAGTCGTTTAGGGGTTTATCGAGATTCTGTGGCACTGGATGCAACCACACATATGCATTTTATTCAGAACGTACTGTGTACTCTTTCTTTCTTTTTTTTCATTTCTCGACAATCCATTCGTGTGCGTACATTGACAGTGTGTGTGTGTGTGCGTAGTGTGAGACAGACATTGTACATGCATCGATCCGACATTCGAGGAGTTCTACTCTGCGCTCGTTCAGACTAGACGCGGAATCGAGTCAGCTACGAGTATACTGCGCTACGATTAATACACATACTTGCCGAACCGCGCGAAGGATCGATGTTATTGCTAATATGTTAGAAACGATCAAGAAACCCTCCGCTTCTCGGCTCCGGGAGCAAGTACGGTTGCCTCTAGCTACGAGTAAACACGTTACGGTTACACTGGACAAGAAGATACAACAACAACAACAACAACACACATTAACGAGCAACGAGCACCGTTTCAGCCCCGTTCCTATTCGTTTGCGGGCGGCCTGCGACCAACTAACTTCTCACGGCGAAATGTCCAAGGTAAATCCTACAGGTGTGCGAGAACCCGAACACGACGGGTCGGGATGGGTTCCTGAAAATTTTCGACTAGGGCTGTTACTTTACTTCTTTTTATATATATATACTAGCTAACCCGACAGACGTTGTCCTGTCCAAATTTAAGGAGCAGAAAATCTCATAGAAGAAAACACTTTCATTTTTTCCCGAATTTTCCATTTTTCCAGGCAACTTTCCCAAGTTTTCTTTCCCTAAAAACCTTTTCCGGAGTATTACGAACGTTTTTGTTTTTTAATTAGCCAAATCGGTCCAGCCGTTCTCAAATGATGCGCTTACCGAAGAACAGCTTTTAATTTTTATTTATGTAGAAGATTTATTTAACGTCGCTCTCAAGTTTTTGTTAAGGTTACTTCGCGACGGGACCTACAGTTTATTAAGGTGGGTTCCGAACCACCTTCGGCACCACAGTATTAGATAGCACATGGAAGTTACTTTGCCAGAAGTAGAGCCAGAATACTCATTCAAATCCTATACTTAAATTCCACAATTTATTAATTTAAATATAATAATATTATTCAAAGAATTACTATTATTATGCGGTTCATGGATTATGCGATTGAATTTTCCACACACCCCCGAATATTCAATCTACTATACAGGGGGTCCTGAAAAATGTCTAATGAGTATTCGTAGACCGTGGGGTCTTTAACCCTTTTAGTGCCGGAGACCGATATATCGGCCCGCGCCTTGTAGCGCTTTACTATTCGCATTGCGGGAGAACACTATCTCAAAATAAATTTATAATACGTTATAAATCGTCGGCGCAAATCAATTTTTACAAAATTTAAAAATGCAACTACGCATGATTATATGATAATACCATATCGATTGTACTATTATTAAGTTTTTCTTTTGTGCATGTCCCTTCTTTGTTATTACACGAGCAGTATTGTATCTTTCTCTTTTCTTTTTTCGTTTCTTTGATATTGTAAACACTTATGTAAAAGGGCTTCAGTCCGTCTATAATAAATAATAATAATAATAATAATAAATGGTCTAATTTCATTATGAGAGAATAAAAAAAAATAGTGTTTCTTTTCAATGAATTTAGAAAATCTAGTGTCATTGTTTTTTTCTCTATTTCTTCCTTAATATACTGCTTTTTGAATCATGTAAATATTGTTCCTTGTTTGATTTTTATGAGCATTTTCCCAAATCCTAGTAAAACCGTGAAATTCGGCCAGTTATTCTCGCATAGGCACCTCTTTTTCGCCTGGCACTAAAAGGGTTAACCCGCCGATGTCCAACAACTTTTTCAACGGTCAAAGCTCGACAAGGTCCCCGGGAGCCTTCTCTATTAATATGGCGTGAGATGCGTATAATAGTATTTTATTGTTAGCCGTAATGGTGTTATTACGACTTTGTGTTTCTGTGTTTGTTTCTATGCTGCAAAATGTGTATGAATATATACTGTTCGGCCGAAGGCTGAAAGCTGTTCGAATGAACCGTATTGAAATGCCGCATCGTTGAAAACGTCACAGGTCCGTAGGTACCTTGTCGGGCATCGGAGGGTTAAAAATGCGAGGCCAGGTTCCAGCGAACGCGTTGAACCTGCCTCGCGGCGGCCCTGAACTTCGTGCACTTCGAATCTTCGAAGCTTCGTACTTTAAAGTAACAGCCCTAGTCCCGACCATGGGCTTGTCGCACACCTCTAATGGACCGGTAAACCTGGGATTCCCTGTATGCGATTCCCCTCGCGGCCGATCAGACGATCAGGAAACCGTTTATAGGGAGTCCCGGCACGATCGGCGCAGCGGACGATCGACACGAGAATCGAGCGTCTCACTTGTACATGTAAAGCAAGATGATCGAGGTGCAGGGTACGAAGGCGTACGCCACCAGCCTGGTGAAGTCGACGCCGATGCGGTTCGTCAGGCCCTCGTAGAGGATCGTCGGGACGAAAGACAACCTGCGACCGTCGCGGTCCACGTCGAGGCTGGCGGCCTTCTTTTCGGCGATCGTGACCGGCTCGGCGGTTCGACCAGTCAGTTTGTTCGGTAGCCGATCGAGAACAAAGTCTCTTAGCAGAGCGAACGCGCTCGGTTCGGAGACGCCGCCGGCGCGGCAGAGGGACCTCGAGAGCCGTCTGCTGCCGCGATGGAACACCTCGGTCGAGATGAAATCCTTCGAAGAGCGGACCAGCTCGGAGAATGCATCGTCTCGATCGGCTCGAGAATGCTGCGAAGCGAGCGAGGAATCGGAAATGGCACGGAGGATCTGGCCACGGAGGTAGCCGACGATCAAGCCGAGCGACTCGAAGTGCTTCTTCAGGATCCGCTCGGCGTATCGAGCTCGAGCGAGCAGCTTCCTCTTCGAGGAGACGGCGACGGAAGGAGGACGCGTCGCGACCCGAGCGAACAAACATTTCTCCACGTAACGACCCCTCATTCTGATCATCGTCGAGCTCCTCCTTCTGTCGCGACGCGGCCCGTCTCTCGTGGACGAGACGCCCTTCAGATAGTTGATCAAACGGACCACGTTCCTCCAGAAGATTCGCTCGAAGTAGCGACCCCTCAGATAAAACCGCTTGCGGATCCTGCCGAATCCGGTGGGATTCAATGCGGCCACGGAACCACCCCGCTCGAGGTAAGCTAGAACGTCCGAGCGAAGACGAATCGCGACGAACGCGACGCTACGCGCGAGGATCTTCTCCGCGTAGCGGGTTCTTCGCCAAGAGACCTCCTTGCCCGCCACGAGCCTGTCGAACAGCTTGCTCGACGAGTAGCTCTCCGGCTTCTCGATCAGCTCGTCGATCATCCGTCTCATCCAATTGTCCTCGCGCTTCAGGTACGTCTCGAGGTAACGACCCTTCACCCTGCACCTCACTGATTTCTCGATGCTACCGCGGCGCGACGATTCTTCCAGCTGTTCGGAATAGCGCGACACATTATTCTCGGCAACGTCTTGCGGAGGGTAGTCTTTCGAGGAGGACCTGACTCTGCTGGGTTTCCTCGGTTCGGAGAGGCTCTTTTTCCCGAAGAGACAACGCCGGAAATAGTGGCCCCTCGTGTAGAACCCTTTCGGCTTTCGTTTGTTCAATGGCCGCCGTGTTACGATCACGTTCTCCCTGCGTCTCGACGGCTGCGCCGGCGCAACCTCCGCGCACGAGACCGCTAGAGCTTCCGGTTCGACGGACTCGACCAGTTCCGGCGAGGACGGCGTCGAGGAAAACGACTCGAGCTGCTCGAGAGGACACGGCGAGCACGATCCGTCCTCGGGAGAACTCGCGGGGACGATCGTCTGCTCGATTAGCGGCACCGTTTCGCAACCGGCCATGATTACCTCGGGGGTCGGGGGCTCCGGGGTCTTTTGCTCTTCCGGCTTGAGCAAACCCTTCTCCAGAAGCCGGTCGGTCACGCTCCGCTTCTTCTGCTTCGTGATCACCACTCGGTAGGATTCGACCTCGACCTCCTCCACCGACTCCTCCTCCTTCTTACGCGGCTGCGGTATCGGTCGCTGCGGTTTCTGTAGGAAGACCGAGGTGCGTTTCAGCTGTTCCAACAACGGCGGCTCCGCTGTCGCGATGTTCTGCAACTCCTCGATCACCTTCGACTGCCTCAACACCGTCGCCCGCGGACGGAGCTTCTTGAAGTTCACCCTGGAACACAGAGCATACGGATCAGTTTGCGGATCCGTCGTGCAAACCGAACACGAAGATGTGAAACGTGTTAGCAGTGGCGCACCCAGTAGGGGGGGCAGGGGGCCAAGTCCCCCCAAGAAAAAGAAAACGATACACTGAAAAATTAGCTAAACCGTAGAATAGCTCCTTCCTCTCCGATTTCGATGATTTTTGGATATGTTATATGTAAAACTAAACATTTTGAACAACTTTTCCCTATATATATATATATATATATATATATATATATATATATATATTCGTTCTTGTTTCAGTGATCTCCAACATTCTAAACTGGACTTCGACGTAGGTGAATTTTTCATGTTCGGTACTCCGCTCGCTTTAGTTCTGGCGTATAGAAAAATTTCCGCGGCCGGCGATTCGAATAGCAACATAAGGAGACCATCGGTGAATCAACTGTACAACTTATTCCATCCTACTGATCCTGTAGCTGCTAGATTAGAGCCGCTGATCTCTGCAAGATTCTCTCTTCTTCCGCCGGTTAACGTGGCTCGGTATCAAAAGTATCCACTTGGGAATGGTCAGCCCTACCATCTATGTATGTATTCAATGTGCATACACAATTTTGTTTTCTATACAGCGTGGGAAATTTGAAATAAGTTGTTCAAATATCTCGCTTGCTATTATTTTATGTATTTATATATTTAAGAAAAGAAAGAATTTTTTACTTGGCTCCTGTTTCTTACAATTGAGGCTGAAAATTTCTATTTTGTATAGAGATCGGCCGTTTAATTATCAATAACAAGTGAGATATTCAAATGACCTATTTGAAATTCTGCTCCTTGCACAGATAAAGAAGACGAAGGATTTTATATATCGTGTGTTGCTTCCAGTGGAGGCGATTCAATCAAATGCACAATTATTCACGGACATGAATGTGTCGCATATAAGAAGACTATATATATATATATATATATATATATATATATATAAGTAAATATTTGTGGCTATCGTTGACAGATATTTTTGCTAAAACAAGAGGTCATTTTGTTCAACTGGGTGCGCCACTGCGTGTTAGAGTACGTATCTGCAAATGAAATGCAGAATACAGTGGATGTACAACGGTTACACCTTTTGACAGCGTATAACTCGTTCAAAATTAGACCCAACAGCTCCAGTTTTTTTTTGGAGATGTTAAAAGGATTAGTTCACTGGCTAATGTGTACTTAAGTTTTTTTTTAGTTGTTATTGGTCGCAATTATGAAAGAAAAAGTGAAGGTCACGATTCTTAAATTTTGTTATCTGTACCTGTAATCTAAGTAACGTTATAAATACATATACAAAGTTTCATTGAAATCGATCAAGGATGTTATGAAATATAATTGATTGGAAATACGTAATTAAATTCAAACATTGTTATGATTACAGTGTCCATAGCTGTCTAAACAATAGCTGCATAAAAGAGACTAGGATAATAATTCATCCATTTTTATTTTACACGTTAAATCATTGCATTACGTTTCATTTACAGCGTCACATTTTAAAGAAATACATCTCATGACGTAAATATAAAGGGATGAATAATTTTGTAATATGTGAAAATATTGAATGGCCGAATTTCAATGAAATTAATTTAACCGATTTCAATGAAACTTTGTACGTATATATAACTTACTTAGAAGTACTAAATACTGAACATTCTGTTGGCTCTATTTTTTGTAATTGGAGTTCTTTGGAGATTTCTGAGGGCTACTCCTGTTAGGGGGAGAGTAGAGTGAGCCTATTGTTATTGGAGGGTTAGTTTTGGTTTGTAGGAGTACTAAATACTGAACATTTTGTTGGCTCTATTTTTTGTAATTTTTTATAACTTACTTAGATTTACAAAATACAGGTCTTCAATTTTCATTTCAGGCACAGACGAATTTTTCCTTCACAGTTGCGATCAGTAACAATTAAATAAAAAATGATTTAGACACTAGCTAGTAAACTAATCCTTCTAATGTCATCAAGAAAACTGAAGCTGTTGGATCCAGTTTTGAAAAAGTTATTCGATTTTGAAAGGTGTACGAATAACTTTGTAAAACCATTGTGTATGAAACGTGTTAATCGATTCATCGAAGACAATCGATTAGCTCGAGCGTTTCGTGTGGGTGAAAGCATTTCGATGGGAGCAAGGTTAAATAGGGAAACGATAAGGAACGACGAATCTCTACCCCAAGACTCCCTTCTCGTCGAGAAGCTCCTCTTCCTCGAGAATCAACTGAGCGATCTCGTCGTCCGTGAGATTCTGATTCGGCACGATCTCGCTGTTCTCGTCTTTTGGCTTGTCCGGGAGCGGTTCCACTTCTGGCTTGGCTTCCTCCGTGGTCGTCTCCTCGTACGTGGTCTCCTCGTACTGCTCGATCACCGTCTCCTCCTTCAAGATCTGCTCCGGGAATACCGGCGGCAGTTCCGCTAGCTAACAAACGAACCAGCTGCTCATCAAACGGTCTCGTCGAAACTGGGTTTCGACTAGGCAAGGACCGAGTGCTCGAGATTATTCTTAACCCGTTAACTCTATGCCCTAATTCAGGGTTTCCCAAACTGTGCTACGCGGGAAGGTAGCAAACGCTCCGCGAAAAATATTAATAACGTAGCTTTTCATTTTGACTATAATAATTTTACGTATCGATATAATTCATCAGTTTCATCACATTCGTGATTATGTCATTACTAGACCTACGGATTTGATGCTTTTATTACAAAAAATGGGTAGACGTAATTTAAACCAGCAAAGGGATAAAGTGAAAATAAGAATGTTTATGTATTACTTTTATAATGTGGTTGACAATAATCTTGCGAAGGATCACGTTATGGCTAATGAAGATGAAGATGTGACTTGTTTTGTAATCGTTACGAACAATTTCTATTTCATATGACAGATCCACAGTGTAGTCATCGCCTACATTTCAAATTACACAAGGTGCTCTGTCAAAATTCCTATCGCAGAAAAAGTTTGGGAAACCCTGTCCTAATTGAACGTTGCGCGTGCGCCCGCTCGCGCTGATGAGATCGTGTTGTCAATTCGGACGGGACCGGTTTGTTTGTTTGTTTATTGCGACCGGACAACAACGATCTCGTCACAGCGATGTTTGATCGGGACACGGCGTGATTTTCGTATCGGGGTCCCATGGAAATACCGACACAAATTTCACCGACAATAACTTTGGCTGGCAACGCCTTTAACGGAAAACGACTTTGAACGACAACGATTTTGATCGATAACGAATTTGACCGACAACGAATCTAAATTCGTTGACACAAATTTCCCTGACAACATTTCACCGACACAAATTAAACCGACAACAACTTTGGCCGACAACGCCGTTAACCGAAAAGGACTTTGATTACAACGATTTTGATCGATAACGATTTTGACCGACAACGAATCTAAATTCGTTGACACAAATTTCCCCGACTCCAGATTTGAGCGACAATAACTTTGGCTGGCAACGCCTTTAACGGAAAACGACTTTGACCGACAACGATTTTGATCGATAACGTATTTGACCGACAACGATTTTCATCGATAACGTATTTGACCGGCAACGAATCTAAATTCGTTGACACAAATTTCCCCGACAACATTTCACCGACACAAATTTAACCGACAATAACTTTGGCCGACAACGACTTTAATCGACAACGAATTTGACCGGCAACCATTTTATCCGTCAACGATTTTAGATTCGTTGTAATCAAAGTCCTTTACGGTTAAAGGCGTTGTCGGCCAAAGTTATTGTCGGTCAAATCTGGAGTCCCTGCAATGTTGTCGGGGAAATCTGTATCAACAATTTTAGATTCGATGTCGGTCAAATTCCTTATCGATCGAAATCGTTATCGGTCAAAGTCGTTTTCGTTTAAAGGCGTTGCCAGCCAAAGTTATTGTCGGTCAACTCTGGAGTCGGTGAAATTTGTGTCGGTGATTTCCATGGAGCCCTTGGTATCGCGAGGAAGAACCGTACTAAAATCTTTTGCTTATCGAGGTAGGAGGATCGAGCAACGACCAGCGCGAACAGTTGACGAGAAACAGAGAAAGAGAGAGAGAGCGATCGGCTCCGAGGTACATACGGGAATCTTGTACGGGACGATGTTCTCTTCGGACAGCCCCTCCAGAGCCTTATGTGGATCTCCTTCTCTGCGGCAAGAATCGCGTCGATTAATGGCTGAATCGATGGGAGAAACAGCTCGTTCGTATCTCGGCGTTCGGCCGTAGTTTACGTTTCTCGCACGGTCGGCGGAGGTAGAACCGAACTTTGGAATTGGGAGCGGGCGACGATTTTAACTCGGTTTTCGGCGAGGCTGGCCGACTACGAGCCGGTTCACGCGCGAAACGGTAATGAGTGGGATCGGGGAACAAACGCGCGAGGAGTAAATGCCAGCAATAAAATCGCCGACCAATGATAAACAGATTTCATTCTGGGTCACCTATTTATAAGTGTTGCAATCCCGTTGCCTCACGTTGCCCGTAACGCCGGGATACTCTGGCCCCGACGTATTATTATAATATACGAAGCCGTACAGGGCCACCGCGACCACATTCCCGATGATCGTCATCCCGCGGAAACGAAATATTCCGGCGTGTCGGTCGAATCGGTTAAATTATTTCTCGCGAACTAGCGATGGGAAACTATTATATTCGGTGACGTTCGGTCGTCTTCGCGGTCGTCGTAGTCGAATTCGCGATAGCCGCCCGGGTGAATCATCCGAGAACATTCTCGCGAGCAAAAGTAGTTCAAGTTAAGCTTCACGGTCCAAGCGGACCGAGACGATGCGCGCAACGTGTCGTTGACATTGGGACGAGAGGACCGTTTGTTGCGTCACTATCGATTCGGCGAACAGCTTCCGGTCGACGATCATTCAGAATTCCCGAGGACATTGTTTTCGGTTTCGACCGAACCGTGTTACTCACCGCTGTATACCTAGAGCGAAATTATTGCCTGCTCGCATCAGCTCTTCGTGCGCCTGACCGTGGGTCAAGCTGCCGATGGCCTGGTCGTTTAATCTGACCACGACGTCGCCGACCTTCAAGCCCATGCATTCTGCGAGACTCCCCTCTGTCACCTGCCAAACACCTTTCATTTACGTTCGTCGCGGTTTCATCGTAAAACCATCGAAAAACCATTCGGAACAATCGGGAATACTTCGAATGGGTCTTTCTTCGTCTTCTCGTGTTCACGTTACTTTCGATCTTTACTTTCGATCAAACATTTTCAACAATTTTTTCAATTATCTTGTTGGAATTACTTTTTGTGGTCCTATCAGTCTCGTAAATTCAGTAGTTAAGTCGGGATTTCGTTCTAAGTCAAAATAGATCTTTGAAATTAACACCTGACTCCTTTTTGGTATTCAGAACAAAATGATTAAGTTTCTTTTAATTATACATCAAGTTTTTCTTGGAATATAAAACTTTCTATATCCGCAACTAATGAAACAGTCTCGTAAATTGAGTAGTTAAATCGGGATTTGGTTCTAAGTCAAAATAAATCTTTGAAATTAACACCTGACTCCGTTTTGGTATTCAGAACAAAATGATTAAGTTTCTTTTAATTATACATCAAGTTATTCTTGAATTATAAAACTTTCTATGTATATCCGCAACTAATGAAACAGTCTCGTAAATTCAGTAGTTAAATCGGGATTTGGTTCTAAGTCAAAATAAATCTTTGAAATTAACACCTGACTCCTGTTTGGTATTCAGAACAAAATGATTAAGTTTCTTTTAATTATACATCAAGTTTTTCTTGAAATATAAAACTTTCTATAACCACAACTAATGAAACAGTCTCGCAAATTCATTATTTAAATCAGGATTTGGTTCTAAGTCAAAATAGATCTTCAAAATTAACAATTGACTCCTGTTTGGTATTCAGAACAAAATGATTAAGTTTCTCTTAATTATACATCAAGTGTTTCTTGAAATATCAAATTTTCGATGTCCGCGACTACTGATACAGTCTGTAGAACGCCTGTTCATTTCTCGGTGAGAAGTGTAGCACACCGATACGCGGGTAAATTTGAAATATGAAGCTCGTTTAAAATCGCGCGAGAATTCCCGCGAGCCCGCGCTATCGATAACGTAGAACCTGTCACGCGAAGACGAAAAAATCCCCACGTTACCGATGCGACACCGGCCCCGGATGATATGCAACCGGTCGTGCTAGTGCGCATTTATGCGGCCGCCAATCGGGACAACACGGTGTTGGTTGTTAAAAGTATCTGCGACGTGGAAACACGATCTAGGTTCGAAACAATGTTCAATGATGTTCACCGTGAACATCTGTGGTTGCAAGGAAAAACGCCACACGTAACAATTTAAAAGAAAATTTGATTTCATGCATTGATTGAGTTATAGTATAGGATTTATGTATTTACCAGAAAAAAAGTAATGAAAACAAATTCGGAAGGCTGAAAAAAATAATGCAATTCAACCGATGTCCTATGTTAAAGCCTTAGTGATTAAATATATTCTTCTATCGATCGTATTTGTTGTTAATATAGAATGGTTAATCTTTTCGACGCAAGGTTCCAACGTTATTAGTTTATTAAAACTTCGAACGGCAATATCTCGAAAGTGAAAGTACGTGACACGCGGCGTTCTTCCTGACAATCACAGAAACATCCACGGGGAATAAAGTCGGAACAAAGTGAAATCGACGATGAACGGAGTAATACGTACTCTGATGACAGTCAGTGGCTGCGGGAAGTCGCTCCCGCCCGCCAAACGAAATCCCCATGGTGTGTTGTCGAATTTCGTGAACTTGATGCTGATAGCCATGGTGTTCTACATCTGTAAAATCGCATGATCGCGAGATAATCCATGGTAACGTGTGTTCAGTCGCGAGGATTCTATCGCCGATGGATTATCCGCGATCTCGACGACGGTGGGATTCGATTCGAATCGAATCGATTATGTAACGCGATAGAATCGGAATTGGGTGCGGGCTTAAGTTACGAGGTTTATTTACGAGCTTGTGTTTCCTCGAATCACAAACGCACTAAATACCGCGCGTGGCGCTCCCAAGCCGCGCTATTCGAACCCGGGAGCCTCGATCTTGGCGCACGATCGATGGATCGCGCGATTTCGCGGTCATCCGCCTCTCTCTCTAGCGCGATAGCTTCCGACTCTTTTTTTTTTATTCCGTTGTAGTTATAACACTCGGAGAGTTTATATATCAGGCTGTTCGGAAATAGAAGAGATCCGAACTCGACGGACGAAGGACGATTGCAGATGAAATTTTTCGTTCTCGGGAGTATGTTTTATCGGTAGATCGGTTCTCGACACTGCGGTTTATCGCAGCGAGCGCTGTTTCTATCGAGGGGATCGATGGAAAAAGATAGTAAAAGAAAAGCAAGAGCAAAAAGGCAATGGTACGCGGCGGCGGCCGCGAGGAATTCATAGTATGTACGCGGAAGTGGCCGCACGCGTCGCACGAAACGAATATAGTCGAGCGGTGCGCGAATTTTCTCAATGATTTCGGCTCTATCCATCTCTTTCTCTCTTTATTTCATTCTATCTTCTCGCTTTCTTACTCTTTCTCTTACTCTCTTGCCGTCGGTTACTCCTGATTACTTGCCAGTAAGTATCGTGCGAGGGATCGTCGCGGGGAACGATGCACCAGGACGCACAGGATAATTGCACACCGAGGGAAATAACTATATCACAAGAATCATCGAGCGCGAAACCGAGTCGGATCGGTTACGGCGGAAACGGACCCAATCGTACGAACCGGCCGACTCTCGAACACGCACGAAACGGTGTCACGATAAAGTTTGCCAGA
The DNA here is from genome assembly GCA_916610235.2 of Lasioglossum morio. Classification (NCBI taxonomy): domain Eukaryota; kingdom Metazoa; phylum Arthropoda; class Insecta; order Hymenoptera; family Halictidae; genus Lasioglossum; species Lasioglossum morio. Next base: position 24,899,381 of record OU744326.1, read on the forward strand.
AGGCGATCGCAACTGCCGACTCGAACGCCACAAATACACGACCCCTTCTCCCCCCAACAACCCTCCTCTAATGCTCCCTTTGCTATCCAATCGGAAAACAGCAGGAAGCAGGCTCGATCTATTTACTGATCGATTTATTTAGATTCGGGTCCTCGATTTCCTCCTCGTCCTACCAACGGATACGTTTCGCTTCGCCATACCGCGCTTCTTGCCCGCGCCGATCAACGTTCATCCCGTCGCACAGTGGTCCCAAATCGCCAAAACATCGTCAAAACCTCAAGACGCTCCTGGATTTCATGGACTATTTGCGATTGAATGTCTTCAAGGTCGATCATTATGATTCCGAACTTAATTTCGTAAACCAAAATGTCAGATCCAACATGGCGGACAGGTATTTGAAAACTACTCGACTTCCAAAAAAGTGGTAATATAATGGTTCCCACAGGATCGAGCTACTTCCGGAATTATTCCCTATCCCTAGCTAACGCTGCAAGACAAGTTGTTCCCCGATCGTAAAACGTACTTGTTCGAACTGTACATTTATAAAAGGAACAAATAAACAGCATCCAAAGCGTACTTAAATAGTTCCTCTTTAATTCCACGATTAAATTGAATACACACTGTGCATCGTAATGTTCGGTCACGTATTACGGAATATGTATACTCCAACAACAACTATTTCTAGCAGAAGATCGTTCAGATTTACTCTGTTAAGAACTATTTTATCCTAATGTTCCGAACAGTGGAACAGCTCGGCTTGAACGCTTCAAGTTTTCGGTTTCTTCGCGCCGGACGGTCCGTCCTGCTCGTCCGATTGGAAAATCGTTTTCGGTTGCGTCTTCTTATACGCCGGGGCGATCCAATATGGATTCTCTTCGGCTACTTTAGCGTATTTGAGGATCGCCTCTCGAGGATCTTGATCGTCCTCTATCCTTTTGCTCAGACCTAAATTACGGATTACATAGGAGCTGAGCGTTCCACCGGAGGAGGCGACTCTTCCTCCCTGACCGGACGTGATCGGTAGATCTGGTCTTCGCGACTTCACCGGATCCAAACGATCCTTTTCCATCTGCTTGCGCACGGATTTCGGCCTGTCTTGTCTGAATAGCGGGAGAGCGTGCGGCGTTATGATCTGCTGAGTGGACATCACCTCGATATGCTTCTGTTTCATGTGCGTCTTCACCACGCACAGTTTCGCTCCCCTCAAACTCTTCTTCGAGTCATAGTATACTTTAACTATTCCGTTTCCGCAGCCCACGAACACCTGATTCAACTTCGGGTGCCACAACGTTTTAATCACGTGCGAGTTCGTCACGTCTATCTCGTTGACCAACTCGAACGTCTTCGTGTCGTAGAACAATACTCTACCCGTCTTTTGGCCCCTGTTCAACGACTCTCCAGTGATCACGATCGAGTCGTCCGGATTGAACATGCAGTCGGTCGTGTCGTAGCGAGAGTACAAGTTCTGAGCTTCGAAAACTGGGGATTTGAACGCTCTCAAGTCCCAAAGTTTGAGCGTATCGTCGCAGCTTCTGGTTGCCAGCATGTGTCCAAGATACGAGAAGCTCAAGCTCGATATTTCGCAACCTTGCGCGTGGGCGTTTCTTTGGATCAACGACGGATTCACAAAATTCTTTCTGTGATCCCACATCTGTATCGAGCCGTCCACGCAACCGCAAGCGACCACCGTGCCCTCGCGACTATAACTGCAAGTAGTCGGTATAGTTTTCACGCCGTTCTGCGCCCTGCATTTGATCAGATATTTATGAGCACGTGGCCTGTACAAGATCCATATTCTGCAGGTACTGTCTTGGGAACAGGTCATGTATTCTTCTTTCGTGAATGGATGCCAACAGCCACAGTTTAATCCTGCGGTGTGACCTTTCGTACGTGCCATATCCGTTATGTACTGATCACCTTTCACCGTTTCGCATTTCTCAAATCCATCACGGTCCAGAACTTTTGCTTGTGCGGAGCCCGAAATTACTAATATTACGTCGCCAGTCATAGAATACTGCAAACATTTGATAGGATGGTTTTCACAAGGTTGCAAAGTCCTAAAACTTCGCATGGACGAATCCATACCAGCAAAGTCCCAGAAACAAACATCGTAATCGATAGAACCCGATGCTAATCTCGCTCCAGAGGGATCTGCTGCAATAGCGGTCACTGCTTTTGTTCCATGATTCATTGCTACTTCGTGGCTGCATGGAATCTTATCTCTTAACTCAGTTTCCTCTGTATCGGACTCCTCGTCTTCTTCGTCGCTCTCATCCTCGTTTTCTTTTGTTTTGGATGTTTTCTCTGATGATAGCGTACTTGGAAGATCGGTAGGAACCGGAGGTCCAACTAAATCATCCTCATGCTCATCCTCGCTATCTTCCTCATCTTTGTTATCGTTCTTAAGTTCTTCATCCATGGACTTATCAGCAACTTCTGTGCTTTTCTTATCCTTCTTGTTGCCAGCCGGCTTGTTGCTGTTAAAAGTTTTTGTAATGTTGTCTAGCATTTCTTGTACGTCAAACGATTTGGCTTTTTTACCAAAGCCGGTTATTCCCATAATTTCCTTTAAGTTCTGTGTTTCCTCCTCGTCCTCCGGCTTGATCTCATTCATCTTGATTACATTAGATTCTGGTAATTTCTTACCAAACGTGCCAAATCCAGAGATCACATTTTCTCTGTTCTGAGAAGATTGCTTCTGATTTAAGTCCTTGCTGATTTTTCCAAACGTTATCACCTTTTTTGCACTCATGTTTCCTGGCTGTCTGCAATGTTTTATAAACAATGATTTGATTCGTTCTTGGTAGACTCCAGATTTTATGCGTTTATAACAAATTTAAGCAAGTGCAATTTAAAACAGTGAAAATATTAAAAGACTTACGAGTATTAATATATTATTTTTACCACATTAAAATTATTAATGAAAATAATTCAATTATATTTCGCTCCTGCGTCTTGCAATTGATGCACAAACTTTTTATTTTGCACAAACATCCGGAGTCTAGTTATCGATAAGAAAGTCACTTCTAGAAGCGAAGAATTACTGAATATTTTACTAAGAATAACATTGACAGAAATGCAACATGTAAACATATGTAGAGGTTATGTTACCTTGTTTACTTCAGTCCGCTATAATGCTTCGTATATCAACCAATCAGTTCGTAAAATTCAACACTTTCCCGTGTTGACATTTTACAGTGAACTAAATTATATTTACGTCCATCACAATTCTCGTTCGAAATTTCTGTTATTCGTATCAAGTTGCTCGTAAATGACTGTTGATCACTGTCTTTAGGCGCTCAGTCGGAGTGGAGTTACTCCAAGTTACTCTCTCCGTATGAACAGCGCCTTCAGGTTAGGCGACTTTAGGTACTGTGTGAATCACACTGAATTCAGCATTGCCAGAGAGTAATTCGTTTCTGAGCGCTCCGCAGCGAAAGGGTTAAACATTCAAGTATTGCACGCGGTATTACATCAATTTCTTATCCACCAAATTTCAAAAATCACTGAGAATTTAAATATTCTAAGTCGGAAAAAATGTTTCATTTTCTTGTATAATTGTATTGTTATGCGGCAAGATATAAATTCAAAGACGGAATACGTTTCATTCGAACTTGAAAGTCGTAAAGTGATAGGATGCACAGCAGATGAGAAAAGGCATAAATGTACTTTTGACGGTTGAGACAAGGCCTTTGATAAGCTGTATAAACTAGCTATTTAAACACGTTAGACTTCATACCAGAGAGGTAATTAGATCTTCTACTTGTACAAATATCAAATAGTACTTTTTACTAACTTACATCCTTTTACAGAAAGTCTATAAAGGCAGTCATCCAGGATACAACACAGCTTGCACAAATTCGGAGATGGAATCCGTTTCGTTCGAACTTGAAAGTCGTAAAGTGATAGGACACACAGCAGATGAGAAAAGGTATAAATGTACTTTTGATGGATGTGACAAGGCCTTTGATAGGCCATCTAGACTGGCTAGACACGTTAGACTTCATAAAAGCGAGGTAATTAGATTTTGTACTTGTTCAAATATCAAGTAATACTTTTTAATAACTTGCATCCTTCTACAGAAATGCTATAAATGCAATTATCCAAACTGCAACAAAGCCTACACAAATTCTTCGCATTTGAAACGTCACATGGAAATTCATAATCCAATCAAGAAGATCTACCGGTAAGAAACATTTCCTCTCTATACATATTGGGTTGGCAAGAAAGTAATTTCGGTATTTTAAGGTAAAATAAAACCCAATTTTATTTATAGATGAAACCTAAATTACTTTCTTGCCAACTCAATATATACGTATCTTTTAAGATTTTTAATTGGAACATTTTAACTTTCGTTTTAGGTGTCCCGAGTGTCTGCTACTTGTCAGCAATCAGCATAATTTAAAGCGCCATTACAATCTAGTGCACAGAGATCCTGACAAACTGACTTGCAAAGAATGCAATCTAACATTTACCAAAAAGATTCAATTTGCAAACCACATGTCGGTGCATAATGATAGATTGCCATACCAGTGTGACCATTGTAAAAAATATTACACGACTTTTAGAAAATTAAAAAGGCATATCATTTATTCTGAAATGGAAAATAAAACTTATCCTTGCACTGTGTCAGGATGCAACGAAGTTTTCAACAAGTGGAAACAATTGTGTGCTCATCAAAGAACCCAGCATATAACTTGTAGGCACCTGTTAACATTTATATTTATTTTTTTTTTTACATAAAAATCAATTTCTTTGACTCGTTTCTTTCATTTGCAGATTACAAATGCAAGAATTGCGATGAAGTGTTTTCGAAGATATACCTCTTAAAAGCTCATTCTAAGATACACGCGAAAGATAGAGCAATTTTTCCTTGTACGTACAACGATTGTTTCAGAACATTCTATTTTAAAAGTAATTTAGTCGTGCACATACGAAGCTATCACCAGGGACGGAAGTTTCAGTGCGACATATGTAAGGTAGAAATTTCAACGAAAGCAAAATTAGCAGAACACATTCATAAATTGCACATATTTTGAAAGTTAATTAGAAAAACCAAGGAAGGACAGAGTAGAAAACGGAAAGATGTATATGGAGAAAGAAACAGCCTGAGCTGCAATATACATAGTTGGTGATTTACTGATAATTTAATGAGTAAACGTACGAAAATAAAGTAATTTTTTACGGAATACAATAACTTATCAGTTCTACCCACCTTAGATTTTTACGACATTCCAATATAGAGTTAAAATATGGAGTTAACAACGTGTAATAGTTTGAATTGATTTCTACTATTCAGAATAGTGGAAACATTTTGATGTAGTTAAGTCAGCAAGCGAAGAAAGTCAGCACAGAAACGCAAGTACAGATTTATCTACATTATTTCATGAAAATGAGCATAAATCAGAATCTTTCTCTTAAGAAATAAACTGGGTTCTAATCCAAGCTAACGAGGAATAAACGGTGTTTCAGTATCAGCAATAGGATTTCACAGCCACCGTTGATACAAGCATCCCTCTTCCATAGTAAACTGCATTTACCCCTGACTGATTCGACAGAACTCTGTATTTCCTTTCTACCCCATCGAGGAAGGACAAAGTAGGAACCGTCCGTCCGGGTAACCAATCTACGGTGTCCCTTAAAATATACAGTCTCCTTAAAAGAATTCTTATTTCACTGGAAACCGATTCTGATCGTGTAACGATTCAAAATTCCAGCAATGTTTGCCAATGGGCGAACGAAAGAACGGTGAATCCGATTGGGCAATCAGGCGTACGCTGGTCCGTAGGTGCACCCTCGCAGGGAGGAAATCTCCGAAGGGTGGCTCTGGCCGCGTGACAGACGACTTCGCGGGGACGCGTTATTCAGATTTCTCTATTCGATTATGCAAATTAATGTGAGACACATAAAACTGTCTGCGAAGCCGGGTGGAGAGCACTAGGCGGTAGTCTAAGGAAAACGAGTTTTATGCGTCTTCGGAAACAAAAGTCTGTCGGCGCCAATCTTTCTTCCCTGTTGGTTCCCTAACTCGCAAGGTTTGTTGTTCCCTTCTCTTCTGGTTCGGGAACGTCGTAACTTCTGGCATGATGCCTCTCTGCTACGGGGGTTGAAAAAGGGATGAAGAAGGGGTTGCGTCTCGCGTAGGTTCCCTACGTTCTTTTCTCTCTTTCTCTCTGTCCGTGCATATGTCTCCCTGTAACGGGAAATATTGCGGCCAAGATCGGTCGCGATTCCTCCACGACTTCGGTCCTCGGGCAATCGAACTTTCATATCGCGTTCGATCCGATGTCTCGTTCGAGAAACATCGAATGCCTCTGTTTATGCATTTTCTTTGCTTTCATTCCCCTCTCCCTTCCTCGATCAATCACCACCGCGAGAACGTCCCCCTAAATTGATGCTACATCAAGATTCGGAATCAACCGTTTCGTAAAAAGTGACACAAGCGTTCCTTTAGCGTTGTTCCTCTCGACGATAAAAGTTACAGAAAGTTGCTGCGATCTGAAATCTGAAATTTCTTCGCATTTACAACGTTTAAGACTTCTTTGTCGTCTGTAGTTTCCACGGTGGTCTAATCCTTCAACTCTTTCAGAACCAGATGGACTTATAAGTAGACTGCGGATATTTATGTGAAATAACAATTTTCTGCATTTGTTATGAGATACAGGACGAAATAGGACTTTTTCAATCTACAACCACCACCTTTTTAAAATAATTTTACTAGGTCGAAAGAAATACATTGATGCTATTCAATTCTCTCAATCTTTAGACTCTGTCAAATTACGACAATTCATTTTTATCATAAATGCATACAATGCGCAAACATATTTACGAGATAGCACAGTGTACTATCAAACGTTTAAATGATTGCGGTTCACATATACGATCAAGATATTGTCTCCTTCAATATCAGCTTTTGACGAAAGAAAAGTTTCTCGCAAATCGGTATAAAAATCATCCCGGTGTCGAGCGGACGAGGTTTAAAGGTATCCGAGATATGCGACGCGAAGCGGGAAAAACGAAAGGCTACACGAATTTCAACATTCGACGAAATATCCCGCGACAGGCAGGCCAGAGGTTGGCGGGCCTTGTTGGCAGCGTAATGGAGCACCGTGTATTTAGATTGCGCCCGGTAAATCGAGTTGTCGAGGGAGAGCGGGGACGGCAACCGCACCGGCAGACACCGTGAAAGGGAGAAACCGGAGGACGGAGGGGTTGTTTTAACGAAATCGCGTTGATGCCATGCAAATGGCTCGGTAACAGCTTCCGCGGCTTCCTGCGCCCGCCGCCGGACTGCACCGCGGCTTAACTCGATTCCATACATATTTTAACACGACCAAAACCGTAAGAAAATTGCTTGGATATGCATAAACGACTTCGCAAACTAGGTTACAGACCGTCGTACCGCATCACCGCCGGCGAAAATCCTCGCTCCCGCCCCCGGAGTCAATTCTCCGACGGTCGTTCGTCTCGGAACGCGTCGAACCCGATGATTGTTTCGCGGTCCATTCGTTTCGTGGTATCGGTCCACCTTCGGAGGAAACATTGCCGACCACTCGCATAATTTTCCGTAGGTTATGGCCACGATAAAACCGCACGCGACCGCGGAACAATGGCTCGACGCGTCGATTCGCGTCGAACTTACGATGCCAAGGGTCACGGGACAGCATCCGACGACGACGCTGTAATCCGGACAGATATCGGGCCAGCCCGGTAAAACACCTCGCCCCCCCCCCCGTCCATTACAAATCATCCGAGTGAAATTACAATCCCGGTCGTTCCGATGCATTCTCTCGCGCGCGCGAACGAGATATTTATTCGTCGACAGGCTCCATCGAACCCCTATTGTCACCTGTCACTCGTGTCCGCGCGAACCAATCACGATCGAACGCTGCCCGATAGCAAAAACCTCGCAGCGTTCCGAATGGTTTTCGAACTTTTCAACGTTACCGAGATCCGCGTGGCGAACGAGGATCGACGAGGATCTCCAGCCAAAGGATACCCCGGGGAACCGAAGGAGTGTCCTGGATAAAAGCGACGCCGGCCGACGTGCAGCGTGCACATTAAATTATCTATCGCGCAATTATTCATTTATGCTTATTCGCCTTGATACACCCGCGGATCTTGAATTATTACCGGCTTAAACGGACTTTTTAATTCTAACGTATTACCATACTTATCGTACCGTACGAGCGATTCGCCGCTCTACCACACCGCCTCGCCCCCGCGCCTCCGTCGCGCGACTCTTTGCCCGAGGAAACCGTCCACCATGACCACCATTAAAAAATATTCGAATCGTTCGGGTCTCGCGAACAACCGCAAACGTTTCTCGCCAGCCGCAACGAGATTTACAAATCGAAATCCGCTTGTCCGAGGAACAGAGGAAGGGCTCCGGTTAATGGGGGATGCTCTCAAGATTGCAAGCATGGCCGCGATCGACGCTCCAACTATAAAAAATTCGCCAGTACTTCATTCATTCGAGCAGAAGCGTTTTTCGGGATCTTTGAGAGATTTGCGAATCGAATCCGTTTGTCTGAGAAACAGATAAAGGCTCCGGCTAATAGGGGATGCTTCCTAGATCGTAGCATCATTTGAATCACCCAAGTAGACTCACAGACTAGGCGAGGGACTAGCCCAAGGGTGGGAGTGGGTAAGTTTCCAGACTATACGGAAACAATTGTATTATTTTTCGATCGTAATATTAGATAATAATAGTTTTTAATTTTTCGCGGCGCTAGGTTCGATCATTATTACTCTATATTAGCCCTACTTATAGCCTTTGTACAAGTAGGGCTAATATAGAGTAATAATGATCGAACCTAGCGCCGCGAAAAATTAAAAACTATTATTATACGGAAACAGCTAGGGACGGGATTCTATACTTGACATACTCAACATGAAAATATGGTGAAGTGGGGGGGAGTCAAAAAGGGCAGGCGAGACACCCTGCAGGTCTGAAGGTGAGAGGGTCCAACGTTCACACCGAGCCGTAAAACAGCTCAAAAATTCAAATAAATTAGGTAGCATGGCCCGTCTCATCAATGATGACCGTCCCGTCTAGTAAGCCGAAGACTCTGAAAGTGGCCCGGGCCTAATAAAACAGAGGAACGACCGAAAAACAAAGGATAAACGCAACCCAACTATGGGCCGAGAGCCGGAAGCCAACTGTGAAACTGGTGACAATGATCCGGTGTGCCTTTAGGAAGCGAGGGATGGCGGAACCATTCTTCTCCGGCTAAACACATTTACAATTTTATCTTAATTAATTATTTTATCTACTACTAGATCGTAGCATGGCCGCGATCGACGCTGTACCTATAAAAAGTTCATCGATACTCTGTTAATTTATAAATGTAACCGTGTTAGAATATTTTATACGAATCGTTCGGGGTTCGCGAGCAAAAGCGTTTTTCGGGATCTTTGGGAGATTTGCGAGCAGGATGTGCTCTCCGAGAAACAGGAAGACTCGAGACAATGGGGGATGCTTCCAAGAATGCAGCGCGACCACCTCGGCAACGAGAAGCTGTGTTTCTCTTCCAGGTTCCACGGTCGGTTCGCGGCCAAGGCATATTTAGTACATAAATCAAAGCGCGAGTGGCCCTCGCCGGGGGCTACGAGTTTATATGCTAATATAAGGTGGAGCACACTGCGCGGCGGGACGCCATCTTGACCGTCCCGCAACGTCTTGAGGATTCACCCCCCCGGAAGATCTACTCGCTGCGTTATCGCGATACGACCCTGACCCCGTTCTTAACGAAAAATACCCTTACACGGCAGCGAACATGCTAGACTCCCCTCGAAATCCTTTCCGGTCGTCTCTTTCACTGTACCGTAAACTCTTGCGTGTATCTTTTCGTTGCTGAATTAGCGAATCTTTCAAATTTACAGATAACTAGACATTTATAGGAAAATGGAGTGGATAAAATTGAAAATTGTTGCGAAAGTTTAAAAATCGAAGATGTCCATGTACGACTTCTCCTCTATTAAAATCGTTCAGGGTAGAAATAACATTCAGTTTGTGTTCGCGGCGATTTTGTGTTTCGCGGCGATTTTGTAATGTCGATTGTATCACCGTGAAGGAAGACGATAATCTTGTCCTGTAAATGTATATGCGAGTCTAGCGAGAAATTCACGGTGGTCGCAATTGACAAGGGAGAGTGTGGTGGAGACGGTTGCGAAGGAAGAGAGAGAGTGAGTTTTGAAAAAGGGAAATTGATTGGCAGAATGTGAAACGACGCGGGTCTTTTCCGCGATGATTTGCAATTGTAAATACAGTGACTTTTTCGGTTTGAATGCTCACGCGAGTGATCCCGGGTAATAGGAAGTTTGGTTTCGCGCTCGGTTCGGCAATACTTGAATCCTCCCAGGCCGGCTCACATATCCAAGGGCATTGGCAGCTTTGAAGCTCCTTTCCAGTGAATCCCGAAGCTGGGACGGATTGCAAGGCTAACCGTAGTGCTGTCGGCAGAGGAGTGCCCTATGGGCCAGCCGACAATTGTGCAGAGTTCCAGTGGAACTCTGTTGTGGATCACTACGCGCAGAGACTTGATTCTTAACGGTAAGAGAGCTCTCTTAGTTTAGCATGTAAATTGCTTGAAACGCCGATATTCTAACTGCGTTAGTTATTTTTAACATTATCTGATACTGGGCTTTCGTACGGCGAAATTCTTGTAGTTGCTTGATCAAATAAATTTATTGCATCTTGCTTCGGCTTTTCCTCGTAATCCGTCGAGGTTTTTATGCCGAAGCAAGAATTTGTTTAACCGGGAAATTGTGTGTTTTATTCTAGTATAAGTTCGAATATTGTTTAATCTGAACTTCTATGAGACTTTTTAAATGATTGAAAAACATTTTTGGTGCTCCGGGTGAGGAACAATGTTCGAGCTTATCGGGATTAAATGGTTATGTTCTCTGGATACTTTCAATCAATTGTGAAGTCGAGTGTGTTTGAGGAGTCATTGCAAGAGCTGTTAATCGTATACGATATTAGTTGGCTGTCTTCATTTCGATGATTCAATGTTCACGTTGCGATGCATATTCAAGTGAGATTTCTTGTTGTTTTTCGATCGGCGATTTGTTTTCAGTTTTCGTGTTTTGTTCAAATATCATTGGTGATACGAATTTCATTTGGTCGAGATTATTTTTTTGCTCAGTCGTGTTAAGAGAGGATAAGGTTAGTTTATATTAGTTTATATTATTATATTTAAGCTTTTCTTGAGAAGTATTTTAGCTGTATATTCTAATTTACAGAGTTTTGGTTGCATTTGATAAAAAAGTTTTCTTTTGCAATGGCTCCTATGTCGTTACGAAGGCTCATTGCGCTACAGAATTCTCGCTCAGCGGAAATTGAATTGACCAGTAATCGATTGAGAGAGAGATCTCGCGATAGTTTGAATTCAAACATTATTTCATCACGAGTCAATTCACTGGCTGAGATTTGGAGCAAGGCGCGTGCCACGCATGAAGAAATTGTCGTCCGTGAGGATGCCCTGAACGATGTCTACATCACGGAGAACGTGTTTGCTCGTTTACAAGCGACATACGAGGACGCGCTTGATTTTCTTCTCACCACAAGGTCAGAATTGGACAGCAGTTCAAGTAATACCGGAACTTCAAATACTGCTTCTATAACCAATGATGATACACGCCCCGCGAAGTTACCAAAATTAGATTTACCGACGTTTGCGGGTCGTTACGAGGATTGGGAGAATTTTTGCGATTTGTTCACTACCCTAGTTCATAATGCGCCGCGTTTATCTGACGCTACGAAATTACAATATCTTAAAAGTTGTTTGAAAGATTCTGCCGCGGATCTAGTGAAGGATGTTACCACTACCAACGCGAATTATGCGACGACTTGGCGGGCTTTGAAGGCGCGTTTTCATAATCCTAGGTTAATAGTTTACAGTCATTTGCGAGCGTCAATGAATCTTTCTCATATGAAAAGGGAATCTGCGGGTGAAATGCGTTTGCTCGCGGACGAATCTCAGCGTATTGTGCGTGCGTTATCGAATTTGAAAATGCCAGTTGATCATTGGGACGTTTGGTTAGTGTATATAGTAGCTTCACGTTTGGATCCCGATTCGCGAAAGGCTTGGGAAACAGAATTAAGTAAGAAGGATCGTCAGGTAATTTTAAATTATGATGGGAACTCGACCGAGGAGGATGCTCTCGATAGATTTCCAAAGTTTTCCGATTTAACTGAGTTTTTAGAGAATCGTGCACAGACACTCTGTATGCTCACTTCTGAACAGGGTGATAATGTCAAGAAAGCAATTTTATCTAAACCAATTTCAGGATCTCGAAAGGTATTTCATGCGTCTACGTCGTTTTCGACAGACGGTAAATTTAAATGTGTGATATGTTCTGGACCTCATCGCATTTTTAAGTGCAATAAATTTAAAGCAAAGAATGTTTCTGAACGTCGCGCTGAAGTACTTCGCTTGCGGCTTTGTTTTAATTGTCTCGGTGCTCATAGAGTTGCTAATTGCTCTTTTTCTACTAGATGTTCAAGCTGTAAGGGAAGGCATCATTCTTTGCTCCATTCTGACAAAGTTTTCACCAGCTTTAGTAAGAATTCAATTCCGGAATCGAAATCAAGCAATTTGGACGAGTCTAAGACTGGAGTTTCAGCAAAAGTCTCGAGTGTACATGTGCATACCGCGAATGTAATATCTCGTAATCGTTCAGTTTTATTAGCAACTGCTCAGATAATGCTGATAGGGCCACAAGGTTCACGGACTCGTGTTCGAGCTTTACTTGACCAAGGTTCGGAGGCTTCGTTTGTTTCTAGTTTTATCACGAATCTTTTAGGATTAGAGAAACGTCGTGTCAACATGTCGTTGGCCGGGCTCGGAGCCAGTTCAGCAGGAATAGCTAAGGCCGCAACGCAGCTAATATTTCAGTCTGTTGTCGATCCGTCAACTAAGTTCGAAGTCAATGCCTTTGTTTTACCAAAATTAACGTCGCAGCTTCCAACACGTAAGTTAATGGAGATCGATATTGGAATGTTTGCTGATTTGTCTTTGGCAGATCCATTGTTCTATGTTCCTGATTCTGTAGATATTATTTTAGGCGCAGATGTTTACGGACAGCTATTGAAGTCAGGATTGAAAAGATTTTCTGATTCATCTTTAGTTGCACAAGATACAGCGTTAGGTTGGATAATTTCCGGTCCAGTGTCCGCGGATATTTCACGGCGGGCGGAAACTTCTGAGCAGTTTGGTTTCTATTTCTTGCGATCGATGCAGACAATTTTTATTTTGCATTAAGATCCGCAGTCTGCACACGCCATTTGCTAGTTCATAGTGTTCAGGAATTATGGAAACAAGGATCGTTTGATAAAAAAAATTAACACTGAAAATTGACTTGGATCACAATTCACAACTTTTAACAAACAAAAAGTAAATTACAATTAAAGGATAAGTCTGCTTCCATTCGAGCCATTCATTGACACTGTGTACCAGCCCTCTGCAAATCGAATTCCAAGAGAAGGAAGCGTTTCGTGCAAAGAATAGAAGCCAAACAGAAAAGATTTCTCGAAACGGAACGTTCGAGATAAATCCGACTTTGAACAGAGTTTCCGGGAACTCGGTGAGAACGTCATGATTTGTCAAAAATCCTCTGATCCAGAATTCCGAAGAATCGACAGACATCGACGGGGACACGGCTGATCGAGCCAAGAGTATGCACGCAGCCTGAAGAAGCGGTGTCTGAGAGCCGGAGTGAGCTGGGAATTTATATGCAAATGGAAATCGGAGTGTACCGTATAGAATCCGCCATCTTGACCGCGATAGAGTGGGCCAGGGGATGGTTGCGGGCGAGGGACGCGGAAACTCTGGCAGAAATATTCTCCGTGCCCGAGATTACCAATATGCACCCGACACGCGGCGGGTCCATTCTTTCTCGGTGAACGGAAGCGGAATGAAGTTCTCGGAGACGATCGCAGCGAAACTTCTCGCTTCCTTGTGGATACGTCCGCGACGTAAACTTGCGGTGTAGCCGCCACTCCTTCCACCGAAACTCGGAAAAGTTTCGGGATTCGAGGCCGGAATCAACGAGTCGCGTTCAGGTCGTACGTTTCGCGGCCGAACGGCGTCCAAGCGAAACCGATTATACGTGTTGCGTGCCGGAAACGGAATTAACGAGCACTATCCGGAACTTTTAAACGATTCGTTCCACGATCCTGCAAAGTTTCAACCAGGCCCGACGAAAGCCGCCTTTGTCGTGGCCTCTGCGAGCGACGGAACGCTTTCGCGCACGGAAAAATGGATTCTGTACGGAATTGCGTGTTTCTTAACATTTTCTCAGTATGTACTATTAGTAGGTAACGACTAGTTGAAATGAAAGACGACTTTAGAACACTTTAACCCTTTGCACTCGGAGCTATTTTAACTCGAATATTAAACGCTTCTTCTGAACTACAATATTTCCATTCTCTATGATTTTTTAAAGTTGATAAATATGAAATTGATATAATACAATACTTAAATGTGTAGTTATTGGTTAGATACCGACATATCTGATAGTGTAAATAATTATTTAAATAATAGTACAGCAATTTTTCCCCCCTGGCCCCCCAGGGGGGCTGGGGTATGCGTAACGCATTTCCGCACTTAAAAAAAAAGGATAATCTTATTTGGGTTCAAAGTTTTTGGGACTAGGACTTGGGACTTAGGACGAGTACAAAGGTTTTGGGACTGTTTCATGGTGCGAAGTATTGAGTGTTGACTCAGTTTTGGACTTGGTCCTGGTGATATGTAGTGAGGAACTTGTCGGGTCTTGACAATAGGCGAGTTGTAACGAGAACAGACGGGTTCGTACGTATAACAACATTAATGGCTGTAGCAAGGTGGATATCCGTAAGGTAAATTCGTAATATGTCGGATCCCGAGGTTCGAGCTCCCTCGAAGGGGTTGAATGTTTCCCGGCAGGCCGCTTTATCGAGGGATCGACGGAAATACTTGAAAGATCCGAGGGGCGGAGACGTGGTTTCTTCGGCGGCTTTTAGTGGCACCGTAACGGCAAACATTTAATTAAACTTGTAAAGTTGTGGCTCGCGTTGCGCGCAAGGCGGCAGCGCCTTAGTCTCTCTCGGCTGGCTGTTGTTATGCGCGGAGCGTCATCCAACCCCGTTCAGCCGTATCGCGGCGTCGTAAAGGCGACTGCCGGTTCGTGTTTCGTAAATGCGGGCATCTTCGTGGTCGTGTTACGAGCGTCGTTTCCTTATCTCGACCACGCCGTGCTCTTTCGGGGTGAACGTGTCATCTGCTCCGGAGACTCTGCTTCGGGGCTCACCTATGCCTCTGGCTCACCGCCGCTGACAACGATTCCCTCGGATAACTCGTCTTAAACGTTGTGGAACCTCCATCGGGGACCGTCTTGCATTTATTGCCGGAGATCGTTAAACTTTCCCTTAAGAATTTCGACGGAGGTTCTTCGCTCGGCTATTGTTCAACTCGATCGCAATTTGTAGTCGATGGCTCTACGATCAAGACCAGGGGTCGGCAAATTTACGGTCCGCCACATATTTTGAATCCGATTCGCGAGGTTAATATTGTTCTTTATATGAACAAATTAAATGTAAATCAAATTACGTGAAGTTATTATTATTATTTATTATAGACGGACTGAAGCCCTTTTACGTAAGTGTTTACAATAACAAAAAACAAAGAAAAAGATAAAAGACTAGTCGTCTAATAACAAAGAAGGGACATGTACAAAAAGAAAAAACTTTAATAATGGTACAATCGATATGGTATTATCAGATAATCCTGCGTAGTTGCATTTTAAAATTTAATAAAGAATCAATGAAGAAATCAATACGATTATAAATAGTGCATGATTTTGCAATAATGCGATTCATTGGATTAATTAATCCATAAGTCGATTTTGCTTTAAGTGTTTGAAAATCCGCTATGGTTCTCAATTCACGTTCCGGTACATAAAAATTGATTTGCGCAAGTAGAGAGGAACAATCAATATGATTATTAATTAAATTAAAAATAAAGCTCTGGTCGGATACTATTTTTCGAACAGATAATGTTTCTAGGTTCATTGTAGTTAATATTGTGGAGTAATCATGATCAAAAACTTATAATGGATTATTTAGCTTACATGAACAACTTATACATATTACAATATATGAAAAACTTATGTAAAAACATCACTTTCTAATAAAAACTATTTGGAACCCCTGATTTCTTGTTGCTCTATGGCCCACCAGGACTAAAAATTTTACGATCTGGCCCTCTCCAAAAATAGTTTGCCGACCCCTGATAAAGACCGCCAAACATACTCATGTGTATAAGGAAGATCGAAAAGTCTTATATCAGTCGAGATAATCACTGGAGAACCATGCACGAAGCTGCACTATCAAAAGTATCCGGACACTTGCGAAATGTGTAATAGCAACGTATAAAAGTTTCGTTAAAAACAACCTATGTGTAAACTGTCCAATATTAAACTAAGATTAAATGCGAGACTCGTGGGCGTGTCCACCGCGATTAAATATTACCGTTTGCACTAATCGCAGCAATCTTTCTACTAGTTTTTTAATATTAGTATTTGTTCGAAAAAATTCTTTGAATTCGCTCTGCACCTGAGAAATGAAAGAAAGGGAAACTTGAAATCCCTTCAAGCACCGAGACCGTTCCACTAGATCTCTTATTTGTGGATAGAAATGATATTATTGCATTTTCAGTATATAATCTGTACATAAGATTAAATTCTATCGTGCTATAAAATACAAGTGACAAGATTTTTGCTATTCTAAATATTTTTCTTACTAACTAGAAACTACGTTTTGCAGTGAAAAAGGAATTGCCCGGACACTTTCGAGCGGTAATGTAAGTCCACCACGCTGAAGCACTTCGAGCAACTATTTCAGTGATTTTACCACCGAGTACTGGTTGATTCGGTGCCGCGAAACATCTGCGACGATAGTTATGTCTCAATGCAACGGCCAGTGTTTTTTTTCTCGAAGATCGAAGACCGTTTGGTATTTGGAAGGAAGCTGAGGCCAGAGGAGTCGTGTGGTAACGAGCTCTCGCCAAGGTCTCGGGGACCTTGTTCGCGGAAGAAGCCTCGGTCCTCGAATCGTATTAAATATAAACGACGTCGACGGTACGACCGAAGGCTAGCCATTTCCATTTTTCATCAGGCCGGCCGTAATACGGGGGCGAAACGGGTAGCCGTAGGGGTAGGAGTCGGAGTGGAGGAAGCTCTGAAAAAGGCGGAACGGGTGTTGTATAAAACCGCTCGCGACATTACCTCCAATATTCGCAAAACGGATTCTCCGCACTCCGGCGGCGTTCTCCTCGTCCTCCCCCTGGTTTCGCAACCCCTTCCACGCGCGCGCTGGATGTTCTACAGGGAGCGGAAGAGGGGTGCGAGAGGGGCTGCGGCGCGGAGCAACGGCTGGTAATGAGGTGGTTTCAATTCTGGCCTCGGGGAACAGCCCGACCCGGTGTGTAGGTACATCAGCTATTGCCATGTAAATGTCCGAGCGAGAGGGAACGAGCCCCGGCGAGATTGATAGGAGGAACGGGGGGCGTAGCTACCGATCCCTGTGCGTTCGCCAGGCGCTTTTCGTTTTTTTTTTTTTTTTTTTTTATTCTCTCTCCGGGAAATTTTCGAGCGAATCCCGACGATCTGCAGGATCGCGCAAGCGCCACCCGGATTTCCACCGACAAGATCCAAATGGTACAAGGACATCTTAAGCTTCGTACAGACCTGAACATCTCGCTGAACATTGCGTCGAACGACGAACGGTACAGAATATAGACATTAAATTACGGCGCACACTCACGCGAACCGGTGGGACTTGCAAATCTGTTTGCAGGACAGGTAGCATATCCTGAACATTCATAATATAAAGAATAAATGTCAAGAAATAGAAAGAAATTTCTCAACAAAGACATCGGTGATTTACATTATCTGAAGAGAGTACTGAATAAGTAACAAATAAAACATTGTAACCCTTCACTGCATGATTTTGTTAATTGAGATGAAAGATTTTTGCGTTTTAATTACAAGAAAAATATTTAAAAAAATTAAAACAAAACTTTCAGACAAATAATACATTATGCAACGTATAATACACTATGCAGCGAAGGGTTAAATATTATTTTAAGACAATAGAATTAAAAAAATCAGTCAAAAGATTACTACAAAAATGTATACATATATTTATAACGATAATTATCTTATTGTAGACAGGAATAATTTCTAATGAATATCATTATGTACCGACGATGTACGTCCGTGTCGGACGTACTCTACACTCTGGATACGTCATTTACGTACTGTAAATGTCGTAGAAAAGTCCCATTCACAAAAGTGGGACGTCCTATGCCGACATCCCCAGAACGAACATTCTCTGGACGTTTACAGAACGTCGTAGAACTTTTAATACATAAGAAATGGACGTTCCCAGAGCGTACGAAAAAAAGGAAGCACGGAGAAACAGGAAATCTCGGCGTCGAAGTTGCACCGGAAATCGTTCCACCCCCCCGAAAAATCTCGGAGCTGTAGAGCCGCCCCCCCGGGGACGAACGGTAACGATATAAAACAGGAACGTCCCGGTCCCGCGAATGTTTTATGTCATCGTTGCACGATGAGCGGGCAATATCTCAGATTCCTCGAGAGCTCCCGAGAACTTTTCACCCCGTTAACGTTCGGAGTTCCGCGAAGAAAGAAACTTGCTCGAGGTGGAGGCGGGAACGGCGAAACGAGGCTCGTGAAATAAAGCAGTCTAGGTGTCGCTCGACGTTGTTTTACGGGTACACGGATATAGAGCGTTGGCGGCGGGGGCGAGAGGGGTGTGGTGCGGGGGCAGAAGGATCGACGGGGAGGCACCCCTCAAAAATAAATCGCAAAGGCGCCGCAGCTCGTAATTTAAACTAGCGCAGTTTCGGTAACTAGTTCCTCTCCTCCCCTGCTCCACTTGGACTTTCGACGACAAAGAAACGATCGAAGGGTGAAATGCGCTGCGAAAGCGAGATGAGGACGGAGAGCGAGAGAGAGAGAGAGAGAGAGAGAGAGCGGACAGCTGAACGGGTGTCGTAACCGAGACGGCTGTAAAGCGATTCGCAGTAAACCGCGAAATGAGTTTATTGCGCTTATTGGCCGAACCGCGGAGCAGAAGTGTGCGCGTTAAAATCGCTGCTAGACAGTTTGCGCCAATTCGCCGATGTTCGAGGAGGTTCGTGGCCGTCGTCGCCACCAATATGGAGGCAATGAGCGGTTCCCGCGACGCGAGCTGATCGTTCCGTTTCGGAGGATTCCGCTAATCTCTCGTCGGTCTGACACCTTTTTCGACGCAACGCCAGCGTACGACTCGAGGATATGAATCTCGGTTAAAATGTTTTTCCACCGTCTGCTTGGCCCTTCGCGAGGCGGCCATTCGTCTCTCGCTTCTCGTTGTTTTGTTTCGAAAGGGGACTACTCTCTCAATTTTCTTCGGCCTCCGGTCACGCAGCCTCTCCGGAGGTGTCCGCCGGCAAATGGAATCGTGGGGGACGGTATACTTTTTTTTTCTCCTTCGTCTCGATCCCACGGCATTTTAATTCGAGGCCTCTCTCTAACGAGCACTAAATTTCCCGATAGGCAACACCGGTAAGCGAGAGCTGCTCCTCCGACAGTGTCGATCCACTTAGTTTTTTCCCCCCCGGAACGACGCGGCAGCGCGAACACGGCCTCCCCTCTCCGTATTAAATACTAATTCCATTAAAACCGTGGAAGGGTTGCGAGCCCATATCTCTGACCCATATTTCATGCGGAAAGCTTTTCAATCTGAGAAAATACTTATGGATCCGGCGGACCCTCCGCACGCGGAGCTAGGCACGAAAATATGGAAGCGGGATCGCGCGAGGATCGATCGGGGGGAATTATAGTTGAAAGCTTTTGTTTGTCCATCGGCGAGTCGTTCGGTCGTAAAGAAAAAAGGAGACGCGATTTAACTCGCGCGAAAATACCAGATCGGGGCTGAGAAACTGTCCTCACAGGGTCCTTGGAATTTCTCGAGCGGTCCGTGGGCGGTGTTCTATCTCGCGTAATTATTTTGCCGGATTTAAAATGCATTTTTCTGCCAATATACGGCAATGTATCGAGCGTATCACGTTTGGCAACATTCTGCGAAATCATCAAATCAGAACTGGAAACGCCGTCTTTCGTTCTTTTTGCGTCAAACCGCATTTCGTCGCGTTCCGTTTATAGTTCAGTTTACTGTTGAGTTTTTGTATAACTGTGTTAGCCCTTCCTGCATAGTGTATTATATCTGACGCAGTTAAAAAATCTGGTATATAGTAAAATACGAATGTAGTTATCTACTATTCTAAATTATATTTATTTTTCTGAGAATGTTGTTTGAATTTTTAAAAGTATGTAACATGATATATTTGGTCCCCTCAGGGTTTCAAATTCATTTACCAATCCTCTTCCTCTTTCCACTCTCACCATCGCCTTTTCAGCGGGACCTACTGTTTATTATGGTGGGTTCCGAACCACCTTTTGCCAACAACACGTGAAAAACACCCCGGTTGGGTCACTTTCCGGTTTTTTTTACCAGACGGTCACCCATCCTGATGCCGTTCACGTTCCACATTGTTTAACTTCGCTGATCTAACGAGAACCGGTGCTTTCAACGGGACTACGGTTGTTGGCTGAATTTTTAAAAGTATTTTTCCCTTAAATAAAACACAAAAACTGAGCTTCTTTCAATATTCTCATCCGAATTTTTAAAAAATCGTGCAGTGAAGGGTTAGGTTATTATAGAGTGTTATTAGTTCTCGTGCTCTCCTCTCATACTCACGACCGATCTCAGATTCGCGTGTCCGATCTCCACCAACGCCGCGACCGGGTCAGGACGAGGTTCCGCGAGTCGACCAGATCTCGGAATGATCTCGATCGAGGCTGGAGGTCCCGGCTAATTTACGAGCGGTCTACCTAGGCGGTTCTCCGATAAGTTCGGCTGCGAACGAGTCTCCGATCGAACGATATCCGCAGCTGCAATTTCATTAAGTCGGTCGGGGCTGCGCGGCCGGCGGAGAGGATCGGCTAAAAAGGCGGAACCACGTTCGATCGGATCGACGAGTCGCGAGAGATCGCGCGAACTTCTTGCCCGTCAGATAAACGGTTGCCGCGCGATGCAATCACGTAGAAGGCCTCGATAACGGAGTTTCAATTACGAGCTATTCGCCTGTCCCTCGGCTAATAGGGCTCGCGAGGATCCGCGCGACGCGATCCAAGATTAAAAGCCGATCGCGTGGATCGGGGCGGGTCGGTCCGATAATAAGAGTGCCGCTCGGCAAAACTTCCGTCGGACACTTTCCAACTTCTTCCACCTTCCTCATCTTCGTTTTCGCACGCCTCGCTCTCCTCTCTCGCACCGTAGTCTCCCGAGGAGGAAAGGGACGAGGGGTACCGGGCAACCGGTGGCGAGAAAGTTTCCCTTCAATTACTTGGACGAGGAACGCTGTTCGGTGGCGTCGAGTTATCGCGCGATAACTCAATCGACCGGTCAGATACATGGCTGCAATCGCTAAAAGGCCCGCGAGACGACGATTGCCAGCCATCGAGTCCACCCGCGAGCTTCTTTACGAGTAATCGGTACACTGAAAACGTTCCCTGGATCCTCCGATATACACTGGAAATCTTGCCAGACTTCTAACGCTTTCGCTATCAGCGTCGCACGTATGCGATGACCACGGTTTTGTATAATACACGAAGAAATCGAATTGATTTGATGCGTGTCGGTCTTTAAAATTGTAATGATTGGTATTTGAACAATTTATAGCTCTCCTATGATTATATTTTTTCTGATTTTACAAGGGGATTGATTGTATACGTACACTGATGTGAATAAAAGAAACACCCGGTTATATTTCATAGAGAAATGTAGAAAATCATAAAAGAACACAATAAGTTTTGAAAAAGGATTCCGCTGTTTAATTGAACAGTGCTGAGAATCTGAATATAGAATTATTATTATTATTATTATTTATTATAGACGGACTGAAGGCCTGTTACATAAGTGTTTACAATATCAAAGAAAAAAAAAGAAAAGAATTGTTAATGTTTTCGGCGCAAGGTTCGATCGTTTGTTACTTTCTCGTTTCGATCTCCTCTTAGATCATTTTCAAGATTAATTAGAATTGCGTCCGTAAAATATTATACAATTTTCAAAACACTTAGTATTTAACTTGGTATTTGTTGTTAATATAGAATGTTTAACGTTTTCGGCGTATAATTATACAACTTTACATAATATTTTACAGACGCAATTCTAATTAATCTTGAAAATGATCTAAACGAAGATCGAAACGTCGACTATTTAAATTGCTAATTTTGCAAAATTGCTTTATAGAATAATGTAACAAACGATCGAACCTTGCGCCGAAAATATTAACCATTCTATATTAACAACAAATACGATCGATGGAAGAATATATTTATCTGAGAATGTGTGTTGTCGCGGATTATCTAACACTTTAAATGCAATAAATCAATAATTGTACAATACAATTTCTACGTAAAGATATTGTTTGTCGTTGTGTCTTGTAATTATACCGGGTGACTCTTTGTTTTGCGCAATGGTGTATATATATATATATATTGTTTTGAAATCTTTATGGCCGAACGAAAATCTGATGAATCGGACGAAAGTTCCGTCGATCTGCGTGGACCCGGTTGGCAGCCGAGCTCCGATAGAGATGAAATTCCCATTTCGCGATGAAAACCGCGGGTCAATCCGCGACGAATCCATATGCCGAGAAACGAGAAGCGCGCCATCCAATCTGAAAGTGGCCGGTTAACGCGAACAGCTTATGCGCCATACGTTACAGACGTTTCGCTCGTGATTCTGTCCAGAACCAACGGAAACCGCCGATGAGAATGAACGCCGCGGCGATCTGACCTCTATCTCCATCGGTCCTCATCGTTCCCGCTTCCATTTTGCTGTCTTCGCGCACGAAAATATCCCGGCGATATTCGGTACCGTATGCGCGAAAACCACCGGAGTACAAAGCAGACGATGTTCCATTTTTCGGAAAACCGAATTCGATAGAAATTTTGAAACTAATCGGTCAACGAATCTTAGTGGCAGCAGGGTTCCCTAATGTTGCTCGTTTCACTCTAGGATGCGAAAAGTGGGTTCGCTTTCACTCAGAATTATCAATCTAAATTCTAATTCGCTGAATGTGGAAGAATGGATGGATAGATGGATGGAGGGATGAGTGATATAGTAGATCTGCAAAACCAAGTCCAATTTCTTGGCTGCAAGCCTGAAATTAAATAAATTATTATTATTATTCTAATTTTTGTATATAGCGTTTCTCTCTCTATATATATGTAAATAGTATATAAGATAGTCATAAGTTAGTTAATAAGTTGGAGGTAAGGATAGAGGATAAGTGCGAAAATGGAAAAAGGGTGATATATATAATGTTAGAATTGTAACCCTAAGGGGAATCCAATAAAATACATATATATATTATTATTATTCTAATTCCCTAAATTGTTAACTATTCCTATTCACACTGAACCCACCGAGTTCGTCACTTTCGATTTTGTGCGATTTTTGTTACAATATATACTGCTTTAACTAAATCGCGTAATACTATTATTATTATTATTATTATTTATTTATTTTAAACGGACCGAAGTCCTTCTGTACAAAATGTATGCAGTATTATATAATATGACATAAAGGAATCTTACTCTTAAGTCTTAATCTAAAAATTCACATAATTATGGACAGCGCGAAACTATTTGTCAATCACAACTGTATTTGTTTAGTTTCGAGCGGTCCATTCTTTAGTAAATAATTAAGACCTAGGTTAAGATTTTAAGTTAAGACTTTCTTTTTTTTCCTTGTAAACATATATAAACTGTATACATATGTATAAAAAAAACCTCGGTCCGTATATAATAATAATAATAATTAATATAGTTCTGCTAATTCCCCATGCAGAGAATGCCGTGACGGATGAAAACAAGTGGGGGCCCTTCGCCCCCGTCCAAAAATGTTTGAAGAAAAGTAATCAAAATGAATTTGTTTTAGCAAACATGTCTGTCCATGGTAGCCAGCGCTGTTACACAATTTGACAAACTGAACATTTCAAAGCGTGGGGCCCATAGAAGCATCTGGGGCCCTAAGCGACCGCTTACTCCGTTTACCGCTTAATCCGAGAGAATGACTTCGTCAAGTAAAATTTCACTGAAAAATTGTACGAATTCCGCGGCGGAGATCTTCGATTGATGAAGCGAAGAGAAGTACGACAGTTCCGCAGACATTCGAGAAGACCTGCGAAGAATTTGAAAATCTTCTGTGAGCGGGTCAGAAGAGTCCATAGGAGTTCGATTTCGAAAAAGTTCGGGCAGATTGGCGACGGGTATCGGATCGCAGGATGGAAATTGGCCGGCCGGCCATATGCGTCGGCTCTGATGTGCGCGCAGAGAGAAAAGCTGGTGGTGGGGGGGGGTGGTTTTGGAGGGCGAGCGGGGGAGTTGGCGGGGCGGTGGCGATGGGCCGCATTACAAATTTAATCTTACAAATGGATCCGAAAACTTGGAAACAATGGAATATATGAAATGCGGCCGCGTATATCACGACGCGGTAGACACGGGGTGGTTCCAGCGGCAATATTGTCAGGGCCGATCCATATTCTCCGGGAGCGCGGTCGGGGCTGTTGCGGGGGGCTTCCAGGGGGCTGTTGCGGGGGTGTCAGGAGGGTAGAGAGGCGACGCTAGACCCGGGGAACGGGCGAGGACCGGCAAAACATCCTCTTGGCACGGCAAGAAGTCGCGAGACGCACGCACGGTTCCTGTCGCGTTAGAACCGCGACGCGTGGCAAGTACATGTGGCTCTTCGACCATTTCCGGTTCACTCTGATCGACAAACTGGAGCCTCTCGAAAGCTCGATTTCGATCGAGTCGAAACAACCAGGTAGAGTTTCTTGGAAGGCTCGCTCTTTCTTTCTATCAACATCTAATTTCACTTCTTGCCTGCTGAAGCGTTTGACGGAAGTCCTGTTTCGATGGACACCGGCCAGCAGAATTGAAAAGTACATTTTTTAAATAACCACGCGTTGATCGTGTTGGAGGAACATCGCCACAGACACACCCTCGTCAGTTTAAAGAGAAATTCGAAGCTCTCTACTTGTAAATAACAAATAAATTAATGTTATCGGAGCACCGGTTCGATCAATTGTTATTTAAAAACACTATTTGCAAATTACCACATTAATTTCACCGTTTCGATCTTACTTTCGATCATTTACAAGAAATAATTGCGTCTGTAAATTATTAAACGTTATGATATTTTACTGCATGTTAATCTAGATGAAGGAAAAACTAATACATACTTGTTTCGTAAGAAAGAAGAATTTTTAAATTCAGTATAGGATTTTAAATCCAGGGTAGGAATGAGTGAGACAATGAAAAGAATGAGAGAAGGTATGGACCCCGAAAGCGTGAAATAAGATAGATTTGTACAGATAGGTTAATGCAAACCAAGTCACATTTCTTAGCTGTAAGGCTGAAATAAAGCAAACCCTTCTTCTTTTTCTTATAACGGTTATGTATTTAGAAGACACTTTTGGATTCGTAAAATATAAATCTGGATGCAGACCGAAAAGCCTGAGAGCTCTTGCGACGTTGGTGAAAACTTCGCTCGAGATTCCGCGAGCTGCCAAGGCCGAAGAGATCGGGGAGAGACAATGGAATCGCCACGAATCGTTCGGGCATCTCGAGTAAGAGAGAGACAGAGAGAGAGAGAGAGAGAAAGAGAGGTGGGGATTGAGAAGGGAGAATAGCGGATTCGAGGCAGTCTACCCGGGCAGATTAGCATAAATATGGCGTCTTAGAGCGGGGCAATTTGTCATCGTTAGCAAAGCACACGCTTCCTGGGACTCGTCGAGTCACACTCGTGCGAGCTGGTTCCATTGGGCCACCGAAGAAGAAGGGTCCCGCAGGAAGGAAACCACCGATGTAGGTTGCTGGATATACACCGCGACTAACCGTACGAGTTTCCTATTCGCTGTACGCCATGGAAACTAACTCGGCCCCTTCGCCGACGACGCCCGCCGGAGACAGGTAGACTTCCCGAACCCAGATTTCGGCTGGGAAATTAACGCGTCCCGCGATTTACTCGTCTCGGGTGCCACCAGTTAATGACGCGTTACCGGAGGACCATCATCCTGCACAGAGTTGCGCGATACATCCTACGACTCCAATCATATTAATTGAATCGCGGCCCGACATCCGGCGCAGCGTTTCTTCGAGTCTGCTCGCGTTATTGCGACCTCGCCCCTGGTATCGCCACCAATCTGCTAAAACGCATCGCCATACTTCATAAACGCCCCCATCGCGACTCGCAAGACGTATTAGCCTCCAGATTCCCGGCCGGAGACCGACTAGGGTCCACATCACTTTTCTATTAGACCGATTGAACCGATGCGACGATTCAATCGATACGCGTTTCCGCTCGATGTCTGCTGAATACTCTCTCTGTTACAATTCTACGTGAATCTCGGTACATCAGCGAATCGGGAGTGTAGGCGATAATACTCTGGCAGGCAAGCACAAGATCAGGTGTTTCATCTTGGACGTGAATGTTGATCTACATTGTTCCGGTCAAAATTTTATTAAAATTGATTCTTCGGAGGCATTTTAAAAATAAAGCTCCTTCGCAAAACTTGATTGCAGAATATGAATCGTTCGATTTTCGATACCGTTCGCTTTTTTCTTACAACTACAGTTTGTTATTAAACCATAAAACTCCACATGGAATTATTAGCAGTATATATGTACATAACTGTGCATGCTAACATTATAAAGATGACTTATAATCTATAATTGATAATAAAATGTAAGAGATGGCCGGGATTAAAATGGTAAATGCGATAAGAATGAATGAACTTTATTTAAACGTCTTTTTCCGACGTCAGATCTGACGAGATTGCTCGACGTTCGCTTCATTTCCGACGTTCAATTCGTTTTCGACGTTCGCTTGTAAACAACATGAACAATATACCATATACATGAACAATATATACGGGACTGTCGGCTTACAGTTTACATAATGAACATTTTCTAATACAACACTAAACGTCCAAACAATGAAACTTAAGAAATTTGTGTATATAAAATAAGGGACAAAGGTCCGCACAAAAATGCATCTAACGTACAACACGTTGAACATGATATGAACTATGAATGAAACTTGTGCGACGCTTAATCACTCTTCCTTTTGAATGTCTACATTCTTGTTTGAACGGTGCACGTGTTCGAAGCTGGAAAGCAAACGGAAGGAGAAACGGCGATGACCGATCGGCCGCGAGTCGCTCGAGTCCAGTTGAATCGAGACGAATCGGGCGACGAGCGAGGAAAATGATCGAACCGGACACGCAGCAACGTCTACGGAATCAGTGCGGATCGTTAACGACAGTCCAGAGAAACGGAGTGAACGTCCGTCGAGTGTTGCACCCATTGTGCTGCTCTCTCTCGACCCCCTGAGACAACGGGGTTCGCACCCTATTGCCTCCGACACGGACGTCTCAATTAAATGTATACGAGGCAAGTGGGGTTGATAAAGCGTTCGCCCATAAATATGAATTATCCGTGGTAAACGCTCCCTCGAGGACCCCGGCCTCCGACTCGCTGCATTCGAGAATCTGCACTGAGATTCTTCGATTGCTCGAAAGTTTGACCACCGATACATTCGGCGCACTCTTGTTCGCAGTATTTTAACTCCTTGTAATAGATTCTATTATTTATATATATATATAAATATTATATATATATATTATTATTATAATAGTGTCTTGGATATTTGGTCCCCTCAGGGTTTCAAATCCCGTTCCACACCTCTCACCTTTAACCAGCACTCCCTATCGCCTATTTCAGCGGGACCTACTTTTTATTAAGGTGGGTTCCGAACCACCTAATATTATATATATATAAAATTCTATTCTATTGTAGTTTAATCCCTAGCCTTACAATATCGAGTCAGACTCGTGATGAAGATTCTAAACAGAGTCTAATAAATATGTATGCTATTAAGTTCCTTTGAATCGAAATAAAATTCTATTTCGGTTTTGTTAATGTACAGCTATTGGAGAACATATAGGCGTACAATGGATATAAATTTTCTTCTTTCTGAGAGAATTAAGAATTGTTGGATATGCCTTTAATTTGGTACGTTATTATACAAACTACTTTTTATACCGTATATAGTTTAATAGTATTACAAAGATGTTTCTCTAAATAACGACACAGTGCTTCCGCGTATCCTGTATTTAAACATTATGTGAATAGTATGATTCAAGTGAATGCTCTTTACAAAGTTGCGATTTGCTCAGGCTAGCTGCTTCTACCAGACTACGGTCTTGACTTTGAAAAAACCACCCCTTCCGCCTAAACCCTTTATACCTAAGACGCTACGGTATCGTTGAATTCTAACAAGAATCAGAAAAAAAATGTTTTAATCCCCGATAATCGTAAAATAAATTGTAGGGCAAGGGGTTAATTTAATTTTCTGTTTTTCGTAGTAAATTATGAACCTCGAAGGAGTTAAAAGTATCATTAAATTTTTTCTTCTCCAATCATAAGTTGCAACGCAACACCGTTCCGTCGATTGTCATGAACGCAATGGCCGCTGAGTTTTCAAAGAAATCTGCAAACACTTCGTGGTCGACGATGGTTTATCATAATTCGTTTGGCTTCGACGGGTGGAGGCAGCAAAACGTTCGGACAGGATGCGGAACATGTCGAGCATAGCCCGGCCACCTTCGCGCTGCCCCGGAACAGACGAGAACAGAGCATAGCGGAACAACGCGGGTCAGTGTAGAGCAGACGAGAACAGAACAGAACAGCACGGCGCGGCGGGGCAGCGTGCTCGGGCAATTATACCGCGCGGGCTCTGCGAAACTTTCATAAATTTCGTCACAGAGCGAGCAAATGGCTTCCGGTCCAGCGGTCGGACATTGTCGATAACAGGCACGTCGCCAGGGGCGAATTCAATATCGCATTCGCACCGTTCTCGTCGAAACTCCACCGGGTTTCTGCGAATCCCCCAGCATCCCCCCCCCCTCCTCCTCCACCCCCTTTTCACTCGTCCTCGTTCCTCTTTGTCCCGTTTCGTCCCGTTCACGCTCGTTCCATCCCCATTCGCGGGTGTCCCCGGTAACCCTCCCCCGCCCTTCCTACACGCCAAACCTTCCCCCC
The DNA here is from genome assembly GCA_916610235.2 of Lasioglossum morio. Taxonomy (NCBI): domain Eukaryota; kingdom Metazoa; phylum Arthropoda; class Insecta; order Hymenoptera; family Halictidae; genus Lasioglossum; species Lasioglossum morio. The sequence continues at coordinate 24,928,604 of OU744326.1, forward strand.
CATCGCCCCTCCACGCACCCCCTCGCATTGTACCCTCGTATTGTTCCGAAAGTTTTCGGCGGAGCCGCGCGCCGCGCCGCGCGATTACCATATGAATTAAAGTAATGTGATATACGGTCACGGGGACTGTCCCCGGGCCGACGACGCGGTTTTCGAGAAGACGAACAGACTAAGACGAGGAGGAAACGCCTGGGACCGGAAACGATCTCCGGTCGGACCGATCGCAACCATCTCTCCCTTCCTTCGCACACACACATACGCGCGCGACAATCTACAATCGCGCGAGCAACGGCAAGTTTTTACAACGAAAGTTCCGCTCGCTCGAGAAGCGCGACCACGCGCGGCGCACTTGCCGACACTTGCGAAAGCGATTGATTCGATCGAGTTTCTCGAATAAAATTTTACTACTATCGCACCCCCCCCCCCACCCCTCACTCGTTAACACCCTTCGGAAAAACACTGGGGGACTACCTTCTCGTTCGAGAAAACCTTTGTCGAACTGTTAATAGTTTGAATAAATTCAGCCTTTATTGTACCGTCGTTTTCGGAAGATGATAGATACCGGAAGAATTGGTTTTATTTAGCATAAAGAGCCGGTGTCTGTTTATTATTGGGAGGGCCACGCAGTTTTTACGAAAACGGAATACACTAGCTTGTGAAATTTTCAGAGACAAATTGTAGGAACATTCTAGAACGCTCAGTTTTTTATTTTTTACTTGGGGGTAGTTCTAGGAAATTGACTTTTGGCAAGTTATATGGGCATTTATTCATTTTATGACCGTGTAAGGCAATATCGAAGAACCTCGGCCAAATAAATGATAGACAATCGCGAATGAGAGGAGATGAGAGGCCACGTGCTGCAGGCAGACGGTCTTTACACACGAAACTTGTAATCGGTTAAATTGTTGAATAAAGTACTCATTTTTCTGAATGCTACAACTGTAGAAAATGGTTGTGACTATAACAGTCCGTGTACTATATTCGAATCCAGTGTAGCAAGTTTTGCAATAGTCTCGTAGATTTCCAAAAACGATAGTCGAATCGTCGATAGATGAAAGTACTCATTTATTTCTGGATACATACTACAAACTGTAGAAAATGGTGGTGACTATAACCTTCGTGTTGTATATTCAAACCCAGTATACCAAGTTTTGCAATCGTCTAGTAGAGTTTCAAGAAGGATAGTCCAATCGTCGATAGATGAAAGTACTCATTTCTTTCTGGATACATACTACAAACTGTAGAAAAAGGTGGTGACTATAACCGTCGTGTACTATATTCAAATCCAGTATACCAAGTTTTGCAATCGTTTAGTAGATTTTCGAGAAGGATAGACGAAAGTACTCATTTCTTTCTGGATACATACTACTAACTGTAGAAAATGGTAGTGACTATAACCGTCGTGTTCTGTATTCAAACCCAGTATACCAAGTTTTGCAATCGTCTAGTAGATTTTCAAGAAGGATAGTCCAATCGTCGATAGATGAAAGTACTCATTTCTTTCTGGATACATACTACAAACAGTAGAAAATAGTGGTGACTATAACCGTCGTGTTCTATATTCAAACCCAGTATACCAAGTTTTGCAATCGTCTAGTAGATTTTCAAGAAGGATAGACGAAAGTATTCATATCTTTCTGGATACATACTACAAACTGTAGAAAATGGTGGTGACTATAACAGTCGTTTTCTATATTCAAACCCAGTATACCAAGTTTTACAATTGTCTAGTAGATTTTCAAGAAGGATAGTCCAATCGTCGATAGATGAAAGTACTCATTTCTTTTTGGATACATACTACAAACTGTAGAAAATGGTGGTGACTATAACTGTCGTGTTCTATATTCGAATCCAGTATACCAAGTTTTGCAATCGTCTAGTAGATTTTCAAGAAGGATAGTCTAATCGTCGGTAGAAGACGCGTTAAGTATAAGAGGGTTGAAATCGAAGGGGCTGCGGTCGTGGCATCTCCTTAATTTTTTCGATAACGAAGCCTCCGAACGAAGTAAGCTCTCCCCCAGAAAACGATGAATTTTGCGGTTTCCCGATAACAAAGTCCGTATTCTTTCGATCGAGAGCGGAGGTTGCACACGGCGCAGCAGCGTGAAATGGCGCCTCCCATTCGCTTATCCGGAAAAGAAACCGCACGCTCGGTCGGTCGAGATCCGTCCCGGATAAGGAACCTCTCCCCGACCCCTTGGAAAATGGTTGGCTGGTTTAAAACAGAGCAACCCCGTTCCAACCCCCCCTCTGTTGGATCGTGGGCACTCTCCTCGGCCGATTTCAGAGCGGTTTCGGGAACGCCATACAATGGCTATCGGCTTGACGGCGCGCGTAGCACGCGTCTCTGGTTTCTGGCCGACGCGATATCTCGATCGCAATAAATTCACATTAACCTATCTGCCGGTGTGTGGTCGTGGCCGCAGCTTTAATACATCCCATCGGCTCGCCCGCCCCCTATATCGGCCGCGGATCCGCTTCGTTGTCGGCGCCGATTTTAATTTTCCAATTTTACGAGCCTCCCCTACGCGACCCACCCCTTCGATTCCTTCCTACTCTCAGTTTCTCGATATGCTTCTTCCCGAGCATAGGTTGTTCCGTGTTTAACCCTGGAAAATACTGCTTTCATACTTTCCATTCCGCAATATCGTCGCTCTGGACAAAATTCTGTTATTCCGTTCCTCATGTTCAACCATTAGAGTGTTTATAATTATTCCAGGAGGTTTCGAAAGACCCAACGAAGCAAACTGTCTTGACCACATTTACAGATCTACTATATTACTCATCCATCCAGCCATCCATATCCTATGCTATTTATTAGTCTAATCTAATCTATTCTAATCTATCCTAATATCTTACATCTAATATTACCTCTCCCTCTTTCCTCTTCGTTATTTCTTTCCTTTTTGCTTCGATACTCCTGAGCCAGTCTACTGTTTCTCTCACTCTTTTATTTTTTTTTTATTTTGCACTCTTTTATTTTCTACTATCTATTCTATACTTAAAGTGAAACATTATACAATGTAAAATTTTAAATGTTATCGGCGCATTGGTTCGATCAATTAAATACTTTAAGACACGGTTTGCAAAATATCACAACATTTTATCTCGACGTTTAACGTCGTTAGGTTAAACGTCGAGATAAAATGTTGTGATATTTTGCAAACAGTGTCTTAAAGTATTTAATTGATCGAACCAATGCGCCGATAACATTAAAAATTTTGCTTAAAGCTTATTACGATCGCTATACATATAACCGTTATTATACAATGTGTGTTTATTTAAAATGCCCGAACCCAATAGTTTTTCTACATTGTTAAGCGATAGGAGCTAGTCGCGTCGAAAGAAAGCCGTTTACGGGATCCTAGTTTCGTAGGGGAGATTAAGGGATGCGTGGAGACACGTGGCGAAAGGGTTGGCTCAACGAGGTCGCCGAGATCGAGGGGACGAGGAAGGTGTCGCGATTAACAGCGTAAAAGCAGGTAAACGCGAGGCGGGTTAAACGACGCGGCTCGCGATGACCGGTGTAAGGCTGGCGCATTAATTTCTGGTAATTATCAGAGGCGTAATTCAGCAGGGTAGGGTCGCGGGTCGCGTCCGGGGTCGACCAGCGCGTGTTAACGCCGTTGTTATGCCCCATTATATTGTCCTGTGTGTACTGCGGCCCGAAAGGGGACGACCGGCCGCGTCCCACCGATCTGTTTCCAAAAATCCCATCCCTGTCTACCCTGCCTCGAGAATTATACCTCTCGAAATCCTCTATACATGTCTCTGTCATCGTCGAGCGAATGTTTTTAAAGTTCGTCGAAACGTAATATCGGGAAAGATTCGATTCGTCGAAGGTTCCCGCAGGCAGCGAGAACGTTCCGCGAAGCTTATCGTCCCAGGAATATCGCGGTAGAGGTGATTCATCGCGGTTCAAAGTTGAAAACTCGGGCAATTGTGCCACGGAACAATGGTGAACGCCGTCACCGCGTAACGAATCGCCGCGAAAATTGATAAAATATTATTAAATCCATCCCCACCCGGTCACAGGCGAGCCCGCGCGGCTCGGCCAGGAGATAGCATTACTAATTTATTTAAATGGACTTATCTTTCCGAACGCCCTGATAGGAATGTAAATTGAACCCCACCGAATCAAGGGAGTAATGGCACGAGTAAGATAAAGATATTTTATTGCTTTGCGGTCGGACATATTTAAGCAGGGTGAAAAACTTTTCTGTTCGTCGCACCGTCGTACCACGCGTCTCGCTCTGACCCGACCCCACCCTCCATCGCGCGAATTCTATTCGATCTTTTACGAAATATCAAACGGCGGAACGTCCCCTGTCTAAACTTACCCTCGGTACCTTCCGAAACGAACCCTATTTCCAGTAGACTTTTACTAGGGTCACGGCCTCCGCAGGTATAATTACTTCTCTATCTGGCTGAAAGTGGCATCTCGAAGTCCAACAAGATATACTTTTTTTTAATGTTACACAACCCTATATATGACTGAATTTATAATAACAGAGAATCGGAAGTAACAGTAGAGTCATGGAATTACGATCGCCGCATAGATTGGTATTTGGCCGATCTAGCTGGCCAAAATTTTTTATTGCTCAAAATTGATTCGATTTATTATGTTTTATTAAATTATGCTTACATTAACAATGGGGTTGGTTCAAGGGACTACTTGGCTCTCCCAATAATCTGTTATTTTTTACCTGGGGGTAGTTCTAGAAAATTGAATTTTGGCCCGCACGATACGTCTGTCACCACGAATGGTTGTCCGTGTGTTCTTAAGACTTTTACAAATAAATACGGTTTTTCCTTACAATATTTAACGTTTGTCGTAAAAATGATTCAGTTTGATAAGGTAAATGATAAAAAATATAAAAGTCCGAATATAAGGAAAATGGTTGCTCGCGATGAGGTCGAAGCGTCTTGCGGCTTTCGCGGTGGTATTTTCGGAAGTGCGAGGGTGGTTGGACGTGGTTTCGGACTGGGGGCATCAAGGTGGAAGAAGCAACCTTGACGATGACGCGAAAAGCCGTCGGTAGAGCGTTGTTGGACGATTTGTGACGAGAGAAACGGAAGCGGCCGGTGGACGCGATCGCGCGGCTGGACGTTGGGAACGTCCCTCCGTTCCCAGAGGGATGAAACAGCCCTTTGGGAGGGGATCTGCCACGGAACGTAGAGAGAACGAGGGGGTAGGACGGGGGTGGAAGGCGGTGGGTCCTCTTCTGCACCTTGATTTACTGTCGGCGATATTTTCTCGTCGGCGTTGGTTGGCGCCTACCGCACCACCGCACCCGACAATGGCGGTCGCTTGACATTTTGTTTCGAATTATTGCCCGCCTGGCCGGTCCTTTCTATTTCGAGCCGCGGCCAGCTCGCTTCTGCACCGCACGACAGCGCTTTTGTTTTTTTTTTATTTCGTCCTTCTCTCTCCCTCCCGCTCTTTTTGTTTATTTTTTCCATCCAGACAGGTCTTTGTTGCGCCGCGCGGTATCCGTTTCGGATTCGGCGGCTGTCCGCTCGCCGCGGATTTACAGCGCCGCGACAGGACAGAAGGACTCCGCGATGGCGGCGATATGCTGGCCACGATGATGACGACGACGACGCGCTTCCTCGCTCGAACAGGCTTTTCTCGACGATTCGCGACTCGCAGGACGATCGCAGATTTTTTCGATCGTGGCGCAGTGAGAGCTTCAGCTCTTTTTAGCATCGCCGTCGTCTCTATGTGTAGATTGCGGAACTTTATGCGTTTATGAAGAAATTGGTTGGGTGAAATATGAAACAGTAAAGGATTCAAGAAAAATGAGAATGTTGTATTGTTGCTTTTAATACAAAAAAGACGTTGAGGGATGAAATCAATTCTTATGTTATTTCTGCTGCCATACAATTAATGCAGGACATTTTTATTTTCCAGTCTAGCTATGAGACTTCTGTGTGGCGATAAACGGTAGGGAGTGGAAACGTGTAAAATTAACTCCGAGAAGTGGACTTTTCTTTGTCCTTTGTTAAATATCACTTTCGTCTCTACAAGGTCTTGCTCGAAGTTTGTTGCCACTCTTCTTTCTACATCACACAACACTAAGGAAGGAAAATTCCATATAGTAGGACCTCGATTAACCAGATCCCAATTATAAACAAATATGAGTTTAAATATGATTCTGTTATAGAGGAAAATAAATTATGAAAAAATTTTGTTTGGAATATAATGTACTTGTCAATTATTTCCCTAGAGTCGACCAGCTATTGGTCTCTCGATTAAAGTTAATCGAGGTTCTAATGTATTTTGTTTGATCCCTGGCTCAGGAATCAGGGAAATCACGGACTCGCAACCGAGGGAATATTGTAATTACAGAGCTCCAGCGTGTGAAAAAGCAACGCCCAGGAGAATTGGAGCATATGCCCGGGAAAAATGCGATCGCGAACGGTGAAAATCGGTTAGCTATGCCTGGTTAAGATCGAAACCCCGAGACGGGGATCATCGTGAGACCGATGTAAGCTGCGTGTTCGCAGTCAAGTTACATAATCGCGACGAAGCACCGTGGCTAATCGAGAATCGGGGTGACCGGGACTCTCTCTGATCGGGGATCATCTTTCCAGCTGATGGAAGGTGTACGTCTGCTTGTCCAGAATAAATCTCATTTACGCTTTTATTTCCGTAACATCTTTTTTACCGAATCACTCAAATTATTCAGATCGGAGTGTCTACCAGAAGATCCTCAAGCAAATTATATTTGAGGCAGAGAATCAACTGCTGGGTTGACAAGAAAATAACTTGGGTATTTTAAGGTGAAGCTCAATTTTTTATTCAAGCAACGACGTTTAATAAATAAGACATTTTCCTTTTTGTTCGATGATCTTTTACCAAAAAGAATAAATAAGAACATATTTTATTGATTAAAGTTCATCGTGTGAATAAAGAAAATCGGTTTTATTTCATCTTAAATACTAGAATTACTTTCTTGCCAATCCAATAGAAGAAACTGACCATCTTCCTACAGGAAAGTTTCAACAGAGTGTCGATTTCCAAAATGATTTAAACCGAAGGGTCAACTTGAAGAAAATTAACTTGGAGAAGAAGATCAATTTGACGAAGGTGAGTGTCCGTTAGTTCAAAGAGTGCGAAGAGTCTTTCGCGATACTATATTTTTTAAAAATTATTCAAGCTTATCAACTTGAAGGAAATTACTTTGCGATATAAAATCAATGTGATGAAACAGGACATCGTTTTGCAGAAACAGATCTCGATTTCCAAAATGATTTAAACCGAAGGGTCAACTTGAAGAAAAAAAAACTTGGAGAAGAAGATCAATTTGACGAAGGTGAGTGTCCGTTAGTTCAAAGAGTGCAAGGAGTCTTCTGCGCGACTATATTTTTAAAAAATTATTCAAGCTTATCAACTTGAAGGAAATTACTTTAAGATATAAAATCAATGTGATGAAACAGGACATCGCCTTGCAGAAACAGATCCCGATTTCCAAAATGATTTAAACCGAAGGGTCAACTTGAAGAAAATTAACTTGGAGAAGAAGATCAATTTGACGAAGGTGAGTGTCCGTTAGTTCAAAGAGTGCAAAGAGTCTTCCGCGCGACTATATTTTTAAAAAATTATTCAAGCTTATCAACTTGAAGGAAATTACTTTGAGATAGAAAATCAATGTGATTAAACAGGACATCGTTTTGCCTCGATTTCCAAACCGAGGTGAATCCGGAAGAGGTCGAAGACCCTTCCGAAAATATTTCAAGAGTTCGATGATCGTTACAGCAACCGGGAATCGAGACGTTAGAGGACGAGTATCGAGACGTGTATTCGAGGGGGTTGAGTCACGTTCCGTCCGATCCGTTGAACCGAGGCAGTCGATACACAGCCGAAGGGAATGGATCCGGTGATCGACGTCCTTCGATGTTCCACGCGAAGACGTGACTCGTCTGGCGAGGATCGGCAAACCGAGAAGTTAATGTCTCGGAACGGACGCCATATTAGCATATCCGCGTCCAATCGTCGCCCACGTGGCTGGGGCGCCGTGGCGAATCGGCCCGGAGCTATGACATTGTCATTATTTCACTGACAGAACAAGCATGCGCGCGATTCGACTCGGAGAAGTATCGCTAACAAGGGTGGGAAGAGTCCGTCTCGTCCAGAGCTAAGGGGAAATAGGCTGACGACCGATGCTCCTTTTAAATCGAACCACCAAACATAATGGTCCGCGTCTCTCTTTCAAATCCACTTTCGTCCCTCGCGTTCAGATTCGATCGCTCTGAACGCATTGTCTAGCACGCTGATCATCCCGTTCCGATCTTTCGACAACATTAACGGACCACAATGACTGCGCTGGATGCGCTTTTCTTAGTAGTCAAGAGTTTTCACTATCGATTTTCCCCGACAACGTCAAGGGACAACACACAATTTACCGAAGACAAAGTAGAGAATTCTTCAATGGCTACTGAGTTTTACAGGACTAACAACATTTCACACTTTATTAAATAAAGAACTAGGTACAATAATTTGAAGGTTAAAATGTAGGGTAACCAGTGAGTAACGTTATTAATTAAGTAGCTGCCACTTCCGTAGGATCGATAAGAAAGTATTCCCTCGCGGAATAATTAAAAAAAGATATTCCGTCCCGATTCTGGCAACGTAAGGCACGATGTTAATCGTTCAGAATTTTTAATTACGAGAAGGAGGAGGGGGACAGGTTCGATACCGAGACGGTGAGACAAGGGTGACGATAACAAGACAAACCATAGTGGAAACGGAAGCGTTGAACTCGTTAGGAGGGAGAGGGTAGCAGGTCAGGGCTGATAGGGGTGGTAGGGGACGAGGGGTAGTTCCGATGGGGTTCTTCCTAGTTTTATAAGGGATACAACTACTCCGGGATCCTGGCGTGGCTGCTTCGTGTTATTTATCTTTATGGACCTCGGGCAGAGGGTAAGTACACTTACCGTGAGGGGTTGCGGGGGGTTAAGGGGCAGAGTTAAGCCGGAACGAGGGCGGTAAGAGATTGTTTGTCGTATTGGCTGCGGTTTCGACCGGCTTAGCGTTACCCGTTTAGGGGATTCCTCTGTATTTTTCTCTCTGGAGACACCGGGCACCTATCGGACAATTCTTCGGGGAGTGTTCCCGTTGTTCGATTCAACAAGTCGACGTTGCGTTTGTTCTTTTTTTTTTCGTATCGCAATATCTTTCGCCCGACCGATTGATTTCTTCTTGCTTCTCGAAACCGAGGAAAAGAATCGTATAAAGAAGAAACGTTCCGTCGGAACGGGAGTCGGCTCGAGTGGTCGGGAATTAATCTATTGCCGTGTAATCGGCTTCCGATGATACGAGGACAATCGGGAACAAGAGGGGAGAACGAGCAGCGCGCAAAAACTCGTGCCTCGAACGAACGACCGCGCCGCAGCGAATTAAATCATTCTTTTCCGCTCGGGCGCGAAGAAACGACGGAATAAACCAAAGGGGAGAGAGAGAGAGAGAGAGCTGGACAGTGAGTGTATCGGTGTTGCGTGGTGTTGGTTCGACGGTTTTTCAAAGCCGTTCTCACGGACACTTTTTCCTTTTATTCGTTAACAACGAGTCCAGATACATACAGTGCTTATTTACAGAGTGATATTTACATCGAGCGATAAATAATACTTACAAAACGAAACAGAACGGTGTGTCCTTAATTCTAGAGCACGAATGTACATCGTTCCCTTCGATCGTGAAACAATGCGATATTCCACGGACTTCGATTATCTGTGTCCGTTATCGTGATCGGAAGGAGCAGTCTAAGAGCAACGATTTTACAACGCTAAACGTCTCTCCTCGACCAAGTCCGAAGCTTGGGGATCGACGGCAAGTATTATATACACGCTACTGGTAATTATTGCTGTACAGAATACTGTAGTTTATTTTTTAGTTCTATCCCCTATCGATTTTATCCGGCCGTGGCTTCTATCGCTTCGAACTCTTCTTATCGAGAAACCATTTTACGATCTAATACAGCCCATAAATTGTGACGTTTCTTATTGCACTTCGCGCGTATAGCGGGCCCTACACGGTCAATCAGGAATGACAATCCGATTGAAAAGTCAGATTGTCATTCCCGACTTTTCATGCTGAATTCCGTCAGTATTAACCTTACACGATCAATCAGAATGTCAATCTTCGACTTGAATGTCATTCCGACTGACCGTATAGGGCCCGCTTATGAACGTCAATACTTTCAGACCATATTTTTGGAAGTATTCGTTTGGCACAGCTTATGGGATGACCTTATAGATCTGCAGTGTTAACACAGTTTTCCTTCGTTAGCGTCTCGTTAATTCCTACCACCCCACAGTGCTTCTAATAATGCTCAACCTGATTGAGTTGGAGACAGTGTCTGCTATTGTTGTGCCTCCTAATTCATGCTACATTAACACTTTACCGACCGGAAGCCTATTAATAGGATTTTCAATAATTCTGCTGTACCAAAAAAAACATAGAAATTTTCTTTGTCATTGCAATCTTGAATGAAACTATTAGACGACATTATTGAGGGTGACTTAGTTAGTTCATACTAAATGCTAAATGAAAATTTAGCCATGTACCATACATTTTTCAAAAATATGCAATAATCACCGGTCGGTAATGTGTTAACGAAGGAAAACTATAGGTAGAATTAGTGTCGAGGATGGAAAAGGTGCGAAGGTAGGGTAGTGAGACGATATTGAATAAACAAAATGGTACAGAGAGAGAGAGGAGAGTAGGTCCTCTGCCTCTTCCTTGATTTGATTTCCATAATTTGTTTTTCTATGCACGAAGTCAAATTTGAAAGAATCATTCAAGGTACGTGGCTCAATCTAGGAGTAGGTTAGATTAATTTGACGCTTAGTGTTAGCCAAATATATAGGGTGTCCAAAAAACCCGGAAATGGGAGATTCCTTGGGTCATTCGAAGCTACATTTTCCTTAGCAAAAATGGTTTCCGCGGCTTTTTTGAGGAGTTATTAACGAAAAACACGGACCAATCAGAGCGCGGCTACAGCGAACGGAGTCCGACTCGGCGACAGGTTCTGCTTAGCGTTAGAGTCAGAATCAATCCGCTGTAGCCACGCTCTGATTGGTCCATGTTTTTCGTTGATAACTCCTAAACAGAGCCGCGGAAACCATTTTCGCTAAGGAAAATGTCGCTTCAAATGACCCAAGGAACATTTCCGGGTTTCAGGGGAATTTTGGGACACCCTGTATTAGATTTAGTTGCTTTATTCTTCTTCAAATAGACAAAGAAATAGTGTAAACCACGGAAGAAGCAAAAGAAGATGGAGACAAAGTGAAAAGTTTAGAGCTGAGGGAGGAACAGACTAAGTAGGAGAAACGAAAAGTGATAGGTGCGTACAGGTATAGGGTGCGTGGGAGTATAAGTAGACGATCGAGGGCTGGGAAATATGCAGAGATTAAGCCCCGTTGGCGTTGGTGGCGATAAGTCAAGCAATTCGGGGCAATATTAAGCCACTCCGGCCGTTCGGGCAGGTTAACCCTATGCTAAGCCGTACGTCGACAGGAATCGCAGGGTTGAAACGGCGGGGGAGGAGCCCCGGTAGGGGGGGGCGGTGGCTGGAGGTCGCGTGTATTTAAAACGCGAATGCGCGCCAGCCGATTCACTGTTTGAAGTTAAATGGAGTGTAAATGGCAGATAACAAACCGGCACTGTTTCCGATTACGGCATTCATTGTTTCCTACCATTATGCGCGCTCCGACGGTTCGTGTGCTCGCCCGGGGTACGGTTTACGATCTATTTATTGCCGTGCCACCGCCGACACACGAACAAACGCGGCTTACACCGCGCCACGTTCCCGCCCCCGCTACGTACAGACCGTTTCTACACCCCCACCTGGTCGTAGCCACCCCTCCGGATCACCTGCCACCATGCTGAAACAAGGTCCGAGCCACCCCTCGACAACCACGGGATCGTTTAACCTCTTGCACCACGATCTTCCTTGCACCCCGCAACGATTAGAACTTCTTTCACACCCCGCAACGATTTCCTTCGCGACCCCCGTAACCGCAAGTACTCTGTTATCAATTGTGTTCTATACGAAACTGAAAATTGCTATTCAACTTATACCTACATTTAGTCCGCTGTCTAAATGTCGATAACCCGAAAGTATTAAGCCATAGAATAATTTCATTTATTCTCCGAGTCGATGTTACAAGGCAAAGGATTCATTTTCTAGAAGAAAGAGAAATTTGTGTTGTTCGTACACCTGCGTTTATTTTTACCAACGATTTAAGTATCGATAACAGAGAAATAGAATTTGATTTCGGTTCAACAGAAATGAATAACGCACATGTTTAATAGATCTTGAAATAGGGCAAGGGGTTAACGTTCCCGGCACGCGGTATCGCCTCTGCCGAAGGAATTTACAATTCTCTGTTATGTATAGGTATAGGGGAAAGTAACCTAATTTTGGCGTAAGCACCTAGGTTGAACCAACGTGTTACCATGAGAAAGAAACATATACTTCTAGCGTTACCGACCCTTCAAATATTTAATTGAATTTTGAAAGTGTGCATCTGTGTAGTATCGAAAGGATTAGCGACCGACTATAAATTATGATTTCAGTCTGATTAGGTTATAAATTAGGTACAACCTGGGTGCAAGTCGAAATTCGGTAACTCCCTGGTCTTAAAGCTAGGATAAAGTTCGAGTTATTTACAAATTGTCTCCTACCTAATATTGACTAGCGAGGGAATATCCTGATCGCAGACCGTAAGAGAGAATCTCCTATGATAGTGCTTAAATTACCGCCTCACCGTACACGTATACCACGTAAATGACGTATTAATTACTCTCGATATCGATTAAGTTCGTTCGTTAAAAGGGCGTGCAAAAACTGGTTGACATCCAGCAACAAGGACTCTAGTGATAGTGGACTACGTTATCGTTATCGACTACAGTTTCCCAACCTTCTTCCGGCTCACAGCTCGCTTTTCAAAGTTTTCTCTTGCTCAACGATTTCTTGGGGGGTATAAACGATCTCCGCGATAAAAATCTCCGAGAACAAAACAAACCAACTAAAACGTACAAAGTCCTTGGACCTCTTATACCTTTCTCAAAAAAGAACTCCTCCAACTCGAAACATACTCGATACAAACTCAACAACCGAACAAAACTCCGACCGATGCTCACAGCTACCATATTCAGAGACCGTCGCGTCCCGTAATAAAAAAAAAAACCTGAGAAAACTGAAGAAGAAAAACCTCCTCAGTTCTCGAAGGGTCCCATGGAAATCACCGACACAAATTTTCCCGACACGGTTTTCGCCGACTCCAGATTTGACCGATAATAACTTTGGCTTTACAACGTCTTTGACCAAAACGACTTTGACCGACAACGAATCTAAAATCATTGTCAAAGTCGTAAGGGGCCTAATAATTATAATATAATTTTAATTTAATAATTCAATTATTTAAAAATTATTAAAATAATTTAATTACATCTCTAAAAGGCTGAAATAACCCCAAAAAATATCACCTTATTAGGCCCCTTACGACTTTGACAACGATTTTAGATTCGTTCTCGGCCAAAGTTATTGTCGGTCAAAATCGTTTTCGATGAAAGACGTTGTCAGCCAAAGTTATCGTCGGTCAAATCTAGAGTCGTTGAAATGTTGTCGGTGAAAACCGTGTCGGGGAAATGCGCGGCGGTGATTTCCACGAGCCCCATTCTCGAAGACCTTCAGTTCTCGAACGTGTAGCCGCTGGCGAGGATCGTGGGGTCTTCCGACGCGGATTTCTTTCGTCACTTGCTGTGCACAGTAGTAGCCCGCCTCTTGACCTCTACCTGATCAACGATGGCGTCGCTCTCCTTATCCTGATGCGCAGTCATGTGCCTGGTAAGATGGTGTCTCTCCCTGAAGCTCTCGTCGCAGACAGGACACCTGAGTTTCTCCTCGCGACGTCTCCTGGCCGCCTCCGCCGAGTTCTCGTTCTTATGATGGGAGCGCATATGATATACCAAATCGGATGTCATCCGAAACGAGAGGTTGCACTTGGCGCAGACGTTCTGAGCCGGTAGGGTGAGAGCTGCGAACGACGGCGGTAGCAGGCCTGCCACCCCCGCGGCCGTCGCGAGGAATCTCGGCCTGGTGAGCGCGTCTGCCATCGGCGGGAAAACGGAGATCGGGTTGTACGAGAGGTTTGGATAAACCGGTGGCATATCCGGCCGGAAGCCGGCCATCTTGGGGCTGGGTACCTTGGGCGGCTGAGCGATCTGCGGGATCTTCAGGTTCTCCAGCAGGCCGGGTTGAGCTCCTTCAGGGCTGACGAGGAACGGGTATGTCATCTTCGCGGGGAACGGCGCGTATTTGTATCCAGTGGCAGCGGTCAGTGGTACGACCGGAGGACTGACGCTGCTTTGATAGCTGGCCCGGTCGTCTGGAGAGATGGAGGACCTCGGCGAGGTTTGTCCGTCGTCGTTGAAGCCGTTCCTCTGGCTAGCTAGGTTCACCTTGGTGAACGCGCTGCGGGACTCGCCGTGCCGCTCGCTGGGACAGGGTATCACCGTGTCGTAGATCTTGTTGCAAGTCAGACCTGGTTCTACGGACTCTGGACAGCTAGATAGAATCGCTTGGTGAGCCGCGAACGACGGCGGACTCGGCGTCTTTTGAAGCCGAGAGCTGGCGACGTATCTGCGAGCGTCGTTGTCCGGTGACAGACCCGGAAGAGTTGGCGTTAGGGTTCTGGGAGAGATGTACGGAGGGCTGAGCGAGTTCTCCGTGCAGTGCAGCGATCTTCTCCTATCCGAACCGCCGGTGTCGCTCTCGTAACTCTTGATGGTCAGGTTCTGCGGCAGTCTTTCATGGTCCACGATGTTTTCCGCTGGAATTTCCTCTCGCAGACGATCTTTTCGCGCGGAGACCATCCTCAGCTTCTCGCTCTGACGACGCGCCAGGTTCTCGTCCGGTGCGACCAGGAACGCCACGTCGAAGGTACGTTTGCTGGCTCGTTGCAGAGGGTAAGAGGCGTCCGAGGTGACGTCGCCGATAGACGACGGGCTGGATGATGTCAGCGCCGTGGTAGCCGTCGTGGACGTCGCGGGGGCGGCACGGTCGATGCCACCCGTGCGATCTTCCATTGTCATCGTGCTCGTTCCGGATGATCGACCTGCGACAATCACCGCCGACGGTCAATTTAGCCGGGCACCGGGGCTGATGGATGGGAGTCGCGCCCCCGTACACCCGGACCAGGTGTCGCAGCTACGCTCTACACCGGGATAATTGGGTCAATCGGATTCGTCCGACGAGTTCGCCACTGTCGACGCGCGTTTACAGACGTTTACGGCCGTCTAGTTTAACCCTTTGGTTACCCTGGACGAGATATCTCGCGCCCCGATACTTCCCGATAAACGCTTTTGACGAGATATCTCGCCACCTAGCACCAGTGGTTTGACATTATAGACGAAATATTTTCTGTTCTGTTCGGTCATTTTGTACCCAAGACAACGGAGTACGCAAAGAAACCAGGTATTTTTGTCAGAAGTGTGACGTACCCCTATGTGTAACACCATGTTTTGAAGTTTATCATGTAGAAAGTAAATAAAATTATTTCAATAAATTAATAAAGATTTCATTCATTTCTCCCTTTTACAAATCAGGATATAGTTACTTATAAAATATATTTGTCTATAGTGTCTAGGTGGGGTGGCGAGATATCTCGTCAAGAGCGTTTATCGGGAAGTATCGGGGCGCGAGATATCTCGTCAAAAGCGTTTATCGGGAAGTATCGGGGCGCGAGATATCTCGTCAAAAGGCGTTTATCGGGAAGTATCGGGGCGCGAGATATCTCGTCCAGGGTAACCAAAGGGTTAAGGGCCACTCGTCGTTGGGAACTCGCTTGGTTGACAGAAGCGCTACCAAAATTGTTGAAGCTGGTCCCATGTCACCATCGACCATAAGGGGGTAAGGTAGCCTCTAATATTACTAGAATCTTATTAGAAAATCAGGCGAAAACAGTGTTTGCGGGAAACAATTGTTTGTCCTTATACGAGCATATTACGAGCTGTGTAAGGGCTCATTTGATAGAGGATGGTTTATCGTAGGGCGCTCTGGTCTTGAGACTTGTCAGAAAAATCGTTTTGTATTTTTAAAATACATGGAAACCGGAGGGTGGTTGCGTCGATTTTTTTCCCCAACTTTGGACGCTCATATTATTAAATATAAACATAATCTCGTTTCCTCATGACCAGAGCGCCCTACGATCAACCTTCCTCTATCAAATGAGCCCTCACGCAGCTCGGAACATGCTTGTGTAAGGATAAACAATTGTTTCCATCAAATACTGTTTTCGCCTGATTTTCTAGTAATATTAGAGGCTACCATACCCTCTTAACACTAGGTTTGCGGAGCGAAATAAACATTTTCTATCTGCGATATACTACTTGTTACAAACTGGAGTGAAATAGAAATTGATTTTCTTTTTTTTTAAACCTTATCCGTCCCTCATTTCACGAACTGAATCTGTCCCTCGGTGTCAAATTGACGCAGTGATAAGGAAATCGATAAAATTAGAAGTCAGTTACTTTTCGATGTTTTTTCTTCATTGAAATTGATGAGTTATTATTTGCATCTTAGGTTTTTGCGGTTATATGTTTCGCATTAAAATGTAAAAGTCACCAAGTTTTGGATTTTATTTACAAATAACAGAACGGTGTAACTTGTTTCGGGAAAACTGTGTCAAAGTGACGCGAGGGACGGACGAGGGTTAATATGTATAATAGGGTGAAACTAATGTAACAGTAATTTTAAATTCTTTTAGTGTTTTACTGTTTCAAATTGCACTCATTTTTGTTGTAAATGGATCAATTGTCTATCCAAATTTTTAATCATTTTTTGAAATAAGTAGATTCATTAGGTAATTCCTTATAGATGCATCTTTATAATTTTAATGATCGTAAATTGGAAATATTAGAATGCGTCATTTTGATACACTCCGTAAAACTAGTGTTACGAAACTCAGCTCCCGTTGTCATCTTCCGATTGTAACTCCCGAGCTCCCAAAAATGACAGATACCGGATGAAGAAATTCTAAAAGCCCTTCGAAGTTCTTCCGAACTTCTGAGAAATCTCGTTCGCGGAGTTCTAGGACAAATTGCAACGTTCCTTTACATTAAAAATTGATGCTAGACGTCCTTAACAACGGAGTATGTATTGTTTGGAAGCTCGGAAGTTGACGTAGAAGAGGTAGAAAAATGTGCGAAGTAGTGGCAATAACCGGGGTTTGCCTTTTCCTTGTGTCTGATCACAAACTGTCCTTAACCCCTTAGACCACAGAGTCGAACTCGCGCCGAGGATTTTAATCCGACTTCTCGATATTCGTAAAATTGTAGAAATACGATATAAATATTCTTTTTCCTCTATGTAAATTGCAAATAATAGAAAAATAATCGCATATTTAGGAATAAACAAAAACTGTACAATCTTTCGAGTCCCCAACGACAGTTAAACTCTGACATCCCGTTCGTCCTATCTCTAGACTGCGGATCTTTATGCAATATAAAAAGTTAGTTACATAAAAAACTGATTCCTCCTTCCAATAATTTAAACAGATTACACACGAAGTACCAGTAACATCAAATCCAATTTTGAAATAAATCTCATATAAGATTTTCTATAATAAAAAAAAACAAAACATTAAATCCAGCCCACGTTTCTTCTATTCCATACAGTCCACAATCTATTTTGAACGGTTCGCGTGGATGGTTGTCACGAAAATGGTGTGAAACGACGGTTCGGTACTCACCGGACCAGTCGGCCAGCAGTAGGATCTTCTTCTCAGTCAGTGTCACGCTGTATTCAAGCAACCGGTTCGCACTCTTCCATTTCGTCGGGGAACAAACGTCTGTCTCGAAGCACGAGAGTCCATCCACTGAATCCGGCGACACAACAAACACCGTGGGTATCGTGGTAGCGAAAGCGAGAGAGACAGAGTCAGTTAGAGAGCGAGAGATACAGCGTGAGCGTGAGAGAAAGAGAGAACACGAGCGTGAAAGCAAAAGAGGAAGAGAAAAGGGAGGTCGAGGGCGCAGTAGCAGCGTGCGTCGACGGCGGACCACGTTCAAATGAAGGAACTGGCCGCGCATCCCCTATATTTAGGGGTAGAATACCGCGGAGGGAAGCTCTGTGTGGCAGGTGGAGGCGCAACGAGGGTGGTACCGGCCAATGGCAGCCGTTCCATAGTTAGACGGGGGTGGAGCGTACGAACGGGGTGAACATATTCGGTCGTCGGGACGCGTCTGCTAGTCCCATCCAGACCACGCCTACATATTTCAGGTTCGACACATGTGCCCGGGACCGTCGTTCGTAGTCGTCGTCGTCGTCGTCGTCGTCGTGATCATCGTCGTAGTCGTCGTCGTCGTCGTCGTCGGGACGAGGAGCATCGTAGTCGTGGTCGTAGCCGCCCGTCGACTCTTCTTTCCTCTCCTCTCCGTTCTCTTCGCCGGCGCGGCGTTGCGCATCGCGTTCCGCAGGATCCCGTTTTACCCCGTTATCACTTGGGACTCGAGAGAACGGGGTTTGAGGGGGGCGGGGGTGCGAGGACACGCCATGCCACGCCACGTCCAGCCTGTAATTCAGCCTGACAAACGATCTTGAATATTTTTAACGCCCGCGCGCCAGCCTCGACGCTCTCTCCTCTTTTTTTTATGACCGACCTCCTGGATATTGGACGTTCGGCAGACTCGTCGAATCCGCTGATGGACCTCCACCGCTCACGATTATCCCGCGAACGATCATCGTTCTCGCCCCGTCTCCTCGAACATTCGTTCCAACGAGCTCTATTCGGGAAATCGTTCTCTCTCTCTCTCTCTCCCTCTTTCTCTCTCTTTCTCTCTGTATATCTCTCGATTTCTCTGTCTGTCTCTCTGTTCGGCGATCGCAATAATACCGCCCCTAAAACAATACGAGAAACCGACGATGCACTCTCGCAAAGAGGATCGCCCCGGCTCCGGTCCAATGATAATTCTTGCTACTCGGTCCAGCCAATATATTATTATTACTAGACAGCGGATCTGTATGCAAAATAAAAATGTTCTACCGAAATTGCAACAAAGCAAAGTGAAATCATTCATTTGCTTTCTTAATATGTTTAATAGGGTGAAAATAATTTAATACAGTACGTTTATATTCTTCTAATATGTTTACTGTCTTAAATGGCGCCTGTTCGTTCTTGTTATAAATGCATCAAATCAGGTGTCAAATAGAAACAGGAACCAGCGATGCTGATTTAATAAAATTTGATGCTCTGCGAACTTTAGAGCACCGGGAGACACGGAATAAAACAGATGTGTTCGGTATCGAAATGATTTGCTTTGAAAAATCTAGTTGAACTAGAAGTCCCGAACTATTTTACGTACCACGTTTTTCGTAGATAGATTGTTAAATAATGGAAATAGTTGTGCAGCTATTAGATTAAGTGAGGACAAGTACTGGTATCGTTGTTATTTGTTCTGGTTAGACGGCTGATAGTAATCGAGGCAGCCTCATCTGTGGTTACCGCAAGATAGGTGGTCCACCTTGCGGACACCTCGTTGCCGGAGAGAAATGAGGCGCGTTAAATCGACCGCGTTAGACAGAAGGTGCCAGCAGATCCGCCAGGGATCATCATTCCTCGGATTATCTTCTTGACGAATTTCCTACGATTTCTCTGCGTGGATCGATAGATACCGCGATCTCTTCGGGTGACATACGGCGCCGCTGATCGTCACCCACCTAACCACAGAACGCCTGAACCACGTCAACATCGACATACGTATTCATAGAAGCCTAAAAAATGCTCAGGTCCAAGTTTATTCAACGAAACAAAAGGATTCTAGAAACATTTGCTACACTTAATACATTAAATAATAATTCCGTCTACCATTTCTGGGAGACACAACATTCAAAGTGTTAACGATAGAGCAACCTTTCTCTTCCTTTCGATAGTCGTATTCATAGAATTCTCATACGCATTTCATGGAAGCCCCAAAAATGCTCAGGTCCAAGTAAATTATTCAACGAAATAAAAGGATTCTAGAAACATTTGCTACACTCAGTATATTAAATAATAATTCCGTCTACCATTTCTGAGAGACACAGCATTCAAAGTGTTAACGATAGAGCAACCTTTCTCTTCCTTTCGATAGTCGTATTCATACAACTCTCATACGTATTCATAGAAGCCTAAAAAATGCTCAGATCCAAGTAAATTATTCAACGAAATAAAAGGATTCCAGAAACATTTGCTACACTTAGTACATTAAATAATAATTCCGTCTACCATTTCTGGGAGACACAATATTCATAGTGTTAACGATAGAGTAACCTTTCTCTTCCTTCCGATAGTTCGATAGATATGTTAATGGTGGTCTGGCAATGTGAAATGGAGTCTTCTCGCTGCAACTAGAAACGGTCTTTGTGAAACGGCGAAGTAGTCCAAGGGAAAATGCAGGGCTGGCGCGTAATGCCGGGGCACCGGACGGTAAAAATAAGGCAGGGTGAATCAGATTGGAGTTGGATGGCGGGGCAATAATTCCCGATATCGCGGAAGAAACGAGAGGAAAAAGGCTGGCCGGGCCGCGGAGCCAATAGGCGATCAATCATAAGCTGGCGATCTATTTCGCCGGGCATGTGAGAGCCGTCGAGTTCTTGCACCGACTCCGGACAGCCTCCGCAGGCTCCGCAAACCTCCGCGGGGAACGTCCCGAGGTTAAAGGACATTAACTTCTTGATTGAGTCGGCAAAAAGTTGTAATGACTTTTCGATTGGGCTCCGGCTTCCGAGCGTTCACGGAACACCAACCGAGGAAACCGGCGAGTACAACTTTTTCCAACGGTCTCCGGATTATTTCTCAACCGATGGATTAACCCTTTCGTATCCTACCGACTCGCAGTAACAACTTGTAAATGTAGTTGCTGTGGTCGGCAATTAATTCTGCAGCATATTTTATGTACATATTGCGTCGTAAGATTCTGTTCTGTTCGGCTGCTTTTTTTATTTATTAGTAAAGTACGGTATTGCGATTGATCAGTTGTATGTCAATCATATGTACAAGTGGAATTCTTTTATAGTGAGTCGTAAATAGACTGGATTTTATGCATTTGTGAAAAGAATAATTAAATTAACATTAAAACAGTAAAAGTATTACAAGAATCTAAAAATACTGTTTTACTATCATGGACTGATTAACTGTACCATTGTTCCCAATATTGTTTACCTAACTTTACCCAATTTCTACACATTTAAGTATTGCATGAGGTATTGTATCAATTTCATATTCATCAAATTAAAGAATTATATACAATGGATTTAATGTAGTTCGGAAGGAATGTATATTTTTCAAGTTAAAGAGCTAGCTACGACTGCAAAGGGTTAAAATGATTCAGAGAAGAAATCAATGTGTACGTAGCTCCTGTATGTTGTAACGAATGCAGACAATTTTTATTTTGCATACAAGTCTAGTCGTAACTTAATCATTAAAGGTGGAGCATTCTTACACGCAATGGAGAGAGTGTTAAACCCAATAACTTGCTAGAATCTCGTCGCTTTTTTCGTTTTCGACGACGCAACAAATTGCAATCGGGCTCCAGGGAGAAGTGATTCGTAAAACGAATCTGTGGCCGACGAACCGTATGATATCTAGCGAACGCAGCCAAATCTAATCCTAATTCGCGGTCGTAAAGTCGCAGGGTCTGCTTTGGATGTTATTGGTGACACGCGTCGCGCGCCAGGACTCCGCGGAACGCTTCAGTATCGTGCGCCGACCATCCCCAGCTTATCAACCATATTTATTGCCGATCGTGGCATCCTGTCCCAGCGAACCCGCCTCGCCAACACACGTCGAGCCCTAATTCTACTTTATGCCGAGTATCTACCTCGACTGCTACAGTCTCCCCGTTCCCTTCTTAACCGTCTTTCTAAATAGCCAGCAGAATGAACTCTTGGAAATATTTCAATGGCCACCGTCGCGTCGGCGACAACCCTTAAATATTGCCAAGAAGAAACCTTCCGGCTTCTCGTTTCACTTCTTTTCGTGGAACCTTCGTTTTCTTTACAAACGAGCAGTATTCGTATCTTATACATCTCAATCTATTAGAAGTTTTGTGTGGTGAAAATGAGGAAGAGGCAAAATGTATAAAGTGAATCTGGTTGAACGAAATAAAGATTTGAGTATGCGTGAGGGAGCATTTTGTTTGGAGAATTTGTCGGTCGTTGATTGAACATCGTTTTCTGTTTGTATTAATTCTAATATGTTTTGTTAAATACATGGTTCGTTTATAAATATTGAGGATTCCATTCACTGCTAGAACAATTTTAATTCCATAATCAAAAACATTTCTATCAACATTTTCATTCCATGTAATCTGTTCAGTGATATGAACTCTTCAGATTGCAAGTTTGGTGACTTTTACGAGTAGACTGCATTTATGAAGAAATCAGCTGGGTGAAATATAAAACAATAAAATATTTGAAAAATCTAACAATGGTGTTACGTTGTGTTCAATGTAAAGACGCCATTAATCTTAATATCGTGGCAGACTGGTGAAGATTCAGAACAGAGTCTAATTAATATGTATAATATATTATTAATTTCCTTTAAACCGAGATAAATTTCTATTTTGGTCACGTATAGTTATTGGAAAACATGTAGGCACACAATAAATATATACTTTCTCCTTTTTTAGGAAATTAAGAATCGCAAAAAACGTTCTGATCAGTGAAACCGTAAAATAAATCGTAGGGCAAGGAGCTAAGGGATGAAATGATTTTTTATTTAACTCCTGCTTCCCACAAATTATACAGAACATTTTTCTTTTGCATAAAGATCCGCTGTCTATTCATGAGAAAGTCTAGACGGAACGAGCGCGTGAGAATTTTCCAAGTTGCACATTCTCCGGGCATCTGTGCCTGTTATTTTACAAGTTGGTTAGGGCAGTTTCGCAGCGAGAGACGGGCCCAATTCGTCCAAGTTAAACGCGCGGAGGGTTGCGAGCGTACCGGCACGTGGCCGACACGCGCGAGCTGTTAGCACTGACACTGGATCCTGCGTAGGGCTGTTAACACTGACAACCGAGCGTTCTGCGGCAAAAGGACACCTTGCGGAGAGCTTCGGACTCGAGCGAATTGGCCGACCCCTGCAGCTACAGTGAATTATGCGAATATTTCCGCAAGATTGACCGAATCAGTGCTGGTACACGATATATCCAATTCCCGCAATATACAAACTCAGGATGTTCAATCGATTTCTATATTTCAATTCAGAGAACAATTGTACTTCAATTACAAGAAAAATTACGATAGAATAAAGAATAAATTTGCGTACCGATTCAATTGACACGAACAATTTTGGTCTGGAGAAGCTAGAGGATAAACAAATTCCTCTAATAAGTATTTAAAGCCGGCATAATATTAAATTTCAATGATATTAATATTGTAACATGATATTTGTTCCCCTCAGGGTTTCAAATTCATTTACCAATCCTCTTCCCCCTCTTTCCACTCAATCACCATCGCCTTTTCAGCGGGACCTACTGTTTATGGTGGGTTCCGAACCACCGTTTGCCAACAACACGTGAAAAACACCCCGGGTGGGTCACTTTCCGGTTTTTTACCAGACGGTCACCCATCCTAGTGCAGTTCACGTTCCATATTGCTTAACTTCGGTGATCTAACGAGAACCGGTGCTTTCAACGGGACTACGGTTGTTGGCCAATGATATTAATATTTAATTATTGATTAAATTGGTTTAATAATAGGGTATCTGATCCTAGTTTACAAATAAAAGTTATTAAAAATGAAATTACTTAATATTAAATATATTATAATTTTATACTTCACTAAAAAAAGGTAAATATATATTTAATTTAAATAAAATTTCGATTGAAGTATGTATGTAATGGATATTTGGTCTCCTCAGGGTTTCAAATCCCGTTCCACACTTCTCACCTCTACCAACACTCTCCCTATCGCCTATTTCAGCGGGACATACTTTTTATTACAGTGGGTTCCGAGCCACCTTAATTTCTATTGAAGTACTGATTATACAATAGAAGGGTTCAGAAATCCTCCCGTTAAAATATGCAGTTGTTACAATTCCAACACTTTCAGTTTCGGAAGGTACATAGTGCAGTCCGTTAAGGGGGCGCATCTTGGTCCTTGTGACGTTGAAGAGAAGCTTCTCGCGACGGTGGGATCGAGTCGAAATTTTAATTGGCTGGGATAGAGATTTAACCGAGATTTAACGGAGATCTACGCGGGATCGTTGGATCGAGTCGGAGCGATTCATGGTCCCCTCGCGCTCCGACGAAACGCAATCCCGCAGATTATGGGTTACGATTCGGAGCAAGGTTCGGCAGTTCCATCATTGCCACCGGGGAGCGTATCTCTATCGAGTGTCGGCCACCTCTCGCTATTCCTCTAGCCATTCCGCGCTGTTCCGCGCCCGAGCCGCGTCGCGTTGGTGGAATATTTCCTTCGAACGGCGGGCTTGTATGCGACCAATGTGGATGTCGGATTTTAATGGAAAATCGAGTGCGCGGGGAACCCCGGCGGAAGAGAATCGCGATGATTCCGTGAAATATGGAGGCAGGAGCGAGCAGGTTTTCGACGAAGCTGCTAAAGCTGCACGGGAACGCTGGGGCTGCGTTAATGGCTGATTGATAAACGACCGTCTCTCATCAACGCTGCATCGGCTGCGTATTTATCACCGCACAGACTCAGCAGAAACGGTCTCGCTTTCGTCCGAGCTCGTAACACCGGAATCTCTTATCTGAGAGATGCAACAATTACCTCGGACTGCCGTATGATTCAACGCCGCATGCCTTTAAACCACAGCCCCAAGAATATAGTGTTTAACAGATCTCAAGTAGAACCGTAGATTTGTTCTCTCAATCATAATCAATAGAAAGATAATATTCGAAAGAAGCATGCGTATTGTTAACACGTTCGTCGGCCAGCGTAATTCGGCTATGTTTCCCGCAGGCCCAAATTCGACTGTCGGTACGCAGAACGGTATAATGTGTTTTTAATATTTTTATGTTGTATATCCTATATAATGTATATTAACCTATATTTAATTTTCTGTTCGTATACTGTTCCTATTAATCATATGTTCGTATTATAATATCTGTATTTCTACAAGAAACCTATTCTGTTTTGTAATCTTCATACTCTGTATTGTATGTAGTGTATTTCTGTTTTGTAATTATGTTGTAATAAATCTCATATGAGATTTTCTACAATAAAAAGAAAACCTATATTTAATCAACTCGAACAAGAAGAGCGTCACCCAGATATGGGTGACGTGGCGACGAACGTGTTAAAGGATTTGGTTGAAGTAGAATCAAACACAGCCTAGTGAAATAAGTAACTTGTAAAACTTGATTACAAAACTACTATATGACTATAATAGCAAGCTGTACCAGGTATGTCCTGCTTTTTTTTCTTAAGGGCAGTGGAGAAATTCATTTCACTCACACCCTGATATTGGTCAGGAGGGTAGTGTAGATCTCACCTTGCCAAAATAAAACTAGGGCGAAGGCATACACACTAAAACCCCACCGCCGAAGGACTCGTACATCCCTTATTCTCCTCTTAATGTCACATTTGCATTCTGTGACCCGCTCTCCGCATTCAACAAAGAAGCTTTTCAAAATCGACTCGCATCGACGTCCATGTTCTTCGCCGTCGTTTCGATCCATTGTAATCCAATGTACCAATTGTATTATCCTATTTGGTACATTGTAACAGCATTCGTGGATCCTGAGCTTTCATTTCAGAACTGTTTTATTTCAACGCGTACATTAATAATAATAACCATTCTCGTACAAGAATCTGAGCGCTCCTCGCAGGAGCAGGACGGTGTCTACCCGACTCGCTGATAAATTGAATGTGTGATGAGTTCAGAGGATTCTTGAAATAACCAGGCGGTGATGTATACATCCTTCATGGAAGGAGGCGGATGGTGGAGGGCGGTAGGTGCGCGGGATAGCACCGTCGACGAGTGCCAGAGATTTAGATTTTACGGGCGCTTGAGCAATTCCTTGACTTATAACCCAGACCATGCATACCAAGTGAGCCATCAAATGTTTCTGAGTGTCTTAATTCCCCGAGTCACCCCTCGAAAAACGGCGCGAGCGGGTACGCCCGGCTAGATCGCTATCTCGCTAACTTATTAATTACTCCTTCGCGCCGCTTCGCTGTCTCGAAAAATATTTATTCATCCGGGTTTCTTTCCTATTTAAAGCTGCGATTCCTTTCGCGCGTCTGGACGCAGCAGGTTTGTTATCCCAGCACCGTTTTATACTCAACTAGCTGTATCCTTTTTTTCCGACAGGAAGGAATCCTTTTTCATCTCGGATCACCGAAGAAGGCCCATTCTTCGATTCACTCTCCGGTGATTTATCCGAGTGTCGCCACTCATGTTCTTGGCGTTTCAACTGTGGATAGGAAAAACAAATCAGTTATTAATTACTGATTTGTTTTTCCTATCCACAAATGGTAGCAGAGCGTGGTTCATAAAAGAGAGTAAATAAAAAAGTCTGTGAGAAGTATATTAAAAAGAAAAAGGTAACCACGTGCGACGTAATGGCGGACATGTGGAATATCGCCGGCGTTGAACGATTAAACGACGCAAATTACTTTTTGTGGAGAGAAAAGATAGAGGGGATTCCTCGATCCAAGAAATTGTGGAAGAAGATCATGGGAGTGAAAGAGCCGGAAAAGCCGCTAGAAGACGATGCAGAATATGATAGAAAATTTCGGGTTTGGAATGATTGGGACGATGATAATTACACGGCCCGAACGATTATGTTGAACACAATGACGGAAGTCCAATTATTAAAATACAGCCACGAGAAGAATGCGGAAAAATTATGGAACCTGATAAAAGTAAATATGGCGGCAGAAACAGAACAAATAAAAACCAGATCTCTCAGTGAGCTTGCCAATCTTAAAATGAAGAAGGAAGAGAACGTAGATGATTACATGAACAGAGCAGAGGGACTAAAAAATAACCTCACACATCAACTAGCTGTACCCGCGACTTTCTCTACGCGCAATAACAAATCCTGGTTGATTATTAAGGTAATTAAATGAGTTCTGATACCTTATTCTAGTACTATGACAATTAGATTTTTATTCAAAAACGATTTTCTTACTGTACGAAAATTCTATTAAAATTGTAAAGTTCTCGTGGGAAACTCGCGCAATTTAAATTTTGTATTTCCTAAAGAAATCGAAAGCCAGGAGAAAGGTGGACCTCGCTAGACTGGCTTGCGATTCATTGCGATTGGCTTCGGAACGAGCCTGCTCTCCGGGAAGTCGAGGATCGGGAGCAGGCTCGAGCAACGGTGGAATTCGGAATTGACTTTGCTCGTGTGCACGCCAGCCGGAGAAGTTTGTTGATATCATCCGGAGACGATATCGGGTCGCGGTTGCTGCGGGAATTTAATTCTATTCGAAGTGCCACCTAAGATGCCACCTTCCGCTCTTATCTCTGTGCACACGGTGGGCTGCTTGTGGCGTCGGTTGCTTATGTGTTACGTGAATACCTTACCTAAACGTCCGGGGAGGGTGGCACTCTCTCTGGTCTCTTGTCTCCGTTGTCCCCGTTCGCTGGCGAACCAATCTCTCTCGCCTCCCTACGCTTTCTCTCTTGCTAGCTCTCTCTCGCGAGAAGTGCTGGCACGGTTGGCAGCGAGCTGCTCGAAGAGCACCGGGAGGGAAATTAATGCGACTTCCAACCGGGCCGTTATCGGACGCCGCTATCTCGCGCCTCGCGAGCGGAAAACGTGAGCCGCCTAGGCGAGAAGTTTCGGAATTTAAGTGTCGAAGCGACAGCCACGGGGTACCTTCGCCGAGACCCTCGAATCTCAGAGGCTCGATTCGATCCGATCCGCTTTTCCAGGGAAAATCTCGCGGCTCTCGGGAAACCATCCAATTCGCTAGCCGATTTGTAAAACCACGCGGTACCCGAGTTACGATCGGACAAGCGGCAAACCGTCAATCGAACGGCACAAATTAATGGCACGCGTAAATATTCATGCGTCGTTAATCACCCGCGTGACTGGCATCGACGCGCTCTCAAGAGCGATCGCTTTTGACGCCGATTTAATCGTCGGACCAAGCGAAACTCATCGTGTAATAAAGCTCTGGCATGGATTTTATATATACCGACGTTTTATAAACTTGTTCCGAAAATTAAGCATCAAGATCGACGGTCTGCTCGTGAACAATCCTTCTGCGTTACAAAATAACGCGTCTATATTTAATAATGAAAGATATCTTTTATTTGCCGGTTTACAAAAAATGTATATATATTAGAAGAGTGATGATGTGTCGCGTAGATATATTATTGTATTAAAGTTGGTATTATGATTAGAATAAAGATATAATCGATTAGAGATGGGAATGCATCCGTCGATTGTATAATGAAGCAAGTTCAATTAGAAGAAAGACATAGAACGATCGTTGTTATTAAAATAAATGAGTGGTGTTGTCAATGTTCTCGTGATATGCAAAGACGTGATATATTATTAATGTTTGATTAAAATATTCATACGATAAATATATATATATTATATACATTAAATGTTGTATATTTATTAAACGTTTAACAACGTAGAGCTGAGTATCACAACAAAGAGCAACACGTCACGTCGGTTAGAACTCTAACTGCACATCGATGGCATCGCAACTGCACATCGATGGCATCGCAAAACAAAATTGCAACGAAGAGGGCACAGCCGATCTCGCAAATCGGTGGGCGTTCTCCTCATTGGCCATTGTCGTAGCACAGAATATAAAAGCTTACTTTCCAACAAAAAGTTTCTGGACTTGTTCACGGATTATATTAATTACACGTGTAAACATCTATTTTCAATACACGCGAAATGGGAAATCTCTAATAAGAACGTATCAGCTGATGACAGAAGGTATGATACATCGAAGTAGAACAATTCAAACTGCGGATTTAAAAGGGAAATTTGTATGCGTCGCGTGACTGCAGTACACGGCAGAGGTCCTGAGCGGTGAACGCTTTAATATTTTGGGTCTGTCGGAGCCAGGCAGATGTCGAGCATTTCCCAGCATCGTTTTTGACAAAAACCGTGAGTGCAGGAGGAAGAGGTCTCTGTAGCGGAAGCGTCGAAGAGACTAGGACGAGCGCCAGCCAGAGAATCTTGTCGGAGGCGTCAGGGGCCACGGTTTTCACGTAGTCGCGACGGCCTCGTCGACGGCTTTACGATTATATTTGGCGAAATCTTGGGCAGGGGGGGAGGGTGACCGTTCCGCGAGCACGGGTTCCCTGGGGTTGCACGGAACGAGAGAAACTAGTAGAACGAGCAGAACGAACAGAGCCTGCAGGAGAGACTCTGGAAGAGAATCGGTGGTACGGCGTCGGAGGCTTGAGGAGGCAGTCGGAGGAACGCGGATGGGAGGGAGTTATTAGAATGGTCCGGAAAAGATGGCGCGGAGTCGCTCCGTATTTTTATACTGTATGGCCGCTGCTTTGCATAATCCCGCACTTAGCTCGCTCGTCCCGAGATGCCGGCTCGCTATGCAGATCTCGCTCGTTCCCTTTCTCTCTTTCTCTCTCTCTTTCTCTCTCTTGCTCTCTTTCCATTGCTACGAAAACCCGAACCTACCGAGCGTTTCGTCGTTCCGACGAATGATGGACGACGCCCAGACCCTGCGCGACCCGAGGACCCTCCGCAGAGAACCAGAGGAGACTTCCCTCCTCCAGGAGCCGCTTCCTGACGCGCCAAGTGGAACCGTATCGGTAACGCTTCGTCGAGACCTTTCTCGAATCACCCTGTCTCCCTTAGGGCTCCGTTCCGAGACCGATTCTCATCGTTGCTGCTTGCTACACCTCTTCGAAGAGGATTCTGGTATCGCCTCTTCGCCTAACGCCGTTGATACTTACTGTTATAGTGGATCCTAAGACCTCATAGTATTTGTGGTATATACCAGATACCCAGTATTGATAAATCCTAATGGCTTTTCACTTTTCGTGGGTCTTCGATTTCGAAGAAGAAAATATATTGCTTGGTGTTGAAAGCTGTTGAAGTAAAACTATTCTGTAACGAAAACTCCAGAATGCTGTTACATACAATGTAACGAGTGGTTATGCGGTGGTGTACGTCACCTCGAATTTGACGATCGGCGGTCGAAAAGACAATCGGCAGTCGAAGCGACGATCAAGACGCGAGTTGCGTGTCTGTTTAACGGTAAAGTCGGTTTACGCAGAGTATACCTGGTGCAGTCGTCTATTAGCTGTTTTATAAGAAAGTTTTTTTTTCCAAATTACCTATTTCACTAAACTGGTTGATTCCACTGAAATCATATCCCTTAACAAAAGTTGTGACAGAGGAACGTATCGTTGCGGAGGCTTCGGCGCTGTCTTGCCGGTGAACACATTATTATAAACAATAACAACTATTTATTGAATATACAACAGTTAACAGTTAACAGCAGATAATTGTGTGTTCTCGTTTCAATGGCTCGAGAGGATCTGATCTCTCTTTTCTTCTTATCAACAACCTCGTTGTCCGGATACCGCAATATCGATCTGACAGGCAACTTATCTCGATCTCTAGCGATATCTTCATAATATCACAGGGAGAGGCAACTCCATCTCGTGCCATCGTAACAGTATTATAAGATTACAATTGGACATCTTCGAGAACAAAAATCAGTGATCTAGTTATGCTCGCAGCCAGAAGTGTTCTCAGTAGATCCGGACGTCTGACATTCGCGGCAAGGCGTCAAGTAGATGCTGTTCGCCTTTGATCAGCCACCGAGCTGCAATCGATGCCGCAGAAGCTATCGATTGTTTAGATTAGGTTCCAAGGGAAGTTGAAAGGTTTAATTGCGTCGGATCGGACAGGAATGACGGAGAATGTTCGAGGGGCGACGCGTCTCGGAGCATTTGTCAGCGGGCGCGGACGAGGTCGAAACTGGATTCCCGGGCGGAGACGTCTCATTTGCACGGAGAAATCGCATCTTCTACGGCCGGAAGCGAGAGAATGCCGGGAAACGGTGAATAAAGCGCGCGGGAGGCGTCATCAATCTTGCTGCGAAAAGACCCAGGACGACCGTGGCATCGTTCTAGACGTCACAGATGTGACTTTGATTCTCTTTCGGCGTTCCCTGGAGGAACGGGGCTAGATTAAGTCTGTCCCGCGTGTAATTTGTCCGAGTCTTGATTCCCGGCGCGCGGAAAAACCGAGGACACCTGGGGTTCTCCAGGATCGTCGATGTCCTCGATTCGGATCGACGAGTTCCTTCTCCCGATCCGTCAAAGGAAGAATCGATCGGCTGGGGTTCGGTAGTCTCTCGCGACGAATACGATTAAACCTCGAGGAACATATTTCCGTGATGCTCGTTGCCGAGCATATGTGCCAGGTATCCAATTTCGCTATCTTTCGATCCGCCAATCGGCCGTTCATCGCCCCTAACTGCGCTGTCAGAAGCAATCATGCTAGACAACCCCCGGACGGACCCCTGGTCGGCGTTATCTCTACCTGATCGGTCCATTTCGCCTCCAAAGAGTTTATGCAAACATCGATACGGATTGGCGAACCCCCTAGAACAGCCTCGAGCCTTCCAAAGATATTTATCCTTCGAGCAACCATTAATTGCAGGTTGCCCCACAAGTCGCATCGTTGTTTGCCACTTGAAACCATAATAATGATATAATGGAGACTCCCACATCCGTATCCATAGGGACTGCTTATTGTTTCACATATTAACCTTTTGCAGTAGGAGCTGTTCTAGAATAATTCCATTATACATGATTTTATGGATAAGACTTTTTTGGAGGGGGCCAGATCGTAAAATTGTTAGGCCTCGTGGGCCATAGAGCAACAGAAAACCAGGGGTTGCAAATATTTTTTAATAGAAAGTGATATTTTTACATAAGTTTTTTATTTCACGTAATTTGATTTATATTTAATTTATCCAAGGAAAGAACAATATTAACCTCGCGGATCAGATTCAAAACAGGCGGCGGATCAAAAATGTGTAGTAATTGATTAATAATGTGAATAATATTGTGAACAATGGTACAGCAATTTTTGGTGGTGACTAAGGGTTCACAATATAAAAAGAAGTATCAGAATCTTTTCTTAACAATCAAGAACGCCATAAAATCGAAGTAATGTATTGAAATAAAAATATAAATTATTTATTTAACTCTTCCAACATTCGTGCATTACATAGAGCGAACTTTCATTTGCAAATTTTTCAAATAATTTCGTTTTCTGTTTCTGGTGTTAAACAAAATCACAATTCTGACTTATTAATTCGGCTAATGGCGGTGCGAATGGGGGAGGCTCCGATGTAAGTACTGGATTTTCGCTCGACGTGTAGATGATTGTTTTCACCCCGAGCGCCTACTGTTTCATACACGTTCTGACTGCGTTTTCCCGTGGACCCGTGGCGAAGTGGATTGGGGGTGAAGTGGAGGTCGGTTCGGCGGAAAAACCGGAGGAGAGCAGCGAGTCAGGCACCGAGTATCTGGCCGCGTTCCGAAAGTTTACGCGCAGCGTATTCCGTAAGGGCAGCGAGTGCGACGGACTCGGTCACGGTGGATGCACCTCCGACTCTAAATGTGGTCGCGACTTCGTCGTACGAGCCGGAGGAGCAGCCGGGGTAAGTATAAAACCTGTGGCCCGTTGCAGCTCCGGGTTTGTTACGAGTGCCACGATTATACCGGGGGTAGCAGGGGGTGCAACCGGCAGCATACCTTAGTTGTCCGCTCGTAAAGCAACCCCGTATGCCTGCGAGTGCGTGCCCGAGTCTCTTTCTCTCTTTCACCGGTTCCACTACGTTGTCTCTCTCTCTCTCTCTCTTACTCTCCTTCAGCGTTTGTAACCCAGCTCTGGGACCACCGTTCGCCTCTCGCTTCCTCTCGCAAAGGCCGCGTCTCCGCGAAAGGAGTGTTTGTTAAACCGCAGGAATATGCATGAGAGAGCCAGCCGGCACGGAGTTATGCTACGATGATCTTAACGGTACTCGCGACCTTAAATATGTATACGAGCCGGCCTGGACAAGGGTAATCGAAACCGAGGATCATCCCGCCGAGGGACCAAACTGTCCTCGACGAAAGACGACCATCCCGCTCCTCTGAATCACACAACAATTGTTGGCATACATCTAAAACGATATAATCAACCCCTAAACGCATCAATTACATTTCACGTTGTTTATTCTCAGGAATTTCACTACTAATTTATGTTCAAAGGGTTGTCTGCACAAGTAAATATGACCGACATATACGAGGGTCGTGTGAAAAGTTTTGAGCCCAACATGGAAACAAGTATTTTTTCGATAATATGTAAAATTGTTTTATTTTTCAACATAGTCTCCATTTCAGTCAACACACTTTTCCCAGCGATGTTCTAACCATTTTAACCCTTCCAAATAGTAGTTAGCGAATGCGATGACCTCATCGTTCGATGAAAATCTCTGTCCTTCAAGCGAAACATTAAACTTGTTTAGGGAACAGGAAAAAGTCGCTGGGGGCCAGATCTGGTTTTTCTTTTTTTTTTAGAAAATATGTTAGTTAACACAATTTTGTACATTATATTATACAAACTGTTGGTGCCTTAATAAACATAATGAAATTAACCAATCGTTCTTGAGTTTGAATCTAGCTGACTGTACGCATACAGTGCTCCAAGGTGAACATTATTATTTAATATTGAGATAAATTATGGTAAGAAATAATGGGGTGTAGTTAGCGAATTGCAATTCGTCAGGCCCTTTCTTTTTTAACTTCCAGATTCATAGGGAAGTTACTGTTTTTTTTATGGGGAAATCCGATTAAGGATAACCATCCTTGCCGCCGAAGGCAAGGATGACCAATGTCGGTCTTGGTATAATCGTTACCGACTAAAAACCCCAATAGCCGTCCCTAGACATTTACTGCAGGGACCCAGGATCACGAAGTACTCAACTGGGCCCAAATTCGTTTGGCCCTGGCGACCGCCAAAGTGTGAGCAGTTGCGTTGTCTTTGAACAGCGCTTTCATTACAGAAACACTGACGTCGCCTGACACAACGACTGTCAAACAACAAGTGAGCGTTCAAAATGTCTGAAATTTTCACAGGCATCTTTCAAAACATATTACATTGTAATATAAAATACAACTATGCTATCGGCGCCAAGTTCGATCACTTTTAGAAACAACAAATATGCAATAATGGTAATTGTAATGGCTGTGTTATATTACCTAATATTTATTTTTTGTTTTTCAAAATCTGTATTATTATTTTTCTTTTTTCAGACGCAAAAATTTTGTCTCTTGATAATGATCCACATAGGGATCGAAACGTTGAGAAATTTAAGTATTTAATTTGCATATTTGTTGTTTCTAAAAGTGATCGAACTTGGCGCCGATAGCATAGTTGTATTTTATATTTTAATTTTCGATCGATAAGAATTTTTCCTATATTACATTGTAATACCAGAATGATTTTAACGAGTAACGTCATCTTCGTGTTGAGGTCTCAAAAGTTTTCAGAGGACCCTCGTAAGGACGAGGCGTAGCAGGATCGCTTCTCTCGGACCTGGTCGAACATCCAGTGACATATTCTCGTCGCGGTGGCGCGGCGTTTATAGTTGCGCGCATATACGTACGACATATGGTGGTTGGCACGGTGCTTGGCCCCCATACGAGGACTCTGCTGAGACTTCTCTAGGGCAGGGTTCAGCCCTTGGCTCACCTCCCCCCGGCCCACCCCCACCCTGAGAGTCCTCATGAGTTTTCAATGAGATTAGCGGCCCATCTGTGCGCGGACCGACCCCATCGTCGAGCTGATCGTCGAGCACGGACAAAGCTAGTCAACCTGCTCAGTGCCCGTACGCTAGCTCTCGCCATGGGGGTCTCCTCTGCTTCATGGTGTATGCGCGCATCGCCTGCACTTGCCGCGCGCAAAACCGATCCCCTTTTGCCCCCTGTCCTACAGCCTTCCGTTCTCCCGGTAGTGGTTATAGAAAATACCGAGTTTTTTTCGCCGCCCTCATCATATGGTCGCATTTAAAGTCGCCAAAGACCGCAATGCTTATGGGAATCGGTGAAACCTGATAGACCACTCGACTTGCTCCGCTCGTCGTCGAATAATTTTCCAATATCTTTGTGCGTGGCTTGTCTGCATTAAAACTTCTAATCGTAGGTGCACAAAGTTATAAATTATTTTTACGAAGGTTCTCGTTGAAATGAAAAATTGTCGTCGCATTATCAAGTCCGAGGAGAACACATGAACAACAGTTGTTTTTTTGCTTGAATATAAGTTATGAAATATATAATTGAAATAAAAATGTTCTGGTAGTCTGTGACACCGATGTATTATTATTATTATTATTATTTATTTTAAACGGACCGAAGTCCTTTTGTACAAATGTATGCAGTATTACATTGTATGACAGAAAAGAATCTTAATCTTAAGTTTTAATCTAAAATTCACATAATTATGGACAGCGCGAAACTAAGCAAATATAGGTACTATTAACGAATAGTACAGCGCAATTTCGTTTTGAATGCCTGTAACGTGCCATTGAAAAAATCAATATTATTATAAAATGTGTTTGAGCTAGCAATAATGCGATTTAAAGGATTTATTGCTCCATACGAGGATTTGGATTTCATTGTTTGAAATATATCTGTTCAAGGACAGACAACACTTTCCTGAAAAAGTGCTGTTGAATTAAAAATCGAGAAACCAATAAGCTGCGATTTATTGATTAGAAATTGTATGAAGAAATTTATTAAGAAGCGTAAGTAGCATTTAAATATGAAGGTAATCGAAGCTTCAAGTGGTTATTGTTGACTTTTTCGAAGTAACAAGATCCGAGGCAAAGCGAGAGTTAACGCGAATATAGAACTACTGGGAAAACATTGCGGAAAGCCGCAAAAGCAGGCCGATTAAAGAGCGAAACGGTATCGATCCCCGTATAGCGGGGGCACGTTGCTCTAGCTCCGGGGGCTTCGTATTTGGGTCCATGGTGGCCCATATGGAGCCTGCCGAGCGCATATGTTGCGACAACGCCGCTAACGACCTGCCTTCGGCCTCCGTAATGCTAAACTGCGGTTCGATTCTCACCCCATGAAACTAAATAACCATTCGATTGTCATTGGTAAATAGGTAATCAGGGCCGTATCATCTCGAATCCGCAAATCCTTCGAATCTGGTCACGTTTGTTCATCGAGCCAAAGAAATCCGATTGTCGCAAAATTTAACCGAACACCTCTGCAACCTTGCGCCGTTCGCTAAAGTGAAAAATTATTTCTGAAGAATAAAATAGAATCCCGAAAGAGCGAACGGTCAGGTCGGGGTAAAAGCGTAAAATAAATCAGGGAGGCAAAGTGTCCGCGATTTTCGACGAAAAGACCGGCGAAGAAGCAATCTTGGGGGGTCCCTTAAATGATTTGGCCAAGCGAAATCCCGCGACGGCATCGCCCTCCACGCTTTTTCGTGAACCTGCGGGTCTAAACGAGTTACGTATTATAGCTCGAGGGGGTGGAGGGGGTCGTCCGTGGGGTGAACTGAACTAGCACTCGATATACCAGGTTGTATGTTCTGGCCGTGCCATCTGGCGCGCTATTATACGAGTATTTTAATTTAATTAACTCGGGCCGCTCGTCGATCGATATTATCGGCGCTTTCCCGGGATTAAGCTTGTACGCGGACCACCGGCGAATTCGAATCTGCCGTTTAATTAGGATTTCGGCCGGCAACGCGAGCAACAGATTTTATGGAAACGAACCACAAGCGCCATACCGAGCTGAGCCGAGCCGAGCCGCCACCGGGGCTCGATCGAATCACCTGTTTTTTTCATTCATCCGCTTTGCCAAACGTACCTTCGCTCGTTCCTACTATTTCAGGAGCGTCTTATCGAACCATTGCATCTTTAAGATCCTAAAAGCGAAAATAATACGTTGCGAGTAACGTCTCAAATTCCTTTACCCCTGCCAGGACGAATGTCGATATGGACTTTGGGATTATGCACTTCATTTCTAATGTTGCAAACTAATAATTTACTTATGCACATCAGCATAAAATTTTCATTTTTACCAGTATAGATGATTATTATACTGCGGATCTTTGTGCAGAATTAAAATTGTCTGCATCAATTGCAAGAAATATTATTTCTTCCGTAAAAGGATTTTAACACTTTACCGACCGGAAGCCTATTTATAGGATTTTCAATAATTCTGCTGTACCAAAAAAAATGCAAAGAAATTTTCTTTGACATTGCAATCTTAAATGAAACTATTAAACGACGTTATTGAGGGTGACTTAGTTAGTTCATACTAAATGCTAAATGAAAATTTACCCATGTACCATACATTTTTCAAAAATATGCAATAATCACCGGTCGGTAATGTGTTAATAGTTATTAATTCAGGTATTAAAATTTTCCAACAAATTTGAACTTCATCTACTCAAGTTTTCTATAACTGCATGAAGATCCGCAGTCTAATGATTATAGTCTCAGTATTTTAGAAAATCCAGTTATTAAGTGCATCAAATCCGCAGTCTACGAATTAGCCTCTTCGTCTGAATTCGACACAGTTGCGACACAGTGAGAAAGAATAAATGCATCCGCCTAATACTCCCAAGGAACGCGAGAGACGTAGAAATCTTTTCCAAGATCAAGATTGCATAAGAAGTGTTTTCTGTCTCCGAAGTGTCTCGGTCGAGAGGAGGTCGTTCAGTGGGGTTTCGTCTGCTCGCCCCGGGCAGGCACACTCGGTGTATTCCTGTATTTACAACATATTTGCGGGAGCGCGAACACAGCTCTTTGTCATAGCCGAGTGATTTTCGGGTCGGCAATGGTCCCGCTGAAGAGAGCCAGTGCGCCATTGTGCGCTCTCTGGGGGTCATTGTGATCGACTGTGCCCTCGTCCATACTGTGCAGCGCACTTCCCCTGCTCGTGCATCTGTCCTCAATCAGCGGCCCACGAAAATGGGATATACGTCCGTCTCGCCGGCGAACTATTGACCTCGGCATCTAAGAGCGTGTTCGCATTGTCTGGTTTTCGTCGTCCCATCGGCGAACCAATGTTGCACGATTATCATTCGGCGTAACGCCAACTTCTCCCCATACACTGTTTATTACGCCTTACATCGAATGACAATAAAATTTCATGATAAAATAGGTAACGAGCAAAATTATGAGAATTCGTAGATTCTCTGCGAGAATATCTTTTCTTCCGATGTCACAAGAGGATTTTAATATAAAATTCAATGGTTTCTTTTATTTTGTTTTTTTTGTATGTTCTCCTTGTAAGCGGAGCGGAGGTCCGCAGTTGTACCCCGCAAAGGGAATAAACTATTCTATCTATCTATCTATAAAATTCAATGGTTAAATTTTAAAGAATACAACTTTATCAACAATTCTTTTCTAATTGTAGAAAATTTAACCATTCCTTAATTTCAATTTAACCAATCTTGAAAATTTAACAATTGAACTTTATTTTCAATTCGGGCACGAACTTATGCAATCATTTGATAGAATGAAATATTCCATGTGCCATCTATAATACTGTGGTGCCCAAGGTGGTTCGGAACCTACCTTCATAAACTGTAGGTCCCGTCGCGAAGTAACCTTAGCAAAGAATTGAGAGCGACGTAATATAAAAAAATATCTGATTGAATACTGTAACCGCGAGGTCTGTTGTAATAAATTCTATATGCGAAGCATCCATCCTTGACGCAGCCAGAAAGAAATTTTATTAACAACTCGTGGTAGGGTTGCCCGGGCAAGAAAAAGCCGGAGCACCGTGGAGGACAGCTAGGGGAGGATTCTGGTCGTATCATTAACTCGTCCAGGATTGTTCTTCCTCGTTGAACGGGTTCAAAAGTGAGGAGAATCGCGAGCGACAGGACACGCCCGGGACAAAAACAACCCCGCCTGTGTTGGTCGAGGACGAGGGACTCGTAGGGGGTGGCCGGGTGTAACGAAGAATAGGGCGCACTTAACTCTTCGGGGCTGCTTAAACAGTTGTTTGATCGGTATTATGCATTAGCATGTGGCTGGTGCCAGTGCTTATTAGTGGCGCGGTGTCGGAAGAAGCGCGCGTTACACCCCTTGTCGCTGTACCTGCAGGTGCTTACTGGGACCTGCTTGTACCTTTCGTATTAACGTGTTCACCGCCGAACCTATTATGCTTAACATTGCATTTATGCCGCGCGATATCGTCGACTGTTCAAACACAAACAAAAAATAACTTCACTCATTGAGGCAGATCATAGACATTTAAAGATGGACTGAGTCATTATACGGGCGAGTCGAAGCACACAATGGTGTCGCG
Organism: Lasioglossum morio; assembly: GCA_916610235.2. Classification (NCBI taxonomy): domain Eukaryota; kingdom Metazoa; phylum Arthropoda; class Insecta; order Hymenoptera; family Halictidae; genus Lasioglossum; species Lasioglossum morio. The sequence continues at coordinate 24,967,916 of OU744326.1, forward strand.
GGGTGTTTAGCGCTCTCTTTCTAATGGACGTGAATTAGAAAGAGAGCGATATAAAATAGAATTTGCTTTATTTCAGCCTCACAGCTAAGAAATGTGACTTGGTTTACATTAACCTATCTGTACAAATCTATTTTATTTCACGCTTTCGGGGTCCATACCTTCTCTCATTCTTTTCTTTGTCTCACTCATTCCTACACTGTCCTACTCTTTTAGTATCCTAATTATCACTAACCAATTTATTTTCTTACTTACTGCTTCCTTCCCCATTCCCTAACTTTTGCATTTTTTGTTAGTTTGATATGTTCTTTGGTATATTTACTTATTCTCTCACTCTTCATATCTATGAGGCAGATCTAGCAAATATTGGAAACAATTGCCCATACTGTACATACTCTGTATTGTATGTAGTGTATTTCTGTTTTGTAATTATGTTGTAATAAATCTCATATGAGATTTTCTATAATAAAAAAAAAAATCTAATCTCTGTACCAAAGTTTCTTCGTTGAAAGCTATAGTTGTTTAGACCCTGTACACGTAAACAATAATGTTCGCCGTAGGGATCGGCATTGCACGTGTTAGCCGTGGTTCTTCCCGGGAAAGATGAGAGTAAAAAGCGGATACTGGCTTCCGGCCATAGGCAATCTTCCCGGATTCTCGCGCGGAAAAAAGGAGGAAGCATATCCCTCGAGAAGAGCAGCATCGCGACGAGGATCTAGTCGAGCACGTTCGCCTTTGTCGGGTTAGCGAGCTCCAGAGAAAGAGAGAGAGAGAGAGTGTGTGTATGTGTACGAGAGAGGGAGAGAGAGAAAGGTCGAAACCTAGGTATAATATTCCGGATATTAAATCGCTTTTAAATCGGCTTAGCGTTAACTAGTGGCACTTTAAGCTGCCCGGTGAAATGATTATCAGGGCTTCCCACTCCGTCGACCCGGCTAGCTGTTATCGCCCGTTGATTAATTGTTATGCAATATGACGTCACACACGCCCGCCTACCCGGATTAGAATCCCGCGGTGGAGCATCACGGCGACTGCCACGGTCTCTCCCACCCCTCTATCGTTCTCAGGCCGCCTCTCTCTCTCGGACGTACGCGCCCTCCGACATAGTCTTCGTCGTTCGTTCACGGGAACCGCGTTGCATATAGAACCGGAGGGAGAGGCGCGAAGTTTCCGGCTAATCCTACGAATTTGAGCCAACCGAACATAGGACGCTGATGAATATTGATACAGACGCGGCGGACACCTACCCCCTGTCTATCTCGCCTATAGCCTAGCCTCGCCTCGCACCCGCCTCGCTCTACTAACACACCTTGCCTGGCTTCTTCCTCCTCGGCCCGCCTCGAGCTGAGAAACGCAAGGTGTCGAAGTGCATCCGGCATGCACTCCGACGAAAGACACTCCTTCCACCGCTACCCTGAGACCTCGCGATCTTCGTGTCTCCGAAACAGGAACGGCTCGCTTGGGGGATCACTGTTCTATCAGGTTGTTACGTATAAAATGTCCGATTTTAGAATGCAACACCTAGGAAACGTTTCGATCAACAAATGCTATATCACAGTCTATAGGTTTATTATATATTTTATTTTTTGATTCATCTCAGGGTTACAATTCTTAAAAACATAACTCCCCTTTCTTCCGTTTCGCACCCTTTCATGCCGCTCTTAACCTATCCTTAATCTATTTAGCTTAGTTATTTATATCTTAACTTAACCTTATACTTAAAATATATATATAGAGAGAGAGAAAAATTATATTTACAAAATATAGGTTTATTATATGTATAACACTTTCAGATACAAAGCTAATCCTTATTACCAAAACCGAAACAAGCACCTGCGATACTTGCTACGCTAAAACTCTATCGAACATATCTTGGTTACCTGTCCAAAATACAATGCAAAAAGAACGCAACACAATGTGCGAGGACTGCTGAACATTTTACAAGCGGAGGACTCCTGCAAAAAAATACTAAACTTCCTGAAAGATATCGGGTTATACCATCTGATATAACAAGTGCCAAACCATGAACACCCACAAGAGTTACTAATAAGCTCACTTAACTTTAAACGTATCACGACCAGTCAAACGGCCGGTTCTAGATTTTATATTTTACAATCAATGAGATTATAAAAATGCTCTCGTAAGAAATGATTTAATAAATATCTTTCTTAGAGCACGTATCATAATAAGAATCGAACAAAGTCGACGAAAAACGTGAACCACCATAATATCTTATTTTTACCGTAATACAATCAAGAAAGTAAAAATTTGTAGATAGAATACATTGGGTACGGAAAATTGCGTTTGTTTAATGTCACTGCTAAAAATCTTATACATTTTATATGCAACGAACTAATAGATGATCTCGCAACCTAAGCAAATTTTCTTTATACTAGACTGTGGATCTTTACGTGAGATAAAAGTTTCAATTATTGCAAGACGTACGAATCGAGTAGGAATTTATCGAGAGTGTATCGATATTGTTGCGGTTACAGTGACCGAAAGCCGATCGATGGGACAGAGTGATCGTGAAAGGGTAATCTGTTTGAGAAGCGAATAAAGAAGGTAGATCACCGAATGGCGGAGTGTCGCACGGACGATTCGAAGCGTCGTCGTGCAGGCCGGTAACCTTGCTCTATTATTCCCCTAAATAAAAGAAACCATAAATCGCGGGTGTACGGGGCCGTGGAGGAGCCACGGTGCGGGCTCCATTATATCTTTCGCGATGAACGGTGCCCTTCTTCGTCGGCCATTATGCCGCGGAGAGATAGTAAGGAAGGAGCCACCCCTTTATCTCGACAGACTCCGCGGAGAGAGAGAGACTAATGCCCGGAAATCAAGGGTTAATTCCTCGGCGTCGTAAAGCATTTTATCTGGCCCCGGTTTCAGGACTCCTGCGCTACACCGTGCCATGCCGCGCCACGCGGGAAATATTAAAATATAGCGATACAACGACAGATACTAACGCGGCCGCTCACTTTTCCGAAATGACAGACCCCGAACGTAATCTCGCGGCCATCATCGCGATCACGTTTTTACTGTTTCAAATCGCACCAATACGTTTTGTTTCGTAAATGCGTAACATTCTATTATTATTATTATTATTTATTATAGACGGACTGAAGCCCTTTTACATAAGTGTTTACAATATCAAAGAAACGAAAAAAGGAAAGAGAAAGATACAATACTGCTCTTGCATTAACAAAGAAGAGACATGCACAAAAGAAAAATTTAATAATGGTACAATCGATATGGTATTATCACATAATTCTGCGTAGTTGCATTTTAAAATTTTGTAAAGAATCACTGAAAAAATCAATACGATTATATATAGTGCATGATTTTGAGATAATGCGATTCATTGGATTAATTAATCCAATATTATAGTAAATAGCCACCAAGTTGCCAGAAAGATGGCGAAAAAATAAGAACAACGATGTCGATCGACGACAATTAGGAATATTTCGATGATCAGAATTGTTTCCGAGTAGACGTGATTGTTCCATCGTTGGTAAAGTGTATGAGAACACGGCACACGGAAGGCGAGGAGACCATAATGATTTCACTGGCGCACAATGCGAACACGCCAGGCTGGAAAGGGGCGCGGACCTTCGACACCTGATCCCCACTAAAGATCGTATCTGGAAAATTGGATTCGGTGTCAGGGTGACCGCTGAAACGTATAAGCAGCTCGTAAAATACTTTTTAGCGCCCGACCGACTTTGCCGCGGAGGATTAAGCTTTGCGGACAAATAAGAATTCCGAATCTGGATCGACGAGCATTTATTCCCCCCCTCTCCCCCTCCAGAGGATCGTAACGATTAACCGACGGTCCCTGACTCGACTCACGCGAATATTCAATCAGAAACCGATCTTTCTCGTCCACGGAACTCGGAGCAGGATGTCTCCGCTGAATTCGACGATCGATCGAGAACGACGATTCTCGTTTTTTTAACCCTCGTCTCAGTTTCAGCGCCGCTATTCTCTGTTTCTTGAAAAGTTGTGTGCGGAAATGTATGAAGAGAAGATCGAAGTAATCGTTGATCGCACAAATAAAAAAATCTTTCTACCTCGAGATATTTTCTAAAGTTGAAAACCATATACGCATATCCTTTTTAATGTTTGCGATTTATTCACTGTTTTAAATTTCATGTATACTCAGTTTTTCCATAAATGCAAAAGATCTTCTGCTCGTTCATCAATATTTTATTCGGAGTTTAATTAAACTGCGAAGTATCGATATATTGTTCTTTTATATTTTCAATAAAATTTGTTTCGCACCGCGTGGATTTGTCAGAAGGGAATAAACGAAGAAGAACGAGGGACGAACGAGGGTTAAAGGCGGAAGATTCTCCGTGGATATCGCGGGACCCTTTAGAGCGGGCAACCAGCAAAATATCGCCTCGGAAAGTCATTCTTTCCATGGCAATGGAGTCAATTCGGGTCAGCGAATTGCCTTATTGAGGAGCAGGCCGGAGGGACCTTCAGCGTCTCAGATGGAACGCAAAATCGAGTTACGTCGACGCCATCGCCGCTGCAATAAGTGACGTAGGAAAGGTGCCGAGACGGTATACGTCGAGCGATGGCTATTACCACCCCCGATTCGCCCGGAGAATTTTCATCATTGTCGAATATGGAATTTTCTCATCTCGCGTCCCGATCTACTAATTTACCCTTATTACTATCGTCTCTGTCGCGTCTTTGCCGTGCTATCAAACTTGAATAGAAACCGCAAATGCTGAAACAGAAGCTAGAGAACTGTTGAACTGGTGCAAATTTTACAATTCGAGAAAATCGGTTCGTTTCTAATTTTTACTAACAGGGGTTGCGATATATATAACAGATGCTAATATTATCAGAATGGATTTTTACTCTTTCTCTCTCTTAACGATGAATATTAGAAATAAAATCGGTGCTGAATTAGCGGGAAATTCTCGCGAAGCGAATCGTAAAGGGGCGCAGCAAGGAAAAATGGTTGGGAAATGGATTCGCGCTCCCGGTGCAGAATTCAAAGGTATACAAGGGACGGGAAATGAAATTGAGAAGCCGGACGAGCGCGTTGGCGGTGTGGGAAACCGTGTCGGAGTGTCGGGACAGCAGGGTGGTCGGCCGATGACGTAAAAAAGCGCCCCGGGGAGGACGCGGTCGCTGGGAATAAGGCGCGGAGACGTTTATTCGCTCGGACAGGAGCCGAGTGACCGAGTCAAGTTGAACGTACAGCTTGGTCACACTCGGTTTCATCTAATAAAAAGGCAAGACTTCTCTATCCTTCTGCGATTCCCCCGAAACCACCCCCGGAGTCCCGAGTGTGCTCCACTTTCGGCACCACGGTTCCAGTCGGCCTCGGGCGCGGCCGTCGAGCTTCCTCTCCACAAATCTACGGATATACCGATGAATATCAACAATCTTCGTTTTCCTTCCGTCCGAATCAGCATCTTCTATTTTATTATTATTAAGCATCTGGAATCTTGGAGGAAGTCGCCTCAAGTACTTATAGACCGTCAAGATGTCATGGCTATCCTCACTTCGGATTTTATGCATTTATGACAAAAATGAGTACGTGCAATTAAAAGACTTTGAAAGTATTAATATATTATTTTAACTATATTAAACTTTTATTAGTAACTAGCTGACCTGAGAGACGTTGTCCCGTCTTAATTTTTAACTTCCCGATTTATAGGGAAGTTATTGTTAAATGTTCTGATCATTTTGTGAATTTGTGAAAAGCTATTGGAAAAGTGCTAACACAGTAAAAATAAGAAAAAAATGTACTTCTGAATGATCATTTGTATCTATTAACGATTTCCCGAAGTTTCCATTTTTCCGGGCAACTTTTCCAATTTTTCTTTCCCTAAAAACCTTATTCGAACTGTTACGCACATTTTTTAAAAAAAATTAGCCAAATCGGTCCAACCGATCTCAAGTCACCTTGTAACATTACAAGATTACAAGTTCGCTTACCAACGAACAGCATTTAATTTTTATTTACATAAATAAATGTAAATTTATATTTAACTGATACTCCACCTTTTTATTTTGCATAAAAATCCAAAGTCTAGTAATGACCACCTTCTGCTAAATCGTTCAAATATTTCATAGAGGAGGTACATACATCGTATTAATAAAATATTTGAAGAATAAAGCTGGACAATGAATAAAATGACGGTAGCGGTTTTAATAAAATTCAATGTCTTCTGGAGGTTGCAAGGTCCACGAGCACTTGTGTTTCTCGGAGAGATCTATCCGTGTATGAGGGGTGTCGAGGGTCCACGGGATCACTCGGGAACCCTCTTGGAGACCGCCGATCGTCGCGTACCGTCGTCGTCGTCGTCGTCGTCGTGATTTTTTCTCGTGGCGCTCGTCAGGGTGCTGTCCGATATAATCCGTAGTTGATCAGATTAAACGGCGCGCAGAGGGCGAACCGAACCGAACCGAACCAAACCGAACTGGAGGCAGCAGTCGCGAGGGTGTGGCGGTTTGCTAGGAAACCACCACCACCGCACCGCCACCGCCAACAACGCCAACCATTACCGTCGGAATCGCAGCGCGAGCACCGTGTCGCCGGATGAAAGAGGCTCAAACTCACCGTGCCGTAAAATAACATTGTCCCGGGCGTCGGGTACAGCCCCGAGGACACTCGCTGGAAGCTGGAAAAAGGGTGGACGAGGCGAAAACTCGAGAGGTTTCTTTATTTTCTCCGCCGAACTCGACGTACTTACGTTAAGTACCACGCCGCGCTCCGCGATGGCGAGCGAACCACCGAAAGAACGCCATTGGCGCGGCCTTGCGGGGCTCTTCCTCAACCCATCCCTCGATAACTCCCTGGGAATTTTATCCCTCGTCCCTTACCTCGCAATTTCTTACTTCACGCTTAACCCCTTTCCCTGTAACGTCGAGTCTGGTGACGTCAGACTGCTCGCGAATACTTATAAAATTCACCACTAAAAACATTTCTATCAATATCGAGTTCGACGATACGGTAGAACTTTGGTTATCCGAATCAACGTTATTAACCCTCATCCGTCCCTCGTGTCAATTTAACACAATTTTCCCGAAATAAGTTATACCGTCCGGTAATTTGTAAGTAGATTTGTCCAAAACTTGGTGATTTTTATTTTTTAAAGCGAAACATATAACCGCAAAAACCTAACATGTGAATGTTAACTCATCAATTTGAATGAAAAAAAACATCGAAAGGTAACTGTTTGTCTAGTTATTTTATCGTATTTTTTTACCACTGTGTCAATTTGACACCGAGGGACAGATTCAGTTCGCGAAATGAGGGACGGATGAGGGTTAATTATTGATAACGCAAGACTCGTACGACACGAAAAATTCACGGTGGCAGCCACCGTGTTAATGGGCGATCCATTCCGCGAGTCACTACACCCTCCTGTCATTTTACATCTCGCCCATTCGATTTTTCTTATAAATCCATAAAATCCGCTGATCGGACCGACGCGCACCGCGGCCACGGAAGAGGAGCACGTTTTTGCGGATGGAAGGAAGTCTCCTTGCGCTCGGAGAATATTTTAGGCTACGCTACTGTGGCCGAAAGGGGTGGCAGGGGTAGTGGAGCGAAACGCGATGGGCGGTGGTCTGGGGAAACAGGGTGTCGGGGGTGGAGATTACGGCGGGACAAGCAATATTAAGCGGCCAGGAACAAAAAGACGATACAGCACGCCGGATTACCCGCGATGCACCGCGTTGTCCCGTGAAATTGATACGCGAGTTGCTTTTTAACGGGAACACCGGCGAGCCCCGAGCTTCGAGCGTGCGCCACCCCGGAAATATTCGTCGCGATTTAGATAACGCGACATCGGTACAAAAGGGGCGATTTGCCGCGGAAAGGGGGAACGTGCGAGGGGGCGGGCAGCTAACGAGGAAAGACTGAAAATAATTAGATCGTCGATCACTCGGGAGACGACGATGCTCTCTTTCGGTGGGTAGGCTTTTTACGCGGCCCTGTTAACCGGTCTTCTTGGTGCCACAGGCTGAGCAAATCAGAATTTATTTGCACGATCTTGCACTTCAATCTCACCAATTACCACGGCAATTTCGAATTGGAGCATGTCCATTTTCCTTCGTTTAACTAATAATGTCGTTTTATAAGACAGTTATTTATCACGAAGGATTTTCAAAATAAACTCCACTTTCTTTACAGGGAAACAATTTTTAGTTTATTTTGAAATTCCTTCGTAATAAATAACTGTCTTATATATGTATACCGCCGAACTTCAAAACTGAATTTTCTTTTGCCGAACTTTACGTTCTTAGAAGTAAATATTATAGGGTTGATGCGTGTTTTGTATGAGTGTGCAACTCTGTATATGACAGAATTTGTAATAATTGAGTATTGAAAATAACATTAGAGTCATATAATCACGATCGCCGTATCGCAGGAAGAAGATCAGATCGAAACAAATAAATGTTCACAAATAAATACGACTTTTCCTTACAAAAACAATGTTTCGAATATTTCAGAGGCGCCACGGGATCGCGAATACGACGTCTAATTGGAAATCGAACGTTTCGCTCGTGGCCCTCCGGAAACTGATTAAACGGGGCGGGAAAGGAATCGGGAATAAAACGTTTCGGAACATTTCCCGTGTGTATCCGTGGTTGGTTTCGCAGTCCGCGCACGTACCCCGCGGTTTATCTAAATATTGCTACGGAAGAAAAAAGGAACGGGTTCGCGGCGCGAGAGCAGCGGTATCGGTCGCGTGGGAAACATTATTCTCTCGAGCGAGTACGATCCCTATCCTCATCGCGGGACGGATCCGAGACTCGAAATTTTGAATCCCGAGCCCCGGAAATCCGCTCGCGAGGAACGAATACTATCTGCCGCGGGCGAACGATTTTCCTGCTCGAGAATCGCTAAGAACAGAGTGTAATACTGTATCGAGGACACTCGAGGACGAATCGCCCTAAGGGAATATTATTTCTGACCATAATGATGCCCACCCTATCCGATCATCTCCCTCGGCGAAACGTAACCGGATTCGCAATATGCGAGCCACGATCCGATTCTGCGAGCTCTCGAATGATTCCACGATTACGGAATAATCGGCGAGACACACAAAGGGAGCGCATCAACCCTTCGAGGATCAATTGGTGCGCAAACGAACGTCTCCTTGATTAGCTGGATCAAACAGCTGGACCGATCAGCTTTTACGTAGATGATGATAATAAAACAATAAGAACAAGTGGTATTAATTATTCTTTCAGTCGTTTTACATTAGTCGCCGCAACTTTGTTCAGTCAGATCGCTCATGCAGGCTTATCTTCGTCGTATACTCGCTCAAGGAGAATTCGACTGAATTCACGGACCGGCTGATCGATGCCTGGGCGCAGCATTATTCACCCTTTATTGGATTTGCCGATTTTTCCGCCAGGATGTGCGATGCGCGGCCTACCGTGACGCCTCGCGACGTGCAACGCGCGTTTCCACCGATGCGACAACCGGCAACCGCATAAATCCAGCCACATCTCCCCCGATTGCAACCAACGCGACGCTGAAGGCGCGAGAGGATCGCCGATAATGGATTTTCGACGGTGTCGCGACGATTCTTTGAGCCTCGGAATATTTCATCGGCCGCGTTCAACGTCGATTTAGTCCGTCCCCGAATTCCTTTTGTTTTGGCAGTCTTGAATATTAGAGAACCACCAACCATTCGTAATGGCCACTCTGAGATGCCACTGGAAAATGGTAATACCATTATTCAAAACAGCTTTTATGATAAATTCGTATCCAATAAATTACTAAAAACTTTCATGTGCACGATGTAGAAAGAAATATCATATAAAATGAACACATTCTAAATCAAAAGAAATATCCTGATTTTAAAGTTAAAATGGCTTCGAGTGCAAAGGGTTGATCGATTCATTCGTTCGTTTAACCCTTACACATTGCTCAGGGTGAAAATTCACCGATTTACCATTTTCACATAGTGTAAAACGATTGATTTCTTTTTGTCTGTGTTGCAAATGTATTTCTTTGAAATGTCTCGCTATAATTGAAGCATCGTTCGTAGATTTGAAATGTGAAGTGAGAGGGGGTGAAATATTATTCTAGGATCTTTTATGCCACTGGAAAATGGTAATACCATTATTCAAAACAACTTTTATGATATTAAATTCGTATCCAATAAATTACTAAAAACTCAATTTACATGTGCACTATGTAGAAAACAATATCATATAAAATGAACACATTCTAAATCAAAAGAAATATCCTGATTTTGAAGTTAAAATAGCTTCGAGTGCAAAGGGTTAATCGATTCATTCGTTCGTTTAACCCTTACACATTGCTCAGGGTGAAAATTCACCGATTTACCATTTTCACATATTGTAAAACGATTGATTTCTTTTTGCCTGTGTTGCAAATGTATTTCTTTGAAATGTCTCGCTATAATTGAAGCATCGTTCGTAGATTTGAAATGTGAAGTGAGAGGGGGTGAAATATTATTCTAGGATCTTTTATGGAACTATGTCTGAGGAGTGTACGAGGGTTAAATGATATTCATGTTTTGGGGTCGCCATTTCCACGGACGACAACTCGGTAATCTAGGATTAAAGGGTCTACTTCGACACCTTTGATCATTAATTTAGATAATCCGTGTTTGGTGACGGAACAATCAAGATTGTATGGACAACGTAAAGTGAGAATGACGCAAGGTCATAGCTATTTCACGGGTGGTTCGTATGGCCGGCTTGTCACGTCGTTCCGATGATCATCCGTATTGTCTGAAATTCTGAATCATCTTCCGGTTCGTCTCGGCCACGATATGGCCGAGCGAAAGGGACTGGCTCTCGGTACTTCCGAGTTATTCGTCCAGATCTAAAGATTTGGAACGCACCGCGCTCCGGCAGCACCGCATTTGCATACACCACCGATTTCAATGCTTTCCTCGCCTGGCCTCCTGCCCTTTGCCCCCTGCCCCTCATCTGCGCCCCTGTGTCCCCCATAGCTCGCCCACCCGGACCAGGACTTAGTTCTTTCCACCGTCTCCGATGCAAATTACAATATTCCCGTGCTATTCGTTCGGATATGAAAATATATGCGTCTCCCGATCAAAATAACGCGCGTCCCTTCCCATCGCGTCGAGCGGACGTTCTCTCTTCCTGCACCTGTGTGATTTTCCAAAACCAACGTTCAAGGACGGGGCTTCCAACGTTTTCGCGATTCACTGCCCTTTTCCAAGATTATTTTTGTTCGGGATTCAAATTATGAGATTTACCGGTTACGCCAAACATCAAGCGACAGAGCTGTGATGAGTTTTTCAGCTCTGTTTAGATTCGCGTAGCGATCGCTCGTTATTGTTGCGCAAGGCCGCGAAGTGTTTGTCATCGATCACACCGGTAAATTCTGATGGTTTGAATCTCGAACGGTACGTCTTCCCGGATCATGCGATCGATCCGGAACCAATCACGCATGACCCCGCCTGCCGTTTCGAATACAATATAAGGGACCCCCGCGACGGAGCGACGCTTCTTCGCTATTATCTTGTCAAGCGCAACCGCAACTTCTTTTTCGCTCAGTTCTTCTTTTCAAGTTTCTTTTCGTCAATTTAATTGTTCATTAAAGTCACTGCGCTTTATTTCAATTTCACTGTTTTCCGTTATATCTGCAGTGACTCGTTTGGATCGTTCTTATTTAACTCGCGATTCGCGCGTCTGCCACGCGTTAACTTTTCGTCGAACGCGTTGAAGATTTCCGTTCGCGGCGGCCCTCATCAAGGGAAGCTCAAGATTTCCGTCGCGTTAATTCAGGCAGCATATAGCACGATCAAGATTTCCGTTCAGCGATCCGTTAACGATACGAAACCTACAAGGATTTAATAAAGTGCAAGTGGTGAACAAAGTTTGGCTATCTCTATCTCCTTCATTCTCACGATCCGTTCTTTGCCTTCCTCGCGCGCTCAAGTCTGAGCGGTTCCAGCCTCAGGCGCTTCTGACCGTCGGTCAACGCCGAACAGTTTTTTATTTATTTAACGAGGCTTTCAACTCTTTGTTAAGAGTATTTTAATATTAAGGTTATTGAGCACCACAGTATTAGATGGCACATGGAATATTTCCAGAGGTGCCGGCGGCCATTTTAGAAGATTTCTCTGTTCGATGTCCCCTCTGAGTAAGTTGTTCTTCATCGTTAAATTGAATCTAGTCGCACAGTAATTTTTAATCGTGAAAAGTAGACTCGAACTATAGTAATGGTGTAGTAATGGTAATTGGAATGTTGTTACAGAGGAAGACATGCGGATAGAAGCAGCAGAGAAAAAACAGAATTCACGTTTAATCTACGGAGTTCTGTAAGTGATTGGTATACATTGGCACCTTGAGAAAAGACGAAGTCCAGATTCAGAAATGAATTCTTGCGCTGATACATCCCGGAAAAATGAAAGCCATCTTTGTACTAAGTACTTAGAATAAGTTTTATAACGTTCTGTTCTATGATCGGTTTTCAGGCAACTTAAAGATTCCATGCTCGTAGAACTTCCGTTTTTTATTAGCAACAAATTGAGTCATGTGATTATTTACAAGTTTATTTGAAATGAGGCACCTCATACAGAATGTTGGAAAAATAGAAAAAAAGTGGTAATCTGCAAGATGCAAGAAGATCGAAATATTATTCGGCATCGCACATGTCACATTTTGAATTCACCTTCCATTGAAAGAGTTGCTCCGATTTTATGGAATTTTGGGAGATCGCTGGGTCGCCAGCGAACGCGTTAAACGATAAACGAAAAAGTGTACGGGGAACGAATAAGACTCGTGGAACGAGAAGGAAGAGCACTCACAATCAGCGTAGCAGGACGAGGAGAGAGCAGAGAGGAAGAGGATGGGGTCTGAAACGGGAAATTTGCAATCGAGAGAAACACCCGTGAATATATGGCCGCCTTCCGCAGCCACGACGGATTTTACTAATAACCGATACTCGAAGCGAACCGTGGAATATTATAATTGATTTATTGGGGGAAGGATGCGCGGCGTCGGATTTATCAGCGCCTCCGTTGAATTCTGCTCTTCGGGCCGATCGAATGGAACGACGAGGAACGATAGACCGCGTTCACGCATCCGGTTTCGCTTCGGACCCGTGGCGGGCCGGCCGTGTCGTTGCTCGCGTTTCGCATTCATTTCGCGCGTTGTTTCGACGCGGAACGTTCGGCGTCGCGGCCGAAACCGCGAAATCAGAGAATCCATTCGCTGCCGCGCCGTTTAGGCCTCCAAGTGGGAAAGTTCGCCGAGCATTTATTCCCGATAATCGATACCCGTACCCAACCGTGAAATATTATAATTGATTTATAGAGGCAAACAACGTCGGATTTATCAGCCGCCTCCGTTCTGCTCTGTTCCGCTCCGTTCTGCGGCCGCGGAACCGATCGAACGTAACGACACGACCGACGATAGACCGCGTCCGGTGATGAAATCGCCGAGTGCATCGACGCATCCGCGTGTTCGCGTTCGCATTCGTTCGACGCCCGCGCTTCGCTACGCAATTAACCATTGTCGAGCCAGCCGCGACAATGAGGATCGCAGAAATCTGCACCGCGGTCCACCTAACGCAACTCTTCGAAACATTGTTCCACAAATTTTCTCGCCAATGCAATTTTTTAGCGATACTGCATTTTTAAGTTCCCTTTTCCGCTGAGAAATGTATAAAACGTACTTACAGTAAGTACGTCAGTAACATGATATTTGATCCCCTCAGGGTTTCCACTCTCACCATCGCCTTTTCAGCGGGAATTACTGTTTATGGTGGATTCCAAACCACCTTTTGCCAACAACACGTGGAAAACACCTTGGGTGGGTCACTTTCCGGTTTTTTACCAGACGGTCACCCATCCTAGTGCCGTTCACGTTCCACATTGTTTAACTTCGGTGATCTAACGAGAACCGGTGCTTTCAACGGGACTACGGTTGTTGGCGTAAGTACATCAGTAGTAGTAATTATAAGTATTGTATACAGTAAGTAATAAAAAAGGCTGCATAGTTAACAAATCTGGTATATAGTAAACTAATAATGTGTTTATTTATTTTTATTTTTCTGAAAATGTGTTAATTTTTTTTTAATATTTGTCCCTTAAATGAAACACAAAAACTGACGTTCTTTCAATTTTTTCATCCCAATTAAAACAGTCATGCAGTGAAGGGTTAACTCTGCAATTTGATTTCGTTAATCCTTGTGCAACGAATCGGCCAATTTGTTGCAATAGTCTTCGCTTTTGATTGAAATTGTTTTTGATCGGTCTTTCTGAATTAGAGGATAAAGAACCAGCGTGCAAGAAGAAGACCGCGAAGGGGCTGATGCGCGATGCATCTTGGTGGAATTATGACAATGCCGGGAACGAGGAGTGTCGTTCCCCGGAGCCTGGCTCGAGTTTCATCGGGGACTGTACTCTCTGATTTAGTTCGGAGCGATTCGCCGGGAAATCGAATTACCTCCGCGGCGAGCACGCGGAGCAACCTCGAATTAAGAAACACTGAGACTTGCGGAAAATATCGAGACGATATAAATCAAGGCCTCCCGGAAACCTTCTTTTTCTCGTCCGCGATTTCGCCGGGAATTCATTATCGCCGGGATCGATGCTCGATGGTCGTTCTTAACAAACAACTGCGCGTCGTCGCGTAGTCTGCTCCGGGACCACGATTAGGAAGAAACCCGGAGAGGAGCTATTTTATTAATCCTCTGGCATTTGAGGCTGTATTAACTTTCAAATCCAACACGTTTCTTCCGACCTAAAGATTGTATGCACATGAAGTTTATTAGTATCATTCATGCTTATAACACTTGAATTTTGATCAATCTCTTAGATACCAACTTAGCGATGTACAAATTGTTTCAAATAATAGTGTAGCAATTTATAGTGGCACGAAAATGAGTGGGTGCAGTTTGAAAAAATTTCGGAATATTATTTTCATAATTTACAGACGCAATTATTTCTTGAAAATGATCTGAAGTCACATCGAAACGTTGGAATTAATGTGATAATTCGTAAAAGTATTTTTAAATAACAATTGATCGAACCAGTGTGCCGATAACATTAATGTATTTGTTATTAACAACTCTACGATCGATGTAAGGAAATATTTATTATATTCAGCTTTTCGAAGTTGTTCAAGAGGGAAAGAAATTTCTGCTTTGTTTCAGATTGTTGCGTTTTTTAATTTTCGTAAAGATCCACAGTATTTATTAATTAATATTGATGGAGAGAGCGCTGAAGAAACGCGTCCTGCTCTCGTCTGTGCCGATAGGACTCCCCGGCGCTTTATGTCCCGGAAAGGAGCATCTAGACAGTTAAAAACTTGGTTCGATTACCCATAAAGCGTGCATCGTTCGGCATTCTGTTCCCAAGGTACTTAGCCAGACTTTATTTCGCGTGCTTTACGACCAGGACATCTCCTGCGTCGCGCGAGTCGATTCGGGACGAACGGATTTTCGTGCATACGTCTTGCCGGGCAATCGACGGCATCCGCGGAACCAGTCGCCGTTGCGCGAACACAGTTCCCGGCTATTTACAACCCCTCTAAAAAAAAACTTCACAATACCCTCCTTTAATCGTTCCGACGCTCGGAACAGTTCGCGAGGCTCTCAGACGACGATACTGCACGGGAACGTGTCGTTCAGCGACGTACAAACAATCGTATTGCGCGTGACTTCCATCTCTTCCGTCGTGGGTGGAATCTCGAAGAGTTTCATCTTCTTCTATACAACGCTTTATCACATTGCTTGCCTCGCCCATAGATTTGCTCATATTCATTTAACGGTTAATTTTACAGGATTTTTGTTAAACGCAGTTCTCTTCGCAAGACCTTAACCCTTGAGAAAATGGAACTTTTTTATAGATTATAATAGAACCCTTGGGAAATCGTAACTTTTTAAAGCTACTGATTTAGTTAACAAAATTTAACCTTACTACCATACATGTCAACCGATAAATAAGAAAATTAAGTCTTTCACACTACACTATACATATAATGTGGTCCACAGCTAATAATATTTTATAATAATATTGATTTTTTCAATGGCACGTTACAGGCATTCAAAACGAAATTGGGCTATACTACTCGTTAATAGTACCTACATTTGCTTAGTTGTGCGCTGTCCATAATTATGTGAATTTTAGATTAAGACTTAAGATTAAGATTCTTTTCTGTCATATTATATAATACTGCATACATTTGTATAAAAGGACTTCGGTCCGTTCAAAATAAATAATAATAATAATAAAGTGTATCAGCCCTTCGTAGTCGCTGACAACTAGCTGTTGACGCGACCTTAATAAATAAATAAATAAAAAAGTACTTTGGCAATAGATATTTAAAAGAAGTCGGGAGATAGTTAATCACTTTGGCCTCGGGACGTTTCATTGGAAAAGTCTAAGTGTCCTCTCGCAAAGTATAAACCTTTGGCTGTTCGAACAATCTCACGACCTCTTCGAAAAATAAATGAGACGCTCGAGGTAATCGAGGTAGATGGTACATGTCAGCACCCTGTGCATTCTCTTGCATATTGCCGACGCGATTACGGAAGATAAGCGTTTCAATTTGAACAGAAAAACGGACCGGACCGTGGCGACGGGATTATTTATCTTTCTCTCGGGCGGCGGTCGTAAAAATTACCGAAGGGACGAATTGATGCGAGCTTGGGGGGGGAGGGTAGAGCGGTTCTGTCGGGGAACCGATCTCTTTCACCTCTTAGCGAGTTTAAAGACCCGGCCACTCGCGGACGTGCCAAGTTAGGAGAAAGTGCTTGTCGAGTGGCGGTAAGGGGGGGGGGGGACGTCCTTTAGAGAATCCTGTGCTTAATGGCGCTGAATCACAGATTGCGCGCACCCCTAAATTTGAATTTATTATCAACCCTTGCCCGCGCTGAAACGAGCGCCGTGCCGTGGCTCGGATGGCGATCGTACGGTCGAAAGAATAATTCCCTCGCGTCGATCGGGGAGACCGGCTTCCCTGCGCTTGCTCTCGGCCCGGAAACGCGCAATCGTCGCGCAATAATCGCCGGTTTCCGGCGGAGACGGGCTTGGGAACCACTCGACCTCGGATTAACTCTTCATTCGGTAGCCCGCCACGATTCGGAAGAACGAAACGACCCGATGCCCACCGGAGAAAGACCCCGACCATCCATCTTTGATTTCAAGGGAGCATTCTTATGTACGACGACGTTTTTATGCGAATTTTTACGAATTATTTCATAGATACTGTTGAACCTTTTGCATTGGGATTTTTCATATTTATTCGTATTCGAGGTGCACGTAGTATTTATTTTTCAATCAAATATTACACCAGTTAACACTGACGTGAACGCCACATATTTAATTCATTGAGCTGCAGACATTTAACTATTTGAATAACAAAGGATTGCATAACATCTCCGTCCAGCACAGGGTTAACACTTCAACGAAAAACGTGAATGACTATAATATCTTATTTTTACAATCTCTGATGCAGTGATGTCTGTGCAGTGATTAAAGAAGAGAATGCAGTAATTCAAAGAATGCGAATCTACATTGAAAAAATTTGTACCTGTCTCGTCGAATGCATGATAAAACAAGGGAATAAAGTAAATCAACTTCATAGATATAAGAATAATAAATTGTGGAAGATGTACAATTCTTCTTAAGAGTTACAGAGTGAAAAAGACAATTTTTATTAATACAATCAAGAAACTTAACGTTTGTAGATAGAATACATTGGGTAGAAAATTGGGTTTGTTTAATGTCACTGCTAAGAATCGGACATTTCATATGCAACAACGTAATAGTATGACCAAGTCAGATACTCGAGGTCCTTGTCGGTGACTTGCGGGTGCCGATAAACATTTCCAACTCGTATATTCCGCTATCTGAGAACAATTTCTGAAGAACGAGTCCGCGCCGGAAAGTCCCCTGTATTTTCGGGGATTTTCCCGTCGATTCGAGTTGGTGGCGATACTCGGGCCGCATGTGCTCGCGGATGTTCAAGCGAAGGACGTTGTCGGGAACCTGCGCGACACGACAGCCCGAAATACGGCGCTCGGGTTTTTACACGGCGATCCTTCCGGTAGCTCGGTCAGCCATATTCCCGAAAAGGGTCAGAATCCGGTCGAGGGATATCGATACTCGAAGCGGGAGGGTAGTCCGCGTCGAGCTGCGACCCGCTGATAACAAAAACCTCGAGCGAAGCGTTTCAGTCAAGCGGTTCGGAGCGAACCGGAGGACGTCTTGCTCAAGATCCACGAGAACAACATAAGGACGTTGATCTGAGGGCGATCGATCATCCGATAATCCCTTGCCCTACAGTTTCCCTCGATGCTTCGTGTACGCAACGATGTAAAATAGTGGATGTACAAAAATAATTTGTACTCTTTTGGGATCAATATATTAACGTAAACTGATCACGTTGCTATTGTACACATTAATTTAGTCCAGACATAAACGATTAGTAATTCCGCATTCAAGTTACCTGTATGTTGTTCTTCGAATAATACAGAAGAATACTTTTTTGTGTACAGATTACTTTGTGCCTATCGCAATTGATCAATTGTAACTTTATCTTGAATTCGAGTCTATCAACCGTTGTATTGTGGATTTATTAATATGTTTTTAGAATTAAGGAAATGCATAGAAATTGATGGAGATTGTACTAAACAGTAATCCACGATAAAATAAACAGTAAATAAATAATAATAGTAGAACGTGTTATAGTTTGACAATAATCGATAATTTCATGAAGGGAAGGATACGGATTAATTTATACACTTCATTATACAAGCGAAGTAGAATTTCTACACGAGAAAAGTAAGAGCAGCTCCACGAATCGCATGACGCCTCGAAGACATGATTTCAGAATGAAGGAGGACATCGGACGTCGCATTAACATCGTAGTTGCCGAGCTTCCAGGGTCTGTCAGAAAAATCCCGTAGCGGCCGCGCCGGTTAACGATCCGAATCGAGAGAAAAGGAACGCTTTGGCAACGTACGCTCCTCTTTTGCCGGAGCTTAGTATTCCGGTGCGAGGTGATCGTCGGGAACCGATTTGACCAAGTTTAGTAGATCCACCTCGTGGGTCAGGCTAGCCGCCCTTGCCCCCTTCTCGCGAGTATCCTCCTTTAGCCTAAGGTGTTCCTTCGCAAATCCGTCTGGCCGTGGTCGCGGAGGCGACGAGCGGAATACCAATTCCCAATTTGTCCAGGCATATCGACTGGGCACTCAAGGGCGTGACACAAATGCCAGATGCAATCAGCACGGCCTCCGAACGACGCGACGCGACGGGACAAAGTGCAGTCCTCGTCTTAATCCGGCGATCGACAGCCGCTCTCTCGGCTCTCCGATCCGAAAATCTGGACCGCCTTTCGCCGGATGCAACAAACGGTTGCCCTCTCCGGTTCGAGACATTATACGAGAACCATTTCGTCCATTTCTCGCTTCTTGTCGCTTATACATTTTCTTTTGTAAAGCGGAAAATAAAATATATCTATATTATTATTCAATACCAGCTGACCCGACAGACGTTGTCCTGTTATTTCAATAAATTGTTTTGTGATCGTTTTCATTCCGCATATCCATCGTTCGAATCGTGAGTTATGCTCTTGAGTTCATTAAAAAATCCCATAGAAAAAAACACTTTCATTTTTTCCCGAATTCTCCATTTTTCCGAGCAACTTTTCCAACTTTTCTTTCCCTAAAAACGAATAAAAAAATCAGCCAAATCGGGCCGGCCGTTCTCAAGTGATGCGCTTACCAACGAACAGCATATCATTTTTATTTATATAGATAGATGCGTTATTCTCAATAGTTAACTAACAAACTTTCTATAACAAAATTGTTACTCGATTCCACGGTGAAAACTTCGAAGCGGTTAGCCGTCGATAGCCAACCCGCGCGTTAATGTATTTTCGATCGCGAAACAGCGTCTCCGTCGGTCTCGCGATATCGCGGAGAAGAGAGGAGATTCGTTGTGGAGGAGATTGCAAAAAGGAGGTGGGAGGGCCAGCGACCCGGCGACGCTCGCGCGGAGGAAGAAAATCCAGTCGGTTTTCTTCGAGGCTTCTCTAGCCGCCTCAATATTGTCGCTATCTCTTGTATACAGTTGCCGCCATATTCCTCGGGAAGCCGCCATATTACCAGAAACTTCCACCCCCTTTTATGTGGCTTGCCGCGGACCGTCACCGCGAAAACTACCCCCATAAAAGTTGACGACTTAAATCGCGGGGCGTATGCCCTGGCCGGAGCGCGCGCGGCACGGAAACGTCGAACACACTTACGACCCTTGCGAAACGCCTCGAAATATTTCGCCGTACACCCGCCGCGTCTCCACCGGAGAACGATAAAATAGAAGAGAGCCGAGAAACGAGCGTTCGAAGCGAACGAGCCTCGAAAGGACACAGATAAATCGGGAGAACGTTCTTTTGACCACGTCCAAAAATTCAATTACAGTTCCGAGAAAAAATGATAGGACAGCGATTCCGAATTTATTAAGACAAAACCTTGGTGTATAAATATTTGACAAAATTTTGCTTCATTTAGTTGAACGAATTGGTTAATTCTTGTCCCGATGTGAAAATCTACAAAGCGTACGAAATTAATTGTGGTAGCCTAGAGCGAATGGATGTTACTCCGAGGTAAGAGATAACAGTGAATCCCGTGGATGATTCTCGAAGAAGTAAAAAGACGGACGACGACGAGCGAAATCCGCGCGCAGATTTGATACGACCGCCCCGCAAAGAAATAATCGTGGAAGACGTTCGATTATGCCAGCGGGGACTTTATCATACTGCTCATAAATTCCCCTCCCGCGCGAAGCAATCTGCGTCTTCGGTCTTCGAGGAGAGGAGAAGAGGCCGGTAATCCCGTAGGTACCGAACGATAAAACGGGAAAGAAGAAGGCGAAACGAGGCGATCCTGAAGTGGCCCGTAATGAAGGAGGCCAAGATAAATATGGAAAGAGGGCTGCCGCTACCCATCCAGCCTCAATATGCTTGAAAGTGTCCCGCTGACGTGGCGTTTCGGAACCGAATGTCCGAGGGATTAGTTCGACGTCATCCTGGACGATACAAGCCGGAATAAAGAAACCGAGGCGACACCTAAACTCGCTTTCGAAGTGCAGAATTTATTTCGAGAAAGAATTCAAAAGAATTATTTCGATTTTACTGAATTAATTTCATTTTGATCAGAAATCATCTAGAAAAATTAATGAAAAAAATGCTATGGGTTATTAAATCATTCCTGCGAATTATTTCGAGAAAGAATTGAAAAGAATTATTTTGATTTTACTGAATTAATTTCATTTTGATCAGAAATCATCTAGAAAAATTAATGAAAAAAATGCTGTGGGTTATTAAATCATTCTTGCGAATTATTTCGAAAAAAAATTGAAAAGAATTATTTCGATTCTACTGAATTAATTTCATTTTGATCAGAAATCATCTAGAAAAATTAATGAAAGAAATGCTGCGGGTTATTAAATCATTCCTGCGAATTATTTCGAGAAAGAATTGAAAAGAATTATTTCGACTTTACTGAATTAATTTCATTTTGATCAGAAATCATCTAGAAAAATTAATGAAAAAAATGTTGGATGTTTCGAGGTTCGATATCGATCATTCTTGCACCAGATTCCGATTCGTGAGTGGAAGCATGAGCGATAAGTCTCGCTAAGTAAGTAACGACTCGACACCGAGGTTGGCTTAAATAAACGGAAGCGGGGTAGTCCGCTTTGCGGCTAATATCACCGATGTATGTATGAGGGCACGATATGTATAGGGGAGGGGTGCATAAATATGTGCGTATGCGTCACCGCACGCATAAGTGCCGATGAGGGGATTTGTAAATGATCTGAACGTCGCGCGTCAATCACTTACGCCGTTTCGCAACAAGCGGCGAACATCGTGCGTTTCACTTTGACTGTTGTCAAAAATAACTTCTCTATTTTCATTCGCCAGTTTTTATCGGACAATTCTAATAACCTTCGGATTCTCGTCAATCCCTTGTGCCGAGTTGTCAAGTGTCATACCGCTTAACATAAATGATTGTCTCGTCTCATCTTGCGATAGATTTCATAGTTCATTCTTATTTAGTGTAGGAGGGTATAGAAGTCGGTGAATTTCGTTTCAAGATACTGACGTACATTTTGTGGTTTCGTGAAATCCGAATGAGAAGACTTTGGAAAATCTTTAAACAGAGAATTGTGAAAAGTTGAACGAAGACGGAGGGGGAGGGGGGTCGGGTAGAACTCGTAGGAAACGTCTTTCCGCGGTTCTAAGGGTACCCGAGGGTTGGAAGGGAAGTCAGCTTAGACTCGTTTTCCACGCAAAGCAGGTCGCGACATCCGGCGAGGATCCGCAAAAAAATATATTCCGCCGTCTGAGATATACCGTAAAGAAGGAGCCCCGGGAATGGGTCTCTGTTAAGACGTCGGAAACAGCGCAAAAAGAATCTTTCGAGGCGGCGAAGGGGCGAAATTACGTCGAAAAGTCTGGAGAATTTATCGGGGCACTTTTTAAACTCCGCCTTCGCGCGATTAGCATATTATTTCTATGGAAGCCCCCGGTGGAAAGACCGGGCACGGCTCCTGCGCCGGTGTAACGCGGCCAGGAGCATATCAAATATGTTGATAAATGATCCCTTTGAGCGATGAATAGACGGCCGTCGAGCGCCGCGCTATCCGTATCCTTTTTCTCGTTCCGCGCGGCGAACATTTGAATGTCAGAAGAAAACGCCTTTGCTGGCTGACTCTATCTTCCTTCCTCTCTATCACCCCGTTCTCCTTTCTCCTGTTTCCCTCCTTTCAGCCCCGATACCGCGTCACCCCTTCGATCCGGGAACAAAATCACAAGTGTCTGCGTCTTCTCTCTCGCCGCGAGTATTCCGACCGAACCGAAAATATCTTGATTCGTTAGAGCCCCGATCGAATATTGAATTCTCGCCCGCTTCTCCTCTGGGTGTTACGCTCGCGAAACTCCCCTGCGAATCGCTCCCAAGAAATTCCTTCCGCGGCACTCGTATGCTGGCACTCGGTACGGTGACTCAATTAACCACAATCGTCAGGTGAACGGAATGATTTGCAATGACTAGACTGCGGATTTTATTAGAAAACAAATAGGTGCCATTTAAAACAGTGAAAAAGTTACAATGATCTGATAATGCCAATCTAATGTTTTCACCTCGTGGAAATGATTAAAGTAAGAATTAAACGTCTACCTGGCACCAGTCTCTTGCAAATGATAAATACAATTTTTATTTCGTATAAAAATCTGCAGTTCAGTAATGACTAGACTGCGGATTTTATTAGAAAACGAATAGGTGCCATTTAAAACAGTGAAAACGTTACAATGATCTGATAATGCCAATGTAATGTTTTCAGCTCGTTTTCAGCTCGGAAATGAATAAAGTAAGAATTAAACGTCTACCTGGCACCAGTCTCTTGCAAATGATAAATACAATTTTTATTTTGTATAAAAATCTGCAGTTCAGTAATGACTTAGTACCCAGACTTGTTTGATCAAGTATCGTGATCGCTAACGAATATCCAGCCGGGAGAAAATTGTCTACCTTGCAGGAGCGAATAACGAAAGCTGAATTTCTCGTGTTTCCGCGAGCTCTTGGAAGAGCTCTAAAGTACGGGATCCACGCATAGCTTTGATCTAGGATTCCAGTACGAGAGGATAGAGCTGCGACCAGTTTGGATGCGGGTCGCCGATGCTAAACAGTCGGATTTCCGTTCCGCCAATCAGTTCGGACCGACCGCCCTTTACCAATCTCCATACGATTGTCGCGGGCAAGACAAAAAAGAGGAACAGAAGGACGGTGTTCCGTGTTCGTTGACGGCCAAAACACCATCCAGAGAAACACTACGCGTCGCTTTGTTCCGCAAACGCGATAATTAAAGAGCAACGACGAAACGATAAAAGTTTCGAAACGAGCCGACCGCGTGAAATCGCAAAAATACGGTGCTGGCGGAAAATCGCGATATTTCACCGCGGGTCGCGTTACCGCGAAACGAGGGGTGCGTAGGGGATCGAAATATTTCGGCTGGATGTTGAACAAATTTTATCGTTCGATTGTGTTTTACGGGCCGCGAACAATAACGTTCTGACAATTAGCATCATAAAAGGAGGAACACACGTCGGAGAGCATAACGAGAACAGAATAAATTTTACCGGGCTCGACTAAATTAATTGTTAAGCACTGCGGGGGAGGGGGTGGATTATTATTATCGTTGTGGACGGACCGCGACGCAATGTTCTCTGGCGAATAATAGATCTCTGCATTGTTAACGAGGGATACAGAATCGTCGATTTTATCCCCCGAGGTCGAAAACACGGCCGATAGCTACGAGATAACTTATCGACGACCGCTTCGGACGATAGATCATGAAGAATTGTGCGATCGTATGCCACCGTGGCATTATCATAATTATCACCGTATAATTTCAACGTTTGCGGGCCAGGTGTGCCGTCAACGAGAAATTTAACGCCCGAACTTGCAATGCGATTGCAATCTCGGTATCTGTTACTATATCTGTTACTATATCTATTGATTCTCAAGAAAAAACCATTTGTTAAATTAAAAGACGCAGGTTCATTAAATTAGATGTTTCTCCTAGCAATGTATTCCAATTCCGCGGCAATTCCGAATCGTGTCGGCCACCTATGAACAACTGCGAGAAACTATTCGACGAATAATGAAACGTTTACTTCATCTGCCGATAGATGGCTCTGCGCGTCGATGGATTTCGCGCGGCAATTAAATAAAAATTTAACTTATAACCATTTGTAACGATTCCACCGTTCGGAGAATGATAGTTAACTATTAATCAGCGACAGAGCCAGTCTACGTATAATCTAATCGAATATCTTATCGCGGACTCTTAGGAAATAACGCGCGTAGTTTTCAGACGAAGGTCCAAGGTTCTGAAACATGCGAATCTCTCACTGCGGCCTTCGACAAATTAATTTTCTTAGCGTAAGAAAATCAATGAGTAAAATTAGTTGATAGAAGGTGGCTGCTAGGAGCCAGCTTGTGGTAGTGTACCGCAATGCTTTGAGGAAACCGTGTATGAAATGTGCATACTGAAATTCGTAGAATACTCGCCCACGATGTCTGTCGCCCGGCATTGTCGGGAATCCGAAAAAAAAGGAATAGAGCTTTTCTCGCAGCGATGTTCTGCTCAGCGGATGTCTGTCTCTCTCTCGTCGAAACGAGCACTAAAGTTAGAAATAAATTGAACGCGTGTTAGTGAGGCTGGTCTATTTCTGTACCCGCACCCTACTAGAACAAAGTCATGACTGCACATACTGATCGCGGCTGAAGCCGAGCTAACGTCTTTCTTCCACAACGCCTTTTTGCACGAGCAGCAGCTGCTAAGCTACAGCAGACTATAGCTAAACTGATATTCCGACAGTAACGATCTCGTCGGACGGATAAACTGTCTGCCGACGATCGAGAAACAACAATTTTATCCATTGGTATAATCAAACGCGACAACACCAGTGGTTCTCCGATTGTGTATCGTAATCGCAATGATCAACCGGCTTTAACAATCGAACAGTTTCAAACAGGTGCGTGAACTCGATTGATACTTGGCACGCATTCTTAAAGCAAATACCTTCTACGCTCTCGTCTGTTACTATTGTGGACAATTGTTCGAACGTTTGAACATAGAACGATCAAACGTTATACTTATAAAAGTGTCAGTGCTACCTCTAGAAACTTCGACGATTTATCAGCCCTGTTGTTCGAGTTGTCGAAAGCATCGCAACATCTTATTTTTACAGTACTTTGACTACCCAAACGTTTCACTGTGTAAACGTCCCTTCATTTTCTAAATATAATTTACTGAAACGCTTCACTGTGTATTATTTCTAGTATGTATTTCTAAATATATTTACCATGAAACTGGTAAGAAGCCGTATGTACAGTGCTTTCGAATATGTGCGAAAACTTGAATTGAACAATTAAATTTGTATTGAAAAATTACATGATCGAGTTTCGAGAACGATTTCACGCGACGCCGGGGCAGTCGATACAATTCATTTTGGTGTTCGTCGAGGAGATCGATGGACTTATGAAACTCTTAATGTTGTGAGGTTAACCCGCTTGTTTGTGTTTCTCTCCGCAGGAATCACTTCTCGAGACCACGATGAATACGCGCCGAACGCGTGTGCAGATTCTGCTGTTTTCGATCGCGATCTTCGGATTCTTTTCCTGTGGAAATGCAGCATCCGCGCATATCCACACTCACCAGCAAAACAAATCCGGCAGCAATGAAAGGACAGAGGATGGTGCATTTAGTCCACGAGATATGGATCATTACGCAGGAGGAGAACACCACCAGGAATTCGATCACGAAGCTATCCTCGGTAATTATCTTTGTATACCATCTACAAAAGTATAAGGCCTTTCGGCTCTTAGCGTATCGTAAACAATATTGTTTTGGATACCTATTCACAGGAAGCGTAAAAGAGGCAGAGGAGTTTGACAAACTGCCTATCGAAGAATCCAAAAGACGCTTGGGAATTCTATTGACCAAAATGGATTTGAATAATAACCAGTTTATCGAGAGAAACGAATTGAAAGCTTGGATATTAAGATCGTTTAGGTATGTACATTCGAATTGCTATTAGTAGACTGCAAATGCACCTGAATTGCAAGAAACTGTAAAAGTATTTTTAAATTTGTCTAATGTATTTAATGTTTTAAATTACACCTATTCATTTTTGTTGTAAATGCATAAAATCCGGAGTCTAGCCATTAGCTTGTCCAAAATACAAATTAATGTATGTTTATCTTATCTTCAGCATGCTTTCCGACGAAAGTTCCCAAGATCGATTGGAAGATACCGATGTGAACAAAGACGGTAAAGTTACTTGGAATGAAATTTTGCAAGATACGTATGGCTCCGATCCAGATGACTTGGAGGCAGATGTTAAGCTTATTAGCGACGACAGGCAAACATACGATGCTGCCGATATGAATAAAGATGGGTATCTTGATCCGGAAGAGTTCAAAGCTTACACTCATCCGGAAGAAACACCTAGAATGTTTCCGCTCCTTCTGAAGCAAGCTTTAGAAGACAAAGACTTAGACAAAGATGGATATGTTAGCTTCCAGGAGTTTATCGGTAACAGAGCCAAATCAGAAAACAAGGAGTGGTTGTTGGTAGAAAAGGATAAATTTGATTACGAGCACGACAAAAATAAGGACGGAAGACTCGATTCGGAGGAAATACTTTCTTGGCTAGTACCCAGTAACGAGTAAGTCTCGGATACTTCTATTTAGTATTGGTCAGTTGATCATTTCAGGATAATGTGCGTGCTACTTGGATCATAAATGTTACAGGGAGATCGCGAACGACGAAGTGGATCATCTGTTTGCTTCATCGGACGACGACCACGACAATAGATTATCCTTCGACGAAGTCTTGGAACATCACGATGCGTTTGTCGGAAGCGAAGCAACAGACTATGGAGAGCATTTACAAGATATCGAACGTTTCCAAGATGAACTTTGAGAATCGATGGCTAGGCATGTTAGCGAACACTTCATCCTTTTGCATAATATCTGTCAGAATTTTGCGTCTTTGGAAGTATTTTGAATAGTTCTGAATGCTGCCCTTTCAGCTATGATATATTTCAGTGTTCCTATTTATGCTGCATTTAGAGTACATTTATGTTAAAGGGATAGACTGGTTTCCAGGATTGCAAGGATGCGGGATGCGTCTTCTCATTTCTCGATAATGAAAAGACGGGGTTTTTCAGTAGTCACAAGCGCTAGATAAAAGATCGATCTAGGCCGCGATCGTCCTCAAAAGTCCTATTTGTATTATTCGGCAGCATGCTGTCGCAGCTTTATGCTTCCGAAAAATCCACAATTACGCCTCGTAAACGTAAAAATAGGAAATTTGGGGGCGATTGCGGCCTAGATTGATCTTTTATCTAGCGCTTTTGACTAGTGAAACCCCATCTTTGCATTATCGAGAAATAAAAAGTTGCATCCCGTGCTCTTGCAATCCTGGAAACTAGAGTTTACCCCTGTGAGATCGATCGGAACCGCACAAAACTTATTTAAAATACTCGAAGTATAGTTTCACCAGTCTTCCAATTTTTACGAAACTTTCGTGCCATAAACATGGTGATACATTGCTTCAGCACAAGTAGAATTTACATTTCTTCTAAGTAATGAAAGTTACCAGAAACATATTGTCTCATTTTGATTATCGTTCAGTAAACAATTTATATACATATGCATGCGCTAGCACTAAATTTTTGTGTATGTGTAACGATTATTAGAGAGGAAGAGCTCACTTTGCAATTTATCTAAACAGCGAATCAATTAATTAAATTCCTCTGATTATTATAGAGTAATATCACATGCGTAATAGAAATTCGAATGTTCGCGTGTTTTCCATTTTGTCTATGAAATTCTCTAGCATTCAGTCAGGACGTACTCTTTCGAAATAGGTTTGTCTACTTTTCGTATTCGATGACGAACAATGTGTATTGTGATGAATTTTTGTAATAAAATATGCTTTACATCTTGAATATTTTCGTGCCATTCAAAGAAAAGCAATAAGTCTTCTATCAATATACATAACAGGATAAAGAGATTAAAAAAGGTCTGAAAAAAGTGTTTAATATGATTCAAGGCTACTTGTAAATCTCTTATCCGGTTATACCCTCTATATTTTCATCGATTAGATATTAAATAAATAAAACTGTATATACAAAATGTCAATAAATTACTACATCAATATTTACACAGTGGATAAAATAGAAATCTACATTTGCCATAACCTTGCATGAATCTAAACCACTAAACTAAATAAACACTGGCAGCCAGCAGATACTGTTTGACAGACTCGTTCCTCGAAACCAACGTTTTTCCATTTATTTGATATAAAAAGTTTGTCAAAATGCCATACGCTAATCAACCATCGGTTCACATTACGGATTTAACCGAGGAGAATGTAAAATTTCAAGTCGAAGACACCGAATTGAGGTATGAGAGGTTATACCGTAATATACGATCTGTTGTTTGAACGTAACAAGTACTTGAAATATCATTACAGTGTAGCAAATAGTATGAGACGCGTATTTATTGCTGAAACACCTACGATGGCTATCGATTGGATCCAGTTGGAAGCTAATTCGACAGTTTTAAGCGACGAATTCTTGGCTCACAGAATCGGAATGATACCTTTGATCAGCGACGACGTAAGTAACAAAATAATCGATTACACCAGTTCACAATAAAAATGAAAAAATACTTTTTCTATTAAAATGATCCAGGTTGTCGATAGGATACAATATACCAGAGATTGTCAGTGCATGGATTTTTGTCCGGAATGCAGCGTAGAATTTACTCTTGATGTGAAATGTACGGAGGATCAAACAAGACACGTAACTACAGCAGATTTTAAGTCTAGCGATCCTCGAGTTCTTCCTGTTACATCGAGACACAGAGAAGACGATGCTAGCGAATATGGAGAAACAGATGGTCTCTGTCTTTGAATATAAAACAGTAATGTGTAGACTGCAGATCTTTATGCAAAATAAAAAATGTTTACATTGATTATCTGATTAAGCTGAAGCCAATAAGCCAATGTCTTTAAATCTTTCTAATATGTTCAATGCTTTAAATTGTGCTTACCCATTTTTGTCATAAATGTATAAAATCTGCAGTCTAGTAATGTGACTATAATGATAAATGTTTTACAAATATCGTGCATATGTTCTTCACATTGCAGAGATACTAATAGTAAAGCTACGAAAAGGGCAAGAATTAAAGCTGCGAGCGTACGCGAAGAAAGGCTTTGGAAAGGAGCATGCAAAATGGAATCCAACTGCCGGAGTGAGCTTCGAATACGACCCAGACAATTCTATGAGGCACACACTGTTCCCAAAACCCGACGAATGGCCGAAATCGGAGTACAGCGAATTAGAAGAAGATCAATGTAAGCATCGATAAATTTCAGAAGACTAAGTAATCTATTTAACGAATCGTTTCAGATGAAGCACCATTCAACTGGGAAGCTAAGCCAAACAAATACTACTTCAATGTCGAAAGTAGCGGTGCCTTGAAGCCTGAGAACATCGTAATGATGGGTATCGCAGCGTTGAAGAACAAATTGTCTAATTTACAGACACAGTTGAGTCACGAAGTTCAAAGCGATGCTTTGAGCATTCATCATTAATCGATGTATAGAATTAATGCTTTTAAAATAAAATTTTCATCGAGATAATCCGTTTGTAATTATTTTGTCCTCGTTCTCAAGCTTCGAAATGCAGTATTATATTTTGATGTAGTGGCAATGGAGTTACGTCTCCCGCCCAAATCTAGGGATATTTTTCTAGTTGTCGTCTTGCATATTACTTTACAAATGTCGCTCTGCCAACAAGTCGGTTGAATATTTTTGTTCTGTTCAGTGACTGAGAAGTTGTTTTCCCGATTGAGTTACCGTAAAGTGATAGCACGAGAAACACTCGTGTCGTTTCCCCTGCATTATGTACATCAAACAGGTACTGGAAATTAATGATTAGTGTTTAAACATTAGATATATGATATCTTTTGCGCGCTCCGCATTACTTCCTCCTCGACGGACGCTTACCGTTAGAAGCGAGTGTTGTTATTGTTGTTATAGTTTAACGCGAACAAGCATCGTTAGCGACGGATAGTTCGTAACATTTTCTATTCGTTGAAACGATAAGTCGAACATCAATAATAACCAAACCAGACATCGTTGCGAGTTTGTACTTACACCAATGCGTTAGAAATGTTGCTACCAGTTGGCCAAAGTTGGTCCAAGAGATTAGAAATATGTGGCAATCATTATTTGACTGACCGTGTCCTAATCCTAATCATTGTTTGTAGACTCAGAATGTTTATGCAAAATAAAAAATTTGTGCATCAATTGCAAAACACAGGAGCTAAATGTAAATTTATATTGTTCATTATTCATTTTAACGTGGTAGAAATAATATATTAATACTTGTAAAGTCTTTTAATATTTTCACTGTTCTAAATTGCACTTACTTATTTTTGTTATAAATGCATCAAATCCGGAGTATGATTATTTGACTGATTTGACAATGTCCCAATTCCCTAAATGCAAAAATTACCATTCTATGTAATACATTTGTTTACGCTTAGGTGATTATCCAAGGATTTAAATCATACCGTGAACAGACTGTCGTAGAACCTTTCGATCCAAGGCACAATGTAGTAGGTACGTACAGGTACACGATTGCACTTCGTGACAAACGAGTATTGAAATTTATGTATGTTTCTTTTTCTTTCCAGTGGGCAGAAATGGTTCTGGCAAGAGTAACTTCTTTTACGCTATTCAATTTGTTTTGAGCGATGAATTTTCTCATCTCAGACCAGAACAGCGACAGGCTTTATTGCACGAGGGTACAGGACCAAGAGTTATTTCGGCGCATGTGGAAATTATATTTGACAATGCTGACGGGAGATTACCAGTATACAATATTCCAAATTACATTGTTTCTATGTTTCTTGATTGTGTTTTACATGTTAATCGCTTCTTGCAGCTTGACAAAGAAGAAGTATTCTTGAGGAGAGTGATCGGCTCGAAAAAGGACCAATATTTCCTTAACAAGAGAATAGTAACTAGAAACGATGTGATGAATTTGCTAGAGTCTGCAGGATTCTCACGATCGAATCCTTATTATATCGTAAAACAAGGAAAGGTATGCGTTGTAATCGATTTATAATTCGTACAAAAGTTATGAAGAATATAATGAATTATACTCTGCAGATCAATCAAATGGCAACGGCGCCTGATTCTCAGAGACTTAAATTATTAAGAGAAGTAGCTGGTACTAGAGTATACGATGACAGAAGAGAAGAATCAAAATTTATTTTAAAAGAGACAGAAGGAAAATTGGAAAAGATTCAAGACTTTTTACGGACAATAGGTAAACCATAATTAAAGTGTGTAATAACTAGACTGCGGATCTTATGCATTAAAATGATTTAAAGACATCAACGTATTGGTTCCAGCTTAATCGGATAATTAAAAGAATGAAATTTTTATTTCACTCATGTGTCTTGCAATCAATGCGAACATTTTTTATGTTGCATACAGATCCGCAATCTAGAAATAACGTTTAGAAATATGACAACGTTGCGATTTCATTCCAGAGGAACGTTTAAAGACATTGGAAGAGGAGAAAGAGGAGCTGAAAGAGTATCAATGCTGGGATAAACAGCGTCGTTGTTTGGAGTACACTATTCACGAACGAGAGCTTAAGGAGAATAAAAGAAAGCTGGAGGACCTCGAAAAATCTAGAGCAAACAGCGGAGCTGAACAAGCGCGTTTAGGAGCGGAAGCAAAAACTGCACAAGAGATGGTGAGAGCTGCAACGAAACGTCTGAAAGAAGCGAAGAAAGAAGTGCAGACTGCAAAGGAAGAGAGGGATACGCTCAGGTAATATAAACACTTTACCTACAGAAAGCCTATTAATAGGATTTTCAATAATTGTGCAGTACCAAAAGAAAGCATAGAAATTTTCTTTTACATTACAATCTGAAATGAAACTATTAGTTTACGTTATTGAGGGTGTTTAACCATGTAGCATAGATTTTCCAAAATTTTGCAATAATCATCGGTCAGTAATGTGTTAAGAAAGGAGTAATATATAATAGTTGTATCATAGATGCTCATGAAAATTCGATTCACAGTGCTGAACAGCAGCAGTTACTCAAAGAGAAAACAAAATTGACACTAACCATTAACGATTTACTGGAAGAAGTAAAAGGGGACAATGACAGTAGAAAGCGTGCCCAACAGGAGCTGGAAAAATTGAAAGCAAACATTGAAGGGCGAGAGGCTGAATTGGAGAGACTGAAACCAGAGGTGAGTTGTACGTCGCTATCATATTTCTACGATTTGAGTAATAAAATTAAATGGTTAACAACGTATTTGTAGTACGAGGAAATGAAACGAGTAGAAGAGGAATGCACGCGCGAATTACAATTGAAAGAACAGAAGCGAAAGGAATTATATGCCAAGCAGGGACGTGGCAGTCAATTCACCAGCAGGGTATTCCATACGACTTTATTAAATAGAAGACAAAAACTGTAGATCTCGTTCTTTAATATTTCCTTCGTGATAGGACGAGAGAGACAAGTGGATACAAAATGAACTGAAACAACTTACTAAACAAATTCGAGATAAAGAAGAGCATCAGAGAAAGATCAGCGAGGATTTGAAGAAAGACGCGGAGAAACAAGTTATTTTAGAGCAAAAGATCGAAGAGCATACACGCGAAATGGAGCAGCAACGAGCATCTATAGACGAACATAACAAGCAGTATTATGAACTAACCAAAGCAAAGGACCAGTGTCAAGCCACTCGAAAAGAACAGTATGTTCATTGTACAATGCTTGCATTTACAAAAGTTTTGCGAACTATGAATGATATTTGTCGTGTTACAGGTATCGACAAGAGAGCGTGTTGCAACTTAATTTATCAGGACTCAAAGAGGATTTGGCGAAGGCGGATCAAAGTTTACGGTCCATGGCCGGGAAACCGATCCTAAACGGACGAGATAGCGTGCGAAAAGTGTTGGATACGTTTCGGTAATTATTGCGATTTTCCTTGGAAAGTAAAATCCTTGCTGATGACCGATTTAATTTTTAGAACACGTAAAGACATGGCTCACGAGGTGAGTAGCTATTACGGGCCTGTGATAGAGAACTTCAGTTGCGAGAAGAATTTTTATATGGCTGTGGAAGTAACTGCTGGAAATCGATTGTTTCATCATATCGTGGAGACAGATAAATTCGGGACGAAAATCTTGAAAGAGATGAACAATCAACGGCTTCCAGGAGAAGTCACGTTTATGCCTTTGAATCGACTACACGTAAAAGATATAGACTATCCAAAAACTGGCGACGCTATGCCTATGATATCAAAATTAGAATACGACGAGAAATACGACAAAGCTTTGAGGTAAAAGACGAAAGATCAAACATGTAAATTTTCATAGTACGTAATAGAGTTTAACGTGTTGTAATAATCTGAACTTTTCTTCTACAAAAATACAGATATATTTTTGGAAAAACATTAATCTGCCGTAACTTAGAGACTGCAACGAATTTGGCCCGCACCTCCGGTTTAGATTGCGTGACTCTAGAAGGTGACCAAGTATCATCGAAGGGATCGCTAACCGGTGGATACTTCAACACGCTAAGGTCACGTTTAGAGATACAAAAGACTAGATCGGAGTTAATGGCGCAAATCACGTCCCTCGATTCCCAACTGGCCACCCTCAAAGACGAGATTAGAAAAGCAGATCAGAACATTAGTTCTTATGTTAGTGAAATGCAGAGAACCGAAACCAAAAACAGCAAAGCAAAGTTAGTTATTGTCACTTTGATTTACATTGTATCAGTGTGGTTCCCGAGATTATTACATTGTTCTTTTTGTCACAGAGACGTGTACGATAAGATGAAAGCAGAAATACGACTCATGAAAGAGGAATTGAGTGCAATAGGAAGATACCGTACACCGAAAGAAAGGAGTCTAGCTCAGTGTACGTCAAGTCTAGAAGCTATGCGTGCAACAAAAGAGGGATTGGAAAGCGAACTTCATCAAGAACTAATGGCACAATTGTCTGTTACTGACCAGTGTCAGGTATTAAAAGTCTAAATACAGAAATAACGAAATTGATTCTATTGGTTTGCTCATTGCTCGCTATATTTTAGGTAGACACTTTGAACGACGATATAAGACGACTAACAAAAGACAATAAAGAAGCATTCGCGAAACGTATGAGACTAGAAGCTGAGAAGAATAAGTTGGAGAATTTATTGACCAATAACTTGGTAAGAAGGAAAGACGAATTAGTGCAGGCTTTGCAAGAAATATCGGTGGAAGATCGACAACGACAATTAGAATCCTCGAAAGCGCAATTAGCAGACATCGAAAAGAGACTAGTCAAAGTGAATTCAGACTTCAAGGTTCAGAACGACCGAGTTACCAGTGCTATAAAAAAGGTAAAAATCTGGCTTACGGCAATTAAAATTTTGTGTACATATGATTTATTCTTTGTCTTGTACTAGCAAAAAGCAGAGTCGTCAGAAGTTGAAAAGTGGAAGGTCAAAGAAAAAGATGTCCAGGAGAAGATAGAAGCTGATGCTAAGGACTTGGAGAAGTTAGCCAGCAAATTAAATATTTTGGAACAGAAAATAGTGGAATGTACGCAGAAGATCACAGAACTCGGAGCGTTGCCTAGTCACGAAGTATACTCGCAATTTAGCGCTATGTCTACCAAGCAGTTATTCAAAGAAATGGAAAAGGCTAACAATCGTTTGAAGAAATACAGGTACAACAAACGTTACGATTAGGAACATTGCTGCGCGTGAATATATGAAATGTAACATGACCAACTCGTTTCATTCCGTTTCAGTCATGTAAATAAAAAAGCGTTGGATCAGTTCATGTCGTTCAGCGATCAAAAAGAGAAACTGGTGAAAAGGAAAGAAGAATTAGATAGAGGCGATGAAAAAATTAAAGAACTGATGTCGGTATTGGAACAGCGTAAATGCGAAGCTATACAATTTACCTTTAAACAAGTACGTGGAGTAACAATATCATATCCTATATTCTCATAGATTTTTTTACATTTTAAGTTTACACCGTTCTTTTCAGGTGAGCAAATATTTTAGCGAGGTATTCAAAAAGCTTGTTCCAACGGGTCATGCACAATTAGTTATGAAAACAGCCGATGGTGAGGACGGAGATGATACAACAACAGAATCAGCTGATTCTGACAGGTTTATCGGAGTTGGTGAGTTTCGATACTCGCTATCAATATCACAAAAGTATAGACTAGAGAAATTTAAGAAAATTGTGGAAAATTTCATCTCATCAGGTATACGAGTTTCTTTCACCGGTCACAGAGCCGAGATGAGGGAAATGAATCAGCTGTCTGGAGGACAAAAGTCATTGGTAGCGTTGGCATTGATATTCGCGATTCAAAAATGCGATCCGGCGCCGTTTTATCTGTTTGACGAAATTGACCAAGCTTTGGATGCACAGCACAGAAAAGCTGTAGCTGATATGATTCACGAGCTTAGCTCCGACGCCCAATTTATCACGACCACATTTAGGTAACTTTTATTTCTAATTATATGATTGCAGTGTATTGTTTTTATTCGCACTTTAAACATTTAATATTCTTGCAGGCCTGAGTTATTGCATCACGCAAACAAATTCTACGGTGTCAAATTCAGAAATAAAGTGTCTCACGTCGTGTGCGTAACGCGAGAAGACGCGGCCGATTTTGTAGAAGATGACAC
Source organism: Lasioglossum morio (assembly GCA_916610235.2). Taxonomy (NCBI): domain Eukaryota; kingdom Metazoa; phylum Arthropoda; class Insecta; order Hymenoptera; family Halictidae; genus Lasioglossum; species Lasioglossum morio. The sequence continues at coordinate 25,004,223 of OU744326.1, forward strand.
GACGCATGGTTAATATAACTTATAAATTATTTATAACTAAACTACGAATCTTTATGCGAATACTAATTTCTACAAGTTGCGTTATATACAAATCAAAATAAGGAAAACATTTATTTTTTGGCACCTAAAAGATTATTAGTCATTGCCCGTGTACATGTTTTTATGTATTATACAAGATTGAATATAGTATAAATGCATAAAGATTCACAGTCTATTTATAATTAGTCATCAGTCTGGAAACTACTATTGTTCTGAAAACTGATGATTCTACAGGATATAAATTACTCAAGTTATTATTTTTATCGACCATTCGCAGTATAACTTTTTTGAAACTGTATGTTTATCATTAGACTGCGGATCTTTATGCAAAATAAAAGAATGTTCGCATTGATTGCAGGACACAAGAGCAAAATAAAAATTTGTATTTTTCTTTTAATGATCTGATTAAGCTGAAGCAAAGACATTGATGTCCTTAAATATTTTTAAGATATCCAGTGCTATAAATTGTACGCGTGCATTTTTGTCGTAAATGCATAAAATCCGCAGTCTATCACATTAAAATCACAGAATCCTCTCGACCTTGTATAAAAGCGAAAAATTTAATATTAATGAACATAATGAACTACATTTTATTTCTCAACGATTAGTTACAATCCTGACATTTGTCGGTTGTACATCGTCAAAAGGAAATCGTCGAATAAAGCATAAAGTAGCTATGTAAATAATTCACTAGCGATGTAAGTGGATGAAGAAAATTTTTATTCTATTAATGGCTATGTAAAAGTTTATATTTGTTTTTTCTATTGTATTTAAACACGTATAACAATACATACGTCATTTTAAACTGTTGGACTTTATTTTTCATGTCATATTTACACCAACGAGAAGTACATAAAAATGTGAAAAAATTATAGGGAGAATGAAAAATTCAATTACTTTCAGAACATTACTTCCTCCTGCTACTTTTCTTTTCGTTGACTGGTCAAACTATCGTGCAGATTCGTCACTGTGTTCTCTATTAATTCTGGTATGACAATGCCATTCACATCGATGAAGTTTGCCACAGACTTTGTAATACTAGTTTCGCTTATGCCTCCTGTGGATCCATTTTTGACGGACAATACGAGATTATACTTGTCATCGTATTTTTTCAAGTAGGAACTGGCCTCCCAAATAAGGTCCGGATTAAAACCAGCTGGGTCTCTGAAAGATAGAAAGTAATCGATTAGTATAACTTTAGCAGGAAACAGTAACATTACATCAAATTGAATACCTCCACATTTACCTCTGAATAGCAACAACGAATATCCCCTTTTCTTTGTATGTTGTGTATAATGTTAAAATACCCATTGAAACAAAATATAATGTAACACAGATAACTAAAGCAGGTTTAGACGCAGGGAATGGGTACAGATAATCACAAAGAATAGCTATAAGTGCCATTATCACAGTGACTCCACAAAGAGCCAGCCGTCCATCAAATAGCCCAAAATTTTCCACGTAATTATATTTCTTAATAAATACATCTTTAACGGCATCGTCTAACGCATTCTTCACAGCAGAACCGTCCCATTTATTGATTTGTATCACCTGCAATGTCAAGTCTTATTAATGACTGCGGATCTTTATACATTTATGGCTTATAAAAATTTCCAAAAAATGCTGGAGTATTGAATTGTATTTGGTACCACTTTCTTAAAATTTGTTTACAAAAACAGAAAATTGCATAAACATCCGCGATCTACTTATTAATCTACAATGTAACAAGTGCATTAGAAAAATTAATAAAATCATAAAATTATAAAACACATATCGAATAATCGCCGAAATTTAATGCCGGTATTTACATGTAGTAACTCCGAAAAATCTATAATTTATGAGGGACAAAGGGCGAAGTATGACAGATAAAAGAAATTACATGTTGTATAAAACATGTAAATTATTAAATCTTTTGAATCCGGTTAAAAAATGAAATTTCGCGTAAGTAACTAACGGTACCATACGTGATGCTATACAATCCCAGTTTCTGACGTAAACATAACAAGTATTATAAAATCTGATATTTCCTGATGAATTATTCGAGTATGTATTCATTTATTTCATTCACTGAAGCAATACTATCCAACTTACGAGATTTTCTGGATTTTTATCTGCACCCATTTTAAACACAACCTCACTTCTATAACACTTGTGGATGCCTATCAATGCCTATTTTACTGTACACAATTTTGTACACGTAAAATCATTAAAACCCTTTGGGCTGATTCATAATATTTCAGACTAACATCATTTACAATAGTCTCGTACTAAGAGTATGCTAGAATTGCGCACAAAATTTTATAACAGCAACCGTCTTCTTATTTGGCGAATAATGAATCGTATTAGAAAACTTTAGTGTTCCTAATTATTGCTGCACGCTTTCGATTCTATTTCTTCAGTTACAATTGATTTTTGTGTATCTATATAGATTGCCATAAGATTACAGACAAGGTGTAGGAATAGACCAATCACCGCATAGGGTTTCGTGGAGAGGCCTTCTTTGGCGCACGGACGATTGCCTACAACCAGATGGCGCACAGTTCTTTTGCACACAGCATGATTGCGCACCACAGCGCACCCCGTTCTTTTGACACGGCAATATTGCACACACATTGACACACATAGATAGAATTCAGCACATGATGGATTGCGCTATTGCGCTGTATTGCGCACAGAAAGAATTCAAGTTGATGTTTATGGTTTACCATCGAGTGTTATGCTATGTGATTAGTTTATGGTAATACTTTCTGGTTATAAATGCATAATCTGTCTATTATCAGAACTTGTCAGTGTGCTTATATTTTATATTATGAAAAGTTGATAAAAATGTGAGAAAATGCTACTGTTTTAGTATTTGATGCGTTCATTGTGTTACTGTACTTGGTATGTAGTACGTCAATGTACGTGTATGTCAGTGTATGTGTTTACAGTTTACATAAGCTTATGATTTGAGCTTACAACCGGTAAGAATGAATTTATTAGAAAAACAAAACTACATAGTTTTGGTTCAGTACAAAAATGTTTATATTTTTTCATAATACATTATCTCACTTAATTCATTTATTGTAAATTTAGTAATTGAATAAACTTGTAAAGGGATGTTACATACTGTTTTATCAATATTATAACCCTGCTTGTCCAACATTTTAAGAATAGATAAAGTTTTTAGAATAAGTTTCAAGAATAATTTTATAAGATACTTTACTTTTACTTCTAATTGTGTGTAATGCATATATCTCTATTTCCTTAGGGAAATGGAAATTAATAAAATTCATGATAGTTCCTCAAATGAAAATATGCACAAAGAAATAAGTGTTTCAACTACTAGAAAAGGTACATATATAAATCAATTGACACATTGCACAACTTCAAACTGCTACTTTTAGTATTGCACATTCATATGTATTATTTTTAATTTTATTCTTATTTCGTGTTTTTATGTTTACAATAGTTCTCACTTAATATTCATCTGTTTCCTTAGTGGCACAAAACTTTGATTGAAAATAAATATTAATACATTCATAAATTGATTATATTGTTTTCTTGCCATAGAAATATTAGCCTATATAAAATAATAAAAGTATGTGCTTTAGATTTGTCAGAAATACTTCAAAAATTTCAAGATTACAAGCACCACAAGTTAACAATTGGAATGTTTTTTGAGTTTATGAAAGTTGCGTATCAAGTCAGTGACAATTGTAAAAGCATAACTACAATATTTACAACTGACAATAAATTTGATTGGGATAAATTAGCAAAGATTGATGTACATTTAGAAACATCCAATCATACAGTTCATGACAAAAGCATTGATAGCAATGTTGTGAAAGAGAATAAAAATCCTGTTGTACCAGAATTAGTGGTTGAAACTTATGACATGAATCTTCAAAATTCAACTTATTTCGTCACATCTCCAAATGAGCAAATTGAGCATGAACAAACATTTAATTATAATAAAAATTTAGCAACCAATACTGAAAACTGTAATAGAGTTATGGAAACATTATCACATTTGGATGAATCGAAAGTAGTTAGATCTACAAGTGCAACAGAAAACCTTTTAATAAGTTTGATGAAAACAAATTTAAGTGATATATTGCATGAAGGTTTATTAGATTCTGTATTACCATATATGATTCCAAAATCTACTCTGTCGCAGCCTATTATTAAAAAATCAATTATAAACAATGAAATTAAGAAATCTAATTCATTAAGTAATAATATCGATACAAAAGTGGTTACAAATTTAACGCACAAAGAAAAGGAAAAAGACAAAAGCAAGACAAATAAACGATCGATGGAGTAAGTTCATTAACTGTAGTTATCAATTACAATTGTAAATTAGTATTAACAATTTATTCTATGTTTATACAGAAATGAAGTGGAAATTCATGTTTGTGACGAAGAGAAGAATATTAAGAAAAATTTTCATTGTCCCCAAAAACTTCTTATTCAAAAAATGCGTTATTTTGCTGATATAACAGCAGGACAAAAATTAGAAGAAATTGATATATCAGTTCATTGCGACATTGTAATATTTGACTGGTTAATGAGGTGGGTAAAAAAAGATATGACCAAAAAATCTGAGTGGCCAGTTTTAGAACCGTGTAACGTCATTCCAATAATGGTGTCTGCGTCCTTCTTACAAATGGAACCACTTTTGGAGAATTGCCTACAGTATTGTCACGATAACATGTCTGACATATTAAAGACATCTACAATTTTAACTTGTTTAGATGATAATCTTCTTACAAGGTATTTTACTTTTCTAATGTATATACTTACATTATGCATCCTGAAAATGAAGAAATTCATTTATATTAAGCATTTCCATGTCTAAAGTTAAGAACTTATTATAGACTAGTAGAGAGATTTACAAATGAAGACGTGGAAGCATTAAAAGACAGGAAAGATAAAATTCAAAGTAAATTATTCTGCAAATTGATTACATCACTGGCAGCAGTAATGCCAGACAACAAGAAAGGACATTATAGTTCTTTAGCTACATTATTTAAATGCAGCAAATGTGGAAAAAGTATTGTTCAATCGGTTTCCTATCATGTACCATGTATTGCAAGTGCAATGGTAATCGATAATCATGGACATGTTCACAGTAAACACGTACGGTACGATAATAGAATACAGAATCTGCCTTATAATACATATAGTTACAATGAAATATATGTTATTTAGAGATTTGTCATGGACATTAAATGATTATATTATTACTCTTCGAACGGAGTTACGTTCTTGGCGTAAAGTTTATTGGCGATTATGGGGTGATTGTCATTTCTTATTTTGTACGCAGTGTAATGTATATTTTCCAATTCATCAAATTGATTGGTGCTGTTGCCATGCAGAACCTCCACAATTTTTTGTTAATGAACAGCAAAGATCTATGCCATTCCCTTTAGGTAGATACCCATGTTGTAGTCAACAAGCATACAGATTTGAAGTATTACCAAATCGTGAAGGCTGTAGGTACAGGGTAAGTATTTGTAAGTATTATTATTGCTGCCGGTGAGTTGTTACCGAGATTATATGGGTAATTAGAAACAGTAAGTAGTTATTTATGTATTTAGGAACATATTCCAGACTTACAAACCCAAAGAGATATCAGTATATTGAACATTTTCTCAATATATAGAGAAGTAATAGCGATGGAACCACCACAATTATTTTTTCCAGAAAAAATAACGAGACTAGTAGCTCGTGATCCATCTCTTGATTCAGGAAAATTAATGTGCAAAAATACAATGTGGTGGGCTGGTTTAGAACTTGCACCACAACGGCCAAGATTTGGACTCCTAGGTAAATGTTTTAACATATATGTATTTTTAGAAATACTTTTTTTTCTACCTACCATTCAATGTTTAGGAAAAATATGGAGTGGAACAGGATTTCGACGATCTTTTCAAATACAAGATTCTCAAAGAACATCGTTAAGAGTTCATCAACAAGTCACTCTTGCAAATGATGTTTCGTCTATTACGTCTTCCGTCACCGAGAGTGACGAAGATGATGGTATTACAATTGATGAAGATTGTAGTATCGATGAAGAATCGTATAACAGCGAAGAATCACTTACATGGTCTACTTTAAAAACAAGAAATAAAAATATGAAAAAGTCAAAAAATCGGATTTCGTGGAAGTAACGAGATTATATTTCTTCTTCATAACAGTTAAACGATTTATGATTACTGATAGAATCTTTATCACACCTTCAGGAATAATGGACGATCTTGGAATAATGATTTAAGTGTGAGGCACAATCAAGATAATCAAAGAGAATTTGAAGAAAAAGCAAGTTCACAAATGGTAGCACTATTGACAAAAAGAGTATCCGTAGATTCTTCGCTACTAGTAAAATCATTGAATACACATAGCCGTAGAAAGAATCAGCTGAACGGTATTGTTATGTATTTAATATTAATCTATGAAGAATTAGTACTAAATTATTATTAGATATTGTGAACATTTATTTAATACTGTTTACAACAGGCGGAACTTATACAAAACTAGAAGCAGAATTTCGTGATCAATTAAGTCAATGTTGTAAAAATAAAACAGTAGCTGGAAAATATTTTCTCCGCATGAAAGCATCTAAATCATAAGTGGCACCAGCGTAAGTACGCAAAACATATATAAATTTATTCTAAAAATACAAAATTAGCAATATGTTCACATATGTATCTATCGCTAAACAATAATTCTATTAACTTGTAACTCTACATTTTCTTTATAAATAAATAACTTAAATACAAAAATAAATGGTATAAATTAATAAACTTAACAATAAATTTTTTCATTTACATCAAGTCTGGGCGACATTGGCCCACGGAACAAATGTGGCTATTTCTCTCTTCAGTCAAAATGTCATTCTTGATTAAAATTCATTAAGTCATAATAATGAAATATTTTTTGTTCCAAGCCACTTAGTCCGCTTACCGCTTAACCCTGTACATACTTCAACTCTTTTAAAGGACATGTAAGGCACTTAGGGTTCTTTAGGTTTTAAGTTCTTCATCAAATCACTTCTGTCCATCAACTTGTCAAGTTCTTCTTCTGTAAAAACTGTAATCATATTTCGTTATTAAGAGAGCATAAAAAATTGTTTAAATTGAAAAGATATGAAGTCTCTACGATTTACCTTCATTTTTGGATGCAACTACTTGATAATCATTTGACTCTATAAACTTTTGTAGTTCTAATAATGTGTCCTTATTTAGTACCTTAGAAGTCTGTGATATTACCATCTTCTCTAACACACGTTTCGCTTCTGCACGTTTAATAATTATTTCGTCAATAGTTCCTTTAGTACATAATCTATATATAACTATTGGTTTTGTTTGGCCTATCCTATGACAACGAGCCGTAGCCTGTATATCCATTTGTGGATTCTAGAAAGATAAATCATTAATTTTAACTATTATAATAATACTTATAAATGATACATCGAAAAGTTAGTTACCCAGTCACTGTCATATATAATAACAGTATCTGCTGCAGCTAGATTTAATCCAACACCACCAGCTCTTGTACTTAAAAGGAACAGAAATATATTCGGGTCAGAATTGAAATCTGCAATGCACGTTTTCCTTTCTTCAATGTTAGTCTGACCATCTAATCGGACGTATTCATAAGGACGCATTGATAAATAATCTTCTATCTTATCCAATATTGTTGTCATAGTGGAAAATAACAAAACTTTGTGTCCTTGGCTTTTAAGTTTTGCAAGCATTAAATCTAGTACTAACAGTTTACCAGATGCTTTAATTAAATTTTCATCTATTAATGGCAAACCAGACGGATCCAACGGACAATGAACCAGAAATGGATGATTTACAATCTTTTTGTACATACTAACTGTAACAAAGAAATATATTTTATAATGAAAATTTTTGCAGTCAACGTCTTTGCATATATAGGTATAGTTGGGTACTATTAATGATAACTGACCTCTCTGTAGAAATGTAATGTTGAGAAGGAAATCTTGATTACGTTCTGTGACATCAGTATACTGTTTCCACATTTGTAGCTTATCATAATTTGAATCAGATTTCTTACGTGAATCGTCCTGTACACTTTCGTCTTCATGTTTGTTGATATTTCTTAAGACACATCGTCTCTTCCGTCTTTTGCCCTCATCTGTGTATATACTAGGTTCTTCACTAATTTTAGATAACATTCGTATATCACGATTTAATACTGCTTTGTATAAATTATGTTGGAGTTCCGTAAGAGGAGTGTAAACGATCAATTCTTTTTTTGGTGGAATATCTAGACAAACATCTGCCTTTTCACGTCTTAGCATAAATGGTTTTAATATTTCACGCAAAGATGCCAAAACATGTTTTTCTTGTTCACGTTTCAAAAATTTTTGAGTGCCTTCATCGTACTGAAGTTCCTTCGCATCAAACCACGATTCAAATACAGCTAGATCATCAAAAATTTCTGGCAATAAGAAATTTAATAGTGACCATAATTCTGCTAAATTATTTTGCAACGGTGTGCCTGTTAGAAGAAGTCTATTCATGGATTTGCAGCCTGCTAACACCCTATATCACAATAATAAACAAAATTATAATCAACAGCTTTCATAAATAATATAAAATTTAAAAGTGCAGCAAACATACTTGACAAGTTGACAGTTGTAGTTCTTTATTCTATGTCCTTCATCAATTATTATATATCTCCAACGTTGAGATCTAAGAAAGTGTTTATCTTTTACTGGTATCTCAAATGTGGTGAGCACAATTGGTTGTGCACTATAACGATTTGTAACCTTATGTTTCTGTGCAATCTTTCTTTGTAATATTAATCTTTCATCTATTGAACCATATAGCACAGTGACTGGTAAGTCTGGTGCAAATCTTTCGAATTCCATTGTCCAGTTTGGTATAGTTGATAAAGGAGCAACTATTAAGTATGGTCCGCTTTGTTGTTTTTCGTACAAATGACATAATAAAGCTATTACTTGGATTGTTTTTCCAAGACCCATTTCATCAGCTAGAATACCATTTATGCCATTTTCATAAAGGACTTTTAACCAATGAAGCCCATCTTTTTGATAATTCCTTAGATTACCATGAAAATACTTTGGCATTATAAAATCAGTATCATTTTCCACATTATTTTTATCATCATCAATTATCTCATTTTCAATATCATCTTGACTTAGTTGTTTTTGTATTTGTTTTTGTACCTATAGAAATTAATAATATAAAAAAATATGTTAAAATATATTAAATAAAGTTTTCTTACATCTTTGTTTATGTGATTTCGCCTCTCCTGGCCTTTCTTCTGTTTGTCCTCTAATGGTGTGTTTTCATCCCTGTTCTCAACTTTTTTTGTATCAGTTTTATTTCTTTTCTTCTGCTTTGTAGCACCATCAATTTTATTAACAATGTATTTGGAGAAAAATTTACTTTTATTTAGTAAGTGCATTAATCGTTTGTATTGTTGTTCTTGCATTTCTTGAATATATTGTTCTTCTGCTAATAGTGTATCTTCATCTTTTTCTCGTCTTCTTTTCTTAACATGTTCAATATCTGATTCCAAGGGCTCATTAATAAATTTGACATCGGTTCCTATAATACTTGTAATGCCTTTCCACATTTAAAAGAGAAAAAAGGATAGAATGAAAAATTTTATTAGCACTACTATAACATTCAATATTGAATACAATACGTTACTTCTATTGTAAGTTTTACAAAATGTGAACTAGACCCTTACCTGCATTATTTGAAGTACCAGGATTCACATTTTCTTTATCCGCTTCCATTTTTATATAACTGAAAGTAATATTATATAAAATAAGTTAATACACACGTGAAATTAACAATTTCAAACTGACTGCACCGCGTGACTTTTACGTATTTCGTATAGGCAAATCCCGCCAAATGTGAGAAGCAATATAACAGTATTGATATACATAGTAAGCTCACTTACAAAATCTGAACACATAACCATATTTACGAGTCATAACATCAGGGGGCGCTGATTTCATTTTTAGAGAATTCTTCGGCCAATAGTTATCCTTTACCCATTGCCCGCATTGTCGCTATTGGCCGTATATACAATCGTTTTAGAGCGATACTGATACCACTATCGACGTAGAGGCAGTAGAGGTGAACTACGAGCAAAGATAGAGGGATCCGTGCCTCTCTGTTGCCTCTCTTACAAGGCTGTGACAGAGAGAAAGATAAGTATGTCACTCGCAGGAGAAACAACGACAGAGATTACGAAACAGCTTGATTTTCCGATGAGCCTATTACCAATTCCTGAAACGAAGAAGCAATATTTTTTGTTTTGTATCAGTTTTGTATTATTGCGAGCTGGTGTACAGAGCCTCTTTTTGGAAAAAGTGTACAGAGAAAATATTCTTCTATGAAAACGTACACTATTATTGTTTAGAAAGTTTTAAGAGATAAATTGCAAAAAAGGGCTCTCTTTCGGATTTCATGTCCACTGATGTCCACTGATATCTGACATACCGACATCGTTAACAACCACCATAGACCATATATACTTATAGAATGGTCTAAGGTGCGCACTGGAGAATGCGCAATGGAATGGTGGGGATAGAAAACGTGACGCTACGATTGTTCAAACGTAAATACACGTTCGTATGTATAAATCTCTAACACGGAATGTATGCAAACATATATGTACACAGAGACCTATATATACATTATACTCGTATATATGTAGCTGCTTGAATATGTACGTCTAATTGTTAGACGTTTAACTAATAGTTACTGGGTGGATAGGTGCACACGTACATGGAACTAAATACACCAAAAGAGTATGTGATTCTATTAGATACAACAAAACACGCTAATATGCACTTCAAAATAATCGCGATATAATTGTTCGCACAATGATTATCGCTTATATATAGTAAATGAACAGCACATAAATAATGGTAGCTATGCAAAGAACGATTAAATGAACGTATTCGCGTTAAATTATAACACAGGTAAAAGTACATATATATATATATATATATGTATATATATATATATCTTATACCATTTTACGGTATCGTCAGATACCCTTTACCCCACCCGTCTCTTTCAATCCCAATGCTGCACACCTTGATTTCGTGCATTACGCACCTTTTCACCTCACGGATATGAGATAGGTCATATCACAACAGGTAACAAAATCTCAGTTACGTATTTATACGCGGATAAAGCTGTCGATATGGCATTCCTATTATCTCGTACGATTTTTTATCACTGTTTCTCCGATAATAGGAATCAAACGTAAATATTGGTCACGAGTGTAATCACTGCACATATTTCGTGCTTTCTATGTATATCAACGATCTTTACAGATTAAACAATGTAGTGGAAATTAATAATATATCACTTGTCGAACGAAAGGCGAGACGATTTATTTGTCCACCTCTCTTTTTATTAGCTTCGAAATCCATTGTTTTGTTTTGGTGTGCATTCTATTTGCACCATAATTGCACGCTCATGGACACTCCCACATCCTTTTTTTCAAATTATTGTTTGACAATATATAGATCCATATGAATGCACGCTATACAGAATAAAAAAACATTTATGAAAATGTAGCAACCATCGATGGACAAGTAATTTAAAATTCTTAATTTGTTTTTTTTTTTGGAAATTTTACACCTTGTATGTCTAATTTAATTTTATGGTTTGTATTATTTCTCTTTAGTAAAAATGAGTTCTCAAGACACAATCGATAATGTGCAAGCAAGTTCACCCAGTATATCCTCGAGAACAAAAAATTGGGTCCAGTTCGAGGATGAAACACCGATTAAAGATAATGGGGATGCGGAAGAAAAAATTAAAACCAATGCACCAGCTGTAATAAAGCCTGAATCGATTACAGTGAACGTTGAAAAGATTGGAAAAGCCATCGAGAAAACAGATAATCCGCAAGCTAAGAGTAACGAATATCGAGGTGCTGTGATATCAACAGAATCCGTCCAGATTAACTTAGATAGGTCAGGTTTAAGTCGTTCCATTACATCCGAAAGTCCAGAACTTAACGTACCGTCCGACGTAAGAGTCTCTGATCCAAAAAGTGCTTCTTTGAAGACTATTTATCTCAGAGATGTGTCCAATGGCAGAAGCAACGCGAGCAACGTTATAAGCACACCAATTGGAAATATTAGACAAGGTTTCGCTAATGGTGATACTATTGTTACTCTTTTACCAGTTAATACGAGATGGCCATGGATCACTCCAGCTAAATTTAGACCAGAATTAGTACCAGAGGAATTAATGGCACAGGGCTTGACGGTAAATTTTATAATTAACCGATTTTTTGTCAATATTATGTTATTGTATTATGGTAACGTTAGTATATTTTGTTTTCAAGTCTACAAAATAGTTGTTTTGTTCGAGAAAACCCATTGAATTTTTAAGCATTATTTATATATCTTTTACAGCTTACTGTAGAAGATTACGTACACATAATGGAATTGCTTGTAAACGATGTACGTTTTAATATGTACAATGTATGCTATAAGAGAATTCTTGTTCTTTGGATCTTTACTGCATTTATTGTACTGCTTGGCTTGTTATTTTCTGGAGTGACTGGTCTTACTCTATTCGGCCTCGGCGTCATGTGGTTAGTCCTCAATGCTGCAGCAATATTCTTTTGCATGTTCGTCAAGATAAAGTTAAACCATAATCTTGAGAAATGTATGGCTCAAGTGAACAAGCATTTACTTCGACATAAAATATTGCTTGGATTGGATGATAGAGGGAAGATTTCGTGTCATAAAGTCAATCTCTGCTTCATATACTTTGATACCGCAGATTGTATCGTAAGTGTTATTAGACAATTAGCGATGTGTGTGCGTAGATTTAAATTTTCTAGAGCTGATCATGTTTTGTAATTAGACTTGTTATGTTTACCTTAAATTCTCAGCTTGTGAAAGTATTATTTCTCTAGTTGGGACTATAACATGTTTACAACACGTTATATTTTGTTACAACAGAAAAAATTGCAAGAAGTTATAGAACGAGAGGAACGCGAAGGAAGAGTGATCGGCGAAGATGGAAATTCAGAAATGCGTCGTAAAAGAGAATTGCAGCAACGAATGGATATCGATGATAGCGACATTGTGATACAAGGCAGCACGACTACCAGAATCTCTCGTAAGCAGGTAAGCATCTTTTATACCAGGTAACTACTAATTCTAGTGAAGTGTATGAATTTGATTTCCATTAATGCAACAGTGTAACTTGATAACGTTAGAATTGATTTAATACAAATATACGATGTCTCCTACATTTATATTTTTTATAAAATTAAACATCTCTTGTTTTACTTATAAATTTTTATAATAGCATTTTATTTTGTTCCCTGAAAACATAAAATAAAATCTATCAGGATAAGAGTGAACAAGTATTCTGCCGTTATGTGCAACGTTGGGCAAAGGACTATTTACGTCGACGATTGGATTGGACGGTCGATGAAGAAGGTGGAAATCCTTCTTCACCTCGCCACTTAGCGTCAGCTTTATGCCCGTGTCAATATATAGAAGAATGGCTTCGTAATAAGCCGCATGTTCGAGGCAGAGATTTCTGTCCAAGTTGGAGTAATTTTCTTAAAGATAGAGGCATTTAAAATTGTTTTATATGCTTATCAAACTTGAAAGCAGTATTGTGATGCAGCTATTTTGATACAAAGCTTACGTTTTAGCTTGTTGAAGATATTTTCATATCGCTTTTTAGAGAAACTAGATTGAACGAAAGAGATATGAAGCATTGAAAAGATTTTTAAAGTACTTAAACTTTCTTTATAATGTAATGATCATTTACGATTATAGACAACATGCGTAGTACCATTACAAATAGATGAATAATCAAAATTTGTTTTAATAGAAATAAGTCCTTGCAAGCTATCGAAGCTCATTTTATTATTAATCTTTTTTAAAACTGTAAACGATTTTAATAGCCATACTGTTTATTGGTGGTTTGGATTATCGGTATCAAATGTACCGGACATTATATAGTTTTTAATGAAGTTTAATATTGCTTATATTACTTTGTTGACTAATATAGTACTAAACATTTAATATACAATTTGAAATTTGTATAGAAATTGTACAAATTACACATATATGTGTATATTTTGCAAGAATATTTTTAATATTTAATGTTATTACATATAGTATTTACATGCTGTACATATGTACTTGAATATTTGAAAGTTACGAACTGCAATCTTAACTATTTTTGTAAAATGGTGAATGACACATAGGTATTTAAGAAATTTTACTATAGAAAGTACTTAAGCGAACGAAAGTACTTAACATTTTAAAAACTTATTTGCTGTTTTTACACAGCAATTGTGTAAAACTAATTGTCCATGTTGTATGGTCCGATGTTATAAACTTATCATCTTTTTTAAGAGTGTCCAAATGTTAATAAGAGTCACCGTATGTAATATATGGATTTTATAGTTTTCTCGTCACTTTGGCTCTAGGTACTGAATGATGATGGTATGTGTTGACAGGAACGGGCGGAGTTGCTGTTGCTGAGGTATGCATCTCGATGGGCACATCACTTTGTGCGCCGGAGACTTGATCTGGTTATAGACTCGCAGGAACGTAACAGAGACATCACGGGTCTTTCTGTTTCACCACGTCATTGTGTCTCCGCCCGTTGCCCTTGTCAATTCATTGAGGACCATCTCAAATACAAGCCTAGAGGCAAGTTGAAATTTCGTACGTTTTTTGTATTACCAAACTTTGGTGGTAAATAACTAAGGCCGATCACTTAATAAGTATAATGTGATAACAATTTTTCATATCAATTGATTATGTTCCTAATATCAATCATTTCTTACTGTGGGCCTCTTAATGACTCGCTCTACGCCATCGCTTGGAGAAATCATGCGATGCAGATTTCCTGAACATTATTTTGAGATTTAATTATATTCTTCTTTCGATCGGTTACATGTATTCTCGATCGACAGATGCCTACTATATGTTATGCACAACATAAAATTTGTTGAGCTCAATCTCTGTATTCTGCTTTCGCTCATATGTAAGCAATATTCTCCATTTTACAAGTATAGCAGCACATTATGTTAACACTAAACAATAAGAGAAAGCTAGATTATACGTGTTTATTACTATAGGTAATGTAGGTGATTCCTGGTAATCATTCCGTTATGATTATTACTATTTGTAAACTGAATTATATTACAACTTTCGTCGGTTATTGAATATTTGCTTTTGTAATAATAAAAAGATACAAAAACAATGGATATTACATATACACATAACATATATGTAATGTAATAATATATAACGTTCCAATGTTGGCAATTTCAATTCTTTCGAGAAGAGAGTAATTTCTGCATTCATATTCGAAATAACTTATAAACAAAAAAGTATTGGTATTTAAAATTCCTATATCTTTTGTAATCTCTGCGAAATATTGAATGGTAAAAATGTTATGAATGCCATACGATATTATATTTACATATCTCTTAATCCGTCCTAATTCAATATATTGATATATTATGTAAGAATATAATAATATATTGTGTACTTTTATATTCTGTTTGAGAACACTTAATGCTGCAAGTGAACAGGGTTGAACAGCTGTTCTACTTTTATATAAAAAAAGAAATGTAAAGCACTTTTATATTACCTGTTAAATATGTTATAAATAAAGATAAGTGCATAATACATACGTTTTTTGGTGGGGGGATAATCATATTCTTTTATAAAGGAAAGACTTTTCATTAAAGCAATAACTGCTGTGTAAAAAACCATATTATCACGTTTTATTTTCTTGATATACCTTATGCGCGTGTGTATTATATATGTATATGTATATTTTTCTAAAACATATAGGTATTTGTCACTAACCATTGACTAATTCAGAGATGTTACTTGCATGCAGCTGGACAAAAAAGGACACAATTTGATATTATGTCTGAACCACATTTTGTCAGCACATGAAAAAACTCATTCAGTAAATAGTATTGTGTAAGTATTGTGCGATTTGTCTTCATATCTATATATGTAAACAAATGTGTTTCATGTATAGTAGGTACAATGCTTTTTCACATTACACGTTCACATTTGGTGGAATTCAGTGCGCGTAGTTGGCAAAGTTCTATTTGCAAACTGTATAATCATTATAATCGTCTAAAGCCTTTCCAGTACTTAACTAGTGTTACTAATTCGAAATATTTGCATGATTTTTTTCAGGATATCCACCAGGCTTTACATGGTGTGCTTATCTTAACGATCCACTAGTTAGGTATGATGTTAGGTCTGACATGGCAGGCATCCCTGGTTATTAATTTTAATTTTCTAAGTAAAATACAACAGTATTCGTTAAGGCATTTTGAAAGAAATACGCATATCAATAACTATTGCCATAGTTATTAAAGCTTAAGCATAATGACGTTCATATCATAAGTGTGAAAGTACTTCTGGTATTCCAATATTCTAGCAGTATGTGATTATAATAATCACACGTGCTATAATAGAAACAATCAAATCATTCACAAAATATACATATTTTTCTATATCCTAATGTTTTTAACATTCCAAATGTGCAATATTAAAACGTTTTGTGTAATAACCCTTTTCAAATAAGGTAGAAAAGAAGTATAACAAAAATTATACAAAGTATCATTTAACGCTTTGCCTACCAGCAACGACTTGGTCAATGACTTGGGTCTTTTAAAATCAAAAATTAAGAATTCAGCCATTAACAAAATTGACTAATAAGCTTTTAACAGGTAAAGCGTTAAAATAAGATATTTAAGTGGACAGAGTTCGTGAAGACACTGTATATTTAAATGAATTCGAATATGCAAAAAGGGACTTTTGATAATTACATTTCAAGATACAATTATAGTGCCTTGTAATCGATATTCTTTAAGATTTATATATAAAACGTTTTTTATATATATTACAATCTTACAAGTTTATACACGTTCAGGTCATAATTCAAATGTTGCACAATACTATAGTCTGTCATAATCAGTCATAATTTTTATATATAGATAACTTATATAATTATTGTGCTTGTTGGTATGTTTAAGGAACATATATGTACACAATGGAAACAATAACTACAATGCAACATTTATTTTCCCCATAATGTTGATTGTGTGTGTGTATATTTACTATATATGTTGTAAGTGAATGTATATTATTATAATAGTATGGACATTTTATGTTAGAAACGATGTCGCTCGTCTATGCATATTAAAAGCCCAAAATGTGCCTGTATGTAGGTGAAAATATTTTGTACAAAATGTTTATTCGTATGTATATTATATATTAGATGCATTACATTGAATCTTTTCTTTATAGAAACGATGTTCAAAATAATCAAACTGTAACTGGTAAATACAAACAGATTTTATGTTATTAACGCAGCTTGTGCTTGTTTCTTGATATCATCTGCCAGCCTTTTTATCTCCTCATTATCGGTTCTCAATTGTTCTTCCTTCTTTTCAAGAGAAGTTTCCAAATGTTGTAATTGTTCTTTGATGTTTAAATACATTTTCACTTTCTGATACGATTCGGAAGAGCTCGAGCTTGAATTCTCACCGGTGACTTCATCTGAAAACAAATTTATAAACAATACGAAAATATATAGCGAACATGACAGCTTCACGATAAGGTTATGATTTCAAATATACATGAATTAATGTTTCAATCAAGTCATCATAATAGTATGTGAAATCTGCTGAACACCTTTATTTATTATTTTAAAAGCTATGTCATCCGCAGCGGCATGATCAAGGTCTTCCAACATATGCTCAGGATTAGGAATACTGGGTCTCGGTGGTAAATTACTTTTTTTATTGCTAAACATATTCTGTTTGGTTATATATATATATATTTTACTTTAAATGGTTATATTTGCGAATATGAATTAATTAATATTTGTACAACAATTCGCAAGGTAATGTAAACATAGTGTACGAACACTGTCACGCAATTGCATCGTAAACAGAACGTCACAAATCAATGAAATGATAAAATAGTGTACCCCAAAAAAATTGTCTCTTTATAAAAATATTTTTGGTCTACAATCGTCTATTGTCTACAATGTATATATTTTTCAAATATATTGCATGTTTATAAAAAAAGAAAGAAATCTTTTCCCCGCTTCAATATATAGGGTGAACCACGAATCGTGACCAGTAGAAATTACTCTGTTATATATAACATATGTAATCTGTTTCGATCGGACTCCTCTATTCGTGGTTCACTCTGTATACAATGCGTACTAAATTTTAGCACGAAACGTGAATCGAGATATTTCATTGATGTACATAAATTTCGAAATTGATTAGCATTGGTTATTTGGAGAAGAATGAAAATTACAGAAGTACCAATGAAAAATGGTGATCAATAATCCCAACTCGGTTACATTTCTCCGCATGCTGTGTGCCACAGGATAAATCTGTGTTTGCGCGGATGCTTTATGGTTCGGCGCTGTTTTCAAATTTCACGGAACATCGTGCAGGCAACTGCTAATTTTCCGGCAAACGTGTCTATAAAGTTTTACTTTATAGAGTTTGTAATTAGTTAGGCCATTTTATCGTCGAACGAGAAGTGGAATGGAAAGGTTTTGAGAGAAAAAGCATTTTTGTTGTTATCGTAGCATATATATTAAATTTATTTTCATTTTTTTGAGCATCTCAAGTGTATACACAAAAGCGACCGTTATGCCGCCAAAACGAGTTAGAGCTCCAAAGGTTAGTCATTTATATATAATTTATTTCCTTGAATTCGTTCGTTACTTTTTATACTTAAACAACGTAAATTTACGATATTTAGTTTTACAGATACAAGTTGTTAACATTTTAATTGCAGTGTGGAATGTTACACTTTGTATTTTGTATTTACACGAGTATTCTTTTAAATATTCAACGATGGGAATGAAGAATAGTTGTTATTTACATTTAGACAGACCCTGCCGAAGCTAAAGTTAAGGAAAAGAAAGGCAAAGCATTAAAGCCGCAAGATGCGACTCCGAAGCGGTCTAAACGTAATGCCGCAGATATTGAGGAGCCTGTTGCAAAGCGTGCTAAAACAGAGCCAAAGCAGATGATGAATAAAACTGAATCGAACTTAGACGAGATTGACTTTGATTGCAAAAAATTAAACGCGGAAGGAAATAAATATAATTTCAAAATTTCTAGTTGGAACGTTTCTGGAATTAGAGCAGTTCTGAAGGTAAAAAGTCTTACTACAATCGTTCTTCGAGTTCTAATAAAACTTTGACAGTATGCTAATATATCATGATTTATTTAGAAAAATGGAATGAAATACATTGAAAAAGAAGATGCAGACATAGTCGCGTTGCAAGAAACTAAATGCGACAAGGATAAGATACCAGATGAAGTAAAATTAACTGGATATCATCGTTATTTCCTTGACAGTAATAATTTCTTCTATTTATTATACATCAATTTCAAATTTACAAATCATTTTTAATTAATCATGTCGTGCAAATAGGTAAGAAACCTGGGTATTGTGGGTTGGCGTTATATTCTAAAAAGAAGCCAATCGAAGTGAAGTATGGTCTGGATGACAAGGAATTCGATAACGAAGGCAGATTGATCACTGCGGAATATCCAGACTTCTTTTTTATTAATGTTTGTAAGTTATACGTATATTATGGATCAACCCGATTGTTCTTTCCCATAGACGTTTATAATATTCAATGTTTAATCGATGTTTTAGATGTTCCTAATGCTGGTCAGAAGTTAGTAACATTACCAAAAAGATTAAAATGGAATGAAGTTTTTAAGAACTACATTGAGAAACTGGATGAAAAGAAACCAGTGATTATCTGCGGTGATATGAATGTTGCCCATCTGGAAATAGGTAATATATATTTGATCGTAAACGTGTGTCTTTATTAGACACTAATAATTATAAACAAATAACACATTCGATTGTGCACAGATCTGACAAATCCTAAAACAAATACAAAAAATGCTGGATTCACTAAGGAAGAACGAGATGGTATGACCGAATTTCTAGATTCAGGATTCGTGGATACGTATAGAGCCCTGTATCCAGATAAAACAGGCGCTTACACGTTCTGGTCATACTTCGCAAACGCGCGTAGCAAGAATATTGGATGGTGAGTGAAAGCAAATCATTAATTTTTCAATTTGTATACATAATTATGTACATTTTGTTTTGTATTGTTCCTCTTTAGGCGACTGGATTACTTTTTACTGTCGCAACGAATTAAAGACAAAGTTTGCGACAACGTTATAAGAGACAAGGTATATGGTAGCGACCATTGCCCTATTGTTCTTTATGTGAATATATAAAAAGGAATGACATTTTTTATACATACAATTGTGTGTCATACATTTAACGCATGTCATGTGTAATATATATTTTATCTTCTAAAAATAAACTTACAATTAGAAGAGATCATTTTTACCATTTTTTTTTATTTCATCAATTGATAGAATGTAAAAGAATGTTCTTTTTTTCTTGTGTATGCCGAGGAAAGAAACGAATACGAATATGACAGTTCGACCGTTATCCAGTCTGTTTCAAATTTTAAATTTAACCTCAATCGAGAAATGGCTGATTGCTGCATCATATATGGGTTTGCTGTTACCTCTACCGCTTTGGTCCATTTTGTTTAACCATGTTTATCGATACATATGCTTAAAGCAAAAGAGCAAATCTTTTCAAAACAATTATATTCGATTTTATCGAAGAGTAGTTCTAATAAATAGATTCAATTTAAAGATATATTTGAATTGGGATGTGTAATATTTGTGAAGATCAAACTGTGACGATTGTGCACAGAAAGAAGGCGGCAAATTCAACTGTAATTAATTATGTCAACGGTGATGAACAGAGCTACAAACTTACCAAAATACGAAAGTCTGTTTTACTTTACCTGTTGGACCGGTGCCGTCCTTTATTCTGTTTATAAAGTATCCTTATTCAGTACTTGTAAGAATCGGAAGGTATTAATCATCCGCACATTACCTACCAATGGAGATTTTAATAGTTTTTCAAAATCCATGATTCGTAATTGAGTATTTTTTAATGAACTCATTCTCGTATAGAAACTAAATTCAATGTTATTTCTCCCCTTAATGATTTTAATAGAGGAGACATATATTGTAATCGTGAATTTTTTAAATTTTCAACAATTTTGAACTTCATCTTCTCAATTTTCCTATAAATGCATAAATATCCGTAGTGTAGTAATGGTCGTTGAAAATTCTATTAATAGGCTCCTGGTAGGTAAAGTGTTAACATAAGAATTCCATTGTCTAATGTTTTGTCTGTAACTTTTAGACTTCAACGATTATCATGATGTCTACGACGATTTTTCTCAAGGATGGATATGGCTAGGAAGGAAACAAGATGTTTCCGATCAAGAATGGAAGACATGGATACCGTTGATAGCCAAATTAATGCCATGGTTATTTCTTCATCACTCCGTTAGTCATATCATAAAAGCTATACCAAACACCATGGTTCGACATATTCATATTTTTCCATACACGAATCTGTTTATTTCTTATTTACTAATTAACAATGTATTCTTACAGCTATTATGCTACTGGTATATTTTTACATCTGTTTCGTTCTTGTATTTTTCTATCGGTATACCAGGTGCATTATGCACGTTAATTCAGCCAAGCATATTGTATATTTTAACATATAAACGCAAAAGCCATATTATATGGTTCATAAACACATTATTCTTGTTCTTAATACATTTTCTCAAAATTCCTGACGGCGCTTTTCAAAATATATTACAACTGAGCGACGAACAACATTATCTCCTAACTCTTACAATGTGTTGGATTCAATTAAGAAGCATTAGTTGCAGCATAGATAAACAAATATCCGTGGTGAATTATTATGACGACACATCACACTTTTTTAGGAATTTTTTGTGGGCATTAGCATACTCATTATATTTGCCCACGTTACACTTAGGTCCATTGATTTTATACCATGAATTCATAAATTCTGTATGTATAAAAGTGTCTTTCTATTAAACACGCTTATCAATTAAATTTATTGGTATAAATAATGTGTGAATTTGTTGCAGATAAAAAAACCATTCCAAGCTTGGAAATTAGCCGAACTCGGATGTTTTGTTTTAAATTTAGCGAGATATGCGTTCTGGATACTATTTGCTGATTTTTGTTTACATTTTCTCTATTTTAATGCAATGCATTATCACCCTAAGGTAAACCAACTATTTTTACAGAAATATAGGAAGATGATTGAAGTAATTCTTTTCTATTTTTTTTATACCAGGCTGTTGAATCTTTAAATCCATGGGCTTTGTATGGATTAGGATATTGTATGGGTCAATTTTTTCTAATTAAATATGTTGTAGTATATGGTCTGAATCGTTCTTTGTGTGGAATTGATCGGATTAAAGCTCCTTCCCAGCCAAAATGTGTGGCAAGAGTCCATTTGTATTCTGACATGTGGAAATATTTTGATGAGGGTTTATACAAGTTTCTTGTAAGGTACATTACATGAAAAATATACTTTTGCTTCAAATGATTAAAAACAAAATAATAATAAATAGTAAACAGAAAATTTATTATGCTTTTCAGATATATTTATACACCATTGTTAACATCGAATTTTAATAAGCTACTTGCTTCATTTCTGTGCTTTACATTCGTTTTCGTCTGGCACGGAATGCAAACAAATATTTGTATTTGGGCATTCCTTAATTTTATAGGATTGAACGTTGAAAACTTAACGAAGTTAATTGAGAAGAGTAAATATTGCACTAACATACGGGAAAGATATATGTCGCCAACAAATGCTAGAAGAGTTCATTGTGTTTTAACAAGTCCTTTGCTGGCAATGTCAGTAATATCGAATTTTTATTTTTTCGCCGGCGAAGAAGTTGGACACATCTATGTTTATAGGATATTAAACGGTATCATTTTCATTTAATATTATTTGAAATGAATTAGTTGAAGTATCAATTAAAATATTATTGTTATTACTTATTACAGATATGTGGTACTCTACCATTATTTTACTCTATTTCCTTTACTGCTGCTGCCAAGTTTCCATAGATATAAAAATCTGGGAATCGAGAGAATTCTGACAGAAATCAGAAATCATTACTCGCGCGAATGAAAAACTCTGTTCTGAAAAACTTTAACAGGTGGGTGATTATCTTGATTACGATTATAAGATCAAGTAATGTTGAACTATTTTATTGTTTTAAGTACAAAATGGGTATAAAAATACAATATGTAACTAAAATTATTGTTCACATTAACATCGTTACAATTAAGTTATGTTTATTACAAATTATAATAAAAAAAAGATTTAGTACAAAGTATATGTGTGATTATTTTTTTTATATATTAGTTATAGCTATTACAATATTATGTAGCAATTTGCTTTACAATGTACCTAAGGCACGTCATAGTTTACAACGAACAAATGCATATATGAAATTGTAGGTTTTTAATTATTACAGTCCTTTTGTTTTTTACTGCAGAATACAAAAAATTGACTTGTTTAGATGTTATTACACATATGTACTAGAATATAAAAAATGTATACATTTTGTTCATTCGAGTATTACAAATTTTCGTTTCAGTTTTAGCTATTATATAGTTCTAATGTAACATTCGTATTGCCGTGGTTTTACTTCTAACTGTATCTTCTTAAATTATTTGTTATTTATTTGTATATTAGGTTCATAACAAAATGTTTGTGCTACATAAAGATGTGTTAGTCGAGAACGCGAATGCGTGATGACAACGTTGAATACAGTGTTCTATAGCAATTTATTTTTGCAGAGATTTTTAATGTGACATAATAATTTCTTAATGTTTGCATCGTATTTTCAAAACAATATATATTAAATTAAAAACATTATTATGCTATATCAATTTGTATACAAAGAGTTTATTATAAATAACTTTTTTAGAGCATCTTAAATTTTGGAGTACTCTCTTTAGGAATGTTGATCTCAATTCAAATTTATATGTATACTACTGTCTAATAAACAACTCAAATGTATGTAGACATACTTTCGATGATTATTTACAGTGGAGACTTGAACAAAAAATATAGTTAATTTTAATTTTATTAGAAAGTATACTTCTACATTAGATCATGAGTGTATAATATATCTTCTTATATTCTTCATAATATTTAAACTAAAGTTATTATACCTTCTAAAATTTCATTTAGATTATATTGAAAGTATTAATTCGTTTAAAAATTGTTCGTGCAAAATGTACTAAAAATATAATTACCGGGTTTAATATCTCACACTTTTTCTTTACAATCTTTAGAATTTGTTTCTTTTTAGCCACAATATAAACGATTCGTTACATATAAACTTCTTTTATCCTTTAATTTCCAATTTTTTAAAAATTTAAGCAGTGAAAAATAGAAACTTTTCGAATTAGAAAAAGAGGCACTATATTTAATGTTATATGAAATGTGTTCAGACTTTGTATTTAAATCATTTTTACAGACTATCGCTACTAGATCGTAACAAAATATTAACATATTTAATTAAACTTTTTAAAATATATGTGTTATAAAAGTTCATTAATTATTACTTATAAATTATATTTGTTGCATTTATACTTTCAGAAAAAGAAACTATTAATTTTTATGGAAGACATTTTGTAATTATCCTGAAAGGAATAATATATCGATTAACTATGTTTAACAATTGTACTTCAATTTTAAAGGAATATAGTTGTAGTATGCTTTCGATATTTCTAAACATAAGGACACAGTAGACTGAACTTGGTTGTTTATACCATCACGAAATGAAAATACACGTTTCAATAAAATGATTAAATAAATGGTAAATAATATTGAATGTTATAAATTCCAGAGAAGCAGAAATATACCTATAAATCTATAAAATAACATGTATTAATAGTAAAGTTTTTTTCTTGATGTTAAACGAATTGTAAATTTGCACCGTGTTTATTAACATTTGGCACATCATTGAATGTTACTGCTATTAAGTAAACTTATAGTTAGTAACACATATATATATACAATTTTTAATTGAAAATTTAATAAAAGTGTTTTTCTATTTCAACAATTGGAATGACTAACATATATGGAGGCTCAGTAACGTATTATATTTTGAGTAAAAGGAAAGATACACATTGGACATTGCAAAAATAGTCTTACTTTATATAAGATGGAAATTAGAACATTTTTATTTGTTTCTTTTGCAATCTCATTATATATAAAAGCTATGCTAATACTGTGTATTTTGCAAGATCGAAATCATGAAAAAATATTTTGTTGGATTCGATTTTATCGTATTTTTTATCTATACGGTCGATATCATTTTTGAGACAGTATAAAATATTAAATATATATTTTTTCCTATTAATATTTACACATCGAAACCTCAAAGTGTTGTTCTCATATTTTACACACTATAACTATACTTTCATAAAAATGTAATTTTAGCTTCAAAAGTTTATTGCTCTTAATCTGATGTTCTTCAAATTTTTTCGAAAAAAAAATGAAGAAGTTTTTGTTACTTGAATTTTACTTACTTCTTTTTAATATTTACGCTGAAATTCTCGACAGTTCTTAGTTTATTCAATCTTAAGGATACTGTTCTGTAAAGTATCGTTAGTCAATAATAAAATGGTATTTTCATTTCCGTTTTGATTTATATTGACTTTTTGGACATGTTTACTCGTTAGTTTTCGATTTTGATTCGGTTGCAATTTAGATTTTGTTTGTCCATTGTGACAAACTTGAAATTGTGGAACGATGTTGACACATTTATTTTGTACTATTATACTCGTCAATGGTTCATTATTAATATATATACGCTGTTTCGTCTGATGCATTAATTTCTGACTTTTTCTAAAAACGTTGGTTAATGGTGTAATCACACGACTTTTCATTAAATCTCGTACTATAGTTTGTTGGTTGCCTATTGTTTTATCTTGGTTCAGTATAGATTCTTCATTCTGTTCTAATAAAATATTTTTACTAGCTTCATGAACATTTTGATTATCTGGCTGCAAAATGTTGGTGTTCATTAAATCTTTCTCCAAAATAATTTCATGTTTCTCTTCATAAGATTTATCATCATGAATGTTGACATTATTATCTTCTTCGTCTTCTTCGGTGAGAATTATATGCCTATTGCAATGTTCATCTATAGTTTCACTCAATAGCCCGTTGCAAAATTGTTCCTCGTTATGCTCTACTATTTGAATATGATTTTTAAATTGTTTTTCCGGAAACTCAAAATTTTCTTGAAATTCTGTATTATTTTCATTTTCGTCGTTAATCGAACTATTATATTCTATATTAATATATGACGGTGGCTCGTTAATGTTGTGATAAATTAACTCAGATTTCTCGTCTTTAATTACTTCTAATTTATTGTAAGAAACATTTTGTAATTCTGGCAAGTTCTCTTCTACTTTATCCGTGTATTCCATCGGTAACCTCTCCTCGGCTCTAATAGAAACTCTATTATCTATAGGTATTTCAGTCTCTATAGAATCAGTCTTATTTAATTGAGATTCCGAGCAAACCTCGTAAGTGTCAAAACAGTTTTTGATAAGCTTTATTGCATCTTTCGACTCCCAATTTTTGTTATTATCGTTAGCATCGTTATTTATAATATATCTGTCAGTCGTAACATTTTGAAATTGATTGTTATCGCTTTGATAATTCATTAATGTTTTTGCTGCGGTTATAGCCTCATCTACCACACGTTCCTTAGTTACATCGTTCTTCTTCTTCCTATTAGTCCGTACTTTTTGAAAGTCTTCTTCGGAGAGACATAATAATTCTCCAGTAGTTGTTAAAACTTTACCGTGTCTCGTTTTCAAATGGCGTTTGTAAGTGTTTCTGGTCTTAAACCTATTTGACGAAAGAATAATTTTGGTAATATAATCACATTGGTGATGTTTACACTACGGATTTTATGCGTTTATGGCAAAAATGGGTAAGCACGATTTAAAGCAGTGCCCATATTAAGTTTCAGACTCATCAGATAATTCAAAGAAGTAAGAAATTATTATTTCCCTCCTGTGTCTCGCAGTCAATGCAAACATTTTTTATTTTGCATTAAGATCCGCAGTCTAGTGATTTTATAATGTTTAGTGAATTCTAGAGGTGTGGGACGGGTTCTTAAAAATTTCAGGATTCCCGAGCATATCTTGAATATTTCTGGGAATCCCGATGTATTCGAGAGTCCTGAAATTTCTCGTACACCTCTAGTGAATTTACAGAAAGTAGAACTTTAAAACAAGTCTAATAAATTGATTGACATAGCTTACATTTAGAAATGTCGCTGATTAACTTACCTTTGTCCACAATCGTCACATCCAAATGGCGCTTCTCCAGTATGTCGGCGCCGATGTTCCCTAAAGTGCGATGGATGTCTGAACTTCTTCCCGCAATCGTGACATGTAAATCGTGTTTGATTTTGATGAATTAGCATGTGATACTTTAAACTGTGTCTTCTTGTAAAAACTGCACTGCATATATGACATTCGTATGGTTTTATTCCAGCGTGACTCCGGTAATGAGATACTAAAGTTGTTGGTGCTGTAAAACTTCTTGGTGGTACACAAATTCGACATTCAAGATCATTTCCGATTGGCTTTCCCTTCTTAATATGATCCATAAACGCTAGTGCCTTTTCCCTGTCTTCTTTGCTGGTACCTATAAATTTTGCTTTCCCTTTAGGTTTAGTTGTTGTGATTTCTGCATTTTTGTTGCAGTTATCAGCTGACCATGATATGTCTGAAAATAAAAAAAAGGCGTTGTGTGATGTATGAAGGTTTTGAGAACTATTGTGGAAAATTGTAAATTACCAGGTAAATAGATGGTGTCTGGTTCATGACTGATTTTTTCCGATAGCTTTTGATTAATGTGCGAATACTCCTTCATGTGAACGGTATCTGCGCCGACAACCATAAGTACAATCTACGAAGAACAGTTGATTTTAGTATTTACGAATTATATACTTACAATTAGATACAATTTATGCTTACATTTTCATCCATTTCTGCGTTTTCTAGGACGTTACCAAGAGATGCTTCCTTACCGCTAGGATTTTCATCCTTCAAACGCTCAAAGTAACTGTGATCTCCGAAAACTTTGAAGTCTGTTTTATCTACGTCGTTTTGTTCGGCGTTTTGTAGTTTCTTAGATTTATCCAGTTTCTCGAAACTTTTATTCTTATCTAATTCTTTAAAGCTGGAATCGTTTAATAGAATGTTTCGAAGATAATTCGTTGATTTTTCTAAGATAATGTTCTTATTCTCCTTGTTCAACGTCTCCTGTGGTTTTCTCGACGATTGTAGTCTATTTTTTTTACTTTGAGAATTTGTCTTATTATTTTTATGATTTACAGACTTTGCGGTAAAAGTTTTATCTACAAATATACAAGAATAAATATATACAACTTTTATACATTTTTCTGATGCTTACTCACAGGTTTCTTTATTCGTTTTTAAATATTCCAAGTGTTCCGCCAAATGCGCTTTAATAGACATCCTCGCTCTTCCTTCGCTCGCAAAACTGGTATACTTCTGGCCACATCCCACGACCAAGGCACAAGTATAAGAATATTGTCTTTTCAATTCGTCGCTTGTAAAATTCGAGAACTGTTTAACTAATTGTGATGCAGGCATAGACAACAGCTGAGGTACACTAAAAGGTACTTCTTGTGATTTTCTTCTTGTATAATCTGTTTTCGATTTGCATTGTGTTGTTAATAATGATTTATTATGTGTTTTTTCCGAGTGCAACGTTTGAGATGCAACTTCTGCCAGCATATCTAGTAAAGCAGCAGGACTGTCGCTTCCCATCATACCTGAAACAATCGTACAGTTGTTAAACGATTAATTATAAGAATATATTTGTATACAGTAGAAACTCGATTATCCAGGCCTCTGATGTTTGAATTCTTTATCGTCTGAATACTTTGCACAAAGAATTAGTTTGCTGATTGTTGTATCCAAACAATCATGTTCCACTAATTAGCACTGATAATTGAAGTTCTACTGTACTTATACTTTTATAAAAAAGAATTACACATATATTGGGTTAGCAAGAAAGTAATTTCGATATTTCAAGGAGAAATAAAAAACCCAATTTTGGGAAAATTTTGAAGTTTTATGAGCACGGAATTATGGAGCTGCGAGAAAGATGGAAAAAAATCATCGAACAAAATGGAAAATACTTTACTGATTAAAGTCGATTGCTTGAATAGAAAAATTGGGTTTTTTATTTACTTTCTTGCCAACCCTATATATATATATATATATATATATATAAACACACATATATAAAAATATATACAGTATACACATATATATAAAATAAGCATTTCTTTAAGGCATTACTACAGAAAAATTTAGACATTAAAATACGTAATTTTCAACATTTTATTTGCGAAAAGTACAAGTTACGCGTTTTTTCTTTCGTGTTAAGTGTTAGTGAACTTGCAACAACAATAAGTATGTTGATCCTTTGCTGACATCATGACATATGACAGTCAGTCTACGGAACATGAATATATTTTTCGATTATATAAGTATAATAAAGAATTCGATCGAGTCTTGAAGCATAAAAAAGGAAATAAATATGTTTTAGAAACAATAACTTTCGATTTGTTCTCTGTGTAGAATAAAAATTCTTATTTTCCAAGCGTCATTCTAGCAGACGCCATAAGGACGCCCAGCAGACGGCTTTTCAATTCGTCTTTCTAACATCTTTAAATATCTGTAGATTTGTTTAGTAATGCTAGTTTGTTAGGAAGTCGAAAATTTTTGTTATTTAAAACGAATAAACGAGTACCTCCATTGTACGAATTAGAAGTGTATTCATGGTTTGTTTTGGTGTTCATTATGGCATTCGCATTCGCGGCGTGTCTTCATTCCACTGCCTTCTGTGCACAACAGGTTCCTTCTTGTTGCTTCCTTGTTTGTTCTTCTTTCTTGTCAATTCTGGAGTCAGTATTGCCAATCTGTAAAACGAAGAGTCGGTACGCTATGGTACGCTATCATTCTAAATTACAACCTGATGCAAACTACAGGGTTATTTATTATATTTACCGATCTAAGAATATCTGAAACGTTATATCCGCGTATATTGTAAATAAGATATCAATTGTAAACATTGGCAATTGAATATATATATGAACGAGACTAAATAGTTTTGCGATGGTTCGTTTTAGGCGCCAAAATTTGAAATCGATCGACCTCTCGCAAAAACTATAAAAGAATTACGTATAAAAAAGCGAGGTTCTATTTTCAATTGGTAATTATGTTAACGAAAATTGTCAATATCAGTAGTCTGAAAAATATGGTTGTAATTTCACGCTTACGGTCTACATATTCTAAATTAAGATAAAAGTAAAAGGTGTAAAAAATGTTATAATAATTGGTTTTTCTTTTTTAATATTTTATTACATTAAAATAGAAGTTTATAACTTCCGAGATATGCAACACTAATTACTGTGCTATGAAAAGAAACTATAGTACATACTAAGTTTATATACTCAGTTTATCTCTTCGTTGTTTCTTTTACAGAAGTTATTACTTTATTCTTTAATTTTTATGTTAATACGATTCATTTAACTACCCGCGGGTTTATTCTTCAACCCATCAGTATTAAAAATATCTTTTATAATGTCTTGTTTTTTCTTCGCATGTGTAGGCACACCGCGAAACAAATTCTCGGTTATTTGTTTCCTACTTGTGACTTTATCTTTTTCATAGTCTTGATTTAAATATTCTATATTTTCATTGTCGTCGATAGCCTTCATCGTTGCTAATAACTTCTCTTTATTATAACTAATTGTTTTTACTTTGGCATCGTTCTCGCTTATATTATTAACATTGACTTTATGGATTACATCGAGAAATGAATCCGATTTTGAGGATCGTGTATTACTTAATGAAATATCAGTATCTTTTATCTCTTCGTTTACATCTTGTTTGTTTATTTTATTTCTCGTTTCTACGTTGTAATTGTCTGTATCTTCCTCGTACGTTACGCGTGACGTTTCTTGTTTGCCTACATTGATTAACGTGATACATGAATTTGGTGCGAGAAGCCTATCCTGTGGCTCGTCAGAAGAAATTTCCGAGACATGCGATATCGAGTCCGATGTAAATAATGTCTTGATCTTGTCATTGTCTCTGACCGAAGCCATTTGCATTAATACTGTGTCTTGTAATTGATCTTCCCTTTCATAAACGTGAGCAATATTTTCTTCCGTTGCTTCTTCCTTAAATGTAGGTTGTTCCACAATAAGCTCTTGTAGATCTTCTGAAAATTTATCTATCGAATAACCGGTGTCTACTTGTTCATTATTTCTATGTATATTATTCTGCGAGTCAGACAAGTTTTCATTTTCTACATTCCCAGCCTTTGCTCCCATTTCGTTAATTAAATTTTGATACATCTTCTGCGATTCGTTCAAAAAATGAGAAATTGTCAGCTTCTCAGATTCTTGGTCAGAGTTATAATGAACTCGATTGTCGTCTGGGGTTGTAACTAATTTAAGAGCACCGTACGATCGATTTGACGAAAGATAATGCCCAATTGATCCTCTCCTTCCTCCAACGTCAGCTTCAAAATCTGTCTTATAAGCATCATCCTTTTCCATTGCTAAAACATTCAATTTATCTCCATATTTACTATTAGATAATAATAATTCCTTTGAACCTGCAACTTCATCCTTACTACTCCTTAATCTGTAATTAAAATAAAATACATTATGATAGAAGAATAGTAAAAGAAAAAAGTAAACTGTAAACGAATGATAACATTTAAATATGACAAACCTTATACGTGATTCTTTAGGACTAATGGTTACATCATCCTGATTGTTCTTAAAATTGTCGTTTTCATCATCGCTTTCGTCATTTGCAGACGAATAATCTATTTTCGAGGGTTCTTCGAAAGCACGACTTTTTCGAATTTCATAGATTTTTCTAAAATTTTCTGCGCTTATTTCGAACTGTCCTTCATTGTCTTCATCGTTTTCTTCCAATTTTTCCGAATCGTTAAAATAAATGGAATTTTTCGAATCTTTGTTCGATGGCTGATTTAATTCCACAAGCGTCTCTTCAAAATCGCATGACGAACTTCTTCTCTGCGCAGACTTTTGTAGACGATACTTTCTTATTTGCTCCAAATTAGCCATTGTCTCTGTCTTCATAGAATTTAGAGATTGGTTTAAATCAATTGATTCGTCTGCTTTGCTGTTCTTATCATTTCCATCGGACGGATTCAGAGCAGGCTAATAAATAGTAAAGTATCGTTAATAGAGTATTTAATATATTATAGACACATCAAAATTAGTTTAGACTAATTTGCTTACCAAACTATGTTCTTCTACATTGTTTTGCCAATTTTTATGCTGATCCGACAACTTTAATGAATTCGACGTGCTAAAACATGAATTAGTAACATGCGAGAAAATTGTATTTAAAAAATTAATTAAATATTATATATTGTTTACATACCCAATATCTCTTGAACTAGTAAGAAGTTGCGTGCCTAATTGTCTGCTTTTAGTGGGGAACGATAATTGCCCGTTAGAATACAATTTGCGTTCTCTACTATCTAACAAATGTTCTAAACTTTTTAATTTTTCTGTTGTTTCTTCTAAATGTTTTTGCGCTGCCTTCCTCTTTGAAATTTCTGTATACAACTGCTGCTTCAAACTTTTACTTTCGAGAGATAATTTTCTGTGTAGTGTCTAACAAAATAATAGAACACGTATAAACACAGTATAAAAGACTTTACAGTATCTTTCGGATCTAAAACTACCTGTATAGTATCTTGTTGCTGCTGTATTCTATAATTTAAATCGTAAATTTGTGATTGTAATTTTTCTCTCTCACCTAAGTTACGATCTTTACTAAGTTGTAATAAGTGTTTGTTTTGAGTCTGTAAATAATAAATGAAATCATTGAAATTTTTGTTGGATCTTGTTTAACAGTGTTTTACAAGATCCGCGTTCTCACCTGCAACTGTTGAAGCTCATTTTCTTTCTCTTTCAATAAATGACACGTTTCTTTATGCAAAGCTTTTAGCTTTTTATATTTAATTTGAAGTATCCGTACATCCTCTTGATGCGAATTAATGATCCGTGGCAATTCTGCATTTGTTCCTTCGTAACGTTTCAACGCAGAATCCTGTCGTTTTTGTAATGATTTCAATAGTCTATTTTCATTAGCTAAATCCTATAGAGAAAGATATAAATGTTTTTATACTCAATGTATTCGCCGTTAATATACACTCTCAATGGATAGAGATGTTTAGTACATTTATATTCATTGTATAGAAGAGTTAAAATAATTACATTCAATTGATAATGTGCATCAGCTAATTGATTTTGTAATTCCTTAACACGTAACATTCTTGCGGACAAAACTATTTGCTTAATACTGTTTTTATTGACCTTTGAATGATCCGTTGACGTCTTCTGTCGAACGCTACTTTGGTATGGCTGCCCTACGAATAGTAAAACAGTAAATTACTTAATCATGTTTGGATGCTTAATATTCTTTTCACTGATAATTATAATACAAACCAATTGAAGGATGTAAGCTCTTCTTACAGGGCAAACTGTACGCTATACTTTTGTTTATTAAAGTAGTTTTCACATCTGTGGTAGATTTCTTTAAATTAGAATTTTGGTTTCTAAAAATTGAAAAAATGCAGCATTTATAATACATAAACATATTTAAATAGAAAGAGTGGAAAGTTTAAATATTGAAAATCAAGTAAAAATTACGCATTTCTTTGAAAACCTGTGTTACTGTTCGAACACTATTGTAGTAAAATTAGGACAGTGTTTAGGAGAACTAAAATTAAAGTTGCTTAGCATGACTGTGATTACCTATCAAAGTTTCCGTTGACAGTTAACTGTACTACAGGTAATGTAGGTACTTCAGTTTGCATTTTCCGATTGTGGACACTGCATCACAATTAACATCTCATGCTTTTAAAAATGACGTTTTTGCAGGAAAAATTGTTACGGTATTGTGAAAAACTTATTGAAGACCATTCAGCTTCCATAATTGTTTTTACGTGGTTACCAAGGTAACATCTATGTACACAAACACTTCATCAATCAATGTTTTTTACGACAGGATATTTTGTAAAAATTCTTGGATCTACACATTCCGATTCTCGCGAAAATAAATTCAAAATATAAGATTCGTGAAACTAGAAATATTTTCTACAATGTTCAAGGTTTACCTTATACATTTCATAGATGATATGAAGGTCCTATGTATATGTATAATGAGAAAGAGTTAATTCAATTCAATTATCCCTTTATTTTCACATTTAAAATGACTTTAATTAGTATAATTCATTTCATCGTATTTTCTTTTTACAAATATTTATTATATAATTTATTCAAATATAAATAAACATGCGCACCGCACATGTATTTGTTATATACACTTTCGTTAACAATATTAATATGAAACAGTTCTAAATACATACATTCTGAATGGTTTATTAGCTGACATCAGCTGAAGATGTAATACTGGAATCACTAATTTCTCTGTACCATTACAAACAAATGAAAGAAAATTTAACCATTCGATTAAAATATAGATTTTTAATCTAATTCACGCATTCAAGTGTATTTCTATCGTGTTACAGAATCACATTCTTTACAATACGTTGTTCACCTTAGGAAGTGGCAGTCAACTTTACTCGAATACATTTTAAATGTATTACATCGTTTCAAAATGATATTTTCAATTTAACGTTGTACACATATTGTTACCTGTTTAAAACATCTATTTTTCAGACTCAAGCTCCTTGAGCTTTTTTACAATTATCTGCTCCTTGATTGGACTTGAGCATTCCTATATGCTGAGTTTTCCACAATTTATTATAGAAAGAGTTTGGTATATTTAATAGTGACTCGTGTGATCCTCTCTCAATTAATTTACCATTGTCTAACACAAAAATTTCATCTGAATCCATCACGGTAGACAAACGGTGCGCTATGACGATGGATGTTCGTCCTATTGTTGCTCGACGTAATGCTTCAAGAATATTCTAAGAAAAACACAGCATTTTATGAATTCATTGTGTATTAAAAATCATTTGAAATACTCCGAATAGAAACTTACATGTTCCGTAATAGAATCTAGCGACGACGTGGCTTCATCGAAAATTAATATTGGACTATTTTTTAAAATTGCTCTAGCAATTGCTACTCGCTGTTTCTCGCCCCCACTTAGTTTTAACCCACGCTCTCCAACAGGTGTATCGTATCCCTTTGGCCACTTAAGGATGCTGTCGTGTAGATTTGCCATTTTGGCAGCCTCGAAAACTTCTTCTTTGGATTTATTCAAATTTCCATAGCGAAGATTGTAATAGATACTTTCATGGAAAAGAACTGTGTCCTAAAATGATAAAATTTAACGATTATTATTATACTGGAACACGTTCGTTAACAGATCTTGTTCGCATTAAAATATAAATACCTGCGGTACTATCGCTATCGATTGTCTTAAAGACTCTAAATCTAAATCTTGTATATTGTGCCCATTGATATAGACACCTCCGTGTTGTGGTTCAAAGAATCGATATAATAATCTTACTATTGTTGTTTTACTGGAAAAATAAATATATATACATTAGGATCTGTGATTATTTATATCAAAACGATATACGGGTTATAATAAAAATGTACCCGCAACCAGATCCTCCAACAATGGCGATTTTCTTTCCACTTGGAATGATAAAATTGATATCATTAAAAATAGGCTTGCCTTCGTTGTATTGAAAATTAACATTCTTAAACTCGATGTCAGAGTTTTTTGGACTTATATTGAACCGCATGGCATTCTCCTTAGACTGAGACAACAAATTATAAAATACGTTAACAATTTAACATACTGTACATGTCTTTAGAAGATAATATTACTACCTTAATGGCTGTGTCCATAGTCATCAAGGTAAACATCGTTTGCATGTCGATAAGAGCTTGTCTAACTTCACGATACACAGAACCCAAAAATCCTAATGGTACCGATAATTGGAATAAAAGTGCATTGACCATTACCAAATCGCCAACAGTCATAGTACCTAAATTTTTTTGAAATAATATAATTATTCATGCCATATTGTCGTGTACAGAATTTAATATCATACCATTTACAATATTCTCTGCTGTTAACACCATGATTAAACTTAAAGCACCGCTAAATATGGCGTTTTGTCCAAAATTTAACATCGCTAGACTAGTACTTGTTTTAAGGGATGCAGCTTCGTACTTCTTTAACGATGCATCGTATCGTTCGATTTCAAATTTTTCGTTATTGAAATACTAAGGTGGAAAACAGAATTATTTAATCGTGCTTGAAAATTACGACAGTATACATGGTCATTCACTTACCTTTACTGTTTCATAATTGATAAGTGAATCTATGGCTTTGTTGCTTGCTTCGTTCTCTGCTTGGTTCATAAAAATTCGGAACTTTGTTCGCCATTGTGTAATGGCCAATGTAAACATAGCGTAGACGCCAACGCAGCCTAATGCAACAGCTGCATATTCTCCACCACATTTTAAATAGAGTATCGTACTAACCAGTCCTAACTCGAAAACGGTGGGTACAATATTAAATACCATAGCGTTTAAAACAAAATTGATTCCACGGCTTCCCCTGTCTATTGTCTAAAAAATACCAGACATATACATACATATATTTATAATCTTTTCTAATATACGTCAATTCATCAACCCTTCGCACTCGAAGCTATTTTAACTCGAAAATTAAACATTTCTTCCGAATTGGAAAAATTTCCATTTCCTATAATTTTTTAAATTTCATAGGTACGATATTGGTATAATACCTTATAAAGTACTTAAATGTTTAGTAATTGATTAGATACCGACATATTTAATAATGTTTATTTTGAATAATAGTACAGTAATTTTTAGTGGTAATTCAGACTCACCAACTGAATGCTAAGGGTTAAAAACTAATATTGTACCTTCGATAACGCTCCAGTTTGTCTGGACAGATGAAAAGCCATGTCTAATTCATGTAAATGCATAAATACATTCTTCGCTATTTTCCGTATAGAATGCTGTGCAACTTTTGCGAACACTGCATTCCGTAATTCACTAAAACCAGCAGCACCTGCGCGAGCTATACCATCTAGTTTATTGACAGAAAGAATTAATTATCGATAATGTATATATAATTTAATTATGATTAAACCAATTTAAAAAATACATACATCCTACAAGTAATGATGTCGCTACTGTTGCCACTGTTTCTGGTGCAGTTCCTACGCTCAGAACACCACTGCTGCCAGCTGCTATGTTTTGAGCATTGAGAGTGTCTATTCCATACTTAAAAATAAATGGAACAGCAACGTTTAAAACCTTTGCACCAACAAGTAAACCAAGAGCTACTTTCACTCTCTTTTTAATATCTGGATCGTCCTAAAAGTACATATATCATAAATCTAGGTTCTAATTCTGGAGTATTACGCATTTCAAACTCACTTCTGGCCAAATATATTTAAGCATCGCTTTGACCATTTTCGATGCTGTAGCTGGTTCCCTATCTTTAAAATCAATAGCATCACGACTTAAACTGGATACACCTGGATGAAAACAATCTCTTTTTGGCTGACCTGACTTTCCTCCTGTAAATCCAGAAATTACTAGTGGGAACTTAACTGGAGGTACAATTGTTTTCGACTGCCATATACTCTTTTTCTTCTGAGCACGATCGATAACATTCCCATTGCAACACTGTAAAATATTTGCAAACCTTGAACAAATGTTTATACACTTTTCTTAAAAGATTATTTCCACGTTAATCGCTTTTTGCGAGAAGTCAAATTTCACTTTCTGTATTAGAATGATTCTTGTGGAAAATTAAGAAAGTTTTAATTGGAAACAAAATCTTTTATTAAAACATTACAAACAAAATATAATACATATATTTATCATATACATTTTCATAATGTAACATTGACTTATAGTTTCAATTTCTGTTCTTAACGAAACATGCACATATAATTGTTTGATTCTGTTAATATTCCTAAATATTCCTCCACAAGATTAATTGCAATACAAAAAGATTGTGTACAGCAATTATAGTTTTGCATATTTCTTAAATGATTTATTAATTCATTCTTTTTTAAATTCAAGATCTTTTTCGCTGTATTATACATCTGAAGAGTTTCCACTGATGTGAACGAATTACCATATATCTTTACATTCCACTGTTCTCTTTGTAATGTTGTATTTAAAATAAATAACGTGCAACTGGCATTGTAATTTAAACCTTCACGCGTAAATGCCATATTTTCTTGTAAATTATTGGACAGAATAAAATCGAATTTGAACTTGGGAATGTTCAAACAACCTTGTACATCAAAAATATTAAAATAAATTTCATCCAATCTATTGTTTGGTATGAAGAATCCATAATGAACATATAATTTCAAGCTATTATGCGACCCGTAGTTGATAAAAACTTGTGATTCTTTGCTAAATGATTTTAACGTTGTAATTTCATAAAATTTTCTTTTCTTCTCATCTGTAATTAAAGATGCGCGTACAGTAGTGTCAATGTCGTGATTAAAAAGATCTAAAAATGGTGCTAAGGCCAAATTATTGGGTTGTTTTATATTGACGGTAACATGTTTTGTTTCTATCTGTTCCGTATCGATATATATAGCTCTTGTATTTACAATGTAATATGCCCATTTGTATCTTTCGAATGTCAATATCTTTTTCAAATCCATATTGCAGTGATTACAGTAACCAGCCTTGTTCGAACCACTTACTGACCTAATTAATAACTGAAAGTCTTTTTCAACTTTATGATGTTCGTTCATGTAATCTATAATAGCTGCTGGTAACAAACTCTTTTCTTTCTGTGTACAAAAATCTGGGTTCGTTAAAACCTGAGGAAGACTGTTTATATAATAATACCATTTAGATGTACTATTCAAATGCGATTCATACATGAGGAACACTGATAGTATGCATTGCGCACTATATAATTTATCTTTTAAAAAAATAAAATTAATATCGCTTTGATATACTGTAGTAGTTGTTATTAGCATTTTGTATGGTACTCTGATTAGCGGTTCGTTGATGTTAATGTCTTTTAACGTTTTCAAGCCTCTACCGGTAATAGGAAAATCGAACGGAATTAAGTGGTCGATCGATAGACAATTGTTCATTAATAGCCAAGATTTTAGATGTATCAAATTTTTATCTCCTTTGTCTGCCAATTCTTTGGCAGTTAGTCTCTTCTTTTGACGACGCATTCTTGATGTTCTACCCATTACGTATATATCTGTAGAAGCGTTAAACGGATATCTTGAGATAAATCATTTTTTATTAGCTACCGTCAATTATTCTTTGTTAGAATTATGTTTGTTACGTTAATGACGAAGTATTCTTATCATTCGTTATCAGTGTGAAACATTTTTATTAAAGCCATTATGACATAATTAAAGGTAGTAGATAACAGATAGTAGTTAATCACACTGTTACGAATCTGCAAAATTAACATTTAAATAATATATATATAAAATTATGTAAGAAGAATTACCCTAACTCCAACAGCCGAAAATATTGGGTTAAATGTTGAAACGCGAAGGAAACCTCCCTCGGTACAAATCTTTTGTCTTCGTGATTTAAATGAGCATGTTGTATATGACCTGATCCAAAATTTCCTTTCGTTATGTCCAAGGCATTGTAGGCGGCGACATAAAACAATGCTTAACATTCTATCAGAAATATTCACAAATGAAGATATAAAAATGAAATTCACAAATTAGGTTAGTGGATCATGGTACGGGCACTACTATCACCCTACGAGAGTGCATATCTATAGCAGTAATAGCGGTGCTATTCATTCTCATCCGCGTCGCTATGGAAACCGCGTGACTGCGCGTGACGCTAAGGAGGCAGCCATGATAAACATGATAATACCATAGATGAGGTGTAAGGATAGACCTACCACCCAATGTATTTTACAGTGACCTTGACAATAATCAAAAATGAAATATTCGAACTTTTCTTTATTCAATGTATAGCCTTCATTGCATAGTATAGTATATTTCTCCTTTTTTAACTTTTGAATCTTGTAAAATTCACATAAATACTTCGAAAACCAATCTTGATAAATATTATATTCTAAATGAAAATAAATTGACATATAAATTAGATTTCCCGCGTGCGAGCGTAAATTTATCGCCTGGAGTGTCGCCTCTTGTTGTACCCCTATAAACTACGTCTAGTGATGGGCACCATCGACTAATTTCGACTATCGACTAATTACTATTTACCCATATTAGTTGCTACATACTATCGAATATTTAGTCGATAGTTTTTAGTCGACTGAAATTTTGTTTTAGTGGTTACGTCTAGATTGCGGGTTATAGTCTATGCCTACGTCTATCTCACATATTATTATTTATCCTTTAATAATAATGCGATATAAAGGCAAAGTGTTAATGTACTTTTTAGAAAAATATCTGTTATTGACAGATATAATTATAAAATACTACTTTTTCTTTAGATTATGATGAAAATTTTATAATATAAGTATTGTTATTTAATAATTGTATAATATTTCTAGTATAATAATTGTTATTTGTGTTTATTGAACGAATTATTCGACATCGCTAATAAGTGAATGTATTTGATAGTAAATTTTATAAAATCTATTCAAAACTCCCGCTCGTTACAATTTAACCAATAGCTGGGCGACTGATTCAGTTAATTGAATTTAGTCGATAGTTTAAAAAATCAGTCGACTGAAAATGACTGAAAATAGTAGTTGGCTACTATCGATTTAGTCGATAGTTTCAGTCGATGGTGCCCATCACTACTAAACTACGATCCTAAGGTTCATAGAAACGCGCACAATTGTACAGATAATTATAAATATATCTACAATATTATCTTCGTGAGCACACTGTGTTGATGCACTCAATTTTTACACAACCAAAATAAACATGTTCAAATGCAATAGCATTTTCATTGATGAACAATCGAGCTTCGCGCAAATAGTATAAAGTAAATAAAGAATGCGTCTTCACAGAATCACCATAACGCGGAGAACTATATAACTGTTTGATCAAGGTTGGATCGCATGCTTTCTTTAGAAAATAAGGTCAAAAGTAAAAGTTTTGAAACGTCAATCATGTACGTTATACTTGTTGCATGCGTCACTAATGTTAATGTTGCGAGAAAACATAGTCCACGGGTGTGTACGGTATAAAATGTCCACGAACAGAATTGCTTTTACTTTTTTGAAAAATGGAAACATCACCAGATCTGTTTTGTGCACTGATCGTAGGGTGTACTGTGCAGCACACAGAAATATACACACTTGTACAGAAAATAGATTTCGTTTGCAACAATATAATAAGGTAGAAGCTAAACTTGCTGGAAACCAAAAGCCTGATTGGAACAAAGCTGTCTCGGAAGCAGAGAAAATTGTTGGATATCCAACGTCATTTTTGAGCTTGCGGTGGCTACTAAGCGATGAAATTGCAAACGTAGCGCTGCATCTGAGAAAATTAGTGGGATCGAATCATCCTTTATTAAAGACAGCCAAGTAAGACTTCAGATATGTATACTACGTTAAATTAATTTTACTTTCCTTCTTATATAACAATTTCTTAACTGTTACAGAAGC
Organism: Lasioglossum morio; assembly: GCA_916610235.2. Classification (NCBI taxonomy): domain Eukaryota; kingdom Metazoa; phylum Arthropoda; class Insecta; order Hymenoptera; family Halictidae; genus Lasioglossum; species Lasioglossum morio. The sequence goes on from OU744326.1 coordinate 25,045,989, forward strand.
GTTATCTTTAATGGACGTAATAATATGCAAGCATGGGGTCTTATTGTATTATTAATTTCAAAAGCTGCTGGCCACTTAAATGTAGATGACATGGAAGAAGACAAGGCTGCTGGCGTGCTCCATAGGTATAACGTTTAAAATGAAATTATAAATTGAACGAAAAATTCTTACCGAATTGTATTTTAGCCAGCGAGCATTGGCCGAAGTCACTGAAATGATACGCACAAGCCATCTTGTTCATAAAGGACTAATAAATATAGGACCAGGTCTTAATTTAGAAACTTCAGAATTGAACGATATGAATGTTGGTAACAAAATTGCGTTACTAAGCGGAGATTATTTATTAGCTAATTCTTGCGCGGAGTTGGCTAATCTTCGTAATCAGGAAGTATGTGCATATAAACACTTTACGTTATGATTCTTAAGAGCATATAAGCTTGTTGTTATAGCATAATTTTTCTTTAGATCGTAGAATTAATGTCTAGCGCTGTAAGAGACCTGGCCGAAGCAGAATTTATAGGACGCAGAGATAGCCAGAATAATCCTTTGCCTTCTCTACCGCCCGAAGATCGTGCAGATTACGCAGTGGAGGAATGGACTTTAAGAAATGTACTAAGCGCCGGTGCATTACTTGGGAAATCATGTAAAGGCACACTGAAACTGGCTGGACATAGCAACGAAATACAAGAGCAGGGTTACAACTTTGGAAAACATTTAGCATTAGCTTGGCAAGCTTATTTAGATTTGAGCCCGTTTATTACAAAAGATCAAAGCGTAACGTTCAATCTATGTTCTGCTCCAGTTATGTTTCATATCGAACACGACCCATCGATTCTAGCTGAAATTGATAAGGGTTTAGAATCTGTGAATGATGTAGATTATGAGAAGGTAGATATACGAATATTAATATTCGGATAAAATTTGGTATTTTACGAAGTCTATGAATTCTAAACAATTTGAATTTGCAGGTATACAAAATCGTCTTAATGGGGCCAGGAGTCGAATTGACAAAGCAATTGCAAAAACGACATTCACAAAGGGCAATGGAAGTTTTAAGCGTATTTGAGAAAAGCGATGCGAGAACAGCATTGTACAATATTATAGCAGCTATGGAAGAATCTGAATAACGACTGGTAACATCTAGACTTCATGTAATTGCCCAAAGATCAGTTTAAGGACTCCGTCCTATGTTAAGTTTCCGATTTTACCATAAGTCATACATGCACGTGTAAAGTTTATACATAAAATATAGCATAATTAATTAAGTCTTTTGTGTAACCACGATGGAAGGTTTTGCAATATTGTTCAAGGATACTTATATAAATTATTTATAAGATATATATTATGAGAAAATAACAAAGTTGATAAATTTTATATTAAATGGTGTTTGAATAAATTTTTATTGTCATAACAACTACCTGTGTTTATTATTATATATGTATATTTGACTATAATACCCAACGTAATCAATCAGCATTGTAGATCGATAAATTTTTTCTATATGACACATACTGTAGTACTGTCAACTCAATAGTATAGTAAGCTACTTATATTTGTAAACATGTCACGAACAGGAACGAAATTGGACTCAAAGAAAGTTGTAAGTTTACTACAAATGTACATTATAAGTATACACGATTCAGTTAAGATTTATATTATTAACTTGCACTGTGTCATCCAATAATATTTCAAAGTTATTATCGAAATTGTGAATAAGGTTATGTTGAATTGATGGCATATATGTAAATAGGTCGTGTAACTGTTTCAATTTAATTGAAAAATAGATTATCATCCATATCGAAGGTTGAAATAAAATAATCATTTCAGAATTCTGAATTATTCACGTTGACGTATGGCGCATTGGTAGCCCAGTTGTTAAAGGACTATGAAAATGTAGAAGACGTCAATAAACAACTAGAAAGAATGGGCTACAATATGGGGATTCGTTTGATTGAAGATTTCCTGGCTCGTACTGGATCTGGTCGATGTTACGACTTTCGAGACACAGCTGAGAAAATACAAACTGGCTTCAAAATATTTTTGGGTATTACCCCAACTATTACAAACTGGAGCGCCGCAGGAGATGAATTCTCTTTGTGTTTTGAAGCGAATCCATTGACAGAATTTGTAGAATTGCCAGACCATTGTCTAAATCTAAAATACTGTAATATATTAATTGGAATTTTAAGAGGAGCTTGCGAAATGGTACAAATGGAAATTGCCTGCTGGTTTGTACAGGATCAACTTAAGAACGACAATGTAAATGAATTACGTGTGAAGTTCATTAAAAGATTGGAGGATGCCATTCCAGCAGGAGAAGATTAAGTAAGCTTATTGTATTCGAACAATAAACCATTGTGGTGAAGTTAAACATCTTTATTTAATTAGGTGGCTGAATCGCTATAATTAATAGAACATAAGACTGATAAATTAAAGATAAATATTAATTTAAAATAGTACACATATGTATTACATACTTTACAATGACGCAGAACTATATTTATCATTATCAGAATTATATGTATCATGGTTTCATATCATTCTGTTAGAATTACATTCTGCTTTTTATTTATATGTGATATACACATATCAAGTTTTATGTACATGCTTTAATTTATTTTCTCGGAAAATTACAAACGGTACAAAAAATAGTATCTTATTTTTACTAATTAATAATACATTCAATCCTGTTACACGTATATTTAAACCATTCTCGGTGACGCCAATAATGTAGGGTTAAGATCCAATTTCTTTCCTCAATATCTTTATAACCTCGAAAAGTTTGTTTATAATCCACTGTATGTACAAATCACATCGATAGATCTTTAACATATTTTGTAAGGAAATGTTATAACATTTTTGCAGATAATGGAAATGAAATGCAAATATTGTAGGAAAGATCTTTTCAACAAAGAGCCAATACAGCTATTAACTTCTCACGGTGAAATAAAACAGAATTCTGTGGATATAGGATGTGGCAGTACAAATGATTCAGAATCTTCTTCGTACATAGCAATAGAAAATATGCCAAAATGGATTGCAGATATTGTAAATCAAGTAAAGTTTGCATGAGTATTTATAACAATTCGTTTAAAAGTATTATATAATATACATATATACTACACTATGTAAAGAATAAATGTAAATTAATTAAAAATGATATATGCAATTCGCAAAATTCTTAAGAAAAGCCCACATAATATATTTAATATGCATTTGTTACAGGAATCATGGACCAAGGGTAGACTAAATTGTCCGTATTGTAATAATCGTATAGGTTCGTTTAACTTTGTAAATGAACTAAAATGCAACTGTGGTCAATTTATAACGCTCCCTGTTAGAATAACCAACAGTAAAGTAGACATTTCACACAAGTAAATAATAATAATAATACATAAAGTTCGAAAGAAGTGAGAATCAAATAATATAAATAAATAACATAAAAAATGTAGTAAAGATTGTTGTTATCATAGGTATATTACATTCGCACAACATTGAATAGAAATAGTAATTGTTGTTCGTTTATTGGCTTATTTCTTATAATCTTTTGTATTCATTTATTCATATTGCGCGAAACTTTTATGAAATATATATGTATATGTGTGTGTATGTTTGTGTAGATCTATATAAAATTTTTAATACGAATACAACAATAATGGCATAGCGTTAAAGCCACATTTTGACAATAAATATATTTACCATGAATTCAAACATTTTTCACACGAATTTTGTAAACTATCAGCAATTTTTGTTCAATGCGTTTAGATTTGAAAACTTATTTATTGCATACGCATACGTATATTTTTATGAATAGACATTTATTTTACACATATCCATAACAGTTTAAATATCTCTTATAAGTTTTATACATTTATAATGCATATATATATCATATATACACATATGAATGTATGCGTATAACACAAATGGTTATAAAAGTTGCCAGTGTACATTGTATATATGTACACAACAGTTGCTACCTTACGCTAAAGTACAATTGGTAATTTATATCATGTACGCAAGAGAGTTCCTACTTAATCTAGTTACAATTAACTATTAATGCATAGCATTAAAACTGACTTGAATGAATTGTTATGGAATTCATAACAAAGTGAAAAAATAAGTTAGACCATATTGCATATAGATTTACAATGAACTTTTTAAAATTCCGTTCTTTGCTTCTTATTTCAAAGCATTTAAAAATAAATCTGTGCACTTGTTAAACCAAACTTATTCTTTCAATTGTTTGCGGTAGCTTTAGCTGCTCTTATGAATAATATGTAAGTACATTACTGTAATGTACGGAATATAACAATAATAAAACAGACAATGCGTATTACCAATAAGTAACATTTACAATATAACAATGAAAATATATTAAATATAGACAACATTAACAGGTACCGTATTTTCTTGCATAAAATCTTTATTAACGGCAATAACAGTAAATTTCTATAATTCGAAATAAAAGAAATTACAATGAATTTAAAGTCATACATTTATTCTAGAAAAGTCGACAAATTTTCACAAGTTTTTCATGAAGTTAACTTAACCGTTCAAAGACTGTTATTAGCCTCGAAAATAAAAAAATTATTTTCTTAAACTTTAAAAAAGAAACAATTTCTTAATTATTTAGAATTATGGTCTATGTCACAAAAATGGGTTTGTGCAACATCTTTAAATTTTCTAATATATTAAATTTTGCGTAACGATCGTTAACGTATTATTACAAAATTAATAGTTCGAATCGTTATATTTTTTTTATAAATATTCACAATGAATATATTATACGTTTTACATAAAAATTCTGTATCGATGAACTAAGTGGACGAATTTCAATGATTTTATTATTACTAACATGAACAGTAGCAATTTAATATCGAAGTTGTATTTATTTGCCTAAATTAGTATTTCAGTTTTTAGGAACAAAATAAGGTATATAGTGAAATTATATTAAGAGCATTCTGTTAGGAAGACCAGAGAAAAGTATAATAGAGTATTAACATTCGATTATAATTTATCTATTAAATTATAGTACGTTTGCGTCATTTTATATAGCATGATATTAGCAAAAAAGGAAAGGTCATTGTACTCGATTCTAATAATTATGAATAATCTGAAAAATGTAAATAGTACACTGCATGTGCATTTTCATAAAACTTTCAAATGGGAAATATTTACTGTTTATAAATTATGAAAAAGGTAAACTTTCATAGGCATTACAAAAAGAATAACGTTGGATTTATTGCACAATTGATTTGGGTTAAAGGCACATATGGTCCACTAAGAAATACTGGTGGAAATATTTCAAAAATATGCTTGGACAATATGAGAGTTAGTTGATCCGTTTGCTGATAGTCTGAAGACTATAAGAATAAAAATTGTCAGCGTTACATTTTACAAAAGTTCTCAGTTAGAAGTTAAAGTACAATAAACAGTTTATAAGAAGGATTGAGAGAGTACAACTTACATTAATTCTGGATCAACCAATTTTTGCACATGAAATAATCTCCTATTATTTCCAACACGTTATTCAGTATTCCAATAAATATTTCTTCAAGCTCTTTAATGACACTGTCAATTTTTGAACATATTACAGTCCAGTATCGTTTAGTTGCTACAACTGGAATATTTCATCCTGTTGCTGTTGAAGTCTTTGTAGCGATGTTTTCACTTTTCTGCCTTGAGTCATAACCACAGCGGTTGGAAAATTATGCATATCACTGGAGGATGATGGTCTTGCTAGTTCCGACGGAGAGGATATCGTATGCGTATTCGAAGACATAGGAAAGGAATTACGTAACTTAGTAGGCACTCTATGTCGCTGTGTACAGGTATCGTTACCCTCGGTGCAAAATCTAAAGAGCAACAAAAAGTATAGTTGGTTAATAAATAGGAACTAATGCCACGTAAACATCTTAAAGTCTTAACAACTTACTCGCTACTCCCCTGAGTACGTCGTACTTCCCTTTTAGCATTGGCTATCGAAGAATCCATTTTAGCTAAAAAATCATTAACCGAACTATCGTCATCTATAGACGACGCTATCGAAGATGGACTAGAAACCTGAAAGTACATCTGGTCTCGATATAAAGGGAATAACACCTTAAGACTAGTTTAATGGAAATGATATTTACGCTTTGAACTGTATTTTGTTCGGTCGCATTGGTATTATCGATGTTTAGCGACAAAGGACTTTCCAAATTGACAGGAACGAGTAAATGTTCCCTTAAGAATAAACTGTCTGAGGCCCATAATCTATTGACCCTTCTTATTTGTTCGGTCTAGAAGAATAAAAAGATAAAACATACAGAAGTGAAATCATTAGTTTTGTACTATCGCATGTAGTAAATATTGTAGAATAGGATATAATGAATTCATACTGTAACTCCGTATTTTAGAGCAATTCCTTGAAGCGTATCGGTTGCTGATACAGCATGCTTTATTAAATTTTCAGTTCGTATAACATGTTTGACTGTACTACCATATTTTTTTAACGTTTTACCACTGTCCCTTATACACATTCGTTCTTCCATTTCTCGTGCACCATTTCGTTCCATTTTCAATTTGCGAAATAATGCAGCCGTTTAAGAAGTTCAACGAACATATCACTTTTTAATATCCGCGAAAGAGAAATGCAACTGAAGCGACATAACCACAAATCCTGACAAACATATTAGAAAAAGTCAGTAATGCGACACATTAGAAACATGAATGGTTTTTTACGAGCAGTATTTACAGTATTATACACATCGTGGAAAATCGAAGAATGATTGTTATTAACCGTGTACAAACTACATGTTTCACAAAATTCGAATTACTTTCTAAAATGATAAAATTATGTTTGAAAATAAATGGAAGACACGTACATCATTTACTTCAACTTATATTTCTTGTAATAATCGTATTTTACAATATCATAGGTTTAGTCACAATAGAAAACTTTTGTTGCGATTTCACTGCGAATGCCTGCTCAACTACTAATCAACGTGATAATAGTCTATAGATGTTCTTTAACCTGAATGATAGTGCCAGCCTCGTTTTGATTGGATAGTTAAAGGGCGTTACACGCAAACATACTATTACATTATTTGAATATGAATGCACAGTTTCGAAGAATTATTTAAACAATACGTCACGTATTTTTAGCGCTATTTATAATCGTGCGATATCAAAGCACATTGCAAAACGGTTCTGTAGACTTTTAAAAACGCGGAAGGAATAAATACAATCACTTTCTTCGTTATTGCTTAATCTTATTACATAACGCGTGTCGCACGAAAGAAACGCGGTAGATAGATACTATTTGATAGAGTGCGATAAAATATATCTTTTATATTGAACTTTTTTGTAAAGTAGTTCCCGATTATCTTCACCTGTTTTTAAGGAGAATATATGTATGTATATAGAAATGGAATTAATTTTTAATGAAAACATGCTGATTATAGTACGTTACACAGTTCATCTATTTTTAAATACAATATATTACAGAGAAACACACAGTTATAATTTACTGTTATTAATATTATGTCTTACATTATTTAATGTATGGTTATTATTATTGTTGTTGTTGTTGTTGCTGCTTTTTTTCTGTTGTTACTATATACCAACCTTGATAAATATGTAAGGCGGCATAAAAATTATGTAATGGGAGACTAATTGATATATTTTATTTTAGGACAAGTTTTATCCTCACGTAATACGTATCAATCTCCAGTAGCTGTGCAACAGTAACTGTAATATTGGTAATAAATAGTTAACATAGGGATAAATATTATGCTACTGCGGCAGTATGCTTCCTGGATTCTGGGTAAAGGGGTATTGTTCTTTGTCTAATTATTCAGAACTATGTTAACTAATATTCTACAAGACGGACCCCCTTTCCGCTATTCCAAATAATGTCAGCTACTTAATAAAGATCTCATCAATATGCAGCGTTTTTATATTCGAATTTTTATTGTTTCTTCTCATCAATTTACGCGGACAAGGGTTAGTGCAAATTTCATTATCTCTTTCGTTTAACACGGCTATATATCTAATATGCCCGATCTGGTATTCTCTAAGATGATACTTTAAAAAGTAGAGCAATATAAGTTACAACAAAATTGGAAGTGTAACACGTGCAGGTAAAACTACCTAGAAAGAATGAGTACAAAATCTGTTCCATCTGATGCATGTCAATAGTAGAAATGGTGCACCTTAATTTACATCTCACACATACACTTTGGCAAGAGCATCGGCTCCTGCGCTCGCTATAAAAGGTCGCGATGGATGAAATGCTACGTCTAATATACTTTCATCAAACTTCTTACGGTGTGCTGTTATCTCCTGAACACAAGTCTTATTATCCATATTCCATAATCTTATACTGCAATCGTGACCTACAATCATGAATTATTCAGTTTGTATTAAACATTATCACTTTCCGACATTCTTCTACGTTGAACTACTCACTTCCTGAAAGTAAATATAAACCATGAGGATCTACAGCAAGACTAGTGACCGCGTCCAAATGAGCAACCATGGCATGAGCAAGAGTAGCCGTTCGATGATCGTAAAATCGAATATGTCGATCCTCGTGTGCAGCAACGACTAACGGTAATGTTGGATGAGCCACGACACGATTGAAACCTTTTGTTTCATTGACTTCGAGACGAGCCACGCTTTCACCAGTCTCTGTATCGAACACCACACAAGCTCCTTCGTAAGCTACCACTAACTTATGGGGTTCGTCTCTAATGAAATCTACTGAAGTTGGTATGCCATCTACAAAGATACGTATATGCACATACAATTTTTCGAAAATATTATTATGTTGTTTAACCCCTTGCACTACGATTTATTTTACGGTTTCAGTAATTACAACTTTTTTGTAGTTCGTAATTTCTTAAAAAAAAAAAAAAAGAATTAAATGTATATCTATTGTATGCCCTTATGTTCTCTGATGGCTGTACATTAACAAAACCAAAACAGAACTTTATTTACTTTTATTCTAAATTAGACTCTGTTCAGAATCTTCATTGTGTCTGACTCGATATTGTAGTGCAAGGGGTTAACCACGGTGAACACAATAAATTTTTGTGTTAACAAGGGTAGCCCACCTTGTTCAGAGATATATGTATGAAGCAGGGGAGACTTGTTCTGCGGACTCCATAATTTGACAGTTCCATCGGCGCTAATTGATAACAATTGCGACCGTGGTTGATACATACTTAAACCCCAAACTGCGTTTGTGTGTCCCCTTAATGTTTGACTAAGGACACTTGGTTCATAGGAATCGTACGGATCTATGTTAGCCGATGGTAGTGTCCAACAATGAATCATACCGTCCAAACCACCGCTATAACATTGATTTCCTGTACTACACATAGCTAAACATAGAACTGGACCGGTATGCGATCTGAATGTATACAGTGGTTCGACATCTAACGAAGCTGATCTGAAATTCAGACGAACAAGTGTTTAGATTATCCGAATATCGTTGTAAAATCAAATTCACATGAAATTCCATGTATTATACTTCTTTGCAGGTAAAGTCTTGTGAAGGTTCCATAATTTGAGAGTATGGTCATCGCTTGCGGTTATGAGAACAGCTTCTGTGGGATGGAAGACGAGTGCTCGAACAGCATCGAAGTGAGATCGTAACGTATATTTTGCGTTCCAAGTTTTTCTGAAACTTTCTTTCGTCGTGGCTACCATCTATAGAAATAAATACCTGATCTTAATACTTAATAAAACTACAAGAGATATCTCTATGTGTGTAGATATTATATAAAGTAAACAATCGAGAAAAGGTAAATAGTATAGCTCACATCGTATGATGTTTCTACTTCATTGTTAACGCACAATAGTTCTAATTCCCCCAATTCCAATGTGGAATCTCCTTCTTTAATTGGACACCTTAGATCTGGTTGTAAACTTTTTTGAAATGCGTCTGTGAAGATTGTGTCTCCTAAAAAAGTAGATTACTACGTTATTACGTTGTTATTTTTTTAATTAGATATCTATCGAATTGAAGCTGCATAGTAAAAGTATAAACGATGCCAAAACTCGAAGACCAAGAGACTATAATTACTTGTATATGTGTCTAAATGAACAGAACTTGCTGGTGTTTCTTCGATTTCTGTGAGAAGGTTCAATTCATTTAGTACTTCTTCGGCCTCTGCATCAACATCTTCATTTAACAGCATAGATGACTGAGAGAATAAATATAATATTTTAATAAAAACAAGTAGTGTTTCATCAGAGAACAATAAAATAAAAAAAACCTGTATTACTTTATTTGTCTTGAGTGCGATGTTTGTATCATAAGAGTCATCCTCTACATCTCCTTCTTCCTCTTCTATATCCATTTCTTGCCGAGCCAGAAGTTCAAATTTTTCCATAAACGCTGCTTCGGTGTCTATCATTATTTCTTCTGTCTGTTAATGTTAAAGCAAAACATTTCATTAAATTAATTTAGACACAGACAAATTTAGAATCGTCGAAAGCTAAATTACGTTCTTGTAAAAAAAAAAAGAGTTTACCTCATCTTTTGTTTTTGGAAAGTTGCGAATGCTGGTTTCAATTCGAATTGGTTTATTTGATGGTTCATTGCCATTTAGAGCAGGAGGATTCATATCTTCTGAGTCTGTATTATTATTTAAACCAAGTAAAGATCTCACTCTGTTCGATCGTACATCTATTATTGTATCGGTGTAGCCAATCTCTTGTAAATATCTAAAATAAACATTCCAGATATAGCGATGTGGTTGCTACTACTCGTTATAGGCAATATTTCTAAATGTTATTCGCTTACTGTCTCAAAATTTGGCGACCTTGTCTCCAACTAATGTTGCTGACTGAAGTAAACGGAGCTTCCCCATCGCCATCTCCTCCAACTTCGGAGTTAACACAAGTACTACCACCTTCTTCGTAAACAGGAGGCTTTACGTCTCCCTGAATCACCAAATCAGTTCCATATTTCAGCTTGTGATACCTTGCTCTGCAAAAGTAGCGAAACATGTTTGTATAGTTAGAAAATTAATAGCAACGAGATTTCATAACGAGTACACGCAAGAGGATTGTCTCACCTTTCTTGTTTTAATGCATATTCTAACATTTTTATTCTTCTTACTAGATCATTTTTTAATTTTTCTTGTCCTTTCCTTTCTCCTTGTAAAAAAGCTATCCTGGCCTATGAATACATAGGTATTGCAATTAATTTAATTGAAAGTTAGTACAATTGTATAATGACATTTAATATAATTGAAAAATGTGAACAACAAATATATAATTTAATATATTCGTGAAATTTTTACAATGTTCCTGTCACATAATAGATGAAGTGATAATAAGAAGAAAGGTGATTATTAGGGGACAAATAGTTTTCTAGTTAAATAAGTATTCTTACGACTCAATTTTGCACAGATACAAAAAATGACAAGTTAAAACGATCTTAATACTTTGTCCATACTTTTGTATCCTTCGGTCAACCCGACCATGGTCCAGAAATATCGCTACAATATTTTTTTTCAATTCTTTGCACACTTGACTGTGACACTGCATACTTTTACATACTCCACTTCTTTGGAATTACCTTTTTAATAAAAAAATGATCACATCTCGAACGTAGTTTGTAACAAACTTTGTTACGACAAAACTTTCATTTTTAATGTGTTGTCTCTAGCAATTTACTTAAAACTCTGCTTAATGCCCTTCCGTCAAACAGACGGTTAACAAATGTAAACAAGTTTAGCCTTCAAGCAAATCTAAACGTCACAAATACATCTGTATTGAGAAGCGATAAAAAATGTGGTCGAAAGAATAGAAATATAACTGGGAAACACTGAATAGGGTAGAATAAAATTTCTATAGGTTTTTTACAGTAAAATGAATGTAAATTAATATAATTACAAGTTCCTCTCACTCCCTACCACGATATATAAGTAAATTATCCTTTTCTACAAAAGAGCACCTTGCATTGGTTTGATTTTGCTAACGTATTTGCCGACGTATTTCGTTCAATTTGCGAATGTGTTCGTAAGGATTTCGAAAACAGGTGAAAATTATACCTGGAATTCTGCTCTGTCAAGTTCCCATTGCGATCTTTCAAGTTCGAAGCGAGCCCATTCATGCTGAACGAAATGTAGAATGCCAGGCATAGTGTATTGTGGTTTTTGTTCCTTGGCATCGCTATTGCTGTCACTGTAACACCCTTGAAATTTATTATTTGTCAGCGGAGCGTTCGTACCACTAGATTCTTGTCCATTATGGTTTTGAGATGTAGAACTGGAGTTATCCTCCATCGTGGAACGAAAAAACCGTCCTGGTACCTTCATTTCATGACACGGCAGCCATTACAACAACTTTTCTTTCCTCTGGAGCCCAAAGAGTGCTCTCCCGTCGGATAATGTATTTCGATCGAGTTCGCGAAAAGAAGTAATTAATACGCATGCGGGCGTATTAGATTCCAATAAAACCGATATACTATTTGGAAAAGTTTCGTCGTTCGTTAATTGTTCACCGAGAAACCTTGTAAGCTTTGTACAACACTTTTGAAATAACACTTTTCAACTCCATTTATATGAACCCGTCGGGGGACAAACAGTTTATATACCTAGGACGTTCATATAATAGGAGTCCACTGATTTCCCCCACTTCTTCTACTGACTTTTCATTCAGATAACCGAAGTTCACGTTCAGATAAGTGGATTCAATCACGTATCTAGTTCATTCCGCGAATTAAAGCAACACTGCGATGTTTACCGATTTATTGTTTACCAATTTGATAAATCATGGTAAATTAAGATTTTTACTTATTTCAAGAATAAGATAACAAAGATGAATATATTTTTTATTGTTTATACAACATGACATATTGATGTAAAATGTACTATGATATATTATTAGTTGGTATAGTAAATAGATATATATATACACAACATGTGCTTTGTTAATTACACATAGAATTATATATTTTCATTTGAAAGTTTTAGAGCTATATTCAATTTTTCAAAGTTCTCAAATACTAGAAAGTGCTTAAATCTGCTTCTGGCTGTACTTTTAGTCATTTTATAGACATATTTATAGTTTAGAACTAATTGATTCATTATCACTATCTTCACTATCTGTTTTATCTGCTATCTGTCTTGTTAATGTTTCTACCTTTCCCTGTATTTGCATCTTCTTGTTTATGATTTTGTCATTTTGTTTTTTCTTTAATTTAGGATTATAGTTTACTATATTAAGGCCTCTTGTTTGTAGCAGATGTTCATGTATAATTGGAATGATGCTCTGTACTACTTGACTAGAGCTAGACTGGAGTTCATTTATTTGGATAGTCATAGAAATGTTCCAGTAAATGGATTTCAGATAAAAGGACTTTCACTGTAGCGGACAGGTATTATTCCCATTCTTGCATATCTTCAGAGCCCTACTTGCTTCCATCATTCCAGTAAAGTATATTACGGAGTAAAGCACCCCTATACCAACTTTACCTTGAAATTGATACAGTACAAACTTCTATGAATAGTTTCTAATCCATTATGATGAGATCATAAAATTGTTCTTCATTGCATTACAAAATAAAATCTGAATTTTTAATGAACATTTTGTATATATCGTTTTGTAAATATTGATGTTCCGATACTGAAAATAATAATTTACTTCTGTTTATCACCCAACACGTAGCATTCATACTTCTGTAAGATTGATATTCAACAATATGTATGATCTCTGGTATGATTATATGTTAAACAATAAGCGGGACGGTATTAATAATACATTTTGTGAATAGTATCTTAGATATAGTATCTATTTTTAAACAATTTATATGATTAATCCTTATTAGTATAAGAAAATGCAATCTTTTATATTGAAGTTAACAAACTGTTTTATTAGTAAGTTGTTAAAGGCATAAATATATTTTGTATTATGCTAGAATCATCAATGTACCTACAATGTAGATACTTAGCGCTGGACAGACGTATTGTAAGTGTCGCCATCTACGTGCACTTATCTCTTTTGACAAAATACACTTGTGTTTATAAAAAACTGTCAAAAAATAGGATTTAAAAAAAAATACATGTGCACGTCCACGTAGTAAGTATTTAATATGTGTATATGTACAATAAAAATGTTATATCCAAATAACGACATGTGTTTTATACAATAAAAACGTTTATCTGAATGATTCACAAATAAAATATACCTTTATTTTCTGTGTTTTTAATACGTTTCAGGGGAAAAACTCTTGTTTACCGTAGCTTAATTTTCTGTCCTTAAAATCTGTTTTTTCAAAATATGATTTCTTTTCGTGAGAGATGTGTGTATGTTTTATATGTATATCCTTGACTATTTGTTTTCTATATAAACATACAGAAAAAATCCTTCCAATATAATGTAACAGTTTAGTGTATTCACATTGCTGTTATTTTTAAAAAATTTTATACGAAGCTATTTGAAATTTATATATTTAGATAAATAATTTCCTCCAACATTTCGACGATATATTTTACATCTGAACCTAAACTGCGCATAGCATGAACAGTAAATATTACCTTATTAAAATTCTTGAGAGATCAAATCTGACAAGGTCGTGCGTAATCGTTATATTATTTACGCAGAACAAAAAATAAAAATATAAGAAAAATCTTCAAAGTGCCCAATAAATACATCGACGATACCTAAATTGTTACCGAGGTCACACCTTGTCGATATGTTTATTAAAATGGTGTATTTTTGACTGTACACAAAAGTATTTTGCATATTACAGCTAATATTACAAGTTCTGAAGGTATTTTGCATCACGGCGCATGCGTTACTGAAATTTCTGAAATGCGAACCACACTATCAATGTAGGTCGATAATTCTTACCATTTTCTTTTTGATAATATTAATAATCCGTAGGTTAACGTAGAACTCGTGTCTCGGTAGATGGTGCAATCCAAAATTCGACTAGTTCAAATCAAAATTTGATCCTTCCCATATGTCTCGTGTATGCTAACGGCCACGAATAAAAGTGGCAACGTTGCTCTTCGCTTGTTTAGGTTGCGGTGTTGCAGATACTCGATGAACGGGTATCACAGTGTATCCTCGTTTCTGCCGTTTATCGCAAATATAACGTATTTATAAGTCAAAGAACATGTGCATCACCGATTGAAGACATTCTGCATTATAACTGTACGTAAGTCCATCAATTGTGTATAATATATATTTACATGTCACACTTCAGTAGTGGGGTCACTTTGTTTTACTGCTTCGAATTACAGTAAGGTTCAAATAATGAAACAGGGTAACTCAGAATCATCTGACAAATCGATGCCGAAAGATTCTCCGTTGATCGTTCGATAAATAAGGTTACCAATTTGAGATTTTTCATTGTTTTGAACAAAAGATAATATTACTCTTATGTCAGATACATTGCATGTCAATTAACGAAAAAACAGTAAAAATCAGAAACCTGTTTATAGCCCACGATGTACATACTAAAAATTTTGGGCCTGAAGTCCCAAATGTAATAAACAAGGCCGTTACATACATCATCTACTATATGTATACGAAAAGCTGCCATTTTCTATAGCTGACCCGCGCCATTTTGTTGTATCACAATACAAAATGAAAGCGAACTTAAAACATTAAATTTCAATTTATTTTGATATCGTTTCGACGTCAAATATAAATTAATATTGTTTAGAGATACAAAATATATTTTGAACATTAAATAAAATTAGATTTTAATAATGCCCATACAATTAAATATAGCTAATGCTATTGAAAAGTAAACAGTTTTGATCACTGTCCTTAGCAGTCGATGATATTTTACGTCGAATAAAAAAAAAGTAAACATGTTGGATGAGTCACGGAAATGACCATATTCACGTGATAAGGTTAAATGAGAACATATGAATTGAAAATTTTATGAATATATAAATAATTTTTGTTAATACATTTGTTTAGTGTACACGTAGTTTCAATCGAAACAAGATAATATTTAAACTTCATGTACAAAATGCTGTCTCTGTAATCGAAATAGGAGCTGAATAGTTTTTGAGTCCCACACGCAATGCATTCGCGCATAAGCAGATTTCACCGCGCATGTGTTAAACACTAACAAAAGAACGTTCGGATGTGATACAGAGTCTTTGCTATATATAAATATATGCATACACACATATATACGTTAATTGAATTATTGTAACTTAGTTTACTGCGTAATAAAGAGTCTTACATATTTCACGGAATATAATGTAACAAAAAAATATTCAATACCTTTCGTACTGTATTTTGGAAATAGTGGTGATATCGCGATTGTCATTTGATAATTATTAATTATGCCTAAATGTATAACTAAATTAATTCGATATAATTTTTTTTCTAATTGCAAACAAAAATCTGTGGTACGATCTATTGGAATATGATCGATAGAATCAATTTTCGATATCATAAATTTCATGTATTGAGTAGTATTGTGAGTTGTACGAGCCTCCCACTCATAAAAGAAATATCGTGTATAACCATCGTGACGCACGTTGACCTTGCCAGTTGGCGCAGAAAAGAAAAGGGGTGGGGCTATTTATCAAACGTTCAATATGAGCACTTGCAATTTAGAAAAAAATACTTAATGAACATTTCCTTAGATTTCTCACGCGTAGTTTGTTTGAAAAAGAAATTATTAACATTCAAATGTCACATCGAGTAATATACAAAAATGTTCAAAATCCTTGCATTGTGAGGACATATGACGTAACAGGTAAACATAGTCGCAGAGAAAAAAAGTATTTACATAATTACACGAATGGAAAATTTATAATAATTTTTTCTTTCTTTCCTACTTATTTTTTAATTACGAACGAATGAACGGTACAACTGTTAATAGCAGTACGAGAAACATTAATATTTCTACTGTACTGCAGTTAATATTAGCAGCGTGAAGTATTAAGTAGTGTAAGGATAGAACAGAGGTGGGGGAAGCAGTAAGCGTGACCTTTTTGTGATTTCAAGTATCGAATTAGCTTAGAAGTAACAGATAAGATTATCGTTCAGGGTTTTACTGTTAACGCGAGTGTTTCTAACATGGGGTCATTATGTATTTGAATTTATTTGCTTGAATATATTGAAAGTTAGTTTAGCTGGGGGCGAATCGTGACCGCCATATTGGACGACGTCGTGTGCACTCGTTGATTTTCGTGAGGACGCATGTCGGGGCCTATGTTCGGCTGTACTCGTTCAATAGACTAGTTCTCCGAGAATCCCGCCTTTCTGAACATGCATAAGTCTCCGTAGCAGAAACTGTATTTATTTTTCCAGTCTTTTTAACGTGGTTGTTCATTGGAACTATTTGTGTTGTGCATATATATTCTTGATTTGGTATTCATTGAATTTTTTGACCCGTACAAAAATTTTTCACTTATATGTTGGTGATATGACGTACTCGACATTCCCCGTATTACATATCTTTTCAATATGCTACGAATAAAGAGCTGATGTCGATTATACTGAATTGAACAATAACATTGGATATCCATTGATTCGGCAATGGAATACACGTGTTACTTAATATAATAACTGTCTTAGATATACAACTTTAGTCCGCCATTTTTGTTAGTTGAGTACTTATGGGCCAGGGACGACTCACGTTGGCGCGTCATCGAGGGGCCCAAATTGTATTATCTTGATCTATGTTAAAAAGAAAACTTGATTCTGTAACTGAAATACGATCCCGGAAATTGTGGTTAGCACGGCGTAATAATTTTTCTACGTGAGTTATATAGTTAATAAAAAGAATTATGAAGCTCTGTAGGTTTATAATTTCAAGCGGCTTTGTTCTTTTTTCTTAACAGTGAATATTTATTTCATTAAGCTTATCTAAGTGTGTCCTCTTTCTTTTTTTCTCGCGTGACCATTTATTCGAAAATACTGGAAAAATTTATGATAATTTACCAAACATGGTATTGTAATAAAACTTTTACAACGTTATCCCAATTAGTTTAAAAAGATTAATTTTATTTTTAAGTTTTTTGTATCAAATACGATGCTGTACGAAATATGTTTTGTAATCTCGCAACTATGTATAATTGATTAATCAATTAAAAAGTTAAACGAAGACATTTGTTGTTGACATATTTACTATATCTGAAACTAATGTATTTGAACATTTAACCACACAGTATTTTCTCAAATAATATTATCTCATACATAGTGATCACTTACAGATCAAAAGATATTAATTTTTGGAGATAAATGGGTGACCTGTGACACTGTCTCTTGCATATCTTACCTTTTTTTACAATGGAGGCATTAAGAAGTGATTCTGTACATACTACTGATTCTATACGTTCGTTGTCTCGTATCAATGCACATCATATTGATGAATTATCGAAAGAAAAAGAAGATGAATTATTATATGGAGGTGATGATGTGGACGAAGAGGATGTACTGTCAGATGATAGTATGCGTTTGAGATTATCTGACGATGATGAGGCTGAACCAGATGATATTTTACCATCTGTCTTAGACAACAAAGGAGATAAGCCAGAAATTATGAAAATGGGTAAGCTAGCTACTCTGTACATTCGTACAGAATATAGAAGCGTTAACGTATAGTATTGCATCTCTGAGATAGTTTGCTGATCAATCGTATATACTATATGTACAATAAGAAAAACATTTATTTTTGATAACTTCGATTACAGAAATGACACGTGGAAAAAATGAAGATGCGCGAGCTTCTGCTGTTCCTGAAAAAAATGAAACGAAGAATGACACAACTCGTTCGAGGGAAAGAAGGGAAGAGGAACATTGTACAGGTAATGTTTCGATGGGTGACAAAGTATTAACACATCATGCAAAGGATACCAAAAGAAATCTAAATGGATTGATGAGGCCACATATGATTAATGTCATGCCTCGCTATCCATGGCCAAGTTATGAGTTTCAATGGAGGTTTGCAAGTACCCCTTACAGTCGGTTTCCCTATCATTTTCCTTATGTCAGACATTGGTATTCGGCACCTAGAGGACAATTTCGAAATCCATATGATTACAATACTAGATTTCACAATGCATTCGTTCCTTTTGAACAAAGAAGAGGCAACGGAATGTTTAATTCATTTAACAAGTATAAAGATTATAGAGAAGAAACGAGAACTTTCAAACCTTCTCCTATGAAGAGATTTAATGCTAAGAGTGATGTTGACCAAAATGTTATATCTCCTTCAGATGCAAACATATCTTCAAGAACTGAAGCTGACACCAGCATCAAGGATGAAAGCTGTGCTACTAAAAATGAAATTGAAATAAATCGTGAATTAGTTGACAAAACTCCAACCGGTAGTGAACAGAATAATGATGATTCGAGTAAATCATCGATTGAAATCTTGGAGGATAATAACATTGGAGATTTAGAGAAAGGAATTGTTACCGACACCGATCGTGTTAATGATTCTACAGAGCTGGAAAATGAAACGAGAAATGCCCACGGAAATTCGGAAAATCTGTCCGATGCGGAATGTAAGGATAATGATGCGGAATCTAAAGATAATGTATCTATTAAAACTGATACAGTAAATGAGTCCTCTGACAAAGAAATTAAAAGTCATTTAACAACTCCTCAGAATGAAACTAAAGAAGATCATGCAAAGAAAGAAAATACTGACACAGGTAATCAACAGTTAGATTGCAATGGTTCACAGAGTTCTAAAAATTTTAATATATTGGCAAAGTTATTAACCGATGGCCGTAAAAATTCGTTCGACGACGAAGATGTAGAATTTATTGAAGCGGATAATGAAAATAATAAAAAAGATAATGTCACAGCCAAATTATGTCTGGATGAAAGCAAAGAAACTGAACAGACTTATCAAGCAAAGGATGATGAAGTTGCTACGGATCAGCATTGTATAGAAATTATGGAAACAATAGAAGTAATTGAAAATCATCCGCTGGAAGAGAGTACAAAAAATCATGATGAATTAATAATAGTTGAGAAAGTAACGAGTCGCGAAGAAATTTTAATAGACACGAATAACACGTCTATACAAGATACAGAATCGAATGAGATCGTTGAAACTCATACCTCCAAGACGGATGATGCTACACTAGATGATCCAAAGAACAGAGAAGGTAATAAGGAAACCGAAGCAAAAGAAAATAATAAAATGGTTGAGCCACTTGTTAATGGCGAAACATGTGATAAAGACGGAATCAATTATAGTGATAATAGTACAAATTCTAAATTACTCGAGCTACTTGTTTCTGATGATCATCTAAGTAATACTAAGCTTCAGGAACAAAATGGTAGTGTCACCGAGGGAAACGTAAAATCTGTAAACAAAGGAAGCCCTATAATAAATTGCTCAGCACAAACTGAAAACAAGGTATCCACTTTGGATAAAACTGATATATCTAGCGTTGAATTGCAAAACGATTCATTAGGTCTCGCTACTAAAGTAATCGATAGTGATGTTAGTGAGAAAAAAGTTGAAGTTCCCGTAAATACTCAAAGAAGGAGAAGGCGAACAAAAAAAATGATCGCGGCAGCACAAGAAGCTGTTTCTGAAGAAGATAAGCAAGGTACGGCATGCTTTACATGACTGATCTTAAGAATTGTGGGATTCAGATTTATTTATATATTGCTTGTTTTCTTTTGCATCTTCTTTTAACATTTATATCGTACAAATATTATACAATATACACTGCATGTTTCTTTTATTGAGATATTCAATTCTTCTTTGCCATTTGTCAAAGGAATTGGAATGTATTATCAAACAATCGTTAAATTTAAAGGAATCTTTGATATACATTTTTTTTGTTCTCACTCCTTCAACGTGATATGTAATATTTGCGAAATCAAAAGAAGTATTAAAATGCATGGCTGAGAATGTTCAAAAAGTGTAATGAATTTTTTTTGGTCAGTAAATTTTTTAATTAAAATTCTAAATGGATTTTGATTACGCATAAAAATTTTCGTCTGAAATGTTAATTTGTGCTATGTGTTGTTATTGGGCATCTATAACTTTTACCGAAGTAATATGAATTTAAGTAGTACGAATTTATATTCGTTTAATTGTAATTTATTCAATGTTTGTTTCAATGATATAGTTGCTTTTACGATATTTTGTTACAGTTAAAGAAATTGGAAGGCAAAAGAGAAAAACTGCCAAGAATGCGGAAGAAATCATACGAAAGAAATTTTTGAATCACGACAGTGATTTGGAGTCTAGCGATAGTTCAGAAAAGTTTGTAATTATTAATCATAAGGTAAATCAAGATGCACGATCTCTGTCCCCGCCGTCTTTAAAACGTAGCTGTTCCGATCTGGATAATATAATAATGAATGGTAGTGTAAAAAAGATCAAAATAAACAACGACTCGTTATCTGACGAATTATCTTCGAAAGAGAATGATTCCGAAAATATTAAGCAACTCGATTATGTTAAAAAATTTTTCCAAAGAGATCTCAAGGAGAAATTGCCGAAATTGAAACAAGAAGTACGTTGAAAATATTCGAATTTCAAAGGTATTAATATTAGTCGAATATATTCTCATACTGATCAATTCTTTTAGGAACTAGAAGAACTTCTGATACAAAAAATTGTTGAAACGATTACAATGCGCGATGAAATCGGCAAATTGAGGGAACAAGCACGTATATCGGAAAGAAACCAGGAGGTAACGCGCGCAAAATGTCAACAATTGGCCAAGCAGATCAAGGATTTCGAGATGGTTTTAAGCCGGAACGCCGCGGATCGGCGTGTTAATAATGACAAACCTGTCCCGCCGATTAAAATCAATAGATCCGTCGGATTACAAGTTAATTTTATAACGGTATACATCAAAATAATTATTTCTTACACGATTTCTAATTATTGCTGGATATTATGATAACTATTTTTTTTTGCATAGGACCATGGAATGCAGTGTTTGCGGCAATTACAACAGAACACTGGTATCAAAACCGCGAACGTTCCAAGTAACAATAGTACCCCGTTAAATACGTCTGCCCCCGAAGCTTCTCTTAACATTTCAACAAGTCCAAGAAGGGGAGTCAAAGTGAGACCTCCGAGGCGAATTGAAACAGTAGCGGCTCCGAGTGTTGCGGTATCGCAAAGTCATACTCAATCTCCAAACGTCATGCCTACCGTAACTCCTGCAGCTTTAGTTGTAGCTAAGCCAATGGAGGCACAGCATACTTTACAATTACCCACTCAATCTAATGTTCAACAAATGATATCCAGTGTAAGTACTTACAATTTTTGTTATTGTACTTGTACATCTCGCTTCACTCATTTCCTGACACAAACATCTATTTTTATACTTACTGTAGACGCCACTGCCGCCACAACAACCACAACAAACTATAGTTCTGAATGGAAAGTTCTCGAATCAACTGAGTCGTCAGAATACCACAGTGAATATCGCTAAACCGAGGACGAATGATCTGATAGATCTGACGGACGAAGAAGAGAAAAGTAAAGGTATAAGAAATATTACCAAATAATATTTATGATACTGTTTCGTAAATATACGCGAAATTTTCAATATAAACTTTATCATTTGCAGGTGCTACCAGTACACCGGTAGTTACAAATACGATAACTGAACAGCAAATCAGTTTAGCACAAAAAACTCAAACCTGTTTCCAAAGGGTAATCCAAACTATCCCTGGAAATGTAGCTATAACGAATTCACCTCCTAATATAAGAGTAGTACAACCTGCTAGCCAACCGACACCTACTGCCTTAGTAGTATGTAAACAAATAATACGTGGTTATTGACAATCGGTACGATGTGAACATTCGTTGTAAATTGATTTTCTTTTTAGAATAATATGAACGCCCCCCGGTTAGCGTACGTAATGCAAAGTGGTGTAGGCCCCACGAGGCTATTACAAATAGCAGCACCGAACTCTGCAACGGTAAAACGAATTCAACATTTTTCTATGTAAACCAGCGAAGAAGTTTCGACGCGTAAAATAGTTTTGTAATCGCATAACAAGATTTTGTATTTCTAGATACGGCCAGTAACTTCGTGTAATAGAACTTCGTTTCCAACATTGACGTACAAGACTGGTATGTAAATGATATTATACAATAATATCGATTCTAAATCACGAGCTTAATTGCACCTTACTTTTGCAGGAATATCGACGGTAGCAAATGGAACAGTCAGAGTATTAACAACTGCGGCTCCATCAAATGTACAATTGAACAAGGTATTGTACTTTTTATGTAGATCGCTGATGTTATTTTGAATTATACGAATAGATTTGTTACATTTGATTACGACGCGTTTCAGCATCCAGCTCCTTTACCGGATTCACGAAATTACGCTATGAATAATCCTGCATGGAAACTACCGCCACCAGCTCCGTCTCTAAAAATTTCTAAGGTTGCCAATGGTACGTAAACAATGATTGGGAGATGAATAAGAACATTCAGAGAATCATAAATATTCATGTTGATCGTGTAGGTATCGTGCTGTCTTGGAATATGAATTTATCTGATAAGTATGCAGATATTGTTAGTTATCAACTATATGCATACCAAGAAGTTGCCGGTATTTCTCCTACCACAACGTTATGGAAAAAAGTAGGAGATGTTCGAGCTTTACCATTGCCCATGGCGTGCACACTTACACAAGTAATTAGAATTGTTGTTACTTTATGGTTGCTATATTTACTGTTATCTATAATGTTCATTATCCATCATTTATCTTCACAGTTTTCCGAAGGCAATAATTATTACTTCGCAGTTCGAGCAGTTGACACACATTCCCGAAAAGGACAATATAGTACACCTGGAAATATTTCTTTATAAAATATACGACCAACATTAAGTTATTGTTATCCATCTTACTTTTAACGCACAGCTATAATATAACAAGTCATGACTCGTATAACAACAAGTTCTATGCAGCCTTCTAAATTATCATTTAATTCGATCATGTATTATTCGATTTTCGATTAGTCCATGTAAGATACATTTAATGAAGAAAAAAAAATTCAAGAAATATTTGTAATTTAGAAGTATGTTGTGTAGAGTATACATACAAATGAATTTGTTGTTTAGTAGTAAGTATTTGTTTAATTTTAAGCGATTACTGTTCTACAATTACTAGTAATTATTATTGCGACTGTAACTGAACATATTTTTCTTGATCCTTTTTATACGCCTTTATTTATAAATTCAAAAGAAAAAAGAAAAATATAAAAATATTACTTGTGACAATGTACATATAGTTCATCATTCTGTTTCGCTTATGGAAATTACAATATACGAATTTTTATAAAACTTTAGTGCCATGATTCATGAAGTATTATTCACGTGTCATCCAGTAGTATACAATAATTACTTATAACAATGAATGTTTAAAATTTCGTGTATTCGATACGATATATACTTATACATAAACGAAAAAAATTAATGAATGGCAGTAACGTGGTGGTAAAAATCTATGTTTGTACAAAAGTACAGAAAATACTCTAGTCAAGAAGAATTTCTTTAGCAATTATTTTGACATTCTCACTTGTAAAGACTGTTACAATTAAAGACAAATACGGAATTGCTTAAAAGTCTGATATTGACATTATTCACTAAAAAAGTGTGTTCATAAAATGCTGCTTCCTTACGTTACATACGAATAACGCCTATATATCCTCACTTTCTCAATAACTTTATTTTACTCTCCTTGTTATTTTTATTGACGAGTCTCGCTGATACATAATTTGCTCAATTTTTGATACAATTATAATAAACTTTAAGTGTTGAACGATAATATACACTGTATGCAGAATTTAATACAAAAGAAAAAAAAGGCAATGCAATTAGTGGACTGTATATATATTTAAAATTAAAATTTATATACTCTGATTTTCAACATCTGTAATCAGAGTATATATACACAATCTGTAGCATAATTATCTAATATTTCTAAGTTTTACTAATCATTTTTGTGTGATAAAATTGTATAATAAAGTGAATATTCATTTCTTACATTCATGGAGAACAATTTCTAATGTAACTTTTTATATTTTAGGTGTTTAGAGATAAGTTCCTTGAAAACAAAAAAAAACATGTATTTGTCTAATTTATTAAAATTTTAACAAAAACGACTACGCCAAGATTTCTACTGTATAAATAAATCTAATAAATGAGAAAGTAACGTAGACATTCGGTGAGTCGTTAACGCGGTATAAAATTAAATTTCCCGCTCTTTTGTGCACATTGTATTATAACTGCAGCAACGGGGAACATCGAATTCTGTGAATGTGAATTGTGCATACGTATTATATGCATGTGAAGTTTTATAATCTTGATTTCGTTATAATTAATTTAGAGATTGCGATGTGTATAGCAAGCACGAAACATGAACCGGTGAGAAATTTTCCACTGTCCTCAGATTTTGTAAACTATTTAAACGAATAATATCATTTACACAAGACCTCGGAAACTTATAAAGCGATAGCTGTCGAGATGTCGGTTGTATTGCTAAATTTATGGATCGCATTGGTAACAATATTGAATAATTAAAGGGAAAACCACATCTATATACATATATATATATACATATATATGTATATATATACGTTATAAACAAGCAATAAAATTTTGTCGTGTTGTTTTTAAACCCGATACCTGCACGTTTAGAATTAAACGAGACTACACGAGCAAGAGAAAATAACCAACGAATACAAAATTGTTACTTACTGTCGCCGTTATTAGGAAAAACACGAGATTATAGCAGAAACGTATGAAAAGTTTCCTAGCGTTCGAAGTATTTTTAATCCGTGACAATTCCGAATTTCATGTTGTATATAATAGATTTGTCACTGGACTGGCTCTATCCTGTGTTTCTCATACGCGTTAAGTGAGTCACAAGGATACGTGTGTATTATGTCAAACACAAAACAAATACGATTTTTGTAAAGATACCACACACCGTGCAGACGTAGAGTGATAATCTTTTTTTCCGATACTCTGTGAAAAAGTGTAAAGCAAGTGGGGGCGGAAGTAGTTTAGTCGGTAATTTGTGTACACTGTTTGCTGCACTTTGTGACATAGGACACGAACAGTCCGTGAAATTAGAAAAAAAAGAAAGAGGCATAAAATCGAAGCGCATCCCGACGGAATGATCGAATTGTCAATAGATACACATTCCTTTGGATAATGAGTATGTGTGAAATATTACGTAGCAATTTTCTTACTTTCGCGACATATCACGGATTGACAAGCACAACATAAATATTGCTCGGGAACGACGAATATAATATATTTTCAGTTGTTTCGTTACCGATCAAACAATCCGTTCCGAGTTGCATACATACATGTTCGTACATTGTTTGCTATTATTTCAATTGCTCGGTAAACTATTGGAAAAGCATGAAATTTTCAAGATTCAAAGTAAAAAGAACTACTCGTGTGTCAACAGTTTCGTATTGAAATGCAAATATTTTTGTGAACGTTGTGTCGTAACTGTTTAATAGAAATCGATATCGTTTCTAATCACCTTGAAATAACACGAGGTAGAATTGTCGTAAGAGTAATAATATGAAAAAAGAAAGAACGAAATATAGGAAATATTCGGAAGTTATGCCATAATGAATGAATACAACTGTGCAGTGACAAATTATTTTGTGGGTGTGACATATCCAGTTTTTATGACTTATCTATGTCACTTGTTACATAGCGAGCACAGTTGCAAACTGTTTAGAAAAACCTGATAAACATAGCTTTTGTCTGAAACTGGTGGTGAAATTTTGATTGATAATTAGGGGATGCCCAGCCTACATTCGCTCGTCGTTCGACGAGCTCCGCTAATGGATATGGGTACTGCTACCAGCTCTGTGACATCTGTAAACCCTTCTACCAAAATTACTACCAATCAGAAAAAGGCTGAAAAGTCCAATAAACTCACAGGAGTCAGATTACCTTTGTTACGCAAAGAAGCGAGTGTGGTCAATCTTTCCCTGACAGAAAGAACAACATTGGGAAAAGGGGTAGATTCGCCTTTACTTAGACCCGAGAGCAGCGCAAGTTTGGAAGCTCGCGGTAGTAGCTGGTTGAGCTTGGGTCCAGGCGTATTAAGGAAATGCGAAACTGCAGTAGGTTTGAGCACTTCTGCTTTGGAGGGCAGACCTATAAATCGCAGTCGAGTATGTTCACGTTGCTCCAGTTTGTTGTCGCTGGCTTCCAGTTCACGTTATAGTTTGGCCGCGGGCAATTTTGTTCCGGCAGGCTCTCAGCAAGTGCTCGGATGTCTTTTTTGTAAATTATGTCTTGTTGAAATTTCTCTTTCTAAAACGTTTAAAATAGAAGGCTGTGGTTGTTCCTATTGTAAAGATGTAAGTATTATTCTTCTCCTATTACAAAGTTATTAAATGGAATGTATTGCATATATCGTTGTGTTATAGTGTATGAAAGCATATGTAGAGT
Source organism: Lasioglossum morio (assembly GCA_916610235.2). Taxonomy (NCBI): domain Eukaryota; kingdom Metazoa; phylum Arthropoda; class Insecta; order Hymenoptera; family Halictidae; genus Lasioglossum; species Lasioglossum morio. The sequence continues at coordinate 25,073,401 of OU744326.1, forward strand.
TTGAAATTGAAGAAGGCGCATACGAAATTAGTTGTCCAGATGCGCAATGTGACCACGGAGCGATACTTTCTGTAAAAGAAATAGCAAGCCTTGTTACTCCCGAACTTATGGAGAAACATCACAAGTTTCGATTGAATAGAGGTGAGTAACATTGAGCGTACAAGTTGTTATATATCTGTGCATAAGTTTCGATAAGATAATCTAACAATTTTATTATTGTATCATACAGATGTGTCTATGGATAAAGCACGTGCCTGGTGTCCACGTGCTGGTTGCGAAACGATATGTTCAATAAATGCTCCTGGCTCGAATGGAACTGCCATTGGGCCTGTTCATTGTCCTAATTGCTCTATAGACTTTTGTTCTATATGTAGAGAGTCTTGGCACAATGGTCCTTGTTCTGATCTTTCATTAGGTATACCATTCGATGGTGACCATATTAAATGCTGTCCCATGTGTTCTGTACCTATTGAAAAGGACGAAGGATGTGCTCAAATGATGTGCAAGAGGTGTAAACATGTTTTTTGCTGGTATTGTTTAGCTTCCTTAGATGTAAGTATAATTATTTACAATATATATTGAGAATGATGGTGATAATAACTATTCTTTCTGAAAATTATTCAATTTCATAATTATATGAATACAACAGGACGACTTTTTATTGCGACATTACGACAAAGGACCATGTAAAAATAAATTGGGTCATTCGCGTGCGTCGGTCATTTGGCACAGAACACAAGTCATTGGAATTTTTGCTGGATTTGGGTTACTCTTGCTTCTTGCATCGCCGTTACTTTTATTGGCTGCGCCTTGTATTGTCTGTTGTAAATGTCGTGTTTGTGGTTCTTCTAGACTTGAACAGGAAGAAGGTGATACCGCAACATAGAAACTCTAAAAGTTTTTCGATATCTCCTGTTGTTTCTCTTCAGTATGATAAACAGTTTTAAATTATATTACTCAATATGCGAATGTGATCGACGACTTATATAGATATACATTGAATCGAAAAATTCTATTATATATATATTTATATATCTTAATATCGAATACATTTTTAAAGCGTTTTTACTTTTGTGAGAGGGGTTTACATTCTTTTTTTTTGTACTATTATCTATGGATGTTATGTTTTTTTTATTAAAGGGTACTTCGACTGTGTTGACTTCGAGTTTACAGAAATATTTTCACGTAGGTGTATATATATTTATAGTGTGATTATCGTTAAGTAAGAAACTTACAAAGTTTACTGAAAGCTACTTAATACTTCATTGTTTCTCAAGAGTCGTTAAGGTAGATTTTGAAAGGCAACAATGATCTTTTAGTTTTATCAGGCATTACTAACATTTTTACATTTAAACATGTTCAATCAACTGAATTGCAAATGTTCACGAACTTCGCGTACAACATTCCAAAAAGTTATATCCCCGCTGAACGTACTGCCACGTCCAAAATATGATTTCTTTTTTTTTTACTGTACAGTTTCTCTTTTTTATACTTACATAATTTGCTTTCAATAGTACGAAAATTGTTATATACTCGATCATTATTTTCATGTACTTTTAATGTTCTTCTTGTTTCACGCCTAACACAACAATTTTGCAAGTACACGAGTACAGGCATAAACGAATAACTGAACAATGTATATCTATATGTATGTCTGTTCTGAAACCTCAAGTCAGAGGCACAACTTCAACGAAAAAATTATCAACAAATCGGTTGCATAGCACAATTTGTCCGTACTGTTTCCTTTGTGAATGCTTGTTCTACTACATTGTAGAATTAATTACATGTATATTACATGTACATTATTATAGACAAGTACGAAGAATAGAGAGTAGAATGTAAGTTCTACGGTGGTATCTGCAAAAAGAATGTAAAATCTAGAATACTTGTAAATTCCATTCTTAATAGATATTTAATATATTTACTATTAATTATAGAATTATTATAAAGGACTTCTTCATTTAAAAGAACATTATTCTGTACATGTTGCAATGCTATTGAAATTCAACTTTTCGAATTCGTAATAGGCTGTAGATCGAGGATACATAGCGAAAAGAGAGCAGTATGTTATAACGTTTAATGAATAAAATTACATAATTAAGAAATATACTGCAAACCATTTTTTGATAATAATCATGCGCTATGCTAAATTAAGTATATATGTCTTCATTCGAAAAGGAGAAAATAAGATAATATAAGTTCATATAAACTTAAATCATGTTCGATGTTACGGTACAAAAATATTTTTTCGTTGATTGTACGCGTACGCGTACGCGTGTATACATATAAATATAATTGTCTAATCAAGATATACATTAAATAGTTTACTCGTAATAAAACAAGAAATGAGAAATTAAATAAACCGTACGAAACGTAACAAGTTTTTCGAGCAGGTATCTAAATTATACGTACTATTCAGAACAATTATGTGTAAATAACGACTTAGTGTATATTTATATGTTCATATAATGTAAATATGTACATGTAAATGTACATAAACTGTACGCATGTTTGTGTATACATATACAGCCATGCATACACACGTGTACGATGGTAACTCATCCTTAAACTATACATAAGATGTATATGTAAATACTTGTAATTGTTTGATGCGATCTACGCATAAAAGTCATTTGAATGCGTAATCATGTAACTTAAAAAAATGTAACAGGTTTAAAGTCATACTAGAAAATTAAGATAGCAAGTGATTTGCTATTGCTAGTTGTATATTATCGTAAAATTAGTAAATAGTTCTTCAGGTAATTAATGTTACAGAAATTCTATTACGTAACTTTCCCACTGCAATATGTTCTATAATATATTTTCGAAACATCACATGTACGATGGGATCGCAGGTTCCGCAAACGTAAGCAATTTATTCAATCAATTTCACACGGATACGAAACAATTGAAACTTACATGAAATTTTATTATTTTATCATTTATACGATTTTCGAATTCACTGCGAGTCTCATCTATAAACATTATATCAATGAACAATACGTTTGTAAATTCATATGATTTGCGTAATAAACACGATTCTGTTAATTTTAACATAAAAAGATTACATATACTTACAGTTTTCATGGACGAACAACTGATAAACGGTGAAAGTTGAAAGAAACTTAATTTATTGTTACTAAAGAAAAATATATTCGGAATACTTTTCGTACTAGAAATGTATACAGAATTGTCGTTGGTTTTCCTTTCCTGCAGAAAAACGTTCCACACGACGGATACAATTTCGATTTTTAAAGTTGTTAGGGAACGAGAAAACAGGGATGTTTTTGACAATAACGTCGTTGTTTATTACACAATAACCCATTTATTATTTTTCTAATACAATATCTTTTGTAAGAAAACTCATAACTTGATTGGGTTAGAATTGCTTGGAATGAAAAAAGATTTGTGTCTGTTAAGATGCATTAGATCACACGCGGAATTCTCAGTAACAACAAGAGTTTCCACTCAGCAGAGTTTCATAGGGCTGTATACTTCGTAAATTCTTTGGTCATTTAATGCATCTTACTTGCTGATCTTAAAAATTGGACCATCAGTAAATCAGAAGATGGTGCGCATATACATTTACGGATTACACGATGATAGTTCTGTAGTCCTACTAAGAAGCTGTGATAGACTTTAGATTTATGTTCGAATACATTGCTAGATAAAAAAAAGAAAGAAAGAAAAAAGAAGAGAGAGGGAATAACAATCAGTAATCTAAGTCTATGTATTACAATACACATTATTAGGACCATTGTAAAATAGTTAGTGTCAAAAAAATATGATTAATAAATTTAATAAAAACGATTAAACATAACGGCGGCTGGCGAACAGATTATTTCATCAGACCCTTGGCTTTAAACAAGTCTCTCATTAAGCCTTTTAAATACCCAATCTCTCGCTGCAAGTCTTTTACTTGATTCTTCAGTTTGTCGTTGTGATCCGCGAGCTCCTGTTCTTCTCCCAATATTTCTTTAATCTCTTGTTTTTTCTTTTGTCTGTAACGCGTCGCCGCATTCTTATTTTGTTCCTTTTTACGGACCTTTTTGTCTTCCACGGTTGGCCGTGAGTATGGTTTTTGGCGGCTTCTGGCCGAGGAGCCTGTCGTGTGTTTTGTACATTTTCTTTCGGTTTCAAAAATCCAATCTGGATCGTCTACAGAGTCTTCCGATGATGTGTAACTACCACCTGAACTGGTGCATGGACTAGATGGCGGAATATCTTCGGTTTGCAACCGCACATATTCATCGACCACAGCTAAGTCGTGCGCGACGTCTGTGTTCAGCGGATCTATTGCTATACTTTTTGGATTCCACTGTACAGGTACAACTTCATTGGTGTACGTTTTTTCCTCGGGGACCACTACATCGTACATAGACTGATGATTCGAGTATAATGGTTGTACAGGTTGTAAAGTAATGAGTAATTGGGTGTCCACGCTTAACGGTTTATGCGGTGGTGGCAGTGGCGGTGGTGATTGAGGTGGTGTTAGCGTGGAGCTGGACGTGGGGACTATTTGATGGCAAGCTTCCACATCTCCCAGAACAGTTTCGAACTCTTGCAGTAGCGTTTGGGTATCATCTTGCTGAGGGATCTTTGTAATTTCGTTATACGTGGTTGGTTTCAGATGTACATTCTCAGGACCTGGTAATTCCTCGAAAATGGGCAATTCTATCTTCTCTTCCAACCAATCTGAAAAAGGTTCTGCAATAAAGAAAGTTTTGTTTTTTAAAAAATGTAAACAAATATTAGTTGTTCAATCTTAAAAGATAAGGAAGTACAGAGAGCAATCGACGTTTTTCCAACGTCGGTCATTAATTAAGTGATCTCAGATTTTATATCAAACAAAACATTGATACCACATTATCAGATTCCGATGATATATGTATATACTGCTTATAGTAGATTCTATAGATCGAACTTGTTAACGTTGAAACGGTATCAATATGATTTTCTGTATTTTGTATAATTTATATCGGAATAGAAGTTAACAGTACTTTTACTTGTCTCGCATGAACAATAAGTAGGAGTGGTAGATTGATGTATATATAATTTCATGGACGTTACCAGCTGAACTAGAAAAACAAGTTCTCGATTTGCAATTTCTTTGGCTACTAACACTCTTGCTGTAATCGAGACTTGTATAATACATTATTTAGAACACACTCCGATATTTAGATTATCGGTAGACAGCGGATTTTATGCATTTCTGACGAAAATCATAAGGTGGAATCGACAATAGTAAGAACGTTAAGAAGAATTTCAAAACACTATTATATTATTTTCAACCTATTAAACGTATTAATGAAAGAAAATAAATTTCCATTTCACTCCAGTTTGTTCAAGTCAGGTAGAACATTTTTATTTTGCATAAAGATCCGTTGTCTATAGTTATCGAACAGCAGACTGAGCTAAAATTCAAAATTTTTATTCAACACAAGATCGTAAATTCAGAAAAACAAATTGTTCAATAAAAACGTGTTAAATCTTTCACACAATCTAATTGATTTTTTTTCAAAACTTTTTCCATGCATTGCAATTTCGTATTAATACGTTGAACATTTAATGTCTGATAAACTACCCCTAACCTATTTCTTGGTGAAACTTTGATCAGGCTTCACTTGAAATATGGAAGTTATCTGCATTTAAATGCAGAGGGCAAGGGGTTAGATAAGAATTTTTTTAAATATAAAGATTTATATAAGTACATAGTACAATTATATCTTCAAGCGTGTATTACGAATTCCCAGCAATAGTATATTCAATAAATAGCAGGGACAGTAAACGTTAATATGCTGTATATATTTAGAATCAATTTTTTCGCAGACTTTTAATTCATTGTATGTGCACGGTATCAGAAAATTATACGTCTCGGACACCATAGCGCGATTCTACACCCCTGATTTAGTCGAAATTGGCATAAGAAACCCCTCCGCAAAATTGACCTTGAACGTGAAAAACATATTTGCTTTATGTCATTTTCGACTAAATAGGGGGTGTAGAATCGCGCTTTGATGTCCGCGACACATAATTTTGTGACACCCTGTTCATAATTGTCTTCCTCAAGTTTTTGGTACAACAAGTATTCTATTGGTTTCGATGCGCATGTCGCGCGGAAAATTTAAGGGGGTAGACTAGTTTATCCAAGATTGCATGGGTGCGAGATGCGCTTTCTAATTTCTCGATAATGCAAGGATGGAGTTTTTCAGTAGACAAAAGTGCTAAATAAAAGATCGATCTAGGCCGCGATCATCCTCAAAAGTCCTATTTTTACGTTTACGAAGCATAATTTTCGGCAGCGTGTAGCTGTCGCAGTTTTATGCTTGCGAATAGTGCAACTTTCGTCTCATAAACGTAAAAATAGGATTTTTGTGATTTATCTAGCGTTTTTGACTATTGAAAAACCCCATCTTTGTATTATCGAGAAACGAGAAGGCGCATCCTGCACCCTTGCAATCCTGGAAACGAGTCCACCTCTAAGAATGCGCGCACGAATATATCGAAAAAAGTGAGGCTTAAACTCGAGGATATAATTTGACAGTAATATATTTAGTAACGTTGCGATCCAGTTACATGGTACGATAATGCGAACAATGTGGTAACAGTGCTCTGATATGCGTAATAAAGATATTTTTCAGTCGAAGTGAATGCTAGAAAGAGAGGGGAACTGTTGTAAAGCGAAAGGAAACGTACCGCTGTAGCATATAGCAGCCATTATCATGTGTAGCGTGTTTTCGTGAACCTTTTTATTTAAAGAGCAATATATGTGTATATAATAATAATAAGAGAAATATATGTATATGTATAGTGGAAAAAGTGGGAAAATAATGTTCTTGAAGCTCGGTACGGTGTATATGATCAATGTGAAGCAGCCAAAAGTCCACCTGTACGGACACGAGCTCAACGTCTTTTTACTAATTTCTGGGAATTTACAATGATCTCTCGGTTCCACGTGTAGCGATATGCGAACTGCATGCTATCATACAACATTAGCACACTCGGGCATCGAGACAATTCGTCGCTTTCACGCAACACTTTTAAAAATGCCAGTATCGTTTTATTGCCCCTTCGATCCGCTTCTTTTTTTCGCTCTCGTCGCGACTCGATTTCAAACTAGACGTCCATGAATGTTACGCACTTCACCAAGCACTTTACATCAATCGACAAGATCGTTCACAATCTATCGAAGAATATTTCCCGTAACGGTATCGAGTTCAATTCCAAAGTGATCCCCTGCAGCTTTCGGTCCCCGTGATCGATATAGATCTCTCGTGAACACGTGTAAACACGCTAACGTATGTTGCGAGCGAAGATTACGCTCCGAATGTAGATCGATAGATCGTCGGCGAAGGTACCGTGTTTACAGTACCCTGTGCAACAGTGGTGAAATAACGCGGCATACGGTTCACCATAGATCAACTGGATCGTTTGATATTTTTTAAGCGTCGGGATCACTGACACGCACAGTAAGTCGCTCGTTAGCTGCTACATTTAGCAGATTTGTTCGGCCACGAAGTTACGACTCCCTCTGTGGCACTTTGGCGCGACACAATCAGCCGAACGGAGAGATATTTCCACGTTTGTAACAACAACAATGCGCAACGGAGCCCGGAAAACGATCGCGTATCGTCAGAAAGTCGACTCGTGACGAAGACTAATCGACGGAATCGTACGATCAGTTTGCAATACTGCCGAGAGACCACTCCTGCTTATCTTTGGACTTTCCCCTCTGCCGCCCCTACTCCAACGCAACTAAACACACGTCATTCCCCTATCGGCCTTCGGCCAAAGCAGTTTGTATAGAGGTTAACCAGTTTGTCCCACTCTCTTTTTCAGAAAAAAAAGAAGAAGAAAGAAAAATGAGATACACGCTGGAGGAAGCGGGAAGAATGAAAGCGATATCGAGTATCGAGAATGCTGTCCGATAAAATGCGTTGAACGTTAGCCTCTGTCCTTTTCGTATATGTAGAGCTTCGAAAACCCGGGGACGCTGACTTAATCGATGCATGCGTAAGAACGGAGCTGCAAGTGTTCGCCTACTTTTACGCAGTTTGATATTTAAAGATATATCGAGACCGCAGTATCTATTGCTTCGCCTCGGACGCCATGCAGCGGTGATAATCTTAGAATCGTGCCAACGCGAGTACATCAAACTTTTCAATCCCCAGCTAGTTCGATGCCTATGCACGCGTATACTGCGGTTCGAGCAACTGCAAGCCTATTGCAAACATTATTTCATTTATAAATCGAACTCAATGCTGTTTAGATCGTAAGACAGATTGGTGGAAAATATTTATATGCATCTCGCGATCATACCAACTTAGCTGGAAGGATATAACAATGTCGATGTGTCTATACTTTTGCACACTATGCTTCTACAAAAATTATATACACATACAAATCGTCACAGATTTGCACAGGGCGTCACGATATTCATGGAATATAGAGTAAATTTGTTGTATACGAGACTTCGTTTTTCGTAAACGAACTTTAACCCGTTTTTCTCTTCTATAAATAACACTTGTTTTCGATTATACCACGAATCCTGTACGTCCTACGTACAAATCTGCAACAGTTGCTGTTTTTTGTATTTGCGTTGGGATTGTAATGCAAGTTTGAGATAGGAAAGGTCACCTGATAAATGTTTCTTGCATTCGCGGTGACCTTTCGCGAATTTCTTGATATATTGCCGATGATCTCGTGCAAATTCCAGCGTGCTTTTCTACCAGAATTAACTTCTACTTGCAGTGTTAAGAAGCTTGTTTAATATCTATATACAAATAATGTATGATAGAATGGTTCTTTGCAATAGTACTCAATAAAACTATCCATTTTCATCCTTGAAAAAATCATGAAGATATTTATATATAGATATCAATACAATTAATTAGAGAATTCTGACAGTGCTGACCTTCTTTAATCCATTCGTCCAACTCTTCTAAAAGTTTTGTAGCAACTTGTGCTCGGGTGGGGTGCTCTTCGTACATAACGGGTTCAACATTTTTAGTAGGTTCTACAGACTTATCATCGAATAGAAGCCAGTCATCCTCTACATCAGCCGGTAGCGTCCCACTAGGGGACACCGGCTCCAGCTTCCACGTCCACATCTCTTGATCCTGACCAGCTGACATTGTTGACACGGTCCCAATCAAGAGGCGTCAATAAATAATGAAAAGAAATTTGTGTCGTCTGTGCGACGTAGCTCGAAGTGAGCGCCATATTGGCTCTGAAAATTCAAAAGACCTATGGTTAGACAAATATAAATACAACATTTCCGACTTAAGCGAAAGGATCTCCATGCGATTAACAAGACTACAATAGATCTAGAATTTCCAGTTTTCATTCTATCAAATAGATTTCTTAAATGTTGAGGTATTTCTATGGCTGCTAGTCAACGTATTGACCATCCACATCTCCAATACACTGCGTTTAAAACATGCAAAGGAGAAAAATGAATTATTCACATAGAATTCATAAACTGGAGATTGCAAATGGAACGAACTGCTCAAAAATAAAATATCTAAGTTGAGCGTAAGGATTTCCGGTGCGACTTCTATCACTTCGTCGTGTGATTAACATCAGTTAAATAGATTTCTCAAGTATTGAGGTATTTCTATGGCTGCTAGTGAACGTATCGATCATCCAAAGGAGAAAAATGAATTATTCACATAGAATTCATAAACCGGAGACAGCGAATGGAACGCACTGTTCGAAAATTTCAAAGCGAGCCAAATAAGCGCGTTGTTTTCCAGTTACATTATGTAACTTACAAACGATTCACCTCGTTGTAGGAATGTTCGCGGAAAATACGAGCACGAGAAACTGCAACCTAATGACGCAACATCGAGTCATGTGGTCTGGTGAAATTTTTCGAATGTTATTCGCAGTTCGAGTATTCTGAAAGTTTGTTTATCGTAAGCAATATGCGAAACTGGCATCGTGGTACGATGAGTAGCGAAATTCATTGTTCGGTGATAGCGTTATTCACGGACGTAAGTGCGGAATGATGATTCACAAAATGGCAGACCCGTCACCGTGCACAGACACACACACTGCTATTCGAAAAGAACCCATTCGCAGCACTTAAGGTTATTAAACAATACTCACTCCATGGTTATATTGTTGTGTCGGCACACTTGCGTGTGCAAGCCGCTCGGTGAACTATTGACTCATCTTGCTCGTCGTGAGAAACGTGTAGAAAATTTCAACGTCTTTCCCTTGCGAAGCATGGATGGAGAATAAGCGTCACCTTCTACCGAGAATTTGACCGCTCGGGTCACGTGATCCGGGAATGCGTACGCAAGGGTGCTCAGTTCGAGCCGATTTCGCGGATCTTCTGCGCAGACACCGTGAAAGTTGGAATTCGCATGTATCGCGGTCGTTTCGCGTGCTACTTTCTCGCTGACAAAACCACGGAAACGTTCGAAACTATTACACAGGAATTGTATAATAAATAAATGTACACGAAGTCGATTGGAAAATCTGTTGCAAAACAATTTATTAAATATAGAATAGATTCCGTGAACCAGTCGAGGAGAAAATGAATGAATTGAAAGAACAAATTTGCTCGCTGCTTCATTTATTTTATATTTTCTAGATATTTTATTATTTATAATATTTTTCGTAGAAGTTCTCACATACTCCAGTAGCACACGACTTGGCGATGACAAAATGTTTATTGATTATCAACGAAAAGCGAAATTTAATATACACATGCACACATTCACGCATAGTCTACAACTTCATTAATTAGTTTTATTTTGTTTGAGGTAATCATTCCTGAAAATCTGACTTATGAATAATCCGATTTTCGTCCTGATATGCACTGGTGGGATCAACGTGATGATCTTCTGGATCCCGTGGCCCCAATAACCGGTACTGGTGTCCAGTTTCCCGAGGGTGTTGATCGCATTTTTCGCATAAGTCGTTGCGTTCGGCACGAGAATGCTGGTCACCTGTAACGATAGTCAATTCTAAGGGTAGAGATATAGCGCTAGAGATAAAGCTGCGACAGCTACATGTAAAAATAGGACTTTTAATGGAAAGAGCGGTGTAGATCTTTTTACCTAACGTTTATGACTACTGAAAAACTCCATCGTATGCATTATCAAGAAATGAGAAGGCGTATCCCGCACCTTTGCAATCCTTGAAACAACACTCCCTCTTAACCTTTAGCTACTCGCGCTTCATTACCACGTTTTTATTAGCTCGCTTTTTTTCTACATAACTAGTTATATGAAACATTTACTCAAACATAAACAAATTTTCAATCAATAAAATAACTAGCTCAACGCAAAATAAATATTTGCCAGTGTAGTCGACACCTTTGTTTACGCTCGAACCACGAAATTTCAAGTTTTCAGATCATAAAATGCAGCCTTGATCGCTCAATATTCCATTTGCCTAATTAATCTGCTAATTCAATTCCTAACCGATTCTGCCGACAAATCAATAATTACCGGCGACGGACAATTACGTGGCGCGCAGTTGCGCGGCTTCGAGTTACCTGCAGCTTGTTGCTGTACGCGTTCATTTTCGTATTGACGAAGAACGGCGTCAGGTGTTGCACTGTCAATCCGAACCTGGAGTACTCGCTTCTGATGGCCTCCGAGAAGCTGCCGATGTACGCTTTCGTCGCTGCATAAACCGTCATCAAAGGCAACGGCTGCAGCTCCGAGCCAGACGAGATGTTCACGATAGCGCCTTTTCCACGTTTATGCATATTTCCGATGAGCATCCGTGTCATCAGCGTGGTAGCCCCGACGTTCAACGAGATGATGTCCCATAGCTCATTTTCGGGGACTTCGCCGAGATACATCGGGTAGCTGTACATCATGCCGACGTTGTTCACTGGAAATTCCACGACGGTCGATATAATCAACTTTGTCGCGGCACTTTCTCGCGGTAACACGTTACTCGACCACAGGGAAAACACAAATTCACACCTCTTTACTCTCTGCCAGCCTACATTCCCATTCAAACTCCTCAACTTCGAATTCACCCACAACGAAAATATAAATTCACTCCTCTTACTCCCTGCCAGCCTACGTTCTCATTCAAACTCCTCAACTTCGAATTCAACTACAACGAAAACACAAATTCACACCTTTTACTCTCCGCTAGTCAACATTCCCATTCAAACTCCTCAACTTCGAATTCACCCACAACGAAAATATAAATTCACTCCTCTTACTCCCTGCCAGCCTACATTCCCATTCAAACTCCTCAACTTCGAACTCACCCACAACGAAAACACAAATTCACACCTTTTACTCTCCGCCAGTCTACGTTTCCATTCAATCTCCACAACTTAGAATTCATCCATACTAATCACTCTCGCACGCATTCGCGTTCCACTTCTCGAGAGCCTATTAATTACCTAAGATCCCGACGGGGACGTCCTCCAACTGTTCCTTCAGCTTCTCATAGATCTCTCTCCCTTTGCTGAAATCCGCCACGATGATCTTCACCTCAATCCCTGGATTGTCCTGCAGGATTTCATTCCTGGTCTTCTCCAGTTTCTCCAAGGTTCGACTGATCAACACCAGGTTCACACCTCTGCTAGCCAGCTCTATCGAGTACGCCTTCCCGATTCCGTCGGTCGAGCCCGTCACCACTGTCATTTCAACGACGATCTTTCAAAACAGTCGAACAACACCTCGCAAAGGTATCGTCGAAGTTACTCACCAGCCCATTCGCCGAATCTCGTTTTCAGGTCGATCGGCGTCGAGTCGAAGATCGGCAGAAGAACCTCCCAGACAGCCTCGGCGATTCTAGCGACGTTTACAAGTAGCCAGAGAACGATGAAGGCCAGCAGCAACCACAACGCTAATTGCAGCACCATGTTTCTAGAACGAAAAGAAAAGTTCTCGTCTCTGTACTTACCTACAACCTCCACGGTATTCCCGGTATAGCCAACGAATTTCCCGAGCTTCGCACACTGTTATCCAAACGAACGGTCGAAGGTACGCGAGATTACAGGTCCCGTTATCGTTCGCGAAAAAAAGATGCTCTCCGATAAACGGTGGATTGTTAATAAAAGTCGTACAAGTGTCGGAAAGAAAAAGTTGCATCGAGTAGTGTTTATTGCTGCGATCGACTCGAGTGTTGTATCAACAGATACAGTATCATATCGGTAGATTGGATTCTACCACTATAGGGGAAGCAAAGAAGACGTTACCCAGATGCTAGTAGTATATTTCGGATCACTCGGGAATGCGTAAATAGGCGCGCGTCTCTGTTGTCAGTGTTGTCAGTGTTGCCTTGGATCGCGATACCACATGTTCAAGAGAAAGCGCGTTTCATGGTTCTGTCCGGCCCGTTCGATTTTCACCAGGCCGTCGTCTGTTTTCTTGGGATGGTCTACCGACGAAAGCCAAAGCAAGACTAAAGTCATTCCAGGGCAAGCGGACGGCACAGATGGTGCTCGAAGGTAAGGATACTTTCTCTAGTCGTCACGCGAGCTATGAGGCAACGGATAGCGCTGTTTCGGATGAGGCTCTTTACACGCGCACGCAACCGCCGCACGAATAGTTTTCGATCTGTCCCCTGCCGATCGTCTCGTGCACGTACATCGTTAATTGATAGTAAGCAGCTCATTGTGCGAAACCGCTTTCACTCACTGGCCGAGGCTCCTCTGGCAATTTGCCACGTTTCAGCTCCGTTACCTTCGGCGATACGCGTTATCTCAGAATTAACGAAACGTGGTCGTAGGAGGAACGATTTGCACATGTTTCGGCGACGACAAATTTAAAGACCCTGTCCTTCAAACCGACAGAACGATTTCTCGGAAAATAAAACGTTCATTTCTGCAACGTCGATTTCGAGGTACATATTTCTTTCACGACTAGGGAGAACTGTCTTTGGAGATACAATCGCGAGAAACGCGATCGAAGGTCGTAGAACAGAAGATCGTAAGAATGCTGTTCGTTTCTGGTAAAATCCATGTAAAACAACGGAAAAGAGTGTTTTTCTCGCCGCAAAAATATTCGGTACAATGGACAGCTTATGCTGTAGGTGGAGTTTGCGATAACTTGGAAAGTGGATCAACTCGAGCGAACAGTCTCCCGTTGTTCGACTAGCATGCTGCAAGTGCTCGAGCAAAATTGTGGCATTGTGCTCGTAAAGCATTCGATGATTCTCACTTGTGCAAATCATTTGACGCGGGAAAGACTATCGGATAAACGAAGAACGAGTGCGTGGAATTCGCTCTCCGAATAAGTCTCTGATTAATCGACAACACTCTCTTATTTTCTCGAAGACGAGCAGCAACGTAATTTAACTTGAAAATAAAACAGAAGAAAGACACGTTCGGGACACGAAATTCTATAAATTGGAGAAATTGTCGATGATCGAAACTTTTTCTTGCATTCGAGTGGAGGAAAAGACTGTTGGATAAACGAAGAACGAAGAGCGAGTGCGTGAAATTCGCTCTCCGAATAAATCTCTGATTAATCGACAAAACTTTCTTATTTGTTTCTCAAAAACGAGCAGCAGGGTAATTCAACTTGAAAATAAAACAGAAGAAAAACACGTTCGAGACACGAAATTCTATAAATTGGAGAAATTGTCGATGATCGAAACTTTTTCTTGCATTCGAGTGGAGGAAAAGACTGTTGGATAACCGAAGAACGAAGAGCGAGTGCGTGAAATTCGCTCTCCGAATAAATCTCTGATTAATCGACAACACTCTCTTTTTTCTCGAAGACGAGCAGCACCGTAATTTAACTTGAAAATAAAACAGAAGAAAAACACGTTCGGGACACACGAAATTCTACAAGTTTGAGGAGAGAAATCGAAACTGTTTCTCGCATTCGAGTCGACGTCGAAGGACAGCGTCGTCGTTACTCCGTGTCGGAAAACGCTAATGGTTCGGTTAGTTGTTTACGGCGCCGAAAATGACATGGCTCACGACGTACCCGCGGTCTGATCAGTCATTCAGGAATGTCACCTCGGGACAATATGTAAAACCAGTCTGGTAGCCGACAGGCGGGTTGGTTCGTCGTTGTTCGAATTTTGCCTGGCGTTGCGGAGCGCGGCCGGTGCCGGTCAGGAGCGGGAACAGGTGGAAAAGGAAGATCGAGCGAGTCCCCTGCTGAAGAAACGAAGATGCAATGTCCGGTGGCGCGCGCAGCTTCTTTCACTTCTACAAACTGGCACCACGTTCCATTCTTATGTCAGAAGGTCCCCGAGACAAGGCAATAGCCGGACTGCCCATCGGCTCGACGGTGTTTCCAGCCGTGTTCGAGCGTGCGCGTGTGCCCGATTTACCCGGCTGATCTCCAGTAATTTTCAGCGATCCTCTCGATTCTCGTTATTTTCGGTTCCGGAGACCTGGCTTCTCTCGGAGGATCGATTCCAGAACACTACGGCGAGAAGAGGAACACCGTTCTCGACGGTGAACGATTATCGAACTGGCCCCCGGTGCCACGTAGATTTTGACAGTCCGCTTCGGGGTCCGACGCTCTGCTGCCCACGACAGGTGAGTTTTCCCATCGTCTCGCTGCGTTTCAAGGATAGTGGGACACGATATTTTTCTTGGTTGAACGATCGCGTCGCTGGTCACGCGTTCGCCGACGACCGTATTCGATGACATTGTTTTTCCGGATCGTGATCTCCGGCGTCGACATCGATATCGGCTAAGTTTCCCCTTTATCGGACGTTCTTCCAGTGCGAGGGTCAGCCGAGGGGTTCAATTGTCCGGCGAATTCCTCTGGTGTTGCGTAATCGGCTTCGTTACCGACTATCGCGATTCAGTTGTCGTACCGTCGTCACCGGCGAATTAAATTCTCAAACACCTATTACACACGATTCTTCGCGGCCGGACAGAACTGATACGTACTGGCTGGACAGAGGTTGCGCGTCGGTCGGAAGGTTACCGAGGATGGTCCGCCGTTGGAAGAGAGCAATGGAGCACGCTAATAGTGCTATAAGGTTGTTCATTCATTAGCGATCGGACAAGGTCGGCCACATCGACCATGTTCCCGAGCCGATTGCGCGAGTCATTGATGAGTATAACAGCGGTTCCGAATCGAAGCCGGACTGCCTCGTAGTTGAACAGTGTCTGTGATTCGTGTCGTTCCTCTGCCTGAACAGCGATCGGTGTATCGTAACCGTATACTTTACTCGTTTAATCGAAGCTTCTCTTCTAATGGGCTATATCGTTTCACCAAGATAAACCACGTGAGTTTCGAAAACAAAATGATTGTTCTCTGTCCAAGACCATGCGAAGATATTTATCGCCAGATAAGAGTCCAGAGTATTATGAAACGGCGGGCAGAATATTATACAATGGTGGAACTAACGCTGTTACGATTATATTGGTTTGGCAGGAAAATAATTTTGGTATTTCAAGGTGAAATAAAAAGACCGAATTTCTTTATTCGAACGATGAACTTTAATCGATAAAATATTTTCTTGTTTATTCTTCTTGGTGAAAGATTATCGAACAAAGGAGAAAATATCTTATTCGTTGGAGCTTATTGCTTGAATAAAATAATTGGGCTCTCTATTTCACCTGACTTTCTTGTCAATCCATCATTTATTACAATACAGATTTTCTACTTGATGCGAAGTAAAATAAATAATTAAAAAAAATAGATAGATCTATAATCTACAATGATCAGCGTAGGTGATTATTGGTTTCGCAACGCTTGTTGTGATACTGTTATCACGGTCCTCCATGGTCACGTTTCTTCACGGACATAGAATCCCGTACTCTTTTTTTCTCTTGAAACCGAACGACGTCATCGCTGGTTTTTCTTTTTTGTCGTGTCGCTGGTATTGCCGCGCTTCTGGAAATCATTCGATCTGCTCGCCGTTCGAATCGTTGACCTGAAATCAACGCGTATCGGGCGTCCAGCGCACGGCTATTAAAAGAAAAGTCCGTTCTACATATCCGAGCACGAAACGCTCCGTCCATTTAAAAGTCACTTCAGAGGCGTTTAATTAGCGCCGCGCGGGAGAGCTAACCGCTCGGAGATCCGATTGTTGGATTTCCCCTTCCTTCCTCTCCTCGGTCTTTAATTTACAAATCGTTCCGAGAATGTTTCCCACAACAGCCGCGAATTTGTGTCACTCAGACACGTAACCAGCCGACTGAATTGACACCAATAAACGTTTAATTGAGAGACCTCTCGCGGTCGCTCGTATTTCTCTGTCGAATCGAATCGATTTACGAAGCTCTGTTTATGTTAATGTCAATGTAAAACCGTGAATCGAATGGCTTCCCCGTGAATGATCGATCGACGACGATCGACTCGTGCGTCCGCTTGTTTTTACGTGCCAGGAAAATCGAGTGGAATACGAGTTTTCCTCGTTTTATATCTTGATCGACTGAAGCAGGCGGTATTTGTTTACAAGTGTGCAAAGCATTATCACTATAGTGAATCGAGTAATGGAGATAGATTATGTAGACCGAACAAGGACGGCAATCGTTTCTTACGCTTTTGAAGCTTTAAGCAGCTTTTCTGGAATGTTAGCTCCAGAAAGTCCCTCGTGTCAATTTGACACAGTTTTCCCGAAATAAGTTATACCGTTCTGTTATTTGTAAGTAAATTTGTCCGAAACTTGGTGACTTATTTTTTCAATGCGAAACATATAAGCGCAGAAACTTAAGATGTAAATGTTAACTCATTAATTTGAATGAAAAAAAACATCTAAAAGTAACTGTTTGACTTGTTATTTTATCGATTTTTTATCACCGTGCCAATTTGACAGCGAGGGTACGACGTTGTTACCGAAGGGTTAAACCTTCGAATGAAAGTGTTCTTAGCACAGAAGAAGGGGTCCCATAGAAATCACTGACACCACGAATTTTCAACGAATTTACTCGACAACGAATTTACTCGACAATGAATTTACTCGACAACGAATTTACTCGACAATGAATTTACTCGACAACGAATTTACTCGACAATGTATTTACTCGACAACGAATTTACTCGACAACGAATTTACTCGACAATGAATTTACTCGACAACGAATTTACTCGACAATGTATTTACTCGACAACGAATTTACTCGACAACGAATTTACTCGACAATGAATTTACTCGACAACGAATTTACTCGACAACGAATTTACTCGACAACGAATCTAAAATCGTTTTCGGTTAAAGGCGTTGCCGGTCAAATCTGGAGTCGGTGAAATGTTGTCGATGAAAACCGTGTCGGGGAAATTTGTGTCGGTGATTTCTATGGGACCCCAGAAGAATATACTGTGGATGCTCTATCGATTTACTGTTTTTCTCGATCCCGCAGGAACCGTTCGTAAACAGCTGTCTCCCACGAAGAAAATAATTCAATGTCCCGCGTGGGCAGGAAGTACGATGACAGGATGCAGTGTTCGAGGAACAGTTCTACTTATCCTCAGCGTGTCGGTCTCTATTGCGACCGGGAACGCGATAGGAGATCATACCTGGACGAACGATGATATGAGGCGGCTCTTCGAGGCGGATAATTTCATGTATTCGTGGACAGGGCCGAATGCTCTGGCGAGATCTGCCCTGGTCGAACGGCAGGAGAGGTTGCAATACAACTGCGAGGAGATTCGCGGCGACTTGGACACCGCTAACGAAGTCTCAGACCCGGAATCCTTCAGGAATATTATCGTCGACGAGCAGCACGAACTCCTTTATTGCTACGTGCCCAAGGTACCACACACGATTAACCGAGAAAACCAGAGAAACGAAAGCTTGCTGCCACGGTTTCACGGTACTAAAAGATTACGATTCTAATTAGAGAACACGCCAGGAACTGTCGACTAATTGTCGCGATTGTGCATTTTACTGCCGAAAGTTCAGAAGTCGGCAGTTTCCGTAGGCGACGGTGAAGGAGGGGGAAGAGATAATAGCTTACCATCCAATCCCCGAAAGTCGTTATAATCACTTCTGAAAATTGACCGTAGACGTTCCCATCGATCTTGCTTCGCTGACAATATCGAGAATCACGATCAAACAAGCCTTTGCAACTTGAACGATATCATTCTTCTTAACCTTCTGCACTCGGAGCTATTTTAACTCGAAAATTAAACATTCCTTTCGACCAAGAACAACTCAATTTTAAATTAATCTTTTTTTGTATGAATCTAAAACTGATATTATACCTCGTGCAATACTGAATGTTTAGTAATTGACTAGACACAGGAATTTCCAGCGGTAATTGCGAGGGATAAGGGTTAAGTTCGTTGGATTAAATTATTTCCATAAAAAGTCACCGTTGCTCGTAGTTCGCGTTGCAGAAACGAAGCGAGTCCTTGACTCTTTGTGAACGTGCAACAGAAGTCAATCGCCCCGGCTTTTATCGACGTCGGGAATCGAGCGAGAACCGTGCAGTTGTTTTCGCAACAGCTGAGTAGGTGATCGAAACATAGATTACGTTGCCGTTTAGTTTGCGAAACGCGGTGCTCGCTGTGAAGTAAAAAATGATATCTTTTCGTGTGTTCGTTTGTAAGGTCGCCTGCACGAACTGGAAACGGGTTCTGATGGTTGCCACTGGGAAATGGCCAGGCAACGATCCCTTGGAGATACCTGCCGACCAAGCCCACTCGCAGAACACTTTCCAACGGCTGAGCAACTATACGTTGCCCGAGATCGAACGAATGTTAACGACATACGATAAGTTGATAGTAGTCAGGCATCCGTTGGAAAGGCTGCTATCCGCCTACAGAAACAAGCTCGAAGCGAAACACGAGAAGAGTTCGATGTACTTTCAGTCTCGCTTTGGGAAGAAGATCGTCAAGGTTAGAGAACCGAACAGTTTTTCCTCTCTTTACCTGTAGACAAAACTTTGAACTGTAAACCATGTGGTCGCTAATGACCTTTTCTTATTATCAACCCTCATACGCTCCTCAAAAATAGCTGCATAAAAGAGACTAGGATAACAATTCACCCATATTTATTTTACACGTTAAATCAACAAATTATGTTTCATTTACACGGTCACAGTTTAAAGAAATATATCTCACAACGTAGACATAAGCGAAAATATTATTTGGGTGAATTTTCATCCTGAGGAACGTGTAAGGGTCATGGGGAAATGCATTTTACGCACACCCCCCTTCCAGGTCTAAATGACGGTTAGGGGGATAGTGTGGGACTCACTCTGTCTGTGACAAAAACGAGACTAGAGCATACCCACTGAAACCCCATCGTCCAGGAGTCCATGAGGCATCCTTCTTCTCCCTCTCTCTAGCCGAAGATTATGGAGTTTGCTGGCCCGCTTTCCGCATACTACGTAAACTCCCATTCCTTGGCTCCTCCTTCCACACCTGTTCTTGGCTATTATAGTCGCTAATGATCTAGCTGTTAATGTGACCACATTAAAATGAACCATAAAAATATTTCTTATATCCTAAACGCACAGACTTTTTAAAAATTGTTTGTTTTTTAAATATTGCATTGTCATCCAGTTCTGAACTATGTTGAAAGTTTCAAGTCTGTAGCTCATCGGGAAGCTAGTTTAAAATCAATTGCAAGATTTGTACCGAACAGACAGACACACAGACAAGAAAGCGAGCTAATAAAAACGTGGTAATAAATAAAAAAATCAATTGTAAGATTTGTACCGAACAGACAGACAAACAGATGGACAAACAAACAAACAGACAGCAGTCAAGAAAGCGAGCTAATAGAAACGTGGTAATAAATAAAACTTTGAACGATGGGTTTGTTTTCAGAGGTACAGGCAGAACGCCACCGAGCAGTCCTTGAGAAATGGCGACGACGTAACTTTTCGGGAGTTCGTCGAGTTCGTCACGGACGATTCGTCGAACGAAACTCGAAACGAGCATTGGAATCCGATTTACGAGCTGTGTCAGCCGTGCTTAGTTAATTACAACCTCGTTAGCAAATACGAGAGTTTGGTCGAGGACGCCACCGAGGTTCTAGAACGAATGGGCGTTGAGTCTGTTAAGTGAGTCTCGAGTTTTCTTCCTGAATTTTCAGACACGTGAGAAACATCTTCGTGTCCCTGTTGCGATAAATCATTCAGTTTACCGCAGCGTAGCGTTTTCAGATTCTTTAGATCATCGATCATTTTTACAGCTTCCCGGCGAAACCGGTGAGCAGCGAGCCTACGTCGAGAAAGCTGGAGAGATACTATTCGACGCTGACGTATAAACAGCTCCGAATGCTGGCAAACATGTACAAACTAGACTTAAAGCTGTTCGATTACTCGCTGGAGGAAGTGCTCGGATTTTCCCTGGCATGACTCCGTTTTCCTGAGAACTCCTAATGATAATGCGTTTCGTGCGACTAATGAATACCGATCGGTAATTATGCGGAATCGTTGTATATAGGAAATCGATATCGTAAAGTGTTTACGCGGCAGCGGCATCTGTTAGTTACGCAAACCCTGTTACAGATAAGCAAGCGTCCCCGCCTTTTATTCAAACGGGTCCCCTTGTATCGTGGATGCAGATACGTCGAGTGTCTGTTCTCTGAGTCATTAGAACACCGTAGGCCGTAGAATAAGGAAAACGCCGAGCCCCGGCCGTTAGTCGAATGAACGTCGCGATCTGTCGTGTCGTTTCTCTTTCGTGCTGCCTCGCACAGATTTTTCAAACACGCTCGGTTTTCCGCGCCGATAATCGAGCGATTCATTAGGTCGAACTTGTTTGTTCAAGAACGTCTCTATGTTAAACGATGCATAATTAGTAGACTGCGGAGCTTTATGCATTTATGACATCTGAAGATTTTCAAAAAATGTTGGAATGTGAAATTCGATGGAGTTCGGTACGATTTTTATTCATTCCAGAAATACAAAGTCTACTACCACTGGAAACAAGATTTTACTTAATTCCACTTTCTTAAAAGTTCTACTACAAAAATTAAAAATTGCATACAAATAATTAGTTTTCATTTACTCGTACTCAACGCACAATTTACATCGCTTCAATATTAATTCTACTGGATGAAATAACTATTTTATAAATATTTGCTAGTGCGGTCGACACATTTGTTTACGCTTGAAACATTCAATTTATAGTTTTCAGATTGTAAGTACTGTATGCGAGACTAATTAAATGTTAGCTGGGTCGACAGCTAGTGTAGCCTGTTGATGCATAAATGCGTCTTGGGTACGCCGTGTTTTTTATGGTATTGTACAGGGCGTATAAAAATTAATGGTCATCCGTTGTAATAGATCCTACGTATACTTTACGCCAACGATGGTAACTGTACACGTGAAATATTGTTAGATGTCGATAGAAAATGTTTTTATCAGGTATAGCATGATTTCAAGAGAACTATCGAGTGATTATTCCACATTTCATGTAAGAAAAATATTAAAAAGGCAATTTTTTAATTTTTTAAATTCGTCTTGAAATCTTCTAGCAAATACTGGTTAAAAAATTATAAGTGTATTTGCAAAAAATTGAAGGTGACCTAGGAAAATCATGAAAAAGAAGAGTTGACAAAACATTCGTTATAATCGCGTGAAACTATCTCTTGAATCCATGCTGTACCTGATAAAAACATTTTTGATCGGACTACTAATAACATAGTAATCTCTACTGGTGACGATTCGTGGTTCACCCTGCACATCGAGTTTAAAAAACTATATATATTTCTCGCCATAACCCAGGAACAAGAAAATGGAACGAGCTGTACACGTTTTTTGTCGGTAGAAGCGGGTAGAAACGTTTCCGTCGTGTCAGCGGGAGGTGTTTCCAGAGACCGCGAGACCTCCGGGTGTTTAAAATTTATGCGTGCCGCTATATGTTTTTAATATATGCGTCGGACGCCTCGTCGGAGATGCATGTTAATCGTTCTCGCTCGCCATATTCGCGCAGCCATGCGCCATGAACACGTACAAACCTTTGATAATGTATTCTTTAAATGGTCCTTGATCTGTCTGTAATGCGCGTCTATGCGGTTCGATCGAGTTACCAGCGGGACGCGACGCCTCTCTATCGCGAGTCCTTTGTATCTCATCGACGCGAATATCGTGTGATTCAATAGAATAAAAAAAACAACATATTTTCTACAGTGCCATGCGCTATTTCTGATCATTTAATAAACACCGACCCGAGAAATCCACGGTTCTCTACAGGTGTTTAAAGCCACGCGTCGCGGAAGTGGCTTTACGTAACGAACCAGACCCCGTACATTGTCCATTGCAGCTAATATTTGGTTTGGACGTTAAAATTAGACGAAGGCCTGGAAATGATGGACGACGTTCGCGTCGGCCGAAGAGAAGAGCCGCTCCCGCGGCCTAATCAAACGCGAAACGTCTCGAAACGCGTTCCGTCGCCGACCAAAAATAACCGGCCCATCAATCAAATCGAAGGACTCGTGAACGTTCGATTTATGCGGCCATGTAAACATCCTCGAAATGCACTCCGGTCCGCGGCAAAGCATTATTTTAAAGTCGTGGACACGGTGACCCTCGAAAGGCCGGCCGTTTTACCGCCATACACATCGAAAACCTATTCTTCGTTTTACTATATGCCATTAACGGGGTAGATTCTCGTTTCCAGGATTTGAAAGGGGTGCGCCTTCTCATTTCTCAATAATGCGAAGATGGGGTTTTTCAATAGTGAAAAGTGCTAGATAAAAGATGTAGTGACTCTCACTAATATTCGGACACTTTTAAGAGGACGACAACATTTTCAGTATTGGACCATACGATTTGAAATCTTTTTGGAAGTTAGAACAACTGATTTTCTGCACGACGTGACTAAAGTTGTTGAGAAAAATTGCAAATTGTCGGAATTGCAGAGAAAATACTATAGTAATACTATATTAATATAGGCCCTCATAAAAAACTTGCAAAATGCGACTTCTAGTATTTTTTCTACAATTCTGATAAATTGCAATTTTTGATAAAATTTGTTTTCACATCTCGTAGCAAACTAATTGCTCTGGCTTCCTTTGCCGTCTTTTTAAAAGTGTTCGAATATTAGTGGAAGTCACTGTATGTAGGTGTCACAGCTTTATGCTTTCGAATAATGCTCATTTCTCGATGATGCAAAGGTGGAGGGTTTCAGTAGTCAAGAGCGCTAGATAAAAGATCTATCTAATCGCTAACCCCTCAAAAGTTCTATTCTTACGATTTTTACTATTGGGTTGTTGTATACGGAGTGTCCGATTTTTATCCATCATACATCATCAATCCTAGAAAAGAATCTATCACCTTAATAGATTTTCTAAGCCAACAACCGTAGTCCCGTTGAAAGCACCGGTTCTCGTTAGATCACCGAAGTTAAACAATGTGGAACGTGAACGGCACTAGGATGGGTGACCGTCTGGTAAAAAACCGGAAAGTGACCCACCCGAGGTGTTTTTCACGTGTTGTTGGCAAAAGGTAGTTCGGAACCCACCATAAACAGTAGGTCCTGCTGAAAAGGCGATGGTGAGAGTGGAAAGAGAAAGAGGATTGGTAAATGAATTTGAAACCCTGAGGGGACCAAATATCATGTAATAATAATAGATTTTCTAACGCCGTTAACAGACACAACACAGGAATAACAAAATTACGATCCATTTACTACCGCGCACTGCTTCGCAGAGGATCTTCCGTTCTATCGATCCTCCCATATTAAGATCGATCTTTTATCTACCGCTTATGATTACTAAAAACCTCCTAATGAGAAATCTTTCCATTATTGAGAAATAAGAAAGCGCACCCCGCACCCTTGCAATCCTGGCAAATCGAGTTTACCACCTTAATAGATTTTCTAACGACGTTAACACACACAACATAGGAATAACAAAGTTACGATCTATTTACTACCGCGCACTGCTTCGCAGAGGATCTTCCGTTCTATCGATCCTCCCACGTTACCGACATTGTCATGGACGTAATTTATCGCTGGTCGGAATGTTCACGTTCGAAATACGGCACAGTAAAACCATGGCTATTCTTATAGTTCCGGTAATAACAGGGGAAATAGCCTTGTGGGTAATACCCACCAGGTATAGACTTACCGGGAACTTACTGAGACACTTTCTCGACGATTTTGTAATGCTAACGTTTGACAGTCCTCGATACGAGAATCTATTGGTTCTCGATTGAGGAAAGCGTGGTTATAACTGCCTGCGTTAGTTCGTTGGTCCAGTTGTTCACTGCGAACTATGATGCGAGTCGTCGCGTCGGTATGATACAGGGACGATGATATGGGTACCACGATTATTTTTGCTATTTATAATAACTAGATAATAGAATGATAATATCTACTGGGTGATACTCATGCGATTTACAACTAGAAATTGCGATATTATTAAATATGTTGCTATCTAATAATAAATTACTAAACATTTAAGTATTGTATGAGGTGTAATGTCAATTTCATATCCATAAAATGACATAAATCATATAGAATGGAATTCTAAATGGAATTCTACAGGGTCTCTCAAAATTCCTTCAACATCCGGAAATCGGAGGAATTTTGAGACACCCTGTATATAGAATTCTAGATCGGAAACAATGTTAAAAAGGAATAGTGAAATTATGCTGGGCGGTAATTGTTGGAGAGTGTTGATACAAATGGAAAGTTTCGTCAGACAAGTCGATTGAAACAACAGAAGCAAAGAGGCGTAAGAGATTGCAACAATAGGGTCCATTGCTTGAGCGTTAACAAAAGGATCCGAAACGATCCGACATTGGTTCGACCTGGTTGAAATTCCTCAGAGAGTCATTGTTAAAAGTGAATTCCACTGTTATATTCGGTCACGTGAAAAATATCGTGGCGCCACACGTGAATACTGTCTTGGATCCAAATGCGTCGCGTGGGTGTGATCAGGAGGATTTTCGTTTAAAAATAAGAAGCGATTCCTTTCAGCCTGTTAACGGTGACATTGATGGGCTCTGTGTTTTTTATAATTAAATTAGCTGGAGAACACGGTTCGTTTGCTCCTTATCGACCGTCGCTGCGTGAATAGTTCGAATACGTCCACGAGAGGAAATCGAACTGTCCAAATAAAAATTTACATAACCTTCGTATTGAAGAATTACGCGTTCTTCTACGAACTGATTATCTCTTATCATTTATGTTTACTAACATTGCCAATCCCTACTTTATTTTTCCCTGTGATCTTTCACCTTCTAAACTACGTGACAAAACTTAAGAGAAAACGCAGACCTTGTGAAATATAATTCACAAGTAAAAAAAAACGTGGTAAAATAGAAACGCAGCTTCCTGCGATGGAACTGCGCGTCGTTTCGACGAGCAGTCACGAAAATTGTGCTTTCTGATTTTCATCGAGAGATCGGAGAACCTCAGAGCAACCCCATCAATCTTTATAAATACGTAAATCTTATACACTAAAGCAGTGGCGCACTCAGAGGGGTGGCCAGCAGGCCCTGCCCCCTTCCCCCAAGAAAAAGGAAATATAACATCGGAATGTTAGTTAAACCGTAGAACAGCTGCTTCTATTGTACAGGGCCAGATTAGCTATACAATAGCAGAAGTAGCAAATGCTACAGGCCCCGCGCGTGGAGCAGAAAATATTTAGCATATAAAATTGTGTAATAATAGCCGTGGCTATCGTTAACAGATATGTTTACAAAAAAGGTCATTTTGTTCAACTCGGGCCCTTCCCAGGATTAAATCCTGGGTGCATCACTGCTCTAAATCTCAATTAACGTATAAACTCTTTGAAAGTGCGACATGCGGCGTTTTTCCTGACAATCATATAATTCACAACTGAAAAATGGGAATGGAATATTTTGCGACGAAATTGTACGTCGTTTCGAAGAGGAGACATGTGACGTTTTGTTTAGAAAATCGTCCTTTCCGATTTTCATCGAGAGAACGGAGACCCTCGGAGCGACCCCATCGATCGTGGGAGATCGTGGCCGAGTGTTTACGTCGCCCGACGACCCTGAACCCGCGGCCGTCTTTTCGATAAGGTGGATCGTGGATCGATCGCGTTGCTTTTTCCACCGAAGCTCTAACCAACATTCACGATGCTTAATATAACCCGAGGTGGCGGAACTTGTCGGTTTCGCATCAGCGACCGGTGGTGGGACCTGGCCTACCAATCCTGGAGCAGAAGTTACAAGGGAAGGTGCAACGTGGTGTGCAGAACAGCCCGGGTGGGGGTCCGACAGGGTTCCTGGAGGAATTTCGGGATCATCGCGGATCCTGCGTTGAGTGATCTAGTCGAAGATCGGACGCAAAGTGGCGCGGTGCTCACTCGATCCCCTGGACTCGAAGAGATCGATCTTCAATCGTTACACGTTCTCACGATATCGTTCGCTTCGAATTCGTTAAAACCGCTCGACGACGGAATAATTGATTAACCAGGAGAAAACGACCATTGTCCTGTGAGTAGCGCACCCGTGTGCTTTATCATTTTCAACCCTCATCCGTCCCTCAATTTCACACAGTTTTCCCGAAACAAGTTACACCGTTCTGTTATTTCTACGCCAATTTCGTTTAGAAACTTCGTGACTTTTATTTCTTTAATGCGAACACGCATAAACGAGAAATCTAAGATGTAAAACGTTAACTCATCAATTCTATCGACTTTTTTTTTATCACTGTCAATTTCACACCGAGGGAGAGATTCCTATTTTCAAGACTGTTTTCGTGTCCCTTAAACTTTCTTTAACTATTATTATAAGATTAAATATATTGGGACCTAACTAATCGATAAACATTCAAATATTGTACGAGGTGTTATATCAATTCCATATCCGTGAAATGAAAACAATCGTATACAATTATTCTGGGTCGGAGGGAATGTTTCATATTCGAGATAAAATAGCTCCGATTGCAAAG
Source organism: Lasioglossum morio (assembly GCA_916610235.2). Taxonomy (NCBI): domain Eukaryota; kingdom Metazoa; phylum Arthropoda; class Insecta; order Hymenoptera; family Halictidae; genus Lasioglossum; species Lasioglossum morio. The sequence goes on from OU744326.1 coordinate 25,101,132, forward strand.
GTTTCATAGCAAACGCATATGTTTTTTCTACACGGCGTTTGTCAATGTTAGGATTCATCGAATATACTTACGTGCTTACAAACAGAATTTTTTTCTGTCGTCCGCAGTGTCGTGACCTATCCGCGACCCTCAAAAAATGCCGCAGCCGGCCCACGAGACGAGGAACATCCTCACCACGTACTTTATCCTGATCCTTTTGCTGATCTCTCTCTGGCTACTGTACGCGGGATTGTTTTAACTTCAGAGTACATTCCTTGGAATGGTACGTTCGAGACTCGACGCCTGTCTCCGTTTTCTGGCAGCTTCCTCGGCGTCGCGTCGCTTCTTATTCCGACGCTCATCGTTGAAATCCCCGTGACAAACACGCGTTCGCGTTCGCCACGACGCCAGCCGTCAACCGCTGTCGGAAAACCTAATTATTCTTTATTGATTTTAGGAGTGAAGAGACGCGAGAGGAGCACGCGCGAACATACGGACGTCTTCGGGACACACCTTGGCCGGCTCTTCCTCCTCATGTTTAAATCTGTCCGCGTTAATTCCACAATTTTCTATTAAAGAGTCTGCGAAATGAACGAAATTGCTGTACTCCGTTCAAACATCCGCGCTTCCACTGCTCTTCAACTTAATGCATAACAGCGAAGCTTGTTTGCTTTTCTACTTGTGTACCGTAGTTCTGTGAATTCGACGGAGTGCCACGTGTTTCCTGTGTGAACGATCGCTTGCTTTTTGTAGCGTTAAGTAAGTTGATGTAGTGTTGATTTATTAATTTTAGAAACAGTTGCTGCAATTGATTTTACTTCTGCGAATTAACGCCTCAGCGAAAGCCGGCAGATTTTATGCGATTGCGACAAAACGAGTAGGTATAATTCAATAGAAAACCATTGCATTATATAAATCCGCTGTCTAGCGATCGTCATCGAAGGGTTCGTTAAAAAAGATTCTTGATCGTCGATCTTTGATTTCGAAGGTAAGTAGAATGTTAATACGATTTTAGTTAGGTGTGTCGACTAACCGATTCCGCGGATCTGCCGAGCGAATTACCGGTTTCGCCGGGGCGCGCAAAAAAAAAAAAGAACCGAGGCCGAGCGAACGTGTGTAAGACTATGGAAAATAAGAAGTTACAGGCCGAGTCGACGGTGGAAGATCAAAGGACGCCGCGTCGTTTTTCATAAATACGCGAAGTCGCGTTCCGACCGTCTGGCGCGGACGTTTTCACGCAGAAGTAACGGGGCATGGCCGTCAAGCTGTCATAAACACGGTGAAAAACTGCTTCTCGCGGTCACGATTTAAGGTCTCCGGTTAAAAAAGCGAACGAAGTCTCGCGAGGACGAGCGAACGATGGTTCCGATCGTGCGATGAGAGAGTGCGTGGGCGTTCCGTCGAAAATAGAACGGTGCTACTCCAGCTGTTTCGATCGGTGGTGTTACGGTTTGCAACGTTCGGCGTACACGGAGAACTAAATCGGTGTTTTCGATAGCAGCACCGAAAATAGACGTTATGAGGATCGCTTCTATCTCGCTATCGTTCCCGCTACTGCACGCGGTGTGAAAACCAACAGATTCGCCGTTACGCAATCCACCAGTGGCTGGTAAACATCGGGGATCGGATTACCGATTTATTTGATACTCCGAATGCCCCGAATATCTGCTCGCTTAAAAATAAACCGCGACAAAGTGCCCACACTCGTTCTCCATTTTCCCGTGAGAAACGGCGCCGCCGATCGAGAATTCACACCGAGTTACGATCGAGACGCTGTTGCGCCATCCTGAGCGGGGAGGATCGTTCGTTTCCGGTCTCGGCGCGATCGGAAGAAACGCACACGCTGCACCTAGTTTTCAATGAACAGATAAACCAGTTTCTCGGTACACGCGGATTCCATTTGTAAAAAAAAGAATGAGAAATAAAAAACTTTCCTGTTTTCATTGATATGTAGTTGATTGTAATCGAAATATCGGGACGAGTCGAGAAGAGGTCGAATCGGGTCGGGAGAATTCGTGATGGACAATATTATTTGCATGAAAAGAATTGTGTATTAAATATTTATATTATCCCTTCGCTGCACAGTGTATCATATCTGATACAGTTAACGAATCTGGTATGTAGTAAATTAAGAATGTGTTTTCTTACTATGTTTATTTTTCTGAAAATGTTGTTTTAATTGTTTTCAATATTTTTCCCTTAAATAAAACACAAAAACTGACCATTTTGCAATGTTTTCACCCCAATTAAAAAAATCATGCAGAGAAGGGTTATATTAAATATAATATATATTCGGGGGAATCCCGATAAATTCGAGAATCTAGAAATTCTCTGCCCGCGCCGATCCTGAAAAAAGTTACCGACCCGATATTTCGCACAGCCCTGCTAATAACACTACGCGAGTGAAGTAGTGGTATATAATCAAAGGTTTCCTCGTCATGAGGCGAAGAGGAAAGTTGCCGATGCCTTAACTTCTAAGCGGAAACAGGACCGGTAAATATTTTTACGTGTACGAACGTCTCCGCGTCGTTCCAGCAATCGATCGAAATAGATCTAATTTGCTCCAGATTCTTGGGTGGCCGCGTTACACCATAGATTGTCCGAACTCGTGTAACGAGTCCATTCGATTCCGATTCGATCGGCGCGCGAGAACAGAACAGCCGTCGTTTAAATGGCGGCGAGGGAAGGGAAAGGCAACGTTTAGTGTGTGTCCGTGGGAGAAACTCGTTTCTATTGATTTCCTGTCGATTAATAAATACGCCGTCTGGTGTGCCCGTAGTCCTCGTAGCTCGCCCGTTTACGTTTCTTCATGGACGACTCGTTTTTCCGACGCAGATAGACAGCGTGGCAGAACAGCTTGACGAAATAGAGGATCTCCACGATGCTGAGGAAACTGCTGCCCAGGAACAGGCTGAATATCCCGCCTATCGACGCTAGAACCAACAACAAGAAAACAAACTAGTCGAGCTGCAATCTTGTCATTAAAATCGCGAGGGGCGGCGTTTAATAGTTCTTTACCCAACAGATAAACCGCGTCTGCTGCTGACACAGTCTCCATTGTCGAGAAAAATTGCGAGACCATGAACACTCTCAAAATAGCGTCGTCGGCCGTCACGTTTTTACTGAAACAGACGCACTGGAGATCTAAACGCGTTATTGTCTGGCCAAATTCGGTTCGCGATAGTCCAAGCTGAACAGTAAATGAATTTGTAAAACATGGCGCCACGAGAAGGTCTTTCAACGGTTACCACCGTATTGTCATTTCTGTAGAACCACTTGTTCACTTCATATCAATTACTTCAGATCGGCAACAAGCGTTGAGATTTTTCAGCAAAGTAGAAATTGATAGTTCATACAGAAATGGTAGAAATTCAGACTAGCTGGATTTTCGTTTAAGGGGATAGACTCGTTTCCAGGATTGCCTTCTCATTTGTCGATAATGCAAAAATGGGATTTTTTAGTGGTCAAAAACGCTAAATGATAAAATTTAGACTGCGATCGCCATAAAAAATCAAGATCGCACTCGAAAAGCAGCACATGCAGCTATTTTCATAAAACTGCAACAGCTACACGCTGCCGAATAATGCAAATTACGCCGCGTAAACGTAAAAATAGGACTTTCGAGGGCGATTGCGATGAAACCGAGTCTACCCCCTTAAAAATTGGTTCTAGAATTTCGATCGTCCGAGATGAAGCTGAAAGAGTCCTGGAAATGATAATTTTGTGTGTCGACTCACTAGCTAGTCGCGGTCTGCGAGTGCGTGAGATCAATCCGGACGGGAAAGACATCGTAAACGATTTGCTCGCAGGGTATCTTACAGGAGCAAGTCAAATTCGGCTGCTCAATATCTCTGATGATACTTATCTGCTTGGCGTTCTTTTGGATGCAGACCAAGCCCTCGAGCTCGCACGGCTGAAATTCGTGCGGCTATTGTATACAATCCGAAAATAGGGTAAACTTTATCTTGACGGACTCAAAACGGCCTTTTTCGAATGAATTATGCACACCACTACAATCCTAACCCACTCACGAACCACTCATCCTAGAGGATTGAAATTTCGACTGCATTCGCGCTACGTACAAATCTACTGAATTACATACCAAATACATCATAATTCATTGGAAAAAGGACGAAATTTTGAGTCCGTCAAGATAAAGAGCAGCCCGGATGTACAGGGTATCTCAAAATTTCTTCAACATCCGGAAATTGGAGGTTCTTGAGATCACTTGATGCAACATTTTCCTTTGCAAAAATAGCGTCCGCGGCTTTGTTAAGGAGTTATTAACAAAAAATACGGACCAATCAGAGCGCGATCCAGACGCGTGTTGGCACAGTCGCTAGTCGGCCAATTGACAGTTGACGCGCCGGGCCGACTGTTCCAAGCGTCTAGGTCGCGATCTGATTGGTTCGTGTTCTTCGTTAATAACTCCTTAACGAAGCCGCGGGCGCCATTATTGCAAAGGAAAATGTTGCTTCAAATGATCACAAGAATCTCCGATGTCCGGACGTTGAAGAAATTTTGAGACACTCTGTATGTTCGGAGAGACAATATTCAGAAGGATCGTTTACGGTGATATGATGGTAAGCGACCAAGTGTTCGTAGATGAACGGCAGGCATCCGCAGATCCTGATCATCGCCTTCACCCTGCAGTTCGCGTAGCAGTTCGAGTACGTGTAGACGGGAAAGTATTCGAGGGCATCGCTGTCTTGGACACAAATTGGGACGACTTCGCCTTTCTTGCTGCGGTGGTACAGGTTTTTCGGCGCGTCGCTTATCGTTGGAATCACGTTAAGCTATGCAGAACATTTGACAATTCACAGTCAGACAAATTTCAATATATAGAATGTTTGGAGTTAATATAGTTCTCAATTTAATTTCAATATGTGTTATATTGTATTGTCCATTTTCTACACAACATGTAAGTTTGAATGGTCATTGTTATTTCTAAAAATTTCTCATATTTCATTCATAGAAAATAGTTCTTATATTGTTTATTCATTGAAAATATTTTTTCAGACGCAAATATGATTCTTTGAAAAAGATCCACATAGGGATCGAAACGTTAGAAGCATGTATTAATTGCACAATTGTTGTTTTTCTTTCTAAAAATGATCGAACCTGGCGCCGATAACATTAAAAATTTATTTATAGAATGTTTAATGTTTTCGGCGCAAGGTTCAACCGTTTGTCACTTTATTCTATAAAGCAATGTTGCAAATAACCAAGTTAAATACTCGACGTTTCGATTCGTCGTTTAAATCATGTTATAACGAATTTCATCAAGTGTTTTGAAAATTGTATAATATTTTACAGACGCAATGCTAATTAATTTGAAAATGATCTAAACGAAGATCGAAACGTCGACTATTTAACTTGGTAATTTGCAAAATTGCTTTATAGAATAAAGTGACAAACGGTCGAACCTTGTGCCGAGAACATTAAACATTCTGTGTTAACAACAAATACAAATGTTTGACATGACACGTTTCAATATGCAATATGAAGTTCGAACTCTTTTTTCGAACGAGCCAGCCACCATCGCGAGGCAATTACTAGACCGTGAATCTTCATACATTTACGACACGCGGAAATTTCAAAGCTACAGGGTCAACAGGATTTTTATTCTATTCCGACCGAAAGCAAAGATGATTTTCTCCCTTGTCTTAATTTTACTGAAACTACGAGAACGTAAATCCGATTATTACCTGCAGCTCGTTGTTCTTCTGGAGAATGTACATATTAGTGTTGAGTCCTGGATAATCGAAGCTGTGATGGACGAGCACCTGTTCAAGCCATTGAAGAAGACTGTCTCAACAATTTTTCCATTTCTTTAAGATAATTATTGTTAAAATATTTTTACTCATCGTACCGCTATGCCGTCGTTGTTCGTGAACGAGTTGGCAGATAAGTTCGACTCGTTTGCACCGTCGTTGCTCATAAGCATCTGTTTGTTTATTAAAATTTTTAGACCGCTTCTGCGCCCATACTCGACAGATCGAATGGGCTTCGGGGTTGGCTGATTCCTGAATGGTCATCGGAAAAAGTATTTAAATAAAAATAATTTTTTTTAAAATACCACGTTTTTAAAATGGACTAAAAAGTATAAAATAATTTATCCTAGTCCCATACAGTTTCCTAACCTGGTACAGATAGTACTGAAAATTTGTGATTGTGAATTTTGAATAACTATCTGAAAATACTTGTAAGATTTAAAAAGGAAAAACGTGGGGCGCATTGCGCCCGGCGCAAGATGCATCAATTATCTATTGCATGCGCTCCACGTTTTTTGTTTTAAATCTTACAAGTATTTTGTGCCATTTTGTGGTGAAAAGGACGATACGCCAGTAAAGCATGCAAAGTTCGAGGAGGAAGAAAATAACAAGGTCTCGGAGATACTTGCTTGTCGCGGCCCACGAGTTCTTCGAAAAGATAGTTAAACGAGCAACAGAATCCGTAAGAACTGTGAGAGACCACTATCGATCTCCCGCAATCGATTCGTTCGCTGTTCCACCAGCACGCTTCGACAACGTCCTCGCAAGGCTCCACGATCTTCAAGAAGTCTGCGACGGTCCAATGATTCGCCTTCAATAGTTCAGCCAGGTCACCCCCTTCGTAACTTTCAATCGCGTACGGAAACGTAATAAAGTGACCGTATCTGTGTCGAGCACAATCATCAACACCACAATCTTCAGTTTGCTTTAGCTTCTAATCGTGGCGATACTAAAGCGTTTCGAGAACAGACCCGTTTTCCAGGATTGCAAGGGTGCCGGATTTGCCTTTTCATATCTCGACAATGCAGAGATAAAAAATCCATCTAGGCCGCAATCGCCCTCAAAAGTCCTATTTTCACGTTCACGAGGCGTAATTTATATTATTTGGAAGCATAAAGCTGCGCATGTAACTATTGGGTTGGCAAGAAAATAATTTCGGTATTTTAAGGTGAAATAAAACCGAATTTCTTTATTCATTTCTTTATTTCTGCAGAATTAACCCTCATCCACAGGACGTGGTACCAGGGTACCTATTTCAAATTTGTATAAAATTCGTATAAATATTACCCGCGTGGATGAAAATTAAGCCAGCTTGTTCTCGTCAATGTAAAAACAGGCAATTTCGGGACGATTGTCTTTTATCTAGCGCTTTTGAGAAACGAGAACGCGAAATCCGCACCCTTGGAATCCCGGCGAAACGAGTTTGTCCCCTGAATTTTCAAAGCAAGGACCGACTCCATTGATACTGTACATACTTTAGAAGATCCATCACAGTCTTCTTGGACACGTTGGCGGGTATGTTGATGCCGTCGAGGACCTTCAGCTGTCTGTCTAGAGGGATCGGCGACAACGGGCATAGCGTAACCGCCGGAAACGGCGCATCGAATATTGGATTATGAAACGCTTTTATGTACGTGTTGGTCGGGTTCTCGTTGTAACGACTCAGAAACTGTATCACCATCACGATGGAACCTGAAACGAATCCGCTCGCTAATTCGTTACCCCTGAAAATCGTGGTTCGCGGATTAATCGTCGCGTACACGCGAATCCGGCGAGCATGGTGAACGTCCACAGGATCTTTCCGAAAACTCCGACCTTCACGTCCGTTTTCCCGAAGTATTGCAAACCGTGGATGGAGGTGCTCTCCAAGAAATCGTTCAGGATGTCCCTGTTCGTGGGAATTTTCTCTTCATTCTTCAAGGAATCGGTTTCCTTCGCGGGCTCGATGTCGATGACGTTCACCGTCGTGCCGAGTCGTCGTTTAAAATCGCCCTTGATGTTATGGACGAACTGATGATTTTTACTGGAGAATTTTCGCGGCATCTTTGCACCTTAGGGACCGTCCTTTACATCGCCCAGCATCCGGTTTCTGCTGACGTTCGCGGCGATCGAACCTTCCGAGTTGACGATCGCCAGTCAACTGACATCCTTCAGCGTAGAAAGTTGCGTTTCGCCGGGAACTCGACGGCGGCGTCGCGTGTCCGTTTTTCGGTATCAATAATTCACGGGCTTTTTGAAAATTAATCACAGAGTCGCCTCGCGCGTGCACGGCCAGATCTTATCATTCCTTTATCGGCTTTGTAAGCAGAAACGAACATCGATTCTCCGGGCGCGCACCGTGATTCACTCGGGAACGGATTGAATCCGCTCCGGAATTCACTGTCGACGACGAATCGCGATACGGAACGTCAGGCTTGACATTGGAAAAAAGTGCACGGTTTAATTATTAACAATCTGTATCACATGTACACGTTTGTAACAATACTAGACACGCGTGTCTTACAAAATTATATTATATGTATATATATATAATAGATCTGTTAACACTCTTTGTCGCTTAGGCATTAGAAAGAAACATACGTATCAAACGTCTCCATCGAGATAGAACCCTGTTCTGTCCTTCGGTCCGTCACGCTCCTGTTCTCGATTTTTATTTACAGTATCTCGTCTCAACAATTAGAAAGAAAAACAACCGAGGCGTCTACGCAGCGCGTCGCGTACAAATAAATAACGCAGAACGAAATAGAAAAAGAACTATGTACAAAGTAGAACGTAGGACTGACGAGCGACCATCATTTTGTACAGACGCCGTTGACGCGATCCAAACGATCCCGTGTACGATCCACAGTATTTTCAACAGATAGTCCGTGTTGTAAACAAATATTTTAAACGATTTCATCAGAAGTCTTGAAACAGCGCTAGTTGCTCCGGTGGCAATGGAGGCTGCGATCGCCAATCGGTTTCTGGGTAATCGTCGAAACAGCTTGGATCGCCTGGTGCCTTTATTCGGGGCCTTATCGGTGGGTTCAGGGCCCTCTGAGTTACCTGTTAACATTAATAACATTAATTATAATACTGTACTTCACCGGAAATTAAATAAAATTCTAAACTTTCTGCTGAATCAGTAGAGTCGTATTTGTGGACATCGTTTCTCCATTTTGTAGATGTTAGAAGATATTATTTTCACATAACATCAGTAGACTGAGGATCTTTATGGAAAATAAATTTCTTTATAAATCGACTGCAGTCCACAGGAGCTAAGTAAATATTTATTTTGTTCTTGTTTCTATCGTTTTCAATTACACCTACTCATTTCTGTCATAAATCCATAAAATCTGCAGTCTAAACATTAACTTTCTAGCTCGAATAGTTTTAATGGTAGTAATACATTTATTCATGCCGTGATAAATATTAATTTAGCAAACTGTATATATTATCATATCCAACCAGATTGATTTTGTTTAACATTTTAACGCAGACGTTAGAGATAATATTGGGAATATTCAGTCACGCGTAGTAGTTTGTTTCTCTTTAGTAAATGAAAGTAACATGAATCTTAGAAATTTGATTTTTACACAACTTTCCAGCACAATACCAGCTCAGGTAAATAAATGTTGAAATACGTACAGTGGACGTACAAAGTATTCGTACACCATTTCGAATGAAACTCAAGCTGTTCAGTCCAATTTTGAAACAAGTGATAAGTTTTTAAAAGCTGTTACAGTTTGTACACACACTGTATGTAGACATACGGATAAGATCTAATCGAAAGCACTCCGCTAAGTAAATAGAAGTAAATCTGATCAATTACCAGTGGCCACTCGACCAGCTTGAACCACCGGTGCCTCTTCACGTCGTCAGCACCCTGCCTCATGTTACCCAGCCTCTTGGTCCTGTCCGCGACGAGGAGTTTCTTAATTAGGTCCTTGGCGATGGGATCCATGTGTTTCGGCCACTCTATCCTGCCGCTCAGTATTTTCTCATAGATGCCAAATGGATTATCATCGAAAAATGGCGGAAACCCAGCCAGCATCTCGTAGATAAGGACTCCCAGAGCCCACCAATCCACAGCCTTGTTGTGTCCTTTGCTCTGAATGATCTCCGGCGCCAAATATTCGGGCGTTCCGCACAGCGTCCACGTTCTGCGAATACGACGATACTTTAGAACAATCATATTTTTCACTATAATAATACAATCGAAGTCCATTCTACAAGATTAAATCTGTGGTTGCCAGGAAGAATGCAGTAGACGTAAATCCTATACTATAAAGCTCAATCTCTATCTCTTCTCTATCTTTATCTTTATATAATAATAAAATCCGTAATGAAGACGTAAATCCTATACTATAAAGCTCAATCTCTATCTCTATCACTTCTCTATTTTTATCTTTATATAATAATAAAATCCGTAATAAAGACGTAAATCCTATACTATAAAGCTCAATCTCTATCTCTGTCTCTTCTCTATCTTCATCTTTATATAATAATAAAATCTGAATGTAGGCTGAACGTAGAAAGCTGGGGTTTGAACCATTAAACGCAGCGTTTCTTCGGGAAGGTTTAGGATAAATCCGCATTCGAAACAGTCCATCCGTTGAAAAGTTGTGACGTCATTAGTGACCAAAGATAACTTTTTCGCCCACTTTTGGACACGTTTCTGCTTATAACTATGTTTTTTCTATCGATCGTATTTCTTGTTAATAAAGAATGGTTAATGATTTTGGCACACGGTTCGATCGTTTATTACTTCTTATAAAGCACTTTTGAAAATTGTCAAGTTAAATCGACGTTTCGATCTTTGTTTAGATCATTTTCAGGATTTATTTGATTTGCGTCTGTAAAACACATTCTGCTTATAACTTTTGATTGGTAGTACTTATTTGTTATTGCACGTGGACAAATAAGTCGTGGGTACAGCTAGTTAACGCATAAACTCGAATTTTTTTGAAATTGTGACAAGCTGCGTTTTTCCTGGCATCACAGAAATAGTCGTACAGGGGAGCAACGATAAAACCATACGTACGATCGCGAACTGATACGATCGGGTTCGCGGCATTATTATTTCAAGTACGAGCAGCGTACTTATCGGCACGGTGTACGTTCTGCGTTGAATGTCAAGGTGAATGTTAACGGAGTAAAAGAAAATATTGGCCTGTGTACATCGATCCTGTTATCGCTTTAACGCGTACATTGGTCGTGTCGCGATAGTACGGACAATGAGGACGGTATAGATAACGGCGTTGTCCATTATTAAGGGGATAGACTCGTTTCCTAGGATTGCAAGGGGTGGAATGCGCGTTCTCAATTCTCGATAATGCAAAGATAGGCTTTTTCTGTAACCAGAAACAGGGCCAGCAGAAGTAGCAAATGCTAGGGCCGCGTGCTTGGGTTCAGAAAATGTGTAGATTGTAAAATTTTGTAACAGCCCTGGCTACCGTTAACAGATATTTTTGTTAACAAAAAAAGAAAGCTATTCTTTATGTTTTATTTTATTATCATAAAAAACCTAGAGCCTCTTGGTAACATTTGCTACAGGCACCGCGCTGGCTTAATCCGGTCCTGGTCAGAAACGCTAGATAATAGATTGATCTAGGCCGCGGTTGTCCTCGAAAGTTTTATTTTTTCACCACGTTTTACTTAACTCGCTTTCTTGTCTGTCTGTCTGTTCGGTACAAATCTTGCAATTGATTTAAATTAACTTCCCGATGTGAGCTAGAGACTTGAAACTTTCAACATAGTTCAGAACTGGATGACAATGCAATATTAAAAAAAAAAATTAATTTGCATTATTCAGCAGTATGTAGCTGTTGCATCTTAATGAAAATAGCTACAGGTCTTTATACTTTCGAAAAATGCAAAATACGTCTCGTAAACGTAAGAATAGAACTTTCGAGGGCGACTGCGACCTATAGTGATATTTTATTTATTTTCACTTCTGAAAAATCCCATCTTTGGAAGATGTCTTCGAGAGAGTGGGCGCTCGTTCCGGTTTACCTGTCGGTGAGTTTCTTGGAGAAGCCGAAGTCGGTGATTTTTAGGTGTCCTTGGCTGTCGAGGAGGAGGTTCTCGGGCTTTAGGTCCCGGTAAACGATGTGTTTGCTGTGAAGGTATTCCAAAGCGCACACGATCTCCGCGGCATAGAAGCAGCTGGTGGGCCCAGAAAATCTGCCAGCTGCCCTCAGGTAGGAGAAAAGCTCGCCTCCGGCCACGAATTCCAGCAGCATGTACACTCTCGCTTCGTCCCTTCCGCTCCACAGCCTGAAAGAAAACGATCGAACGTTCGGTAAAATCGTCCGAGGATTCGTCCGAACAATTTTTCGAATCGATTTTCCTTGGAAGGAAACGTCGACGGTTTTCTCTCTACGACAGCTCTGCTGATCGAACGGTGCGAAACGTTCGCAGCGGATCAGCAAGTATCACTCTCGTCGGTTTTAGTTACGCTTTCTTTTCCACAATTTCTTCGGTTCGACCGAGAAACCAGGTACACTTTCTTAATTAGGCGTGCGTACAGTCGATACGTTTCCTCTCGCGATGCACGGCGAAATCTCGACGATTTATCGTCGAGGAATAATATTCGTAATCAAGGTTTATCGGATCGCCAGTCTGGAGAAAGGAGGATGCAACACGTACATGTTCACGATGAAGGGATGATTTACTTCTTTCAGCACCGTGATCTCGTTGCGCACGTGCTCCACTTGCTTCAGCCTAATCACGTCCACCATCGACAGGATCTTCAGGGCCAACGGCGTCCCTTGGTGCCTGCACAGGACCACTCTGCCGAAGGTTCCAGTTCCTGGAAAGGTATCGTGTTCGTTAGTTTTATTATATCGATCAGTTTATTTTAACAGTTGTTTAATTCTTACGAGGTGTATGGTTTTCGTAATTTCGTAACAGCCATGGTTAGATCAATTTTTATGGATGTTTAAACAAAGGGGAGTTGTATCGATCGCAGTCTTAAGCGTTCTGACCTTTTTAAAGCTCGTCAATTTTAATCGAATGGATCTAGAACCTACTTTGCTACACGAGGCAACATTAATAATCGGTGCACTAGCTTCGACACTGGCAAAATACCTAGAAACAATTAACATTATGCAGATAAACGGCATGATATTGCGATTTATGCAGCTATTTTCCTGTTGACGCTGCAACGCGACTGCTATCGTGTCGATCACAGATTGTTCAATTTATTGAGCATAGACCTCGAGAAATCATGTTCCCCTTCAGTCTATGGATTGTATAATGAAAACCTTTTTTGTACTTGGTAATTCAATATGCGAACGAAAAAAATGACATATCGTTAGTCGAGACAGTTTTAATATTGTTAAATTATTAAATGTGCACGATGTAGAAAATACTACATGGAATGAACATGATCTCGGTTGAAAGAAACGTCTTGATTTTCCAATTAAAATTACTTCGCGTACAAAGGGTGAATAAAACGTTGGAACGTTTCCGTGTTTTTCGTAACAGGGGCGCGCGGCTTTAAAGAAGTAGAGTGTATCGGGTAGTTAATTTAATCGAGAGCGAGCCGATTAACCGGCTCGCATCCAAGACTTCCGATCACGCAATGATCGGCGTCTCGTTCGGAGTCAAGTGCAAATTGTTCCGGCGTGACGCGTCCCGAGGAAAGGGGTTACACGCGTGTCGCAGATCGCTCGGCGCGATCGTTAATTACCGCCGCTCTCTCTAGCCGATGTGCAATCTGCCCGGTCTGTTTAATGCACTTTTCCCACGAAATGCAGGTGACTGTGGGGCCCCCGGTCTCTGCTCGTCGTACCGCGACCAATTAAGGGAGGCCCGCTTATAATTCGCGTTCGCCCGAATTAGGCCCGCTACACAAATTCGTTTTTTTTTTTTTTAAGCATTTCAGATCTCAACTGAGATCTGTTTCTGCTGCTCAAAGGTAAATTAAAATTTTAATATTGGGTCGGGCAACTAACATTTCTAAGCATAAGGGTAACTGAAATTTAATTTTACGCAGTTGATGAGTTAACTTAGATCGCAAATCCGTTTTTCTTTAGCGAATTGCGAATTGAAACACTATGGATTTAATTAGACGCTAAAAATTTGTTTGAACCGTAGTTGCGACGCCGTACGTCCATGTTGCGTTCAATATCTACCACAATTCATCATCGCATATCAGTCGATGTACACGTCCATTATTCTGCCGCACAATGACCGAAATGCAGATCCATTCCTAGATATCGAAATTTTTATAGAAGAAATAAAACAATATCCACGTATCTTCTGTTGCTATTCTCTCTGTTATTCTTTCTAACAGCTCATTAAATGAGTGAACACCTCTTCAAAAATAATTATACAATTCTTCAGGATTTTTCTCTTAAATCAGGAAAGGATGTAACAAATTTTACCTCGTGTGAATCTCGAATTTGATAAAAGGATGCAGCTAATACCGTTTTCTTTGTTTGCAACAGTAGTATTCATACATAAAATCGCAGTCGCAAGTGGACGCGTTTCAGCTGAACTGCAATTCCGTCGGCGCACGTTAGAAAAACGGATGTGTGTAGCGTGCCTTAACCGGCAAATTGGCCCTGAGTTGCGAAGCGTTTTATCAGGGACGTGACATCGTCCTCCTTCTCCGTATCTCTCTTCCACACACACACACACACGCGCGCACACGTACGCTGGCATTATGATTCCCGGCAGAAATTGGCAACGGCCGAATCGGGAGGGAAATCGCGCGAGCGTGGCCAACGCCGCTCGACGCTTCCCAGACGATCGGCGAACAGGTGTCAATGATAAAACCGACGAGGGGCCGTTTCCGGGCTGAAATTGTTTTTAAACCGTTCCACTGGCCGGCCGAAATTTGCGTAATTGCTGCAACCGACTTCGTTTACGAGCCCCTCAAGGTCCCAGACACGTCGTCGTCGGTCTTCGCGCCACGTTTCCGTCTGGAAGCCACGATTTCTCCCCTGTTAACGACACCATTATCGTTAAACTGTCACGATACGACCATTTTCTCTCGAAACCCTAGAGGAAGCAAGCTCATAACTTCACCAAATCCTCGGACAACCTTTTAATTGGCCGTAATTAGCCGATTGTCAGTGCTGCCGCCACTGTTTTCCATCGATTAAGCAACTCTTTCCTCCAGATTGACCCTCTCTGCTCTCAATTTTAATTGGACACCGATAATCACAAACTTACGCGACACACGTGGTTTAGTGAATTTTTACAGAATTTTTGGACGCGTTCCAAAATCACGCCCCTGGCAGTCTGAGAAACAGGATTTGAAAGTTGATCTTGTTCCATCTGTCTTCGATTTTCCTTTTTCTAAGAAAGAATTGACAAATTGAGTTCACGACGAAAATGAGCTGCGTTCGTGTTTGATAAACAACTACTGAAACCTGATTTATTAGTGTCCTCAACGCACATCGTGCAAAATATGTACGAAGATTCGTGGAGTCTAACTTCTAAGCTTCAAAAAAAATATTGATTACAAACGAATCGAATATTTAATTTAAAAAGGAAGATTCATATTTGTTAGGACTGAAAAAGTATTGATTACAAACGAATCGAATATTTAATTTAATAAGGAAGATGGATATTTGTTAGAACTGAAAAAATATTGATTACAAACGAATCGAATATTTAATTTAAAAAGAAAGATTCGTATTTGTTAGAACTGAAAAAATATTGATTACAAACTAATCGAGTATTTAATTTTAAAAGAAAGATTATTATTTGCTAGGATTAAAAAAATATTGATTACAAATGAATCGAATATTTAATTTAAAAAGGAAGATTCATTTTTGTTAGGATTGAAAAAATATTGATTACAAACTAATCGAATATTTAATTTAATAAGGAAGATTCATATTTGTTAGGACTGAAAAAATATTGATTACAAACTAATCGAGTATTTAATTTAAAAAGAAAGATTCGTATTTGTTAGACTTTGTTCAAATACGGCGAGGGGTTAAAACAGCAAACTGATTGAAAGACTTTCGGGATATCAATTTCTTGTTGTTTGTAAACGAGAGACGAGGGCTCGGTGGACTAAGACAAAGAGTATCGACACCTGTTCACCCGATATTTCGAGCAACCCCGTTCGTTCATCCCTTCGGCGAGGTTCCTTTTGCTCGAATTTCGCCAGCCGCTTCCTGCTCGGTCGTTCGACTTTTTCTTTACGGGCGGACACACGAGAGGATGTTGGTGCGCATCCAAAACTTGTTTTACGTCTCGAAGAAGCTGGCAGAGCGCATCTGTCCTGATCGATCTTCGCGGCCGTGATGTTTTACGATTGGATTCAACCGTGCTCGAAGTAAACGGAGCGATAAAGGACCAACGTTCACCGGCGAAGATTTATTTCACCGTCGTGTTCCTCGAGATCGCCGATTATTCGCGGATTAACGGGAGAGCTCGTTGTGTCTCCGGAGCTGAGGAAATCGGGACGCTCTCGAAAACATCGTAGAAACCCGTTAATAATATTTTGTATCGTACGGTCTGGCTCCTCGTCTTTCTCTCGCGCGATTTCTCTGTCTAATTGATTTCGTTTGCGCACCGATCGGTGCCGGTCATATAAATAATTATTTCGCAACACGCCTCGGAATGTTTGAAAAATCACCAACGGAACACCTGCAGTTTACTGATCGAGAGTCTCGTGTAACTCTGACTTAACGAGCAGTTAAATATACACTCGGTGGCCTCTCACTCTCCAGTGGCCCACTTCCCCGCTTCGAGGGTAGTTCGCCTCTCGGTTCGTCTCTGACATTTTCCTCGAGCGAGAGAAGATTACGCCGTGGGAAACGTTCATTCCACCGAATTAACGTCTCCCGGAAACTGACGAGTCTTTCCTCCATCTTTCACGAATCCGCGACCGAATTTCATTTTCCGCGATTGCCAGCGTCGAGTCCATCAACACCGAACCAAACATTCTCATTTCAGAACCATTGAAATTACAGTAACTCAAGTTGCGAAAATAGCTAGGTGACCACGAGAGCCGTGTACAACAGTGTCCAATTCGATTATCTTTCACGAATTCAATCGGATGTTAATAATTTGAAAAAATTTCTACTCCAATTACACTCGTACAGTCAGTTCCTTTCGTTCGAATCTCTAATTAACTTTTCCTTGAAAATCATCGCGACCCATATACGCGTCGCTTGTCAATGCGCCCATCCTCCGACGAGAAAGTCACTGAAAAAATCGAAATCCCCAGCGAAATTTAATCGACTGTTGTTTATAATGAATCTCCCCGCTTGTGGCTCGTCGATCAAACCGATCTCAACGGTAAAACGAACCGGAATAAGACAAATAAATGTTCTCCGTGCTCCGAGGCTACGACACAGCCGCAAGAGAAACATTAGCTGTACTTTATTCGCGATTCCCGCAACTGATCGATTATAATTTTATTTGAAAATCGAATCTTCCTCCAAATGGGGAAACGTGTAATCTAAGCGATAGCATACGAACACTTTTGTATTGTTTCTCTAGTTTAATTGAAAAACATTTCGTGAAATTTGCTTCAGTTCATCAAGAACATTCGAGATTGTCAAGAATTATCGACAACTGCAAGAGTAGCTTTCGAAACAGCTCGACGAACAATTTCCAGTGGCTTGCATAAATCAGCAAAGTAAGCAAGGAAGTCGTGTGTTCGTTGAGCTGGAAAGTTTCCTTATGGAGTTTACTCAGACCTAACTTCCTCGGATCATCAGCTGTTTCGTTGCTTTCGACGCTGTTTCGTTGAGGAAATAAAAGAAAAGTAGTTCTTTCAAGATGGCTGTAAGGCGGAGTCAACGTATACATTGAAAGCGACCGGCAATTCCGATTGTTTGCAAATATTAGCCTCCTAGAAGTTAGCCTCCCACTTGTTGAATTAAAAAATTTCAACAGTTGTGCTGAGTTTGTGCTACATTGTGCTCGAATGTTACAATTATAATATAAAAATTCAGTCTAAAAATTGAGAAAAACGATATCTTGATATTTTCCAGTTTTCCTTTGATATTTTCACAGAGATTCGAAAGTATGATTCCTGATTGACGCATGTCTCTACAATCTCAATAATCGTAAATTAAAGCTACGCGTCATTATGACGCGTCTCGTACTTCCGAACAGCTGAAGCAATTTATTTTCAGGAAGGCTGACTACTGGCTAGCCAAGACTACTTCTGGGACAACCTACAGTACTCTCCCGTATAACACGACCAAAAACTTGTTTAAAAAGACTGAATATACGTATTGTATGTTGCAGTAAATGTACAGTACAGTGTAAATGTACACCACAGAAGATATACACTACTGTGCAAAAGAAAAAAGCGCCCAATATAATTATAAGATATAATGACATACAATATCTTTATATAGAAATTGTATTGAACAATGATTGATTTATTGCATGTAAAGTATTAATAGAATAACACATTAATTATAACATACAATGACAAACGATATCTTTATGGAGAAATTGTATTGTACAATGATTGACTGATTCCATTTAAAGTATTAGACAATGACACATGTTCTCAGAACTATTCAATTATAATAAATAATTCTATGATACTTTCTGATCCATATTTGGTTAAAACTAATATACTTTTGCTTTATTTATCGAATTACATTTTAGACAAATACATAAATAACAACAATAAAGAGGACCCAATCGTTTTATAGTATATAAGGAAAGAAAATAGGTAAATTTTCATCCTGAGGAACGTACGAGAGTTAAACAGCGGGATCCCTTTTCGAAACTAACTTTGTTCTTATTTGAGTTTTTACACTTTCCTATTAAATATGGCCGGGTGCACTTTCTTTTGCACAGCAGTGTAGGTACCCAGTAATGTTAAGTCTAGCGTAATGAGTAACAGAGCCGAGAAGAGGCGAAGGAATCAATTTGTGGAGCTAATAGAAAGCCGGGTCATCGAACATGGAAAGAGAGAGAGAGAGAGAGAGACGAAGCGGTTGGTTTCGAGAGAAAGAGAGAGAGGGTGCTCACCTATGGTCTTGATAATCTCCAGATCGTCGACGTCGTAGCGCGGCGAGTCCTCCTGCGATCCCTCCTCGTCGGACGTGGTGTCTCCCGACATAGTTTACGAAGAGCACTGGCGAAGAGCGAAGTGGACGGGCCGAAGCGCGGAGAAAGTTTCTGATTTATTTCCCTCGGCCCGCCGAGACACGTGGAAAGAAAGGAAGGCCCGGTTCAACGATCCACACTCGCGGTATTCTTAGCCCGTGTACCGGCGGGACGACCTCATATCTGGCTGCTCGCGACCTTTCCCGACACGTCCCGTTCCGTTTCACCGTCGGGAGGGCTTCGCGGACCCGTTCCGTGACGAGCACCGCCAAGATAGAAACCGGAAGTGACCGCGAAAACCCTGCTGACCCCGTCTCTGCCTTCGAACTGGAACACTCTCTTTCTTGTTCCGGGGTGCGGCGAGAGGCGAGGCAATTCGATTCGACGATCCGGCAAACGACAACAGCAGCGAGCCACCGGTAATACAAAGCTTCGTCGGCGTATCCGCCAGCGCTGTCAACGACCCTTCTGTTCGCCGACCGGCGGAAATGTGTGCGTGGATTTCACAAGTGTCATTCGATGCGTGCAACCGTACGGCGGCAACACTTTCCTGCTTTTCCACCGGCGAACCAACACAACGTGCACCGTTTTCACGCAGCGACTGCCGTCGTGTTTGTTGATCTAGATCGGAGCGCACGTGTTGCGCGCTGTAACGTGTCTTCGAGCCAGCATCGGCGATGCAGCATCGCAGCCGGTCATTCTCGAACGGCGATCACGGAATAAGGAGAGAGACCTATGCTCGCGCTATCCTGCCTTTTACGGCGCACTTCCTGCTACCGCGGAAACGTCAGACTCGGAAAGATCGATCACCGGCGAGAGAAACAACTTGTTAATCGACACTGTCGCGGGAATGGAAACGCGACAGATCTACGACCGATCTTCGTAAGAACCGTCCGTTCGACTCGTCTCGGATCGCGGCCGGTCGCTCCTTCAAGGTTGTCCCGAGATCCTGGATCTGCTCGGAGGATCCTCGGTGTCTTCTGTCACATGATCTCTCGTGCGGTTAGGTTCGAATGCCAAGCAGAACTAAACTGGTCACCGAGGGGTCTCAAAAGGCTGTCTATCCTTCTCTCGCCCCCTTCTCCCGCCCCCTTGACCCCTCCATCCCCTTTTCAACGCGGTTTCACTCCCACCAGACGGTCTCCCGGCAATCTCTCTCTCCCTCTCGTTCTCTGTCCCGGCTGCCTCTTCGGTGTAGCCGCGTTTTCATGCCGCGCGCTCTCCTCGCTTCCTCGCGGAGAGAGAACTCTGACCGAGAGCGTGTAACTCGAGGTCCCCGTCCGACCGAGAGCCGCGAGAGATCGCGGTGATTTATAGCGCGGCGATCGCGGAAGATTCGCGAGTCTACGGCGGCGATTTAAAAATACAAGGGGAACCGAGAGGCGAAAAGGGGGATTCGTTGTCGTTGTCGACGAGGGACCCGTTAGAAGAGACCGCGCGCGCGTCCGAAGGTTACTCGTGATTCGCCCTCGGCCCCGAATTCGATTTCGTGAATCAGCGAGACGCGATGACGTTGCCCGCAATTTTTACACAGCCGAGTCGGAGGTTGTGGGTGGACTACGCGCCGGGCTTTATTCGATCGGATTTGGGGTGGCGGGTCGCGAGACTCTCCGTGGGAGAGACCCGGAGAGAGAGACACACGTGGCCCTCCACTGCCAACAACAGAAATAGTGATGATTCGCGGAACCCGCGGGAATATTAGATCCCGAACGTCGCTCGCGCTCCTGTAACAACCCGCGGAGGGAACGAGTCGCACCAGTTCAAGACACGGGAGCCGCGAAGTGGTCGAGGATCATCGGCGGATCCGTCGAAATTCCAAGTATTTTCGAACCTGGCCCCCGTCCAGATGCACTTCCCTGTCGACCCACCCACCGCTGCACACCTATCGGTACACTCCAGCATCCTCAAACATCTCCTAGACCTTTCCCGATGAACCCTCGGAGGAGGAGTCTGTCTAGGTCATGGGTGAAGAAGCTACAGCTCGCAAATATTCTAAAGATATATTGTCTCTCTACTTGCGCATATCGATTTCTGTGTACCTGAACGCGTATTGAGAACTAGAGCTGAATTTCACATACTTAAAGCAAGATCTACTTATGGATTAATTAATCCAATGAATCGCATTATTGCAGACTCAAACACTATCCATAATCGTATTCATTTTTTTATTGAGTCTTTACAAGATTTTAAAAAGCAACTATGTAGGATTATAGGATAATCTGTATGAAATGTTTTTATCTGTCCAAATTTTTTAAAATTGTAAACGCTTATGTAAAAGGGTTTCATGTCCGTTTAGAATAAATAATAATATTCAATAGGTCGTAGGATAAAGTAGTAAACTCTACTGGAAAGATGATTTCGGCGCACAGGTTCGATCAAAAATAAACTATCTAGTCCTTGTTTTATAACAAATTTGCAATTTAAAATCTCGACGTTTCGATCCTGATTGGGATCATTTTGCAATTTCAATCAGGATCGAAACGTCGAGATTTGAAATTGCAAATTTGTTATAAAACAAGGACTAGATAGTTTATTTTTGATCGAACCTGTGCGCCGAAATCATCTTTCCAATATCAATTCTTTTCGATCGCAAAACTACCTCGATAGTAAACTCTACTTTCGAAATGTTTTTACATAACGCTGGATATATGTGGAACTTTTTCATCGCTCCAAGATAAATCAATTTTTATTCAATGAAATAATTACTTTAATGCAGAATAAATATATGCTAGTGTGGTCGACACCTTTCTTTGTGCTCGAAACATTTTTCAAGTTTTCTATATTCCAAGGAAAGTTACTTACACTTTCCTTAAAATCAAATTTAGTCTCCTTAATTCTGATCCTAGATCACAGTTCTCGGAACCATCTGGTCCAGGACACGTCATCGAACGGTTCAAACTAAAGGTAGTACGTATCCATCACAGAGCAAAACTATCGCAAGTTACTATTTTTGACATTGTACACGGTATTGAGAGCGCTAATGGAGAGCTCCACGGAAAACTGAAACAAATGGACACATAAATTGACAGTACACTCGAGAGCAACCATCGAAAAAAAACTCTCAGACGGTTACGTACCCTTATACATCATTTTCGTTTATCTGTTACAGATGCGCTTCCGGATTATCTGAAAAATGAAACTCACGGCTCTGCGAGACACTTTGTAAATAGCATCGAATTACCAAATACATCCGCAGCAATTGGCTCGGGCAGATTGGCTTGGCACTTTTCGCTCGGTTTCAACCTTTTTGGACGACGCTGTAAGAATTAATCGACGTTACGCAATCTGCTCTGGTTCTTTAAACCTCAATATCTAATTGAAAGCGACGTTGACAACTTCGAAAAGAAACTAAATAAACGTTAGTATAATTTCGACAAATTAGAATAGAGAGAACGTCGGTCGTTTTTCATGATTTACTCAGTCAGACAAGCACAATTAATCCCTTGCCGTATTTTACGAAGTCGGACTCGTCATGAAGATTTTTAACCAAGCTTAACAAATATAAATGTTACGCCTTTCTTATTAGATGAAATAATATTCGATTAGTTTGTAATCAATATTTAAGCATTCAAATAAATGTAGCCATACAAAAAGTATGATTTTTCTTTTCTCTCTTACGACATTTTTGGGGATGAAGACGCGTTTCAATCAGTGTAACTGTAAAAAATGGTACGGGGTTAAATGCACCCTGCATTGTGAACACTGGTTCGATACGGACGATATCTAATTCTTCGTTTTCAGTGTCGATTTAAATGGCCGGGGTCGTCATCTCCTCGATCTTGGACCGTGTCGAGGAACCTTGATGCTGGACGCGGGTTCTTGTATTTCGCTTTGCGAATATCGTGCAACAGCTATAAATAACGATGATGCCCGTACTTTAATATTTACGTTTCTAATAATAATGGCACCGGCGCGCGGATCGTATTATCGGCAGCCAGCGGGAGATCGCGATCACCGCTCGTCAATCCGCGCTATTACGCAATTATTATTTTGATTAGATCGTTGATGGTCCGCGAGACAAACGGTCGACCGTTCCGTTGCACAACCCAATCGACGTCGATGGTATTATTGTGTCCAGAGAACGTCGTTTCGACGCGGTCTCGGTCTTCGCAGCGGTCGGTCATTAGCAGCCAAAATGAAAATAATAGCTTCCGGCAGGCCGTTTCGTAGACACGTCCGTTGCCAAGATCGAAACTCGAATTTACGTATAACAACTGGATGCAATTTCCTGAAATTTCGTTGTTTTCTTTGCGAACGTGCCGTCTATCGCTCCGAATAGGTCACGAGTCGAAATACCGAACGGTTACAATCCCGATAAATCGATCATAAGAACGACAGGGAGAACGCTCGGGAAACTCTCTCGAAAACTCCGGCTGACGAATGTCGAAGTTAATCCGAAACTGTCAAACGCACGAAATCGTAAAGAACCTACGACATCATTTTAAGTCTCGACTACAACTCTAGAAGTTCGACGATATCGGAGAATATATTGAATAAATTTTGCGATCGAAAACGATTTTAAATAGAATGATGATTTCGGCGCACAGGTTCGATCAATTATAAATTAAAGAATTCCATTTTTATTTTGTTATAAAAATGGAATTCTTTAATTTATAATTGATCGAACCTGTGCGCCGAAATCATCATTCTATTTGATATCGGAGAATGTTCCAAATTCATGGAACACGATGTTCCCGAAAATTCAAATATCAAAGTTAATTCCAGAATATCAAATCTACAAAATGGACAAAAGATCTAGAGTTTAATTTTAGTACAGTCTCGGCCGGATTCGGCAAATCCTGGAATCGTGACGGGACCGGACATTTCCCAAATTCGAGGAAAACTATATGATGTCGCAGACTGTAAGCGACGCTCAACATATTAAAGTCAATTCCCACAATATCGAACGTACAAACCGAGAAAAGGTTCGTGGTTTAATTTTAACATAGTCTCGACCCGGTTTGCAAATCCTGGAATCGTGACGGAACCGGACAATTCCCAAATTCGAGGAATATGATATGCTATCGAAATCTCTAGGCGACGCTCAAATATCAAAGTCAATCCCAGAATATCAAACGCGTAGAACGGTGTAATTTTCACAGTCAGACAAACGTCCGACTACTATAATATTTTCGAGTTCGTGTGAAAAAAGTCACGGCGTCTCCGAGCGTTCCACTTTCAGTGCCTGAAAATAGTCACTTCGTCCTAGCGAGTCTTTATTTCCGCGGCGGACGCTACCGGAGGCTCGTAATTCGACAGAAAGTTAAGAGGATAGACTCGTTTCTAGGATTCCAAGGGTGCGGGATGCTCTTTCTCATTTCTTGCTAAAGCAAAAATGGAGTTTTTCAGTAGTCAAAAGGCTAGATACTCCCATTTTATTCGGTAGCGTGTAGCAAGAAAGTAATTTCGGTATTTTAACCTTTCACTGCATGATTTTTTTAAATTGCGATGAAAAAATTGATAGAAGGTCAGTTTGTGTGTTTTATTTAACCCTTCGCTGCATAGTGTATCATATCTGATACAGTTAACGAATCTGGTACATAGTAAACTAAGGTAAACTAATGTGTTTTCTCACTATGTTTATTTTTCTGAAACTGTTGTTTTAATTTTTCTCAATATTTTTCCCTTAAATAAAACAAAAACTGATCATCTTTCAATTTTTTCAGATAAAATACAGCCGAATGTTTTTACTCACGCAATGAACTTTAATGAATAAGATATAGTTTCTCTTTTGCTCGATAATCTTTTTCGAAAAAGAATAATAAGAAAATATTGTATTAATTAAAGTTCATCGTTTGAATAAAGAAATTCGGTTTTATGTCACCTGAAAATACCGAAATTATTTTCTTGCCAACCGAATAGTTATATGCGCAGTTTTATGTTTCCAAATAATGCCAATTACGCCTCGTAAAAGTAAAAATAGGCCTTTTGAGGTCGATAGCGGCCTAGATTGATCTTTCTTCTTTGTATTTCTTGCATTGTTTTTTTTCTTTGTATTATCGAGAATTGAGAAGACGCATCCCGCACCCTTGGAATCCTGGAGAAACGAGCCTACCCTGGGCACGGTTAATGGAGACGCTCGTAACAGCTGGAATAAATAAAGATCTACATTGCATCGTCGCAGTCCTGTGCCGGGCACTTCTTCGATCCTTGTCTACTGTCTCTCTTGAATGCCCAAGACCGCGGGACGAAATGATTGCAGTCATATGTCAGTCAGTCCACGATATCTTTTTTCGCCACTGCAGACGTCCGACACTCGTAATACCCTGTCCACTCGGAAGTCGTTGATATATTTACCGACGCGGCCTCTGATTTTGCTCGGTACGTCAATATTTATCCTCTTCGAGATTAACTTTAGAGAGAGAGAAAGAGAGAGAGAGAGCCGTAGGTGGGGACACGCAATCTCCTCGAGACCACCGGTTAGAAAATATTAAAATACTATTATCTCGCTCTCGCAACGTTTCGAAAAAATCTATTTATCGTCGATTGTTCCGAATTGGCATTAAAGAATCGTTCATACTTGTCTATAGACGTTGCTCCGTAAAAAAAGCCGCCGAAAATAAATCGTCATGCGCGCCTTTCATTTCTTTTCATCCTCTAGCGTACAATTTGTTTCGAAGCGATTGTTTCAGTTACACGTTTACGTTCACCGAGTACACAGGGTTTCACAAAATTCCTTGATCATCCGGAAATACTAGGTTCCTGAGATAATTTGAAGCGACATTTTCTTTTGCAGAAAGAGCCAGTAACGCCAAGTTACGTGACACTTACAATTAACTTTTACGACACTTACACTTAACTGTTAATTACAATTAACGTAAGCGCGAACGCCATTTTTGCAGAGGAAAATGTCGCGTCAAATGATCTTCCTGATGTTGAAGGAATTTTGAGAGACCCTGTACAATCTCGGACGAATAATATTTTATTCCGACGCAAACGAAGAGAGAAAGAATATCCGATGCACAATCTCGGTGAAATCTCTGTCAGGTTCAACAGCTAACCGGATGATTAACGCAGAAAGCCGCAAGGTCGGAATAACAGAGTGTCCTAGAGTGTCGGGTCTCGATGTCTTCATCGAGATCGTCGCATTACTTGTAGAAAACGAGTGTCCGGCGCATCTCCAGGCCACTAGGAGTAATACGGTAGCGGGACGAATAATACCTCGCTGTCTCGGCATTGACACTGACGGAAGAGCGTACAATTTGCCCCCGCAGAAACACGGCTCGGCCGTCAAGGACGGTCCGTCGAGGAAGCTGCAAGTTCGAATGACGTCCGTGGACTCGCCCACGGCTTCTGGATGCGTATCAAGCGCAAACGTTTCTACGGCGAGATTGTGTGTGCGCGTGTGTGTGTGTGTGTCGAGGGAGTCTCGCTTCTCTGGACGATTGTTATTTTCAGCCGAGCGATCTAGGCGCGGGCTGCGATTTCTTAATCGGAGAGGATCGTTCCTCTCGCGGATCGATCGTCGGTGAAAGGCCCGCGCAAATCACTCGTTAATACGGCGCGCGTGACAAAATGCGCGGAAACGAACGTTCTCTCCACCTTTCTCTCTCGCACCTCGAGGCGGAATAAAAGGGTGAAGGATTCGTCTGCCGTGCAGCTTTCTCCATTGTCATGGTACCGACGCGGCGCGTTATTCACCTGACCAGCAAGATAGTCACACTCGTGATTCATAAAACTCTGACTATCATGTAGTCACGGGCGGGTCCCTGTGTGTGGGTCGCACACGTGCTCGGAAGCGGATAGGCGCGAACAGTCGTTGAATAGTTAATTTCGATCATCGGTGTCTGATATCGTTTCGCGATTAAACGCCGCCGCGCTCGTTCGATATTTCCATAGGCTGCGAAGCGGCGGCGTCGTCGCACAGGCTTGTACAGGCCGGTCGCAATCCCATGCAATATGTATGAAACGGTTGATAGACCCGGTCGAGAGAGAACCGGTGGTTCGTGGAATTCGACGCCCTACCATATTTTATTGTTCGCGGGAAACACGGTGCTGACGACGTGGCGCTTCCAGCAAGTTACCACGTCGGCGAGTGACGGACTACAGTGAATCCTTAAATACTGTCCAACAGGCGTATTCTGGGCAGACAGCGTTTGCAAAGATCACTTTATTTTTTTAATTTTTAATTGAAGCGAGACTTCAACAGAGAGCCGAACATAGAGACAGACAATAGAATATCGGTAATGCTTTCGGCGCACAGGTTCGATCAAGTATTAATGAAAAGCAATTCTGTAATTTAAATAATTCTCAACGTTCCGATCCAGGTATGGACCATTTTCAAGAGAAATTTGCGTCCGGAAAATAATGTATACTGTAAAGGATCGAAACGCTGAGAATTATTTAAATGGAAACATTGCTTTTCATTAATATTTGATGAAATCTGTGTGTCGAAAGCATTACCTAAATTCTACTCATTATTTACGATCGACAAAACGGAATATTTATAGGGAAAGACAGAACGAATGAAGCGAAGCCGTTGCCGGAACAGCGTTGCCCGGCGGTGGAGTGAGTAGGCACCAGACAACGTTCCCGTAGACAACCCCGGACAGTCTTTAAGGTTTTACTGTACTGCGACAGCCTTGTCGTTCGCACGCAAACGGAAAACGCGTGTTTAGGTGCGTGTCGAGCCACGGTTCCCATGGGATTAGAGACGATATTTTCAAGTTTCCGAGAGCGGTCCCACGGCGATTTCCGGTTCCGGTGACGCGACAATTTTCCGCCGTGAACGCCGCTCCTGTCCCGATCCTGTAAAAAATAATTGACGTTGACTATTGACCGTAAACCTGCTAGTCGAGAAGCAAAGAGAAGAGAGAACAGTTATGTTCCCGTGGTTACCGTACCTAGCGACCGCGCGCGGAGGGAAATCTTCTCCGAGGCGTAATTTTCGCTTGTTTCCTTCGGTTATCCGCGCGGCCAATTATTCCTCGGCCGTGTCGGTCTCTCACAATGGAGGAACGGCTCCTGCGAAAAAGAAACATAGTGGAATGTAACGGACACCCGAAACAGGCGTTCGCTCCTTCCCGACCTTGATCCTTTTACCCGTGAAATATGGCGCAGGTGTTTACCTGGACGGTCAGGATGCAACCAGGCCTGTCCGTCCGTCGTGCGCAAAGCCAACTTGAAACCGGAAGCTCCGCTTTCTGCCCTGCTGGCCACGAACAATGAGATCGAGAGATTCCTGGGAGGACGCGAGCACGATCAAACGGCTAGGTGCTTTATCGACACCGAGGATCGAAAATATTATTTACTCGAAGGGTCAAAGATCCGTCCCTGCGAGTCCCCGATATTCCGTCTTTCCTGTTTATCCACGAGACGTTCTGCCATCTTGTTCGCGGAAGCAAAAAAGCTCTATCCGTACGTTGCAAAACAATGTATAAATAGTTCGCGTTATTACGATGACTAGTTATAGAAAGGAAAAAGCACAAGATTCATTGAAAAATAGTTATTGGACTAACGCCAGTGTAACGTGACGTGAATAAAATCTACGCCATCTTGTTTTGCTGCTGCTCCGACGCGCAAGATTAAACAATTTCGTATTCTTAGCTCCTTTGTATGTATTATACAGACGTGCCGGTTAAAGAACATTTCTGAAATTAGACGGATAGGATACTTTCAGTTTTGTGACGATTTAAGATGGCGTCAGGCCCCCCGAATACGTGTGAAATGTGCAGTGGACAGGTGGCTGGACTTACCAGCATATTACCGTATCAATTATTCGAGGGGGAGATACCGCGACACGGATGTTTCGTGTTAACCACTGCCCTCGCCTGCATGGCCAGATAACCAACCCCAAGTTCAAGTTAGAAAATCAATGGGGAATAGGCGATGGTTGATTTATTGGACGCCCGCTTCGCGCCGCTAACGGAAACCGCGATCGTGTTCACCGAGTCACGATATGGAGAAACAAGTTTTATTAGAAGCGTCGTTACCAACGCGTTTTACCCCCATCGCTGGATGCGTGCGTGTATGTAAATTAGAGAGCGGCGTGGTATATTGTTTAATGCCTTCGGCGGGCCGGCACGATACATTGACACCGACATTTCCGGCCGTTCATGCTTGACCACGCGATCGATACAGCGCGCTGTGACAATCGAGAAAATCTTTTCACGGCCACTGTCGTCACGTGGCCCGAGCACGGCCAGCAACAGGTGTGATGCAACAGGTAATCAAACGTCGGCGGTATCATTCGTCCACGATACTCTGTCGGTCAACTAAAATTTCGTTTGTAGTCTACATACAGTAACACGCATCTCGAAGGACTAACTACCATCTCCGAAACGGATTACTCGAAAAAATATTAGATGATTCAGAGGATACGATTAGGATCAGAAAATGACTAACATTTTATATTTTGTGGAACGTTTTGCAAGTCAATTTTCGTATCAAAAATAAAGTAGAGAGTTTCTAGTTTGTAATATGTAAAAATCATCGCGTGGAGCGACGTTTAGCATATACTGATTCATTAACGAAGAGGAATTACATGGACGTTTCTGTGGAAAAGTAAGTACCATCTTTGACACGTTATTTAGAAAAATAGAGAAAAGTTATCGATAATTTGGAATTACTAAAGTTAAAATACATGGTTTGAGGTGCTATGTCTGTCATATAAAGGAAATTTAGATACTGCTTCACCGTCCGTCTATAAGGTGACGTTCACACGCTCTGTAAAAATATAACGAATTCATTTTAAGTTTTAATTATTCAAGGGTTTTAATACATGGTTATTTTAGATTATATTGGCACAATTTGTAGATTCGAAAGATACTTTTGTCCAACTCAAATGCTTATTTGGCACACTGTGACATGCCTCAAGTTTGAAAATGATCAACAGCCTACCTTCAGCGGCGCGCTAGAAGACGACCCCACTTCCAATACTACTAATTACCCCCTAAAACTCGAGGATCCTGAAAGCTCCATCGAACACGATGACTTTCCAGGTTCGAATGGCTAACTTCTCCCCGAGTTCGACCGTGTCAATAGTTCAGATTCTACGGTCAAAGGAGACCCAGCCATTATTCACCGGGCCCAATTACACGCGTCCTTCCTAATCTCCAGAAGGCAAAGGTCCCTGTTAATAGGATGACGCGCGGGAACATGGTGTAAAACGAATTCCTCGTCGTTTCCCGGGTTTCCGGGGTGACAATGAGAGGAAGAATGCACTTACCTGTGCCGTGTCGCGACAGGTGTTGCGTACTTGGCTGCGTCGCGAATCGATCCGAGGGCCCGTCGCAGCCTTTTTCCCCGACACTTTCTTCTCGTGGCTCGGGCTTCGTTTCCGGTTGGGTATACGCGCCTCTCTCTCTCTCTCTCCCTCTCTCGTTTCACTCCGCCCCTGCCTCTCCTCTTCCTGGACGGACATTTTGCCCGACAAATGTGCGGCTGTGGGCCGTTGTCCCTCATTCTCGTGGCTCTCGCGCGCATCCTCGTCGGGGAAGGTCGCCTCGGCTGTTGCCAAGCCGTGTAGAGACTCGCCACGTGCACTGCTCGCGAGGTTCGCGAGAAATCAACCATGAACGTAAACGTTATCGCGAAAAAGCTGCCCGTCCGTTTTTTGCCCGGCCATTAAGCGTTTTGCCACGCGGCTGGCCTCGCTGATTCACTATTCCGTGTCATTCGGCGGTTCTTGTAGCCCCGGAATGCGCCGCGATCGACCCCCGGACACCCTAACGATCTCTCATCGCCGCGAACGAAAAGATTCCTTGCGGCTACCGTCGATGGTTACGCGAATCGTTAAGTCGTTCGGCCATTGGCACCGTTCCGTGTCGTTTCGATCGGCGCTACACGAGGCACAATAAAACGGTTAATCGGTCGGCCGGATGTTATGCGTTCACGTGGAACACGATAAAGCAAAGACTCCGTGATGCGGGGTAGAGCTGTGTAGCGTTTTCTGTTCGACTTGCTGGGACCCGTACCGGTGATAAATTACGTCGCGCGTTTGCGCGAGGGACTCCGTAAATTACGGAGACGTGCTATGCATTTCTAATGACGAAGCCGACGGAGATCGTACCCGTGGATCTAGCAACGTCTAATTCTACGAGGGAGTTTTGTTAGTCACACGGCGATAAGATGCGAATCAAACTCTCTTAACCAGACGAGCAAGCTACAGACTGTTCCTTTAGAATCGAGTAGATAAACAAAGGAATTAGCAGCACCTCTCAGAATTTCTTACTTAAACATTCGTGTTTCTGCAAAGATGCCGAATGAAAGAGGTGACACGCGAATATATTGGAAACCCGGAAATTCAGAAAATTCTCTCTGCAGCATTCTGCTGTTCAACCCTTCAAGTCGTTTTCTTACTCTATGATGGATGTTGCATTATATTTGGAATGTTACCAACCAAGTGCAAATTCTAGAGAATAAATGATAAAGTACGAAACTGTATCGTGTCTAATAATTCGACCGTGTATAATCAATTGTAACCCTTCGCTGCATAGTGTATCATGTCTGATACAGTTAACAAATCTGGTATATAGTAAACTAATAATGTATTTTCTTACTATGTTTGTTTATGTTTATTCTTCTGATACTGTTGTTTTAACCCTTTGCACTCGGAGCTATTTTAACTGGAAAATTAAACGTTTCTTCTGACCTACAATATTTCCATTCTCTATGATTTTTTAAATTTGATAAATACGAAATTGATATAATACCTCGTACAATTGTAGAAAAAGGCGTAAATATTTATTTTAATATGTACTTTATAAACACTTATATTACTTAAGATAATAGATATATAATTCAGATATAACTTTCTATTACTGCTTAGCACTCTCTATGTTGTCTATATGGGATTCTTTTCTCTATTGACTACGGTAGCCCGGTAACGACACATACGTACATACCATGCCAATAGATGGCAGCCTCAATATGAATCATATTCTCAACAACAATACTTAAATTTGTAGTAATTGGTTAGATACCGACATATCTGATAGTGTAAACAATTATCTAAACAATAGTACAGCAATTTTTAGTGGCTCTCCTCATAGGCGCCACTCGAGTGCTAAGGGTTAATTGTTCTCAATATTTTTCCCTTAAATGAAACACAAAAGCTGACCTTCTTTCAAGTTTTTCATCCCAATGAAACAAATCATGCAGTGAAGGGTTAAAATATTCTTAGAGTCAGTATGGATGTACTGAAGTCGTTGCCGAAGGGTTAAGAGGTAGGGAAAAGTGTGTGGAATCGAGCCGAGGGACCGAGAGGGTTTTGAACAATGCCCTAGTAGCACAAAATATTGTATACATATTCATATAATATTAAAAAGAGATTCAATCTTTTTTTAATATTTAAATATACATACAATATTTATTTCATATTTGAAAAAAATATTTATACAATATTTTTGTGCTTCTAGGGTGATCTGTTTCTTCCTGAAACCGCGAGTGCTCGGGCGAATCGCCTTTCACCGAATATGCGAGTGTTTCCTCCGAACACGTTCTCTTGTCGGTGTGGGTTTACGTACGTGCAGAATCGTTTGAAGATTTGCGCAGCCCAGTGCCCAGGACTTATGATTACGGTTGATGTTCGGGCAGCGTGATTTCCGGAATCGGCGAGCAGTCCTCGAACGGCGGATCGCGTCGATCACGCCAGAGCACCTTCGACCTTTCGTTGTTTCGTGTTTACCAGAGCGATGCGATGGCCTGCGATTTCTGTGGTTCACGAACGGGGACACAGTTTTGATCGTGTTGCAGGGCCGGACGCTGTGTATGACACGGGAGCTCCACGGGTCCGTTACTAAAATCCTCCGTGAATTCTTCCAGTGCCATTTACAGAATCCAAACCTAAACCGATCCCCAGACTCGCA
This sequence comes from Lasioglossum morio, assembly GCA_916610235.2. Lineage (NCBI taxonomy): Eukaryota > Metazoa > Arthropoda > Insecta > Hymenoptera > Halictidae > Lasioglossum > Lasioglossum morio. The sequence continues at coordinate 25,133,722 of OU744326.1, forward strand.
CGACGATCACCCGATCGTTCGATGGACCGATATCACGTTCGAGGGGAGTGAACGGCCGGTTATACAATGTTATAGTTAACACCCAGCCGTCGGACTCGCCGACCGTGTCGAGCTATAAATCAACCGGCCCTGAAAAACCTGTGGCACTTTGCGAATACCTCCCGTCCGAGTATGCAAGAACCCGACGAAAAGAAGGAGATTCTTCGAGGATAATTCATGACTCGGGTATGTCGACGGTTTCTTCCCCGTTTCTTGCTCTTCCGTCACGGAACGACGATCCTTCCCGGAAACCGTGTCCGCTGGATCTGCCACGATTTGCTCGCCGACCGTTCTCTTCGCCTGTCCTTCGATTCCACCGATTTCCCACCGTTCCACTAGCCTTCTCTCTCTCTCTCTCTCTTCTCTCCCTTCTCTACCTTGGTTCAGAAATTTTCAATTTACTCGGGATCATTCAAGGAATCCTGATTGGCCCGAATTAGACAGGCTCCCCCGCGTTTTCTCGTCACAAAGCTTCTAATTTTCTTCCACGTTTCTTTCCCCGCCGATTCTGCTCGCTCCACGAAGCATAATCACGATTTCCCACGGTCCTGCCTCGGGGCAGAGCCACCCGATAGCGCGCTGTCATTGCGCTAAACAATCAATTACGTCACGGTTCACGGGGTTCATCGAGAAACTCAATTATTCGGATTATATTGTTCGGCCGGATCGCGATCCGTTTTCCTCCCTCGAGATCGGCGTGTCTTTCTTCGAATCCGATCGGAAAACGGCTCGGTAGACGATTCGTTCGAAAGACGCGGAGAGGTCTGGTATGCAAGGGAACCCGGCGTGCGCGTTTTCCCGTCTGGTTCTCACGATTCGAATCTTCTCAGCGCGCGGCGTATATACCTGCGATTCTTCAACCGACTATCTGCAAGTCTCCCGAGTTGAGTTCTCAAGCCGCTCTTCCGGTCATGCTATCATTCCGGTTCTCACGCCTTATTCGAAACATCGGGACACGGCGGCCGGCATGGAAATAACAGGCCCCCCCTCCCCTCCTCTCTACTCTCTGTCCCAGGACACAATGTCGTTTGGTTTCACGGCTTAGACGACCGACCGAGCAATTACACAGCCGAGGCGTGTGGAACAGCGACGCGGGATTTCTTTGCCAGCGAACGTCACGGGGATTATCTTTATTGGCTAAGGGCGACGCTATCATCCTCGAAGCGAGGAACACCGGCGAACTCGCTCGTTATCGACTTTTCACGCGGCGCTTTCCTCGTACCACCTTTTTCGACGTTCATCTATTCTTTTCTTTTTTTACGAGTTCCCCGAAACTTGCCGGACTAATATTCACCTTCTACCTGCTCCGCTATTCTCTTGTCACTGTTACATTTTTTTTTATTATCGAGCAAATCTCATAAGAGATTTGTTACAACGTTAGGTACAAACAAAACTAAAGTATATAATATTCAGAGAAGTAACCGCCACAAATTAAAAGTAAGGGTATACCACGTATTCACTTTTTGTTTTTTCTTAAACGTTCAAGTTACAGTTTTTTTTTTTAGGAATGAAAGTATAGTATCTGGATTAGACGATTTGTCGGAAGACAAACAGAACGGATTAATTAAGGCCCGATGGATAATCGAGACCCGAGGCTATGAGGTCAAAGCCTGCCTCTAGTATACTTATTTATTTATTTATTTATTTATGGACTATTTTAATGTGGTCACATTAACAGCTAGGTTTGATTTACAATCAAATTAATGATTACATTGTGATGGGGAACAGCTTCTAGTATACTGTCGTTCATAAAACTGTGTAACCTGCGCGTTTAAGAAGAAACGAGAAGGGAACTCTGCGTACTTTGGTTTTGCTAGTACCAAACGTAATAAATCTCTCACGAGAGTTCCTCAATAAAAACAGAAAAAACTTCTTTCTAAGAAATAATCCACTCAACTTTCCAATTCAACTTTCTGGAAAGAAACCTTGAGAAAAAGTGGTATCTTCTTTCTGGTTACATAGGATCGTAGAAGTCTAGATCCCGATATCAGAGTAAATATCATTACCGAAAGACTAGGAAAGCGTAAAACCCAGTAAAAAGTGAATTATCGCGGTGTATAACTCGAAGCGACACCTCTTATGAGACGTTCTTCTAATAAAATAATAAGTTCAAGCAAGCCAGTCCATATTTATTCTGCGAGGACTGTCGCTGTTGGAATTTATTTCATAAAGAACAAAATCAATCTATTAATCAAGAATCGACTCTTTACCTGTGTATACATTGTATATATATTTTTTATATTTATTTAACGTTGCTTTTAACTCTTTGCTAAGGTTATTTCGCGACGGGACCTACAGTTTATTAACCCTTCGCTGCATAATGTATCATAGTAAACTAAGAATGTGTTTTCTTACTATTCTATATTGTTTATTTTTCTGAAAATGTTGTTTTAATTTGTTTCAATATTTTTTCCTCAAATAAAACACAAAAGCTGAACTTCTTTCAATATTTATATCCCAATTAACCCTCATACGCTCCTCAGAAATAGTTGCATAAAAGACACACTTTAAACTAATAAACTTTTCTTCATTTATCACGTCACATTTTAGAGAAATACGTCTCACAACACAGATAAAGAGAGACCAATCATTTTATAGTATGTAGAAATAGTTAATGGATAAATTCTCACCCTGAGGAACTTATGAGGGTTAAAATAATCATGCAGTGGAGGGTTAAAGTGGATTTCCGAACCACCTTGGGAACCACAGTATTAAATGGCTATATTGTATATTGTCTCCTACGTGGAACCCTCGATCTTCGATTGTTCTACGACCGTTGCTTTTCTGTTTTTCGTCTGAGCGTTTTCCTCATTCGCGACATTTCTCTCGAACTGCAAACACATCTCCGAGTGCCTCTGATGATATATCATTTTCGAATAAACGTATAGTTTTCTTTCCACACGAAGAGTGTAGTTTATATACCCAATATTCCAATAAGTCGGCGATCGTCGATGTTGTCCCAACCGAACACTCGTGGCGCTCGCCAACGATCGTTGACATTTATGCCCGGCAATTATCGGTAATTCCTTCCAGAAGCCTCTTGTTCCTTTCTTTCTCGAGCCACGGTACTCGACGGCGCGTTTCGTTCGCCACGATATCGTCTAATTATTTTCGAGGAGTGTGTGCGCGCAGTGCCTTCGTAGCCTTCTAGCAAGACGCGCAGGAGACAAAACCTAGGTTTCTCGAGCGAGACGCCGTTTATAATGAAGATTAGCTCCCGGTGACTGAAAGCAAATAAGGAAAAGCTGTAATAAATACGTGTTCGAAACTGGTTATACCGCGGAGTCGTGTAGAAAACCGTCGGTTTCACTTCGTACCCCTGCGCCTTCGACCTGTTCCCAGGAGGATCGAGGCTTTCCGTTCATCCGTGCCGGTGGAAAAGTTTTCAGGCTACGCGAGTTTCTACTCTGTCGAGGCGGACAGCTCCATCCTACAGAAAAATTCTTTGGAGATTCGCGTGTTCAGCGGAAGCCTGTACGAGTCTCGCGATCATCTCGGTGGAAATCTGCAGGCTTTCGGGTGTGAGCCTAGAATCATTATTTTCCGAACTGGCTTCATCAGGGAGTCTTGAAAAAATAATTCCTCTAGGACACGGCCCACGACCGAAATACTTAAGGGGATAGATTCGTTTTTGCAGGACTGCAAATAAGTTAGTAATATAATATAAGGTACTATTTTTGCGTTCACAAAGCGTATTTTGAATTATTCGGAAGCATATAGCTGCGCACGTAACAATTTTCACGAATTTGCGACAGCTCGTTCTGCCGAATAATGCATATTACGTTTTGTAAACGTAAAAATAGGACTTTCGAGGGCGATCTCGGCCTAGATCGATCGTTTATCTAACTGAAAACCTCGATCTTTGCATTATGGAGAAAGGAGAAGACTCATCCCGCATCCTTGCAATCCAGGAAACGAGTCCACCTGATGTTTCATTAATAATATCCAAACCAAATATCAGGGCTTAACATTACACGTTATCATTTCTTAAAAGCTGTGCCCTTAGTGTACAAGCGATTCGTCTATACTATGTCTTGTTATCATATTTTCATTACAATGTTTTTGTACTTTCAATTTTCTGCTCTGTACAAATTTTTATCAATTTGTAACTTTTGTATTGTGCTCTTTATCATGTTGAAATAAATCTCATATGAGATTTTCTATAGCGGCCCTACACGGTCAGTCGGAATGACATTCAAGTAGAAGATTGACATTCTGATTGATCGTATAAGGTTAATACCGACGAAATTCAGTATGGAAAGCTAGAAACGACATTCTGACTTTTCGATAAGACTGTCATTCCTGATTGACCGTGTAGGGCCTGCTTATAATAATAAAAAAAGAAACGAGTCTACCTCCTTAACGACGAGCACACTCTCTTTCGTTCAACGTTCGAAACGATCATGTTCGAAATCGTTTGGATGCGGTACGTACAGTGCAAATTACTATCCGCTCGAGAAACTGAAAACGAGTAGAACAGCACCGTTCCCGGATCACGCGCGTCGGTTTAAATGGGTGAACCACGTCGATCACGGAGTTCCCCTGTCCGGTGCCTAGCGATTCGCCGCGCGTTCCAACACGTTTCCCGATAGACGGTCGAATCGAATCGATGGCACGTGATTCCGATGAAAAACCGCGCGCCGGCTCGCGTCGTCGTGTTCCGTCCATGTAATAATCCGCGGCGGCGTCGTTGCGTTAGCGTGCCGTCGGTTCGTCACGCGTCCTGTTTATTGCGAGTCGGTCGCACAGTGCACACGCTCCGTTCCGTTTCTTTTACTGACCTTCGTCGAAACTGCAGCGTTTCTTGCCGGTAGTTATTTTCCGCGTGCAACACCATTGCGTAACGCTTACGAAACCCCGGCGCGGATCGGCCGCACGCCGCGGCGGAGACAAAGATTTCGGTTGCGAGTCCGTCCGGCGATCGTTTTCCGCGAGCCCGAGAGGCGTTTCTGCGAGGAACACAACCGACAGGGAGAGATGGCCGCGTTCCCACCACTCGAGACGATATCTTATCGAGCTTTATCGATCGCGACACACGCGTCACGGTGGATGGTAAAGGAAAGAGTAGAACGAGAGCGAGGAAAAATTCGTTGAAAAAAAAGGATAGGGAAAGAAAAATTGGTGGGGTGCCCGGTGACAGAAAGATTTGATGGGGGGACACCGGCTTCTAAGTCGGAGGGAGCGAGACAGCGGAGACAGAAGGGCGACGATTAGCGGGGGAGGAACGGCGAGGGACACGAGAGAGGCCGGCTTGGAAACAATAAAATTCCGAACGAGCCTCGAGCCACTGGATACCGAGACACTAGCTTGGCTCGCGGACTTTCGAAACCGTATTAAATCATGACACAGTTTTCCTCTCGGAGATCGCGGCTGGCTTGCTCGTGTTACGCGGGTGAATTCTTAACGGCTGATAAATCGATAGATCGGCTGCTCTCTGCATTCCGGGATACCGTGCCGCGTGAAAGCTAACGCGCGATGGTATGCTAATAACCGGTCGCGATCGATTTCTTCGCTCGGCCGGCGTACCGATTCGCGAGAATCGTTGTTGTTGAATCTCATTCTATTCGAGGAGGATCCTCTCGAGGATCGAACGACTCTCGGTTGATTCGACGAGGACGAACTAGTAAAAGTACGACGGTTGTGGAACAAGTTCGCGCGGCCCTGTTCCACAAACAATTCGTTCCGATCGACTTCTTTGCTCGGCAGCTTACCGATTTGCGAGAATCGTTGTTGTTGAATCTCATTCTACTTGAGGATCCTCCTCTCGAGGATCAAACGACTCTCGCTTGATTCGACGAGGACAAACTAGTAAAAGTACGACGATTGTGGAACAAGTTCGCGCGGCCCTGTTCCACAAACAATTCGTTCCGATCGACTTCTTTGCTCGGCCGGCTTACCGATTTGCGAGAATCGTTGTTGTTTAATCTTATTCTACTCGAGAAGGATCCTCTCGAGGATTGATCGACTCTCGGTTGATTCGACGAGGACGAACTAGTAAAAGTACGACGATTGTGGAACAACTTCGCGCGTCCCTGTTCCGCGAACAATTCGTTCCGATCGACTTCTTTGCTCGGCAGCTTACCGATTTGCGAGAATCGTTGTTGTTGAATCTCATTCTACTTGAGGATCCTCCTCTCAAGGATCGGACGACTCTCGCTTGATTCGACGAGGACGAACTAGTAAAAGTACGACGACTGTGGAACAAGTTCGCGCGGCCCTGTTCCGCGAACAATTCGTTCGGATCGAAGGTGGTTGCGCAATCCGGCGAGCGTGGCGCGATGTTTTTTCGTGGCGAGGTCGGAGAGCCGGGGAATAACGGTGACCGTAGCGAGGACAGTGACCCGATGAAAATCTTGGGCACACAAGAAAGAGAAACCGTTGAGAACCGTGCCCCCCCCCCCTCCTCCCCCCTCGAGCCGGCCCCATCGAACCAAATAGATTTCACCCGCGGCGCGGTGATCGCCGCTATCGATAAAAAGCTCGCGACATTTAGAGTCGGCGGGGTTCTCCGAGGGAATGGGAACCGATCGGCTCGCAATAATGATCCGAACCGCGTGCATTTCGAAAGCGATCTACAATAATCCGTTCGCCGAGCACACCGAGCTGTCTAATACGACCAGTGACCTTTGAAAGAATTTCCAATAGAACTTCAGACTCGTAACGAAAGAATGTTAGTCGAACGCGACGCGGAAAGAGTAAATAATTGGTTGCGATACCTGCAGAAGAATAATTCCTGATACCTGAACCGGTGTCGTTGGACTCGGATGATGCTCTCGGTACCGATCGCCATTGGTAACGACCTCTTCTCCGGTCCCTCCCCTTCGTTCTTTCTCTCTCTCTCGCTCTCTCTCTCTCTCTCTCTTTCTCTCTGACGCTTTATCGAGCTCTGTCTTTCTCTCGCTCTCTCACCGAGCGGTCATACCTTCGGCTTGCGAGAGAGTCCCATCAACATTGCACTGTTGCCCGGTTTTACAGCGTCCACATTCGAGCTCGAACAAGCTCGAAACTAGACCGAAGACGCACGATTCTTTTCAGCTCGGCCGTGTGTGATACGTAGCGGTCACCGCGAGGCGGGTTACATCGTTCCGTCGATGAAAACGTCACGCGAATACGAGGAACCAGCAGCAAACAGCATCGGCAGCATCATCGGTGGTGGCGGCGTTGGAATCGGCAGCAGAAGAAGAACGGGGAAGAAGTCAAGGCAGCAGGAACAGAAGAGGTAGAAGAAGAACAGGAAGATGTCGATGAAGAAGAAGGAGACAAGCGAAGAGGGTCGGCAAAGACAGAGAGAGAGAGAGAGAGAGACAGAGACAGAGAGAAAGAAAGAAAGAAAGAGAGAGAGAGAGAGAGACTTGCAAGGAAGAAGAAGAAGAAGAAGAAGAAGAAGATCAGGCGGCGGTTACGTGCTTATAAAGGAAAAAAGGAGGCAGGTTCGAGAGAGGAAGGCTTTTAAAGTTGTAGGAGCGCAGCCGGGAGGACTCCGCGAACCGGTTGCTCGAAGTGACGTGAGTGAACTGAGGCTGCAGGCTGGCAGGTAACGCCAGGTAAACTCCGAAGCCGACCTGCGATACACACGCAGGAGAAGGAAGGTGGCTGGCTGGCCGACCGGCTGGGTGGCTACGCGGAGCCAGCCAGCCGTAGAGACAGTCAGCTCAGTCAGTCGACCTGGGGAGTCAGCCTGCGGCCCCTGCGGCCGCAGGAACGAGCCACAGGTGAGGCACGGGGGCCAGGGGGAGGGAACGGTTCTCCACCGATGGGAGAAGCGAAGGAACCGGGTAGGGGGAGAGAGAGAGAGAGAGAGAAACCGAAGCGCGCGAACGGAGGGGAACGATCAAGGTGGGAGAGACAAGGAGCGAGTACCTGGATGGTGTTGTGGTGTGTGACTCACGGCTTGGAATGGGCGAATAGGCTAGCAAAGGCATAGCGAAACCCGTGTGGCGGACCGAGAGTCTCTCTGTGTAGAGGGTACACGCGCGAGCACGTCCACGCTCTTACACAGTGATCGAGAAGTAAGGGGGCCCCGATGGTTTTCCGGTGAAACGGGCCCCGGACGATCGAAACGAATGTTCGGCGCCCGATGCTCGCCCGGGCACGTGGCACCGGCCCGACGCCAGATTTTCGCCGCCAGCCGCTGCGCCGTGTGTGCGCGTGTATAGCAGCCTCTCCGCAACGTTCGGGACGTCTCCTTTTGTCCGGGCAACGAGCCTCCGACGCGAAAAGACGTCCCGAGAGACCTGCCCGCAGCTATTCCGAGGGTTGCGGCCCTCCTCTCGGGATGCTCGAAGAACGCAGACCCTCGCCTCAGTCCCTCGACTCCGCAAAAAGACACCCGCGACCCTCGCTCTCGGCGCCTATTCCCGTAATTGCAACAGGATTTCTGCCGTTTCGGAACGCGCGCCGACGGAATTAATATGGCGGACTATTTACGCGGCACCAACGATTTCACGTGCACCGAACCATAGTACGGTGCCGGTCGAACGGCCGTGCCACGCCGCGTTCCTCGTGGGAACGCGTTTCCACGGTTTATTTAATAACGCTCGCCCCGCGGCTTTACGCTGCTCAATAAAATGTCGATCGGCCGATTCACCCGAGAGCCCCTTCTGCCTTCCCCCCCGTGAAATCGTCTTCCCTCGTAGTTCGCGAAACCCAACGACCGTGCCTCCTCTCTCTCTCTCTCTCTCTCGCGAGCATCTTCTCGCGTGCTTTTTACCGTTCCTTTCCACGGTATCGCGCGGAACATGCGTCGACCGGGTTTTGCGCTTTTTCTCGAAAAAGAATTCGGGACGATTCGGATGAGCCACCCGGTGTATTAGAAGCTAACTATACGCGAATCCAGCAGAGCGTGACTTTTCACGTGTAACCGGGCTCCGGAGTGGGGCATGATCGCACCGCGCGCGGCGTACACTCGGATAGACTTTGATAGAATTTACACGGTGGCTTCGGAACGCCGCGCGGCGGAGAATCCGGCTGCGAATATGCACGCCGGCCGTCTCCATGCCCACGGATTACGACAGACGACAGACGATTCACCGGTCTTATTCTTTCATTCACCCTGCTGACCGTGTCCTTCGCCACCGACAACATTCGGCCCATTTGTACCAGGACGCGCGCAGGTACCATTCCCGACGCCGCCGCCGCCGCCGCGTCCCCTTTTTGTCCGCGCCACGCTGTTATTATTTCATTCGAGGCACGCCGCCGTTAAACATCCTGAAAGGAGCACAACATCCTCGGTTCTTCTCGGTCCGCGGGAAACGATGTTCGCACGTTTCAACGAATTAACATCGCCGCTAATTGGCCCGGTAATTAGCGACCTCGATGCCAGATTGTTTCACGTTCCAACTAGGAATCGCACCGCGACACCACGGTTATTAACGAATAAACGACGATTAACCATCGACACTTTTCTACTGATCGATGAACAGAGGATCACATTTTCTATCTGAATCGCAACGAACTCGAGTGAAATAGAAATTTATTTTCTTTCTTAACACTAGGTTTTAGAAAGTATAGATGAATGGTCTGACAACTAGTTTGTTTATATGCATTTTATACTGTTATTTTAACAAAAATATCATAAATAAAATAGTTACAATAAGCGTCAAACATTAAGCACAAATTATACATTATGAGCAGCCCACGTTACATACATTCGTTTCAGAAGTTCTCGTGGGCACTGCCGGGTTAATATGTTCGATAGGATGAAAATAATACAAGAGTATTTTCGAATTCTTCCAATGAATTCACTCTTTCAAATCGCATCTATTCACTTTTGCCGCAATTGCGTCAAATCCGCTGTATACTCATCAATCTCACTGTTTCTCGCCCGTGGTCCTGGTCACTGACCTCGCCGCTTTGGTTTCTCCGAGATCCCATCGCTCGATTATCAAAAACGGAATAGGGAACCTCTTGTTTCTAATAACTGGATACAGAAGTCCACTTCGATCCAGTCGAAAGGTATTCCAGACTCCATTTAATAGACTCGGGTATAATAGAAAATCGTTTCTCGTTTCTCTGCACTTCCAAAGACACGTTCCATAAAAGCACGAAGATCAGCAGTCTCGTAATCGCACTTGAAGTGGTTGCTACCTGGCAAGGCGCCGCGCTTGACCACCAGAAAACGGAAACTTTCGAAGATTGCGCAAAGTGGCGTTAGAACCATTCGAGCAATTGTTTCTTTATTATTTAAACGCATCGTGCAAACAACTCCGAACTTCGTCTCGATGGACAGCATCGTCAGCATCCATTAGGTAAATATATTCAGCAATGTACTGTCAGAAGTTAACTGACATCGTAATTATAGGTAAGTTTTCTTCGTTAATTAGGGTACTATCTCTGAATCGCTCGAATTTGCAAGATATCTGCATAAAAATGTTCGGAGCAGAATGGTCGGGAGTGCTTGAACAGCCTCGAATTAGATTTAATCATCAGGAAATAGATGATGTACGAAAACGGACACGTCGCGAATCAAAGGTTGGCTGTTGCAGATCCAATCGGAAAATGTTTCCCACTGTGTCCCCATCCGATATCTGGATAGAGGACATTACGGTCTTCGGTAAAAATCGAATTCGAGCGTGGCCGGCGAAGAGATTGTCATTCATCCGTGCAAAGTCATGGCGAATCGATAAGATAGCCCGTGCCGGGCAGAGGACGTCACCTGGCAGGAAGATGGCAGGTACACGAGCCTTACGAGCCATTTTCCTAATCATCCTGCTCTCGCGCCGATGCTTTCTTGCCGATTGATCGGCGCATCCCGACGGGTTCATAATTTTCCGGCGAATCGTCGTTTTGTTTCTTCGTCGTTTTTTCAGTGGCGTGTCTCGTCGTTTCGCCGGCGTGCTCACGCGCTCTCTCGCGCGCGCGCGGGCGCGCAACGTTCCTTATTCCTTCGAGATTACCATGACCATCGCAGCGCGACTGGTCTATGTGCACGGAGAAATGCAGCTGATGCGCACCGCTGAATCCCGAGGTCAGCGACTCGTCGACGGAGTTAGTGGAGCGCTTAGGCTCGCTCCAGGGATTTTATGAATTGGTGCACGGTGGAGCCGACGAAGCAAAGGTGGAAGGAGGGAGGAGAAGAAGAAGAGAAGGAAGAGAAATAGGAAGGAGCCAGAACAGAGCGAGACGAGGCGCGGCGAGAATTAGCAGAAGAATCTTTGCCTATCGCGTTCGACCGAACGCCACGTAGCCGAGCAAAAATGCAGGAAGTTATTAGGTGTACAAATAAGTTCGATGCCTTTACATATATTCAATTGCGACTGCATTTCAAATGGGAATTTTCACCTGCATTAGTGTTTTAACCCTCGTACGCTTCTCAAAAATAGCTGTATAAAAGAGACTAGGATAACAATTCACCCATTTTTATTTTACACGTTAAATCAACACGTGGACATAAAAGGATGAATAATTTTACAGTATGTGAAAATATTGAATGGATGAATTTTCACCCTGAGGAACAGGGTTGAAGCATCAACGCTAATCGCGTACCGCGAAAACAGCACTGGAAATCATTTCTTCTTTGAGCTGGGAGATACTGTACCCTCGGATCATCACCTCTTTTTAACTTGTAATCTCTCGAAGAGGTCCGCACAAGCATTAATGAGTTTATCCAATCAAAACCACCATCTTTTTATAGAAAGAGGTTCGTCAGCTATTCGAAAGGTGGGAGAAGTGTGTAGAAAGTACTGGTGATTCTTTAGAACTAAAGATTTAAGGTATGGTCAAAAAAGACATCGATCTTATTTATACAGTTAATATGAGAAGAGGATAGGTACCGTCCGATGGAGGTGGCTTTAGATTCGATTTCCGGCGACGGATGGAAACGACGCTGACCGTGGACAAGTTTAATAAGGAAGAAATAAGGTTCGTTTTTATGTGGTACCTTCGCGGGACCGATGAATCGACCTGTTGTCCTTCCGTTTGGACTCTGATCTCTCGGGGCCGGGTCCACGTGGTTGTTGTCGCCCTTCTTCCGTTCCCTCCTCGATTCGCATCTCGTTCCCTCTCGTGATCGGTAGCGACGTGTAGCGCCATGATTGTCCTCCGACGTTCTATTCTCCCCGTTCCTTCTCCTCTGTCTTCTCCGCTTCATGGTGTTCCGCTCGCGAGCCACGGAGTACGCAGGTGCATTAACCGGACATTCAGCACCGTAACGCTGGCCTTAGAGACGAGAGGATACCAGGGGAACGGAGCGACGGAGTGCGCAGGAGCGAGGGAGAGGAGGAGTCCTGGCGGAAAGGAGACAGGACGAAACTATATAAGAACGGGAAGAGCCAGGCAGGAGAAGAAGGAGAGGGGAACGGCAGGGGCAAGGCGAACCGAGCATCCGAGTACTAGAGCTCGGTGCTAGGGCAGATGGTTGGGACTCGAATTCCTCCGCTCTAAACCGCGAGGCTTTAACCGAAGCCCGGCCTCGGATCGCGGGATAGCCTCGTCGTCAGCTTTAAATCGCGACGCCAGGAATGTCCGCGTTCGCCGACGGGACATTCGCGCAGGAGAGACAGATTTATATCGAATAACGCCAGCCCGACGTCGCCCGGCTAAAAGCGGAAGCGACGCCGAAGCCAGAAATTGGAAGGGCGCGGGGGATCGGTTGCACCACGGTAGTCCTCGTTTAATTGACCCGAGAACCTACGAATCCGCAACTCGGACACATCGAAATAACAACGTCAGGAATGCCCGCGTTCGCAAATTCTCTCAATCTTTCTATTGTTTGAAATATTGTCCAGCTACCTTTGTTCGTGTCGTCACCAGTGGCGGATCTAACGGTAAGCGGACTAAGCGGCCGCGTGGGACCCCGAATTTTAAAGAAAATTATATACTTTTAAATAAATTTATTTAATGTGTAACGGTATGACATATTTGCATTACTTTTCGTTTTTGTTAATAAGCTCAGGAGAGTTCTCTTGCAACTTGTATTTCTAACTTGAGTTTGAGGGCCCGAAAAAAGTTTTACGGCTTGGGGCCTCCGCTTGGCTTGAGCCGCCACTGGTGGTCACTCTTATTAACATTAGGATTGATATTCAGTTCCGATCAATTGCAGTTTTTGAGAAAATATTTCTTCACATCATGTAGTAAACTGACTGCGCTAACTTTTAAAGAAAGTTATCGTTTTCTTGAGAGCGTCCGAATATTAATGAGAGTCACTGCGAGTCTTTCGCAGTTCGAGAGTCAATCTGAAAGACGAGAGATTCTGTAAACGACGCGACGGATAGAAACGCTGAGAACAGGTTGCTGCCTCCGCAACAGTTGCGACGCGCACCCTCGGTTGTCTCAAGCTAGTCTACCGTGGTTATTGAAATCGAGGGACCGATCACTTACATCATCTTCGATTGTTGATTGAATGAATAATTTAACAGCACCTTTAGGAAAGCGACATTTTGCTAGACCTTTTTTTCCCCCTCGATAGTAGTTGCAACGTATATCTTATGCTAACTAGGCGGGGACTGCTGCATTTATTAACCCTTCGGCGACGATGCCTGAGTTCTTTTGAACTCGATGCCTCAACACGTTCCGCGTCGAGTCGTTCTTCAGGTTGTTTGACGTTTTGATTAAGGACTGATATATTATCGTAATATATTTCATTCTAATATCGACCAACGAGTAATTCGCTTGTACATAGCAGCTTCCATATCATGTCTCATCGTTCTCCTCCGGGTGCTAATATATTTTTCAATCTCAAATCAAACATAGCTACAACGACACGTTTAACACGTGCTAAAAGCATCATTCACTACTTCGAATTACAATAACTAGACTGCAGATTTTATGCATTTACGACAAACATGGGTAGGTGAATTTTAAAGCAGTAAAAACATCAGAAGAATTTCAACATACTGATAAAGAAAACAAATTTCTATTTCTATCCAGTTCTATGTATTTTATTTTGCATAAAGATCCTCAGTCTAACAACAGTACACAAGAGCATCGAATTTTAAGAACCCAGTAGAATTCACATTGTAACGGTTCATCTTGTACAATCAAAAACACACTTATTTATCTAAGCCAGGGGTCGGCAAACTTTTTTTGTAAAGGGGTAGATCGTGAAATTTTTAGGTGGGCCATAGAGAAACAAAAAACCAAGGGTTCCAAATATGTTTTAATAGAAAGAGATATTTTTTAAAAATATGTATTTAACGTCGCTTCCAATTCTTTTATACGTTCCTCCAGATGAAAATTCACCCAATCAATATTTTCACATACTGTAAAATTATTCATCCTTTTATATCTACGTCGTAAGATGTATTTCTTTAAGATGCGATGCTATAAATGAAACATAATGTGTTGATTTAACGTGTAAAATAAAAATGGGTGAATTGTTAACCTAGTCTCTTTTATGCAGCTATTTTTAAGGAGCATATGAGGGTTAAGGTGGGCTCAGAACCACCTTGGGCACCACAGTATTAGTTAAGTGATATTTTTACATAAGCTTTTTATTTCACATAATTTGATTTAAATTTAATTTTTCCATGTAAAGAACAATATTAATACTAGAAATGACTAATGCGAATTTTTTTCGATTAGAAATATTAAAAGTATAAATATGTTTTTTTGAGAAATTTTTTTAGTAAACTTCTCTATTGAAGTACATATTTAAATATCCCGTGTACGAAATCTAAATAAATCCCATATTGTCATTATTAGAAGGAAATGTATGCCAACTGCGTTTAGTGCTCGGTAGTTCTAGTGTTAACCTCACAGATCGGATTCAAACCAGACGGCGGGCCGTAGTTTGCCAACCCCTAATCTAAGCAATCATCCCTTGCGCCGGTCTGAAAAATTCCCCACTAACTTTCAAAAACAAGTGCATCACAAAAATGATTTTAACCCCTTCTCAGTTCCGCGACGACAGGCTAAACAACCTGACACGTCAGGAGTGCTGTCCACGACGAACACGTGTTATCGTAACAATAGTCGCGGCCTCGTTGTAGCAGCTGTGCCGGTGATTCACGGGTAACGTTACACCCTGCAATTAAAAGCGTCGAATTCGTTTTACGTACACGCGCGTTATCTCGGACGTCGCGCGTCGTCGGGCGTCGTTGGACACGCCTTATTGCATCGACAATGAGTCAAGGACATCGTTCGCGGAAACTCGAGGCGGTTAGGTGATAGGCGCGAATCCGCGGGTGTTTGGAGCATCACCAAAACGGCGAACGGGGACGATGCGTTAAGGTCGATTCATACACGTTAGTTCCGGGCAAAATAAAGTTACCCAGGTTTAAGTAAAACTTTCCGCAACCAAGAATAACTGTCCGAATTATTTCTCGTAGCATGGAATCACTATATGACTGTTAAAGTTTAAATTTCTTCCTTACATAACAAGTGAGATAAATAAGTTCACTGTTCTAATTATTGGTTGTTCTTTCTGTTGAGAACAAAAATTTAGTTTTTGGTAAATGTATATTTTGTGTTTCAGACGCAAATGTCTTTTGAAAATGATCCCAATCAGGATCGAAACGTCAAGATTTAAAATTGCAAATTTGTTATAAAACAAGGACTAGATAGTTTATTTTTGATCGAACCTGTGCGCCGAAATCATCTTTCCAATATCAATTCTTTTCGATCGCAAAACTACCTCGATATATTTCTCGTAGGGGTTGACAGCTCTTTGTTGTGCGTGGCACAAAAAAATAATATAACCATGTATTTCTAACCTTTTCGTTTGATCCTACTACCGAGCATTTTATTCGTTGCGATATATACCAAAATGTTCGCTATCATTCTAGAAATCGTTGGTTATCCACAATCGGTGGACCAGGGTTCGAATCCCGTCGGGGTAAGAAATTATTTTTCTCCGTTCATTCTCAGTTTAAATTTTCACGCTCGACTTTCGACTTCCGTTACATCAGAAAATTGTTACCCTCAGCAAAGAAGTTTCACTTCAAAAAAGTTTTTAAGGGCTCCACATCTTCTTAGGTAAACTATCGGTAGCTCTTTTTTTTATTAATTATTTCAGATCTCAACTGAGATCTATATCTGCTGTACAAATGTAAATTACAGTAAATACATATTCATACATACATAGACAATATTAAATCAAATTAAATTCGTACTTTACAATTCTTTAGGAAATGAAATATAAGAAGACAAGCTTTAATGTTGGGTCGGGTATCTAACATTTTTAAGCATAAGGGTAGTTGCAATTTAATTTTACACAGTTGATGAGTTAACTTGGATCGCTGCAAATCAAAGAGGCTACATTGCCAGAATCTTAGATTTACTATACGTCACGCTATATATATACAGCTCACAATCTTTTAGGAAGGAACAATCGGTAGCTCTTCTTTACAACATCAAGGGAATAGGAAATGTACGAAGACCGAAAAACAGTGTCAGTTATCGGACTGACGTGTATGAATCGACCTTTACCCTCTCGCCAGCCGGGTGGAAAAACCGTCGAAAGGTCTGGCCGTTCGCCAATGCGACGGATTCTCGCGGGCATCGAGGTAAACGTTACGCGCGCCTCGTGTTTTCGGACAGGTGTTCCGGGCCACAGGTTGATCGATCCGGCCATATGCTTGTTCGAGGACCGAGGAAAACGCGCGCATGACAAGACCAGACGAGCGGCGCGTATAAATAAAACCAGGGGAATTCGAGACGCGATATTATGTCTGGACGAGTCCTCCTTCTTCTGGCCTACACTCCTTATCCTCGGAGCCTGTGCTCCGTACACTCCGTAGTCGCTTTTCACGAGAAACTGGTTTTCATCGCGCCACCACCTCGAGAACCCGGCGTGTCGCGGGCCCGAAGAAAGCTCCCCGAGAGTCTATTCTCGAGACAGCGTCCCTGTACTCACGGGAGTCGGGTAATGCGGCTTTAATGCTCGAGGATGCAACACGAGACGCCGCGAAACGAATTCGATTCGAAAAAGAAAGAACACGAAGTCCGACTGGTCTCTATCGTGTCCTGTGCACGGTGTTGAAGCTTGCGACTCTTGCCCATGGGGCTTGATCAACTTTCAAACGTGCATCCGGTTTTTCTGTCAGGTAGTAGTTTCGGTTAACCAACGATTCGCTTGAGAGATTTAGATTCGTTTTCAAAATCGTCGTCGATCAAAGTCATTTTCGGTTAAAGACGTTGTCGAGCTAATTTTTGTCGGTGATTTCCATGGGACCCTTTTCAACATAAATAGAATGTTGGTTTTCACAAAGTAACGTAAAAGACCTGACGTTTTACCTTAACACATTACCGACCGGTGATTATTGCATATTTTTGAAAAATGTATGGTCCATGGCTAAATTTTCATTTAGCATTTAGTATGAACTAACTAAGTCACCCTCAATAACGTCGCCTAATAGTTTCATTTAAGATTGCAATGTCAAAGAAAATTTCTATGCTTTTTTTTTTGGTAGAACAGAATTATTGAAAATTCTATTAATAGGCTTCCGGTCGGTAAAGTGTTAACAATACCAGAGGCGGTAAGTTTTTCACAGTGTGCGCCTTAAAGAGGGCTTTTGCCGACTCTCCAGTCAAACGTTTGCCTGTTGCATTTCAAACCGAACTCTTCAATGCTGTAACCAACCTCGACGTGAACGCAAAGAATTCAAACATAAGTCGCGACTACCAGAATGAAACGACAGAAATCCGTTTGCTCGGGTCGCGGCGACATCAACCCACGGGATCTCGGTCCGTTGGACGTCCTGTCACCGGGATAAAAAATAATAAAAAGAGGCTGAGTCCGGTGAGTTATCTTCGCGAGTGTCACGTGAACCCATCCGTCGGCCTATAATCGTTACGTACGAAAACTGGTTTCCCGGTCCAGTGACGGCCACTTATCTAACGACTATCTCTCATCTGATATTCCGTGGCCGCGACGCCGAAAACGGGTAACCGGTGCACCGGTACCGACGGAAACTCGGTGGAACTCTGCCCTGGACCCGGTCGGTTTTGCGGCCGAAACTCTCAACGGCGTCAGATAAGGATCCCTGACACCCCGGATCCCTTCATCCCCTGATTAACTGTAGCACGTCGACGTCGCGGGACGCTTAACGACCCGCCGGATCTCGTACGTTTAATTTAGGAGTCGACGACTATGCACACACGCAGCTATTATCTAGAAATAATATCGGTGAGGGGAGGATCCTCCGTGTTTCCACGGTTCTCGTCAGATTCAATGGTCTCCATATTCTTTCATTTTTAAATAACTGTGATCTGCGTGTTCGAGGGAGAAAGGAAAAACTTGTATACCCTCATGCTTAGATTGATAAGGTTACTCGTTATGTAGACTTTATGTTTGTTTATATATTATTACCTAATATTGTAATACATATTTCTTTAAAATTTTCTATTAAAAAAAAATTTATATAATTATTTCATTCCAAATATGGTTCCAAAAATTCCAATATTGTCATTCCAAATTCACCCTTTCGCAAATCATTATTCGACCTCATACAACTACAGTATTTTTAAGTAAGTTTTTGTAAAAAAAAGATCAAATCCATTGTAAATTAATTGTTGAGAAATTCAAAATTGTATTCGTGCAAAGATGTACATCGAATACTTATTACAAGAAAGGAAAAACTTGTATACCCTCATGCTTAGATTGATAAGGTTACTCGCTATGTATACTTTATGTTTGTTTATATATTATTACCTGATATTGTAATACATATTTCTTTAAAATTTCCTATTAAAAAAAATGTATATAATTATTTCATTCCAAATATGGTTCCAAAAATTCCAATATTGTCATTCCAAATTCACCCTTTCGCAAATCAATTTCAAACTCTTACAACTACAGTATTTTTAAGTAAGCTTTTGTAAAAAAAAGATCAAATCCATTGTAAATTAATTGTTGAGAAATTCAAAATTGTATTCGTGCAAAGGTGTACATCGAATACTTATTACAAAAGTAATTACTAGACTGCGGCTGGGTGAAATATAAAACAGTGAAAGATTAGAAAAACGTAAGAATGCAGTCTATAAGGGATGAAATCAATTTTTATTTTACTCCTGCTTCTCACAATGCAGAATATTTTCATTTTGCATGAAGATTCGCAGTTGAGTAATTATATTCATTGTAGCCATTTTATGAGTAATACATTTTTTAAATGAAAGTACATATCTTCACTGTGTTTTAGGGGGAAATATCTGATCGTGCGGCGGTCGATGAAATCAATTTTTATTTTACTCCTGCTTCCCACAATGCAGAATATTTTCATTTTGCATGAAGATTCGCAGTTGAGTAATTATATTCATTGTAGCCATTTTATGATTAATACATTTTTTAAATGAAAGTACATATCTTCACTGTGTTTTAGGGGGAAATATCTGATCGTGCGGCGGTCGATGAAATCAATTTTTATTTTACTCCTGCTTCTCACAATGCAGAATATTTTCATTTTGCATGAAGATTCGCAGTTGAGTAATTATATTCATTGTAGCCATTTTATGATTAATACATGTTTTAAATGGAAGTACATATCTTCACTGTGTTTTAGGGGGAAATATCTGATCG
Source organism: Lasioglossum morio (assembly GCA_916610235.2). Lineage (NCBI taxonomy): Eukaryota > Metazoa > Arthropoda > Insecta > Hymenoptera > Halictidae > Lasioglossum > Lasioglossum morio. The sequence goes on from OU744326.1 coordinate 25,153,214, forward strand.
TGCGGCGGTGACCGGTCGAGAGACCGACAGCCTCCGTGGATCGGCCGTAATTTCTTTATGACCTCGAAGAGACGCAGCCCGCATGTTAACGTATTTTGGTCGGCGACGACGACGTTGTTCGTCGAGCAGTCCCGTTCCCGATGGGACACCGGGAACCCGACGAATCCGTGGCCACCGTGTATTTATGCGTTTCCAAGGGGATACTTCCCTTTGTGGATGCGATACGTACGTGACGGGCCGCGTTTACAGCTTTACCCCTCCGGGAACAACATTTCCGCCGCATTACAAATTCCTCTTTGTCGACCGTACGGGCTGACGGAAGTCGGCTATCGCGCGATGGTCCCCGACCCTGACCCAACGATACCACTCGAATCCCTTGGCAAACATGCTCGCGTGTGGCCCCACGACAGCCGATTCCCAGTCAGCGAAATTCCTTAATCCGCAAACACTCGAACCAGACTTCGTATTATTTCGTTATCTTTTAGCGTAGCGTCGAACTCGAAGAGACGAACATTTTATTCTGGGATCGAAAGAGTTCTGGACTTTTCCGATAAGTCCTGCTCGAATTACAGGCCACGAACAACTTTTAAAAAATATCTTTGCTACGTTGAACCACTTAAAAATGGTTCTGATTAAACTAGCACTACTTGATATTTGTTAATCAACTTTTGTCCAGCGTGTACAATATTTTACACTGGGATCGAAATGGTTGTGGACTTTTTGGATAGATTCTGCTCGAATTACAGGCCACGGACAACTTTTAAAAAATATCTTTGCTACGTTGAACTAATTAAAAATGGTTCTTATTAAACTAGCACTACTTGATATTTGTTAATCAACTTTTGTCCAGCGTGTACAGTATTTTATACTGGGATGAAAATGGTTGTGGACTTTTCCGATAAGTCCTGCTCGAATTACAGGCCACGGACAACTTTAAAAAAATATCTTTGCTACGTTGAACTAATTAAAAATGGTTCTTATTAAACTAGCACTACTTGATATTTGTTAATCAACTTTTGTCCAGCGTGTACAGTATTTTATACTGGGATCGAAATGGTTGTGGACTCTTTGGATAGATTCTGCTAGAATCACAGACCCGGACAACTTCTAAAAAATATCTAACGCCACTTGATATTTATTAGTTAACTTATGTCCAGTGTGCACAGTATTTTATACTGGGATTATAATGTTGTGGATTTTTTGATAGGTTCTGCTCGTATCAGAGGCTCCGGACAACTTCTAAAAAATATTTAACGCCACTTGATATTTGTTGATTGACTTTTATCCAGCGTGTACAGTATTTTATACTGGGATCATATATATATTATAATTAAAAATGGTTCTTATTAAACTAGCACCGCTTGATATTTGTTGATTGACTTTCATCCAACATTAAGAAAAAGATTGATGTCTCTATAAGGAAAACGTGATTCGGGATTACCAGTCGCTTCCAGCAATTCGCCCGAGGCACACCGTTGAATCGAGCATTCGGATAATAAATTCGTTCGTTTTCCCGTGGAGAGGCGAGACCGTTCGGATTACGATACGTTCGTTTCATGTCAACACTGGTGAATCCGCAGCGAACGGAAAACCTGACTCATCGGAGGCCCACTGTAACAGGTGTTGGACGACGCTCGGTGTTTGGCTCGCTTCAACAGGTAAGACCTGTAGCGAGCGCGCCGACGGCTTTACAGGCAACGGACCGTTTCGCAGGTGAAGCCCGCAGCTGCGAAATGAGATAGCGGGGCAGGAAAGAAATCGCTTTATTTGACACGCCGTCCTTCCGTGGGTCTTGCCCGAGCCAATTCGACACCGTTGTCTCGCCGTCGAACACGGTACCGTACGTCGTCGTTTTCCTTCGGAATCGATCGACCAGAACCTGGATCTTCTCATCCGAAATTCTCTCTCGAGTCCGTTTTACGATAACTCTCTACCTGGACGTTTGTCCAATGAAACTCGTATAACCTCGATCCTCTTTTAGCTACCAGATACTAGCAACAGCCGAAGCGTCTACCGTCGTACAAATTACTACGCCTGCGGCCGAGGTGTATCTTAATCTTGTCAGTAAACCGGCTCCTCGCTTGATGCTTTCCGATTGATCATCCGCGGAAACCGTGCTAGCAATACCCGATTACTTCGACGAGGCCTGCTCCTCGAGTCACGGTTGCACCTTCGTTTCTTCTTTTACTCGACCGGCACCGCTCTAGCCGTTTTCGAAAATATATGCCGAGCTGACGAGATCCTGCGAGCTGCAGATATCCCCAGAGATACGGAACAACTTCATCCAGGGCTCGCAAATGCTCCACGCGCGAACGGAAAAACGCGAGGCGCTTTTTAATCTCCGGAGCTGCGCAAGTCTGAGTCAAGTGGTTCAACGAGTTATCATCGAATCATTACAGATTTTCATACATTTTTCGTGTAGATGATCGGCAAGCTTGTTCAGCCGTTCGTTCAACGAACAGAGAAGTTAACATCGTAGATTAAAAAAGTGCACGCGCTACAACGCATTAAAGTCGTGCTAATAGACAGAGTTTCTACGAACGAAAACTGTTTTGTGGAACGAGCTGCGAGTTGGAAAAGAGCTGGGCCACCGTGTGGAACGAATTTCCCCGGGGTTGATCAGAGACTGGTCCGTTTTCCTAGGGTCTTTCCCTTTTGGAGTCGGTTTGAAATTATTTGCAGATTTCCAAGCCACGGGAGGAATAGTTTTTTCGACGTCAGACGTCGTCCGTGAAGATTGAAGATTAAAAAAGTGCACGCACTTTCAACGCATCGAAGCGATGCTAACGGAAAGAGTTTCTCCGAAGGAGAACTGTTTTGTGGAACGAATTTCCACGGAGTTGATTATTGTAGAAACTGGTCCGTTTTCCTAGGGTCTTTTCCTTCTGGAGTCGGTTTAAAAATATTTACAGTTTTCCAAGGCACGGGAGGAATAGTTTTTTCGACGTCAGACGTCGTCCATGAAGATTGAAGATTAAGAAAGAGTTTTTCTGTAGGAGAACCGTTTTGTGAAACGATTTTCCTTGGATTCGATCAAACTCTCGTCCGTTTTCCTGGGGTCTTTTTCTTCTGGAGTTGGTTTAAGATTATTTACAGTTTTCCAAGGCACGGAGGAATAGTTTTTCCGGCGTCAGACGTCGTCCATGAAGATTGAAGATTAAAAAAGAGTTTTCCCGAAGGAGAACTGTTTTGTGAAACGATTTTCCTTGGATTCGATCAAACTCTGGTCCGTTTTCCTGGAGTCTTTTCCTTCTGGAGTTGGTTTAAATTAATTAGCAGATTTCCAAGGCACGGGAGGAATAGTTTTTCCGGCGTCAGACGTCATCCATGAAGATTGAAGATTAAGAAAGAGTTTTTCTGTAGGAGAACCGTTTTGTGAAACGATTTTCCTTGGAATCGATCAAACTCTGGTCCGTTTTCCTGGGGTTTTTCCTTCTGGAGTCAGTTTAAAATTATTTACAGTTTTCCAAAGCACGGGAGGAATAGTTTTTCCGGCGTCAGACGTCGTCCGTGAAGATTGAAGATTAAAAAAGAGTTTTCCCAAAGGAGAACTGTTTTGTGAAACGATTTTCCTCGGAGTTGACCAGCGACTGTTCCATTTTCCCGAGGACTGGACAGCTCCCCGAGCATCGGGAAGTCAAACAGACGCGTTCTCCGATATCCGTGGTTGGTTTAAAAATATTTGCAGATTTTCAAGGCACGAGCGGCGTTGTCGGGGAAGCAGATATTTTTCCGCGCGTGCTTTCCATCGGCATCGGCAGCGAGGAAAAGGTCAGCGGCACCGCGCACGGTCGTTTGTTCGCTGGTAGAGAACACACATCGCGCGTGATGTGTGCTCGACGTAAGTGGAGCCCATGGTCGATGGGTACACGACAGGCATGTCGGAGGTGCATAAACACACATAGAAGTGGAAATGCCGGGATTGGCAAGAGAGCTGCCGCGACCGAGTTCGCCGGAGACACGGCTGGCCGCCTGTGGCTTCGCTCTGCCGCTCTTTTCCATCTTTCTCTTTCTCTCTCTCTCTCTTTCTCTTTCTCTCTTCTTTTCTCCGGGGAAGAACCGAACCAGCACTCCACCTCTGTTCTCCCTCTTTGTCTCTCCTTCCCCCACGATTACCACCTTCCCTTCGTCAGATTCTGCCGCGCACGGACGAACCACCGGCCGCCTCTGCAACCCTCCGTGGCCAGAGACGATGCGCCGAGGAGGTGGTGTCTTTCGCGTTGCAGGTGCGTGTCTACGGGGTGTCCTTGAAGTCCACCGGTGGCCAACCGGGGGAAGAACGTTGGGAAATGTAACGTCTCCCAGACGACTTCCTCCTCGGCTATCCCCCTTTCTCGGGAAACGAGACATCCTCCTCGACGTCTCAATCGTTTCATGATTAGCAAGTTCGAATCGATGGGGGCAACACGCAGACGTTGAAATTACATTTAATTAAACGGTGACGATAGAACGCACGAAAATTCATAAAGCAGCAGGTTGAACGAGATATTATTCCCTCGTTAGCCCTCTGCCCTCTTCAGGCCAGCTGTACTCCCCACGTTGCAGTCCACTACCAACGGATACCCTAATTATATGGGGTGTAAAAGGTTAATGGATACGTTAAGTTAAGGGTGATAAGTAGACTGCGGATCTGTATGAATTGATGGCCTCTAAAAATTCTCTGAAAATGCTACAATATAAAATCCCACAGAATTGAATACGATTTTTACTTATTTCAGAACCTTTCACTACCACTGAAAATAACATTTTATTCGTTCCCACTTACTTGAAATTTGCCTGTGGAAATTAAAAATGGAATAAACATCCGCTGTCTAGTGATGAAGTATTTGTATTTAGAAGTGCATTCGTTTTGGTAAGAGTACAGACGAATGTCGCAAGCTGAAATTCACTTTACAGGTTCGCGTCGCGACAGATGCTCGGTCGCGAAACACCTCGATCAAAGGACTTGCTGCACGCGTAACGGGCCTCGGCAGTCGCATCTGCCGCGAACGGGGCTTGATTTATGCTTATCCTAACTAACGGATCGCTAGGAGTTTCATAATTGAGTCTACGTGAACCGAGAATAGCGCGAATGGTCGTCGGTCGCGATTCCTACGCGTTCTAACAACCTGGAAACGTCTTTGCGACGCACGTTCTCGTTACCATGAGAAAAAGAAAACTGTTCTTCGAGAATACTTTTCCGCGGAACAATCCATTGTACCGTGAAGATTTTCTTGACCCTTAGCACACCAATGGCGACCCTAATAATTGCTATACATCATTATCCCAAATATTGTTTACATTATTACATTTGTTTAGATTTAATCGGTTCATATTGCAGATATGTTCGTAGTTTAACGTGTATCATATCTGATACAGTTAACAAATCTGGTATATAGTAAACTAATAATGTGTTTTCTTACTATGTTCATTTTTCTGAAAATCTTGTTTTGATTTTTCTCAATATTTTTTTTCTTAAATAAAAAAAACAAAAACTGATCTTCTTTTACTTTTGTTATCCCTATTTAAAAAATCATGCAGTGAAGGGTTAAGATAATTCTCATTCCTTTACAAGTAGGATCACTGATACACCCGTACGATCCGAGCGGTATTAAGTGTATTAACCCTTTCAGCTCTTTCTGCAGTGTATTCAAGAATCTCCAGAAATGGTTGAACGCCAGAACAACTTTGATTTTTCAAGGTGAAGAACTTGCCTTATGGTCTTTTACAAGATCGATTGCCTTGTCGTACATATTCGGTGACGGAATTACTTCTCCGGGCTTGAAAATTCATTTTTCCGACGATAAATTAAGTTTGTCAAATTTGCTTTACGATCTACAATAACGAATGTAATTAGTATCAGAAATCTTAACATTTTAGTTCTTGTTTCATCAAATAGATCGCTGTAATTTTACCTAACGTTTGTTAGCGATTATTGAGCCAATAATATTTTAGTTCTCGTTTTATCGAATGGATTACTGCGATTTTACCTAACTTTTGTTAGTAATTGTTGAGCCTATGGAACCAATAATAGATTTCCTAATTGCATCGTTAATTTCTTTTTGCGCTACCCAATAGATGATTTAGCCAAGCTTCAGAGGTGAATTAATTAATTAATGTAATTAATATCTGAAATCTTAATGTTTTAGTTCTCGTTTTATCGAATGTATTACTGCGATTTTATCTAACTTCTGTTCGTAAATGTTGAGCCTATGGAACCAATAATAGATTTCCTAATTGCATCGTTAATTTCTTTTTGCGCCACCCAATAGATGATTTAGCCGAGCTTCCGAGGTGAATTAATTAATTAATGTAGTTAATATCAGAAATCTTAATATTTTAGTTCTTGTTTTATCGAATGGATCGCTGCGAGTTTACCTAACTTCTGTTTGTAATTGTTGAGCCTATGGAACCAGTAACAGATTTCCTAGTTGCATCGTTAATTTCTAATTGGTTTGCAAGTGTTCGACAGTGTGAACTAGTGCGAAGGCTGGATGGCGTATAGAATCGAGACACGAGAGGAGGTCTGCGAGAAGATGTACTTTTGCGCCACCCAATAGATGATTTAGCCGAGCTTCCGAGGTTGGTCCGCAGCCGTAGCAGCGCACGAAGGAACGAACGAGCGAGGCTCACTCTTGCAGAGTGCCGCTGTTAGCGCATCGCACTATGACTAATTACGAGCTCGACTCACCCCACTGTCGGCCGATACGGCCCTATAAACGCCGGAGCACCACCGCGAGTCATTGTTCCTTTCCACGTCTCTGCGTGCCCCTTCGTTCCGTCCTCGTTCCACCTTTTTTTCCTCCCATCGGATCGGCCATGTTCCTCCTCTTCTATCTAAGGAGCTGGTTCGCGTACCCGCTCGGGGGTACCGAAGCGACTCGCGATAGCTCGTGCCTCGAACACGGCTTTGTCACGGCATGCACTTTCCTAAGAAGTGTTCTAATTTGCTTCTACCTCCATTTTTTTTCCGTCCGTCCGGCCCCTCCGGACTCCCCCCCACGCCCCTTACCTAGACATTTATTCAGAAATCTTTATGCAACGAGACCGCTCGTTTTTCCGAGACCGCCGCCATTACACCGCCGCGCCGAGCATGGAGAGGTGCGCGCCAATTATCGCGACGATCGCGGTTGCGTTTCTTCCCGGCGCAGATACGAATTTACAATTGTAATAGCGAAATATTGGATTAATCGGGTCTACGATCCACGCCGTTGATGCATCGCTTCTCCCTCTGCTCGATGTAAAATCCCGACTACCATAAGCGGGGCCCGATGCTCGCGCCCGTAAATGATTCTTCCGAGTAATCTATCCCTCGGCATCGAGAGGCCTTCGCCCGTGGTTTCTCGCCTCCGTAATTTAGGAGGAAACGATTTACTGTTTCCGGTAATGGGCACCAGCAAACCGTGTCCGCGCAAAGTCACGGTTTGAGGATGGAAGAGCCGGCCGATTAACAAAAACCGGCGTTTGTTAGAGGGTACCACGCAACGGTCGCCTAATTTGGACGGTACCGTTACGCGGCTCAGATACACCAGCCGACCGACCACGGAATAAAACTCAACCTGCGGATTTAATGACACATTGTGTCTGCCGCCTCTAACCTGGTAATTATTACCTTCACCCAGCTAGGTCGTCTATTCCCGTGTATTAATTAATTAAGATTTTCCCAATGGCAATTAAACGGCGAACAAATGGGGAGCGGTGCCGACGGTTAACACCTTCTCGCCTGTACTGGAAAACGCGGTTGCATGAATCCGATACATTTTCAACCAGGATGCTTCCCATCTTCCTGTGTTTTCCGCATTCTTTAATCTTTCGTCAAGGTTCGAATACACGAATTTCTATTTTGCATGAAGATCCGCAGAATAGATATTACGAATATATATTGTTCGGATCTTCGAGAGCAACCGTCGCAAGCGAGTCGGACTTGTTGCTCGCCGCTGTCTCAGAGACGTTTACACATGTCACGAGAGTTGTCGCTCCCGCAAAAAATGTCACAAGCTACTTGCTAGTGTGTTCGCACCTTAAGACTGTTCTCCTGTAGACGTTTTTTTATAGCTATCACCAATAATAAATTCAACTCGATAAGTTCTATCAATTTTTCTACCAGCTTTTAAGCCTCATAAGTTCCCCACGATGAACACTCGACCATTTTCAATTTCCCGATACTGTGAAACGTCTGATTTCTCTCTGTTCTGTGACGCAAGATAGATTTCTTGAAGTTGTGAAATTAAGATCGAATTACAATTAGCTGTTCTACCTTTGTGATGTACGAAAACTGCGCGTAGATGTGCATATTCGTTGTAGCCATTTTCTGATTGATCAATTTAATGAGGAACAAATAAATGTACATTATGTATTTATTGAAGCGTGTTGAGTATGACATAATTGGGTCTAAAATAATTAATAGACTGCAGATTTTATGCGTTTATGAGAAAAATGAGTATACACGATTTAAAGCAGTGGTCATATTAAAAATATTTAAGGACATTAATGTATTAATTTCAGTTTAATAGGATAATTACAAAAAGAATACAATTTTCATTTAGCTCCCGAGTTTCGTGATCAATGCAAACATTTTTGCTTTATTTTGTATTAAGATCCACAGTCTAATAATTAATTTTAAATATTCCTCATGGGTGAAATTGATTTGCAAAGGCTATATGTCTTCGTGGGTGGCTGAACGGGCAAGGTGTTCGAGCAAAATAGAGTTTACGATTGTTTTTTTCCAGTGTCGTCTTCTCGTCGGACGAATTCTTTGTGGATTCACACGTATTTACAAGTTTCCGCCATTGTTCGGAACGGCACTCTGTCAGTATCTTTCCACGAATAGACGATATTACGGTAGGAGGGCTGGCAGCTCGAAAGACACGGAAGGTAGGAGAACATCCTGTGTCGTAGGACCCCCCGTTCACGCTCTGCTGGGTTTACTTCGTAACGCTGATTTCCTAAGTATCCTTCCTTTTCACGGTATAGCGAGCGAACCCCGCGGGGGCAAGGGGAGCAGCTGACGACCGGCTTTCCGTACATGAGAATGGATTATACCGCTGTTAATTAAAAGTGCTTCGATCTGCCGCGAGAAACACGTTTTCTCACGTCTTGCGACGCACCCTTTTTCAACCGGCGAGGCGCCAGATAAGACAATGGGTCGATTCAAAAAGGAATCGGTTCGTCCTGCGACGAGCATCTTTTTATTTCGAGACCACCGCTTGTCGCTCGTTCAACTTTTTCTCATTTACATTAAATAGGTCGCAGAACTCTCAGGCATATCTGTTCTTCTGTTTGTTAACGCGTTTCCATCGCACCCGCGCGCGCGCGCGCCGCCTGTTTGCGACAATCGCGATCCCGCGATTATTTCATTACTTCTTTGTTATTTTGTTTGGAAGATCTTGTAGAGAGATCCTGGAAACGCGTCCATCAGTGCAGTTTTAGAACGAATTTGATGTGGAATAAACGTAGAGGATGTTGATAGATTTGTGAAATTAGATTCTATGCTTTGATATTATTATACACGCGACTGATATATAAGGACTCTCCGTGCGATGATGTTTATATCGGGAATAACTGAAAGAGATATTTACAGGTTTCAGTTATGTAATGGAGATTTATGAAATGATGCCTGTATCAATCGTTACCGAATTATCTTGCGCGATTTCTTATATAAAGGAGAAGTTACTTATACAGCGAGTTACGAAGTACGTGTTAAACTTCAGCTTAAATTTTGGGTATAGATTCGTTTTGCGTTAAATACATGTTCGCCGGACGGATTTTTAGCGACTCGAGAAAAGATTTCTTATCATTTTAGTGTCATTTTCCACCTTACCGGGATTACGTTTAATAAAAAACTAAACATAATCGTATCGAAATCTAACCCAAGACCAACCCAAAATTAACCAGACCTAATGAAAACTAAAATGATAAGAAATCTTTTTTCGAAAATGTTTGATTGCACCATCGTCGGGTAACGTAGATTATGTTACGCTCGCAAACATTATTTACTGCAGTCGATTCGACAGGAATTAAAATTTATTTCTGACGTATCGATTGCAGTAAACAATACCACCGACGAAATACTGTCACCGACGAGATATTGTTAAAAACTGCCAGCCTTATGGGATATCGTGTCATTCGATTAATTCGGTGTTTTCTTACGCTTTCTAAAATGTATTTTGGCTGGTGTAAAAAACAGAAGGCCATCGACGTGATCTTGTCGGTACAGAAGGCCACCGAGTAGATTCTCGTCGGTCAAAAGGGAAATTGTCACGCAAACATCTTGACACCAACGAGAGACTGTTAGTATTGCTACATTCTGCACCGAACGTATTCCAAGTTAAGCAGATATTTCAGACAATGTTTTAGTGTTGGTTATTTAAGATTTACAATATTAAAAGCAAAACTCAAGGACAAAAGATTCCTAGAAATATTAAGAAAGCGTTGAAGCATAATTTTCGGAAAATCACCGATTCCGACTTCAAATTTTATACGAGATACCTCAATTTGTACTTTCAAAGTATTCAAAGTATTCAAAGTCAAATAAACGAGAATTATTACCTTACACTTTTCCTACATAAATTTTCGAAGAATCGATCTGTGGAAAAGGAAATATGTTATAGAACAGAGTAAGGAAGAGTTTACTGTAAACAATTAAAATGGCAAAAAAATTATTATAGACATTGAACAGATAGAATCAATAAATTTATCGTAGTATTTATGTTGAATAAATTAATGGGAATTATGGTTTAAAAGTTATTCTGCATCTCAAGGTCTATTGCCTATTTTGACTAAAAAATTAGATGGTCAGATAGTCAAGGGAGTGCTGGTTAACATCGTTGGCAAAAAGGAATTGTTATAAACATTGAACAGCGAGAAATAACAAATTTCTCTGTGAATTGTATCGAATAAATTAATGCGCGCGAATATTAATGTTATAAATGTTATTCTATGTCTCGAGTTCTATTGCATATTTTTCGAAAAAAATTAGGTGGTCAGATGGTCAAGGGAGTGGTTGTGGGCATTGTTGGCAAAAGGAATTGTTATAAACATTGAACAGCGAGAAATAACAAATTTATCAATAATTACTAACTTGGCGATCGAATCGATCGATGGGAGAGGAGTGGGGGGAAGACAGCTAAGCCAGAGCGCTGAGTCATTCAGTCAGTTAGTCGGGTCGGCAGAGACGGCAGGAGCGGACGGGTTGCGGTACCGGTGGTGCTAGGATGTCCCGGGAGACCAGGGGTAGACCAGGGGTGGACCAGGAGTGACCAGGGATCCCCTGGTAAGTTTTAATTCAAATATTCTTGCATGCTCGTTGCTTTGTTCCCTTTCAACTGTTTTCACTGAGCAATCATTTTCAATGTTTGCCTCCAATATTCTTATTGCAATTTACAACGGAAAAGAAACTTTCACAGTTCACTGTTCGAAACATTTTTCTATTTCTGATGTTGTACTTGTGTTTTTATTCCTGCTTTTGATTGTCAAATTCGCACTTCTGCCTATCTAATTTCTCGATAATTACTCGACGTACTTGCGTAACTTTCGCTCGCATTCATTCTGACTTACATCTCGGGTCTCTTGTGCAGCAACCTCCTCGTGGTGAGACCTGGGCAATCGGCATTATCCTTTATTCGTAAGAACTTTCAGTATCTTACGAATAAAGGATAATGTCGAGCTAATAGCTGCACGTATACAATTTTTTATAACAATGTGTAATGGAATTTAAGAACGGCAAAATGTTACAACATATTTCATTGAATTGATTATGAATTTACTTTCAGCTAGCTCGCAGTCGGCCAAGGGTACATACATGCTTTCTTCGTTTACCCTTGGCAACATTCAGATCGTTATTTCAAAGTTCTTGTTCAGTCAGCGAACATTCCAATTTTAATTTCCGCTTTTCCAACTATTCATTTTGGAACTTTCACAAGTTCCACTTCGAAAAATTTGTACATCTTGTTGAAAATTGGTATTCCTCCGATCGGAGTTCCCTCAGGGGCTCACTCACGGATGGGGACCGTGAGTGAGTACGGGGAGTCGCGTCCCTGGGGCTACCCGAATCGCCTATAGGTCGGTTAGGCTTGCTCACGAGAGTTCGCTTTTTCGTTTGCTCACGAGAGCTCTTTTTCTGGTTTGCTCTCGAGAGCTCGTTTTCTGGTTTCTTCTATCGTCTCGAGTGTGGAATGTTGTTTTGTTCTGGTTTTTATGTTGGGATTCGCACTCGTGTGCGGGGTTTTGTGTTGCGTCTAAATATGATTAGTCTGTTTCAGTTAGGATACAACCGCCGACGTCTTTCAACGTCGACGAACAGGACACACCAAGAAGAGGAGGTCACACACCGTAGAAGACAGCACGTATATTTAAGTTGCGTTATTCGATAAGAATTTATTTGTGCGATAGTAATTAAGATTATATATCGTCGTTGTAAATACGTCGAGTAATTATCGCCGTAAATTCACTTTGTTCGTTTTTTTCTTTTACTCCGACACAGTCTTCTACTGTGAGAGCCTTTTGCTCTGGTTTGCTTAGTTTTTCTTTTTGAAATAATCAGAGCCTTCTGCTCTGGTTTGGTATTTCTTTTTGAAAGAATTTTTCTCTTTGAAAGAATCAGAGCCTTCTGCCTGATTCGCTTTTGTCCCCCGTGAATCGGGGACTTCTTCTCCGATTCACACCCTTTTGCTCCGCGATAATTACTCGACGTACTTGCGTAGTACATTAGTATAAGTCCGACGTTGTAAGAAAGGGAGCCAGAAGGAATATCGCATTCGTTCTGACTCCCTTTCTGGGTCTCTTGTGCAGCAACCTCCTCGTGGTGAGACCTGGGCAATCGACATTATCCTCTATTCGTAAGATCTTCCAGTATCTTACGAATAAAGGATAATGTCGAGCTAATAGCTGCACATATACAATTTTATATAATAATGTGTAATAGAGTTTAAGACATGCAAAATATAGAATCATAATTCATTAAATTGCTTATGAATTTACTTTCCGCTAGCTCGAAGTCGGTACATCGATGCTTTCTTCGTTTACCCTTGGCCAGCTTCAGTTCGTTATTTCAAAGTACTTGTTCAGTCAGAGAACAGGACAATTTTAATTTCTGTTTTCCAACTATTCATTTTAGAACTTTTACAAGTTCCACTTCGAAAAATTTTCATATCTTGTTGAAAATTGGTATTCCTCCGATCGGAGTTCCCTCAGGGGCTCACTCACGGATGGGGCCGTGAGTGGGTACGGGGAGTCGCGTCCCTGGGGCTACCCGAATCGCCTATAGGTTGGTCAGGTCGCACTTCTGTGCGGGGTTGGGTTGGCTCTCATGAGCTCGTTTTCTGGTTTGGCTCTCATGAGCTCGTTTTCTGGTTTGGCTCTCATGAGCTCGTTTTCTAGTTTGCTCTCGAGAGCTCGTTTTCTGGTTTTCTTGTTTGTTCTCGTCAGGTGGTTTCTCGTTTGGTCTTGAGTGCGGAATGTTGTTTTGTCCTGGTGGTCATGTTGGACTTCGCACTCGTGTGCGAGATTTGTGTTGTGTCTAATTATAATTAGTCTGTTTCAGTTAGGATACAACAGCCGATCGTCTTGTATCGTCTACGAAGAGGACACACGCCAAAGAAGACAACAACGTATAGTTAAGTTGCGTTAATCAGTAAGAATTTATTGTATGCGATAGTTATTAAGATTTTGTATCGTCGTTGTATACACGTCGAGTAATTATCGCCGTAAATTCACTTTGTTCGTTTTTGTTTTTGACTCCGACACAGTCTTCTACTGTGTCGGACACCTTTGCTCGCAAGTAGTATGTACCAGATTGATTGGTACGGGAGTTCGCGGTAGTTAGTACATTAATGGGGGGGTCGAGACGCGTTGTGTCCGCTCTTTACCACTCTCCCGTAAAATTTTTCCACCCATGTCCGTCTCTGGCGGCAGGTGGTTGGAGTAGTTGGTATCGGTGTCGGAACTCCTCTCGACCATTGCTCGCGTTACCCGCAAACCAGAGCCTTCTGCTCTGGTTTGGTATTTCTTTTTAGAAGAATTTTTCTCTTTGAAAGAATCAGAGCCTTCTGCCTGATTCGGTTTTTGTCCCCCGTGGATCGGGGACTTCTTCTCCGATTCACACCCTTTTGTTCCGCGATAATTACTCGACGTACTTGCGTAGTACATTAGTATAAGTCCGACGTTGTAAGAAAGGGAGCCAGAAGGAATATTGCATTCGTTCTGACTCCCTTTCCGGGTCTCTTGTGCAGCAACCTCCTCGTGGTGAGCCCTGGGCACAAATATGATTAGACTGTGTCAGTTAAGATACAACGGCCGACGTCTTTCATCGTCGACGAAGTGGACACACCAAGAAGAGAAGGACAAATACCGAAGAAGGCTCACCAAGAAGAGAAGGACAAACACCGAAGAAGACTCACCAACAACAGGGAGACAAACACCGAAGAAGACAGCAGCGTATATAATAAGTTGCGTTAGTTAGTAATACTTTATGTTATACGATAGTTATTAAGATTGTATATCGTCGTTGTAAACACGTCGAGTAATTATCGCCGTAAATTCACTTTGTTCGTTTTTTTCTTTTACTCCGACACAGTCTTCTACTGTGTCGGACACCTTTGCTCGCAAGTAGTATGTACCAGATTAGTTGGTACGGGAGTTCGCGGTAGTTTATTAATTAATGGGGGGGGGGGTCGAGACGCGTTGTGTCCGCTCTTTACCACTCTCCCGTAAAATTTTTCCACCCATGTCCGTCTCTGGCGGCAGGTGGTTGGAGTAGTTGGTATCGGTGTCGGAACTCCTCTCGACCATTGCTCGCGTTACCCTCAAACCAGAGCCTTCTGCTCTGGTTTGCTTAGTTTTTCTCTCTTTTTGAAAGAATCAGAGCCTTCTGCTCTGGTTTGTTTATTTTTTGTCTCTTCTTGAAAGAATCAGAGCCTTCAGCCTGATTCGATTTTTGTCCCCCGTGGATCGGAGACTTCTTCTCCGATTCACACCCTTTTGCTCCGCGATAATTACTCGACGTACTTGCGTAACTTAGTATAAGTCCGGCGTTGTAAGAAAGGGAGCCAGAAGGAATATCGCATTCGTTCTGACTCCCTTTCCGGGTCTCTTGTGCAGCAACCTCCTCGTGGTGAGACCTGGGCAATCGACATTATCCTCTATTCGTAAGAACTTCCAGTATCTTACGAATAAAGGATAATGTCGAGCTAATAGCTGCACATATACAATTTTATATAATAATGTGTAATAGAGTTTAAGACATGCAAAATATAGAATCATAATTCATTAAATTGCTTATGAATTTACTTTCCGCTAGCTCGAAGTCGGTACATCGATGCTTTCTTCGTTTACCCTTGGCCAGCTTCAGTTCGTTATTTCAAAGTACTTGTTCAGTCAGAGAACAAGACAATTTTAATTTCTGTTTTCCAACTATTCATTTTGGAACTTTCACAAGTTCTATTTCGAAAAATTTATACATCTTGTTGAAAATTGGTGTTCCTCCGATCGGAGTTCCCTCAGGGGCTCACTCACGGATGGGGCTGTGAGTGAGTACGGGGAGTCGCGTCCCTGGGGCTACCCGAATCGCCTATAGGTTGGTCAGGTCGCACTCTTGTGCGGGGTTGGGTTGGCTCTCATGAGCTCTTTTTCTGGTTTGCTCACTAGAGCTCGTTTTCTGGTTTCCTCACGAGAGCTCGTTTTCTGGTTTGCTCACGAGAACTCGTTTTCTGTTTTTCTGCTTTGCTCTCGTCTGCTGGTTTCTCGTTTGGTCTCGTGTGCGAAATGTTGTTTTGTCGTGATGGTTATGTAGGAATTCGCACTCGTGTGCGGGATTTTGTGTTGCATCTAAATATAATTAGTCTGTTTCAGTTAGGATACAACGACCGACGTCTTTTATCGTCGACGAAGTGGAGACACCAAGAAGAGAAGGACAAATACCGAAGAAGACTCACCAAGAAGTGGAGGACTCATACCGTAGAAGACACACCAAGAAGAGAAGGACACACACCGAAGAAGACCACAGCCTATATATATATAAGTTGCGTTAGTCAGTAATACTTTATGTTGTACAATAGTTATTAAGATTAAATATAGTCTTTATGTACACGTCGAGTAATTATCGCCGTAAATTCACTTTGTTCGTTTTTTTCTTTTACTCCGACACAGTCTTCTACTGTGTCGGACACCTTTGCTCGCAAGTAGTATGTACCAGATCAATTGGTACGGGAGTTCGCGGTAGTTAGTATATTAATGGGGGGGTCGAGACGCGTTGTGTCCGCTCTTTACCACTCTCCCGTAAAATTTTTCCACCCATGTCCGTCTCTGGCGGCAGGTGGTTGGAGTAGTTGGTATCGGTGTCGGAACTCCTCTCGACCATTGCTCGCGTTACCCTCAAACCAGAGCCTTCTGCTCTGGTTTGCTTAGTTTCTCTTTTTGAAAGAATCAGAGCCTTCTGCTCTGGTTTGGTATTTCTTTTTGAAAGAATTTTTCTCTTTGAAAGAATCAGAGCCTTCTGCTCTGGTTTGGTATTTCTTTTTGAAAGAATTTTTCTCTTTGGAAGAATCAGAGCCTTCTGCCTGATTCGCTTTTGTCCCTCGTGAATCGGGGACTTCTTCTCCGATTCACACCCTTTTGCTCCGCGATAATTACTCGACGTACTTGCGTAGTACATTAGTATAAGTCCGACGTTGTAAGAAAGGGAGCCAGAAGGAATATCGCATTCGTTCTGACTCCCTTTCCGGGTCTCGTGTGCAGCAACCTCCTCGTGGTGAGACCTGGGCAATCGGTATTATCCTCTATTCATAAGATCTTCCAGTATCTTATGAATAAAGGATAATACCGAGCTAATAGCTGCACACTTTGAATTATCGTTTATATTGCATACTAGAGTGTAAATTAATATCCACGATTATTTCAAACCTATTCCCTTCCATAGCATTTTGCAATGGCACGTTCCCTTAGTAGAAAATATACTAATCAAGCTTGTTTATTTGATTTTTTTATTAACCCGCGTGTCAATTATTATTAACTAATACATTCTTCGTCATATTTCAGCCGATGTTTTGGCACTATTTTGATACTATTCTTGTCAGTGGTGGAATTTGTAGCTATGTGGTCTTTCAGATCACTGTAATTTCCACGTTATCTCCGCGCCCATTTTGCCCATTTACCGTCCCGCAGAATAGCACGGGGGCTGGCAGTCTTTAACAGTATCTCGTCGGTGACAATACTATTTTCAATTCATGGAAGAACGCAATCTGTTAATATCTTTTTTAACTTGTTAATATTGTAAGTTAATAGTAATAAATCTAATCTGCTTGGTGATTTTGTGGATCTCTGGATTTCTACATTTCCTAATGTTAGTTATGTGTTAATAGAAATCAGTTATTTTGTCTCACGTCCGAGGGCTCCGATAAGATTCTATTAACGCTCTCCTTAAGTCGATCTTCAAAGCTTGCAAAGCTTAAATTACATTTAGTATTAATCAAAAGTATTCCTTTTGCAACTGATTGAAGCGGAGAGGACACTTTCACAGGAAGTCAGTGGCTGCGCCATCTGTTAGAATTAAAATACATTAAAACTATCTGGAAGCTTGGGCGCTTCGATACGGATGGCGCCACTAATAAAATTTGAATTTTTGAATACATCTTTTTTCAAATATTTTATTATTTATCATCAGTCCTGAACCACACTCGTTGCCCGAAATAAATATTAGAACGTTACCTGAATTTCATATACGTTTACAGTCTTCATGACGAATAAATAATTTTGTAGCAATTGCTAATGAATGTTCTTCTTACAATTTACGGTAATTAATAACTGAAAAGTAAGCCGAAACAATTAGTATTGCACGTCCGCGTACGAACCGTGTATTCGCAGGCATCATTTGCACATAATCCCTTCCGATACCGTTAGAAGCTGAAAATAGAAGTTAATGAACCTGCTTGTATTCACTGCATTCGAGGCGATAGCGTGTCAAAGTGCAGTAAAGCTCCCGCTTTGCTATAACACGCACGGCTCTTTTCGCCAGGATGGTTGAAAAGGGTATAAAGTAGAAAAACAAAACAGCCAGACATTCTCGCAATACATCGTAATCTAATAATAAATTATAAATACATGTTTGCATATTACAACTATAGATACAAAAAGATGACATGCGGTATGGAAGTATCATTCTTTTCATCTCATCGTATCTCGTTTATCGATCCTAATTTTTCAACCATGCGTCGTCCACCTCGCACGTGGAAAAAAGTCACTCGATGCTCGGCCGTTATCTCTTTTTATCACTTTCTCGTAACGGCACTGGCACAAGAATGTTCACGCGCGAATTTCCATCTCCTCCGACCATAACCGATCCGCGTATTGTCAACCGGTATTCCGTCAATATTGTTCACCGTCGATATAATCATAATCATTTCCCTCACCTCGAACAGCTACAGTCTTCCCTCGCATAGTGTGACTCTCGTCTCTACGGATAGTGTTACTTTTTTCACCCCCTCCCTAGTAGGGTTGCAACTTTTCCGAAGCTTTGAAGAATCCGAAGGAACGAAGGGAACTTCGAAGATTCTGAAATCGAAGCTTCGAAGCTTTAAAATCTTCGACCTTCGAAGGAAAGTTACAGCCCTACTCCTTCTTTCGTTTAGCATGCTTTCGTGGTCGAAAGAGACGTTGGTGGGGGAAGTAGGCAGCCCAGGGGCCCCTACCGTGCCCATCACTGACGTAACACGATCCGAAATCGGACATCGGTGAGGCAATACTAATGCAATGATGCAATTTTATCACTAGACTACGGATTTTATGCAATTATAGCAAAAACGTGTAGATACAATTTAAAATAAAAATTAAAAGAATTTAGAAACACGAGTTCACTATGTTCAACGTATTAAAATTACGAAAGAATGAAAAGATTTTCTACCTGGTCCCTTCTTGTTAAAGTTAATACACAAAATTCTCATTTTCCATAAAGATCCGCTGTCTACTTCTTTTAATTACTTTATTACTTTAGTTAATTTGATGAAATTTTTCTGATTGAAAGTCGCAATCTCTAAGCGCAACGGAGGTGACGAAAAGAATTCGGCTTAGATTGAGACTTTACTGTAACACTATGCGAGGGAAGATTGTATAACGAACCACCGTCGTATCGATCTCGATCCAGCGTCCTCGAAGAGGAAGCTGCGCTTTCTAGAGGTGTTTAACGATCGAGAAACGGTACGGTTAGGATTGCCTCGTAAATCATAGATTCTCGATTCGAAAAGGAAGGAGCCCGTGAACGGTCGTTCGCGATAAGTGGCGCGGGACAGCATGAATGAGCGGGAAAACTACGTGGTTCGACGCCGCGTCGCTTTTGGCCCGCAAGGATCTCGTCTATGAAATCACCGAGCGAAGTAAATCGAGGTGAAGGGTCCCGCAAACCGACTAACGGTACATTATACTCATCGGAATTCATGGTACGGTCCATTCGTACTACGACTTGCACGTCCATCCTGTTCGTCGCGTCGCGTCGTCGCGTCGCTACGATTCCGACATCGAGTCCTGCCTGGAGTCCGGTTCCGAGAACCATAAGCGGGCCAGTCGTGTCACTCGATTGGCCAACAAACGAGAACGATCCCTCTCCCGCTTTATACACTTCGTCCCCTCGAATTCCAATCGATCGACTCGCTTTTTCGATCTCCAGCTTTTTCACCGGTGAGCTTTCAAAATCTTATTGAGAAATTCTTTTCCGTATGACGGATAACGTACGATGTTCGTGATTCAGAGTCTCTGATATTTTCTAAAACGGTATTAAGGTACGTGTCCAGCTGAGAGCAAAACTACAAATTTGACAGTGATCGAAGAACTCCGCGGAAAACTCTCGGAGAGCAAACAGAAAGATGAAAAAAGATGGACACATAAATTGAGAGTACTCTCGAGAGCAACTATCGACAGAAACTCTCGGATGGACACGTAACCTTATGGTACTCTTCATCCTTAAGGTACCCCAAGGTAGAATACTTTCAATTTGCGTGTCCATTTTAGAATATCTCAGAAATCTTTTGCTCTCGGAGATTGAGAGTCAACTCTCAGAAAATCTACTCAGGCATGTGGTCATTTGAATCTCATGCGTGCAGCTCTCAGATGAATTTCGGTAGTTAAAAGAATGGATGCGCCAAAGTTAGCTGCAATTGTTGCAATGTACTTAATAAGAGAAAAGAAATATTTCATAAAGAGAAAATGCCGGACTAAAGCATGGATAGTGCTTGCGATCGGATCTAATTAATATTGTACAAACAATACTATTCCTGGAGTGTAATTTCTATATATTCAACAATATAGAATAATAATAATTTGGTGAATAAATTTTTAATAAAAATTGAAAAATCGGTATCGATATTTAAATATCTTTAAATTGTGGATTCTCTGACTACATATGTTTTATAATATCAAGGAAAACTAAATAGAAGACTCAGCTATAAGAATGGCGTTTGTATAGCTGATAGTTACTCGTCGAAAGGAAAAATTAAACGTGTCCATTTGCAATTTTCAACTTACTGTTCGCTTTCCGAGAGTTTTTCGTGCAGCTCTCTGTTAACACACTCAATATTGTGTACATAAATCGAAGAATTTGATTGTTGAGAGTAACTCGCGATCGTTTTACTCTCAGATGGCCACGTACCTTCAGGAAACAAGTAATGTATCGCTTAGACCATTTTCATAATAACGGGCACACATCGTGTCTAATAAAATTGGACCACATCCGATAAACTTTTTCTCATAAACGCATAAAATCTACAGTCCAGTGTACAACATCGAAAATCGTCGTTACCGAAGGGTCTCGAACATGTTTTCCAATTTCCGTGACAGCAACCAGACATTCGGGAGACTTGCAGCTTTCGAGGAGAAGAAGAAGAAGAAATTCGAATGGCGTTCGACACAGTATGCAGAGTGGAACGATGCCGAAGGAACGGTCGAATAAAATACGATAACCGAGATAGAGATCGCGGTGATGTTGAACGGTCCGAGAATCGGCGAACGCATTAACAGGGTTTCCGGCTCGTTACGGTCCAGTCGAGGGGAATGATATAACTTTATGACTCTCTCGTGGAAAGAATAACCCAGCCGATGCTACCCGTGGAACGTTGTTACGAAGCGGTCTGTACCACCTGCTCGAAACCGGCTCGCGCGTGAGCCAGGTCTAGTGAACTCGATCGAATTCCGAGACCGGATTCCGCGAAACGACCGGCGTCGCGCGCTGCTCCGATTCGTGTTTTCACCATGAAATAGCTTCCTCGAACTGTTTTCGTTGCCAGACCCCCTGGCTTCAAGCTTGAACAGGATGAACCATGGCTTTGTTCCTTTTTTCAAACAGTAGATCGGCGAAATTTTTAAACGATCTACCGGACGACGCGTTCGAAGAATCGTCGCCTATCCGGAGGAGGAATATTCCCGTGTGGTCACTCGCTTGGGAGCATGATCTCTGGACAATCGTGTCACCCTGGACCGAATAAGGGAGGCGTGTTCGATCCAAGGTAAAAGTGGCCCCTGCCTCCGTTTAAAGGAAAGCAACGAAGGGGGAGCGAGAGGAGGGAATCTTCGATTTTCTCGATCTCTCCCGAGAAATCATTCTCTAGCAAGTTGAATACTGGTCTCTGTTGGCGGTCGAGCTGGCTCCAAAGAGGTTACTAGGTCCCTCGGCGAGGTTGTCGGAGCCAGGGGGTCACCTGCCACCGATTCGTATAGCCGTGTTCGTTCGTTCCGACTCGTTGCCGCTACGACGATCGAGAGATCGCGAGATCCTCCCGCTCCCGGGGATCTTCTTTTAAACCTCTCGACGCCGGCCACCTTCCCAGAGTTCGACGAACGTTTAAAAGCTTGGGACGATCGGCGGCTCCGATGAGGCGCTCGCCGAATTCCTCGGCTTGCAGACGCAACCGCTCTCGACCAGAACGTAATCTTGACCGGTCAGGGTCACCGGTCCCAGGGGTATCACCAGGAACAGGTAGGGCACGTAGGTCTGCGTACATTCCCCGTGCACCACGTCGCACTCCTTCGACCTGCAACACAACGACCAACCAACGTCAATCACCTCGATCTTCATGAAAAACTATCGAACCTGTCGCAGTGGCATTTTACACGCATGTTCATTAGAGTTTCATGTACATGAGCGTTTCTTTCAAGCAAAAATAATGAAAATTGCATTGGTGTTTCATGTACATGAGCGTTTTTTTTTTTTGCAAAATTAATGAAAATTGCAGGAGTTATGTTTTATTAAAGAGGATCTTTCGAAAACATGGTTACAACGATCCCAGTCTTTCTACCAATTGGAGACAAAATGTCAAGTTATCGATTGATGGGTAGGAACGAAAAGAAATTCAAAATCTTGAATATTTGCGTTCTCTTCAAGCAAAAATAAGGAAAATTGCAGAAGTTATGTTTTATTAAAGAGGATCTTTCGAAAACATGGTTACAACGATCCCAGTCTTTCTACCGATTGGAGACAAAATATCAAGTTATCGATTGATGGGTATGAACGAAAACAAATTCAAAATCTTGAATATTTGCGTTCTCTTCAAGCAAAAATAAGGAAAATTGCACGAGTTATATGTTCTATTAAATTTTTTTTTTTAAAACCATGGTTACAACGAACCCAGTCTTTCTACCAATTGGAGGCAAAATATCAACTTATCGATTGATGGGTATGAACGAAAAGAAATTCAAAATCTTGATTATTTGCGTTCTCTTCAAGCAAAAATAAGGAAAATTGCAGGAGTTATATGTTCTATTAAAAAACTTTTTTTGAAAACCATGGTTACAACGAACCCAGTCTTTCTACCAATTGGAAACAAAAAATCAAGTTATCAATTAATGAACGAAAAGAAATTAAAAATCTTGATTATTTGTAGACTAGCAGCATTTTGAAGTCGGACGATCGATATACTATTCATTCCTGGGCTCTCAGCACGGTAGAAAAATATGGAAAAATTGATCGACTTGAAACATTCGAGTTGATCTACCGGATGGTTGTTTACTCGAGCGAACGGGCCGAAAAACGAGAGAGAAGTAGGCCCGCTCCCGGTCACGAACGCGGTCTAGACCTGTTCGGCCCACTGTGCCACATCCGAATCGACCATACCGACGACCATAGAATCGCCGATAGAGACTCCGATGAATTTCAATTGGTCGCGGAGCGATTCGATCCACGGATCACGATTCGACGTGCCAAGAAAGTAACAGTGGATAACGATCGTTCGCGGATTTCACTGTGCGGACACGATGATCGCGGTGAGGATTAACGGGTAATTACGCGGCTGTGAATTTGCTACTTACTCGCAAACCTCGAACACGACCTGCTGCAGAAGATCGGGGAACTTCTGGACGATCGTCACCGGCTGGCCACTGGTTAAGCTGACCCCGTACATCGGAGCCGTGGTGTTGTACCTCGTTTTGCATAATCTGGCCGGAGAACCGCAGGATTCTTTCGGTGAAAACGCTCGTCCTGCGGGCAAACGTTTATTGTCCACCATTAATGACACCGTGAACGGTCCTGCCGCGATGTTTGATTATTCTTCGCAGTCTAAGTGATCCTGTCATTAACGTTGGACGTGTTCGTGGATAGAACATGTTGATAATGGAGTGGTGTTTTGATTACTCGAATCTCAGATTCTTCTTTCTAGATTTAGGTGGATCACCATGTACATGCAATTATTGTATCATATTGTTCCTCTGGTTACGGTATCGAATTTAACCCTTGTATTTCTTTCAACAAAATGTGAATAGCTCCTCTAAAAAATATTACAAAATTTTTCTGAATGTTCATTTTTTATTCGTTGATATATTAATTTATAGTCTCACAATGAGAATTTGTGCAAACATGTTAAATACAGAAAGGTTTTGAATGATCTATACATTTTCTTCGACTACATACGGGTTAAAAAAAATATGTTTTTCGAACAGACTGAACAGAATCAAGGGAAGCAAGTATTTAACTTATTTTTGCATGTAACTTCCCATACAGAGCGTAGTAAAAGAAAATTAGATGCGCGATGAAGGTGATGAAATTGGAAAGATGGGTTTTCAGAGGCGCAACCGTGAACGCGTGGAAGAGAAGGCGGTTCGTCTGGGTGATTGTTGCCCTTTCTTCGGAATCCGTCGGCTCGTGTGTTCGAAACGATGAGTGGGTCGCCGATGGGTCCCGTTATGAGCAGAACCAGCGATAACTGTATTGGACGGATAACACGGTGCCTTATTACCGTCCTGTTGCACCGGCCAGCCATTATCCAAGGGAGCGAGAGTCGCGGAGCTATCGGGGAGAAAACCAGGAGAGAAAAGTGCAGGAACAGGGAACAGTTTTCTCGTGAAAAATTCCTCGGCCTCCCACGCGATCCGCCAATTTCAAACGAATTCAGAGACACCGGAGACCACAGGCTTATAGCCGGTAACCGGGTTATCGTGTCATAAGGACAGCCGCGTAATTCAAGGCTGCGATGTTGTAGGGGCACACGCATCGCGTAACCGGTTGCTCCGATTTTTCTACAATTTCGAGCACGCGCGACCGTGCTCGAAAACGAAGCCGAACTACTGGCTTTCGCGTCGGAGAATCTCCACTGAATTCGGAATCGCTGCGGAACCAACGCTCTCGATATTAACACGTTACCGACCTGTGATTATTGCATAATTTTGAAAAATCTATGGCACTTGGCTAAATACTTTTTAACGGAACCATCAATTTGCATTGTGAACTAACAGGTCGCCCTCGATAACCTCATCTAATTGTTTTATTTAAGATTCTAATGTAAAAGAAATTTTCTATGCGTTCTTTTGGTACAGCATAATTATTGAAAATCCTATTAATAAGCTTCTGGTAGGTAAAGCTTGCTTCCAGGATTGCAAGAGTCCGGGATACTCCACCTTTTTTCGCGATAATGCAGAAATGGTGTTTTTCGATAGTCAAAAGCGCCAGATAAAAGATCAATCTGGGCCGCGATAACTAAGTATTTTTACGTTTACAAGGCGTAATTTACGTTTATGCTTCGGAATAATGTACATTACGCTTTGTAAACGTAAAAATAGGACTTTTGAGGGCGATTGCGGCCTAGATTGATCTTTTATCTAGCGTTTTTGACTACTGAAAAACTCCATTTTTGTATTATCGAGAAATGAGAAGGCGCATACTACTCCCTTAACCCTTAGCACTCGAATGGTCACTCAGAGTCGCCACTAACGTTACTAAATATGTTGGTTCGTGATACAAAACTTTTGTCGACAAAACTGAATTTCCCATGGAAGCTTCGTGATTTGAATAATCACGGAGATATTTTTAAAAGATCGGCCATTATGCTGCGGTAGATTAGGTACAGCGTCGCGAATGAAAACGTCTACCGGTAATAGACTATAATCACGACAAAGAACCAAAAATAAAATACAGTCGTACGTAGAAGAAACTCTATTAATGACTTTGTATATAGCACAGGTAAGAAGTGCAGTTGAATTGAGGAACGTTTTAATGACTCGCAACGTTGCAATCAGTTCCACGGCTTTCTCTATTAAACGATCGCATCAACGGGCCTACCTTAAACATCAATTTACAGCTCGGCTAATGGCGAGGAGAGCAAGCATCAGGAAACACGTGGATCATAGAAAAAACTGGGACGAATCCGGGGGAACTGTACTATAAGAGAGCTGCGTCTTCCTGTTTACCACAGAAAGGTGTAGAAAATCAGCAGCGATGCAAAACGCGACGGTGCATTTATCGAATGCAACTGTTCGGAGTGCAACGGTACCGCGAAGAGAACAGAATTCGCAGGCGAACGTGCAGAATGTTTGCGTACTACCAGGTACGGTACAATAACCTCGTAAAGATGCCCGGGAACGTGTTCGCCTCGATAATACACCGCGAGGACGACCGCAATAATTATAAATTAGCCATTGCCTAACAGCGCTGACAGTCGGTGAGCAACGCGCGGCCGCGGTTGAGCAACCGTTCGCAGTTATTCCACAAGATTCTATTTCAACGAAGGGGCAGGGGGGCCGGGCAAATAAATAACGAATACGCTCGACAAGGATCTAGGTGACAGATGACGATGATTATTCGCGATTCAACCAACCTGCTCGACCGCTGACGCTAACAACGTCTCGACTCGATCCGCTAATGTACGCACTCTTCAACTAAATAGGAATCGTCCACGTTTCTGTAACGTCCGGCTTTCGAATCCGATCGGATCGAGGAAACGCATTAGAAGAATGTTCAAGATACTGTTACATTATTTTCAACCTATTAAACATGTTAAGAAAGAAAATGAATTTTTATTTATCAACGTTTGACGCGTGTTCATCTGAACTGGAACCAATATTAGGACTTCGACGAACTCACATTAAAACATGCATTTCAAAGTTCCTGAAAATTCAAGGCTACCTGATTCTCTGAACTGGAAGCAGAAGCAGTAGAACTTGAAAAGGTTGCTGGTGTTCACGAAAGATTCTTGAAGGGGTTCGAGGGTAGTTCATCATTGTGATTAATTTTAAATATTAGGACCTCGACGAAGTAACATTGAAACATAGATTTCTCAAGTTCCTCAAAATTCAAGGCCACCTGATTCTCTGAACTGGAAGCAATCGTAGAACTTGAAAAGGTTACTGGTGTTCACGAAAGATTCTTGAAGGCGTTCGAGGGTAGTTCATCATTATGATTAATTTTAAATATTAGGACCTCGACGAACTAACATTGAAACATAGATTTCTCAAGTTCCTGAAAATTCAAGGCCACCTGATCCTCTGAACTGGAAGCAGTCGTAGAACTTGAAAAGGTTGCTGGTGTTCACGAAAGATTCTTGAAGGCGTTCGAGGGTAGTTCATCATTGTGATTAATTTTAAATATTAGGACCTCGACGAAGTAACATTGAAACATAGATTTCTCAAGTTCCTCAAAATTCAAGGCCACCTGATTCTCTGAACTGGAAGCAATCGTAGAACTTGAAAAGGTTGCTGGTGTTCACGAAAGATACTTAAAGGTGTTCGAGGGTAGTTCATCATTGTGATTAATTTTAAATATTAGGACCTCGACGAACTAACATTGAAATATAGATTTCTCAAGTTCCTGAAAATTCAACGCCACCTGATCCTCTGAACTGGAAGCAATCGTAGAACTTGAAAAGGTTGCTGGTGTTCACGAAAGATTCTTGAAGGTGTTCGAGGGTAGTTCATCATTGTGATTAATTTTAAATATTAGGACCTCGACGAACTAACATTGAAACATAGATTTCTCAAGTTCCTGAAAATTCAAGGCCACCTGGTTCTCTGAACTGGAAGCAGTCGTAGAACTTGAAAAGATTGCTGGTGTTCACGAAAGATTCTTGAAGGGGTTCGAGGGTAGTTCATCATTGTGATTAATTTTAAATATTAAGACTTCGACGAACTAACATTAAAACATGCATTTCAAAGTTCCTGAAAATTCAAGGCCACCTGATTCTCTGAACTAGAAGCAATCGTAGAACTTGAAAAGGTTGCTGGTGTTCACGAAAGATACTTAAAGGTGTTCGAGGGTAGTTCATCATTGCGATTAATTTTAAATATTAGGACCTCGACGAACTACCATTAAAACATGCATTTCAAAGTTCCTGAAAATTCAAGGCCACCTGATTCTCTGAACTGGAAGCAGTCGTAGAACTTGAAAAGATTGCTGGTGTTCAGTGCTGATGTTCACCAAAGATTGTTGAAGGTGATCGAGGGTTGTTTATCATTGCGATTAGTGCTTACCATTTCGAGAGCTCTCCATCGCCATAGAGTAGTCGCCGCGCGCGACCTTGTACTTGTGGAGTAGCGCCTGTCTGGTCGTTTCAGGATCGATCGTCCTCGGCTGATGGTACCTGGCCGTCCGTCCTCCCGCCCACATGTTCTTCGCGCTCCTCGATATCACGGCGCTACGACAATGCGGTGTTCGTTTCGATAACGGTATCCACGAGGCATCGATCACGAATAATTGCCGTAAAACGGATAACACTTACGACGGATACTGCAAGTTATTCGGACCTATGCAGTCCATCGGGTCCGTGAGCGCGTCCCCCCAAACATACTTCAGGCCCAGCCCGTTCCCCTCGCACTTCTTCGCCCCGTACACCTGGCCCCAGCTCGTGATCACGAGGATCAGTCCGAGGTACCTGGACATCTGAAAACCACAAGCAGAATCATCTGAATCGAATCACAAACGCTGACGAGTCGGACTCTCGATAGAGCCCAACGGTGAAACAGTTATTTTCAGAACTGTTTCGTCTCCCGCGCGACAGGCAGAACTGGTTTCATTATAATAACAATGGGTTTTCGTGTACAGGGTGTTCTCTGAAACGGGAGCAGACTGTTCGAGCATACAGCGCACACATTAACACGGAAAGGAACGATTATTATAGTTCGCGGATTATCTCACGTATCGAGGGCCCCGGTTTCAGGATCCTATTAATGAGAAACTAATTACGCCGCTGAACAACCGGCTCATGAATAAAACAATCACGCCGTTGGCAGCGAACTTGGATTACGGGGATCTGTACGGTAGAGATCGCGTTGTCACCGTGACGAGGTGCCACTGACAATTGTAAGCGTGCTCTCTCGAGACTCGAGTTCGCACGAGGTCAAGAGCAAGAGTAAACGACTCCGGCTGGACTCGGTGACTGGTCAGGATTCAACGAAATTTAACTAAACGTGTTCACAGTTCAATTTTTCTTTTTTTTTAATTTGGTGACTTTTAACGAATCACAGTCGTCTTGAAGATTTCAAATAAAGTTTAACAAATATGAATGTTATGAAATAAAATTGATTCTCTCTATGGATATATATATATATATATATATATAATAATAATGTATATATAATGTATATATATAATATGTATAAAATATATAAATAATGTCTCTATGGCTACATTTATTTTAATAAAATTTGATTCTTTCTATGGATACATATATATAATAATAATAATAATGTATATATAATATGTATAAAATATATAAATAATGTCTCTATGGCTACATTTATTTTAATACTTAAATATTGGCTTAAAGAAAGGCGTCACGTCCATATTTGTTAGACTTTGTTGAAACTCTTCATGACGAGTGAGACTAAAAATACGGCAAAGGGTTAACCAAAGTGTTTGAGAGATGGCATAGAGATTGAATCGAGTAAAAATCGCAGTTTATGTCATCTCCGAACGATAGTATAGTGATTCAGCACGAGTTTCGCGAGTCGTTCGAAACCGAACATCGACCTCAGCCGATCGGTGTGCTTTCACTCCCGTTCGATCGACGACAAACGCGCGTGTAACGGAAGTTACACTGGACCCGACAACCTAGAAACCCCGAACACCGTACAGGGATCGATGTCGATCGTACACGAGCTAATTGTCATTCTAAATCCACCTAATTGTTATTGGTAATCCGACGGTGGTCACTCTCTCGTCGACGACGCTATCGTTCGAGAGGCTCGAAAGCGAAAAAAAAGCTTCGCCGAGGTGAATACCTCCGTGGCAACAGCCCGTGAAACACGGAACATCTACCACCACTTGAAGCCTCGATTAAGGGAAAAAGGAGTCGATGAGAGCCGATTCTCACGAGTCGATGATCTCCGCCGCAGAGAAGAAGCACGGACGACAGGTCCTTGCCCGTTTACGACACGCGCGAATTTCTCGAACACAGCAAACCGTTTACATTCGTCGGATTTTTATTTCATCGCTGGTACGATCATCGACCCAATGCTGCTTACGAAATTATTTATTAGGCTAGGATTCCACTTTGAGGGATTACAAGTCCTAATTGTTAAGGCAACAATTCCATTTCCACATCCTGATTACATTTGCCTCCGATGAACAAATTTCATTCAGAAAAAATCGGTATTTCATGCGCAACAACCTTAATAACAGATGTATTGATGCTTTCGGCGCACTGGTTCGATCAATTTTTACTTAGAAGCAATTCTGCGATTTCTATGTAAAAATTTATCGAACCAGTGCACCGAGAGTATCAATACATATTTTATAAACAAATATATGATCGATAGTAAGGAATATTTAACCTTAATAACTTCTGTTGAAGTATCGATAAAAGAACAGACTTTTGAATTTAATGTTTCACCAGAGGAAATCGGTATTTCATTAATCGGAAACCCACTTTGAGGGATTGCAAGTCCTACTTGTATATGCAACAATTCCACATTCTGATTACATTTTTCTCTGATGAAAAAGTTTCATTCATAAAAATCGGTATTACATGTGCAACAACCGTAACAACTTCTGTTGGAGTATCGGTAAAAGAACAGACTTTTGAATTCTGTGTTTCACCAGAGGAAATCGGTATTTCATACAATAAACAGTTCTTAAATCTTCCTGGACCTGGTGTTTCTCTAGAATTTTGTCTTTCACCAAAGGCCCAGTGGTAAATGCAATTTATATTTGGAAATGATGGTGCTTTGTTCACTTTCGCCGGGATCGCACCTCTGATCCGATGGATCCTCGTCGATGATCCTAGCCGACGAGAACGGAGGAAGTTGGCGCAGCGGAAACGATAGCTTCGAGTCTGGCGAAGTGATAAATCGCGCGTGGGAAAAGGAAAGGAAGGAAATCATTAATGGGCGGCACTCAAGGCTGGTCGTTGGCCGTGACCGGCGTCGCGTATCTGTTTCTTCAGGAAGCGTCCGACGTTCTCAGCCTGTTGAGTCTGGTTCCCGAACCTCTCCACAAACATCCACGATCGACGACTCAAACCTCAAAACCCTCCAACTTTTTCGAAACGTTATTTTCCTCTACAGTAGACTCCCGTGTAACGCGACCAGAACGCTTGTTTAAAAACACTGTACATTTGTATTGTATGTTGCGGTAAATGTACAGTACATATGTACGGAATATTGCATAAGACAACTGTAGACTTACTGCCACTGAAGATGTGGATACACAGTAACGTTAAACAATTTTTTCATTGCGTTATATGGGAGTCTACTGTACAAAGTTATCAATTACGAGATACAGGAGCTAACTAAATATTTATTTGCACCGCTAATAATGTTAATATATTGACACAGTATGCGATAATATAATACGATAACATCTGTATTGATCAATAATACGAAAAATCCGTAATTATAAAACAATCTTTGAAAGAATGCAAGATTAAATTCAGTAAGAAACGAGCATCGACATCAATTCCGCAGATTCCCTAACTATCAGGTTGAAGGGACGGTTCTGTCAAATTTTAAATAAAAAAGAAAAATTGAAAATTGCATAAACATCTGCAATCTACTAATAAAATAAAAAGTTCCTCGATCAGACAGCGGTCTGTTAAGATAATGAGCGAATTGTTAGTATTCAGTGGCATCGAGTGATTAGATCGCAGCGTATTGAGTTACTGGATCATGGAAACTGGAATAAGCTTTGACCCCCGCTAATGAAGACGGTTCTCATGACGGCGTCGTCGCTCAGCCTCCTTTCGTCGCGAGATTTTCGCACGCGAATCGCTCGGTTCGTGGATCTTCCAATAGACGTAGAAGATCGCGCGTGTAATTGCCGGTCTGATATCGATCTCGTAATAAAGCCGTTCGGATAAATATCTATCTAGGGGGGTTTAATATCCGCGTGGCCGGGAGTCCTCGAGGGATTATATAACGGCTCGATCCCCCGTGTACGAACCAAAGGAGAAGAGGTGAGTCGCAACACGTGAGAATCACCTGAACTTGAGAGATCCGGCTGAACTTCCACCGGGGTTCCCTTGTGTTTCACGGTAATTTAGGATCAGCACGGCGTAGGAACAATTATTCGTCGACAGCGCAACTTCTCACGTCGTCCGAGGCTTTTTGTTCCACGGTTCCCCCGACCGAGTACTGTTAATATGCTAACGCGTCGCGGGAATAATTAACAGGCTATACTCGATCGCGATAACACGGATCCCCTAACGGGTCCCGCGAGCTAAGGGCGAAAAACCAACGACACCGATACTCATCTCGCAGTGAACACTGCCGAGAGGTGTTTAACTATTGTATATGTAGAAGAAGGAATCCAAGAAAGAACTGTACTTCCGGCCGTGTCAAGAGCAGATTCCTTGTGGACCATGAACGCGTCACGCAGCTGATTCTAACGGGAATGCTGAACCGTCCAAAACCGTCCTCTCCTCTTCTTCTCGCTGCTCTTTATCGAGTGTACGCCGTGTTTATTCATCCTTGTCCTCGATAACGGTACAACCATTTCGGCGCTTCGTTTCGTGAATACATTATTCTAACTGTCGGACGAAATTCCGGCCATTCCGCGCCCCGGAATTCGGTATTCTTATAACAATGATACACTTGAGATTCTTTCTGCTGACGAAAGGTTAATCGAAATCTGCGAATACGTGTACAAGTAGTTCACTAAGGGCTGAAAGAAGAAGCACGGCGAAGGATTCGAGGAAATTACGCGGAGGGAAGAAGCCGGCGTACCTAAACGTCGAACATTTGCCCCGGATAATAAACGTTCCTCGGATCTCGGCGCCCGTGGTACTCTAACTCGACGGTAATAGTCATTTTCGAGATGTTCCGTTGCCCTCGTACCTGTCCGGAATGCTTCGAACAGAGATCTCCCACAGAGTAGCAAAGATTTACGCGCAGGCTGCGCCGGAGCACGTGGCGTTCGTTCATCGGTAGGGTCAAATTTAATGATAATTATTTTCTCGTTTCCTCCCGAACCAACCTGTTCACCGCTTCTAATTAGAGGTCGCGGGTGCACGGTGGAAATTTTCGTTTTAAACTCTCCGCGCGCGGCTTTCATTTGTCTAATTACCAGCCTCGCCGGAGAACATCGTTTCTCCTTCGACGCGATTCACCCGGCGGACTTATTAACACTAAACCTGCCCGTAAGAGTCAACACGACTCCCTTCGAATTTATTTCGTTATATTATAATACGTGTCTGCTGCGATCCCAACTTCTGGGACTACTTAATCTCTGCAGAACGTTCGCAATTTTCGAATACCTCGGAAGGGTCTAGCCCTTCGGTCAAATTTTAACTCCATCTGTAAGGGTAGTTGCAGGGAACAATCGGATAAGCAATATTCGCTTCGCTAAACAATCTGACACGTCCCAACTTCTGGGACACTGTAATTTTTATAGATAAGTGTACCTCCTAATTTTTGTAATATAAATATATCTCGGTGGGCCCTTCGGTCAAATTTTAACTCCATCTGTAAGGGTACAGCTTATCTATAAGAGTAGTTACAGGATAAGCAATATTCGCTTCATTAAAAATTCCGACACGTTCCAGAAACCAATAAGCTACAGGTTCCAGAATAATTTCCGATTTTTCAGTAGCGAAAATTTCAAAGGATGTGCAAATGCAAATTTCTTATTAAACTGATTCAGAGGTAAAGTATTGCTCTAAAATTTGTTCAGGTTCTTCGGATAGAGACAGGGACCGTCACTCACCATGAGGAAGATCGATTCTGACACTGGCGCAGGGAAAATCCTTTTCTCGATCGGCTGCGCGGCTTACATCAATCGATCGAAGGGCTCGGGAATCGAAAACGGGGCCACACGGGTCTCTTATACACTGTACATGTCACTACACCGGATACCGTGGGGTCGTACACCTCCTCCGTCTTCACAGGTGGATGTCCAGAGGTTGACTGTAGAATCGTAAGTAACCGCCTCTCTGTGTACTGGCACAGCCAGGTAGAAAGAGGGGATGGGACAAGGAATATCGGCCCCTGTTCTACCTCCGAACCGTTCATTTTTTTTTCTCTTATTGGAGGAAAAGCTTCCAGAGGAAACGAAAGGTAACCCAGAACGCCCTCTTCGCTGCTTCGTCATCTATCTTCTTCAAAATTTTATGGGAACATCTTTTCTCTGATCTAAATCTCTCAGCACCGATTTTTATCGAGTCTCCCTAACCAGATAATATTTACCAATTTAAAAGAAAAAAGCTATTGATAAAGAATAACATTCGAAGGATTTACTTGAATTTTTTGGAGCGATAATAATCACTTTCTTCGAAGTTATAGGAAACGCGACAAGTTTATTAATCTGTTAAAAGTTCCAATTCAATCGTAAAGAATAAAATTTCTGCAATTCGTAAAACTAGGAAGACCGTAGCGAGTTCAATGTACAATTGCAGGATAAGAAAACAAGGTATGATTACGTAGATTACACTCTCTGTATATATTCATTTTCGGTGATAATATCGTACAAAGATGCGTATTTTTAAATTAGCAATGTAATATAATTAATCGAGTACATCAGAGTGTTGGTTCCTTTCTTTAGTTTGCACATTAGTTAAAGGCAATCAACTACGCAGAATTGATTGCGTGTCAGGTGTATGAGTGTACACAAATTGTCTACCTTCATTTAATTTTTACATAAATATTAGTTCGTGGGTGATCGGGTACTGTCAACGAACAAAAGGACAACACAGTGGAAACTATGAAGTTATAGAGTAGAAAAATCTCTCCGACGAAATAAAAGCTTAAAAACGATAATCACCTAAACGATCGACTATAATTTGAACCTAGATAATAACTGACGATCTGCGTGGGAATTTCCTATCTATACTAGGAACACTACGTTCATGACATATGTTATATATTGCAATAAACAACGTTGAATATACTTATAATACAGAAGCTACCCGACATCGAGGTAGCTTGGATTTAACTATACCTCTCGTATTAAAATAAATTGGTGATTTCACGGGACTTTCGATCGACAAATGGAAATCTCGCAGTCTTACAGATACAAATTGTTGAAGAACGGCAACCGTGTCGCCCGATAAGAACGAAGAGCGATCTCATGTCACGTCAACGTTGCAGCTTAAAAAACACCCTAAAAAGATCGCATTGCCAAACGAAAGATTAGGGATTTCCTTATGATACTTCGCTTAACTAAACGTACTGGCTAATTGTGTCCAAACATTTACACACACGCTTTACATAACGACCGGCTCAGTCCTCAAACTTAATGGAATTGACGCTCATATCTATTTGACCGCCGCGGTAGCTACCGCGTTTCTTCTTCGTCTTTTCGTGACGAAATGACTTCCCTCTTGTGAACTTCAGGTCTTGATTCGCTTTCTCTCCCCAAGAGCCACGTGCACCTTTCTGTCGAACCACAAATTCTTCTTTTTAGTTACCGTGCAGACGCTTACCTTCGTAATTAACGAACTACGGATCTCTATGCGATAGAAACAATTCACTGCAGCAATTTATTCGGAACATATATCTCGATAATTGAAAAAGTTTCTTCGAAATGTCCATAATTTGCTTGAAGCTGGTAGGTCAAAGTGTTAACCCTTCGCGCTCGAAAACCAAACATTTCTTCTGACCCATGTGTTTATTTTATGCATGCGAAAGTGATGCAATTTATTAAATATGAACAAACTTCAACATTTAAATAAGTTAAAAATGATATAACAACTCTTTCGAGCGTTAAGGGTTAATAATTTCTACGTTAAATTTTGCTATAAACGTATATAGATCCGCAGTTTTAGTGTTTAAGTCTACGCCGCATCGACAGCCCCTCACCTTTGTACAAAATGTTTATAATCAATCGTCAAACGTTATTTTTTTGTTTTGCCCAGCCGGACTGTCAAATGATTTCCTTTTATCGAAACCACCCCTGCTGCCTCTGAACCCGCCGCGTCCACCACCCCTGTCGCCGTCCCCATGACCCCATGATTTTCTGAATCCGTCGGATTTGCCCCCTTCGTTATCGTGTCCGCCCCACGATCTTCTGTTATCGAAACCACCCCGACCACGACCTCCAAAACCACCTCTTCCACCTCTGTCGCCACCACCTCTTCCTCCCCTATCACCACCTCTTCCACCCCTGTCGCCACCTCGTCCTCTGAACCCTCCACGACCTCCTCTATCGCCTCCACCGCGACCACCTCTATCGCCTCCACGACCCCTAAAACCTCCCCGACCAAAACCGCCTCCTCTACCTCCACCGAAACCACCCCTTCCACCATGTTTCTTAAAACCACCCTCCTCTTGATTGTCATCGCCCTCCTCCTGAAACAAAAGAGAAACTCAGGTCAACCGCCGTTTTTGTTTTTTCGTGTCGTAACAAAAATTTCAACGAATCCCTCGCAAAAGAAGCATTCTAAAAAATAGGTCTCGGTGAATGCACGGAAACATGGTCTCAAGCTATCATGAAACGGCGAGTGACCTGTGCCTCTCGGATCTGTTTCCGAGCATTTACCTTTGCCTCGAACGAATTGTTCGCCAATTTTGGGTCCATATCTACTTGGTCATCCTTTACGCGACGAAACGGAGTATTTTGGGATCGCTAGATACAAAATCAAAGAAACAATATAATGTATTCTCTTTGAAACAAAAAATAATTGCAACTAAGAAAACATTTATACCTTGTCCCCATTGAAGCTGGTTGATTTCACGAAGTTACTGTAGTTATTTTTCTGGCCTTTCGCGGCAGGTACCTCCTCGTTCTCGTCATCCCCATCCTCTTTGCGTTTCCTCTTTTCTGATTTGGCTGGTGGCGTCGGTTCTTCCTCTTCATCTGAGTCGCTATCCGATTCGGATTTCTTCTTAGCCGCTGCTGCTTTTGGAGCAACTTTGCTAATAGGCGTAGATTTTGGTTTCTCGTTCTCTGATGAGTCCGAGTCAGAATCCTCGCTCGACGATTTTGCTTTGGCACTTGGTTTCGCTACCTTTTCTTTCGCTGGTGTCATCTCTTCGTCATCGTCGGAATCGTCCGAGCTCGACGATTCTTTCTTTTTCGCCGCTGGTTTCACTGCGGGCGTAGGTGTCTTAGGTGCTTCGTCCTCGTCAGAGTCGTCGGAATCATCGCTGGAGGATTTTGCTTTCTTAGCTGCGACTGCTTTAGCCGGTGTCGTTGGTTTTTTCGCAACAGACTTAGCTGGCGTTGCTACCTTAGCAGCAGGTTTTTTAGCTGGTGGTTCTTCTTCGCTACTGTCTTCGCTAGAAGACTCCTCCTTTGCAGCAGCAACAGCTGCTTTTGGTGGAGCTACCTCTTCCTCGCTACTATCATCGCTGGATGATTCATCCTTCTTTGGTGCATAAGGAATTTTCTGTTTCTTTGTAGGCAACTTTTCCTCTTCGCTAGAAGATTCTTTCTTTGCGACTGATTTCTGTTTTGCAATATTACTCTGCTTCTCGGCTTTAGCTGGAACCTGCTTTTTCTTCTCCGGTACATTCTTCACAGCTGGAGTTTCTTCTTCCGAAGAATCGTCAGAATCATTGCTGGAGGCTTTAGTAGGTGGCTTTGCCGGTGGTTTTACTATAGGCCCTTTAGGAGCCTCCTTTTTCGAGGAATCGTCAGAATCGTCGGAATCCTCGCTGGATGATTCTTGCTTCTTTGGTGTAGGTTTTACCGAAGCTGTTATTAAAGGCTTTTTCAGAAGCGGCTTAACCGGACTCTCTTCTTCGCTGCTTTCCTCGCTAGAGGATTCTTCTTTCTTA
Organism: Lasioglossum morio; assembly: GCA_916610235.2. Lineage (NCBI taxonomy): Eukaryota > Metazoa > Arthropoda > Insecta > Hymenoptera > Halictidae > Lasioglossum > Lasioglossum morio. The sequence continues at coordinate 25,190,576 of OU744326.1, forward strand.
CTGGCAGATTTCGCCGGAGGCTTCGCAGCTCCTTTAACAGATATGCTTGCTTTCGATGTTTCTGCATTGTCAGAGTCAGAGGAGTCATCATCGGAAGATTCTTTTTTAGCCGGAGCAGCTACTTTAGGTGTAGATATCGCTTTTGGTTGAGCTTTAAGTGTTTCTTCCTCCTCTTCCGAGGAATCATCTGAACTTTCTGGTTTCTCTACCGGTGCCTTAGGAACAGGCTTAGACTTTGCAGCTGCTTTTGGAGCAGGCTTCTCATCTTCGCTGGATGAATCATCTGATGATGATTCTTGTTTTTTGTTATTTACTGCGTTCACTGGAGCTTTGCCATTTACTTGTGGAACTTTCTTCGGAGCCTCGTCTTCGCTTTCCGAACTTGAGTCTGAACTGCTGTCTTTAGCTTGCGCTTTTATGTGTAATTTCTTCGGCGAACTCTTTTGGAAATACTGAATTATCTCTTGTATTGTTGGCGCTCCTTTCGGCAGCGCGGGCTGCAAAAATTAAAGAAACGTGAGCGACTTAAATCGCTAAGTGAACGTAACGAATTAGTTGAACGATGTAAATAATGTTCACGTGGACGAGTATTAATACAGGATCGAGAAAGCTGTAAGGACCGCGAGAGTCAAGAACAATTTAAACCGAAAATATCGTTATAAAATGAAGACAGTATTTCGCCCACGTGGTACGGCCAAATGGCGGCACATCTCATACCGCATGGCCACTACCGATATAGCGATCGATTGCTACAAGTATATACGTAAAATATCTTCGTAAGCTCACCGCTTTTGTTTTCTTCTGGAAAACCTTCGCCAATGACGCGTCCTTTTTTAATAAATAGTCGTATACAAGGGCGGAGACACTTAGTTCTTCAGCGGATGCCATGATGGACGCGCGTGTAAAGAGCTGGGAAAATTAGCCGCAATTGAACGATAGATATGCAAACCTTCCGTCTTAATTCGACTGGCGCTGCGGTCGGCCATTAACTAAATACAACATAGACTAGCGGTTCCACGTGGTTACGTTTTAGTTGCTTGCGGGGACAATATTTTTACCCAAAACCTTGCCGTATTTTCACGAGTCAGACTCGTATTGAAGATTTTTAACAAAATCTAGCAAATATGAATGTTATGTCTTTCTTTTTAGACGAAATAAAATTTGATTTTTTATTGTAATCAATATTTAAGCATCAAAAGAAATGTAGCCATACAAAAATTATAAATATTCTTTCCCCTTCTACGATTAGATTGTGTATAACTTTACAAATATATCTTATTCACACATTCGAATTATACCTTCTTTTTCTGTCTCACTCATTCCTACTTTGACCTATTCTATGCCCTTTTTCCAATACCCTAACTCCTTCCGGTTACTCTTTTCTAATACAGTCTCTCCCTCCGAATTTTCATTCAGCGACGTTCCGAAATCTATGAAAATTGGCCTTTCGCGCTTCGATTGGTGGAATTCCGGTCAATCGGCCGCGGATTGGTCGTTTCGAAAGTAATAAACCGGCTTCTATCGTAACCCGTCAGGTGTTCACGTTTTTGAACGAAAGTATAGCTTGTTGAGACCTGTGTAAAGATAATTCGTTCGCAAATAATGACGGAAACGCAACAGAAAGCAAAATGTATAACGTTGAAAGGCTCTGCGGAGTTGGTTAAACAATATCTACGTAAGTTTCTCTCAAACTAATTTACATTGTTAACAAACTCGTTGCTTTACGGAGTCCCATTGTTCTTGTCGCAGTTTACGGAGTTAACAGTATTTTGTACCAAAGAGGCATCTACCCTCCAGAAACGTTCGAACCCGCCGAGCATTTTGGATTGTTCGTTTTAATGTCCACGGATGATAAGATCAAGAGTTTCTTAGACACTGTTCTTGGTCAGATTCAAGAGTGGTTGATTCAGCGAAAGGTGGAAAAGGTAACTCTGGTGATAACGAACGTGAATACCAAAGAAGTTTTAGAGAAATGGGACTTCAAGGTCGATTATGAAGGTCAAACCACCAATGGAACGAAGGACAGCGTTAACAGTAGTCTCCCAGATGTTGGATCGAAGGACTCAAAGACAATACAGAAGGAGATTCGTGAAGTAATTCGTCAGATCACAGGTAATCGTGTTTATACAATCAATTCTTTCAGATGTACACAGAAGAACGAGAAGATTACAGTAAGTAAGAGAGTCGATTTCATTTCCTGATGGTGGTTTTTTCAGGAACTGTAAGCTTCTTGCCTTTGTTGGATTGTTTATGCTCCTTTGATATCTTGACTTACACTGTACCTGATTGCGGTATTCCGGAAGAGTGGGGTGAAACTCAACCAGCTTTTATTGCCAATAGTCAAGAGGTTCAATTAAGATCGTTCTCCACATCCATCCATAAGATGGAGACTATAGTGAGCTATAAGAATGTCTAGGTATAAGTATTTCACTACTAATAGTTGTTGAAATCCCCTTATGCTGGCTATCGTTGACTTCGATGGTTCCAGCTATGTTTAATGTTAAAGACTGTTATTTAAAACCAGAATGGAATGTGAACGGTCAATCGCAGTGGTCATGTTATTTTTAAGAGGTTGCATACGCGTAACAATCCTACTATAGTATTGTCTAGTATTTTCTAAGAAGAGTTTTATACAAATATATATTTTTTAACAGAATCTGGCTATTACGGATTGCTTTATCGACTGCAGATTTTTATGCAACTTTATTGTAGATTATGTTTGAGTAATTTTTGGAATACGAATACTTGCGTTTTAGAAATTTGCTATAAATGTATAAAGATCTGTAGTTCGTTTATAAAATATTGGTGCCTCGAATGGTCCTTCCTGTTGAATCTACTGGTTCCACTATATTCTAATCTCTTCTTTCATCTATCTCCTTATTTGTTTTCACTCCTTCAACACAGACGGTAGCTAGTTAAAAATTAGTGCATCTGTGAAAAGATCAGTTGGCATAGAAGGAAACGAAAAAGGTGACAAGAATCTTGGCAGATTTTATTAAAACATAATTGACTATTACACTTAACACAGGAATTATATTATTTTACTTGGCAAAGCATGAAAGATACGACTAGAATAAAATATTCCTCGTGTCTCACGTTCGTCACATACGAAATCGCAAGTAACATCGTCGGCATTACATAAATGTTCCATCGCGTGTACGGTTGCTCCGCAAAACCTGTTCAACATTTCTCTCTCTCTCTCGCTCTTTCTCTCTCATTTTTCGATGTACACACGACACGAATCACGAAACAAACGTTATAATCCGATCATGAAACGCAGGATCGAAACTAAATCCTCAGGGAGCACAGTACACGTGGACTCTAGGCGTCTCTCGTTTCGTAGAGAAGTAAACTCGGCTGCGAGTTCTCGCGACTCGAAATGGAAATACAATAGAAATCTCTCGCGTGTGTGTCTCTCTTTCTCGCTTAAGTTAAACTATGGTTCTCGCGTTCCTTTTTTTGTCCCTCGAGGATCTGTCGAATAAATTGGTACTGGTCGTGAACCGTTTCTCCCGGCGCCTACTTTGCGCCGGGTCCTCTCGCGAGTCTCGGACCACTTTTTCGTTCATTCTTTTATCGCTCGTATCTTTTTTTTTTTTAATGCTTTTCTTTTTTTCATTAGGAAACATCAACAGCGGCTTATGCTTTCGTTTAATACTTGCAGCGTTCGTTTTCCCTTACAACAATTTTCGCTATTAACTTCGTTAACGTACTTCGTGCTGCTAGAATTTTAGCCTTTACGATCCGTAGTGCACTTTCGTTTTCGCTATTAGACTATCGTTGGAACGCGATCGTTCGCTCATCACGCATCGTACAAAAACGTAACGGCTCTCTGTCGGCCCTCTTCCTCTCCGATCCGTTCCCTTCGTTCTACTTTCCGACAACCGTCGCGATTGTTCAAACAATCATGTCGACGATTCTCTCGATTCTCTGGAGAAAATTGTCTCAAGAAAATTTGAATCTCCGAGGGCGGACGGGCACGCCCGTGATTTAATCTTTTAACACTGTACGCAAGCTGAACGCTCTCGAATCTCTCCTAGACTATTTAGATTCGCGTCGGTTCTCTTCCTGGTTAGTTTACACACTGCAAAAGCTGCTGGAAATACGTTGAAATTTATAAACATTACTAAACCGACTGGTCCGCCGTGAACTGTCTTCGTGACGCGCTTAGGGGTTGCTAATCGTCGGCTGGGTACGCCAGCGTTCACCAAATTTACTTTCACCCCTTTTCACAATTTAATAGTCTTATTTCAATGAGTATCGATGCAACTGTCTAGAGATCTATTCTATTATGTCAGTCTTTCTGATATCGCGGAGCAAAACTCATTTTCATTCGTCCACTCGATAAAAAACAGTACTGAACGAGTCTTTGGTGAGTTTCTTAAGTAATGAAACTTGTCAATTTATTTTGGGAATAATCAATTTATGTAATCAGGGTGTACAAGTTCTGAAAAAACCGTGAGGTTCGTGTTCAGATAGGTAAAAATAAGATGTGATAATGAGAAATTCTGGTTTTAGGGGTTGTATAGCAGCTTTGGTGAACACTGGCTAGTAGATTGGTCTTTCTCGGAGCTTGCAGCTTCTGAGCGTCGTCTCCAACTCCTGTGGATCGACGTGCGGGGGTTCGTTGGCTCAGTTATTAGGTCGTCGGAAAGCCATTTCCTTTTCTCAAGGGAAAATGCAAGCCAATGTTTTAGCATTTAGAATAAGTTTTATGACATTTTGTTCTGTTAGGAATTCGCGTTACTCGGTACACGCTTGTTTGAACGCCCCGTGTGCGTGCGTCTGTAAATGGCAATATTTTAAAAATTGATTTCATCCCTTAAAGAGTTTGTTAAATTAAAAGCAACGTTATAACTTTCTTGAATCTTTTAAATCTTTTACTGTTTTATATTTAACTCAACTAAATTCTTCTAACAAACGGATGCGATACCATCTCTATAGAAAAAAATGAAATTACTTTCCGAACGACCTAATAGTTCGCGTTTGTTTACAAAGAACGTATAGGTTTCGTCACAACGACTAGGCACAGCACTGCGGACCAGACCGAGTGTCGTGTCTCTATAACATTACGCGATAATTCTCTTGAGTACCGTAAAAACGCGTCTCCTAGTAAAAACATTGAAAAATAAATAACGCGAAACAATATACAATATTTTACAGTAGCGCGTTAGTGGGTTCATTTTTGTTTATTTGTTCGTCCGTGTACAGGGCGATATTCTCGCGGGCCGGTGGTCATCGATCTTGAAAGATTGGTCGCGTACTCTCAGGCGATCCTCGCGCGCAGGATCACGATCGACGACTGATCGATCGGTCGTGAATTTAACTATATTAATCAACATTCGGGGGTTAACCGGTCGTCGTTCGAACGGCCCCGAGAGAAATTCCGAGAAATCTCGGTTTTGTTTTTATCAACCCCTGTTGCGTGTGTTGTGGACCGTGCGACGCGACACGCACCTCTTCGCTTCGTTTGTCCTCGTTCTTTTATACACCTCTACTTAAGTTTACCTTGGACTAATCGCTATATTTCGATCTTTACGTTTCGTATTTTTTTTCTTTTATGCGTAAAATATCATAAAATACATTCCTCTTTTCTTCGCTATGACTGGGCCCTGCGATCCGCTCGGCGATCCCTCGATCATTTAAATCGATTCTTTCTCTCTCTCTCTCTCTGTCTGGCTTTCTCTTTGTTACTTCTATTTTGCAGGAACGTTGTGCAAGAGCTTTCTTCATACTGCTCTCGTTCTTATGTTCGCAAGCGAATCCTCAACCTTGTGAAAGACCAGAAGACGTTCGAAACTAATTTTTAAGTTTGCTCCTTGGGAAAAGGGATACACCGGACGGAACGCGGGGCCGTCGATGACTTACGATGACTTTCATACAAATCGTTCGACGGGTACGAGCGACGTGAAATGAACTCGTAACGGAAAAGCACGGCGGCACTAGTAAGCTTGCACGGACATCATACGCTATTATGATATATTCATCTCATCTCTGAAAAAGTCTTTGGTGTGTCGCTAGAGTGGCGAAAGTATCTCTCTCTCATTCTTCCTCTCGCTCACGCTTTCTCTTTCTCCACAGCTGAGAACGCTGTTTAGGGAACATTCTGCTCGCTCGTTCGTACGGCAATTTATCTATACGGTATAATCGTTTCATACCTCTAGAAAATGTAAAAAGTAGGAGCGCGTACGCTCGCCGATCGACGTCGACGCGAATTCGCGAATTCTTCCACCGTTTTTCCTAACTACACCTCTACGGAAAGGCTCGGTTTTCAGGAAAGAAGCAGACAGGGTGGGGTTTCCGTCCCCTAACGTCAGTATCTCTTGGAATTATCAGACAGGGTGAACAAGTCAAAAAATACTTTAACCCTGGAACCTGAAAATCCAAGACCGCGGATGTTCATGCAATTCTCAATTTTACTAGGTAAATTTTAAGAAAGTGGAATTAAACTAAATCTTATTTTCAGTGGTGGTAGCCATTGTAGATTTAAGATAAATGAAAATCGTACCGAATTCTATCGAATTTTACATTGCAATATTATTTGAAAATTTTCATCCGCAGTCTAGTGATCATCGAGGCTCCAGGGACTTCATAGGGACAAGTAGAGAGTCTCGAATTTCTCATAAAACTTACGAGGGTGTGTCTGTGGCGATTTTTCTCCAACACGATCAACGCGTGGTTATTTAAAAAAATGTACTTTTCAATTCTGCTGGCCGGTGTCCATTGAAACAGGAGTTCTGTCGGCGGTAAGGTGGAAAAAATGTCGCATTCGACATCTCGATCGATCGGCACTCGGTGCACACGCGCCACTCCGGGGGATGCAAGGAATACTTTGTACAATAGCGTCCTGGACGCGTCTGAACGCACGCTTCGACGAACTGTCGCTCGAAAACCGAGGAGCATCTCCCATCAGCGGATTCGTTAGCGATGTTGGTCTGATTTGCCGGGTCTTCGAGGCTACCGATAATTACTTGTACAACAACTAAATCTTTGATCATAGAATTTAGCAGTATCAAACGAGTTCATACATCATCGCAAGAACAAGTACCTACAACGAACAGCAAGGATCAATCATATTAAACCGAATTTGCCTTGAACGATGCACGAGGGTTATCGATCATCGCTCGCTATCAATTGATAGAACGGCAGCCGATGGTCGAAAGAGTCTCTGTTCAAGTTTCTCCTCGAGCCAGGGAATGAATACCAATTAGGTTCGTCGCGTGGCTTGAAACAAGGACTAGGAGACAGCAATTCCGAGGAAGTTACACGTTGAGCAATGAAAACCTTTTCCGAATCCACGTCGGTCCGCGCAATTACGTTTCTCCGCCTCGAAGACACCGGCCGCCACGTAGAGAGACATCGTTGATCCCGGAAATCCTATTACAAGATCCCGAGATCGTTGGGACGCCGAGTCCTTCTTTCCGCGATCCCGTAAAACGGAATTGTCGCGCGTCCACGTGGCGTCGTAACGATCCGCACGTGCTCACAGAGAAGCTTTACGACGTGTCCACCCCCTTGCTACCCCTTCGCGTCGACTTTCTCTCTTCGCCACGGATTTAGAAACAAAAATGAAAGTCCGTTTGTCAACGGAGATCACGGCTGTCGCCCGCAAAACCGGCGGAGACGCGAAGGATCATCGAGATTTGACGGTCGGTTTAATTTCACGTCGTTGCGAGCGATCTAGCTAGCCCTTCGAAAGGAAAATTTGGTGGAAGGTTAAATCACCGAAATGGATAGCCTCGAGAAATTATGCTGCTTTGATTGAGCAGGATCCTTTTCGTCTACGAGTCTTTAATCACGTACAGCGACTCATGTAATTCAGGATCTATCTTTGTGATCGCGATTAATTTCGGTCACGATATTTTTCCTGACAACAAAATGCGTGGTTTTTCGCGTTTTCCGTAGCGGACGAGAGAAAATGAAGCGCAACGAAGAGGGTGTTTTCGTTCTCGCTGTTTTCGAACGTCGAATTCAACCGCGGCGACCCTTTCCCGTCTGCGAACACGATGTTTTCGTGCGATGGCTTGTCCCAGGCCAGATCTCTTCTTGGTTCTCGTTCGCAGCTCGCTTTTGAATGCCGTCGAATCGCTCGACGACGATGATTCTGCAATGGAAAGAAAGATTGAATCCATCAACTGTGGGTTAATAGAGTATTCAACGATTAGGGAGAAAGGAAGCTACTGTTGGAACCTTCGGATCTCGGATAAGGACTGTCGGGTTGTTACAGAGCACCGTTCTCCTAGCTTTTCTGGCTCGCTACCCTCTTTCCAATGGTATTTTTGTTCCTTGCGCTCTTGAAAAGGCATTCCGCGAATAACGCGATCCACGGAGTGTGGATTTTATGTATTTATGCCGAAATGGGGAGGTTCAATTTTGAATAGAAAAATTTCGAGAATTTAAGAACGCGAATATATTATTTTCAGCCTCTTGAAACTTTCAACGGAAGTCGAACATTTATACAGGGTGAGCGTGACCAGCTTGGATTACTCTGTTGCTAGCGGTTCGATCGGAAAATTGTTTAGCTAAAATAAATCTCGTACTAGTCGGTAATTTCTACACTCAGAATATCCAAGATTGTTGGAGTCGTGAAGAACCAAGGTCAGAATGAAGAGAATCAAGCAGATAGAAAGGAAAATTTCTACGCCCCTTAAATCTCCTGAGCGTCCACGGGAATGGGGAACGATGTCCTGAGATTGATCTTCCGGACAATCAAAGGTTCGTAGATTGTTCTCGAGGGACTTACGAAGGTCTTACGGTAATTCTCGAAGGGACAACCTAATGACCTTCCCCTTAGGAACATCACCTAAGGGTTGACACTAAGGGTGGTCTGGATGTCTTGGTCTTGAGCTCTGACCATCCTATTTGCAACGTAGAATCGTTTTGCGAAGCTCCAACAAAATTGAAGAAAGAATTCGGTCAGCCAAAGTCTTAAACCTTTACAAATGAGAAATGCAGCTCTACGTTGCGATTAACGTAGACACTTTTTATTTTACATACAGATTCGTCATCTAATTATGAATAACACTGTGGTGTCTGAGCTATTATAATAGACTTTGTGAATTGGCTTGAATTACGATGCTAGCCGAATTTTGTCTATTCTTTCGGAGACAATTACAGAAAAATCTGGCGTAATTTGTGTGTAATTAATAGACTGCGGATTTTATGGATTTACAAAAAATGGGTGGGCGTAATTTAAAACAGTAAAATCTTCAATTTTTGTTTCGGTTCAGTGTGTTGTAATTGACAAAGGAAATGTTTATTTTGCATAAAGATCCGCAGTCTAGTGTTTAGCGAGAGTGTTTACCTGCAGAGGAGGATCCGAGCGATCTATGGTGCCGATCGGTATGTCCCAGGTTCCAGGGTGCTTGTTGGTTGCGCTTCATTCGGGAATGTACGCTCCTCGGCGATAGTTCGTGCTCGTTAGTTGGCACAGTCGTTCGGTCGACGGTCCAGGATGCAGGACTCGCGTAAATGACGTTGGTCGGTGGATCGCTTCATCTCCTGGGGCTCTCCTGCGACAGGAAGAGTAGCCGCCGAAATTATTCGTGAACCGCGAAAGGGGTAACGGGTCGACGGGACACCGGGCCCCCCGGACTTTCCGGCCTAATTAGCCCGGATCCATTAAGTTTATCTGGTGGCATCGGGGTCGCCAAGTTCCCTTGGGGAACGCCGCCGACGCCGTAGGAGGAAAGTTCGGTCAACGGGCGGCAGAGATAACTCTGGACTAAGTAGCGAATGATTAAGCCGGAACACCGTAGATCGTATGTTTCTACCGCAGCCATCCGAACTACGACCCTAAGTAACAATTAGCCCGTTTCACTGAATCCTCCGCGCTTAAGAGCCCTGCGGTTACAACGAGGCCTTCGTCTCGGTTCTACGTGACGCGAATCGCGAAAACATTCGCAAAATCGGAGCCCCGCTGCAACCCTTTGCGGTCCGAACTGCTCCCTTTTATTTCAAAAGTTTCCGCTATCTCGTTCCATTCAATTATATTCGCGTATGCAACTTTGCTTGTCCAACAGTTCAGAATTCCTGCTCAATCGTTTATTACGTGTCACGCGATTGCGATATCATTGCCGAATGTAACGCAAATGAGTTTCGAAGCCTGGCTAGAAGAACAATAGTGTTGAAAAATAGAATATATTTGTCACTGAACATCTGGTGTCCTCCGAAAGTGGTAGACGAAAATATTCGTCCAGAAAGATCCCTTGTTTGATTATTTTACGTCGCTTTTTCAACTGCTATGGTTATTAAACGACGGGACCTACAGTTTAAGTGGTTCCGAACCACTTTGGGCACCATAGTATTTTTTAAAAAAGCACATTGAATTAATTCAAGAGGTGCCCGGGCGCGGGGATTCGAACTCGAGACCGTCCAGAAAGATCCGCAGCGTGATGGATAGCAAGAGTGTACATATCGAGTTCTGAATGATTCACGCAGCGAAGAGCGCGCTTTTCTTCGCGCGTTATTCGCTTCCCGTGCGGAAACGTTTCCCAGTGACTCGGCCGAAGTAATTCGTAGATTAATAAACGCGGAACCCGATGTGTAATATCCAGCAGCTATCCCGGGAGTCCTTAGATAGCGGAGCATGGCAGAGGAGCGCGGAGGATTGGTCGTTTCGCGAGAGGGAACGCAGTGGCAGAGAGCGAGGGAAAAAGAAAGGACGACAGGGAGATGGAAAGGGAGCGAGAAGGAGAGAAAAGAGCGGGCGAAACGTTGGGAAAAGAGTGCCCTGGGATATGAGGTTCGCGATATCCGGAGCTCTTTCCTAACTCGCTGCTCCGCTGCAACCTCTGCACCGTGGAAAAAAACCTCGCCGGGAATAAAAAAGAGAGCCGGAGCCCGAAACGCGAGCTCGAACGCCTCCCGAGAAAAAGGGCTCGCAACGATCGTCGGGGAAAAATCGTTGCCCGCGTTCTCCCTGCCGTTGAAAACAGGCTACGGGAAACTCGTACGTCCTCGCCCACTCACCCACCCGCCGTGTATAGTCGACCATTTGTTCCGTCGATCGCTCGGTTAAATCAACGCTGCCAAATATTGTCGCGTACCGGATCTTAAAATGCTCCCGTTCGAACGCGTGCTTTCGCGAATTTATTCAACGCGAACTGCGAGTCCACGGTTCGTGAGATTTTTCATGCATGTATCGACGGGTTTCAGGCTGCATTTAAAATGTTTCGCAAGCTCGTCGCGCCTGCCTCGCACACAACGCATAATCAACGTCCGCTCGATCTTAGTTATCAAGTATACCTGTCCGGACACCTAGTCTCGCGAATTTTTATTCAACGAAAAGAAAACGAAGCCTTCGAGGAATAGTATCTCGCGTACACGTACTAGTATGCTCGAAGTATTAACCAGAATTTTCGCGAACATTCTTGTTGAGAACTCGCAGAGTTGCAACCCGGTCCGAGCTCCACAGCTACCGCAACCTTACGAGCATCGTAGCGATATCTCGCAGACGTATTCCCGCGATTCGAAGCCGTACAAATATTCCGTCTAATGGGAACTGGTCTCGAGTCTGTGGATAAGATGCTCGGTGCATCGAAGAAAGGAGATTCGACAGCGAGGCATTTTCCGAGGGAGAGTCTGGGACGCCTATCGCGGTGGTCCACGAAGATTTACAGGTGCGGGGGGCGGTTTGCAGCGTGTGCAAGATACGCGCCCTTAACGCCACTATAATGGACTTGCAAACTACTCAACGCGCGGTAACCTGGCTAACTTAGTACGGTTCCAAAGCCGATGCGCTCTATACCGAGCTATAGGACACTTGCGAGTTACGAATCCGGGGACACACCGGTACAAGTGCTGACTATCGCGTATTAGGGAAACCGCGTTAGCGAAACTCGTTAGCCGGTGCGCAGTGGACCGTTTCTATCAAATAAAATGGTGCGCCGTTATTATCGATATTTAGCCATGTCAACGAACAAAGGTACACGAGAAATAAAAAAAAAATGGTTTACTCTTTAGAAGAAATTAACAAAGACGAAAATCCTCTTGTTCATCGTGGCAGTGATATAAATTGTAGGATAACGGATTAATATTGTATAATTAAGAGAGGCACGCACATTATCATCCAGTTTTTCGCGATTCTGGCCCACCGTGCTGTCTCGGAGCCGTTTTCGGGGGTGTGTAAAGGGGGTGGCTATATATACGGGGAGGACGGAAAGTAAGCGGGGGAATTAACGACAATTAAAATCGCTCGATGTGAAAGGGCTCGGAGGGATAGGTAATCGTCAGCGACGCTGGACAAAGACCCGGTTACGAGCGAGTCCGCGCGTCTGTTCTTTGACAATCGAAATCAATTACTCGGACAAATTGTAACGACCGTGTCCCTCGAGGGCGGCCAGCCAGAGATAAAAATTAAATTTCCCGCTTTGTTTCGCGTCGGTCCGGCCGACCGGGAATTATTTTTTAATCGGCGAGAAAAAGAGAGAGAGAGAGCGAGAGAGCCAAGCTGCGTCGTCGATGATCGTGCGCCGCTGATAATTGCGCGCGAATTCGACCAGCAGAATCGTCGCGCGTCGGAACGGGTCGCCAGCTGGGACAAGAACCACCCCGATGACTTTAACGATCATAGATAAACCTAATGGCCCGTGCTAATTAGAAGTAAAGACCATTATCGGGCCCTCCGCGGCCGGCAAAAACGAATTTGCCCGCCGCATCTATTACCGATTCTGTTTGCTCGCACCGATCTCGGATCTGCGCCGCGAAATACCACGCGCGGATACGAATCCCGTTAATTTGCATATTCGCCGATGATTCTTTTCACTTTTCAACACTTTAACGGCAATCTTCTAACAGTCTTCTTTTTTAATCGAATATGAACGGTAGCGGATCTTAAGAACCTCGGAAGTACGTGTACGTGAAATAGGGTTTCTCTAGTACATACATACAAAAGCAGATCGCATTAACCCTTCGCTGCATGATTTTTTTAATTGGGATAAAAAAATTGAAAGAAGTTTTTGTGTTTTATTTAAGGGAAAAATATTTTAAAAAATTCAAACAACATTTTCAGAAAAATAAACATAATTTAGAATAGTAAGAGAACACATTGTTAACTGTATCAGACACGATACACTATGCAGCGAAGGGTTAATAATCTTTGCGCTGGAATTAGCCAGACAGAATTAATTACGTGAGTCGAGGTCTTACCGTAATCGATAAAAATCGGCTAGAATCAAGCGAATAACATTGCGTCTTACCTTTGGGAATCGATGGCGTGGCCGGACGATCGTCGCGAGGTCGGCACGAGGCGGCGACGACGACGATGATGTAGAAGTAGAAATGGCTGTGGGATGAAACGGGGTCGCGAGATGGGGAAAGTGGGGGGAACGAACGAGGTAAGGTCGCGGCGAACAATAAACCGCGAACCCTCGAGAAATTCCGGGTGTTCGAGGTGGAACAGGGGAATCGCGTAGGGAAATCGAGAGCCCGAGGAGAGCGAAGAAGATGAGGACGCGTACGTAGGAACCTGAACGGGTGTCGTTGGGAAGGGATGTGGGTGAGGCTACAACAAAACAAAACACGATGAATGTCCCGATGTGCAAGCTGCAAGCATAACAATGTCACGAAGATCGATGGTTAGTCTTTGTCGCGTTCGTTTCGCTGCGCCCCGCGAATTGCCTGGATAGATGGGCTCGATAACGCCGCGATAAATCCGTGAGCGACGGTTCAATGTAATATCCCGATCGAGAGACTAGACTCACTCCCTCTCCCTCTCTCTCTATCTCTTTCTTTCTCCTTCTGCCTCTGTCTCGTTCCGAGGCATCTCTGTCCAGACAATCCATTCGCAGCTTGATCGGGAATTAGTCGTTTAAATCTGCGGAATCAGTCTCCTAACTCTGCCACCTTCGATCGATCGTGAATTTTGCTCGAAGTAAATGAACAAATTAATCGAGCCCCGGCATGAAAAATTCATTTTTTTGTTTCAATTTGTTTGCATTCTATAAATATTTTTGTATTATAAGCTCGCACGTGTTCCGGGAATGACGATTTCCATTGATTCATGCAATTCAACGAAGTCCTTTCCCCTTTACCGAATTCTTGCGCATTAATCAAAGATAAATAATTCAAGAAGTTTTAATGAATTCTTCGGTAGCGACGGCAATCTCATTCCTAAACCGAGAAGTTATCTCGAATAATTTACTTTGATAACCTCTTTCGAGATTGTTATTTAGAAGAAAATGATTAATCTTCCCTTGAATATAGTACGGTCATTAAAAAGCCTATTAATACGCTTCCGGCAGCTAAAGCGTTAAGCTGGGCGCTTAAGCTAGTATTCTATAAATATTAGGTCATTCCATAAATCGTGTCGTTTTTCGCCGCTTTGAATGAAGAGTTTTAATCCGTTCGTATACCTTTAATAATTTTTTAATTTATTCCTAAGCTCTCGTTTTTTTTGGCGCGTTTAAATGAAAAATTTGTATAGCTTTTTCTTTGCTAGTTTCTTTAACTTTACTCAAATGTAAAATACAATTCTTAACGCTTACACGTTTCAGACTTACTAGAGGATTTTTCAAATCACTGAGAGAAGTCTATTATAAAAGCAGAGCGTACAGATAACGTGGACGTTCACACGCGTCAAGTGTAACAACAAACGACGACGACTTCAGCGACGATCTAATAAAAGTTAGGTGGCCTAGAGTTCGCGTGACTCATTCCGCAGAACGTATTAATAGTCAAGCAGAAAATTAACACTGCGAGCGTCTTCCAGAAATGGAAACCGAAATAATTTATCCGGTTATAAAAATGAAATTCCTTCGTAATATATTTAGTGTACCAATACCAGATACAACTCATTAAAATGCAAGACTGAAACGTTACTCGTCATCGTGCATCTTACCTGTTTAATTTTCCATTTGCCGAACAGATTAATTCGACTTTACGGAATTTCTAAGGTAGCTGACACTTCTGAGGTCGCGAGTGTTAATTGCCGCGAAGAGGGCTGGTTAGCTTACAAAACAGACGGTTAATAACAGAGATTACCTTGACAGTGCCGCTAGATGCGCTAGAAGCGGGCGAGCGTCACGTCCTCGGCGAACGAAGAGAACTTATCCATATCTTGCGTGAGCGTGAAGAAGAGAAGCCCATTAATTTCGCACGAACTTGAATCGCTGTTCATTTCGTGACTTCGACAATTTCTTCTACGCTTCGATTCCGATCCGGATTGGTTTTCTATGCTTCTACAATTCCTGGCGAAAAGTATTCGACCATGGCTAAAAATTGCATAATTCGCGATTCTGACTCTGGCTAATTCATAATTATACATTGAATATGAATTACATTGTAATTGCATTACATAATTCGAGCCTTTCACTGAATTTAATAGCTAATTACGCGAATCATGAGTAGACAGCAGATCTTTATACAAAACAAACATTTTGTAGCTGAATCGCAACGAACTGGAGTGTAATGGAAATGTACTTTCTTTCTTAATATGTTCAATAGGTTGGAAATAACATAAGAGCATTTTCTAATTCTTCGGATGAATTTACTCTTTCAAATTCCACTTATTCATTTTTCCCATGAATGCATAAAATCCGCTGTCTAGTGATGAGTGCAAGGGGTTAATGTTCGAATAGTTTTAGCCAGGGGTTGCGTATGGCAAGAGTCCATGGTGTTTACGGAGAGTTCGACTCCGAATCGACCGGAGAAATCGCCGAAGCCGGGAAACGGAAAATTCTGCGGATGAGCTGGTTTCGTTTTCGCCTCTCTTTTTTTAGAAAGCGCGGGATTCGGCCTCGTACTACAGCGGCGGTCGTCTTACGGGCTCTTCAGGGCTCTCTTGGTCGGCCCTCGAGAGAGGAGCGAACTCGAGAGAGCTAGCACACGGGGTCGAGAAACGGTCATAGTTCTATTTCCGTCGCTCGTGAATCATTGCCGCTTCACCTATCTCTCCTAACGCCCGGCGTATAACGCCGTTATACGGGCCCGCTGAAAGATGGCGCGTCCCTGATAAAGTTCCTACGAGGACGATTTCATAGGGTCGAACCAACACGCCCTCGCGGCCCGAAACTTTCGCGACAGGAAAGAACGCTTCCCTTCTCCTTCAACTCGCCCCTCGAGGTCTTCAGAGAGTGTTCTTGCGACGACCTCAAGAAATTGATTTCTCTTTCTGGTATAAATCAAAAATGCAATATTCAAAGAACACGCTCCTAAAATTTCGCGGTCGAAATTAAAAAAAAAAAAGAAACAATCAGACCACCATTTTAATTAAACGGGTTTCTCAAGAAACCTCATTTCACATTAGGTTTATGGAAAATCGAAATTTTCACGGATTAGAAAATCAGAAACCGGTAATTTCATTGGCAGTGGTACATTCAGCGATGAGCAGAAGGGTATTGCGAATACTGAGCGAACAATTTCACGAAGAAGTTTCTCTCGGTTGAAAGTTCCGTGATCCCTATGTAAAACCGATCGATATCTCGCGGTCGAAATGAAATTTCATTCGTAACCGGAGAAGCACCGTCGGAGTCGTCGACAACCGTCGACGTCGTAACGACGGAAACTTGGCCCGGGGAATCGCCACTAAACGGTCCGTTTCCGGACCTCCGACGCAATAAATTCCGTGCCGGTGATGTTCCTACAGCCGCCGTTGGGAATCGCTTTAACGATTGTACAGTCTTGTCGAAGTTACCCCGTGAAAATATCCGAGCCCCCTGGTGAACAGGATGTTGGAACTGTCGAGCGATTCTAACCGCGATTTTATCGTCTATCTCTCTCTCTGTCGGACCGATCGTTAATAATATTCACGGCGAATTGCCGATCGTCGTGAACGTAAACGCACGATCCCCTAAAATCCCAGCGCAACAATCTATTAGCCCCGTTTTCCCACAAACCCGTTGATAGTTGAGCGCGTTTCGCCGCGTGGTAGTCGGATTAAGCCCGGCCCAATTCGCGGGATTAAGCGATTTCAATTAACCAAAAATTACGCTATGGTATACATATTCGTGTGTATATATATATACATATTCCCAGGGGTGGTCCAGTGGGGCGCAACGTTTGCTGAGAGTGGAGCGGAAGCTCTCAAGATCGAGATCCCGGTTTGCGGCCGGTGGATATCGCAAATCGGCGATATGATGCCGAGAGCAGCTCGATCGGCCGGCAACACAGTCGGTAGAGGGCAGAACTCTGGTGGCACGATAGCCGTGGCCACGGTAATGCGTATCAGACTACATTTCACGGTTGATCGAGGCCCGGCACACCGCCATAGACAATTTCCCAAAGGGTTCTAGAGCGATATAATGGTCCAGGGGAGGGGGCGGGGCGAGAAGGTATATATTCCGTGGCCACCGTAACTCTATCGCATTACGGTTAACCCGACCAGTAAGAGGCTGCTGGATGCCGGCTAGATCTCCCGGGGTGAATTCATCAATGGCCCATCGATGCTCCTCGGCTTTCGGAGGTTATCCTCCAGCCAGCTCTGGCCGGCCACTCGACCGACCAATTCGCAAAATTGTAGTTCGCGGCACGTACGTCGATCGTGCCTCGTCACTTCGCAATCTTGCCCTCTCCTTCGACCCAGCCTCGTGTCCCGACTGCGCCCCTAACTTCGACCAGCTTTGGGCTACGTTGTTCCGCGGGAGAACTTGTCTAGTTATTCCTCCTCTGGATATCACGAATGTCCCGTTAGATCACAGTGCGAGGTTAGCTCTGCTATTCTTGGTTTCTGGAGAGCCCCCCAGGGGGCGTGGTTTCCGTGCCCTCAATTTCAACAGAACACTTAACCACCTCGTAGAACAAAATATATAGCATCGAACACCTCCTGAACACTTCCCGAGCGTTCTACCTTTAGCGGGCGTGGTTTCTTGGCTCTCACTGTGAACGGAGCTAAAGCCGAGCCCCATAGAGCTATCTGTGCAATGTCTAGACACTGTGTCCAGCTGTGGGCGACGATTTCAGCTGACTCTTGGTGGTCGCTTGGCTGGACACCGAAAGTCCTCCTCGCCGGTCGTTACAGTTTAATGCGTCGGGTGGCGTCGTAATGCGGATTCATTGTCTACGAAAGCGTCGGGGCTCCGGCTCACTCGGTCGTGTAAACATTGCGTACTCTCAGCGACGACAACGACATCGGCCAGCAAGAAATCGTACGAACCCTCTCTCTCTCTCTCTCTTACTCGCTGAATCCCGTAACCTCAGCCTCCTTATATCCACGCGTCGTTTCGCTCCCTCGGGACATATGTCCTTATACCGGCTCCGTGAGCTTTAATGAAACCCATAAAGCGTTCTCTAGATCGTACTTGCGGCGCTGTAGCCGGCTATCACTGGTTACTCGATGGGACGTGGTTCGTAGCCAGTGGCTCGAACTTCCAGGTGCTTTTCACGAGAGAGAGAGAATCATCGTTTAAGGGGATGCTGTGCTCAGGACACCAATATCACCTTTCCTAATTTTCTGAACGCAATCCCAGAGCCACTGACCAAAGTTGTGATTTCCCAATCGATCAATCACAGAATCGTCAACTCTACAAACACTAGTAATAGAAAGAAATGTACGAAACAATGCTATACTTCTTTTTTAATCTAACAAGGGAGGAAATCAACCATAACACGCTGATTTTAATGGAATTGTTGCAAGATACGAGAAACGAGTCAGCTTCGAGGTGTCCCTAGACTAGGCTCACCGCTGTTTTGCAGCCGTCGCGGCACTCGGGGGTATGGAATCCGTACCGATCACCACGGAAATACCTTTCCTCGTAATCGAACTCGCGTATGAATTTCATTTTAATCGTTTCGGTGTCGGTAATTCGCGGAACGTCCCGGTACGCGGCTCGCAATCACGGTCGAGGGTCCTCGTTGTGTTTCGGAGCACCCATCCCCGCCTCGATGCGATTCTCTCCTCATACATTTTAATTCAGTGACCTTCCATCGCGCGCGTTTTAATTCGTTCCTTTTGTTCCGGCGCCGGCCGGATCCATCATCGTTCCCCGGTTCTCTATATCTGAACCGAGCCCGTGCATTGTTGTAATTGCCCTTTGACGGTTTCGCTAAGTGAAGTGCACCGGCGACATTTTGTTCGAATTCCCGGGCCGCACAATGGGACTTTCGCGGCTGCCGCGCGACCCTTCCTCTTTAATATCCGGCCTTTTTTTATTATTATTTCTATCCTGGACGTTATCGTTGCTAAAATCGACCTTTCAATGCGTTTATCTTGATCCTGGTGGGTCGATGCAGACCCTTGTCCGCAAGTTTAGACTTTAGAAACACGTACCCGTTGCGGAAGTCAAGGGCCACGAAGCCACGCCCACTCTTCTGTCTGAAAGTGGGCGTCCATTTTTTTCCCCGTGGCAGCGTTGTGCGAAATAATAGCATCGCAGGGGTTCGGTTTATTTGCTCGCGTGTAATGACACTGTCGGTTTCCGACTGTTTAATTTCGTTGCATTTAACTTGACGGGATTGAGCAACACCGCGAGATCTATCCAGCTGAGGCGGGATAACTTTGTCCAAACACACTTGCCGGCGCAGATCGACGTGCCCCCAAGTTTCCGTTTACTTTAGGGGGGAAGTCGTAGACTGGCTGATATAAGGGGGCATTCCGTGCGAAACAAGAGTCGAAACGCGCGGACGACAGCTCGGCGCTCTCCCCTGGTGGACGTGCAGAGCTTGTGATACGGCTGTTTGGAAAATCGAAGCCGGAACGAGCCGGTCTCCCGTTTCGGTCAATCGTGTTATCTCGGGGTTAGTGCGCGAGTGCTGCCGTGCCGAGCGAGATCGCGTTCCGAGCAGAAACGATCCTCTCCTATGTATAAAACGGAATCGATGTTACTGCCCGGCGATAAATATAAAATACGTACTTTAGCGATGTGTCGGGGCTTACACGGGCCGGTTAGACCGCCGTCGAAAGGCCCGCGGAAAAATTTATCGAAACAATTCGACAAGCGACATTCCGTTCATGTTCCTCCGGCCGCGCGGGCACGCCACTCTCCGAGGAGGCTATCCGCTTCGGTTCCGAGCAGTGGACCGTTTGAAAAATCGAATTGGTCCGCACGATGCGAAAATGCTTCAGGGATATCGCGGGCCGAGGATGCAACCGGCGTTCGCGTACCCAGTGGAAACGACACTGCGTAAAATGCGAACCGATACCGCTCGCTCGCGGTAAATATAAAATCTTTGTCGATCGTCACGTATCGCGGGAGTTATCGTGGTCGAACAGGCGAGCTCCAGAATCGTTGCTTCTCTTTATGGATAATCGCCGAGTTCTCCGGAGCCGATAACTTGGGTTATTTCTCCTCGGTAGTTGTCTGGGGCCAAGAAGCCACGCCCACTGAGAGCGTTCCTCACAGGCCACGCCCACTCTCCACGTGGAACCAAGTTTTTCAAAAGCTGTTCCCAAAAATTTACATAGACCCAGTCATGATTATTATGTAGCAGACATTGGCGACTGACTATACTTATCATCATCGACTATAATCATGTTCGACGGAGGAAGAGCGAACACAAACCTTTTCGAAACGACAGTGATCATCCCCATCAATCGTCGAACTAGTTCAGACGACTATCTATCGTCTAAGATCGATCAAACGGAGCACCGGACGACAATAGCTTCGCCAGTGGATCCAGGGGGCTAATTGAAAGCCGTCGCATGACAGGAGAACGTATCGTCGGAAGCCGATCGAGAGGGATTCGTGCTCGTAATGCATCGGTCGCATAAGCGACTAGCTGCAGCCGGATTTTCACGCGAGGACGTCGCTCGTAAAAGCCGGCGCCGGCCTCGCCGTAGCGAGTGCGACGCACTCTCGCATAATCCCGCTCCGCGCGCCCACGCTTTACGACCGTTTCACCTCCGCAACCGGAATGACATAATGCAAAGCGAACCAAGATTTACATCCCATTTGCCTTGCTTTCCGCGATTGTGTGTGCACGCGCGCTCGCGCAGCGGGGCTAACGCCGCTTCCTATCCGTATTTCGGATTTTCTGCAACGGGGATATATGTGGAGAGAGAGAGAGAGAGAGAAAGGGAGGGTAGGGGGAAACGACACCGGCAACCCCCTTGTTCCGGGGCCACCCCCTTTGTTTTGCGTCCGAGAATTATTTCGTTTCGTCCCTCTCGCGTTTCGGTGCTCGCAGTCCGCGCAATTACCACCGACGCCCCCGCACACGGCTGTCCCCATCGGCGCCGTTTTTTCGCAACGACACGTCGCTTCGCCTCGCGCGATATTTTTTTACCACCCCCGACCCGGATACTTGTTGCTCCTTTTTTTCGCCGTTCCACCCGCGTAATTGCGCTTTAACCCTTTCGCTGCGGGACAGTTTAGCGAGGACCCGCGTCCCTTCGTCGACACAGATTTTTCACGAACAGTCGCGTCTTCGACCGTTATGTGCAACATTTTCTAGGATGTTCGATTACATCGTAGCCTATCGTTCGACTTCATGGATTTTTCTAATGTAAATCAGTTTACGATCATTACAGAAACATTCATAGCGAGTTGATAATGTCGCACTCAGACGCGCACTAAGGCTCGCCTCGTTCTTATCGATGATACGGCTGGCCGAACAATAGCGTAGCCCTCTTGTTGTCCTTCGCGGCACGTCATCGACGCCCGGGATATCCCGACGTAACGCTCTCTTGCACAGGAGAGCAGCCGAAAGGAGCGGAGAGGAGGACAGAGGAGGGAGGAGAGAGATCGACTGCGATTCCCCGGCAGCCGGATGACGACGAAATGCAAAACGGTCGAAGATTTGCATCCCAACTGACTCGCTTTACGCGGCGGTGGCCACCGCGTTCTCCGCGCCGAGGCGAGGGGACGACAGTCCTCCCGTTCGATTATGCGAACGTCCGCGTCGTCACGGCCGACGCGACGTGTGCACAGTGCCGGCATAATTTCACGGCTCGCACGTGATACCGGCACTCGCGCGAAAACAACCACTCCCTCTATACATCTGTCTGCTTTTCTGTCTATTTCTCTAGCTCTTATTTTCTTCAGTCTTCTCTTTATTTTGCTCTCAGTCTCTCAATCATTCAGTTTCATAATCACTCTGTGTTTTAATCAGTTACGTCTCTCTGACTCAATGTTTCGATCGTTCAACCTCCGAGTCTCTCTCTGACTCAATCTTTCGATCTTTCAACCTCCGAGTCTCTCTCTCTGACTCAATCTTTCGATCTTTCAACCTCCGAGTCTCTGTCGGACTCAATCTTTCGATCTTTCAACCTCTAAGTCTCTCTCTGACTCAATGTTTCGATCTTTCAACCTCCGAGTCTCTCTCTGACTCAATGTTTCGATCTTTCAACCTCCGAGTCTCTCTCTCTCACTCAATGTTTCGATCGTTCAACCTCCGAGTCTCTCTCTGACTCAATCTTTCGATCTTTCAACCTCCGAGTCTCTCTCTCTCTCTGACTCAATGTTTCGATCTTTCAACCTCCGAGTCTCTCTCTCTCTCTGACTCAATGTTTCGATCTTTCAACCTCCGAGTCTCTGTCGGACTCAATCTTTCGATCTTTCAACCTCCGAGTCTCTCTCTGACTCAATGTTTCGATCTTTCAACCTCCGAGTCTCTGTCGGACTCAATGTTTCGATCTTTCAACCTCCGAGTCTCTCTCTCTCACTCAATGTTTCGATCTTTCAACCTCCGAGTCTCTCTCTCTCACTCAATGTTTCGATCGTTCAACCTCCGAGTCTCTCTCTGACTCAATCTTTCGATCTTTCAACCTCCGAGTCTCTCTCTCTCTGACTCAATGTTTCGATCTTTCAACCTCCGAGTCTCTGTCGGACTCAATCTTTCGATCTTTCAACCTCCGAGTCTCTCTCTGACTCAATCTTTCGATCTTTCAACCTCTAAGTCTCTCTCAGACTCAATGTTTCGATCTTTCAACCTCCGAGTCTCTCTCTGACTCAATCTTTCGATCTTTCAACCTCTAAGTCTCTCTCAGACTCCTCTCAGTTTCCCTCAGTCTCTCTTAATCTTTGAATCTGTTCCAATATCTCATTGTCGCAGTTTCACATTGTCCGAGAAACCTTGTTGTTCCCTCTTTGCGTTCTTCCGTGTCTCTCCGTCTCTCTCCGGCACGCTCCAGTTCGATTTTCAGGGGTGTTCTGATTTTTTCGCGTCGGCTGGGATAACGTATCGGAAGACGGATTTCCGGGTGATCGATTGATTCGTTACCGCCATCGAGAATAACGATACGCCCGCCATATATCGTAACGGCGATCGTTCAATCCCGGATTGAATGTTACACGAATATTAAAAGTTTCATCCGCTATTAAGAATTCAACCGATCGACCCGATCCCACCGGCTGCTCTCGGCTCGGCACCGTTCGTGTGTACGCACTGCATTCAATTTTCATTCCGCTGACGTTCCCGATTCGTTTCCCTGCCATTGCTCGATCCCGTCGCTATTAATGGAGTACTTCTCATTCGCGGGGTCAACGGAATTCGTTCATTCGTTCATCCGAAGTCTTTCCAACTTTAACCCCTTTGTTGCGCGAGTGCCATTTGTGAAATGGAATTAGGACATCCGGTGGGAACGCGACTGATTCTTTGGTAAATACGAAATCGCAATAACTGGGTCGTCTATACAATATATGGACGACCCATTGCCACATATAGTATATAACGTTAATATTATATGCACGCTTCTATACGATCGTATAATTCTTCGGATTAAGTTACTCCAGGTTCAGTATTGGACGGCTACTCAGACTCCGTACGGTGCAGACACATTTTTAATTTCCTATGAATTACCTCATGAAAATGTAGATCCGCCGGGAGCACTTTAATCTACTGATAGTACCGCATTGTGTTCATTTCTCTGACGTCTGTAAATGGAAACGTCAAAGGTAGTACTATCCGTACCGTTCTCTCTCTTTAATGTCCATTCTACTGTATACATCCATAAAAATCTGTGCTTCCACGAAGATCCTCTCTCAATTAATAACATTATGTCGTGTAGTCTTTCAGACAAAGATATATCGTAATTCATATCATTCTCTCTAGAAGTAAAAACCTCAAAGATATATACTGTTATCTAACCGTTCTTTAATGCACGTTCTACTGTATACATGAACAATAATATTGTATCGTGCTTGAATTTCTTCCATTTAGAATTCGTCCCATTCCACGGTCCTAATCCCCCAAAATGCACAGGAGCACAAACAACATTCGCAGTCGATTAACAATATAGTACAGCCAGGGCTTTTGCTTCTAGAAGCCAACGGCAAAAGTCCCATTATCCGCCGGTCGCAGCACGTCCCATTCTACTGCGGTTACGTGGATGCTGCACTTTAGTCGACCGGGGCATAGCGATCGCTTCCCTCTCGCAATTATTCCGAAACCAGACCGGCGTGGCAACCGAATCGAACGTCAAATTAGGGCAAACAGAAAAGTTTCCAGCAAACGTTCTCGCTGAATACAAAAAAGAAAAAAAAGAAATTTCGTTTGGAGAGTTCGCAGCCGAGCGGCGTGTAGTCGATAGAGCGGAATATTTTTCGCGGCCTTTCCCGGATTAACGGACTCGATGCGAAAACCATTTCGCCGTCGTATTTTTTCGCGGGTGCCCGTCGCGTTATTATCAATCGTGTTTCTACGGGTTCGATTTCGACGTATCGGCCGGTCGCCGATGAATTATTAGCAGGACGCCGCGCCGGGCGGGTCGCGTCGATTCTATTCGTAATGCAACGCGTGCGTGCGCGAACAGGTGAGCTCCATCGAGTGCGAAATTTCTATTGATTGGCGAATTTTTCAAATCGTCCACCCTCGTGCCACCATCCCCTTGTCCTCCTCCCCTCCCCGTTCACCTCCTCATCCTCCGCCCACGTTTCTCGCCGCTCGATCGACCGTTTCAAACAAATAGTCGTCGGTTCGCGGGAGCCCGTTTTTTGTTCGACCGTTTCAACGCTCGACCGGAGTTTTCACGATTTTTTTTCACATCCGTACGGTTCGGTCACGATCGACAAGGAACACGATACGTGTAGCCGTTGCGACCGACAAAATTCGAACCAGTCGCGAAATCGACAACATTGTTGCTCGTTTCCGCACGCGACCAACGCAGCGGCGCGGACAACGATCTCGCGAACGAATCCGCGATCCTTTCCGAAATTCTTTCGACGATCCTCGGTTCCGACGACGGAAAGGAAAATCTGGTAGTCCATTGGATGTACTGTTAACTGGACGACCATACTCAGCTAATGCGAATTCATCGGTCTTGGAAAATGTGTCACGCATCGATTCCCGAAGAAGAATCCCACCACTCATCAAGTTCATTTTAATAAAGGAAATTCCTCGGGAGAAATAGATCGTTATGGGCTGTGATTGTTCATTTAACGGATCGTTTTTGCTGCCAGACGATTTTTGCACGTTGAGATCGGTCGTTTCGGTGTCGCCGCGTTAACGCGAACACGACCGGCGGATAACAGAGCGCAACATTACACAGTTCCGCGAACAAACTTCTCTCTTGCCGCGTTAGTTTTGTAACGGCACGGAGCGAGCCGCGAAGTTGGCCTCTGACGCGGAATTAACTCTTAGTAATTGTCGTTGCGGATAGTAGCGGCTCGGGTAATCCAGTTTCGGCTAGTTGCAGGATTTCGGAATTATCGATAGCGGCGAAAGTTTTTCTTGTTGTTGCGTGTTAATCGCGTGAGCCTTTGATCCGACACCGTGGTTCGTGTCCGCGACGTCTGGTTCGAGCGAGAAGGAAACCAGAGAACACGAATACTCGCACGAGCCGAAAAGACAAGTCAATCGTTTCTGTTCAATTTTAACCGTACACGTAGAGGAACATCTATCTTCAGATGATGCGTCGAATGTTTTAACTCTTCGCTGCATAGTGTATCATATCTGATACAGTTAACAAATCTGGTATATAGTAAACTAAGAATATGTTTTCTTACTATGTTTATTAACTTCCCGATTCATAGGGAAGTTACTGTTTTTTATATTTATTTTTCTGAAAATATTGTTTTAATTTTTTCAATATTTTTCTCTTAAATGAAACACAAAAACTGACTTTCAATTTTTTCATCCCAATTAAAAAAATAATGCAGCGAAGGGTTAAAGAACATTATTTCGTCTATGCTATTTTTTCTATGAGGTGCTTTATAAAGAATGTTTTATTAACTGGAATTTAATTAGGTCGATCAGAGAAGCATTCCATCTCAAAGAAAATCAAAGTTGACTTTGTTAGGAGTTTTGTTTGATTGCGAGTGGGGAAGCGAAGAAACTGGCAGCGTTTGTGACGTTGGACGCTGGCGGCGTGAGGTATAGCTCGTTAGGGAGTACGACCGTCGAATTTTGAAGGTTCTGCGAGCGAGGCTTTGGACCTAATTCGACAGGGAGCACGGCCAGAGAAGATCGCACAATGGAAACCGGCATGGCACGGGCGGCAGGCAAATAGGAGCCTCTGGGTTGCGGTTAATACGACAAGACTAATGAGAGGGACGCGTTGTCGGGATGCTCATTCGTGGTTCGTTTCGGATACAATCGTTCGAACTCGCCTCTAATTAAGGCGTTAATGAAGAGCCTCGGGGAGAGACCGATCACTTTCCTCTCCACGCCTCCTCCACCTCCTCATTCTCCTGTTCCTCCTCCTGCTCTTCACCCTCTCCACGTCCTCTTTCTACTGTTCCCCCGTCCACCTTCTCGTGACTTTTCTGCTCACGAGTTACCCTCCGGGACAAGCTTTCGAGTAAGGGGTGGCCGATTGTCGGCAGAGAATTAATTCTACGCGCGATGAACGATGGCTGGGAAGCACGCCTATGCACGCGCATCCGCTATTGTGCGCCCGCCCGCCGGCTTGCCCGTTAATTAAATCATACCTAAATAGGGACCTTTGTTTTCCCTCTACGAAATTTCGAGGGATAAGCCGACCGCGACATAGTTTGACGCCACCAGCCGGAGCTGAACCGGCGTGGGGCGTTTCCACTTAGTCCCCGCTTGTTCCTCGACCCGAATTTTCCTGATCTACGAAAATCAAAAATTTAACGCTTCATCGGCTACCGAGAGTGGCCGGAATATTCGCACGTTTAACCAATTAATAATTCTCTCTAATCTGCCTCAAGAATATTTATCATATTCACTAGAAAACTCGTCAAAACGTTACTTCCTCGCGAATTTTGTTAACCAACAGGCTTAACAAGAAATTTCCATATAGATCTAACTTTAACGAAACATTCACGTACTCGACACAAACTGCAATAAGAAGTATGTAGGTCGATTTAATGTATTGATTCATAGCGTTTCGCAGCGGCGTTTTTCGTTGGTCTTAATCGTCGATTCGTCGACCGACAGACACCGTTAAATTTCGATTATCGGGCAAGAACTGCGTGGTAGGTGGGGGTGGATGGAAGGGGCGAGGAGAAGGTCTGGGTAAAAGCGACACAGAGCCAACAAGGAGAGCAATCAATTCCCTTTTACCGATTTACCGCGACAATGCAGCCACCCCTTTGCAGTCGTCCCTGTTCCCGTGTTCTCCTCCACTATTTTCTGTATCCGTCCGATATACATGGACACGAGGAAGGGACACATGGTTAGCGGCGACCTGGTTAGGGCCCCTGCCCGCGCATTGAAAATTCCCTGTGATTCGACGCAATTCATTAGCGCATCGGTGGGCTCGTCCGCGTGTATTTATGCGGGACCGGTCGTTACCGGTGTGTCGTGATTCCGACGAGAGAGCTCCCGTTTCTGATCACTGCTCGCGACCACCGGACAATGCGTCTGGAGCTCTCGAACGCACGGATTTTTTTCCCTATCAAAAGACCGTATCGTCGAGAAGTCCGTGTTGTCACGTCGGCAAAAAACAACTGTTCAACCTCTCTATCTATCTATCTATCTGTCTGTCTCTCTCTCTCTCTTTCTCTTTTTATTTCTCTGCAGCCACGTGCTCGAGTGGGGAGCCTTTTAATTAGAGTCAACGCGCGACGAGTTCTCGTTTACGCGATTGGAAATAATGACGAGGATTTCGGGCCTCGTCAGAGGCGGGGGAGGAATATCTCGGTAATATTTCGAATCCAATTTAAAGAGGAGCTACCGTTCTCTGTTATAAAGGCGAGCCTCTAGCGATTCCAGTTCTCCGCTCCACTGTCTCCGTCGGTGTAGTTCGCCATTGTATCGAAACCCGTGGTAAGTTCTGTTGTTTTGTTTATACTGTGGCTTTGCGATCGCGTGGTTTCCATCGGAAGTCCTAAATAATCACGAGACCCGGCTGTACTGGCTTCTACGTTCTGTTGCTGTACTACAGGGACACCGTTGCTGCATCGGTGTGTGCAGCTGGTCGCGATGCGGAGCGTTAAAATTCGAACACGAATTAAGGCTGTTACTTTCCTTGGAGGGTCGAAGATTTTGAAGCCCCGAAGCTTCGAATTAAAGCTTTTGTTTTATTTTTTATATTCAATTCTTTTTATTTATCAAAAATCACGATACGATATTATGTAAACTTCGTCCACTTCGAATCCTTCGAATCTTTGAAGAGTCGAAGTTTCGGAAAAGTAACAGCTCTAGTTCGAATTCGAAAAATGGTAAACGAGACGATCTGTCGAAATCTGTTGAAAATCTCTGCCCACTCGGTTCTTAAAAATTGTTTAATTTCATGTCATACTCGGAGCCACTAATCAACAATAGATACACAGGTATATAAAACTTCAACGGGTACAGTTTCATTAAAAAAATGAAACACTCCAGCAGCAAGATGATCGATACAATTTCCGATTTTTATTCGAGAAAGCTCCCGCAGATTGTTTGGGAAAGCCCTTATCGGGTGGCGAGAGTAAATTTGCGCCGGTGGATTTTCTCTCTTCTGTGATCCTCTTTCGCCGGTTCCCGTTCCAGAGGTTCCGCCGGATAATTTATACGTCCGCGTCTCGAGACGTCCGCTCTGGACGTCGTTTGCGGACACCCAAGATCCCCAATTAGACTGGCCGGTGACCGACGGCACGAATACGACCCCGTTCGCTGGTCATCGGGGTTTCGAAATCACGTACACCGTGTTCGAGACGTCGCACGTCCGGGGGACGTCAACGTGGACGTCCCACGGGATGACAGAACGTCGACGCATGGATTTCGACCGATGGAAACGTCGCTCTATACAACGAAACTATTTTCTTGTACGATCGCCAAAAATTTCAATGTCGATATTTTCCGACTGCACTCAATCTTCATTAACGCGCTGGTGCAATTATCGCTGGATTAATTGGTACTGCTACTTCATTGGATCGTTGTTAATACATTACTTAAGGGAACTTACTGGCACTTCATTTTCTATATGACTGATTGTATGGAAATCAATATCGCTCGAATATAAATAAACCTTTCTTTATGTTTGGACCACTAAATTGATAGTTTTGATATTGTAAACACTATATGCGAGTAATTAAAAGTGAATTGTCTATCAGTCTGACGGCACAGCGCAACGAAATTCAATTTTCCTAATTTCCACGGTACCTTTGCCGAATCTTAGTTGAGCGATTGCAGCGCAAGATAGAGGAGGAGTCTTTAGGTTTCCCTGGCTCAGTCCACCGTTTGTCTTTCAATGAAATGATTAGGATGGCGAGCGGAAAAGCGCGTCCGTCTCGTTACGGTATCACCGAGAGGTATAGCGTTCGGATAAGCGGCGATCTCGGGAGGATAATTAACGAGCATCCCTCCATTTTCCACGATTGCGTCGTTTTGCCTTCTCCCGAGTTTACAGGTTCATTATTTTGATGGATCTCTTCTCGATAATTAACTCCGCGATTAATCACCGGCGCCGTGCCGGTTTTATCGAGCTCTGCTCCGCGGTCGGACCTTCTCGCGAATTGGATTCGTTGGGAATGAGACGTCGGAAACTGTTCCTTTGGCCCGTTCTGTTGGTTTTCAGGAAGTTCGAACCGTTTTGATTCGCCTGTTCTTCAAGTTTTCCCGTGGAATGTACCGTGGCGGCGTTCGCGCTACCTTAACGCCATTGTCCATTTCAGTAAACCGCGGCTCTTTCAATAATTCTGATAGAAAATAGAACTCCAGCAACGTCGAAATACTTATCGCGGCACAAGTCCGTGAACGGGCAAGAAAATTCCGTCGGGGTTGTTCGATCTCGAAGAACTCATCTCCAGAAAATTCCCGACAGATTGGGGAGAGTAAACTCGATAAAGTCAACCACCAGAGAGATTTCTCTTCAGCTTGCTCTCTGTGTCTTGTATACCTTGTCGGACATTTAGTATGACACGTCGTTTCACTGGAAGTGCAATACATATGTACTATTGACAAAGAAACTCTTTCAATGGTTTTACCGTCTTCCGTTTCTCCTTCACGAATTGCTATCAGGAACGGCGCTATATCTTACGATACCTCGTGCAAAATAATGAAGCGGGATCTTCTCTCATATGAAAGATACTTAGAAAAATTACTCAACTCTCCGAATGTGCGAGGCCCTAGTTACCATCGACGATTTTTCAACTCTGTTCGATAATTTTAGATTTTACTCCCGAAATCGCATGGGAAAGCGAAGAATGTTCGGGGTGACAATTCCGCGTTTCATTAGCCGAATATTATTTCTAGTGCGCGAAATTCACGGTGGGGGTCGCGTCGCAATTCGTATCGCGTATTCGCGTGACGGCGGCTTTATTCGCGGAAGAAAGTGTTCGCGAACGGGAGTGGAAGTAACGTAGGGCTTACAGGAGCGAATGAATTTCCTCCGTAGGGCAGCGGTCTCGTAAGGAGCAGTTTCTCTTTCTGCGCATGCATGGGACAGGCTTAATACAGCCGCGTTGTTCGCCGCGCCGGTGTTCGTACGTTTTATTCTGGCGCGTTCGCGTTTCTCATGAAAATCGGCAACGCGAATATCGTCCGTCCTCGGAGGCCGTCGTCGACGTCGTTCGCCGTCGTCGAGGAAACGCGAACGAAATAAGGTCTGCCCGAAATAAAGCGAGCGATAAAAATCGCGCGCGAAAATAAAAAGCTAACCGCGGCCGATTTACTACAGGGTTGATTCTCGCCGGGGAAAATTCCCGGGCAAAGAGGAGAACCCGAACCACCACCGTCGCCGTCGTTCCAGAATATATATATTTTTTTCGGCCGCGTAATTTCCCCGCGACGTTCCCATTGTTCGGGAACCAGCGGGAAAAATCAACGCGATCGCCCCGCGCTGCGCTGAAAGCTTCTTTCGAACGGGTTCGCATTAAATTTAAACTCCGCCGCGATTATATTTCACGAGGGGTAACCCAGTAAATCGTTTCTATTTTCGAGCGGCTGCCAGACCGACGTTGTACATTAATTTATCGTTCGTTGGCCCGGGGGCCCGGCCGACTTATCCATGAATTATCGCACTTTTAAACGAATTTCTAGGCCGAGTAACAGGTTGCACGATCGGCCACGTTACCGCTCTGCCAGGACAATCCGTTGACAATCTCTGATTTTCTACCGGGTCAATTGAAACTGGGTCAATTCTGTGACACTATTGCTCGAACAGATGTAGAAATTAATTTTTACTATTACGTCGTTCGGAAAGTAATTTAGAGATGGAATTGCTTCAATTTCTTATTACTAGACTGCGGATGATTATGCATTTTTCAATTTCTCCAGACGAATTTCTAAGAAAGTGGAATGTTATAAAATCGTATTTTTTATGGAAGCAATCTTTGTAGATCTAAAACGAATAAAACTTGTACAAAATTCGTGATTCATAAATGCGTAGAAATCCGCAATCGAAAATTCAGTGAGTTAGAAGATAGGATACGAGAAGAATCGCGGATACGGCAGTAAGAGAGTTTCCCCGCGACCCTAACGCAGGATTAAGCGGTTCCGGGGTGAAAATCTGAAAGATAGTGACGGCGACATAAACTGTGTGCCTGTGTCTACAGGTGAAAACGGCTGGAAAAATGATCTGGCGGAGCGTGGAATCTTGTCGTGGCGCGTCGCGACGAGAGAATCCTCAAAGAGAGTCAATAAGAAATTTTCATAGCCAGACTGGATGTTTCTCCGGCCCCGTAGTGCTCGAGTCTTTTATTGCATTCCGGCGAGTCGTTTCGAGACGGATCGTTCGTTCTCTTGGTTCTCTAAAGGAAACGGGAATCAGACGATAGAGCGCCGGGCTTTCGAGCCGAAATTGTCAAAGAAACGATACCGAGAGAGCCGGCAGGATCGATCGAGCCGACCAAACGGTGCGAGAACGATCGCGGAATAATTCGCTGGAAAAGTGTCTTTTCGCGCCCAGGACAGCGTATTTCGCGAGCAGACCGCTCGTAAAAACCGGCGCAACTCCATAAAACCGGAAGCACGGCATCGATCCCACGTAACCGTGCCTCTTAATCGAACTTCGTACCTCGAACGCACCTTCCGCGACGAATCGTTGCACCACGGTCGCTGACCCCGTTCCCCTGTTACCGCGGCCTTGCAATTTCCTGCATTTCATCGAAATATGTGTTTCAACCCTTTACACTCGAATGACGACACAGTTTTAAATAGTATTCAATTCGTCCGTATTCTATAAATTGTAAAAAGTTCAACTGTTTATATCAGAAAACAGGTTCAATTCGATGCGCACAATGTAAAAAAGATTAGAATACAAATGATCTGGGTTTGAAGGAAATGTGATTTTCGAATTAAAATTGCTTCGAGTCCAAAGAGTTAACTTTCAAGAACGTCTCTGTCGCATACTGATTCCGATTAATCCTAAAGTTATGCACGTGACCAGAATATTTTGCACGATGAACAAATATTATATCAATTTATTACTATAAATCAAATTGTACTATTGTATTAATACGAATTCGTTTTAGCGTCCACTATATTGATTCATTAGAGTGTTCAATATGTTTCACAGCAATTTTCATGTTTTACAAAGTGAGCGATAATGAGCGAATTCCATACTTTGGGGAATTTCGGAGTGGCTGTGATACATATGAAATTGTCTAACGAATCAATGTGGTAGGTGTACGAATTGTTGAACGAAACGGGACGAATATTTACCGAGAACTTTTAGTGTAAATCGTCGTTTAGGTAAAGGAGACACCTCTTCCCAAAAGAAACACAAGAACGAATAGAACCGAAAGAACAAAATAAAAAAAAAGTAATGAACACACCTACCTGGTTCTCGCGAACAAAATTCATGCTCAGTCCTCCGAGCGACTCCAAAAAGAATTTCAACTAAGAAAAAGAATGTGCGTGCATGCCGGGATAAAGGGAGAACGTAAAAGAAGGAAACGAAATGAACAGAAACAAAGTCGGTTGCCGAGATGGAGATGACGTTTAATCGTAAATCAATAAAATTAATGAATTAAATAAATAAATTAAAAATGTTTATACACATACTTTATATGATATAATATAATTTATATTATAAGTGGCTGGTATAATATAACTTATATTATATGATATAATAGAAAACATAAATAGGGTCTCGAGACTGCTGGAGCACAGCGCGCATCCCACATGCCCCCATCCCATCCGATTTTCGCGGTTTGTTCGCACACGGCCGCGTCGAGAAACTCCGACAGAGATCGATCCGGTTCCCTAGGTCGTCTCGTCCGAGCAGAAGCTACATATCTTCTTTCTTTCGTTACGCTCCACTTTCTTTCTGTCGGAAGGTGTGCTCGAGGCTTCTGGACAGGAAAACGAGACGACGGGACCGCGACGTCTGGCTTACCGAAAAACGAGGAGAACTTGCGCTCAAATTCGATACACGAGTCACTGCAGCTTCAAAAAAGGAGCGTCTTCGTGTTTCTCCATTTCTCCATTTCTCTCTCCCTCTATAGTCTAACCCCTTTGCACTCGGAGCTATTTTAACTTGTAAATTAAACATTTCTTTCGACCCAGAATAATTCCGTCCTATATATATATTTTTTTCATTTTATGAATATGAAATCGATATAATACCTCGTGCAATATTTAAATGCTTAGTAAT
Organism: Lasioglossum morio; assembly: GCA_916610235.2. Lineage (NCBI taxonomy): Eukaryota > Metazoa > Arthropoda > Insecta > Hymenoptera > Halictidae > Lasioglossum > Lasioglossum morio. Next base: position 25,224,372 of record OU744326.1, read on the forward strand.
TGTATAGATGCCACCATATCTGATAAGGTAAACAATATTTTCAATAACGGTAAAACAATTTTTAGTGGTGAGTCTGAGTCACCAGTCGAGTGCTAAGGGATAACACTTATTATCAACTTATTAACTGCCTGGAAATCCAACATTGAATTTATTTCAACCTTCCCGAGCTTTTTCTTGTAACAGACGATCGAATAAGGAAATTGTTTGTTCCATTTTATACGAAGGAATTCGCGTTCAATAATTCTCAAATAAAATCGGTCGTTCGACCATAGTAGATTTAGTGCTAATCTAAGACACAACGATCTCCTGGGACAAGCCTAACATAATCGGCGACCATTCGCCTATCAGCATCTGTAAACCCGTGTAATGCGAAAACGCTCTCCAATTTTGTCGGCAGAAACGTCGGCTAAAAGCGTCCGATCGTCTCGTTCGGAGCGTTCTCTCGCGACGTGCCATTTCCTAATCGTCGCGGTATTTTTGCACGGTCTCTCTCTCCCTCGCACACTCTCTGTCGCACTTTCTCTCTCTCTCTTTCTCTCGCGCGCTCACTCGCTCACACTTTCCCATTAACTATCTTAAGTCTCTGCGTTCAGCTATCCTATTCGCCAGTTACATTAAATCGTATGATACATAAAATCGTGTTGCGTGTGTGCTTTTGCCTAGTGGTCTCTATCGATCCGGCGTTCCCAAGGCGAGCCGATCGAGCGTGTGTCCACGAATGATCCCTCTCGCATCGGTCCTATAGACAGAAAGCCGTCGTTTTTGTCGCGTAGACGGAAAAGATGCGTATTTATTTCGGCAAGATCGAGAGCACGCGCGCACGCGCGCACGCGTGTGTGTGCTGCTCGAGAAGACGTCCTCGAATTGTCTGCGCGTAAAAATACCGAGCAATTTTCGGAAGGCCGGACAGAGCTATCGAGCCGAGTAACACCGCCGCGGTTTGTAGACGTCGTCGTCGTCGCCGAGAGCATCTTTTCGCCCCGGTATTTTCTCGGCTATAGAGTTCGCGCCTCTCGCAAACTTTACGCTCCACCTGGCCCACATTCCCCCGAGCGACGAGCGACAAAAGATTTCAGCCTCTGCCAGCGAACAACGAGAGCACGTTCCTCTCGCTCTCTCTCTCTCTCTCTTTTTCTCTCTACTCATAGTTTCCTCTTCTGAAAAGGCGCGATGACGGCGGCGGCGGCGGCTATCGAGAGATTTTCTTACTCTCTCGAGATCTCTCTCGATCCTCATTGTCGAAATGCTCGTGACTATCTGTTAACGGCCGCTTCGAGGGATCGTCTCGTTTTTTTTCCCCCGATCGGCCAGGAAACTAACGCGCGTGAAAACCGCTGAATCCGCGAGCGAGTTTTAGCAGTTTTCCCGCACCGCACCGGTTAGGTTTGCGACGCAACCCATCGAGAGACCCTGGGCTCTTTGGTATTGTTCTCTCCTGCGGAGACTCCGAGAACCGGCGACCTTCGGATGATCGCCCTTCTGCCTTACGCTTCCTCTTTGAATTTTGCGTCTTTCTTTCAATTTCCTTTTTTTTTCTCTTTTCTCTAACTACGGCGAGAACGCGATCGCTTTCGGGGTCAAGCACCACTTCCGAATCTTGCGAGACCGTCACTCGAACGGCCCCGCGGTATGAAACTGAAGTGGATCGGAAGTGGCGAGAATCCGTGACTCTATTTCTTGCGCTACTTATCTTCCTTTCTCTCTCTCTCTCTTCTCGAGCGACTACTATTTCACTCCTCGGTCTTTCTTTCTCTTTTGTCGCGAGTCGAGGATCTTTCGGCGAAGAGAAAAGCGACGGAGTATCTCGGAGAAGAAGAAGTGAATGATCGAAGTCGTCGAGGACGAAGGTAGACGGAGTAAGGTACGAATGCCCGTTACCGAAACAGATTCGGAGGTCCTAGGACTCGTGTATAATGCCCGACGCGAACAACGGTGTCCCCCGAAATGTTTGCGCGACGATTCCCTTTCGTTTCGTTTTATTTTGTATTTCTTTCATTCCCGTTCGAAAGAAGTGTTTCGTCGACGCGGTTTCCTGTGTTCGATCCCGATCGATAAGATCTCGCTCCTCCTACTGATCGTTCGTTCGTTTTCTGTCGGTCGCGCGCGTTGGCCCTATCTTTCTTTCATTCTCTCATTCTTACTTTCTCTTTCTCTTTCTCTCTCTCTCTCTCTCTCTCTCTCTCTCACGACTTTGATTCTCGTGGGATATTGTAAATCGAGAATTTCCGCTTTCTCTCTCTCTCTCTCTCTCTCTCTCTCACACACTCTCTCTCTCTCATTCTGTCCTCTCGATCCTTATCGATTCTCCGATCGAGCGCACCCCGAGCGATCGCGGATCCGTTCCGCTCGAGGTGGAAGGGCCCCGCGCGATTATCGCTAGCAGTAGTACGAGGTCGACAGTCCCAGCTTGCAGGAAAACGGCGCCCTACGCCTGTTGTACACACTTCCGGTGCTGCTGACGTCCTTCGTCTCGCACCGCTGACCCGTGAAGCCCTCCGCGCATCTGCAACAAATCGATCATGCTACGTCAATTCATCGCTACCAAGTAGAGCATTTTACAATGTCAAATTTCCGCGCTCCTTCTTTTCGTGAATACCATTAGTTTCTACGAGAGAATGTTGTATTCTCCGTTAATTAGTATTTTATTTGTTAGATACGCGATGGAACTTTAGTATAGTATTTTGTGTGAGATAGGTACAATGGAATGACGTTGTTGTAATTTTTTTTTGGTTCACCATTTTTATATTAGCTTGCCGTGTTGTTTGTATCAAATCTTGTAATCGAATTTTAAATCAATTTCCGATGAGCTAGAGACTTGAAACTTTAAACATACCGCAGAACTGGATGACGATGCAATATTAGAAATTTTTTTTAAAACTGTGCGTTAGGAGATAAAAAATAATTTCAGCAGAGTATCTCAGTAGAAAATAAAAAAGTATATAAAACAACTTTTTAGGAACCATGCTTATATTAAAATGCACTGAAAAGGAGAAAATAAATTTTTTAGATATTAGTAATTATAAATAAAAGTGTGAAGCGCTAAACTGTATTAACGTAATCTTCCTGGCCGTACCACGTTTTTATTTATAGTGAGTAATATCTAAAAAAATTATTTTCTCCTTTTTAGTGCATTTTAATATAAGCGTGACTTTTAAAAAGTTTTTTTATATATTTTTTTATTTGAAAGCTCTGGTGTTAGTATTATAAGTGTCCCATATAGGTTCTCAAATAAGTATAAACGGTTTATGCATTTGTATTTTCCTATTCTGTAAAAATTTTCCCTCGTTTCTAATTCTCATATTGAATTCTACATTATGTTAAAATAATTCTCTTATGAGATTCCCTACAATAGAAAAAAGATGGAATTACGTATACGAGAAGAGCATTGTCTAAATAATATAGGGATAATAATTGTAATTTTGAAGTTTTTACTGTTTCAAATTTATAGCTACTCATTTTTTCCATTAATCACGATGCGACAGTGCTGCAATGAATAACATTAGCCGAACATTTTAATAGCGAGGTCAGAGCGCAACTAGGTAGCGAATAGTTGCGTCACGAGCGATTGAGCTCCCGGGGTTTTTACGACGTCGGATTAACGAGCTACTTTAATTTACTGTTTTTCCTTCTTTTTTTACAGTGCGAGATATCGACGTATAAATATTCCAGCACGCAGCTATGACGCAGTCGTCACGAATCGCGATGGTGTAGCGACCGTATAGACCCACGTAAACATACGCAAACGCAAACTTCGACGAGCACACAACGCTATCGCGAGCTTTACGCCCAACCGAGGAATCGCGTCCCCGTAAAACCTGTCAGCCAGCAAGATCAGATTTTAACGACAGTTGGGGTGCTAGCGTGGCTATCTCGTGGAACGCGTTTTTGTTTACATCGTGCCCGATACGTCACCGGCCGAAAATATTAATTAACAACCCTGTTGACCCATCCCGGAATTATTTCGTTGGTTTTGCCCGTCGGACACCGCGACTCGTATCCAACGCACACGCACACACAATTTCTCTTTCTCTTCCCGTCTACCTACAGTCTGCTACAAAAGTCTCCGCGTACTGCCAAACCAGCAACCCCAAAAATTCCATAAAATCTAAACACCAAGAAGAAAGTATTCTTCAAGCAAAATAAAAATTCAACAGATAAAACATGTATGTAGTACCGAATTGTCCTCGTTGAAAGACAAATTATCGGGATAAGAGTACATACACGGTATAGAGGTTGAATGTTCATGCGGAGTGGTTTCGGGGTTGCAACTAGGTGCGTGTAGCGGCAGGACTTTGAAAAATCAGCGCAGCCGGTGCGAGGCAGGATTTTTGCCGTGCAGCGATTTTTCAGACGGTGAAATTTCACCGTGCGGCATCGCGCGCGCGTTTATTGCTCGTACGGGGAGCGACGTGTTCTCGTGCGGCGAACGTTCGCGTGTAAAAGAGTTTCCTCCGGCTAGTAAACACGCATGATTACGATAAATCTCAATGGAAAGCCAATTACGCGGTCGCCGGGTGAAGTTACCGGGCGAGCGTTAATGGGTTCAAGTGAATGGTACAGTAAATTGTAGTATCTCCGGGTGCGGTTTCAGGTTTGTCCGACGGTAAATCGTACGCGCCGTTGGTATATTTAGTGCGTGGCTCCTCGTAAATCCGCGAGGGTGCCGCTCGGAAAGTAAAAAAGGGAAAAGAAAGACGCTCTCGTTCTCTCTGTCCCTCCTGTAGAAGAAGGAGAGACGTTGAGAGCGAACGCGTTCGATGTCGCGAACTGTGGGGCCCTCGTAAAAATCATTCTCTCGAGCACCGACGACGGAATTTGTTGCAAAACGCGCGATTCCCGCGGCCGTTTGCCCGCTCGCAAGGATAAATAACATCGAGCGGGTACGCGCTTTTTCGCGCGAGTATTTATCGCGTTAACGAGCGCCCGAGCATATGTCCCCTGTCAGTTTTTTAATACCCTTTAAACGGGCCTGGACGCGCGACAAACTCTCGGCAGACAGGTCCCTCAAAGAACCTTCTCTCTCTCTCTCTCTCTCTCTCGATTGCTCGCTCTCTCATTCTCGAGAGAGGGGATTCTCTTTTCTTCGTTCTCTTCAGAGCGCAGACTATATTCCCCGTCTCTCTGCTACTCTTTACACGAGCAAGACCATTCTGGAACGTTTCCCCGCGAGACCTTACCTACCCCAGCCGTCTGCGATTCGACGAAATAAAACGCGACGGTCGCCGACGAAAATATTCGCGATACACGCGAGATCTTTCACGGAGCTGTTCTCTAATCGATTTTGCGCGAGATGAAAATTCATGATTTATCTAATGAAAATGAAACAATACAATCAAGCTGGAAGCTTGTATCTTTAATTGCAAAGTTGAAGATAAGTGTCCGATGATTTATAGAGGGTGATGGACGTCGCTCTGTAATCGTGTATAAAATTCTAACGATATCGAAGTGAAGGGAAAATTATATCGTTGATGGGAACAGTGTCGAGAAGAGAGGAGACGATTTTTAGGTGGCAAGAAACGAAGAGGAGACGCAGGAAGAGGGGATATCCCTTGGCTCGAGACACAGGCCGACTTGTCCACGACGTTTCTTTGGAAAAATAATGTTATGCCGACGTCGTTGTATTTATAGCACGGTTAACTAACCGCGACGAGACGTACGAATGCTGTTGGTAGACGTGTCGTTTGCGGCACTCGCGTGTTCGCAGCCGAGAACCAGAGAGAGAGAGAGAGAGAGAGAGAAAGAGGCAGTCACCGTTCGCACAGAATCAGAAACGCTCGGAACGACGCTAAACGATTTTACGCGGGTTCTTTCCGTAATTGCGTTTTTCTCGCCTAATGAACACGTCGCTGGGATACTAGACATTCCTGGAGACGCTCTCTCGCGAGCTTACCGAGACGTACACAAGCGATTATGCGAGTCTCCGTTCACGATTCTCTACTCCGAGACTGCTAGGTTCTGCTGAGATTCTGTTTTCTGCAGTTCGGACACAAACAATTAGAATTACACCAGCACTGGTATTAACTACCGAGCATTAGATACGAGCCTCTTAGAACTGAATTTACCTCTTACGGTCACCTCTTGCAACTATTCAGCGGATCTTTATGCAAAATAAAATGTTTATACGCGATTTGCATGGAAACGAAGCTGAATAAAGATTTATTCCTTATCTACCGATTGGAAATTCTTAACCCTCAAACGCTCCTCAGAAATAGTTGCATAAAAGGTTCCATGATACTTTCTCACTCATTTTTGCTTCACATATGAAACTAATAAATTTTGCTTCATTTATCAGGTCACATTTTAAAGAAATACGTCTCGCGATACAGATAAAGAGGAAACAATCATTTTATAGTATGTAAAAATAGCAAACGGGTGAATTTTTAACCCTGAGGAACGTACGAGGGTTAAATGTTTTTACTACTCCAAGTTTCATCAATTGATTGTTGGCATAAAATGCATAAAATCCGTTGTACAGTTTCAGCTAATAACAACCAGAAAACAATGAGACTGGCTACAGAAAAGTTGTACATAATAGAGTTTCGAGTTCACCCTTTCGAACAAAATTGGCCGTCAAAAATCGCCACAATGGACTAGCATTGCGGCGATTGCAGGCACTCCCGATCGATCGCGTCTCAGTTTGCGCAGGCATTGTTTCCGCGGTTTGACAGCTTAGAGACCGAGGGGAACGGGGGGTGGGGGTTAGCTCTCGTTCTTTTCTCTGCTTGGTGGTCGACATCGAAACCCTTTCCAAGGGTCGCGATCGTCGTCCTCGACTCGCCGAAAGTGTCAAACTTCCTAGGAATAAAAAGTTGGTCATGGTGCGCGACGCGCGCGCGGCGGGTACGTATCAAAGCGGGGCTCTTTGCGCGAGTCAATCGCTTTAAGGACGTCCTTTATTACGGGGAAAATTGCTCGCGAACTTCGCCGAGGAAGTCGTTCGGCTTCGACTTCCCCTTTTTCGCCTGTTCTCCGTCCAGTCTGGCCTTCCTTTTTTGTTTTCTTACCGCGGCGTAAATTCCGACGGAACTTCCGCCACGGATAATTAGCGGGACCGAAGAAGTAGTTGCGACTCGAAGGAATTGCCGTTGAATGGGCACAGTTGCCTTCGATTCCCTCTAAACGCACAGCTGTAGCGCGTGGACATGAAGATGCTAAATGAAAACTTGCGTTGCGGACTTTTATGCAAAATAATTGATACCGTGTTGAGCCAGGTATTTTTCTTGGCTCGCAAAAATGCAGGAAGGGGCTTGCTTTTGACAGTGATCACCGTAAAGAAGCAGGTCTGTGGAGTACGGTCGGCAGCGCAATTCGCTCGCGAGTGTAGCCTGCATCGTTGCAGCGAAAGTCTTAAGCCGCAGCTCGCCGGTCGCATGCACTGGTCTTCGTATATTACGATCGCAAAATTAAAAGTGCCTCTTTATACCGGCTAGTCTACCGGGAGTGGTTAGAAAGTCGATGTCTGGTGCTGGTTGCGTTGTATGCGGGGCGGTAGTCGTCGACGCGAAGGGATGAAAAGGGGGTTGGGCTGGGTAGGGTAGTAGGGGGCTGAAGGGCGTAGGGCGCTCGGTGGTTTTCCTCGGGTATTAATTCCCATATATGCCCCGGGAGCTCTCGTCGGCTCGGCTCTGTAACTGCGCCAGTGCCGTAGCTAGCTGTGCACCGCGTTGGTCGTGTACGCGGTCGCCGGCACGAAAGAAACTTTTTTGCGGTTTACTTAATTTAATAACGCTCCCGCGGAACGCAATTTCAAAGATAACGCTTTAAGGGGCGCGGGGTGGCGTGGGAGAACCCCGGGAAAAGCAGCCCCATTCTCTCCCTCTCTCACTCTGCCGTGAATTTCCGGTATTTCTCTGTTTGGCGGCTTGCTTCCTCCTTCCATCGCCATTTTTATCACCTGCCATTTCTCTCTCCCTCTCTCGCTCGCGCGCTCTCTCTCTCTCTCTCTCTCTCTCTCTCTCCCTCCACCATCTCTGTGATTCTCGAGCTCGCCTCGTTCCTGTCTGTTTCTCTTTGAAATGATTCGAGCGTGCATCCCGCGGAACGCATGCGCTCGCGAACAAGAACGCCAGCTATAATGCACCGTACTTTATTCGGAAACACTCGCTCTAGCTGCCACGCGGGGCTGCTATCCCCCACTGCACCCCCTGGGAGACTTTCAGCCCCCTGTGCGAAGGGACGGCGAGCGAAACTGGGTTACTTACTTGATGGCAGCGGGGGTGGTGTAACGACGCGGCGGCTGAAGCACCTCTCAACCTTCGCCTTCTCTGGACATCCATGTCTCACCCCCCCTTCTAACCCCTTCCCTAGGGTATCTAACCTGCCGCACGTACGGGCAACATACTGAAAACTGGCTTCCAACCCTCGCCTTGTGATTAGACTGCGGATTTTATCCGTTTATGATTGAAGTGCACGGGTGCGATTTATCCTTCGGCTCTGCGAGCATTATTTTATGTCGTCGGTGGACTGCGGATTTTATGCCTTTTATGATAAACTTTTGTGTCTATTTTATTTTGCATAAAGATACGCTGGCTAAATGGTATGCGTGCAGTCGGAGGGACAAAAATAAATGGACATTTAGTGGAAATAGGTAAAAATGAAAAATTCAATTACAAATTTTATTATTAGACTGCGGATTTTACGCATTTATGACAAAATTGAGTTCGTTCAATGTGAAGCAGTGGACACGTTAAAAATATTTAAGCACGTCAATGTATTATTTTCAGCTTCACCGGATAATTAAAAGAAAAATAAATTTTTAATTTTACAACTATTGACTATTTTTTATTTTGTATAAAGGTCCGCAGTCTATTTATTATAAATTAAATCTCATGACGAGCGTGACTCGTTAAAATACGGCGAGCGGTTGTATAGATTGTTAGAAATTTTCGTCGCTGGTCTGACGAGATATTACAGCGGTAGGGGTTAATGAAAGAGTATCGAGCGTTAGAATATGAGCACGACTATAGTTCGGTAGCATAACACACGCTCGACAGTGATCGTGTAAATGGAGGCTGTCGGATATGTATCAACGGCAATTAGCGAAACCGTTCCAGCACGCTCGGCGACCGAGTAAACAACCGTTTGGGTTTTATCAATAACCCGGGTGTAGGAGAAGATAACTTTCCTGGTGAAAATGTTGACCCAGCGATCAGTGGCGAGTCCTCCCTCTCCGGAGTTAGGGGATGAGAATGAGAGGGATGGGATAGGGAATGGGCGGGACACGGCTACACAGAGAGCCGAGTGTGTAGTGGTGGTTGGAAAAGTTAGTTTCGGTGACATATGCGGCCAACACACGTACAGGCGGAAGTTGAGTCGGGATCGGCTAGGGCCACCCCGTTGTGGAGCTGCGTGACATTTCCACCCCGTAACTACCTCGAACCGTCGCTTAAGGAAATAGAGCTGTCCGACGCAAGCACGCCGCTCCTCGCCGCACACCGACAACCCCCATAGCCCCTCTCGAGCTCTGCCAATAAATGGTAATCGTGACAGAGAAAAAAATCACCGACGAACCACCCTCCGAACCCACGATGGAACCTGACGCAGAGTTTGCTCGACTCGTCGAACTTATTATTTCATTACCTCCGCGTTACCTTGTCGACCGCTTGCGGATTTTCTGCGTTACAAAAATTAATTTCCGCAGATTCATGCTACGGTAACTAACCCGTACTCGAAGATAGCCCGCACTTGTTATTTTTTCTGAGGGAAAATGTTTGTGTCCATAATTATGAAAGTGGTCTGAGTGAAAATCAATCATTTCCCATCGCATTATTATTTAATTGAAGTACTCTCCTAGATAAACCAGCGCAGTTAATGCGAAACAGTAATTTTCAACCGTGCCAAATCGTTCTCGCTGTATTACCGTAAGAACGATAAATCGGTAAAATAAGTGGCTATCCGAGCAAAAGTCAATGTCAAAGTCAATAAAACGAGAGACAGTTAATCTCCTCGACCGTTTTTCGCAAATCCGCTAGCCGGTGGGCGCAAGAATCTGCAGTCCACTTATTATGTCCGCGTGTTAATTCCTGGCTGGAAAATCGAGCAGAACGAGAGAGGGAGAGAGCGAGAGAGAAAGAGAAGAGAGAGTGTAGCTTGCGGGCAAAAACTAGAGAAAGGTTCACAGTTCACGGTTCACCGTTCAAGCGACCGCAGGGGATGGGTGGTGCGCGATTATTTCGCGGCGTATCCGTACGAACCGTTGAATATCGATACGGCGATGTTATGCTTGGGAAACGCGGAGAGGTCAGAATTTAATGGACATTTTAATATTGCCTCGCGCGGAACGAAATTGACCGGAACGCTCTCTGGCTACAAGTCGGCCATTGATCGGTTCGAAACGAATAATAATGAGAGGGAGGATGGGCCAGGCACGGTTCTCGTCCGAGGGGTAATAAACGGAAACTTAATCAAACGACTCGACGCACAGAGGCCAATCCGATTGAAGTGCTTTTCTATGTAGCCGACGGAGAATCACGCAAGCGGTCCCGACGTTCCGCGGTCGCCGATTTTTCAGCGGGGATTTCCCCTGGATTTCGATCAGTCACCGCCAACCATTCGGAGTAATTAATCGGTTTCCTGATGCGGCCTGGGCCCGGCCTACCTTTCGAATATAAATATTACGAAAGTTCGCGGAACCAACGGTAGCGCGCGCGCGACAACCGACAGAGAGGGAGAGAGAGAGAGAGAGAGAGCGCGTGCGACCGCAAATTTGTACAGCGGAACGCATCGCGGAATATTCGCGACTCGCTGGTCCGCTCCGACGAGCCCAGTCCACGCTGAAATAATTACATATTAATAATTACGCCGGCGTTCGCGCGGAACGAGTAACCGCCGCTCGATCGCCGATCGATTAGCCGCGACTAACGAGACTCTTTCCGGTCATTGTTCATCCGCTTCCGAACACGCTATACGCTATTCGAATTGTTGCTTCGCAATTTTTAATATTATATACTTTACATGTATTGCAAGAAATGCTGATACTGTGCGCCACTTAAAACGGTATCGTTCAAAACGTACGGACCGGTAAAACATGCACCAAGATGAAACAATGAAAGAAGTAAAATAAAACGCGTTAGAAAATGTTTAGAGTATAATGTTGGGAAGAGAACGTGTCGGATTGAAATTGCACTCGCGTGTTCCGCAGTTGCTTCGCGAAGAGGAGCTTTTTCGACACGAGACACAGTGCAGGCTGTCGAACAAATGAATTCGAACCGAACAGTGGAATACATCGCGCGATGCCAGCTCGCGCAATTAGCCTCGTCGATTCTTGAAGGTTTACGCGAGGCTGCTCGCAGGATACGCCCGTTTCGCTTAATTAAACGGCTCTCTAATTAATTCGGGAAAGATCGCTGGCGTCGCGCGTACGACGGGCACGCTTCATTGGGAGGACACTCGTGGCGGATCGTAAGTCGGCGCTCGTAAAATTTTCACCCCCGTGCTTAATGCACCCCTTCTCGCTCTCCCTCTCTCTTTCTTTCTTTCTCTGAACGTCATACTTTCTTCCTCCAGGGTCGGTTTTATTCGCGAACACGCCTGGAATTTTTCCGCCCGGTCGCTTCATTGGATCCGGCGAAATTCGATGAAACTTGCTCTGCGTAGACTGCTGCCAGATGGACGAACGAATGGTAGTTTCTATTGGAACATTCTGATCTCTCTTTCTTCCTTTTACTCTGTCCCTCTCTCTCTCTCTCTCTCACTCTCTCTCTCTCTCTCTCTCTCTCTCTCTCTCTCTCTCTCTCTCTTATTCGATGAATTCCGATTTAACGTTCAATCCTTTGCTTTAATTAATCGAGAAGCCCCGCCGGTCAATTAAGCAACGATCAACAAACCCGTTGAACGGGATCAGGTCTCTCGAGCCGGGTAAGAGGATGCTTCAACGTTTATCGAGAGTTTTAACATCATATCCTCCTGGAGGATCGGGAGCTTAGATTGCTCTCCGGGGTACGAGGGAAAAGATTCTTTTCGAAAATGAAGCGGAGCCTTGGATAGACTGGCCATTCTGTAATGTTGACAATGAGATTCAATGGACGACGAGGGTTTTGCCTGAACGATCCCGTGAAAAGAGGATCGTAGAAAATGGTCATTTTTGACCCCGGGAAACGAGAAATTTTCGTGAAATATGAAAGACCGTTTACTGGAGAATATAAAATAAGGGGTTTTCCGAAAGGCGATGGGAGGGTTATGAAAAACGATCTTGAACACGAGAAAAGGCTCTGATATACTTCTCGGATAATTTTTCGAAGGTATCTACAAGAGAGCGAACCTTCAGGTAAATCTAAAAAAAAAAAATATTGAAAAATAAAGTACCCGAACATCAAGGAATGTTAGACAGCGCAAGTAACAACACCAGAGGCGTCGGTAGTCCTGCAAAGGGCAACAATTCGTGCGAGTCACGAGATTGCAAGGTGGTTGCGCAGGAAGGGTTCTAAGGGTGTTTCCCGCGGCGAATCGAGTATGGTGGTCGGTCAGAGCAGACCTAACGGTCAGAGATTCGGTTGGATTCCATCGAGTTGGTGGCCTTGGTCGAGTAGCTCCCAGCGCAGCGTCGTCGGTGTGAACCGAAGAGGCGGAGGATCGGTGAACTTCCGGCACCGAGGTTACACGGCAGAGATACCCTACCGGGCATCCGGCCGTTTTCCCCGGGCAACGAGACACGACGATGGAAAATGATCGAGGGTTGAACGGCGCGCGGCGCTAGCCAACGTCCCAATTTCCCAGACAGTAACCTGTCCCGCCAGCTGGCACCCTTCGGGACATCAGGGTTTTCCCTCGTGACCCAGCAGAGTCTTCTCTCTTCCTCTTCCTCTCTTTCTCTCGTGTTCGCCTCCTCCATCGTTTGGTCTTTCCGGGCAGGATCTCCTCTCGGGGATCCCAACCCCCATATACCACGTCCGAGGGTTATGGTTCGGCATAAATCTACTTATAACGGCCGGCAACTATTCGTCGACGCCGGACTATTTCACGAGCTCCTCCGTGACATAAACGCGCGGCGTAAATCGTGCTTCTTCGACGGACAGGGGTTGGTTACCACCCGGGGTGGCAGAGCTCTATCTGGAAACGTATCTCTCCGTTACCCACCGTCTCTCGTTCCCAACCCCCTCACGCCCCACCGTTTTACCGTGCGAGGGATATCAACGTGGCCAGAGAGAAACCGAAAGAGCCTTTTCGATTAGGAGGTTCATCGTGACGCGATATATAGAGTCCGAACGATCCGGCCAGAGGCCCGGTGATGCAGTTATAATACTGGATCACCGGTGTAGCGAATCTCTCCCGGCGAATATATATTGGGTTTTCGAAATTTCAAAGGCTCGCCAACCACCACCAACGGACGACGCGACGGTATGTCCAGCTGTCGACCGTAGGAAACTTCGCGCTAATTACTTCGACGCCGATTAAACCGGTACCAGCTCTTGTAATATATCATTGCCGCGAGTGAGATAGAGAGAAAAACAGAGAGAGAAACAGAGAGAGAGAGAGAGAAGAGAGACCAACCCCCCTGGGTACCGATGAAAGACACCGGATTAAGGATAACGTATCGATTCATCCTCGCCGCGTCGTTTATCAAATCGACGATCTGCCGTCACCTTCGTACGTTTGTTTTTCCACCGAAATGGGAGCGATCGCTGTCACTTCGATTTTCCTATTACTATCTCGACTGATCGTGAACATTCGGTAGAAGTTATCTAGCGAAGTTAGAACAGGTGTAATATGAAACAGTGAAAATATTAGAACAGTTTACGAACAGTTAACGAATCTGGTATATAGTAAACTAAGAATGTGTTTTCTTACTACGTTTATTTATGTATATTTTTCTGAAAATGTTGTTTTATTTTTTTTTTAATATTTTTCCCTTAAAACACAAAAACTGACCACCTTGCAGTGAAGGGTTAAACATTTTAAGAAAGAAAATAAATTTATATTCCACTTCTGCTTGTCGCAATTCAGATAGAAAATTTTTATTTTGCTTTCTATGTTTCTAGGTTTTGTTTCTATGTATCTGGTTCGCTGTGAAGCGTGATTAAAAAAATTCTTGTTGGAAACTAATTAATCAAGTCGTTCCAAGGATAAGAGTATGTAACAGTTTATGATCTGTGGCTGTTGCCAAGACATTCAAGACAAGGCATGTTAACAAACAGAAGACAGTACCTCGCTGACTGTAAACCGAGCAACACGCACATTTAATAAACGACTTTCATAAAAAATAAATCCGTACAAGTAGTAATTTCAAGGTCTTATGAAAATCGATTTCTCGAACCCGTTGCAGAAGAATGTTCCATTAAAACAACACTATGATAGATTGTAGAATCGGGCACGGGTAAAGACGGGCGAGAATGGTTTGCGCATTGGCTGGGCAAGGGTTAACGCAGCTTACTTCTCGGGGAGCGATCGGTGCCAGCCGTGATTCGATTAGCCGTGTTCGATAAATCGACGGGAAAGTCTCCGGGACGATGGAAACCAATATTTATACCGGAATGACATCGGTCCGAGCTCGCAAGCTGCCCCCAAAAGGGGTTCCATCGATCCGACAGATACACATCGAGGCATTCTTCGCCCGGTCGGGATTAGCATTTAATATAACTAATCCGACCGTTGTTTTCCTTCGGCCGGTACCGATCGGCTTGAATCTCTTTCCAATCTGTTTTAGATTTGCCGTGTATGCATAATTCATAACCGCTGGGAGCTTGTTATTCAAAGGCAATCCGAATATGGAGTTGTCAGCGGAAAGACCGACAGAGATAGAGAGGGTAAGAGAGGGAGAGAGAGAGAGAAAGCCAGCACAGAATTGCCGCGAACAATTTAATACTTTGGCAGCCGCCGGTGATAATTCAATCGCGAGGCGCGGCAGTCTTAATGTTTACGCCGCTGCGTAACATCTGCGGAACGTATTAATCAGCGAGGCCATTAGTCAGCGTGCCAAGTGTAAAACGCGCGAACAATCCGGCAACGATCCACCTTAATTAATTAAGTTGCCGGTCGAAAGACGATTTCCGGCCCGCTTTGCGTCTATCCGCCTTGACGCTTTTTCCTATCGCGCTTCTTTCGCGAATTTCGCAACCGCGCCCGCGAATAAATCCTCGAGCACCGCGCGACTCTAATTGCGCGATCATCGGGTCGAATATTTATGGCAAAATTTATTATCAATATTCCGACAATTCGGCAATTGCTATTTTATTTCGACATAAAGTGAAAGCTGCACATCCGTGTGTAGCAAGTGGTTAATTAATTAAGTCGCAGTTTAAAAAACAATTTCCAGCACATTTTGCATTCAACCCCTCCTCCTCCAATTGTTCAGCTTCCTACAAATTAATCTGTGCGCGTTTCGAAATCGAAAACCGTGCGAATAAATGGTCGCACACCGGGCGTGTTCTAATTGCGCGATGATCGCGTCGTATATTTACGCGGGTGGAATTTGTTTTTTAATTTTTCGACGGTTCGCGTATAAATCCTTATCCGTTGGACGCGTCACGGCTGAAATATAAATACCAACGGCTCCTGTTCGATCCAGCGAATCTATTCGAGCCGCGTCTAGCCACCGGAGGCATCGAGGAGGACAGGCGAAACGCGGTTACGCGAATCCCTTTCGCGAGATTTATGACCCGGTGGCAGTTTCGAAATTCAGTATAGTATCTGCGTGGACGGGACACGCGCGACGCCTCGCGACAGAAACGCTGTGCCACCCACTGCCGTCTCGCGAAATAAAGCGGAAACTGTGCGCGGTGTCTGTCGAATAGCTTCTCGCGATTCCGGACCAGTCTGCGAAATGTTCAAGTTACAGTCCCGTGTAATTGCGGCTGCGGGAACGCTGCCGCTAAAGCGTCTTTAACTAAAGATGCTGGATACGTACCGCTTTCCCAGTATGTGTCATTTAACATTTAAACTTGAACGCCACTTCCAAAGACGTGCTACGAAAACCGTCCGAAGAATAACAAAATATATTCATTGTACGGCTCGTACAGTATGATCTTTACAATACCAGCTGAAAAAGACGCGGTAGAAAAACGTCGGGAGAATAAAAACACATACTGTACGGTTCGTGAAGTATCACTGCAAATTTCACGGCAAAAGACGCGGTACAGAAGCGTCGGAGGAATTAAAAAGGGTATTCATTGTATAGTTTGTGTACTTGTTGAAGTTTGTAAAAGGGAAAACACAGTTTTATTTAATTCTAGCGTCGGGTCTGAATCGTGGTACCCCTAACAGCGGTTAGAGCGAAAAGCTGTCGCGAATGCGGCCCGTCCGATGAATAACGGGGCTGCAATCTCTGTTTCGACGAGACACTCGTAATTATCGAAATGCGAGTGTCGCTCGGAATCGATCATTTCCCTTTAAAACAAAAAAAGCGGTCGATAGATAGATAGAGAGAGAGACAGCGGGGATGTCGACGAGAGCGAGCTTCATTATTCGCCGGTAATATTTACTCGCTAGTTTTCATCGAGTTTCGCGGTCTCTTCGCTTCGTGAACTTTTATTAATACCAGGGTGCCGAGTATCGCGAGGGTGACATCGCGCGGCGCTGATGTTTCCCGGTGAATTTTAATAAAATCAAAGGTCCTGAAGGCCGACGCGATATGCGAGAGACGAGGCGTCGCGACGCTACGCCATGCCTGAACGATCTCGCCCGTGCCTTTGTGCGCGTGTTTTCCGCCTCCGCGTTTTCCATCGCTGGGAAATTTCTCTGTCGGGACCGGCGACCGTAGACGTCGTTCAATAATCACCTGGCATCGTTATTTCATCGATAGGGAACGCTTTCATCGTAGAACTTAATGTTTACCTTTAATTATCGTCGCCCACCCGTGTCTCTCGTCGTGTTCGTCCCGACGACGGTGATGTTTGCGACAGAATACGTCTACGGGAATATAGAATACTAGTTTGCCTAGTTAGCCGGAGCTATTTTAACCTGCACATGTTCCTCTGGTGAAAATTGACCATTTTCTGTTTCCAGATACTGTATTACGTTTGATTTCTTTCTAAATCTGCAATAACTTAAGTCAAAAGTCGATGACATTTCCTTTATGATAGTAACGTCATAAAAAAACAGGTGACGGAAGAGTCCCTGTGATATTTCACCCGAATACGAATACAAGATATAATAAAGAAATTCACGAATTAATTAACTTTTAATGAAATATATTATAATATATAATATTAATTGAAGTGTGAGGATCTCGTGTGTAATTATTTCCGAGGAGTGTACGAGGGTTAACTTGAAATTTTTTATTTTTTATTTAGTGCAATTTGAATCTCAAGGTAGAGATTATTTTGCCGTACATTGTTTTTCAATACATTGTGATGAATCGTTTTCTTGAACCTTCAAACTTGAAAATGAAACATTTCTTCCTAGAATGATTCGATTGTAAAATCATGAACATTGTTCGGTATAATGTGTATTCTGGTAGCGAACGACATAGTATTTCAGATTGGAGAGTGGCATAGGTGTCGAACAACAAAAGAGTCGTGTCGAGTAGGTGTGAAAGGGCGTGCTCAGCGAGCGTATCGCGGAAAATAGAATCGTTTTCCCTGTTTTCTCTCGCGCCTCTCTCGTTCGGGCCAGGTGTATCTTTTTGGCGGTGCGACGGGATTTTTGGCTCGCGATCAAGACTCGAATGTTTTGGCTAGCCGTGTACTGCCACGGTACCGTCTTGTCTGCCGTGCTGCTGCTGCTTGTCTCGAATAGAGGGAAGAGAAGAGCGGCCGAGTTTTATTTTGTCTTCGCGAAAGCGGCCAGGGACGTAACGCGATCCCCAGACACCTCGTGCCCCGCCTCCCGGCAATATTTCTTATCCACAGACTACACCGACTTTCCTACCTTTCCTTCTCGATTGGCCTCTCGCAACCAGAAATATCGAATCGTTACAAAATTGCACCGGAAATTGTAGGTGAGGCCAATCACCTTGGAGATTTCGTACGTTTCCGAAGAAATCGAGGGAGCTTCAAGTGCAAACTTGCAGAAACGAAAGAATAACGTTAGGCAGTTTGTTACCGTGCATGGAAATCCGTAGTTTAATCGCAATCATTAGTCTTCTACATAAAGACTGTGTGACTTTTTATCATGTTCGGTGTTTCATCTTCGAAATATAAGAAAATTCCTTACGGTTTTGTTACCGTGTACACGTTTTCTCGCACTTTAAAACTGTATGAACACTAAAAATGCATAGAGATCCGCAGTCCACTGACGATGCATAATAAAATTGGTGGCTTGTGTCACGTCCTCCTGTATCTTCTTCTACAAAATATGCAACGAAAATCGCATTATTTATCGCTTGACCTATAAACAAGCCCTAGAACTCGCCAGCCGCTGATCATCGATCAGCTGACCGATTAAAAATTCATCACCAGTGGATAGCTATGAATAATCGAAAATTGTGTCACCTGCACCGAAATAACATTCATTCCTGCAATAAATCCTGCGTTCGAAATAAATAGAACAGTTTACGGAGAGGTATAAGGGTTCGTGGAGAAGCGGGACACGGCGGCAGCAAATCCTTGAGCATAGTTTTGACACCGTGAACGGCACTGTCTCGTCTAGCGTGCTCGCGCGTCCGGAAAAAGCACCGAGCAAGAGAAAGATTTCGCACGAAAGCAGAAACGCGACGACGACGCGATGCGTCGTGGAGAGAGAGAGAGAGAGAGAGAGATGAGGAGAGGAGAGAGCGAGGTCAGGAGAGGAGAGGAGAGGAGAGACGAGGCTCTATTTTGTCTTCGCGCGGAGACACGTTCAGACAGGGGCGTAACTCCCCCTGTTGGGTGCCTCCGGTACTCGTCGCGCGTCCCTCGGCTCCTCGACCGACGTATATTTTCGTCGCCGTTGGTTCTCCGCCGACGATTTGCCAGAGTTTTATGTGTCAAAACGCGTTATCGTATTGGTTGCACGTTCGTTGACGCGCGACGGCTGAAGGAGCCCGCGGTTTTCCATCCTCGCAAAGCCGATTCCGTGCTCCCTCCGCGCCGCGCCGCGTCGCCGAGAAAAGAGTGTCGCCGACACGCGTCGGAATTTTCCACGATGTCGCCGGGAATTCTCCACGACCCGGCGAGGATCGACTAAGTGGATCCGGTTAGAAGAACATCGAGTGGCTTACCGAGACGCCACTCTTCCGTCACGTTCACGTTCCCGACAGAGAACACGACGGAGACGACGAGGACGCGCTTTCAGGTATCGTCCCGACCCGATCGAAACGCTTCCTCTGCGATTCCGCGGATAAATAACTATCCGGATCGATCTCGAGGAGTGGCCCGGCCTGAATGAGCATCCGGATATTTCGTGGAGGAATATATTTCATCCCTCTTGCTCGATTTTTAATACCGGAGTCACGCGCCTCTAAGAAATATTAATTAGCTGGACCAATTAACACTGTACCCACACGAAGTTTCATTGGGTGCTTGACAGCATGGGAAAATGACGTGACGGAACAATTTTCACAGAAATATCTGCTTTTCTTCCGTCGGTCATTTCTTTTTTTTGTGCAAACTACACATTTTATTGTTGCATGAGATTTTTATTTGTGAGTCGTATTTTTGTATACCAGATCCATCGATCATAATTTTACGGAACCCCTGCGGCTGCCTACCGATTGAAACTGAGACCGCTAACGGCTACAGGGAAAACAGTTAACACGATTTAACAACCCTCAATTCCAAGAGGCGTTAAACGCAAGAATGCGCGATTACCAATGGATTACTATACTTTTCCGCCGTAAAAGCTAAATAGTAGGAAACCAGAGAGGTCCTCGGAGAATTGGCTGGCGTGCTTTGCAAGAATATTTCCGAAGGCACGCGGGGGTGTGCGTTGTTGGGAATCATAAAAATTTCTGCGTTTTAATGGCCGAACAAGAGAGAGAGCGAGAGAGAGCGGGTTGCCAGAGGGTTGTTGCGTCTCGGTTAATGAAGACTGTAACCTAAATGCAAATAGGTGACCGACAACTGTTTAGCAATGTATATGGATGAGTGGGGAAGTTTGCTTTGCTCGGCATGAATATGGAGATGATAGTTTAATTATATGTCACGAGTTCGCGTGTTGTTCGGATATTCGCCGGTGGTAAACGTACCTCCGCAATTTGAACGGTTTCGTCGCTGCTGCTTTTATTAATTTCGTCCCATTGAACGGTCGCCGATTAACGGGGAATTTCGGGATGGGTTTGGACAGAGCTCTGTCTGTGTCTCTATGTGTGTGCGTGTGTATGGAAACGCACGTTGAATTCGCGAGCGATGCGCCGCGTCACAAAGGGATGAGATCCGGGACCTGGGAAATCCAATATTCCGGCCAGGCGTATGGACGGCCGCCCGGTTTTCTCCGAGTTTCGACGACGTAAAGGTGTCGCGTAAGCTCGTTAAGAATCGCGGTGATAATCCGCGGGACCCGGGGACCCTTTGAAACGGATACCGGGCGACGAGCTTAGTCGCCGTTAATGTTCGTCCCCGTATTTGCGCTAGCCAACCCCCCGTCTAAATAAATCATTATCAGAGAGTAGACCAGGCCGCTCTTTGAATAATACAGAGTCCCAGCGAGAGGGTGGACCGCTGGATTTTAGGTGGCTTAACGGCGTAACGGAGTTCGCGCCACCGTGGTTTTCCGGGATTAATTGTCCATTCATAAACCTCCTACTCGATATGGGAAACGGAAAGAAAGCGTGCCGATGAACACCCTTCACTCGGTCTGGGATTATGGCTTTTTTCAGTTTTGTTACCTGCGTTCCTGGAGGACCACGCTCGGCTATTTATCAGTAGACTGTGAATCTTTATGCGAAATAGAAATTTATTACCTGAATTCCAACAAACTGGAGTGAATTAGAAATTTACTTTTTTCCCTATTCTGTTCAGTAGGTTCGGAATAATACTATGTTTAAATTTTTATAAGATTTTTGCTATTTTAAATTACATCTACTTATTTTTGTCATAAATGCATAAAATCCACAGTCTATTCACCAGTGTTGCATCAATGACTAATGAGCCACAGTCAGCTAGTAAATGTCTGTCACTGGTATCAAGAATTCTATAACTCATCGAATTCGCGCTTATAAAACTACCACGCGATCAGGACTCATGTCTACTTTCTTTACACTTATTACTGTAGAGTGGAAAGTTTTCTTAGGAGAGATCGAAACGTGTAATGTAGAAATGCTTTATTTGATTGTTCTCTGTCAAGTGTGAACGCTGACTGTTCTCTTCCAACACGGATTATTCGTACGAAGGACTGGTTATCCGCGGTTTTTCTATATTTGGCCTTAGAGTTCGAGTCGTCGTCGATCAGCTGTTTGTTCTAAGATCAATTTTTGGGATGACGACCGCGCGTTATAATGTTGTTCGAGGAACGATACTTTTTCCTCACGTAACGCACATACATGCTTCATTACATAATAGCGCAAGGTGTTTCTTTTACATTACGAAAATACGTCTCCGTATCCGTGAAGAAGAATCACTGTGAAGGATTGCAGTCGCGATGACCGTGTTGATGCATAGATGATGCAACAAAGATATTCGGTGGACGATTCAGTGAAATTTCGGTGTGTCACGCAGAGTCGTCGGTGGTGCTTTTAAAGATGTTTCAAGGTTTCCCGTCGATTTAAATTCGTTTTAGCTGGCGACTGCGACAACATTTTCGGCGTCTGATCTTTACAAGAGTAAATTGTACAGAGGAGGAAGAAGAGAACGAGAATAAGAGAGAGAGAGAGAGAGAGAGACAGAGAGAGGGTCGACGCAGTGGGACCATCGCAGCCTTGGTGCCCGGAGCTACGAGGAGCAACCCTCTGGATGAATTATTAGGTTGCACGGAGTACCTTGGAGTCCCGACCGCCGGCCGTTTAAGTTTTCACGAGAGACTCGATTCACGTTTAACGAGGTTCGTCCTCAAACGGGCACAAAGAAACGCGTCTCTGCGCGGTCAAGCGTCGCTGTCCGATCCCGTCCACCGACCAGAGACACGACTCCCTCTCCCTCTTTCCCTCTTTTCCGTCTCTTGCTACTTCTAATTACGACAGCCGCGGGAAGAATACAGTCTGGGTGCGAGTTCGGTGGGGGAAAAGTTCATTCTCGGAAGGTTCGTTCCCAATTAAATGGGAGTAGGTGACATGGATCGATTCATTACTGCCTTAGACAGAAAAATCAAATTTTTCTATGTACAGCGAAACGTTACATACTGTCCGGGGTTGTCTACGTAAACGTTGTCTACGTTGTCTAGCGCCTACTCACTCCACTGCCTGTCAACGTTGTTCCGGCGACGGCGACAGTTTTCGGTCACGCGATCCGTATTTCATTCTGTCTCTCTCTATGTTCGACTCTCTATTGAAGTCTCGCTCAGCGCGGTAGACGCAGTCATGAATCAAAAAAACAAGTCATCGTTCCAAACGCTGTCTGCCCAGAATACGCCTGTTGGACAGTATTTAAGGATTTACCGTACTGATCTAACCCCAAGAACCTAGAAATGCATCGAATGTAATTGAATTTGTTCAACACACAACAAGAATAATATTTCTAGACCAGGTCCCTAACCTCGTGTACCTTGTTCTCAGTGATATTCAGAACACAACTCATGCTAACACGCGTTTACAGTATGCTGCACAATGTCGCGCGTAACTTGCAAAAGCAACGTAACTGTTCCCTAGCCAGAAAATTATGAAGACAAATGAATAAAGATTTTCGTAGTTGGTAGGGGACTGTCTCTGTACCATTCTCATTACGGTGGAAGTTGGTAAGCTAATATAAAGCGTGAGGAATCAAATACAATCTTATCTTTAGTCGAAATGGCCTCTGTCGATACAGAATTCCTAAAAATCGTACCAAATTCTATTGAATTTCGTACCCTAATGGTTTGTGAACATTTTCGAATACGTGGACCAGGCCGGCTAGGAAATTCAAAGGGAAACGATGCATTTCCGTTGATGGATAGTTCTCCCGTCGAAACTCGTTGAAATTATTACAGCGAATGGATTAGTAACAGTTATATTTAGTAGATGGCACGTGATATTATAGGGTGAGGGGTGAAAATTCCGCAGCCTACTGCAATGTTGGAAAATAATTCGTGCGAGCGAGTGTTCGGGAGCATTGCGACACGTTTTGTATCGGTGTTCGGCGATCGTCGCGGTGTTCCATATTTGCCGAGGAACGCGGAGATTCGCGTTTCGAATATTTCGTCGATGCGCACCGGTGATCCCAGTGATACCGATGATACCGAGTTGCGGGGGTGGCGGGACAGGTACGCGGAGTCCGCGCGCCACACCCGGGTGTCACATATTTCTCCCGTCACGAAGCTCTGTTGCGCCCGTTTATCTCTCAATTACGCGCCAACTGGCCGGACCGCGAAAGGAATGCGAGATTGCACGGCGAGGATCGCGCTATTGCCGATGCATTCTTGTGCAACGAGTAGCTGGCTCGCTACAGAGACATGCAACCGGCGAACAACGAACGTACCGACTCGCCAGACACTCTACTATTATGGGTGCTCGACTATCTCCGCTGTCAAACCTGTCCCCGATGTATCAACACTTTGACTGCCTTGTACGGTATGTGTGGGTGACTCGAGCTTCATGTCAAACTTCCAGATCTATGTTTATTGCATTCTCTTCGGTACAATTTTGCTGGGATGCATCTATGTATGTTACGGGCAATGTGTCTAAGACGGGCATTTCTATAGAAAACACTCGTACAGCGAAGGTGGACGAACAAATGGTGGTAACGAAAGATAAGTCAGACAATTTTTATGTTGCATGAAAATCCGCAGTCTACTTCGCAAGAGGGTAGACTCGTTTCTAGGATTGCAAGGGTGCGGGATGCGCTTTCTCATTTCTCGATAATGCAAAGACGGGGTTTTTCAGTAGACAAAAGTGCTGGATAAAAGATCACTCTTGTAGGAGTGTGAATGTTTAGAGTGTAAGAAAAGCCTCTAATCGGCCACATTCAAGACGTAGGAGTTCCTATAAAATATTCCTACACTGTAGACCGCAATCACCCTTAAAAATCCTATTTTTACGTTTAGGAGGCGTGATTTGTGTTATTCGGAAGCATGTAGCTATTTTTATAAAGCTGCGACAACTACATGCTGCCGAATAATGAAAATTACGCCTCGTAAACGTATAAATGGGACTTTTGAGGGGGATTGTAGTCTAGATTGATGTTTCATATAGCGTTTTTGACTACTGAAAGATCTCTTAGATACACAAGAAAGTTTTCAACAATTCTGCTGATTTCGAGAAATATTCAGACTAAAGGCTCCTAGAGTCCGGCAAGCAACGGTCGATCAGTGTCTCGAGGACATAGTTGATACTTCCGGGTATGCGACCACCTAACCCAGACCTATTCGTTGGATCGGGCCGAGTTCCTCCGGACACGTTGCAGCGGGTGAGTTTTTCAGCGAGTAATTAAGGCGTCGCAGAAGGAGGACGACAATTACAGCACCTCCGCTAGGTTGGTCTACTTCTTCCGAGGGTAACCGGGTGCATACCTGGTGCGCCGCGATCACCTAAACCAGCGAAAATACGAGGAGCGCGACTGCAATTTTCCCGGAGTGTCTCGGAAACCGCTGGCTTATTGTCTATTCGGGCGGCGCTCAGTGCCGACTAAATTCAAGGTGTCGGCCGCAGACGGTTTACAACCGAGGAAAACGATCGCGGGCCGCATTCCCGCCGCGTTACAAGATCTGCTCGCTTCTGGCTAACCGCGGAACGAGCCGATCTAACTGCAGGACACGATCTTAACCCTTTTGTCCTTTGACCGGCGAGGAACTGTGCAAAAATCGGCCCTGGTGTTCGCAGTTGGAAATGTCTTCATATGGGTACGTTATTCTAATAAACTACAGTTTATTAGTGAGATATAATCGAAATAGTCTGTTTTTTTTTCTTTTTCACTGCGCGAGTATCACCGCATGCAAAATTTTTCAGTTTTCAATCGCGTACATTTCAACGGAATAGTTTTATCAATCCTCGTCGCCACTGAGATATATTTGTAATCGCAAGACGATACATGAAAAAGGTGTTGTCGTTTCGCCGACTAGCACGATACTAGTTACACGCTAAGGAGCGTGCAAAGGCGTCACAATTAGTATTATAAAGGTAGCCAACAACCGTAGTCCCGTTGAAAGCACCGGTTCTCGTTAGATCACCGAAGTTAAACAATGTGGAACGTGAACGGCACTAGGATGGGTGACCGTCTGTTAAAAAAAAACCGGAAAGTGACCCACCCGAGGTGTTTTTCACGAGTTGTTGGCAAAAGGGTGGTTCGGAACCCACCATAAACAGTAGGTCCCGCTGAAAAGGCGATGCTGTGAGTGGAAAGAGGGGGAAATGAATTTGAAACCCTGAGGGGACCAAATATCATGTTACATAGTATTATAAAGGTGTTGTTCTAAATAACGACATAGCGTTTCCGCGTATTTAATCTATGTGTAAATATTAAACGTGGAAGCCGTTCAATGTTGACTTCATTCGCATTCCTTCAGAATTCAAAGTGTGGTAGTCCAAGATTATTCTAAATCGTTCTAAAGCCACGAGTAGCTGTCTTGTTTTGAGTGAATCAAGCTTTGGACAACAAAAGTGAATATTTGTACTCGGGGAACACATACAACAAGTACAGTGTCCCACGCGATGCAAACACGAGACTGGTTCGCGGCCTAGTGATTGCCTAGTCGCGATCCTAATCGAGCACTCCCGTGGCCGTCGTCGTCGTCTACGGGACCATCGAGAGAACACCCCTTTCACCTCCCTATTTGCAATGCAACACCCACCCCCGTAATTTAGAGGAGAACGGAGGAGGTACGGCGAGAGAGCCGATAAACGCGCCACCGAATTGCCTCGCTTCCTGCTTGGCGAACACAACGCTTACCTTCGTAGACGCGACCGGTTTACGAACCGGAGAGCCTCGTAATATTGTCACTGGGAATCGCAAAGCTGTCGCAAGTGCGCTCTCTCTCTCTCTGTCTCTCTCTTCATGTCTCTTGTAGCTGTACGAACACCTCGATTAATCTGTGACGAGGCTGCGGCTGAAGAAACAGGTGAGAAAGGAGACGTTCCGTTGGTTTGTTAATGGAACTCATGTTTCCCGCTGGTGGATGTGGCTGACGACATTCTGTTTCGTTGCTTTTGATCCTATCTGTACCACCTTGACGATCAGCGGACTCTTTATGCAATATAAACATCGTCCAAGTCTGACGAGAACTAGGTTACCCCAAAAAGACACAGGTAAAATACGAAAAATAAAGCAATAATAATATGTAGCAGATCTTTATGCAAAAGAAAAATGTTATGCATTGATTGTGGGAAGCAGGAATAACATAGAAATTTATTTCGTCCCTTAACGAGTTTGTTACATTAAAAGCAACGTTACAACGTTCTTGACTGTTTTAAATCTTCCACTGTTTTATATTTCGTCCAACGAATTCCTCCTTCAGTCTAAATCTAATAATAATATGAATGTTATGTGCTTCTCTTTAGATGAAATTAAATTTGATTCGTTGGTAATCAATATTTAAGCATTAAAATAAATGTAGTCATACAAAAAATATAAATTTTCTTCTCCCTTCGACGATATTTTTGGAGGTAAAGACATTTTAATCGCTTTAACTGTAAAGAAATTGCTACGGCAAGGGGTTGATTACTCGGACGTAGTACTTACAATCTTTAACATTTTAAATTCGCTTCATTCGTTTGAAGCGAGTAAAATCGGAAGATTTCGCGACAACTAGCGTGTCGGCTGGCTCGCGCAGCAATCAAAGAATTTTTATTCAATATCGTGGCGTTCTCCCGACGGCACGAGACATCAACGCAATTCCGCGTAGCTCGTTAACTTTGAAATTACGATGACGCAACGAACAATGGGCATCCGGGAGCGGCGCGGCGCGCGTCGGATAAATACGTAAATAGGGTCGACGAAATCCTCGTCATCGGTGGGGCCAATTATCCCGGCGTTCATCGTTAAAATGATGTTTCTTCTCGTTATCGGTAACGCTGACGCTCTGTCTCCCTTTATCGATGGGTAAACGAAAAACAATAATAACACGGACGTCGACGTGGCAACACAAACCCGTAGAGAGAGAGAGAGAGAAAGAGAGAGAGAAAAAAGAGAGAAAGAGAGAGAAAGAGAGGCAACGAGTACGCGTGCGGTACTTATGAAAATTTTCTATTCGCAGCGAAAACGCGTTCGAACATCGGCGCGCACGGTTTCCGCGCGGCTATCGCGGTCCGTATCGGCTCGTATAAATATTGTTCTCGTGACGGGGAACCCGGAAAGTTCACGAGAACCAACCCCCATGGAAACGCCAAGCAACTCGAAGCTTGTCCCCGGAATCAGGGTTTCGTGCCTTGACCGGCATAAATTTCTCTTACGTGCCAGATATAAAAAGTATTACAGCCGGCCGGGGTTTATCGTCTCGTGAAGTCGACGATGGATTCGCGAGGAAATTCTGATTTAGCCCCGCGAAAGCGATTTCGCCTCTGCGCAACTCGCCTAACCCATCGACGCAACCTGGCACGATTTTATACAGGAGATAGCTGAATTTTTTTTTGTTTTTAATTCACTTATTTATACAGGTGTCATCCACGCGTCTACATCATTAGCGAGCACAAGAGTTGGTACATGTGATTAAACATAGTTATAAGTACGTTACATCGTATAAGTCGAAAACTGCTGAAGATACGAACGTTGTAAAAAATCAGGAAATTCAACGAATAACGGCGTTTCATACTTTCTGGCTACAAGGACGGAGAGAAGGGGACGAGGAGCTGAAGAACTAGAGAAAAGCGTAGGATTTCAGCTCGCTGATGTTGCAGAGCTCGTTCCCGTGACCTCTCGAGCCCCAGCTTTTCTTCCGTCCCGTTTTTCCCCCAGTTCTCACATAACCCTGGCCCATATACGCGGAATTCAGTCTCACTCTTGTCGCCCACGCACAAAAGCTCGCACACAAAGGGGGCCGATATGCAGTTGCCGGAAGGCGCGAGATCCTCTCGACGGGCGACGGATGCCGAGCCGAGTCTTTCTCCTTTCAAACGCTCGTTATTTTAACAGGAAGCGCGAAGCTGAAAGGATGAGAATGTCGGGACGCGCACGCGAGACGCGTCTTTGACACGGTTCGCGGCAGAATTAACCGCGGAAAGATTATTCGCACCGTGCGCACAGAATTGTTACGGGTTTCGATCACCACTGTGCATCAGGAATCGGAAACATTTCAAAATCCTCTTTGATATTCAACGGATTTTCAACGTATGCTTTCGACTATTTTTAAGTAAATTCTATGTTCATTAAAGTAGATTTTAAGAATATCGTGTAACCCTTATACGTTCCTCAGGGTGAAAATTCACCCATTTAATATTTTTACAGACTATAAAATGATTGGTCCCTTTTTATCTGTGTTGTGAGACGTATGTCTCTAAAATCTGACGTGATAAATGAAGCAAAGTTTATTAGTATAAAGTGTGAAGCAAAAATTGGTGAGAATGTATCATAGAATCTTTTATGCAACTATTTCTGAGAAGCGTATGAGGGTAAATAGATGATTAATCCTTTGGACCCGAAGTAATTTTAGTCTGTTTTACATCGGGTACATAAAAGTGAACCCGTTTTCTCATACAACGGTGGAGCTTCTTTGCAATTCATAATAATATTAAAATTGTTTTGAATAATGTCATTTTTACTGGCGCCTCACAGTGAAAAGGGTTAAAGATTCAAGAAACATTTTGTTTGAAAAAGCATATTTCCAGCGATGGATTAACTGCGATAAAGAAATTAACATTAGCTGGGAGAAGTGGATTCGGTGAAAACTAAAGGTAAATTGATACCTGAGTGTCTGAATGGATTTAACCGCAGCCAGCACGAAAGTCAAATGTGTCCGTCGTTCAAGGGGTTAAAGTCGTTTCCGTGGCGAGTAAAAAAAAAAAAAAAATACAAGAGTCGGTAGCGTAGCCGGTGTGGCTCGGACACCTTAATGGAACTCGAAATTCCGCTTAGCGTTCACCGGTAAATACGAGCTATACATTTAAATTGAAGTTTTCGTTTGAATTTCATGCGGGCGTTAAATTAAAACCGATGGAAATTCTGCGGCTTCCGGCTGCAGCCGGTTCTCGTGTACCCGCTCCCTTTGCCGCTCGAATTTTGCGCTCGCAACTTCGCTACGCTCCGGCTGAGCTCGCTCGAACACTGAAAAGGCTTGGTTAATAAAGACGATGAAAATTACGCGGCGACATTCTAAAAGGAAAATAACTAGCAGGGAAGATTGCGTTGACGCGGCAAAGAAGAGAAGAGCCAGACAAACGCGGTGTCAAAATCCCCTAGAGCGGTCTTTAATTTTCCAAGCGTGCAACCGTTCGCGAGCGCTCACCAACACGTCAAAGAAATCATCTCGTGCGTTATTCGCGCGTACGATAGCGATTCTTTCGAGGTACATACCAGCCACCCGCGCTGGTGGCAATGTCGATGAAAAATCGAACGGTGCGTGTAAACCCCATTCGCTCTGCCCGAATCCAATTACCTGCACACCGTAGTCATGCTCGCTTGTGCCCGTTTCGCTATGCAAAATCTATAATCTTTCAGATAATGAAAAAATTCGAAACGATTCAACTCCCGCGGAAACGCGCCGCTGTTTAGCGTATTCAGAAATGTTCGAATGCTTTGGAAAAATAGAAAGGGACGTAAAACCTATATTAAATTAATTTTCCCTTGAGAAAACGAAATAATTTTCCGAACTTGATACTTACATAAGATCATTCGATTTTCCGCGAAGCTCGCGCATAATAATATTAAATTCGCGTCCGGAATACAATATTCCACAGGTATTTCTGTCCATTCACCAATATTCGTATGCAACGCATGAAAATAGCTTTGAAAGTTGGGGTTGAAAACCATATTTGGCCGTTTATCTCTGGAACGAATAATTCTAGGGAAAAGTGCAAATACACGGAACTCGTATATTTTTCACTGACGTGCTCCGGTCCAAGTAAATAGATTTTTAAAATATTCATTTATCGAGGAACATACATTGACAAATTTATTGCCCCAACTTCGAGAGCGAGTTGCACTCTCCCTGAACGTATGGGGATTCTGACCACTTGAAAAAGATACGCGTCGAATATTTGCTCGAGCCTTTCATAAAAATCCAGAGGGAGAGTCAATCGCCGAAAATCTGATCGTTAAATTAAAAATATTATTCTTTCAGCAAGCTGCTACATTTTAGTTTTCGAACTAATGCGAGCTCTTTCGCATTCGATATTCATACAGTCCGTTTCTCGAGTGTTTATTCAGTTCGAATTTATGCTGCTAATTGCGTGAAGTGTATTGATGCAAACTGTACTATAATTTAATATGTCTTGGTACGATTTCGATTGTATAAAGCAAACATTTCCTTTACAAATACATCGATCGAGCTGTTGCATTGTCGAATGAAAGCCCATCTGACGGTGCGTGTCCACCTTCGTAGGCAGTTATACAACTTAAAAATTCAGAATTTTACTCAGTCGTTATCGACAATCAATCAATACACATTATTTGATTTTGTTGACAAACCTACCTCAGTGAAAATTAATTTTCTGAAAAATTCCATTATATTAACAATCGAGTGCTGAAATGATACTTGTTCTTTAAAACATTACATGCCATTCAAATATCTTTTCGCGATCAAAAATACCATAGACTTGACGATCGATTACTCATTACCTCACTAAATTCAATTTTCTTAAAAAGTCCTTTATATTAAAAATCGAGTGCTAAATTTATGAGACTTGGTCTTTAAAATGTTACATGTAACTCAAATATTTTTTCCGCGATAATAAATACCATCGACTTGAAGATCAAGACCTCCGTTTTACAACGACACCGCATAAGTTGACATTATTAGCTCCATTTAATGTGTAGGATTTCTTTCCACCTAGATTGGGCATTCGGTACACTAGTGCGTCCGTTTAAAATCGTCCTTTTCTACTGCGGGGATGATCTCGTAGAAAGAAAGTTCCGGGCCGGTAATATCCGACTTCCCCGTGGCAAATAGTTCGGCTGGAGTCACAGGTTGCGCACAGGTGTAGTCGGGAATTGAATGGATCGACGAGGTCGCGGGATGAAGTGTCTCTCGCGTCGAGATTTACGATCTAGCGGGTGCTCGGTGCGAAAGCTTTGCATTCACCGCGTATTTCGGGGTTGAAGCGCCGCAAGGCTGGATGCGAAAGGGTTCGTTGGTGATTGGAAGGGGCGAAGGGAAGCAAAGTGAAACTCGAAGAGAAGAGAGAGATGAGAAGAGAGAGAAGAGAAGACACGCACACGTACAGAGAGACACACATCGCAATGGGACTCAGCTGCGATAAACTGGATGCTCGATTCGCGTCGCGACACCGACTCGTGTCGGATCTACGCGCGGGAATTTCGGTCTCTCGACCCTTTAAACTGGGTCATCG
The DNA here is from genome assembly GCA_916610235.2 of Lasioglossum morio. Classification (NCBI taxonomy): domain Eukaryota; kingdom Metazoa; phylum Arthropoda; class Insecta; order Hymenoptera; family Halictidae; genus Lasioglossum; species Lasioglossum morio. The sequence continues at coordinate 25,255,723 of OU744326.1, forward strand.
AACCTCTACCTCGTTCTTTTTGCCAGAGATCCACGATCGACACGATCCATACGATTCACGGGGAATCCTGCTCGACGTTTTTTCGGCGAGGAACCCCTCTCTTTCATTCTCTCTCTCTCTCTCTCTCTCTCTCTCACCCTCTCTCCGAGTGCTAGCAGCACCTCGCCTTTTTCGATTCTTCCCGGATCGCGCGCGCCGAGGTTACAGCGAGTTTATCGGGATCACGATCGCGAGGTAAAATTTATTCCGCGTAAAGACGAGCCACTGGAAATCCATAAATCGGGGATTCCCGGAGATACGCTCCCTGATTTATTGGCAACAACGGGAGGAAATAGTTCACCGAGAGAAAGAACGACTCGGATGAGAGACGCGCGGCAAACGACGGATCGTTTTGTTAGTGACTTTTTAGCTTAAGCGGCCTCCCTTTGACGGATTCGGAAAGTCGATGATCTTTTTCCGACGTTTTCTTCGCGTTTACTGCCTCGATTTGCTATTGGCCTCGGAGTTCGCGTTTCATGGGATATTGTAAGCCGAACGTTAAAAGCGGTTTCTTCAAGCGCGGTTCAAAAGGTTTAGTTTGTTTGAGGCTTCTCCGGGTTGCTGAATCGATACATCTCTAACGGGAGTATGTGGGTGAAATACTAAAAAGTAATCACCAATCAGTCGGACTCTTTTAAAAATATATTCAACCACAGTGTATGTATATTCATTTTTGTTTCAATTCTTTCCCTTTCATCTCACACTCTTTCCTCTTTTTTCTTTTCTTCTCTCCATTTTTCATTCACACTTTCCATCCTGCTTTTCTTTTCTCTCTCTACCTAACTTTGCTACCCATCCCTCTCCCTCTTCGTCTTCAGCTAATATTTTTTTTAACTTCTCCTGTATCCTTTCTTCAACTTCTTCTTCCTTGCCTCTTTCCAACGCGTGTTCCCATGTTTCTGCTTCGTGTCCACGCTTTCTACTCCGTCTGTCATCTACCTCCTCCTCGTTTCATTTCCTAATCTATAACTCGCTACTCTACTCCATTTCTCTTCGCTCCATTCTCTGTTCAGGTACTGTAGTGTTTTCTCAACCGGTACATTCAATGCGAAAAGATTCTCGTTCCGTACGTCCAGGATCGTCGATCGAGCACTGCCAAGACGCGAACGGATCGAATCGGATCGCATAGGGTGAGTGCTTTCATACAAAATTCCTCTAGCCGAATGGATTTTTTACGTTCGGCAGGCGCGTTTTCGTGCTTCCCACGGGGAATACGCAGAGCCGAAATTTCCCGGCTACGCTCCGGCGAGTCGTGTCGGTTTTACAGCTCTTTTCGAAAATTAAATTTCTTCCGCGCCGCACTGTGCTTTCAAACGACACACCGCTACGTACAGGCCGCGCCATTCGTACTATCGAGTACGTAACATATCGAGAACCGTCATCGGTTTAATTGAAAAAGTTTCGATGATCGGTCGGTCGTCGCCGGAAATTACCGATGAACCTGGAAGTCGGGGGTCGACACTTCTTCCAGGGGGTGTGCGAGTTTTAGTATGGGGGTGCGTCTCGGTCCTCTGTCCCACCCGTTCAAAATCACGGAGGACCGCGGGAGAAAAAGTTCGCCAATATCAAAGCAAACACACTCGCCGGGACTACCGGTTCCCCGTTGAAACTCGCAAACACTCGACTCGTTAATTTCAACGGAACTAGAGAGCCGAGAGAGAGAGAGAGAGGTTCGTCGCACTGCTCTGCACTGCTCCACACCGTTCTGCACCGCTCCGCACCGGTGCACGCGTGTGCACTCGGCATTATTTCATCGACAAGACGAACTTTTCGCCGTTTCCACTCGGTCGACCGGCAAAGCCGAGGAGAAAAAACCCGGACAAGGGGCGGAGAGCTTTGTCGGCGGGCTTTGACATTAATTAACCGGTCGTCGAATAAATTTGAAACTCGCCCCCGAGGCTCGATCGACTACTAAAAATGACCACGCTCTCTCTCTCTCTTTCTCTCTCCCGTTGAAATGGCGTGGCGCGCCGGAGAAAATCTGTGCGCGTGGATACGGCAGTGTGCGGCGGTTTGTGAACCGGCACGCCACCGGTTGACGAGGGTTTATTGGCTTTATCGAGGAATCAGGTCGTCCCCCGAGGAACAAGGGTTCACAGGGACAAGGCGAAAGGGGTGGGACAAGAATGGACATCGGACAAATGAGAGCGAGCCGTGCATCGTGGAGCCGATCGCGCCCGAGATACTTTTACAAATGACTCGAACGACGGCGTTCCCATTCGGTACGAAGACACCGAGCTTGGAAAGGGTGGTTCGACGTTTTAAGAGACTACGCCGGCAGCGTTTCAATGGCGAAACTCCGCCGGGCCCGAAAACAACGCGACGGTCCCTCATTAACCCTCGTACGCCTCCCCAGAAATAACTGCATGAAAGAGATCAGGATAACAATTCACCCAGTTTTATTTCGTTTATAGCGTCACATTCTAAAGAAATACATCTCACGACGTAAACGGATGAATAATTTTACAATATGTGAAAACATTGAATAGGTGAATTTTCACCCTGAGGAACGTACGAGGGTTAAAGAACCGACTGAGCTCGCCTTGTAAAATCATTGTTTCAAGAGAACGGTTGACCGTAGACGAAATTCGATCTTTAAAAGAAGGATCAGACAATTTCACCGATCCAGAAGTACAGAATCCCGCGACGGTAGTCTTGACACATAATTTTTCTGCACTCTGTACGTGAAGCAGTGTAAACGCGAACATGCCGGGCGAGCAAATAATTGAAGTCGCTGACGCGGCCGGCTGATCTAATTCCTGCCACGGACAAACAGTTTGATTAGCAGAGGAGGCAATGGGGGGAGGAAGAGGGATAGGCAGTTGGTTTCATCGCTGATCTCCAGGGAGGGAGCAAACGGAGGGATAGTTCGTTAAATAAAGAGGATAAAGCGACGGGTCCGGGGGAGTAGCCACGGGGAATAGAATATAAGAGAAGCGTGTGCTCTCTAATAGATGGGGGCGAAAGACGAGGGGTTGCGGAGAAACTGGCGGAGAACTGTCGGCAGAGGTCAGCGGATACGTCGTTTCTAGATCAGATCCATGAAATCGGCAGAGTCCCGCGGAAATCTCTGCCAACCGATTCCAATCTCCACTATGATAGCGCACGGCGAGAAAAGGAAGTAACAAGAATCGAAACCCAATTTCGGCCGGACCGTATCGCTCGCGAACGATGGGAGAGCTTGGGGAACAGGTTCCCGGCCGTTTGTTTCAATATTTTCGACCCCCCTGTGGTTATATTCTTGGAGCCTAGGAAAATCATGAGAAGATATTTCTATGGAGAACATTTTTCTTGGACTTGACCTTCATATGTTGAAAAACTTACGCATTCTCTTCCGAATAAACAATTTTTCTGTATTCTCTTAAGGTCGATGCACTTATACACGAAGCTTGAACGTGTTCGCTAATTTTCGTTCCTCAGGGCGAAAATTCACCTATTCAATATTTTCGCATACTGTAAAATTATTCATTCTTTTATGTCTACGTCGTGAGATGTATTTCTTGAAGATGCGACGCTTTAAATAAATCATAATGTGTTGATTTAACGTGTAAAATAAAAATGGGTGAATTGTTAACCTAGTCTCTTTTATGCAGCTGTTTTTTGGGAGCGTATGAGGGTTAAAGAATATTCTCGAAGGAACTCATTACTTTTCGATCGGAAAACCACAATGATCCTCCAAGGGTTTTCGATTTCGCAATACTTTTACGAAGAGGAAGGTGACTCGGAGACGTTGGTGCACCGCGGGTCAAAGTAAAATGTATGACGCAACGCTCACCTGCATGCTGGTTCACCGACGGTCTCGAAAAACAGGCAGGTACCGCCGTTCATGCAGAAGTCACCGGCGATCGGGCACGGCTGCTCCTGCCTCGGCCAGGCTGCCGTCGCTGCAACACAAACCAGAGAAAAATAATGGTGAGCTCTGGCGAAACGTTCGAAAAACGTTATGCGCATAATTCCCGTCCACGCCCTTCGTGTGTCTCGTATCCTTTTCTTTTGTCCGCTTAGCCCTTTGCCTTGCTTTTCCGCTGCTGTTCGCGTCGTTCGTTCTTTCCGCGCATAAATCGCGCACGCTGCGTTCGAGCTTTGTTCCCCCGAGTGCAAGAAAATGATATTCGCGCGTGTGGATTCGAGCCCCACGAGAGGGAGAGAGAGAGAGAACCCGGTGTGCATTTTCATTTCAATCGACGCTCCCTTAGCCAGCGCGCACGTGCAAGGATTAGTCTTTGGTATGCAAATCGCGGGAACGACCGCTAAGAAGGAAACGCGCGGACACCGGCGGATTTATGGAGAGCTTAAACCGCGGCCGACAACCGTATCCGTCGCGGTGACGTTCGGTTTTTAACGAGCCTGATGGAATCTTCTGTATCCGTCGAACAGATATAGTCTAACAAAGGTTGTACAGTAATGTTTCTATTAGAGCGACAATGCTGCGCACGGTTGATGCGACCAAGTTATCCCCAGTCCCAACTTAGTAATCCCATCTCTCGGCTCGGTATATCGATGTGAACCACTCCAACGCGACGCAGAGAGTAGTGGTCTCTCTTTACACGCGCTGTGCTTCTCTATGTTCGGCTCGCTTCTTCTAGATAAAAAAAATAGTGTTCTGCGCACGGTTTATGCGACCAAATCCCCCCGAGGCTGTCGCTCTAATGGAAATATTACTGTATCTACTGATTGGCATCTTGCAATCCCGCGTATTTTTTTACTCAGGCATTTCTTGAACAGGTAGTGCGAAACGCCGCAAATTTTGCGAGACTATGCGTGTCATGAGAATTACGCGATTATCCGTCGAAGCATTGCGGAGACACCGACGAGAATATCCTGTCGTATTGTTCCGCGGCTATAATACCTCACTGTCGTTTGCCGGTGTTCAAGCTGTAATGCATTACGAACCGGGTTTACTATCTTGTCGGTCCTGCGTCGTAAACATCGATTAATCATCCGTGGATGAGCATCCGTCTGTAGAAACATTCTAGCATTGCGCGGCGGCGAATTTTCTCGTCGGCCGGCTGCGGCCGGTTCGCGGGGGCGATGCGGGTTGGTCGTCTGGCTGGGAAACGCTCGCTAATTATACATCCGCGGAGACTGGCGGGAACGATTCTATGAAAGGTGCGAGACAGAGGGACAAAGAGAAGGCTGGACGTTCTCGGGGGTGTTTCGAGTCCCGGTGCGGTTTTTTGATCCGTCGCCCGATGAATCCCGTAGCGCGATGAATCCCCGGACAAGCTCGCGCCTCACGATGTATTAAAAATCGTATAATGAGTTTGAAAGCGACTCGGACGTGCGGGGGCCCCCGGCTGTCCAGCAGAGTAATAGCGAGCGCGATGAAGCGCGTTGCCGCTCTCGCGCGATGAGCTCGCGAGCGCGTACACCATTATTACAGTCGGATTAGTACTCGACCATTCCGGTCGGCCCAGTATTACCGAGCGCAGTTCCAACTTCGAAAAGCTCTCGAGCTGCTCGTACTACCCGGCTTTATACTCTCCCTCTCGCTTCCGTTCTTCCTGTTATCTTTCTCGCTCCCTCTCTCTCTCTCTCTCTCTCCACCTCGGCAGTTCTCTAGCGGTCGCGTTTCTTCTCGTTAAGTTCCTAACGAGCTGAAGACATTTTCGCAGCGGCAACTGTTCCTTTTTTCCCCGTCCTCGTTCTATTGGAGAAACGAGAGAGAAAGAGCGAGGAACGAGATGGTGGTCGTCTCGAGCGGAAACGTATCGAAATTTTCATTTTTCCCGGACGGCCTCCGGTATCCACTTCCTATTTAGCTCTTCGGGCTGCGCAGCCACATCTTCCGCTTCCCCGGCAATTATTTCGCGCGATCGACCCGGAATATTAGCAGCTTTCTGTAATCGTGACTGGCTACACGGTCTACCTGCGATTCCAACACGGAGATATTAGTTTTCGTTCTACAGTCTCGTGATTATCCTCCACGATCTTTGCCGGATAGCTTTGTTAAAACTAACACGTCTTTATTTAATAATAAATGATATATCTTATTTTAGAAGAGCAAAGCACGTCACGTCGGTTACCTGTGAGAACTCTAACTGCACATCGATGGCATCGCAAGACAAAGAGGGCACAGTCGATCTTGCAAATCGGTGAGCGCTCTTCACATTGGCCACTGTCGTGGCACAGAGTATGAAAAGCTTACTTTCCAACGAAAAGTATCCGGACTTCTTCACGGATTATACTAATTACACGTGTAAACATCTATTTTCAAAAAACGTGAAATGTGTAATTGAAGCAGAACAATTCAAACTATAAGAAGCTTATGTTCCAACAAGATTGAACACTGAGTTAAGGATAAAAATGTTTCTAATAAGTGGTGTAATTAGGTTTCATACATTTCTGAGGAGAATGGGAAGAATTTCAAACAGAGGATATATTAAAATGATTTCAGGGCACTGCTGTACGTTGGTTTCAGCTTAATAAGATGATTAAAAGACAATGTCTATCTTTCCATTTCTGCTGTGAACTGCGTCTTCAACAAATTCGCACTGCGGAGTATCGAGCCCGTTGGAAAACACGCGAAGAAGGCCGGGCTCGTGCGAGCGCGCCACGCTGGAAATTGAACGGTGGCTCCCGGCTTAATTGAAGACCGGCATTGTTGTTCCCGTTGTTTTTCGATGGCGAAACTTTGATCTCGTTCCGGGCCGGGGCTTCTTTTCGGAGGCAAGGGAGAACCGGCAACGCCGGCAATCTCGCGGAATACGAAAGTTCGAGGCGCTCGCGCTAAACAAGGGTTAGCAACGCCGAGAGGAGAAAGGCGAGAGGCGAAGTTTAGATGAGGGCGAGAATCGAGTTTGAATCGCGGCCATATCGATTCATTCGGGCCGACGCGTCCCGATTCAATGAAGATTTTTTCGCCCGGAACTTCGCCTCGAAAGAAAATAGCACGAACAATCTGGTTTCGCCGCACGCAAAAATCTGCGATGCTTGTAGGGCTTGCAATCACACAGGATCCCGCGTCACGTTTTTGGCCCGGCATTTCTTAAATAGTTGATGCGAAATCTCTCGAATTGATTGGTAAAACGTATTGGTAGTAGCAATTATTATATCGTATTGTATATTATATTATAATTAGACTGCGGATGTTCATGCAATTTTTCATTTTTCTAGACAAATTTTAAGAGAGCGGAAGCATGCATATAATCTTATGTTCAGTGGAACTAGCCTTTATAGATCTGAAATAAATAAAAATCGTGTTAGATTCGGTGGAATTTGATGTTCCATAAATTTTCAGAAGCCATAAATGCATATAGATCCGCAGTCAAATCATAATATATCGTGTATATTTCTTTGCTGTGGAAATTCGCTTGGACACTCGGAAGAGTATCGATATCTCGAAGATGGCCGTAGCGATAATTGCGGCAATAAACCGGCGACAGTATCGTGCGAAGATCCAGCGACGGCGTTATCTGGGTCGAGTATCGCGGCGTCTAAATTTTTTTCCCGCGTCCCTGTATCGCGGAAGCACTTGCTCCCTGTCGAGATCCACTCGTGGAGGCGTATGAACACAGAGGGATCAGCGTGCGCGCGAACGGCGAGGACGGCGAAGAGTACCAAGACGAACAGAACCGTATACCGAGGCTCTGGAAATGTACACGGATTTGTCGGGAAGGATTTTGTGGCAGCCATCGACCAATCGTAAATAGACACACAGCGTCGATCCGCCAGATCGTGGTAAAATCGCGTGGAAACCCGCGACGCGTGCCGCGGCATCGCGCGAACAGATTTCTGTCTCGAAATATTCGATATCGCAGCCGGAAAGCCGACTGCTTCCCGCAAATCCCCATTTTCATATTCTATTAGGTTCGCAACTACGTTTTCCCCAGTACAGCACCAAGTGTTCCCTTTATTTCTTTTTAAATGTAGATTATTTTCCAGGATATTCCATACATATGCTTTTGTTACTTATATTAAAAATTGTTCATTTCTTACTTATTTACTAATTTCTCAGATAATTTAGATCATCGATGTCTTGGGTTATAAGTTTCTCTGTGTTTTTTAAAAATATTTATGATATGAATGGCGTAATACAATAATCTGAACCGTAACGTCAATAATTGCGGGACAAAAAGATCTAATTCCGGCGATTTGAACGAGCAGCGATACGCTCGGCGTTAATAACGCGATAAGTGGCAGTCCTCGGGCAACAACCAATTAAACAGGCGAGCAAACGAGTCACCTGCACACAGTATATCTTCAGAAGCACGTGCACAGACACACACACACACACGCACACACATGTGTGGAGGCATTAGTAAGGCCGAAAAGGGGGCGTAGTTGAACGCTCTTGGAGGTCGTCCACGCGAATTTCCGGGGCTAACGAGATTGTCTCATTAGCGTGGACGCAGCCGGCCGGTAAAGCGTTCGCTACGATAAACAGTTTTAACGTCGGCCCCGCTTTTGACGAGCGAGCTACATTGTTTGGACACCGTTATCTCTGTCGATGTAACATCAATCGGTGTCTCGCGGGTGCGTTTAGATAGCGGCCGCGGCTCGACCAGTTGTTCCGCGTCGCGCCCGATTTTCCCCGTTGATACGTCAGTTTTCGACGTGTTTACGGTTTTACGCGGAGCTTTTTTCCGTTTTTGTTGCTGCGCGTTTCTGGTTTTCCGCGTTTTTTTTTCTCCTTTTAACATCGGCGCGAGATTTTCCGAAAGCCACGCGCTTTACAATCACCTCTCGATGCTGTTGTTCGAGCAATGTTCCGGCGGATTTAATACGACCAGCTTTGTATTTGGGTCATCCTTATTTCATCTCGATCATCTGTTCGTTCCACACGATTTCGTCGCCATTCTATTTTACAATATGGATCTTTACCGGCAGTTATTTTGACGTGTTTTAATCTCATTGGATAACAATGCCGCAGTAAAAACCACGCTACTTTTACGTCAGTGTAGAAAAATTTGATTTTTACCCTAATTTAATTGGGAATTTTTCTTTTCGCCGACAAATGTATAGAATTTTCAGAGTAAGAATGAACCGTGAACGAAATGATCGTCGATGATCGATTCGAGTTCGCTGATTCCCGGAGCGGTTCGACGCGCCAATCAGATTAAAAATATATTACACGGTTATTCGGCCTGGGTGGACCGCCGCGCGAGCACTAATTAAGGCTAACGCGGACTCGGGAGCCGAGGACGACAAGCTCGTGCTCGCGTTTCAGCTATGAAACACGAGTCGTTCGTTTTTTCGAGCGTGCCGGGAAAATTGCGGCGAAAACTCGAGCGGCCCCGCGCGGAAGCCGTCCAAATGATGAAACTTTTAATCTGCTCTGCCAGCTGAAGCGGCTCGTCCATGGACGAAAATTCGGTGGGCCGAATTATGCGTTCGATATATGATTGCGGCTGGTGTCGTTATTCTGCGCAATCTTCCTTTAATGCAATCGGGAAAGACTGTGTTACGCTCGAGTAACTCTGTTCGTTCATTTTCGACTAGATCACATCTACGGAAACTGTGTTCTTTTTGAAAACTATCGTTTTAATTTTATTTTATGTTGGATTGCACGGAGAAAAGATCGGTAGTTTCATTCACTCTGAATCTCAACGCCACTCTCCGATCATGGCGAGTGATATTTTCGTTTTCCCGAGAGATGTACGGCTGAATTCCGGGGCCGACAGGTCATGTAATGCGACAACGTTCTTGGCGGACGCTAATTCGCATTGACAGTGTTCGAAAATAGGCGCGAACCGGAGTCGCTGCGTAATTAGCTCGGATATAATTGCCCTAATATATCTGTTCGCGAGGGCATGCGACTTAACTGGCCGCGCGAAGTGTATGGTTCAACTCCCTCGATCCAATTTGTCTTCTCAAATATCGTGTTTCAATCGCGTGACTCGCATCCGAGATGTTACTACCATCAAGTATTCGTTCTTATCTCCTAATTTATACGAGCCACTATCTCGAAATAATCTTCTTTGCATTACCAACATTTCCATCGTACCTTCAAACAGGATAAAAATCTTGTTGAACAAACATTTGCAACACTCCAAATAAATTCTCTCGAGTTCTTACAAGATTGAATAAAATCTAAAATTCTATAAATATATTATATGTATCTGCTGCCTCGGAATTATTTCAAGCTGGATCCATTTTTCTTCATACCGGTTCGAGCCAGATTAAAATCTTGTTCAGCTATTTTAAACATTTCTTCGCGCATTCACGAAATTAGATGAGCTAAAAAATTCTGCAAATGCACAAGGTCTGCAGCTCCCTGAATTACTTACTGCAGTTATCTCGACATATTCAACGCGCGACCTATCTTCATAGAAATTATCATCAGAAGAAATTTTCTGTACGTTCATTAACATTTCCGTTACATTTCGAAACGAGATAAAAATCTTGTTCGCCACTGGGGCATCCGCCCACAGATTACAAATTCCGTAGAACCAAACATCCCTTTAATGCACACGCTACACAGTAAATTGCTTCGTTAAACATATCACGTTCGAATTATTTACTCCGGTAAAACTGTCTCTGTTTTAACTCTATCTCCAAACGATACAAAAACCCCATTAAATATCAGAAGATTTTCCCACGTGTTACAAATTTTAACCCATTTTCATGCGAGACAAAACATTCGTGAAATGCAAAATATATGAAAATGAAAGGAAAATATCGCCGGTCTTGACCAGTATATCAAGGATACAAATATGTATAAAATATTGTAATATTGTAAGAAAATGTACGGTTGTTGCTAATGACCTTTGATGTTGAAGCAAGTTAAACAAATAAATAAAATTTTTAATAAACATTCGTTAAGCTCTCAAGCATTTCCTCACTTCTTGAATTTCTATGAAGCATATTAAGGAAGAAAATTAATTTCCATTTCACCACAGTTTGTTGCAATTCAGGTAGACTCTCCGCTGTCTATTCATAAGTGTTTCAAGGACCGAAACCGATATCATAACTGTTTTCAAGCCCTGAAAGTTTGCAACAGAGTTGCAACGCGTACCGAGGAAAGCAAAACATTGTTCTCTCTTTGGTCCGAGTCCTGAATGACTGTTTCTCCCTTTGTATTCCGTCGACGTTCGACTAATACGAGCCACGGAGTCGAGTAAGTGGATTTAGGTATCCTGACGTTTCGCGCGAGCAACATACGCGCGACTGTTCGTTCGCGGGGGGGGCCCAGGCAGGAGTAAAATGATTCAAGTTACGTGACCGCGTCGGTGTCCTTTGAGAAACCGGCGAAAAAAAGTCCGCAGGCTTCCAAAGAGGTCAGATAAAACTGCGAGCGAGAGCAGCGCGCGGAATCTTCGCGCTGGTCCACGTCCGGAGGAATGAAATTGTAAAGTTTCAAAGGACCCTCTGAGCTTTAAGCACCGTCGACGGTTCTCCACGTGTGCTCCACCGTGCGAGCTCTCCCTCCCCTTTTTACTCTCCCAGTTTTTCACCCCTGCTCTCTCTCTCTTCTCTCTCTCTCTCTCTCTCTTTCTCACAGTTGCTCTCTCACCCTCTCTCAACCCGTACGTTCCTTCCCTTTGTTGCGCCAGATTCTTTCCTGTTGCTGGCGAAAAAAGAGGCGAATTCGATAGATCTCGCCAACTCCGAGCTCGAAGAAACGTGCTCAATATTGATTACAAATTAACAAAAAATTGTAGAAGGATCGAAAAATTGACGCTTTTTATTCTGCATACAAATCCGCAGTCTATAAATAATAATCGAGGTTCTACTGTATATCTAATTGTATTACGCTCATCCTCTTTCAATCACTTTGTAGTACCCCTAGTTTATGCAATCGTCGCCACAGTGTTTACTGATGGAAAAAATAAGAAATCAGGTGTATACTCGCTCATTATTTTAAAGACAAAACTATCGTATTTTTATATAGATCGTATTATTGTTAATAAGAAAAAGTATAATGTTCTCGGCGCTGCAAAATTGTTCTTTGATTTCTCAGTAGTAATTGATCGAACCGTAGCGCCGAGAACATTAAACTTTCTTTTTTTGTTTCGCTTAGGTAAGTTCGTTTAAACCTCATACGTTCCTCAGGGTGAAAATCCACCCATTTAATATTTTTACATACTATAATATGATTGGTCGCTCTTTAACTGTGTTGTAACGTGATAAATGAAGCAAAGTTTGTTAGTTTAAAGTGTGAAGCAAAAATGGTTAAAAAAGAGTCATAGAATCCTTTATGCAACTATTTCGGAAGAGCGTATGAGGGTTAATCGTTTAACTTCTCTGTACAAAATAACAACTGCATCTGTGCCTTCTAAACTTGGTTTTCCAATTCTAAACGCAGGGGAATAATGATTAGATAAGGGAAAGGTTTGTGATTGTATAATACCTGTGAACGGGGCCTCATCTAATTCAAGCAGGCCCACAACAGTTCTGTTGTTCCGCTATCGTTCACCATGTCGAATACTTAGAGTGAACAGTGAAACAGTTTTTAACTTTCTTCAACAATGATCGAGTTTTGTTTCTGATTGTCGACGGAGTGGAAATATTTGATGCGATCGTTCAACTACTGTATTGATACCGTTTTACTATTTTTCTGCATGCATCGAGTTCTCCAGGGATCACATACACACACACACAAACACACACTTGTGTCTTCTAGTTTGACGTTTTGCTTTTATAGATTCACTCTGGCGAGTTTTATGGGACGTTCGCGACACGAAGGCGACGGAAAGTTGTCTAGTTCTTCGACGGCGTGTCGGTGACAGTGGAAGAATCAATGATTCTACAGACAGAACAGGTAAGAAACGCTTTTGATCTTCTTTCACGGAACTTCTCACACTCGTTCAAGAGCCAGATATTGTATTTCAAGAGTCGAGGGTTTACTTCGACCTAATCATTTGATTAGAGCACCGAAGAAAATGTTCGCGCGAAGAATGATCCTTCGAGGACGAATTCCAACGACATTTACGAACATTAATTTCGCTGAACATCCTCCTATTCATAATTTTTCCTCCGCAATTCTTTCAGATATGCACTCGTGGTCTAACAAGCATAACACTCTTCACATCGCATTCTTCTCTAATTCCTACATTCTGTAATACTTTCCTGTTCTACAATTTTTATTCTCCGTGCATCCACCGACCCATTCTTTCTCACGAGTGTTTGTAATAAACCGTGCATACAAATTAACAGTCTTTACGTCGTAATTTACGTTAATTATTCCATTCATTTAATTATTTTCTTGTTTACAATTTTTCTCTGCTCGAACCGTTCATTGTCCCTCCGAGAATATTCTTAAAATTATTCTCGAATGCTTCGTGCCATATATCATTCTACGATTCATTTGAACCCTTCACTGTATGATTTTTTTAATTCGGAGAAAAAATTGAAAGATGGTCAGTTTTTGTGTTTTAGTGAAGAGGAAAAATATTGAAAAAACTTAAAACAACATTTTCAGAAAAATAAATATAAATAACATTATTAGTTTACTATATATCAGATTTGTTAACTGTATCAGATATGATACACTATGCACCGAAGGGTTATTAGTAAGATCCTCTAACGCTAGTGCACATGTAGTTCAGTAATATTTCTCATCTTCATGCGCACTCCGCTCCACCACAGAATTCTGATACAATCATTCCACGCGTTAAATTAATAACAACATCGGTAACATGCGTTCCAGACTGTCCCCGCATGTAAGATTGATAGAGTTTCCCGTTTCCCAGGAGGAAAAGTATGGCAAGTCAGGGGAAATAAACCGAGGGTCCGTGGGACCGTGTCAGTGTCCTAAAGCGAGATCGTCGTTGCATCTCGAGCGTGGCGCAGTACGTTCGTCACCTTCGTTAAAGTTTCAACGAGCGCGGAGGCGTATCGCGAACTCGCGGGTCGGACTTGCGGATAAGACCATCGCTCGCCAGCAGAAACAGCCAAGAGAGAGAGGGAGAGAGTGAGAGAGAGAGAGAGAGAGAGAGAGAGAGAGAGAGAGAGAGAGAGAGAGAGAGAGAAAGAGAGGGGCGCGAGCCTTTTCAAGGCTCGGCACTCGCCCCTTTTCCACGGCGGAACGAGTGCCCTCGCAAAGAGGATTTTCTCTACAAAGAGTAACGGCTAAGAGTTTCGACGGAAGAACTTTCCATCAACGGAAACGCATCGTTTTCCTTTGAATTTCCTAGCCGGCACTCAACTCTCGCGTTTCTTGTCGCTCGGCCCTCCTCCCGATCGTTCCACTAATCGCTCGATATTTTCCTTGTTCCCCGTGACCATGTCCGATAACAATAGCTCTACGCGACAATATTTTTCCACCCCGCCGGATGTGTATGACCTGCTGCAATCGTTACTGTTTTCATCCGTGTTTCCGCTACGCTTTTCATCAAGATCAGAATTAAAGTTAGAATAAAGTTTCAGTTTGCTAACGGAACAAAATTGGATATTATTGCGAAAGGGTTACTGTACTCTGATTTTTATGAAATTTAAATATGTTATGCAGCAACACATTTTGAACAACTTTTTCCGTTTCCAATATAGAGGGGTTGCTTTTAATTTTCGAGATATTCGCAATAAACTATTGCTAATACTGTATCGAATTTTCCATATTCTTGCACGCTCCGTGGCAACGTGAATCTATAACATATTTAAATTTCATCAAAATCTGAGTAACCCTTTCGCAATAATTACCACAAAGGGTCTAGCCGGATAAGCATGGGCCAGCGGCCCCCGCTCCGATTTTCCTGATTCCTGTCTTAAAACATCGTTTTATGTCTAAAAAAACATTGTGTAAAATTTCAAATGTCTACCCCCACCGATAGGGGAGATATTGGGGTAAATTCCCCCGCACTTAAATGCAATTTGCTCTAAAACGAGAAAAGATATCGACATGGGATGAACGGCAAACAAAAGATATGGATATACTCTATATTTCAGATTTTTTTCAGAATTTTTTGCTAATTATTTATAGTTGAAAACAATTAATTAATTTTTTGGGAATTTTTTTAACCATCTTCCCCTGGGTTGACACCCACCAAAAAATTCTAAAATATTGCTATGATGCTAAGCTATTTTGTATAAAAATTTCAGAAGTGTCCGTTTGGTGGAACAGTGTCAAAAAAAATAAAGTATGCCGGCGAACGCTCGTAACGGCTCAGCGACGGAGCCTCCTTGCGGTGGCTAGTGATGGCAGCGAACGGGAACTTGGCGCATCTACGGAAAAGCTGATACATGTGAAAATGCGACTAAATCTTCTAATATATGATTACAGTTGGAAGTCTAAACAATTATATTTTAGGAAATTGCGTACATTGAAGAATAATTGAAAAATACGTGTAAAGCTGGTTTGTTGGTATCAAGTACCAGAAAGAAGAAGATTCTCACAAGTATGTTGTATGGTCACGGTGTTAGAGGTTCTGCTCGATGCTCCGGAGGGTTCGGGTTCGAATCCTCCTCAATTCAACTTTCTTTTCTTGTTTTTTTCTTTTTTTTATATGTATTTATAAACTAAACGATTTTTATTGTTTGCACTTCAATATTCTATAAAACAAACATAATTATTAATTTGTTTTGCGTATTTCGCGGCAAGCCGCCTTTGAACATGTTACAAAGTCGGCATATTCTTTGATCGCTAGCCGACGATACAATGTTATTGGTCACATGCTCATTCGTTTGGCCAAACACGATCAGAATGAGTGTGCTTCCATTCATCGGCTGGATTGCAATAATAAAAGAAATAATTATTGTTGTTATGCAATTATCCCTTCGCGGTCTTGATACTTGCGCAAGATGTTATTATTTCACAGTCTTCAGGATTTGAACGCAGAAGTACAAAGCAGCATATTGCATTATAGTAAAGTAATAGGGAGTAAAAATAAAAAGAATAAATCCATTATATAGGCGTAAATAATAAAAACTAGATTTATATTTCCGCAAAATTAGAAACATGTAAAACATTTTAATCTATTATATATAATAATTACAAATTAATAATTATGTTTGTTTTATAGAATATTGAAGTGCAAACAATAAAAATCGTTTAGTTTATAAATACATATAAAAAAAAGAAAAAAACAAGAAAAGAAAGTTGAATTGAGGAGGATTCGAACCCGAACCCTCCGGAGCATCGAGCAGAACCTCTAACACCGTGACCATACAACATACTTGTGAGAATCTTCTTCTTTCTGTTACTTGATACCAACAAACCAGCTTTACACGTATTTTTCAATTATTCTTCAATGTACGCAATTTCCTAAAATATAATTGTTTAGACTTCCAACTGTAATCATGTATTAGAAGATTTAGTCGCATTTTCACATGTATCAGCTTTTCCGTAGATGCGCCAAGTTCCCGTTCGCTGCCATCACTAGCCACCGCAAGGAGGCTCCGTCGCTGAGCCGTTACGAGCGTTCGCCGGCATACTTTATTTTTTTTGACACTGTTCCACCAAACGGACACTTCTGAGATTTTTTTGCAAAATAGTTTAGCATCATAGCAATATTTTAGAATTTTTTGGTGGGTGTCAACCCAGGGGAAGATGGTTAAAAAAATTCCCAAAAAATTAATTAATTGTTTTCAACTATAAATAATTAGCAAAAAATTCTGAAAAAAATCTGAAATATAGAGTATATCCATATCTTTGGTTTGCCGTTTATCCCATGTCGATATCTTTTCTCGTTTTAGAGCAAATTGCATTTAAGTGCGGGGGAATTTACCCCAATATCACCCCTATCGGTGGGGGTAGACATTTGAAATTTTACACAATGTTTTTTTAGACATAAAACGATGTTTTAAGACAGGAATCAGGAAAATCGGAGCGGGGGCCGCTGGCCCATGCTTATCCGGCTAGACCCTTTATCATAACTTCTCAACCCTCTCACTATAATGGATATCTGAGTTAGGTATAAATGGGTACAAATATTTCAAACAAATTCTAAATCGGCAACGTGATAACTTGAAACCCCTCTAATTTTACATGGGACTTGATATTGCAGATTCAAAGGGATTACCAGCTAAAAACTTTGATTCTCCGGGAAGATTCGCAGTCTACCGATAACGGCTTACTAAATTCGTGAACGAGATGGCTCGCGAGCTATTAACGTTTCGCCGCGTGTCGCTCACGGGGTTGGATATTGTTCGCTAGGAAATTTGCGAGGACACTTTGGTTTCCTGGGGCCCTGTAAGAAGTCGAGGCGTCCCATAAAACCGGCGCACGCCTGCTCGATATGAAACTCGCGAACGACCGGAGGGGGAGCCCGCGCAATACTCGCGGATCGCGCAACGTTCGCGATAGCAGCCTCTCCTCTCGTGGAACCTCGCTCCGGATCTCGAAACGGACGTTTCGATTCCGTTTCGATTATTCTCCAGACATGCCTCGGCCTCCAGTGTATTCAATCGTTCCGGAGGTTGGCGCGCGAGCGAACGCTTGCGATTCAATAAAGCCGCGATATTGCTGACCCCGGGCAACCTTCTCCGCACGTCGATTCTCCGCGGATTTCGAATTCACCTCGCGCCCACTATCACGCCCCTATTTTCGTCGGGTTTCTCCTCTTTTTTTTTTTTTCGCGAACCCCGCGATTTACGCGGCCCGTCGAAGGTAGATTAAAGCTCGCTGAGCGCCGATTCCTCGAGCTGGGGCACGCCCGCGGAATTGCTCTTCGGGTTACCCGTTTCTCTTCCGCGAAACCGTATTTCTTTCGTGCCGAACTCGATCCGCCATGAATTTTTATTTAGCCAGAGGTATCGACAGGCTCTCGCGGGTTTCCAACCTCTAACGTGCACCTTTGTTTCCTTCCGAGAACCGATTCTCTCCTATCGCGTTTCCAATTTAACGGCACCGCGCCGTCGCCGACGCGAACAAAAGATTCTCGTTCCACTAGCGCAAGCTGCGTATCGTTACGACGACGTTCAGAGATTGCTGTTCTGAAAGGTCAGACCTTGCCCGGAGATAATTATATTTTTATACGATTCTCGAGAACAGAACCAATGTAGAGGATGTATCAAAATTCTATATGGCGACCACTATAGTTTAATAACAGTGTGACGCATACAAGGAAAACCTTTAGAAAGTAATTCTAAAGTCAGATGAAACTGAAGAATACAATTTCTTCATTTGACAACCTCAGAAACGTTCCACGTTGCGCTCTTCGTTGTTGGCTACGAACGGCGCGAACTATACGACGAAATAAACAGCAATTTTGATCTCCACTGATTCAGGGGTGCAGAATCGCACTACAGTGGTCGGGATATATAATTTAAAAACACCCTGTACAAGAATTGATGCGCAATGAGTTCCGTTCGACGCTGACAGAGACTGCCAAAATGATAGACCGTATTCCTTTTTGTAATTTGAATTTCGGGTTCGGTCGAGCGATAACGCGAGGGTGGGTGGACGGTGTGCTTTGTGTATGGGGGTGAAGCATAAGGCAGGCAAGCTCTCGAATGCCCCCGTGTAAATCCATGGGAAAGAGACGAAACCGAAGCCGAGAGACAGCCGGGATGCGGGCGCGTCACGATAACGCGACTTTACCCAGATCGTCGACTGCGTCCGAATTAACAGCTCGACGGTGGACCGGCGACGTCCGGCCTGGCTGAACGTCGAGGCTGCTGGATGTTCCTTTCGTTGACAGCCCGCAGGATCTCTCTCTCTCTCTCTCTCTCTCTTTCTCTTTCTCTCTTGCCGCGGTATGCTACCGTTCTCTCCCCATTCCGCTACGGTTTTTCTTCGGGCGCAAACAAAGCGCGCCTCCGCCTGCACGGCTAGCTTACCCGGGACTGCTGTTTGTCTTTCATTAGGTTCGTAGCCGACCCTTTGCGCCAAGATAATGCGCTCGTGTTAATTTATCCTAACAGAGTTACGGGATGAAGGGACACGGCAACGTTTCACGGAATCGATCCTCGCTAGATTCCCGCTCGAAACGAATCCGCATGCGGGACCAGTCTACAAGCTCGCAGTCTCTCGTGAAATTCTGCGGACTTTACTATTACGTCGTTCGGAAAGTCACTTCGTTTTTTCAAGGGAAAATGAAACGCAATTTTGTACAATTTAGAATAAGTTTGACGACATTTTGTTCGATGGTCTGTTGCGATTTTTCAGGTAGCTTTTAACCCTTTGCACTCGGAGATATTTTTAACTGGAAAATTAAACATTTCTTCCGACCTAGAATAATTATGTTCTTTTTTTATACTATTTATATGTAAAGATTGCATTAACATTGAGGTCATTAGCGAACAAATTCCGTTCTGTGTGACTTTATTATTTTCGTTTTGTCGATATGAAATTGGTATACATATATTCACGCAATACTGAAATGTGTAATAACTGTTTACATACTAATATATTTAATAATGTAAATCAATTATTGTAGTTTTTGTAAAATGCCTTTCGAAATGAAGGGAATTTGAATGATTATTCACAGTTTAATAATCGAACATGCGATACAGCAGCTGTAGATATTGCGCCGTTTATAAACGTCGAAGTTTTTAGTTAAATTGCTACTCGAGCAGTAACTGTTCATATTATTGCGATATCGCTGCATCAAATTGTGTAAAATTATTAAAATACAACGCTGCAACAATTTTGCGCGGGGCTGCAACGTCCGCAGCGCGCGTAACAAGGTCTGTTACCGAAACGGCCCTCCGAATTTTGATGAAACGTACATTTTTTTATGGCAGCTATCATTCAAAGCGAAGGGATGAAAATAGTTCTCAATGAGTGGGGCTAAATATAATATACACGTCGTCGTACACAACTTTCGAATGTGTGTATTATTAAAACATTCATTTGCACGCTCGCATTCCTCCATTAAAAAAAAGACACGTTCACCAACGGCTGTCTTTTGAATTGCTACAGAACTGTCGAGTCGATTCATTCCACAATGTAAAAGGTAACCCTAAGTATACAGGGTGAACCACGAATCGTGACACAGCTTTCACCTGATTACATCAAATTTATCGTCAACTCTTTTTTTCATGATTTTCCAAGGTTACCTTCAATTTTTTGCAAACACACCTATAATTTTTTTACGCCTACTTGTCAGAGGATTTCAAGGCAAATTCGGTAAGCATCTCGCAAGAAATTGTTTTTTTCATTTTTTTTACAAAGAAATTGCTATAATCACGTGAAAGCTGTATCGAAACCATGCTATACCTGATAAAAAGATTTAATGTCTACTGGTCGTCATCGGATAAAATATCAAACAGAGTTCACAGAGTCTCAATGCAAATCAGTCGCCTTTAGTGTGGAACAGTTGCAGCGTTAAGAAGTTGTGTAATTTGTTTGACCACCGGTGTACATGGCCGTGATTGAAGCGACTGTCGTACATAGGGAAAAGTTGCAGGCAGGTGCTAACTAATCCTGTAAAAGCGAACCGAACGGCAATAAAGAGAAGAGCGAAGATTGTGGAGCCAGGGGCACAAGGGTATAGGGCACGAGACGAGTCCCTTTCTTCCTTGGTGCGAGAGGTCGACGAGGCGACGACGCAGAAGTAACGCGTTCCAGATTACCGTTTCTTTTGACGTCGTCGACGGTGCGCTGGTTCTCGACACACATATCCCCGCGCGTCGTTAACCCATTTGCATCGTACGGAACACTGAAAAATAATGCCCTTGACACCAGCCTTTTACTTATTACATCTCACCAGACAATTTTCAGAGTACGCATTAATATACAGGGTGGACCTCTGAAAATCTCTTCAAGTTGTAATGTAAACTGTAAGTGTTATCAAAGGGCTAATATCTGGCAAGCATACAGGATCACGTAGCGTGATCATCTTAGAAGGTACTAAAAAGATAATAATAAATTAAAAAATTCATACGAATATCCTCCTTTTTCTAAGACGGTTCCAGAAACATCGAGAAATGCACACAGCAGCCGAAGGAGAAGAAGGAGGAAGAGGAACGAGAGAAAGAGAATCATCCGCAGTAACAATTGGAGGATTTCAAAAGGGTGTTTTTGTTCGTCTCCATTTGTATCGTGTACCTAATTAGCCCCTGGCGCGCAAAACAGCAGTTTAATTATCACGGGGGCCAGTGTTTTTCACGGCCGGTGTGAGGGAAAAACGAGGAAAAACGAGATGACCTTCCTCGCTCTCTCTCTCTCTCTTTCTCTCGCGTTCGCTTATTTATCGCCGCGCGGAAATGGTCGGGCCCCGATGCTCGAATTTTTCACGTCGTGGAAGAGCCATGGTTTTACACGCAGGCAAAAAGCTTCTTTCGCGATGTACGCGCGCGCAGCTTTTGTTACACGATGCTTCTAACGAGCTCGGTAAAAATTTCATCCGGAACCCGGTGGACCGCGCACGCAAACGCGTCTGTTGCGAGTCCGAATCGAATCGGATCGGATGGGATCGAGGCCGGATCGAGACCGGATCGGGAACGTTAATCGAAGCGACACGCGCGACCTTCGGAATCGTCCCCGGCGGGCGCAATTCCACGCGAAATCCGCTTCGCCGGTCGTCACACGCGCAGAAACACGCGACCGGCGCAATCCAATCGCGGGATCAAAAGGTTCAACCGGCGTCAAAGCCGCTCGGTTTCTCATTGCAGACGTCGACGAATCCCCTGCGCGCTCTCTCTAACTCTCTCTTCCGCGCTGTCATCCGTGACACACGAGTTCTGACGTCCGGATGACAGTGGTCTACCCGATCGACAATCTGACGGAACAAAAGTCCCCGGTGGTGTCGACGAGCAACTAGTTGCGGTAGAATGTTTATTCGTCACAGAGAAGTACGACACGATTGTAATGGGTACAGTTACGAGAGGCGATTCATTTTTAGCAAGTGACTGCGCACCTTTATGCAAAATAAAAATTGTCGGCATTAATTAGAATACATAGAAGCCAAGTAAGAATTTTAATAGTTTTATTAACACTACACCTGCCACCACCGGTCAAAATCACCGGTTCCGAATTTCTTATTTTACAATTATTGAAATAATAAAAATGATTTTACAAGAGGATTTGGGTTTTGCCTTACTCTTTAGAAAGTTTAAATAAACAGCGGCTTGAATAATCCGGTGCTTTACCAACTGCACAGCAATGAATAATTTTCTTTCACATAGACATAAAAACGCTTCTGAAAAAATTATTCAATGGATTGCTTCATCCATACATAAACCGAAATCAAACTCAATTGAAATTTCAATAAATGCGCTTCCGTGATTGAGATAATAACAAAGAGTGATGCAAGGATAAACAAACCCATGGAGAGAGAGAGAGAGAGGAAAAAGAAATAATAACAGTAAGGAATAATAAAATTATCGAGATGAAATGTATGGAAAATATAACAGTCGAAATTAATATTTGCATACTTCGTGATCCATCGGAATTGAACAATGAACCAGTAATTTTTAATTTCTCCTACGTTCTCTACACGAAAATCCATCAAGTTCATAATGAAACATTGAATTCCAAATAAAAAATTCTTTAACGAACCAAGTAGAAAAAAGAAAATAATTTACGATACTTATCTGGTCTAGATAACGATCATACGATTCAAGGGGATTTTCTCAACGAGGTACAAATAACTTTCTCAATTATGTAACGCCGCGTCAACGCCAGAAAATAGTAAAGTGTTCCAGCTAGAGAATTGAATGCGTTCGCTGGTTTCAGCAGCAGTTCTCGCGCGACTGTGACATTTTATTAAACGCAACGTACACATGGTTCGCTCGAGCCATTAAATAAAACAGAAAGAAATTCTATTAGTTTGCTGAATGTTACACCGTACGGAGAACACTGTATACTTTAAGGACGGAAACCATAAAAGGAACAATGTTAAGGAAGCCATTCCTCTTCCGAAGCTCGCAACAAAATTACCAGTGTTTTCCGTTCTCGTGTAACCGACTTCGACGATATCTCCGCGAGACTTTGCGGGCAAGAATACCTCCGCGTTACAGTCGAATGCACAGGTGGGAATACGATCTTGGAAACACGGGTCTGCCCGCGTCTGCCTTCATATAAAATTCTATATGCTCCACGGTGGTGGTCTGTCTAATACAATCTAGCGAGACAAGAGTCCGGAAACCCAGCGCCTGCGGAACGAGTGAATCCGTGTCAAGACACGAGGCTGCCGAGCCAGAAACGTAACTACTACGTGCAATAATTAAACGGTGAATTAGAAACGACACATTAAAACGAATTAGTATTAAAAGCGGAATTACCGGACATCAAACTCATGCGCTTCGGTGAGAAACGAGATGTTCCATTAATTCCTTCTTTTAATAATTCTACAAATAATCTAGCATTAATAAATTCTATAAATAATAGAGCATCAGAAAGATATTATTTGTCATTATACAGGGTGAACGGCAGATTTCTTCTTTCTTATAATTGCAATAATTAATTTAGAGGAATGCAGTGGGAGGTGTGATCGAATAAATAAATATCGACGAAGACCCCGTTAACGATATTTCTATAATTTTTCCCACGAGGAATCGGTCTGACGTCGGACAGAAATTTCCCAGTGGAAAAATAGAAATTAGCAGAGAAATTCGCAATCTAATTACTGTCATATTAATTTAGAGTTGCGCAAAGCCGGGGAGAGGCGGCTCTCCAATGAATAAGTAAATATTGACGGAGATTCGATTAAAAGAAGCAATCTAAATCACGGGAAACGATGGGATCTTTCGCGCGTCTGACCAACGGCAGACTCGTTCCACTTGTTCCGGTTTGTTCCAACGGCGGTAGCGCGCGGTGTAGCGGTGTGAGAGCGGAGGCAGTCCATTAACGGGCAAATAACGCGACAGAGATTTTGTTTCGTAGAAAAGTAATCAGCGCGGGCTAATTATATGACCGGTCCGGCACAATGACAGTCAATTTTTCACGATGAAATTCAGCGGTTATTACGGTTTTCCCGGTTTCATTCCGGGGCGGCTGCGATGGCATCCATGAATGAAAAGCACACCAGTTAACTCTTCATTCGGGGGGTTTCGAATAAAAATCCCGGAGCCTTTCGACCAAGTCTCTGTGCCGGTCGACGAGCATTCACTGGCGGCGGATTTCCCGAGGAAAAGCGCGGTGCCGTGAAAAAAAGCTCGAGCATTTTCCGCAGGAGCCTTGTTAATTTACGCCCTGTGTGGCGCGGCGGTCGGTCGCGAAAAAAAAAGAAAGAAAATGAATTTTTCGCGGAACGTCGCATCGCGAGCAGTCTGGAACAGCGAGGAAATCGTTTTCAAAGGAAACCAATTATCCGTGTTTATGCGAACGCGATTCCGATCGGCCAGCGGGTCGCAGCATTAAATGTTCCCCTATCCGAGAGCCGCTTGGCGAAATAATCGCGGAAAAATGCGACCGGCGAATATCGGGGCCGAGCGATTATTAGCGGCAATTTCTTTCGTTGCGCGTGTCGCTGCACGGTTCGATTGCCTATTGAAATTTTATTTCGTTTCTCGATGCAATTTTCGCCCTCCCCCTCTCATCCCGCACTCGCTACTAAAATAATTATTCGTACGTATCATTGATCAACATCCGATATTGCCGGGCACCCGCGCCTGTTCCGGAATACCGGGAACGTGATTCGGTGCTTAATTTCCCAGCTGCGATTCAATCGTGCGGTGGTGGCCTCCCGACCTCTCGTCCGACGATTCCGACGTGGAAAGTCGATTACCAAATTAATTTTTTTATCCCCCGCCGACGCGACGCCAGCTCGCCCGCACGGTTATCGATTCGAATAAGGCGTCGCCGTCGACCGTTCTCGATTATCTTGCTTCGGATTTCCCTCCACGAAAAGCTTCTTGGCCACCTGTTCCCAAAAATCTCGCGAGACTCTTTATTTGCATGCAACTCGTCCTTCGGAAAGTAATTTTCGTTTCTCGTATACAGATGGCATTGACATTTTTTTTAGCACATTGTTTTGCTAATAAGAAAGAGAATTTCTACGAACAAACTTATTCTAATATTGTATTATTTTCTTCTTTATTGTGAGTTCAGACTAAAATTGTAGTTGCCCCACGAAGCTCGAAACACGTGCAGAAGGTAAACGCATCTCTCAAATTAATTGTAAAATCATTTCCGCAGAGAAGCTGTCGCCGGAGGACATTCTCGCGAAAAAATTGATAGCGATTTTTAAAGCGACGCAGCACGGTCGAAAGCCTTAAAATATGCCAGCAGCACACATCACTGTTACCGCGCAAACAGACTGCGTTAATAACATCCCCTCTCCGTTTGTCTTCGCTCGGTTTATGGAACGGCGATATTCGGTATCGAAATATCCGTGTTTTATCGAGATTAATTCAGCGAAATGATCGTTTTCGGAACAATGAAATATGCACGAGAGAAGTTTCCCGGTGAACGGTGGAAGTTAATGTTTATCGAGCACGAAATCCCGTGGAGTGAAAGAGGACAGGGCTCCGGTGAAAAAGAGGACAGTCCGATGTCCTTTTGCTGTCGTGCTCGCAAAGGATAATGGTAACAAATGGCGAGAGTGCGGCTATCTCGGGGCGTTTGCTCGTCACGAGCGGGCATTTAAGATAAATTACGGTCATGCAATCGTAGGTGCGCGCGAGCGAGCGAGCGAACGCGTTCAGTCGACTCCTCCGTTCAGGCGCTCCCAATGAAAACATAATGTTTGATTAAACTGTCAGGGCTTATCTCGATCTCTCGATCGACAAGAAGCCAGGCCGTCGCCGACGTGCACCGACGTTGCAGCGCTCGTTGCACCGCCCGTTGCAGCCCACCAGTCGAAGACTAATGACCGGCGAGCCGCACGACACTTCGTTCGTTCATTATCGGCATTCACGTGCCGAACAAAAAACGCATTACTAAACAACGAGACCGGTAATCGACGTGCACTATGCAAGCCTCTGCACACGGTGCCCACCGAGTGCACCCAACGGGCCATTTTCCGAAAATAGCCGGAATTAATCGAACGATTTTTATCTCGAGAGTCAAATCTGATCTTCCCCCCCTATGTTTATCATTAGATAGCGAATCTTTATGCGAAACAAACATTTTCTACCTGAACTGCAACAAACTGCAGCGAAATAGATATTTATTTTTAAATAATACTATAGTATTTTTTCATTTTTGGATTATCAATATGTTATCAGTACAATGAACTTATTGTTCGTAGCGAAAAATGAATCAACGGTCTCAGTATCGTATTCATCAGAGATTACGAAGTATCGATGAAAAGATCTCAGAATCATTTCTAAACAGAGATTAGTTATGCCATTTGATACTTTGTTTCAAGAATCGGCCTGTGAGGGTCTAATCTAAACAGTCTGGGGACACGAAAAGATTGTACTGTATTCAATATGGTATTTAATACTATATTTTAATCAATTTTATTTACAGTTGGTATGTATTCATACAAAATGTAATGGAAATTATTTCCTACTTTTTTAGTGCGTTTCGAAGTCGGTTTATATTTGAAAAGTAGCAGTGTGCATTCTTTAACACCCATATCCAATATTCTCTAATGTTTATACTGTTTTAAATTGTGCCTATTCATTTTACTCGTAAATGCATCAAGTCACGAAGTTTCGTTACACAAGGGACGGATGGGGGTTAAAAATATATTTTTCGTGCTAGTTCCTGCAGACACATTTGTCTTGTTCCGTGTGTAATCGATGGTAGATAATTAATGGAGATATGAATTCAGTGCAAGTTTTTGCTAGTTCAGTGCACCACTCGACGATCGATATCAGGGGACGGGTCGAATCGCCAGCTCCGAAATTAGGCGAAAGTAGCTTACACTCGGTAGCTTCGGCTGCTGTTTCGGGACTAAAACGCTCGAGTAAACTTGGCCGGGCGAAGGCTACGCTGGATTCGGATTACGCTCGGAGAACCTACTTAGACAAGGAATATATCAAACTTGCCAAGAACTTAAGCGGGTATTCTAGTCGAGAACGCGATGTTTTCTACGAAGTTTCCGATTTTTTTTACCCCGGCAAGCTACAAGACTACCTTTCGCCAACGGACTTTCGCGATTTTTATTTATGCTACGGGAGAAGCTAGAGAATTTTCAGACCCCGAGAAAAAGGAGAAAATCAGCTTACTAAGTAGACTGCGCATTTCAGCACTAATATTTTAATACATTTTATTAATATATACCCTCATGGAAGTGTGGATACCTTATCAAGAAGTTAAAATATATTCATGACTCGAATACCAAATAATAAGTCACTAATATTTTAATGTCAACGGTAAATAGGAAAATTAAGCCTTTCACACAACATTAAACATACATATATGATAAAGTGTATCAGCCATTTGTGGTCGCTAATAACTAGACTGCGGATTTCAGATTATGAAGAAATTGGTTGAGTGAACTATCAAACAATAAGAGATTTAAAAAATTCAAGTATGTGGTAATGTTACTTTTAACTCTTCACTGCATGATTTGTTTAATTGGGATGAAAAAATTGAAAGAATGTCAGTTTTTGTATTTCACGCAAAGGAAAAATATGAAGAAAAATTAAAACAAAACATAGTAAGAAAACGCATTCTTAGTTTACCTTATATCAGATTTGTTAACTGTATCAGATATGATACACTATGTAGCGAAGGGTTAATGTAAGAAAGTCGTTAAGGAATGAAATCAATTTTTACGTTATTTCTGGTTCCCACAATCAATGCAAAACATTTTTGTTTTGCATAAAGTTACGCAGTCTACTAATAACCTAGCTGTTGACGCGAGCTTAATAAATAAATAAAAAGAAAGAAATCTATCTCTGGCCACCTAGCTCGTTCCAAATACTTGTCGCTCACAAAGCAGCTCAGAATTCCAAGGGGTTGTACCTTAAGACGAGGAGGCTGTTAGGGAAAGACACTCGTAGATCTTTGATCGCGAACGGTCGCCGCTCGCGAAGAGAGACACGCACGCGGTTGAGTGCCCCGTTAGACGCAGAAGAGTGCATCGGAGTGCATCGCCTGCAGTGACCCCCGGCGGCGTGATGGTCTCGCAACTCTGTTGCGTTTGAAACCATGCGAAAAGATGCAGACGACGAGTTCTTGCGCAATACTCTCTGTACTGCTCTCGATCCGATGCGCGATCGTTGCGTCACACAAATCGGAATCATCCCGAAGAGATTCAGGGTGCAAGGAAACCAGATGCAGCTGATTCGATGCGCTTTCGATAGAATAAGCCGACCG
This sequence comes from Lasioglossum morio, assembly GCA_916610235.2. Taxonomy (NCBI): domain Eukaryota; kingdom Metazoa; phylum Arthropoda; class Insecta; order Hymenoptera; family Halictidae; genus Lasioglossum; species Lasioglossum morio. The sequence goes on from OU744326.1 coordinate 25,283,741, forward strand.
GTGGAGCGCGAGAATCATTAGCGGCTTCGTTCCCGTTTAAAATCTGATTAAACGCGCGGGGAGCGTCGAGACACGAGGAATTAGGTTGTGTCGGGAAAACCAGCCTTGCGTTAATCGTTTGTTGTTTATCCGGCGGCCGCTTGTTTGCTATTTGCTCACATAACGCGATCGAATTACCCGGCTGTGAATTTTTATCTTGAATTTATAATCACCAGACTGCGGAAGTTTATGGAATTTGAAATTTTCAAGAAGGAGGAACCAAATAAAATATTACTTTCAGTGGTAGTAGCTGATATAGACTTGAAATAGACTCTGTCGGAGAATATATTCTGGCATTTTTTCAAAATTTTCAGAAGCCATAAATGACAACGACTAATCTCTTCTAAAATTTTCTCATAAATAAAAAAAAGACAAAGCAGTCTGGTTATTTTAAACAGCTTTTTGATCGCGGCTTGAAGTGACCGAACGAGATTCAGAGAATTAACAGGATGTGTTAACACTTTACCTTACCGGAAGCCAATTAGCAGGCGTTTTAATGAGCTGCGTGTAACGGAAGCGGAATAATTCTCTTTGAAATAATCATTTCCGAAAAAGCTGTTACATTGTCTTGCGAAAATTTCTCGACTCGTGAATAAGATTGGTGTCGCTTTAAAACAATTTATAAAGAAGTTCTCGGCAGATCGTCAGTTTGTAAGTCCATTAAATTTTAAGTAATTATTCAAAATTAGTCTAATAATAGTTTAATAATCTATATGGTCTTTAAACCCTCCTTACGTCTTAGGTTTTTTCAGGTACGTGTAGACAGTGGATCTTTATGCAAAGTAAAAAATGTTTATGTGAATTACAACGAATTGGAATGAAATAAGAAAGAGGAAGAAGGAAGGAGAAAGTGTCGCAGTCGATCGTCGCGAGATACGGTATCGGTCTGGGAATTTCGCGGGTCGCGAAACGTATGAAACGGGGAGCAGGGAACCGTGACACGTCCATTATTAATCACGGAAGCGAAAGTCATTAGCCAGGTGGACGCGGCCCGATGACGATGAAAGGTTTTCTGCCGGTGAAACGATGAGCCGCGAGCCGTGCGGAACGCGATTAAAGCTGTTTCGCGCCGTGGGTGCCGTTCACGGATTCATTGCCGGATCAATTTTAATCACTTCCGGCCGACATCTATACCGCGGGCCGGTTACACAATCTAATGCGTTCCCTATTAATTTCAGAGTAGCCATTAGCAGCGCCCCTCCACCTCTTCCTATCTCTCCCACCTTCTCCTGCTATCACTCTCCGTCTCTCTATCTCTGTTCAGCCGTTTGAGCCGGTAGGCCGTGGTCGATTCAACGATCCATCACTATATCCCGGCGCAATATTGTCAGAATTCAATAAAGCAAACGAGCTGTTGATTCAATGCTCGCGGTCCGCTGTACACGGGAACGCGATTGGATCCACTCGATCAGGATGATCAGACTTCCGAAACGTCGGACGCGACTCCGATGCACCCGACAAGTCGGGATGATTAATTGAAATACAAAGAACGGCTAATTGGCAGCCGGCGCCGAACGGTCTACGCGAAAAATATTCCCCCGAATCCAAAGCGCCGAGAAATCGGCGACTTTCAAGGTACGAACTGCTATCTCTATTTTATATCAGATGTATTCCCATGATTATTGAAACAGGCCATATACTTCTTATTCCGAGATATTTAATGCGCGCCAATCTTCCACGTTTTGGTACTCCAGGATATCATTACTGTCACTCTATCACTCACGATATATTTCTTGAAATAGTATCCCTAATAAATGATTGATTCAAGATATTAATTGAAAAGTGATTATAAGTATATTACTATTAACCAACCATAATTATGAAACAGGCCATATACAACTTATTCCGAGATATTTAATGCGCGCCAATCTTCCACGTTTTGGTACTCCATGATATCGTTACTGTCACGCTATCACTCACGATATATTTCTTGAAATAGTACCCCTAATAAATGATTCAAGATATTAACCCTTTCGTTACTAACGTGATAGCCCTCTGGAGACGAACGCCGGATATATCCGGCATGCACGAGCATTTACAAATTATGAGTATATTGTTTTAAAGAAAAATGTGTACACTTTCGGACCGGGTCGCCGTAGCGAAAGGGTTAATTGAAAAGTGATTAAAAGTATATTACTATTTTAAAACTTGCAGAATCAACTGTACTCGTAATCTCGATTTATTTCAACCATCGTGTTCGTCATAACTAGACTGTAGATCTGTAATGTACACAGAAAATTATGAAATTTCGCGATTTTTGCGTCTTGGATCATCCGTGGCGATGCAGGTCGATTCGAGAGTGACTCGCGGTGTACGTTAATGATGCAAACGGGTTAACAATACGTAGTCGAGGTTGCGACGGGCCGGAACTGCAGGCCGCAAGCGGGCTGTCGACGCGGAAACGAGCGTACGCAGGCGGAGAGGGTCGCGCGGGTGAAAGGAGAACGCAGAGTTTGCGGCGGGCGGGTGGACCGATAGACCGAAAACCGAGTGGAAAAACTGGGACGCGTAGGAAGCGCGAGGGGGGGAAGAATGGTGGGCGGCTCGTTTCCGGAAAAACTGGCAGACGAAACAGGGACGACGGAGTCCGTGCTGTCCTTAAGCGTACAATCGCGTGCCATCCCTCTCCTTGTTCGCTTCTGCCGCCGGAAAGTGCTCTCGCTCTCTCCCTCTCTCTCTCTTTCTCGCTTATTCATCGGCGAAATGTCGTTTCTCATCGCGCCCGTTACATCGTTGAATGAATTCGCGAAAGAATTCGTGCGGCACGGCAGCCGGTTCCATTGTTCCCCGTCCCCTTTGAAACCCGGTCCGCGGCACGATTTTCCTTCCGTTTCTTATTCTATCCGCTATCGTTCTCGCTCTCCTCCCTTTGTCTTTGACCATGTTTCCTACGGAGCGAACGCTGCGCCTCTCTTCTTCCTCTTCTTTCTTTTCTTTCACTTGCTCTTTCTCTTTTCGGTACTTGTTCTCTCTCTCTTTCTCTAGTTCCAGAGCGATACAGCCTCGCCGAGAGTTCGATCGATTTGTTTTACCCGAGCCTCGGGCCAATCTTTGAATAATACCGCCGCGGAACCATGGCCTAATATTAATTGCCATTGTGCGTTGTTGCGGTTCAATGATGTTGCTCCGAGCATCGATACCCCCGGCACTCTCGCTCAAACGCGTGGAAATGAACAGAAAGTAGGGCCTTCGGCTGTCTATGTTGCATGTAAATGAAGTCTGTGAATGGTGTCGAGTGGAGGAGCGATCTTTGGTTTGTACTACTGTTCCTGCTGGTTTCAAAGTAATTGGCGGCTTGTTTGGCGTTCATTTAAACGTTACATACTTGTGAAATGGGATTTTGTTAATCGTCTGCGGCTGGAATATCGTTAAACAATCATAAATTCGAGTGTATCGAAAAATAACGCGTCTATATTTAGGTAAGGATTACATTTTTATTTGATGAAAAATTAAGAATTCATTCTGGAAAAGGTTATTGTTATTGCACTGCAATAGAGATTAGGATTGGCGTGTATATACGTCGAACGCAGTTAACTGGTTAAATATTGTATTGCTAGTTCGTCTTTCGTTGGACCGAAGAGCATCGGGCGTTTCCGCGAGTCGACGACGGTTTTGCGCGCGCGGTAAACAGTGTAGGCATTCATCGTCTGGCAACTGCCACTGGAACACGGCAAGTTGGCCAGGACGCACGAAATTTCGCACCACGTCCTCCCGAAACTGACGCAGACACGGTGCACGCTCGCGTTCCTCGGAATGGGGCTGAATCGCGCGCGCGGTTTCCGCGCCTGCATCGCATTACGCTGCGAATTGGCCGACGAGCGCGATTGAAATTCGACGGAGTACCACTTCACGGAACGAGCTCGCGATTAAGTAACAATTCCAGGCTGTTGCTCGGATCTGCGCGCTTACGCTCTCTCTCTCTCTTTCTCTCTAGTTAGAGCTCTATTACGTTTTCTCTTTCTCTCAGTTGCACACTCTAGTTGCGACTCTGCATCGCAGCAACCGTGTTACCGCTTCTCGCATAGAGAGAGGATAAAAGAGTGGGTACTGGATGACTCTTTCATCGCGTTATACGTTTAACTGGCCCGCATTGTACCCGTGTAACATTTGCGGCGAGAGTATGCGTTTTAACCGGTGTGTAAGTGTATCAAACACTTATTGTTAATTAGACCGTTGACCAGAGAACCTTTTAGCCTGCAGTTTTGTCTGTTTCGTCTGTCCTTTGTTCGTCGACGGTGAAATAATTGGGCGAACCCTGAGTCGAGAATTGTTGGAAAGGAAGCCGATTTACTAGATTCACGTAAATTTACAAGAGATATTAATTACGTTTTTCCAAAAGCGATTACATTGTTACTACTATTGTGTTACGTTAATTACTACTATCTGCTACAGTCTGTTTGCAGGTAAAGACTGCTGAGAGAAGGTTCATTATTATTTTCTCTCTTTTTATTCTCTCTCTCTCTCTCTCTCTCTCTCTCTCTCTCTCTCTCTCTCTCAAAGGTTCGTTAGTACAATGCTATTGGGCAAGTGATTTCAGATTTCTTATTTTACAATTATTGAAATTACGGGAATACTTCCGTAGAGAATTATTCAATAAATTTCTTTATTCGTGCAGTATTATCATATTAACCCTTCACTGCATGAGTTTTTTAATTGGGATGAAAATATTGAAAAAAGGTCAGTTTTCATGTTTTATTTAAGGGAAAAATATTACAAAGAATTATAAGAACATTTTCAGAAAAATAAACGTAATTTAGAATAGTAAGAAAATACATTCTTAGTTTACAATTTACCAGATTTGTTAACTGTATCAGATATGATACACTATGGAGCGAAGGGTTAAAAGTTTATTAGGAAATATTCTATTATACTATACTATAGGAAATTATTGAATAAATTTTTCTTTGTGGATGCTCCTATTCTAATTAGAATTGAGTAACGTCTAGATAAATTGTTGGCAAGCATTGAATACTTAATTACTAAACTCTCTCAATTAAGACTATAGCACTCTCTAAAGGTAAGATTTATATCGATCGACAAATAGATGATTTTAGTGCTTGGTAACATCAGTGTTGAAATTCTGATTTAAAGAGGACAAGTAGAATAATCAATCCGTGGACAGACACAGAAATTTATTCATAGAATACTGCCGCATTCATTTTCCCAATTTGGGTAGAAAATTTCCAATTCTAAAATTGAAAAAATCCATAATGGAAATTAGAATAGGGAACATGTACAAATGGAAATGTCGTATTAATTTTCCAATTGGTTCATCGTAACCATCTTTCAGCCATACGATGAATTCATCTCTTTTAATAAAAAAAATTCGTAACCTGGCTGAATGACGATTACACGAAAACAAATTTATCATAATCCTTTATATTATAGATTGATTTAATCGTTTCTAATGAACCGAATAAATAAACACACGCAATTCAGATGATATTTTATTAATTATTCCTTCGGAAATAAGGAAAGAAACATTTTGTGTATAATCATTTTGCAGAGTTTTTCCCAGCGTACAATTTTCTATAAATACGTAAAACGATCGAAGAACCTTTAAACACACAGTGTTCGAAATTCAGAATGCACGAAGTAGAAACCGTGTTAGGAGCGAACGAACATGTGTACTTTCGAGCGACAACGTTCCTCTAGAATTGCATATGAAGTGTTACACCGGGAGAAGGTAGAAAAGAATGAAAAATTGTCGGACTGCTGCGAGAGAATGGCACGAGTAAAAGCTGAGCGAGGTGGCCGAAAGTCGGAGGTCACTGTGTAAAGTACGGAGATAGAGTTCGCGTGGTATACGGAATGTTCCTCAACTGTGTTGAGTACACCGAGTTCTCCGCGGTAGTTGCCGTAACAGTTTTAAAAATTACCTCTTCATTCCAGCCGATGTGTTAATTGAAACAGACTCGGCTCGCTGTTTAATCCAGACGCTTGCGAAATTAATAATTGGACTGCCGGGATCTATACGCGGCGTCGCTAAAATTGGGAGCTTTATTTTAATGCCAAACTTATCTCCACTTGACACTGGTCCCGCAAAAAATAGATATTCACACAGGCACAAGCACATTTGCACAATTCCAATATTAATCAGTTCTAAAAATTAATACCACGAATGCCGAATGGGGATCTTAACATTAAATTTATCAACCATTAAACGTGATTGATGTGTATTATATTATAAAAAAATGATAGGATTAAGTTTCTTTATATTTTGTCCAATTTTTATTATAACATACACTGGAATAGAAAACGTTCATTGAATCAATTCCCATGAGAATACATTTTTTCATTCCGCTATATAGGCTGTCCCACGCAACACTTTTCACGATAAATAAATTTGATCTTGTTATTTTCATAATACAATACACACATCAGTCACTTCTGATGGCCGGTAGGTTTACCATTATGTGGGCATTCTGTTTTCGCAAAATCCAAGTTCCACGATATACGCAGCGAGCGTCATCGACGACGTAAGCGGTGGGCCGTCGATTATTACACACGGGACTGGCGGTTGTTCAAGTTTGACGGAAGTTTGTATCGCCAGGCCGCGCGAGAGACGGTTGTCGGTGGGCGTAGAGGGCCGCGAAGGGCTCGTGGAAACGAAGGGTCGCGTTGGGATGCGTGGTTCTCTCTCGTGGTGCGAGACGTACGGAGTTTCTGTGGCACGTTACCGTGAACGTCCTCGCGACGTGAGAGAGAGAGAGAGAGCGAGAGAAAGAGAGAGCGAGAGAGGGAGAGAAGAGACAAGCTCGCCTAACCTCGGCGGCTGCACGTTGTCGTCACAGAGCACACTCTCTCGTTGTACCTGGTCGCATAACATTATTCCTCTGTTTCGGAGAGAGGTTGGTGGCCCGGGCCGAGGGTCGACCGCTAACCAACCCTGTGTTTAATTTATCTAAGTATGCGAAGTTCGGCCGCGGTATCGAGAATATTTCGGAGCTGTGTGGGAGAGAGAGAGAGAGAGGAAGAGAGAGGGAGAGAGAGAGGGAGAAAGAGAGAACCAGGGGACCAACAAGGAGCAAACGGTGGCAAACCTGGTGAGCGGAGTTTATGGAGGGCCATTCGCGGCGACGACTGCCCGGGATACGAGGAGAACATCTAGAGAGAGAGAGAGAGAGAGAGAGAGACTCGTCGTACCGCGAGACCGTTTACGAATACGGAACTCCAATTTCCGGTAACATGCTTTTCCACGTCGCGTACCATTGATTTATCGTCCGCCGGTTGTCCCCCATCCGTTTTCCATAATCCTCTCTTCACAGAGCACCCGCACAGACGATATCGTCGACCGGCCAACAGCGATCCGGCATCCGTTCCGTTTCGTTTCTATGCCGTGGGTTCTCTGAGATCTTACTTAACCGTTCGAACACTCCGCAGCTCTATAATCTGAAAATTCATGGCACCGTACAAGAGAGAGAGAGAGAGAGAGAGAGATAACAGAGCGGAACGCCACGACCCCGTGACCGTTGATTGAATCGCTAGTTTACCGGTGTAAACTGTTGCAGAGGGATAGCACGGCAACTCTGCTCACGCGAGTTTCGACGCGCAGGAGACGGCTCAGACAACGGGCTAATTATTGCGAGGCTCGAGTTCCACGGTTTGATTGAGCGAATTATTCCACATAATTGAGAACGGTTTTGTGTTTGTTCTTGCCGTTGGAAGACCACTTTGGATTTTATAAATTTAGGAAATTCTGAAATCGCATATTAGATTAATCCATGCATGCCTGCGATAATAGCGATGCTCCCAGAAAAAAACTTGTGCGAAAGATTTATAAGAAAGTATAATTGTAATGGACATGATCTTTTATAATTATAACTGAATACGAAAATAGAGATTGCATAAATAAGATACGTGAATTTATACCACTCGGAGACAGGAGAGTTCGCGTTTTATTTATTATCGTACTATTTCGGACTCGTGAGATAGGGATTAAAAATATCACTTGTTAGACAGTCCGACTCTATACGCGAGCGACAGAATTTTATACGATTCGTTCTATTTAGAAATGTTCTAAATTCAATCTTTATTCCTCGAAATAAAATTATCGATAGAGTAAAAAGAAAAATGAAGATACTTTGTAGCCAACCTGCACAGCGAAATTGAACATTTCGCCATGTCGAGAGACTTTCAAATTGATTAGTTCAATTTTTCCCGTTTTTTTTTTGTTTAAATGTCTGATAGAGGCGATATTTTTCACCGAAAAGAAAGAAGCTCGCTTCTCAAAGACAGTGGCGAAGGAACATTGGGATCTCTTTCCGAACAAACGGGCCCGGCCGTCGTGTGCATCGTATGCATCGTGTACAACCAGTCTGGCAAGTAGTATAGTCGACGTATACTCAGACAGAGTGCACCGTTCCACTCCACCGGGGCCGGCGGTTGTTTATCCAGGTTGTCGTCGTGAGACGTCGTCGCGGAATCGCGAGACAGTCACGGAGTTTCCACCGGGGTGCGTCTTCTTCTCCCCGAGACAATGCGAGCGCAACCACCCCCTCAGAGAGTTTATTCGTTACCGGGGCTCGCAGAATGTTTTACGCGAGCGCTCCTCGGTTATCGTGGTGTCCCGGACCCGTCCGCGAATATTCTTCTACCACGCGCGATTTCTTCCCTTGACGCTCGTGCGAGAACTTCCGGCCGTGAATCGTCTCGCCCCTCGTTGCACCCTTACTTCCCTCATCTTTGTCAAACTCGGAAAAATGCTCGCTCTACACCCCATTAAAACGTTTTCGGAAATGGACTCGAGAAAGCAACCACGATTTCACGTATTTCTACCTAAAATACAAATGACTATATACGCACCCGTAATTATGAAACTGGCCTAAGTGAAAATTCAAACAAAACTGAGTTCTGCAATTGCTGGAGTAGATTCGCAGTCTGACAACAATACACAGCCTCCGTGGTACCACGATAGACCAGACACGATTACTCGCAATCAGGCAGCAGAAGTTATGCAAATTTACTGTTCTGAAGCAGAAGGAATTAAATAGAACTCTATTTTCCTCGCGAACAGTTCCACCAAGTCCGCCACGAAACGGAACAAAACAACTCGCCGCCGTCCGTTCGCAATAAATGCACAAACTTCCACAGTCTACTTACAATATCTCCCTGTTACATCAAAGGACTGGAATCAGTTATCTCGGAGAAGTACACCGTTGTTCTCTCGACAATGTTTAAGACGCGGCCTGGTAATTACCGTTCGCCCCTCGGTTTTTACCGCGCGATCATCGAACTGTAACGATACTGCGCAAGCACGGGGAGAGAGGGTAGTTTGAACTGTACCGCGTGAGGATGAAATAGTGTGCACTCGGAGTTAAGCTCTTTCGTTTATCAGGGCCCTTTAAGCAATCGTATTCCGTAAAGTTCTGCGAGGCGGACGTCGTAAACCGGGTCGTAAGAAAATCGTAGCGGATCCGGGAACAATGTTGCTCTTTCTGAAAACCTTCAAAAAGACTCGCGGGGCTATAGAACAGAGCGAAAAGGGGGGGGGGGTGGAAAGAAAGTAGGAGGAACGAGGTACGAAGAAGAAGAAGCAAAAACTGTTGGAAGGATCGTAAGTCAGGGGGCGGGAAGTTCGCGATGGAACGATCTCCGGTTCCCCGTAATCCGACGCGGACCGTACAGACTCGACCGGCTCGCTTTTAATTAATTCCGTAAGAATGGCGGGAGCGCAGCACTGTATCCACGATACCATCCACCCCCGAACCACCCCGTTACACCCTCCGTCAAGGAACAATGCTACGAAAGACAACACGGCGAGAGGGAGAGAGAGGGTATCGCTCTCAGGCGTTAGCATCCGCGAGACTCAACGATGCAGCGAAGTAGGGCTTACCTTCCGCTCGTAATAGCTGCTATTTCGTCATTCCGTCGACCTAGCCCCTGCCCCGCCCTTCTAATTGTCCCTGTTTCGCGTCTCTTCACCTTCGAGAGCATTAAACGGGAGAGTCGAGTGTTCCTTTGCTTTTCCTCTTCGCCTTACTTCCTTCCTTCCTTCCTTCCTTCCTTCTGCGCCCCCTTCTCTCACATTGAAGAGGCGAGCCTCGTCGTTATCCGGGCCGATCGGTGCTTAACCGGCGACATCGACTGCATCGCTGATCATTCGCGACGCTCGTCGCTCCGACATGAAAAACTTCGCGAGGCGACGTCGTTCCTCAAAGTAGAGATTTTTTTTCCGTCGCAGTTGACCTTCGAAGATCTTGGACGACCGTGAGCACTAGGTCACTGTACGAGTTAAATTTGATTGTAATCAATAAATTACTAAAAATTTAACTGTTTCTCTGTTACAAAGAGAATCTGCGACCTTCGAGTAGCGTACAGCTCCGACTGCACAGGGCGAATTACGTAAATTCTATATTGAACGAAATATTTCCAAGGAGCGTACAAGTGTTTCACGATTGAAATTTCAAGAGCGTGATTCGCAATTAGGGTTTGGCCACGATTATTCCAGGTGGAAAAGAAGAAACAGATGGAAATAAATTACTAAAAATTTCACTTCTCTGTGCCAAAGAAAACCTGGGACCTTCGAGTAGTGTACAGCTGCGAGTGCAAAGGATTGATCACGTAAAATAAAGATCTGTATGCAACTAAATATTTCCAAGGAGCGCACGAGGGTTTCTCGATTGAAATTTCTAGAGCGTGATTCGCAATTAGGCTTTGGCCTCGATTATTCGAGGTGGAAAAGAAGAAGACGAAGAAGCGGAGTCGAGAAGGAAACGGAACCGAGGACCGATTTATGGGCCTGTAATCGCGGACGATAAACCAGGGATTAAGCAGCTGATGCGATAATGCCTGCACAGTTCGGCGGTTCCGGCACGGGCTGGAAAGCTTGCGGTTCGCCGCCACCGTCGGGCCACGGGCTCGTGTGACGGACAAAGGGCGACAATTACAACCCTGCCAGCCACGTCAGGGTTTCATATAGCCCAGAACTGCTGATGGTGGGTCAGCTATCCGTTTTGGTACACACGCGTGTACTCGAGCGGCTCGTAAATCCCGGAACGATGGACCGATCTCTCCGAAACCAACCAACGTTCTTCACTTTCGGCGAATCTGACCGATCGCCGAAATCCTCGATGATCGACCGCAAACTACTTGTCGATCCTGTTGAGAGATACCCTGATCTTCTTCAACCCCTTGTTGTATTTTAACGAGTCACGATGCCCACGAAGATGTTACGCGTTTCTTTTTAGATGAATTAAAATTTGGTTCGTTTTAAACGCGTGTCAAGTCGTTTTTGCTCGACTTCTCATTCAAGCCATTCGATGTTTTGACTAAATATTGTTTCATTATCTGGTCATTCCATGAGTAATTAGCAGACTGCGAATTTTTATACATTTATGTTGAAATAGGAGTGGTGAAATATAAAAAAATTATTAGAAGAATTTAACGATGGTGTTATCTTGCTTTTAATGTAAAGATGCCATTAAGGGATGAAATAAATTTTTATTTAACACCTGCTTCCCACAAACGATGCAGAACATTTTTATTTTACATACAGATCCGCAGTCTAATAATATAGCTTGTACATTGTGTAGAGTAGTTATCACATCGTGTACCACTCACGGTACACGCAGCGTTGCAATCAATTTTAACTTCTCAATAAAAGAAGGAATTAGAGCATTGAGTCATGATTCTTCACGTGTGGAGCGTTTTCGATTTCGAGAAAAATGTTTTGTTTCGAACCGGTCTACTGCGGCAATTCGTCAAGTCGGCTGTTTGACGGTACTCGGTTTTCGCAATTTCCACGTGCCTGCTGGTTACGCGTGCTACGAGTATTCCCACGTTTGTGACAGCTCAAACGAACCCGCGCCCTCCGAGCTGGCACGGGTGTTTGACCGCTCGAGGATTTCTTCCGCGGAACTTGAGCACGAAACCTCGTGACGACCGGTGACATCAGAGGAATGGAACCGCGAAAGAAAGAATAGCAACGATAGTTTTAGTACTCATTGAATAACGTTAGTGTATTCCATCCATTTCTGTCATAAATCCATCGAATTTTCCGATCGATTTGAAACTATCAGGCTGACCGGAAAATCATTTTGTTTTCTCAAGGGAAAATGAAATCTAATTTTATCACTATATTTAATTTTATTAATAACTAGATTGCGGATCTTGATGCGTTTATAGGAAAATTGCGAAGATGAAATTCATAATTGTGAACAATTTTAAGAATTGAAGATGTCAATATATGATTTTTCTATTAACCCTCATCCGTTCCTCGTGTCAATTTGACACTGTTTTCCCGAAATAAGTTATACTGTTCTGTTATTTGTAGGTAAATTTTCATGAAACTTCATGTGACTTTTATTTTTTTAATGCGGAACACATAACCGAAAAACCTAAAATGTAAACTCATCGATTTGACTGAAAAAACAATGAAAATTTTTTATTTTGAATCACTCAATCAATTTGACACCGAGGGACAGATTCAATTCGTGAAATGAGGAACGGATGAGGGTTAAAATCATTAATTATTTCTTGCAATCGATGCAGACAATTTTTATTTTATACAGCTGACACGACAAACGTTGTCCTGTCCAAATTTCAATAAATTCAAAAATTATGATTTTGCAGTTTGTCCGAATTTTCCGACTTTCCTTTGTAATTCTCGAATTTTTTTCCTGAAAACATTTCCAGGACCATAACGAACAAAGCAAAAAAAGAATTACGCATATCCATCGTTCGGATCGTGAGTTACGGTGTTTTGTTCATACAAAAATCCCATAGAAAAAAAGCAGTTATTTTTTCTCGAATTTTCCATTTTTCCTGGCAATTTTTCCAATTTTTCTTTCTCTAAAAATCTTATTCGGACTGTTACGAACATTTTTTTAAAAGAAATTAGCCAAATCGGTAAAGACGTTCTCAACTGATGCGCTTACCAACGAACAGCATTTAATTTTAATTTACATAGAAGATAGATAAAGATCTGCAGACTAGTAATAACAAACGCCACGCGAAAAACGAAATTGCCTTCCGAACGAGCAAACACACTTCTCTAGATGGTTGATAGGTTGGGCTCTCGTAAGAACAGTATTTTAAGCGATGGTTCCTTCGGTTCATTACACGGTACTTCTCCGGAGCAAGGTACCATAATTTCATTGATCTCGGTTGTCGGTGGGAGAACACAGTAAGTCAGCTCGTTCGCGGGTTAAACGACGCGGAACGCGCGTTATTGTATCAAGTTACACCTTCGTGGCAGTAAAGCGCGTGCCGTTGCGAGTGTAACGGCAATTGTTGGAACACAGTGGCGCGGTTGGTAGTGGGGCACGAGCTGCATTCGAGCCGTAGTAAAAGTTTGTGGTAAATGTTATTGTAGTCGAGCCAGCGAGAGAAACGGAGAGCGAGATAGAGAGAACGCGTTGAGCTCTTTCGAGGAACTCTAGGCTTATAAACGTTACCACAATCTGTTACCACGATCGAGCGCTAACCATGCCAGCGGCCAAAGTCATGGTCGCATCCAAGGGCTCGCTCTTGAGACAATAAAGGCACGATGATGCTGGAAACTATGCTGGCACACGAGTCGGTCCACGAAATCGCCAGACACGTCCGGTTCGAATCGATTCACATAACGCATTCCGTTTCTGCAACTATTCCGCAACTAAATAATAAATCGTATACTATAGAGGGAGATTGTGGATAATTTTTAATCTTGTAGTACGATCGCGAGACATTAACGAGATAGAAGAGAGACATTAACCCTCTTACGCTCTTCAAAAACTGTTGCATTAAAAAGACTAGGTCAACAATTCACCCATTTTTCTTTTACACGCTAAATCAACACATTATATTTCATTCATAGCGTCACATTTTCGATAAATACATCTCACGACGTAGACATAAAAGGATGAATAATTTGACAGTATGTGAAAATATTGAATCGGTGAATTATCACTCTGAGGAACGTAAAAGAGTTAAAGTCGTCGAAAAAAATTGGCTTTCGTTTTGCCTAGAGAAAATGGAATGACTCACCGAACGAGAGAGAACTAATAATTATGAGGAGAAAGAGAATCGGGGATGCAGGATGCTCGAGTGGAAGAACGAAAGCTGAGGTTTGCACAGTGGTTGGAAGGAGCGGAGAGGGTTATGGTCACCCGGTGATGGAAAAGAAGGTGAAGGAAATAATGCTCGGGGGCTGAGAATTTCTTTGCTCGCGGCTTTGTCTGGTCTCGGACGCGTCGCGACGCGGCTCGACGCGGCCGCTTTCGAGTATTCCGCCGTTTAAGCGGTTCTTTGTGGCCTCGGCCTCGAGTGTCGGCGCCGCTGAAGAGGCGGTTTCCTGCTGCGCTCGGTATTTTCGAGCGAATCGAGAGGAATTTCCTCTCGCTCGGCCAACGCCGGCAATTCCTTCGAACCCCGGCTATCTCGTATCGCGGTCGAAATTGCGCCGGGCGGTGAGTTACGTGTTCGTAACAGGTTACGAAGAACGAGTTTCACCGAACGGGAAAACTCACTCTCTCTCTCTCTCTCCCTTCCTTCTCCTTTTCCCTTTGCCTTTTTCCACGTTTAACTGTTTCCCTTCGGTGCACTTCCCGACCGGCATAAATACGGCCGCGCGCGCGAAAAGCGTCTACCAAATGTTGCGCGTATTATGAAAACCCATAAACCAGACTTCAACCCGTGTACGGGTTTTTCTTCGGAGGGACTGAACATGTACTGGACCGATCGATAAACTAGTACAAGGACAATTGCGAACGGTAACTACGTAGAGACTGTCTTTGCTTTGAGACATTCTACTTTAGGGATAGTTCGTGTTCTGACCCTTTGACGCTGAGCGCGGTGTCTTCGGGTGTCTATCGTGCTCTGGTGTCTCTGAGACCGTGTCAAAGGGCTAAGGCGAGATCTTGGATATTCGAGGTGCTCGTCTACAATGGATGATAGGGTTTTGTGTTCTAAGAGGTTTTGTTAAGCTCTATGTAATCGACTCGGTTCTCCGTGAAGAAAATAAATATTGTTGTGTGAGCGACCGTGTATCTTAGGCATTACTTCTACAGTAAAGGTAGACTATTACAGAAATCCGTGATCAATTTATTAGACGAGGAAGAGTCTGTCTTCAAGACACTCGTAACTAGACTATGGATCTTTGTGCAGGATAAACATTGTCTGCACTCACTGCAAGATACAGGAATCGCAGAATGTCTTCCTTCCCTCAACCCTCATCCGTCCCTCGGTGTCAATTTGACACAGTTTTCCCGAAATAAGTTATACTGTCTCTAGACTTTTATTTTTTCAATGCGGAATACATAATCGAAAAATCTAAGATATAAACTCACCGATTTGACTGAAAATACAATGCAACTTTTTTTTATTTTGTATCACTGTGTCAATTTGACACCGAGGCACAGATTCAGTTCGTGAACTGAGGGACGGACGAGGGTTAATAATTCGAGCAGGTTAGAAGTAACGTATTGACAATGTCGATTTTTTAAATGTTATCCTGTTTCAAATTACAGGTGCGCATTATTGTGACAAATGCATAAAGACCCGCAATTTAATCGTAACAGCATGAACCGGCGAGAGGGGGACCTCGGTCGACGTGGAGTATCGCGTGGAAAAACGAGAAAACGGTGGAAACAAAAAGGGAATAATTCTTCTGGAGAACAACCGGCGGTGTGGCCGAGTTATCGCAGGTGGCTGCACGGAAGCTGCGAAGTAGCGTTCCGGCCAGGTGTGAAGTTATTTTTTCACGCACCGGGAACGGCAATTTCGCGACGGCTTCACGCACGATCGACGTTATGACAACACCAGGCAGGCCGGGTAACTCGAACGTGTATATCGACCTCGGGGCCGTTTCTATCCGCAGGTGTTCGCCGGCCGGTCGATCGATCGATTGCCGGAAATCCAGTCGGGCCGGCCCGAACAAAACGCGTCCGACGTTCTTTTTGTTTCAAAACCAACCCCTACCCTCCATCTCGTCGACCATCGTGCCGCCCACACTATGTGTGTGTGTGTGTGTGTCTGTTGCCGATCGACAGCCATCGGTAACGAAGCTACCGGCGACCTGCCCGAATCCTAGAATTTCGGCGACCCCTTTCAAGCCAAAATACCGATACGCCCCGACGCAGTACTATTTTCCGAACGTTTTCGAGCCACACTGTACGGCCCAGATTACTCGGAGTACGGATTACGGGGCCACCTACTGGCACCAAGAGTCCTCGGGAAAAATAGGGAATGATAACAGTTGACAGTTTTCCGAAAGCGAAAATTTACTTAATCTTTTAAAACAATTTCAGTCGTGGATTGAAAAATTGTAGACCTATTTGAGTTACTTCGGTGGTCCAACTCAATCTTGAAATGAATGGGGTGAGCTAGTAGCATCAAGAGTCCACGGGGAAAATAGGGAATGGTAACAGTTGGCAGTTTTCCGAAAGCGAAACTTTACTTAATCTTTTAAAACAATTTCAATCATGGATTGAAAAATTGTAGACCTATTTGAGTTACTTCGGTGGTCCAACTCAATCTTAAAATGAATGGGGTGAGCTAGTAGCTTGAAGAGTCCACGGGGAAAATAGGGAATGGTAACAGTTGGCAGTTTTCCGAAAGCGAAACTTTACTTGATTTTTTAAAACAATTTCAGTCGTGGATTGAAAAATTGTAGACCTATTTGAGTTACTTCGGTGGTCCAACTCAATCTTGAAATGAATGGGGTGAGCTAGTAGCATGAAGAGTCCACGGGGAAAATAGGGAATGGTAACAGTTGGCAGTTTTCCGAAAGCGAAACTTTACTTGATCTTTTAAAACAATTTCAATTATGGATTGAAAAATTGTAGACCTATTTGAGTTACTTCGGTGGTCCAATTCAATCTTGAAATGAATGCAGACAATTTTCCACCACCTAACTCAGTCGTTTTGCAGTGAAAATTGCTTACAACTGAAAAAGTAGGGGACATGGTGCAACAAGGAGTTCCAACTTATAGCTCGCGAGTGCTACGCGGCTCCTTCCCTCACTCTTAGACTTGCGTAGAACACGCATACTCCCCACTCGCTAACTCTACGCTTGCACGTAGTAGTGGAAAAGGGTTTGAACGTAGTGGGGGAGCTTGCGGTTCTTGGAGAGGAATCAGTTGGAACTCCCTGTCGTACAGTATCGTTTGTAATAGAATGATATCGACTAGTGAATGAATGCGACTTGAAATGACTTACTGGTTTCCGGAATTCTCGTATCGTGAGCGACTAGAAGCTGGGCCGCGAGCGAGGCCCTGTGTCCGGAAGTACTCTCGGCCACGCACTCGTATGTACCACTGTCCTCTGGCTTCGCGGAGGATATCACCACTTTCGATCTCCGTCTGCAAACAAAATGACGCACACGGTACCATTAAAATCACAGTTCACCGAGCAGATTGGCAACGATTCAACGGAAGTGCTCGCGGCGATCATTTCCGCGAGTAGCGTACGGTTCTCGGATCGGGTGTGTCCTACAGCCGGATTAGCTCGTTCATTATCTTTTCCGTGGAGTATACCGATATCCTGGGGACTGTGTTCCCGTCGTCTACTCTCCTCCGGAGATGATTCCGCAAAGTTCGGGGCAAACAGGAAGTTTTCACTGGGAAGCAAAGAGGGAGAGAGAGAGAGAGAGGGGAAGAGATATTCGAACACACCCGTACCGTCTTGGTAAGAGCAGCGGGTTTAGAGCAGACTGAAATTTCTGGACTTCCATCCGAGGGAAACTCGTTTTTCCGTATGAAGAAGCCGAAACTTCTCTTCCTGCCAGCAGACACGACGAACTTGGCTACCAGGCGCGCGCTCTCTCGCAAATTTAATAACTTTTCGAACGTCGCGGATTACTCGCGGCCGGAATTCGGCTCTAGCGCAAATATCGATGCCGATCGGCGACCCGACATCTACACGCCGCACCCTGTCTCATCCTTGCACTCTGTTTGCACAGTAACCTCCTAGGGATTACGTGCCTGCTACTTTTGAATTCACTCGTGATTCGATCACGTTCGATCCCAGTCACGGTGATTTTTCACAGTGATTCGAGATTTGCGTGATCGCTTCTGATTGGCGGAGAGCGTAACTGTTCCTCGCGCAAGTCACAGAGCATTAACTTGGTATTTTTATCAAATTTATTAGATTTCTAATATGTTTCACAAACTGTCATTTACGCTTCCTGCAACAATTGTTAAGTAATACTTTGGTATTTTATAAAACTTTGTGCGTAGCATACGTATACATACAAACACGAGATTCAGTTCAAGCCCGCCCCAGAAGCACAAAAACAAATCATTTACAATTTACTTTTAATCGTAGATCAGGAATCCATCACCCTGACGCGCTCCATAAATCAACCGTCAAGCCCGCGACTGATTTACGCGCAGAAAACTCGGCCAACTCGTTAGCAATAAATAAATAAACAACCGAAATCGATCGGCTTCCTGGCTGTATTCTGTTTCCTAGAGCCGACTAGAACTGCGTCGTCGTCTGCCCCATTAATTCGTCCAGCTTCCACGGAATATTATATTCTCGTGGAAAACGGAAAACGGTAAAGACCCGGCAAGTTTCTGGCAAGGATCATCGGCGGAGGGTTAAGCAGGCGGAAGCGAGTGAATGATGGCCGCGAAAATGGAGGGGAATTCGCATCGAATTTCCCGAGAAACTTTATCGTAACGGGAGAAGCCAGTTACCTGTCCGACAGTTTAAAAGCAGAAGTCGTGCTTTCAGATTCCTCGACATCGACGACCAGATCGAGCATTTCCCCCGTCGAGATAGAAAGAGAAAGAAGAAAGAGAGGAAGGGTTTTAAGGCAGTGGAGTGTTACGATTAAAAGCCAGTCAACGTCTATTGTGCTCGAACATCGCACTGAGGGACGACCTGACGGCGATCAAATATCTGTAACTTTGTTTCTGCTTTATATACTGTATTAAATTTCTGACATGTTAATCGTTACTATACTGCGGATCTTTATGCAGAATAAAAACGTTCCACCCGAATCGCAACAAGCTAGGGTAAAATAAATATTTAATCTCTCGTTCCATACGTTTGATAGGTTAAAACTAATATAGTAGTATAAATTCTTTAAATTTTTTACTGCCAGAAATTAGACTTACCCATTTTTATCGCTAATGCATAAAATACGCAGTCTAACCCTTACATTACAGCCTTTATGGTCTTGTGGAATAATTACTCGGAAAGGGAAACAGGTAATTGGGAAACATTTTATTACCCTTTCGCTGTGCAATTACTGAGGTACGTCCAAGCATCTGGCTCTCAGCTGTTCGATCGTAAACGCATAAACTGAATGCCTAGATTGCTATTTAATAAACTCAATCCTACCCAGGCGCGTGATTCTAAAAGACAATATAATATTCTCGCTTCGGGATATCACAGTTCTGTTAATTTTTGTGATGTTACTGTATAGAGTATCGAGATATTAATTTTCCAAGACCTGAAGCATGTCGCATGCGATTGTGAAATTATGAGAAGAAGATCGGCGTCGTACGGTAAAAGAAAAGCAGGGAGAATTCAGGATCGTCTGGATCTAGGATCGAGCGCGTCTTCTCCGCGAATAATAGAATGCTGTCAGTCTCGTTATCGAGGCTAGCGGCTCGAAAGTGGCGGGTAAATAGCGTCGTCAAAGAACCCCCCGTGAAATCACGCTTTGAAACACGGTTGACGACGTTCAGCGTTCTGGCCTGTTCGTCTGGCGCCTTTCGATTAAAAACCAACGCCAAACGGAGTCAAAGCACTCGTTATAAAACGGCTCGGAACTACCTGGGAAAATTTCTGTTTCGTAGCCCACGGAAACCTCGCGAGGACGCTTCCGTGGGAAACTGTTAAACGAATTCATTTCTTTCCGCAGTTACAGAACGGAGTTTCGCGGTGCGTGAGTTGGGAAAGTTGATTACCGGATATAATGAGGGATGAAGCAAGTTCTGTAAGACGCAATAATGCGAAAGAGGGTTACGCCTCTTTCCTGTAAGCCACTTAGCGCTGTACCTTGCGATTAGATTGCGGATCTTTATGCAAAGTGAAAATATTCTCTGCCTCGATTTACGACGGAGTCACGCGGAAGAGAAATTTATTTCTCGACGGGGTTTCATACGAAGTGCGAAAGCAACGTAGCGAGCAGCGCTCTTGAATTTATTTTGCACGATTTTCGCCGTTGTTTGTCTCGTCTATCCATTTTCGTCGCGAGCGAAACATTCAAAGAATTCTAGAAACTCCACTCGTTATTTTCAAGCTACTGAAATGAGTAAAATCGACACGTTTGAATAAACAACAACTCAGCTCTACTTTAATTGAAAGCACGGTACAATCGCATGAAATTTAAGCAAACAGAATCTCGTAATTTTAACAAGTCGCTTTTAGCGTCCGGCGTTTCCATTGTTTTTTTAGCGGTTTATCGCGGACTATGACGGACTTCTATCTAGTTTCCCGGTGGTTCTAGGTCCTTCATAGCCCCCGGTTCTCGATGCTTCAGTATTATTACTCGATTCAGCGAGTCCGCGAGGAAGTTCGAGTGGACTCGGAGAAGCTCGATAACGCGGATGGATTTTCGACTTCGGGTTGGCTGGATGTCTCTTGATATTTCCCCGGACGTCGGACACGTTTCGCCCACAGCGTTTCATTCTAGCTGGTCAAGTGTTTAACTGGTATGTACAAATAATTCTTCGACGTAAGCGGTACAGTGTATACCGGGTGTCGACAATTTTCTAAAAAATCACATCTTCACAACGGTTTACAAAAAAAAGTAAACAGACGCTGCGCCGGAGCAGCCTTACGTTCCCCCCTATATTGGAAAAGGAATGGAAAAGTTGTTTAAAATGTCGAAATCTATAACATATTTAAATTTCATCAAAATCGCAGTACAGTAACACCTTCTCGCAATATTTACCGAACTCACATTGAATCTTCCTGACTGTACAATTGTATAGCTCGAAAGGCTCGATCAGGAAAAGATAGTGGAGGACTCGGCAGTGGGACAGAGGCAGAAGTCTGTAGGATATAAATGTTACCGCGGCCTAAGGTTCTTACTCACGCATTTCTAACCGATGCCGTCGTACTCCTTCCTCTCGCATTTATTTCGATTCGCGACAAAGTCCACCGTTTCCGTCCTCATTGATGAGTCACTGCGTGGAGCAACAAGACCGTCTCTGTACAAAGAGAGAAAGAAACTGAAAGTGAACGTTGCACGTCGGGCTTGCCAAGAGAAAGAGAACCCGCTTAGATTTAAATCGGTCGTATTATCCTGCGTCCAGAAATATCCGAATCCCGAGGATCTCTCGGAGAAACTTTCCGCGAAAGAACTGTATTCCCGTGGATCGAGACATTTTCATGGTTGTCTCGGGCCGACGCGGAAGAAGCGCAAGAAAATGTTGGTTAATCGATCGTCCGGCAAGACCAAGCCAGACGAGAGACGAGGCTTGAAAATTATTGACGTTGCGAGGCAACGAAAGAAGGTCGAGAGGCCACTCGATTCGAGGAGGAAACCTTGCGAGACCGATCCATCGGCGAGGGTGGTCGCTGCTACGACCACCCCGAGCCCTTTGTCGTGCTAGGGCACGCTAGAACTCGAGGGTGCGCCAGCAACTTTGATGCTGGAACCGACTCCAAAAACCGCTTTGTAACGATACACCTCTGAACGGCCAAAGAAACGCGCGCGGTGCAGCCTCTCGTTGTCAAAAATCGCTGCTGAATATCGCCCCTACGATGCACCCAAAGGGTCTAGCAAGAGAAGCATAGTCCAATGGTACTGAATTATTTATAGTCATTAAATTCAATTCTTTATTTACCTCGTAATACAAAGCGTCCACTATTTTTCTACGTAATCACCGTATCATTCAATTTTAAAAGAAGCGCCAAAAAATGTTGCACTTCCTTAAAATTCATTATTCATTATTTTACTGTGGTGCCCAAGGTGGTTCGGAACCCACTTTAATAAACTGTAGATCCCGTCGCGAAATAACCTTTAGCAAAGAGTTGAAAACGTCGTCAAATAGATACAAACGCAACTATGTTCTTTAATAAAAAGCTAGACCGTTACGGAATATCGCACACCCCTAGTTAAAATCAATTCTAGTGCAGGGGGTGATAAAGTCAAGTGCAAAATGAAATATTTTGTCGGTGAACGAACAATTTCGAATTGTTGTGTTCCATGCTGACCTTCCAGGACAAAGAATAAAGCGGAAATGGTCGCGGTTCACGAATCCGGAAGTCGCGGGAACCGGAAGTGGAGTGGGGGATGAAAAAAAAACTGGAAGAAGAATGGAGCAAAGAGACGGTCCAGGCTCTTGACGAATCAGGGCGTAACCACGATATATAGAGGCTGGTAGATGGCTCGCCGTCAACGAGGAGACTCCCGCGAAGAGTCTCTGGAACCGACTGGATGGTTAGGCGAGATTAGGTGGCGGCCAGAAGGGAGGGAGTGGCGGAGGTTCGAGCGGCTGAAAGCTCTCCAGAGGACTTCACCGGTGTGCCGGTGGCCACTTCATCCTCGCTAAGAACTATACCAGATTCTCTTCGGCGTCTTTTCTGCGCGGCAACTCCAAACGACACCCCTCGGACTTCAAGCCGAGACCTTTGTCCCGATAAGTCGACCCGTCGTCCCGTTTCACGTCTTTTTGCACAGCCAAGACACACAACGACACGAATCGACCATCCCGCCAGACGGCGACGGATCTCCCGACGTCGATTCCACCGGATCCGATCGACAATTGCGATTGGAGCCTGTAGCTCGACGATGTCGCGCCGATTTTAGCTGCTATGTTATCGCCACGGTTTTCCACCGGCTTTCGAAAGCTTTCTCTACTTCGATGCTCTCTTTGAGTGTACTGTGAAACACCACGCAACAATGGAAACGGCTGGATGTCTGTATTATTTATAGCGAGAGAAACCCCGAACGAAGTAAAGTTGTTCTAACCCCTTGCACAGATAAAAAATGTACAAATCGTGACCTTCACTTTTTCCTTTGCAATTGCGACTAATAACAATTTTAAAAAAAACTCAAGTTGTTTGGTCCAATTTTGAAAAACTTATTCGTTTTTAAAAGGTGTACCAATACTTTGTACACCCATTGTATATTATTAACCATCTGTCTTGTAGTGAAGGTACTTTCAGCAGCACAAATTTTAACATTTCAATTTTAAGATTTTTTTATTAGGCAAGTACTCAAAGTGTTAATACGTCCCACATTTTCGAACAATCGATCGAATTATAATGTTCCATCGTTTGAGTCGAATTCGGAAGCGCGAGGATCGAAAAATTCGAATGTGTATCGTGTCACGTTTCGCGAACGAAACGGAAGAACGTCCGCGAGCTAAATACGTCGCAATCACGGCTCGGCCGTTGCAAAAATTGTTAAATAACAAACCGTCGCGTTACACTTGGTCGGCGGTTCTTAATATCGTTAGCGTCGTCGCGTCTGGGTTTTCGCGCGAGAGAAAATAACGTGATTCCGTGTGGCGGATCTAATTTTCAGCGGGTGCGTGCGACCGCTCGCTTCCCCGTTACATATCCGAGGAAAACAGAGTCCGGAACCAATAACGCCGCAATATTTTCCAGCGCGGGTGTCTATCCTTCGCGAGGTGCACAAACAAGCGACGAGTCCGCGCACCGCGCCGGTTCGAATACCAGTGCAAGCTTCATTTGCCGCGATGGAGAACGAAAGAATACAGTGCCACCCGAACCGTTATAAACAATGTTATCGATTCGCACCCATGCCCGCGGGCGACGCGAATCCAATTAATATTCTCTATTTTTAATTATAGCGAATTGCCTTAGTCTCGATCCGAACAATAAAGTCACAAAAGTTTATAAAATTGAATTTTCACGTAATTTTTATACAATTTCTCTGTATTCGCGAGTGACACATGCATAGCTGGAAACAATTAATTCTTATATTCATCCCATGAGTCAATTTAATAAATTCTTTTAATTCATCCTGAATGAAATAACTTTCGACTGCCACAAATTGTAGCATTCGTTCGCGAAATATCTTGGTCTCGTTCAGATATTAGTCTCTGTGTATGTACAAAGGAACACCACGATAAAAATGTTGGACCTGTTACGCTAAGATGGAGGTTTAAGGTTGAGGTGCACAAATGGGGCGCGATTAACGTGATAACAAGCGGAATAATATGAGTTTATTTTCCGGTCGAGCAAGGTACGAAAGGTGCAATATCGCCGCGGCCCTTTGACCGTCGAGAGGGCTCGCGAAGCAGAAGCTGAAAGGTGCATGACTGAGAATAAGGTGGATGACGGGGAAGCGGAACGAGCAGATAAAACGTCGACCGGAGCAACGTTTATTTCGACGATCAAACGACGGGCAGCGCGTTATTGCCGCGGAAGACGCGCGATTGCGTCGAAGAAACGGAATCGTGGATTAAAGCGACGCGACGGTCGGCTAATGTAACAGAGGGAGGACGGGCGAGAGCGAGAGCTTGGTAGCCGTTTTATGAAAAAGCCAAACAAATATTGAGTGACAAAGGCGAAGCGGGTGGAAATAAAACGTCGGACGAGCAGCGCGACGCTTTATTTCACCGTTGGCTCTCGCCTCCCCGCAGATAAATCGGCGAGCCGGACGCGTAGACTAAACTGTTTCGCATAAACGACACGCTCTATCCGTCTCGCGTCGGGAATTCATCGCGACGATATTATTTTCGGTGTCAAGGCTGTCGCAGGGGACGTCGAATGACACAATTTTTCAATAAGAACGTCCTCTCCGTTACGATAGGGAAGAATGACAACGGGAAGGGTCGCTGAGCCGGCGGTCGAGTGTTGCCTTTTCCGTCGACGACGCATTAAGACTCTATCTGCCTCTCTCTCTCTCTCTCTTCCTCTTTCTCGATGACACTCTCTCGCAGCTCTGAATGGTCGCGGCGGGGCCATTGATGGGTCACGATATTTATAACCGGGCGGGCGTGCGAGCTTCTGACTACCTGTACACTTCAGAGGAAGCTTCTCTCTTCCTCTTTCCACCTCTCTGTTTCTCGTTCTCCCGATATTTCGACGAGCCCGCGACACAGAGAGCAGCGGCGCGGCAAAACGACGGATGCCATAAATCGAAGCTGTTCCTGCAACGTTCCCCGAACCGAAAAAACTCACTCCGTTAAGGAAACATACCGTCGAGAACGAAAGAGTCTACCCGTGAAATTGCCACGCAGTATATACGTACGAAGACGGCACTAAAACCGGCTGAAATGTGCGGAATATCTCTGGTGCGACGCCACGCGGAAACTCCACATGAAAAAATACGTGGAAAATGTACGGTATAATTTTCTTTTGGAGCGACTTATTTCACGTTTCTCGTTCAATCTTTCATGTAGTATCGCCTACTGTCATTCTCCTTGAAGGACGAGGCATGTACTGATCGGAACACGCAGTCCGCGAGTAAAGATCAGAACTCGTCGAAAGCAGAGTGCCGGGTAAGAGCCGGCGAATCAGCGAGGGCTTAACGAGCTACCACGACAAGAGTTCAAGTCTCGCCGGACAGGAACCGGACGATTTCTCAGGAGCGAGTCTCTGGGGCGGTGAAACGTCGGAGCTCCTCGTTTCGTTCGGGGAGCGAGGTCGGACCTGTGGACCTCGTGGATGTTCGCTGATCAGCGAAACTCGCCGGGATTACCGTCCGGAGTTAACGCGACTGCTCGTTTCACGTTAATACTCCCATCTGGATTAAGATTACAACTGGCGATACGAGCCGTGCGAGAGAGATAGAGAGAGAGAGAGAGAGACCGAGGAGAGGGAGAGAATCGAGGACAAGTTTCTCGTCTCGCGGTGCTCGCTGTCGGAATTTTGCGCGAAACGAGAGATTTTCAAAGGTGCGCGAGAACGGTTTCAGGAAGAAACTTGCTGTGATGACCGAACCGCGAAAACTCGCTCGAACCGAACGGGAAACTGCTACGGCACTGAGCTGTCCCGGCTAAAATTAGAGAACACACGCTCTCTTCTCTCTCTCTCTCTCTCTGTCTCGTGGTCTCGTCTCGGGGACTACCGAGAAGCGTCGCGTTGTCTGGCCATCGTTATTCGTATCTCGCCAACGTAACTGATTCGTTAAATCAGCGACGAGCCGCCGGTGACTTCCAGACGACACCGACGTAATTCGATACCGGCGCTGCCGACCGAAATTGCTCGCAACACCGAACGGGATCCACGTCGGCGATAAGTCAGACCCGATTTCCCCGGCTTCTCCTTCTCCTCCTCGTCGCCTACGATTCATCAGATCACCGGATTCAGCGGGATTCTCGCTTGATTTCAAATTTATTCTTCAGCTGATCGCCGATGCTCGTCCTCCATCTATCTTTCTTCTCGCGCTCGACGAGATTTTCCGATTCCTGTCTTCGCTGATTCGCGTACAGTATTCTCCCGTATCACGCGAAACTTTTTCATCGTCTCTTCATCCCTTCGAGAGTCCTGCTACACGTGCAGACCAAAGAGGTGTTTCTTTTTTTTTTATTGTGAGCTTAAATGTAACTCCCCATAGGGGGTTATGAAGCTTCACATTATGATTAATAGGAACACAGCGTGTTTGACATATACGTTAGGATTAATAGGAACACAGCGTATTTCTTTGTAAAATTTTTATAAATTCGAGACTCGAAATTTCCTGGATTTCTAGAGCCTCGTTCCGCGTTAATTCTCCGCGTTCAATGCTACTCTAGGCGCGTATACCAAAGAGGGAATACGAACACGTTGCAATAAGGAGACGCGGCTCGTCGATACAATAATCGCTCCCGGAAGAGTTCGCTCGGACGCCGTTGGCGATAACGGCAAGAACAGCCCTCGATGGAAGACAGAAGGAGAGGCTCCATTCGAGCGGCAGAAGCATTAACGCGGTGAGACAGCCGGCCGAAAGAAAACCATTAACTACTTCCACGGGATCGAAGAAAAACAGAAACGCTCTATTCCCCTCATCCGCGCGCGCGAGGGGGCAGCAAACCCCTCTTTCCGAACCGGTGTATCTCTTTTTCAAGCCACGACACGGCGTTTCCATTACAAGACCGATAGCTCTCGCTCGCCCGACGCCCGCCATTACCGATCCATTCTACTCTGATCGGATCAGCGTGTTTCTGTAACGCGGTACGACGCGGTGTCGTCCGCGTGCAGCTGCGAGAAACCACCGTGCGACGATAGAAGCGGATTTCGAGCCACTGCAGAGACAATTTGCTGCTTCGAGCGACGTCCGATCGAGTTCACGCGATCCTGCTACGCGATTCCCTTGAATAGGCTAGCAACACTTTGCGAAACTGCTCTACAGATGCTGTGCCGGATCGTGGTGCAACGCTGGAGACTCGAACAGTCACTTTTATTTATTCATTTATTCTTTTTGGAATCAGCTACTGTTTGTCGACATACACATTACTGTATATTTAAATCGCTCGTCTATAATGCAGCTGATCAAATTATACCTCGATACAATGGGTAAAGTTTTGGGAAAATTTATCTAGAAATAACAGAACAGTTGTTATCTGAGGAAAGAGAAATTAGAACGCGTGCTCGATTTTGCTTTAAGAGAGGTTTAACCCTCATTCGTTCCTCAGAGTGAAAATTCACCCATTTACTATTTTTACATACTATAAAATGATTGTTTCCTCTTTATCTGTGTTGTGAGACGTATTTCTCTAAAATTTGACGTGATAAATGAAGCAAAGTTTATTAGTATAAAGTGTGAAGCAAAAATGGGTGAGAATGTATCATAGAATCATTTATGTAACTATTTCTGAGGAGCGTACGAGGGTTAATTTTGATGCGTAGAGGTTGACTCGTGTCGCAAGACTAACTGCTCGACAGGGCAAGCCCGCAAACAATAACGAGAGCAAATGTGTGTTTAGCTGTGAAAGCCAGTGATTACACTGTGTGAGTGTACACCAAGATACTAAGTGTGACCAAATAAACAGTATTCGTTGGTCTGTCGAGTATAAGCTATTTCGGGAAAACATTGTCAAATTGATACGAAGGACGTATGAGGATTAATATGATAATTGGATCGCTTATTATATAATTGCTATCTCATTTACGAAGCCATTATCGAAACCGGATTCTCAGCAGATTCTCAGAAATTCGAAGATATCTCAGAGTTATCTCTATCGGCGAGCTAAAGCTACGAACCTCTTGGCCAAGTAAAATGCCAGATTGTTCGAACCGCATATAGCAGAAAGAGATTCCCGAGACCCACTAAATCGCAAAGTTTCGGAACACGCAAATCGGAAGAAGATCGGCCGAGCCTGATCTACCGTGTTATTGAAATATTAACAGGAACTTAGGCAAGAGTTCTTCGGTACTTATCCGGCGAGAAAGTCGACGGGTTGCATTCACTTAGGATCATCGTAAAATCCACCTTTAACGGCAAAGCCAACTAAGCTTCAGAGTTACCGCCTAATCTTGCCGGCAGTGGCACCGCTCCGCAGAATATCGTAGTACCCATAATCGGAAGCCTTTCGTCGCTTCTCCGAGCCGAGAACAAGCCCCCTTAATTTCCGGGCTGCGCTGATATTAACCTCTTCAGGGACGAATTTTTCGAAAACGAACTAAACGATTTTCATCTCGCTAGAATTCGCTACACATCACGGAATCCACTATAATATAACCATGTATCTGTGCTCGTGATTTTCACCTCACGAGATATCGTCGTTTAAAGTTTTCATCGCTGATTTATTCTTCACACCGGACATCGGTAAAACTGTATTATATTCTTCAGCCTATCGAATTTGTTTTCACAGCTTTTCCTTTGGCAAATACGTAAGTCCTATACTCTGAAGTTCAATTAATGCATCAACTCGAATTTTTCGAAATTATGACATGCGGAGTTTGAACAATGCGGTGCATACCATCGGAAATACGAATTTCCTCAACTACTCTGTCCCTCTGCAAGAGCTAGCGAATTCTCGAAGTAGAAGCGCTTCCTCGTCGAGGAGATTCGCGTAAGTAGCCAGAAACGAAGTTCGCAACCCGGTTAAAAGCCTCAGCCGTCCTCGTAGCAGCGTTACCCGAAGAGTCGGTGGTATTTGCGGTGAATTTTCAGCTCGTAGACCCGACTAGCACGGTTCGGAGCCAACCGCAGCGGGCGAAAAGACGCTTCGACGCGTAAACGCGGCTCTCGCGGAAAACTCGCGTTGCAGCGTGAGTTTTCGTGGGACGAGGGGTCCGAGGGCCTCGACCAGATTTTCTCCTCGCGGAAAAGTTCGCGATGGTTCGCCGCGGACGGCCTTGGGAACGGTTTCTAGACGGCGGCGGCTGGCGATCTGCCTGATGCCCGGTGTGTGCTGTCGGTCGTTAGAAAATCCTGCACGGATCGATTCCTTTTGGCCCGCGTCAAAGGGCTAAAGGGAGAGGAGGGATATACTGGCGCGGTCCGGGTAGGGTAACCGGCCGCAAAAACCTAACGAGATGAAAGGAGAGCGCGAAAGACGGGCCGAGGCATGAACGAGGTGGAATACATAAATAGAAATCTCGGTTTATCTCTCTCCATCGGCCCGTGCTTCCAGCTCCTGCTCTTCCCTCTCCTCTCTCTCTCTCTCCCTTTCTCTCTCTCTCTCCCTCTTCCACTATGTTGCGTTCTCTCTGTCGCTCTTTAGTCTCTCCACCGCGCTGGCATATATACCAGCGTGTACTAAGCGGAGAGCCGGCGGTAGTCTAGACGGAGTGTCGATTTTTGCTGTGGCACCAAATTAGAAACCCTTCCCTGCCGGATTCATCGTGTGGCTCTCTGCACCTCTCTCTCCTCTCTCTCTCTCTCTCTTTCTCTACCCCGCTGGCACTCTTTTTTCCCTCTCGCGTATCCGTCGTTCCAGGCTCCGTGAACGCGTTTCTGGCTCTCCCGTTCGCGCCGTGCCGGCCGTATCTCGCGAACGCGTGCATGCGAAATCGCTTAAAGGGGATGAACAGACGAGCCTGGTCTGCGATCCCCAACCCCCCGCACTCCCCTTCCCCGCGCACACATTTTCGCTCGACCTGCTCCCTTTCCTTTTCCCTCGACGCGGCGCGGACCAGTTGCCTCGCTCACAACTTCCACGCGACGCTTCTTCTTCTTCTTCTTCTCCGATGTCTGTACTTCGCGACGCGTTCAGCGAAGTACAAACTTTATAGAAATTCTGACGGCTCGAGCTGGATCTTCGTTTAAAGCGCTTCGAAAAGAAGTCGGGGAGACGCGGATGGCCGTACAACAGACTACGAAGAAAGTTCAGACGAAAAACAAAGAACGCTTTTTCCGAGAGAGCGTGGGCCTCTCGCCATTTGCAGATTAGAATAGTCTCGCGAATCTAAGCTGTTTTGCAGCAAGGCCCTGCGTCACAGTTCCATTTCGACGCGTTTCATACCATTCGCGGTTTGTCCCATCCAGGAATTAAAGCGACGACGGTCAAACTCATGACTGCGGATGTTTATGTAATTTTTAATCAATTCTGCAAGTTTTGACAGACTGTAGTCGGTGGAGCGTGGAGACTGGTTGTTCGAAAAGCAAGCTAGCCGAAAGATTTTCTTTTCCCAGCAGTCTCTTAAATCCGGAGAACAAATTCCCGTGGAGAACTCGAAACCTCTGAAACGCGACTGGAATCGGCGATCTGGTATTCATGCTAGCCGGATCGCCGGTGTCCATACATTTATGTAAACACGCGTGTGTCGGAGGAAGCGTCGGCTATTCCGTGGCCGCATAAAAAAAAACGCATAAAAGTGGCCTGTAAAGGGAAAAACTTGGACTTAATCCGGAGGCCGCGCAAATTGTGTTCTATCCTCTCCTCTTGGCTTTCATTACCTTTAACTTCTCGGCCAGCTTTAGCTTCTACCTGAAAAGGTACTTACCCCGTCCTACCACCCCCTCGACCACCCCCGCCATTACGGGCAACGATCTCTCAATTCCCTTTTACTCTCTCTCTCTCTCTCTCTCTCTCTCTCTCTCTCTCTCTCTCTCTCTCTCTCTCTCTCCTACCGATTCCGAGGCGAGGGAGCCAGCGAATTAAAAAGTTGCAACGTTCAAATCCGAAAAATCCACGCGGCTGCTTCTTTTCGAAGCGTATTTCGAGCTCTCGAGACTGACCACGTGGCGAAATTAATAACTGCCCGGCTGCCAGGGAAAACATCGATTTTAGTCCGATTAAGGGATTATTCTGGGCGTTCGCGCAGCGCAGCGCCGCCGGACACGGAAATTGCGTTCGCGTGTTGCGTTAATCATCGCGCCCCGACGTGCCTAGAATTACCCGAAAAAGGTGGCGGACGTTTTAGACCGCGGAAACCAATTTTTGATTGTACAGATTGTCTCGCTTGTTTCGATCCTTCTCTGACCATTTAAGGCTTGTCTCTATGTCCATTTCTAAGCCTAGAACATTTAACAAGGGAATGCAGGATAATGAGGGAAATGATTAGGATCGAGGATGTAGTGAGCGGAAAAAAGACAGAAATATTGAAGAGTGGTTGGAAAAGTTGAGAAGATAGAGAGAAATAAGAGCATGAATATACCAAAGAACATACCAAATTAACAAAAATGCAAAAGTTAGGGAATGGGGAAGGATGCAATAAGTAAGTAAATAAGTAGGTTAGTTATAATTCGGATCCTAAAAGAGTAGGACAGGGTAGGAATGAATGAGACAAAGAATAGAATGAGAGAAGGTATGGATCGAATGCGTGAAATAAAATAGATTTGTATAGATAGGTTAACGTAAACCAAGTCACATTTCTTAACTGTAAGGCTGAAATAAAGCAAATTCTATTCTAAGTCCATTACAATTATATTAATAACATTACAATTACATTAATAAAGCAAATTCTATTCTAAGTCTTATTACAAAGTTTGTAACATTTATTTGCAGCATGTATTCTAATATTTAAATATTAATTTACAAACGAATCAAATTTTATTTCGTCTAAAAAGAAACGCGTAACGATTCATATTTGTCAGACTTTGTTAAAATCTTGACGACGAGAGGGAAAAGAGACCTCAGCCACAGGTCGAGGGGTCACGAACGCATCTCTCCCGCACAAAGCCTAGGATACGCTATCTTAAAGCAGGAAGGAGGGCGGTGGTGGTCGATCAATCGCGAAATTCCGCGGGCCGCAGTAGAACAATATCCTGCGCGGCGTTCCGGCGTGTAGTTTGGCCGCTTTGAAGTCGGACAAAACGGGGGGTCGGGGCGATCCGACAAGGTAGAACGGAAGGTGGAAGCGAGTGGACCGTTGGAACATTGATTTAAGGAAAACGGCCGGCAAACTTCCTCCATGCGGCACGAAATTCCAGAGAGGACGGCGGGGATGAGTGGTTCGCGGTTTCGGCGTTGTATTCATTAAAAAAATTCTTGTGCCGCGAGGCACTTTAAGGGGCGGCCCTTTTGGCGAGCGGCCGTCCGGTCACTGCCAGGGGATTACTGCGGCTGGAAAAGCGCGGAACAATCGTGCGCGGCAGGCCGAGGAGAGAATCGGGGTCGCAGCGAGAAAAAGGAAATATCGCTCGGCCACCAAAAGCGGGACCGACGGGCTAGAAGAGAAAGAGACTGAAACAGTGGGCGGAGAGAGAGAAAGAGAGAGAGAGAGAGAGAGAGAGAGTTAACGACAGTAGCGCAGGGGCGCGTGCATGTGCCCCGGCGCCGGATGAAACAAACGTAGTTTCGAGGGATAACTGCGACCGGCCGGGAAGCTAGCTTCTGGTAACTTCGGTCGTGTCCTGGACCCGGGCCAAACACGATTAAGTCGGTGCCTCTGCTCCTTCGTGGCCCCGGCCACCAGGAAAAAAAAGGAACCGCTCGAGACGCTGGAAAGAGGCCGATACCTGAGAGATCCGCTCGAGGTGTTCTCCTCTCTCCGTGAGCTTGTTCTCCTCGACCGCTGTTCCATCTCTATCTCTCTCTCTCTCTCTCTTTCACCCCGTCTCTCGTTGTTGCAATTGCAATGCCACCGCTTGGATGTCGTCCAATGACAGTGGCATATCGGCCAGTTTACCCTACCGAGAATCCTCCACGTGGAAAACGAGGTTGGACTGCGAACGCGACGAGGGTAAAAGCCGAGGCCGACGGGAGCAAATCAACTGGCGATTTTCCACGGTCGATCCGCAGTGGTGCATGCCGCTGATCCTAGTTTTCCATCACGTTCTGCGACGGGATCAATTATCTGTAATAAGTCCGCTGCCAAGACGTTCGCGTCCGTCCAGTATCCGGAATCCACGGGCTTTGGTTTCGACACAAATTCAACGTCGTTAGTCGTACATCCTAGAATATAATTCTTTCTCGAAAAATTCATTTTCCTCTTAAATGGATGGCAGATATAATGGTGATTATTGCGAAAGGGTCCGACCACGCATACGAAAATCCAGGAATAGTCTTTCGAAATTGAAAGTTTACTTTATATGTGTATCACCCTATATCGAGTGAGACCTTGTTCTCTCTCTTATCTCCACAGTGCATTTACAAAAAAAAAGGTGGCAATAGTTTTTTGCAAATATCTCGAAAACTAAAAGCGAACACCTTATATTGGAAAAAGAAAAAATTGTTCAAAATGCTACATAAGATATTCAAATTTCATTAAAGTCGGAGTACAGTGACTCATTCGCAATAATTACCGATATAATGTTTCTATTGCCGTTCGAAGCACAGATGGAATTTGTATGCCACGTCGTTAAGACCGAGATGAAAGGAATGCACTGAAGGGATGCAACGTGGCGAAACATCGTCCTTGTCGAAGCGGCCGGGAACTTGCGTGAAAAATCATGTTTTGCTCGTCACGAAGCAGAGCGTTCCCTTTGATTGGTTGTCGGCGTCCAATTATCGACGGTGAAATTTCACGGGCGCCGCGCGTTCTTCTTTCTGTTATATTCTATTAACGAGCGTTATTTGACAAGCCTCGGTTAATTGCGATGGGAGTGGGACGACTTCCATTGCGCGCTCATTAGAACTGGAGACGGTTAAACGTCGATCGCGTTTCCGAAACGGAGGAAGACGTGGTATGGGGCGCGAATCAATTGGAACTTGATTAAGAAACACGAGAGCATTAGAAACAAACCGCTATAAACGTGTCGACATTTAGAGGTAATTGGTAGCCCATTTTACATACAAATTCCATGAGTTTGTTTCTTTGTACGTCGTACAGATCGCACTGCCACCGACGGCATCTACACTTGTTCGTTTTGATTCAGTTTCACAAAATTCATTTATACTGCTAGTAGTTGTACAATATACTGCTACTGCTGCGATAAAAATTCTTCGCCAATGTCTTCTTCTTCGCCTTCCAACAGCAGCGAACGTAAGTTTTGATCGAACCGAAGAATGAGTTTAAAGTTTCATAGAAATTATCTTCATTTACTTCTTCCTCGTATTGTTATAGCAGCGAGAGTAAGTTTCGATCCATGTTCCGAATGAATTTATGGTTTTGCAGAAAATGTCTTCGTCGTCTCCTTTGTAAAGTAACAAGATTAAGTGTCGATTCGTCTGAAGAATGAATTATAAATTTTATACAGAAGTCTCTTGCTCATCTTCGACGAGCAGCTACGGTAAGTTTCGAGTCATCTCGAGAATAGATTTATAGTTTTGTGAAAAATGACTTCATGATATGCTTCGTCGATTCATCTCAAGAATGAGTTCAACACTTTATAAAAAGCATCTAGCTAATCCGCTCCTTCTGAAAGCAGCGAGATTTCATTTCATCCGAAGAACAAACGTTTCTACGATCTTTCCGTTTCACAGAGAACAATATATTCCAAAGGACGTAGACGAACAATGACCATCTATAAGCTTTTCCACACTAGTATTCGCGTTTGTATTTAGCAGAAACACGGAGCATATACGTATGTACGTGTACGAGGGAAATTGCGGTTGTCAGGGAAAAACCGGGTCTCGTCGAAGGAACTTCGAATTTATCCGTGCGAGTAATCCGAGCTACTACTTTGCCGGCGCTCGGCCGCCGCGTGAATACTTAACGATCGAGGATACATAATCTCCGGCTTCTCCGCGAGCACTCCGAGCTCATTATGAATTTCTTCCCCTCTACCCCTCGTCCCTTCTCTGCGCCTTTGATGTGTTAAATTAGTAACCAGCCCCGCCGTTCTGATAGGATTCCACAGATTCTCGCCAACGGTTCTCTCTCCTCGCCGCGTCGAGCCGCGAGATAATGCATCTGCTTCTGCTTTTCTTCGCGACGACGACGACCGTCGAGAGAGAGAGAGAGAGAGAGAGAGAGAGAGAGAGAGAGAGGGAGAGAGAGAGAGAGAGAAGCTTCGTTGTTTCCCGTTGGTTCGTTATCTCGAACCGCGGAACGATGTTGCAGGTCGGTGAACAACCGCCGGAGCTAACTTTCCGAACTGCTCTGTTCTCCGCGAGCAAACGTAAGTTAAGTATTCAGTCTGTTAATCTGGTCGTTCGGTGTCTCTTTTGTTGGGATTATTGTTCCGAGAGAGCACCGGTTTTCGCGAGGAACCATCATGTTCTCCGCGCCGCAGGATCTTCGGAAGCTGACTTGTCTGATCATTCCCGGTCTTTTCTACTTGTAAATGTTTCCGAAAAAGACAGTCGAATGAATACTTACGAATACACTGGGAATGCTCGTATCCCGTTTCGAATAATCAACGTCGAAAACATTTGTAAAATTCAAGCGATTCACATCGTACCTTCAAAATTGATTATCTCAGGAACGAGAACCATATAAGAGAAAACTTTATCCCCACATTATCAAATCACTATTTCCCAAAGAATAAGGATATTCGGAAGCTGACTTGTCTGATCATTCCTGGTCTTTTCTACTTCGTTCTATGACACAAATGTTTCCGAAAAAGAGAATCGAATGAATACGTACGAATGCGCTGGGAATGATTGTATCCCGCTTCGAATAATCAACGTCGAAAACATTTGTAAAATTCAAGCGATTCACATCGTACTAACAAAAATTTACGATCGAGATTAATAAAAATACATTCACATCGTACCTTCAAAATTGATTATCTCAGACACGACAACCATATAAGAGAAATTTTTATCCCCACATTATCAACTCACTATTTCCCACAGAATAACTCCGTACGACTTTCCTTTTTCGTCAAAGCACCCCATCGACAAAGTTGAAAATCATATTCGGACGCGATTACGATATAAGATTCGCGTCACACGATCCCGCAAAGACTACAGAGGTGCGCACCGTTTCCCGTGCAATTCACAGGCTCGGGCTGCACCGTTCTCTCGCAATCCCTCGGAACAATCGCATAACGTTGCCCGGCGGCGGGATCTTTGAAAGGCAGTCTCTCTGTTCATCAAAGTTTTAATCGCGGCTCGCGAGAAATTGGTCTGGCCGCGATGAAAAAAACCAGCGTTCCCGCGGACGGAGGTGGACGCGGGAATGCAAAGAGGATTTTACTTGCTTTCTCTTTCCTTCGTATTCTCGAGGTTGAGAGAGAGAGAGAGAGAGAGAGAGAGAGAGAGAGAGAAAGAGAGCAGGAAAAAGAGAAAGAGAGAGCTGACACACAGGGAGGCGAGAGTATCGCGGGATAATAGGCGGCGCGAGGCCGCCGTTTGTTCGTCGAGCCCATACACCTTTCCCGGCGGCGGAGTATTTTTACAGCACTCGTATCCCGGACTCGTTTCAAAGTTACCTGTCACTCGTGCTTGTCTCGCTAGCCCGAGAAAAAGCTCGCCCCGTGAAAGACGACTGCGAGTGCTGAAGGAACAAGTATGCGTTTTCCCGCGAGCGCATCCACGCGAAATTGCCACAATACGCACTTTATTCCCTTTGTGCCGGCACAGGCGAGATCCCCGACAAACTTTAAACGAAGCCAGTTGATGACGAGCTTCTCTTAAACTGGATAAAACACCAGCGAATCGCCACTAACATAACGAGCTGCACCGTCAAACGCCCTTGCGACGAGAGCCAGCTTTCGCGGATTCGTCGAGCTGATTTTTTAAGCAGTTCGACGACGCTTTCTGGGTCGCACTCTGTTTCTTTGATGTCTTTGCCGCGTGCCGGACAGTTTCACGCTTTATTTGGCCCTCGGAGGAGGAGCCCTTTGACGCGCTTGGATTGGGACCGTTTGACGTGCGACACTCCGCTTAATCGGCTCGGACGACTGAGACGCGTCTGACGCGTTGAAATAATCGTCGAGCTTCTTGTCAAGTCACAATCATTGTACTACGAAAGTTGGATGGTTTATAGTTTCAGCACTGCGAAGAACGTGGCAGTGATTTCTCTTCACATTGTCTACCGTTCAGGATTTTTTTTTCATCGTGAACCAATTTTTATTTGGCACATTGACGCTGCAAGAACATGTACCAGAAGAATGGTTCACGCCACTGTCAATTTTAGAAAGCTTTTCATTTTCTCTCCATACTTCTTTTCTACATTGGTTCGTAAGCTTCGTTCTCGGTATAAATGTCGATATAGACTGTGTTTAGAGACACGAATAGCGTCGGTATTTCTACCTGTACCATTAGTCTCCATTCGAAATTAAATAATATATATTTCCCGGAAATATGTATCCAATAAATATAAAAACAGCAGAGATACTGTCAGATCGTAGAACTAGATTGCAGTATAAGGGCGAAAATGTAATAAATCTTATTCGATAATTTATTAATTGCCATTGCAAATGTTTTGTTGGTAAACAAAATTATCAACTTTTTCCCACAAGTCTCATTACACCGATCAGTCTTACGTTCAATAAACTTGTGTTTAGGAAACCGACTTACGAAGTCCGATCATTTTATTTACTAGTTGTATTCTCTCCAGCGAAATCAGGACGCGAATTAACTTAGCCGCTTAGGGTATCAATTGTGTCGGAGCACTGAAAGGTGTTTTACGCTTGGAACGAGGCGATAGAGCAGAGCGAGGAAGATAATAGCCCGGGAGTTCCTGTTATCATTATCGTCACGGTTGATATTAATAACCGTAACCATGAATATTAATAAAGGGGGGTGACGGTAATGATTGCGAGGAGCACGGAAACAATGGAGACCGAGACGAAAGACCGGCTTCCTCCGAGACTCGCGTCTCTAACTCGTGCTTTGAGGGAGGTCGAATGCGATCAACGTATGCTCGCGATGAGTATCGTGCACTCGCTTCTAAAGGCATGCTGTGATCGTGGCTCCTTTGAGGATGGAACTACCGGATGAATCAACATTAATCTTGGATCTTGTGTTTTACAGTCGCCAGATAAGAAAGAGCATAAAATATTTCAACAGTAAACTGTTTGTTCAGTCCTCCAACGCACTAGAATATCATGGTACTAGTTCGTCGAATATGGTCGAAAAGAATTTATTACTTTCAAGTGAAAAAAACTCGAAGTTCCAGTCATATACAGCTGGTTTTTGTGGAAGAGAGTAAAAACCAATTTGGACCTTCCAGTGTGTAGATATTGGACGCTATTCATGGAAAAGCTTTCTCTTGTCATTGAACATTAACTTTGAACTCGCTCCATTCGTAGAAGCTTTTTCTTTTGATTGAATGTTAATATTGGTTTTAGTTTGTCTGAGAAATTCGAGTGTAATTTAGTATTTTTTCGTTCGTACATATTGGACTCCATTCACGGGAAAACTTTTTCTTTTAATTGAATGTTAACTTTCGATTGGTTCCATTCACAGTGGAGCTTTCTCTTTTAATTGAACGATAACTTTGGACCGATTTCATTCACAGATAAGCTTTCGCGTGTAGAAGATTTGAAAATTTCTACAATGCCACGCTGCAATTCGATAAACAGCCTAAACGGACTCTCATAAATGTTAGAACAGACCGAGCAGTAGTCGCGGTAAATGTTCGACGGTGCTCGTTTTAATGGGGGACAGGTACCGAGGTGTTGAAAAGTAATCGATGCACGGTTCAGCGAGTCGGATCGTTCGTTCGACCGCACCGATTCTTCCCTCTCGATTAAAATCGAGTTAGCGCGACACGGGTAAACATTCGGTTGATTGTACTTCAACCCTTTCGAATCGATTTCCGGAAGATTATCCTAAAACAATTCCGCTTCGTCCTATGTCTCTACACGATCCTAGTTCGACCATAAATACAGAAAATCCGCGAACTATCGTTTTCTACAGAATTTTCGATCACATTCCCGATGCTGAAAAATTGATGTCGAAACATTATCTGTGGAGCAGTGTGCAGTCATACGAAAAAAAATATTTGTTAATATCAGCTTCGCG
The DNA here is from genome assembly GCA_916610235.2 of Lasioglossum morio. Lineage (NCBI taxonomy): Eukaryota > Metazoa > Arthropoda > Insecta > Hymenoptera > Halictidae > Lasioglossum > Lasioglossum morio. The sequence continues at coordinate 25,322,806 of OU744326.1, forward strand.
ACCGAGGTTGACAGCGATGAGGCAAGCGCGCGACGCGACGTGTCGGTGGGTAGATAAAAATCGTACGGATAAAACGGGATTTGGTAGGGAGCAGCAAGGGATCGAGGGAATAGAGGGTTCTCGATTATGCGAGGCCAGGCAAAAAAGCCGGCGTGTCCGTCACCCGTGAGAACGGTGAACGTTTCGAAAAGCTGTTCCACGAAGCGGCGTCGCAGTATTTCAATGAAAATCCCGTGGCAGTCCGTGGATCCGAAGAATAAGCGTCGCCCAGGCTGGACTGGCCTCCTCTCCTCTCCGTTCCTCTCTGGCTCCACTTCGTTCCCGCACCGTTCTGACTCGCTCCACGGCCGAATAACTCTGTCCATCCCTGGCGGAGCGTGTTCTAGCCGGGGAACGGGTCCGGCAACGGGTAAATTATATACGGCTCCGTATTCGCATGCTTTCGTTCGCGGGGCCGTGCACCGTGAAGCTCTGAGATATACCCGGTGAAAGGCCAGCTCGGAAGGCCGAGCCTTTTGTGCCCGGTGGACCGACATGCATCGGGCTCCGGGGTGCGATTCTCTCGCTTACGCTCGAAATAAAAGTGAATGGAGGCGACGCGACCAGAGAGAGAGAGAGAGAGAGAGAGAGAGAGAGAGAGAGAGAGGGAGAGAGAGAGAGATAGCTATCCAAACCAACCGGCCAGACGAAATCCACGTGAAATCTTGCGATGGAAAATTGGAGTGTGTTCACCCCGAGCATCCGATTCTACGCCGATCCTGCCACGAGACCGTTCGAAACCAGCGCGATCGATGTTCTTCGGGTTTGCTACCCTTAGTCGCGATAACGGTTCGTCATCTGTGGCTTCAACAAATTCTACGGAACCTTGCAACCTTCGCGGTCCGAAGGTTCTTCTCACTTTTGCTTCGGAACTTCTTTCAACATTGTGTAATTCATTGTTATACATATTTTTCTCTCTCACATTTTCCTCACTATATACCGCATAAAAATGATTAATTGATTCTTCACGCAGATCCTAATTTCGATGTTCATTCAGTTCGTAATTGTTGCGTGTTTGTCACGTCCCACAACTGTGCTTATAATTATGAAAGTGGTCTAAGTACAAATTTAGGAAAGATTCACACAAAATTTCACATTCATATAAATTTTGGTTAATCGAGACTAATCAAATTCTATATCAAAATGTTACACAGTGTAAACATATTTTTACATTTGTTCTAATGGTAATCCTTCGAATATCTTTTTCATAATTATGGGCAGAATTCTTTTCGTTAAAGGATGACAACGTGAAAACAGCAAATTAATAGTTGGCTTGTATCAGAAGGTGGAGGTCCGTAAACTCGGCGCCGCGCAGTTTTTCCCGAGACACTTTCCCTGGTGATTAATTTTCTCGCGGGGGTGTCGAGGGCGAAGATTAGGCGGCCGAATTTTCCACGGACCTGTCTCCCTCTCTTCTCTCTCTTTCTGTCTCGGGTAGGACGGTAAACAAGGCTAGGAAAGTCAACAGGATTTTTAACGGGCAATTTAGAGTTCGCTCGGGGGACCATTATTCGCGGGGGCCGGGATCTTTATGCGCGTCGCGCTTCGTTGCAAACACTTTTCACTCTGGCCGTGGCGGATCCCAGGGAAAAGCGCGGTAATCATAAAGTTTATCCCCTGGCATCGAGTTCCTTGGCGATTTTAGCCGAATCGAGCCGAGCTACCCAGAGAGCCTCGCGCTCTCGCACCGAAAGCTCCGATAAAAAGAGCAGAGGCTCGCGGGTCCATTTGCATACGCTCGCGAGAGCTATCTCGCATTTTTCCCGATAAATATACTTTCCGGCCGCCGCGCCGGAGTTTAGCCGGGATCAGCAGACCGACGGCTCCAATGCAGATTTACGCAAAATAGGATTCCCCCTCCGCCGTTGTTACACATCCCTCCACACCTCTCGAAATTCCCACTCGTTATAGATAGTAAACCAGTAAACTGCTATAGTAAGTTTCAGTGATAGAATGAAATAGGACTCGCGTCATTCCAATAGCAAGCACGAGAATTCATTTTTCCTGATACGTAATAACACGATTTTGCGATTTAAAATAATTTATGAAGAAATTGTCTCGGCAAAATATCGATCAGTAAAAGATTTAAACAATTCATGAATGTGGCAATGTTATTCCTGATGTTTATGTTACTCCTGATTCCTACAAACAATGGAAACCATTTTTATTTTGCATAAAAATCCGCAGTCTGGTAATAACAAATGGAAGCAATGTCATCTGTATACGAAAAACGAAATTACTTTCCGAACGACCTAATATAATTTTATCATTATAGTGATCGCGTTTCAACGAGAACAGCACTTAAATAAAAGAGCAATATTTATGCCCGCGAATGACTAAACCGACATGAATGGGATTCAGCGTGTTTTAATGGAGGCTGCGTTTAAACCTATTTCCGGAAATTTATGATAATGCATGGGAACGCGGTCCTCGATGGCTCGCAAAACCATCCGGAAGTCAATCTTTCCCGTGCGTTTCAAACATAGTTAATAGTAACAATAATAATAATTGTAATGACGATACTAATAACATTTCATAGTATAATATAATTATTCTAGTACGAGCTTGTTATAGTCCGTTTATTGTGAATTAAACCAGATTGAAATTCTCTGCGTTTGAAATCGTGTTTAACAATATACATTGTATTACAGTAGAGTAATAGTAATTTCATTTAACGTTGGTCCTTTGACGCGTGAGATGAATAATTAACAAAGTAGAAACCACAGCGAGCCGTGTACAATCGGAAATATAAATATATAGATTAGAAGAGCGGAAGAAAAATGAGGGAAATATAAGATGATAAGGTATGCAGAAAACGGGAAAGAATAATCCCAAGATAAACACAATAAATAAAAGAGCCACGGGTAACGAAAATAAATTGGATCCGCAAGGAAATTGTAACAAATTGTGTTCTCTCCTACAATTTCCAACGGGCGGAACAAAAAACGGACAGTTAGCAGATCGCATTATGCCCGTAACAAAAAAACACTCCCAATAGATCCACAATTTTTTCCCTTCATCGTACTCCTTGGTTTTGTTTAATTTCTTTGGTCGGGTCGTAAATTATTTTCATTCTCGTAACACCGAATTGCAATGGCGAGCGTGTTGATGCACATTTATAGTTCAAAATATTTTAACCCTCACCCATCCCAGAATCACCCTATACATTTCACATTTGCTAGGAGGACAGAAAAACCACATTCTGTACGTTTTCAGGGTTAAGGAAAATTCTCCGTCATTTTGAAGTTGCCCCTCATTTTCGAGAAGAATCGTGGGACGTGAAAAGAGTGAAACAAAGACAAAGTTAACAACCGTCAACGCTCCGACAAATGTTGAAAACTAATTTTCAATTTTGATGTACTTCATTGTAAGAACAATGGTGAGTAATATTGAAGTATTTCCGTGGTGCAGCGAGGTGCAATATTTCAATATACAGGTAACACACTTTACCATTATTTGACGTGAGATTAATGAACGTCGAAATTCTGTGAGCTAGGAATTAGTTTGCAATTTTTATGCACACTATTGTCCAGAAAAATAGTGTGCAATTTTACAGTTACAACGGGCTGCAATATTAACTACCGGCGTCAGACAAATGATATTTCATTACATCATTCTTAATATTACAAAGATGCTCCCACGGGAAATGTTTAAATGCATTTTTTTTTCGGAAATTCTCAAAGTAGAACTTTCAATGGCCCGAGAAGAAAAATTCGAAACGATGCACGCGATCCATGCGGCGAAACGTGTTAGAAAACCCGAGAATATGTTTTCACCAAAGGCGGAGGATGTCGGTAAAAAAGTGATCGAGCTCTCGTTCCATAAATGGAAGAACGGCGGGCGGAAGGTTAAGCGAAAACAGCGTTTGTAGCTGTTGTGCCTGGAAATCGAGACGCGTTTAGTTTATCGCGGGGAATCGATAGCTGACTCGGTGCGAGATCGACGCCGACGAGTGGAGTAGGTTCGCGTCTGATCAGACGCGATCCGAATCTACTGCGGAGCCCGAGTCTGCCGTCATTTCCTACGTTGCGTCTCACAGGGAGCGTAAACAGAGTTCGGCAGTATCTAGTTCCCTGCACGGCAAATAAAACCGGGGCATCGTTTTAAATATTTCCTTCGCAGTTCACCGGCCGCTGCCTCACGGTCGTATTATACGAGGCGCGGGCGTAGAGAGAGAGAGATAGAGAGAGAGAGAGAGAGAGAGAGAGAGAGAGAGAGAGAGAGAGAGAGAGAGAGAGAGACGAAGAGAAAGAGCGGAGATAGAGCGATCTGCCGAGCCGCGAGCAAATTTCCATTTTCTTGTTTATCGGATCGAGAGCGTTTGTGCACCGATGTCCTCTGTGTTTGCGCATAAATATTGATGGCCCGGAGCCGCGCGAGGGAAACGCGGGGGCGTGTTTGTTTCGACCGCGGATACGGCCGAAGTCGCGGCCCCGAAAGGAGCTCGCGAAAACGGGGAACGAAAGAGTATTTCATATCGAAAATACGAATCTCGCCGGTTCGCGACAGAATCGCGTTCCACGATCAAAAAGAGGACCCGTACACACAGGCCTGGCCGCTCTCTGCACGGTTTATACCCGCGACACACAAAATATAACTCCGGCTAAAAGTTTGGCCACCGAACTGTTTTGCATTGATTCACAGCTTCGCTCGAATTCTATGTTAATTCCGCGCGGTTCTTCTGGTTCGCGATTGTTTCACAGTCTTTGTCATTTATATTAGCTGATTAAGAGTCGAACGTATGAAATACACAGTCGCTATTGATCCGTATTCGAACATTCTAGTCCGCGATGCTGCTGCAGGTACTGCGGAAGCGTATCTTCGAACCTCGCTATGTTAATTCGATAATGTTCCTCTAATTGGTGATTGTTTGAAATTCTTTCTCATTTATATTAGGTGCTAACGAATCGAATGTTACATATTCCCAACTAACCAGTATTGCAATGTTCTGTGCTATGTCACACAGGTATCAGAAGTTTCTATACGTCTACTCGTCCTTGCTCGCAGCCAATGGTTAGGCTGTGATGTCATACGCGTTAGCCAATAATTCGGCTAGAACCGAAAGTGCCTGTGGTATGACCCAATCGGACGACATGCTGTCGCATTCCTTTCTGTTAAGACTTTCAAAGTGCCCGCGTAAAACGCTTGAACCGCGTAAAACATTTGAACCGCGTGATATATTCATTTGTCTTGCAACGCGTTGACCCTTCTTCTCAAGGTCAACATCTTTCATTTAGTGTATCGTATAGTTAATAACAAATACATTAATGTTATCAGCGCACCGGTTCGTCAATGTCAAGACAGTTTGGATTTGAAACTGTGAAGGTTCTCAAGGAATGGCCAACATAAATTTGTCAATTGCGAAGATAAGTAATAAAAAATTATTCTTATTAAAATGTAGATCAAACAGTGTAATTCCAAAATTTATTAGAACTAATGTTACTAGTAAATTCAACATACTTATCACTTCTACTTTCACCAGCAATAAATTGGTAAATTTGCAGAACAGAATGGTCAAACCAGTGTGCATATAACATTGATGTATTTGTTATTAACAATTCTACGATCGACATGAGGAAATATAAATAAGAACAAAAGTCTCAGAGGATCAATTGGGTGTGAAGTGAACCATTCTCTTATAATCCGACCTCACACGTTTAGTCACACTTTTCTTAATCTTGTTTCATTTTAAAGGGTTAATGGCAATCGCGTGGTATCGAGTAGGCAGTTTAGAACGACGCGGCCAGTATGCAGCCAGTAAGTTGCCCGAGGATCGGATGCGTCTGTAGCGTAACAGCGGCTGGCGGTCGAGTTCGTAGGAAGAGGAGAAACGGGTGCAAGGTACGAAAAGCTTTTAGCAGTGGGGACGAACAAAGGAATAATCGATAGGGCGCGAAATAAATTAGTACTAGGCCGCAGAGTGTCGCCTCGCGTGGCGTCCTCGGGCCCGGTCGCCCATTATTCATTCGGATGTAAATGAATCCGACCGAATTGGAACATAAAACAATTCTCGGCTGTACAGGCTTCGCAAAGCTTTGTGCCGTGGGGCGCGAGCGCAAAGTGTTCGTTGTTTGAGCACTTTGTTACCCGGATAAATATGAGCGGGGAAAACATTCCCCTGGAAAAACTAGGGAGCGGAATCGACTCGGCGTCGCTTTGCTCCGCTCGGTTCTGCTTCGGTCCGCTTGGATCGGCTCGTTGCTGCTATAGTATTATCGGCGACGCTTTATCCTCGTTGTCCGTTAACGAACCTCTTCAAACAACATCAGGAATCGCGCGGCTGACGTGAAGACCGGGATTGCCATCCACTGACATTAATAGACAGCTAACGGTGTACAATAATTAATCATTTTCCTGCCCTGTCACACACACACACACCCTCGTCCATAAAATAATTCATCCTCTACGTCCAGCACGAGCAAACAAAATTCGCGAGTCATTGCCAACCAAGCGTCGCAATTTTCAATCCAAAGCCGTCGTCTAACAAAACGGATGCGCAGTGTTCGACGGCGAAAGTTAGCGCCGCTTTTCGGCGGGCCTGCTTCTAATTTCGGATTCAATCATTGCGAGGAAAAAGGGCCGCATGTGTCTAGGGGATCGGCGGGTTCTCGGTGGCGCGCTGATTTATTAATTTTCATTAAGCCACGGGAGCGCTCCTCGTCGAGCTAGCGTATCGTGTGGTCGTCCGATGGAGACAGAGAGATAAAGAGAGAGAGGGAGAGAGAGAGAGAATAGGCGAGTTCTCTCCCCGGGCAATAACGCGTTCTGTTTGCCGAGACCCCGACGAGGATCCGGTTCCCTCTCGTTAACCTATTAACATTTTATTGCCGGCAATCTTTCCACGGCGCGTACGCGACGGTCCGCGAGCGGGTAACGAGCAGCGAACACCGCTCCACGTCAGCTTAACATCTTCCGGGGTGGTTCCGTTTTGGAAGCAAGCCTCGAGCTGAATGGCCGACCCATGAGATTTGCGAGATTTGTGACCGGAGGAACGCGAACCAAACGATTTACTCGCGAGCACGATCTACGGCTCGCGTCCGGTCCCGTCGAGGAAATTATGGCGAAATCCACCCTCAACGCAGAATCCCACCGACGACTCTACCCTGAAACAGCCTACACGCGGATGTAAGTCTCTCTTCTTAAACTATCGCGATACAAAATAATTTTATACACGATGGGTCACCCAACGTTTGCACTGAGAGATGCCATTAAAAATTGCTGCATCGTTATTAAAAATATTGTTTAGATTATTAAACATGTCGGCATCTAATCAATTACTAAAAGTGTGCGAGTAAAAATATTGTAAATATATTTCTGTCTTAGAAATCTCAAGGTCACCTTTATCTTTTCGAAACGGAACCATTCCTTTTTAAACAACTATCACGATAGTCCCTTTTTATACGACTACAATTATTGAAGGTTATTGAAGGTCACAGCCAGAGAAAATCGTTATTAGCTACGTCTGAGCTGTGCGAGTGACTTTTCGAAATTTGTGTTTGAATTAGTGCATCATCGAAAATCGAGGAGCATTGGTGCGGTGTGCTCGTTACGCGCGCGAGACAGCGCCAGTCGGTTTACAAGCGTGTAAAGCCAGCCTCGGGCCGTGACATCGGTAAATAATGGAATCGAATCGAGGCCTATAAATGCGTTTATAGACCAGCGGACACGATCCCCGCGACAGTTTCGACGGGGGACGCTTCGATAATTCGAGGCGAGTCGTAAAACCGACGCGACCACCCTCGCGGTCTCATCTCGTTCCGGCTACGTCTTTATGGCAGGCGTATTAAGAACAAGCCGGAGACTGTTTCTGTCATCGTTCCAGACGGCCTGACAACGTAATCAAGCCACTTGGTTCTCGGCGATTCCCTCTCGCTGGCTAATAACATCACGAAGTAACGAAATTAATTAAAATTAAAATATTCATCAAAACGATGATTCCGAAAGTTGAACAGAGAGTACCATTGTCGTACGATATTTTTCGTTGTAAATTATTGCAATACAATTTGCTTTAATTCCATTTTCGCCAGCGCAAGTATAGTCGGGCAGCCCGCGAAGATTATCCGTTTGTTTATTTTCCAGCTTTCAGCTTAATCGCAAAATGGAACTTTCGGCCGGATCCGGTCTAAAAGGAGAAACGAGGAGCAGAAAACCAATGATTCCGTTGGCAACCCGATCGGAGGACGATTTCGAGCGCAGCCCTTCGCTCCGAGTCAGAACTCGAAAATTCGTTTAATCGGCTTTAAAAGGTTAATTTTGTTTAATTAAAACAGCTAGAACTCATCGCCTGAACAAAAAAATGGCTTTCAAGTTGTAGAAATTAACGGCCGAGTGGGCGGTCCGACCGAGTAACGCTTTGCCTCGTTCTCTTTTAAAACGTAAACCTTGAGCTTCGCCGGGAATTTATCGGCCCGACACTAACAATTTTCCACGTACCTGTTTTCCGGGGCTTTTCCCTGGCGAAAAACGTTCGATGTTTTCTTGATATTCGCTTTTATCTCGCCGGTATCGAAGGGGAGGCGATGCGATGGTCGCGGGAGGAGATTACAAGGGGAAACTTCTCGATTAATTTTTTCAGTATCGGATAGGCGCAAAGACGCGCGAGAGTCCGAGTTGCGCGGTTCGAGGGAGCCCGCAATCATGTAATAGCACTGTCTAGTTCACCGGTACAAGAACCGGGAGAATCGATGGAAATTCGATAGAGACTTTTCACTGTTCACGAGAATCGCCAGAAGAGAAATGTTACGATTCAGTGCACGACGTTCTCGCGAGCAAAGCTCTTAATCCATTCGCGAGGAACTTCAACGCGAGCCGATTAACCCGTTCACCAATGACAGTGGTCGCGTGCCGCACGAGATTCGAACGGAACGGACGGTAGATCATGTACAAACACGTGGCCGTGTAAGGATCGCACGCGGATCGATCGAACGAGCACACAGTGGTGCGTTACCCTACGGGAAACTTGGGCAAATGCCCGGGGCCCCAAGCAGAAGGGGGCCTCGAACACAAACCAAGATCCAAGATCGAAATTTTACGTTTTTCCTGGTGGGCCCCGAAATTTTACTTGGCCCAAGGCTCCAACGAATTAAAACGTAACACCGGACGCCGAATCACCAGAATCGTTTATTATACAATTAAGGAGAGATATGAAGGCACCAAAGATGTTGTAGGAAATATAGGAATCCTCCTATAAGAATATGTAATCGCGACATCTGTTGTTTACTATATTGTAATGAGCATACCACTCTTGTGTGTATGCTATTACGTGTTTTCATTGTATCGCAGCGTTCCTTCTTCTCTGTTAGACCTTCGAGTCGGACAGACGTGTACGTTTCAGCCAGTTCAAACTACATTGTACAATTCAGTGTTAATTACGCTAATATATATATATATATATATATATATATATATATATATATTTCCACTCGTGTACCAACAGATGTTTATCAAGAACAACAACTTTTATTTAACATAATGTTCTTGAGTAACCGAGATTTTCCACGCGACAGAGAATTCGCGGAAAAGCAGTGTAAGGATGGAAAGTGGCGTCCGTCGGATTTCCGTCGAGTCTGCCGAAAGATCGCGACTCGATTAGGGTCTCTGGCAGCGTTATCGTTCCTGAATCCCTCGAAGGAGGTATTTTAAGGACTCGAAGGGATCGCGATCGCGAGCGAGCGTGGGCAGGTGTAGCTGAGGGTATTCACAGGTTTCCTTTGACCATTGGGGCACCGCTTTGATGTCGACTGTAATGGAATCTTTCTCTCCGTTTCACCGCGACGACGACGGCGACGACAGCAGCAAGGGGAACGAAGGCAAGAAATTTCGCTGGGGACGGTGATAGGAAACTGTTGCGCAACCAGATGGCAAGAAGCACAGAGGTGGGGCACCTGAGCGAGCGACACCCGTGAAAGGAGACCCCCTGTGCGACTCTGCCTCGCGACATTAATTTTCCCCGGGACTCCAATCGACTTGAAAGCTCGCCCCGTGACTCGAAATTTCGTGTCAATCAAATTAAGTAACAAACAAGTTTGCAGTGACCCGACGCGACGCAGAGAAAAAGAGAAGAAGGAATCGAAGGGAACGTCGTCGCGTCGTCGAGACTTTGAGAGGCCAAGGAAAAGTCCTACGAGTACCAACCGGACTACCGCTCGACCGGTAACTCGAACGATTTTTCATTTGCCTCGACGAGAGAGACGAACTTTTAAGTGCTCTTCGAACGTGCTCGAGAGACTTTGATTCTCTTCTATCTAACTCTCTCTCTCTCTATTTCTTTGCTCTGCCTTCTTCGTAGAGAACCTTCGATAAATCATAATACGAACGAGATGACTCACGGTGATTCGGAAACTGAAAGTACAGCCTCGATTATTCGAAACTACGATGTCTGAAGTCTTCGGTGTCCCAACATACTCCGAATCTAAATTACCTCAATCTGAGACTATCCGTGTGCAACACTATATAGGGCAAGGCGATAAATTTGGAGTGTAAAACCTGTGCAGGGGAAATATTGTGACGTAAACATTGTGTTCTAATGTTTCGCGAATGCGTGAAATCCGAAGTCCATTGATTTCGTTGTCCAACAAATTTTCACTATTTTTGACAATTTCCATGTCCGAGCTGCTGACTAGATTTACTACTTGATTTACTGGCTAGATTTACAAGTTAGATTTACCGAGTAGATTTACAACTCGGATTCACTGACTAGATTTACAGTTCAGATTTACTGTCTAGATTCAGCTGAATTTACTCGATTTTCCGTGGACACGGCCTAATGCTGCACAGGATGATGTAAAAATGTTCGCCAACTACATGAGATTCTTAACGCTATCGCTAGCGGAGGTGTAGAAAGATAACTTTCAATGTCGCAACTAATTCACTGGCGCAATAGAGGGCGACAGAAATTTCGAGATGACTTTACACAATGGTGAGGATGGTAAGAGAGAGGCATTTGGAGCGTTGTAATAGATCGCGGCAGGTAAATTAAAATTCATTGGGCGCGGACGCGTTTTCTGAGCGGCGCGGCGCGGGGCGCGGGCGTTCACAGCCGGCGCGGCACGGGCGTGCAGAGCACCTCGCAATTATAACATTTACCCGTTAATTTACGGGCGAGGGAGCGCAAAGAACGTCGCGGAAGCGCTCTCGATAAGGGCTCTTACGCGACGGTGCACTTTTGTCAGCCGGCGCTCACCCCTCCGGCACTTACGGATGACAAATTAGCGAGATAACTACTGCCGTCGGATAATAAACGCCCGGGTACACGGTTGTACGTAACGGCGAAGCACGAACGTGATAATTTCGGAATAATTCCCAACCGCGAACGCCGACATTGATCAAACTTCGCTACGGGGACCGGCGATTCGTCTTCGCAACGGGGACAACGCGTACACACAGTTCGCTCGATTAATTGTTAATATTAATTTACGCGACGGGACATCGGCTCCCGTTTCGCATCGGTCTTGATCGTCCCGCGGATGCGACGATTCATTTTCACCGGTGTCGTCGCGACGATTTAATCGACCGCGTGTCGATACGTCCATTCTCTCTCTCTCTCTCTCTCTCTCTAGATTAAACTTCCCTCCCCTATTACAAAGTAAATTTCTACAGGATCTAAAAAGTGCAATAAAATCTAAAAAATATACTCGACAAAAGCGTTTATTGTACTAAATATTATTATATTAACACTTAATTAAAGTTTTATACGTTCCCCAGGATGAAAATTCACCCATTCAATATTTTCACATACTGTCAAATTATTCATCCTTTTACGTCTACGTCGTGAGATGTATTTCTTTAGAATGTGACGCTATAAATGAAACATAACGTGTCGATTTAACGTGTAAAATAAAAATGGGTGAATTGTCATCCTAGTCTTTTATATGCAGTTATTTTTGAGGAGCGTGTGAGGGTTAAGGGAAAAATATTGAAAAAAAAAATAACACAACATATTCGTTTGTTTTCTTCTACGATTTTAGGACATCGACCGTCGAATAACTACTCGAAGCGAGTAGCGTGTGACGCTCGGCCCTGTGCATGGTTGTTTGTGCATGTTCGTGGTTGAGAACACCATTCCCCCGGACGATTGCGCAAGAAAAGAACAGGTTTTTAGTCTCGCGCGAAATCGAAGAGTGGCAAACAGGACGGCGAGCGTCGCGACGCGAAACGAAGCGGCGACACGTCTAGTTTTACGAGGGGCGGTCGCGTTACCGTCCCGCGGACAGTAATTGAAAATTACGAGGGAACACGCGACGCTCGTGAAACGTCGTCCCTGGGATTCGTCTTCCGCCGTTTTACAGCCGTTCGAGACTCTCCGCGAGCTTGTCGTCGATAGGAAACTTCCTGATCGAACGACGCTATTAATTTCCATCCGGTTTCTCCCACCCTCCATCGCCACAATTTTCCCTCGAGTGTAGTCTCGCGTCAATTCCAAATTTTCACGACTCGCGACGGTCCGATTAATTCACGGTGTCCCACAGTGTGTCGTCCATTGGAAAAAAGTCAGACAGTCAAAGTGCAAGATCTGTAAATTGGTCTATCTTAAAATGTTCATAACAAAACGTACTCTCTAAAAGTACCTTCAATTTTAACTGAATAAATCAATTTATCAGCGCAAATGTTTATTTTTAACTTCCTCAAAAAATGTAAAATTAGGATTTAACTTCTACCATTTATATATTAAGATACACTTCATTACTTCTTTTTATAAGTGTTACACTATCACCTATAATGTATGCTATATGTATGTTATATAAACCACAAACATGGTTTACTATTAACATCTCTACACTTGGTTTATTATTAAAATCGAGGCTTTACTGTGAAATTCCATGGATTCTTTTAGACCCGAGTTCCTCGCGAGCTAATCTGTTTTGTAAAGCGTTTTCTTAGAATTGTTTATTAATTTAGAGCACAATAGAGCTTATGACTTTGTTCCTGAACGTCCATATACTCGGCACACTGTTTATCGAGCAAATCGATACGTTGCTGCATTGTTGAATTTGTCACACATTTTCTTCGTTGATTGCGATCAAATAATCAAGGAGAGAATGTCTGTTCGACTTGATTTATTAATTCCGCTCGACCACCGGTGAAAAACGTTCCCCGCTGTAATCCGTTCTCCAGCACTCTCGCTTTCGTTCGTTCTTCGCGAACGCTTTTTCCTCGAACCACGGGAAAATTCCGTTTTCCGTGAGCTCTAATTGCTCGGCGGTTCATTAAAAATTCTGTAAAAATACAGATCGACTCGTCATTACCAGCGGCCATTAAAAGTTTTGCGCGAATTACATCGCTCGGAACAGTCCTGCGGATGCGTTGTCGAGACCTTTCTACCACGTTGAACAAAGGGCGGTGGTGCGAAGGATGCAAGACGCGCTGCTAGTCGCAGGAATTACAAAAAACCGATGCTCGTGATTGCGAACACTTAATGCATTCGACATTATTTTGAGAAAAGAAGTACGTTCGTGCGTTGCCCACAATTTTCTTACGGTTCCCTCGGCTACGAATCGTCTTTTCAGAAAATAAAATTTTGTGGTCGAAGGAGCTTTAGCAATTTAACAGGCTTCCTTGGGAGCAAACAGCAGACCCTGCTCACTCGTTATTAGGACGGGAACCTTGGCAATTGTTGGGTACCGGGAACGAAATCCCCACACTCTGGGACAACTTCCGATTTGCTTCTCTTATACAAAGTCAATACCGTTCTTGTAGACGATCCGGGCTCTCATAAATTTTAATGTTCCTAATGGATGTACCAGAGTATTAGACCGCGTATCAGGAGATTGCCATGCCGATCCCATGAATAGAATTTACACCGTTGCTGGAACTCTTATCGAATTCTTCAACGTTCACCGTATCATCTTCCAAAAGTTTACAGAATATGTATAAAAGTTAAGGGTAAACTTTACCCTGCCGGACTCAAAATTTCGGCTTTCTTTCGAATGAATTATGATGTATCTGGTATTCATTCAGTACATTTGTACCCAGCGCGGATACAGTTGAAATTTCAATCCTCTAGGATCAATGATTTAGGATTTATGGTTGCTTAAAATTGAACATTTTTCGCTTTGACAGGTAAGGGCACCGCCATATTGGTTTGTAGCGGCGATCGCGCGCCTGAACCATTGATTCCAGAGGATTGAAATTTCGATTGCATCCGTGCTGGGTAGAAATCTACTGAATTACTTACCAAATACATCATAATTCATTGGAAAAAGGCCGAACTTTTGAGTCCGTCAAGGTAAAGAGCAGCTAAAATTAATGAAGAATTACTATTATTGAAAAAATTGAACTTCCGAGTGTTACAGTGAAAGTTTACGGACTCTGGGAATTTTTGTGCAGCAAGGAGCAGCTTTGGTATGTGCGTACATATTTTTTTAAAGGATTCTGCAAGGCGTAAATAGGCGAGGGGAGACGAGAATGAAGCAAAAAAATATATATAGAGAGAGAGAGCCGGAAACCCTGAAGACTTTCTCGAAGTGGAGGAACAGGGTCAACGGTTTCCATTACAATACGCTCGGGGCTGGTGGCTCGCTGCGAGTTGCGAGTTTCGAGTTGGAAGCGGCACGCACACGAATACATCATCTTTAAAGAGTGCCGGCTGAGAAACGAGAGAGTCTTGCCAACAGTTGAGTCATCAGCGGAGAGAGGGTCGAACGGTCGGCTCTGCTCGGCTGCGCTTCGCTCTTTCGCTATAATCGTTCCTCCATGGATAGTAAACCGGCCGAAAGTCCGTCCGAAATTATTGCTACGCGCAGGGCCGTGCTGCTCCACTCAGGAACCCATGATGTCCACGTAGAAATTATTTATGAGCTCGGTTTCATACTTTGACCGTGGAAACACTGTCTTCAAGAACGTACTTAACTTTCACCGAAGATCACAATTAGCACAGAGGATAGAGTCTGACTAAATTAATTATATTTATGGGAAATCGACTGTATTTATTAGAAATAATCGTGTCAATCTTTTCAAGATAAAGTTGAACAGACCCGGGTGCTCGGAGTCAGTGATACTGAAAAATTATGCTATGCAAAATGTTTCAGTGTTCCTGATATAAGCAGGTGAGATACTGCGCGGAAAGATAAGTTGGAAATGTGGAATACAATTTATTCATACGAAGCTCCATTTCCAAGAAAAACAAGTTTCAAAGTTCATATTATACGCTCGCTATTCAGTAGGCGCTGGTTAGCGTGTCTGCTCGTGGTTGACTGTTTCTACTTCTTGATTTCGAAACTCAATTTTCTCGGGAACAAAGCCTCGCATGAAAAAATTTCATTCTACATTTCTAGCTCGCTGTATTCCGTAGAATCGTCCCCTTCACATTTATGTAATGAATTCGGGGACGCGCTGTCAAAAAGAAATAACAAATTGACACGCGTCGGCGCGTAGCTCAACAAATCACAGAGAAAATAGGTGATTTTCAGGAATTTATTACGTGGAAAATAAACGGCGTACAGCGGAAAAACCTTTTGCATTACGCTCCCGCGTGATTCAATATTGTGCAGAAAAATGTTCTGCATGCTGGATCTAATGGTGTTTATTCTACGTGACTTTGACCGACATTGTTCATTAAAAACGACTTTAAAATTATTCGTTCGGTTCCTTCTAAAAATCGTGCAGAATTAAAGAATAAGGAAATTCACACTCCTACGAAGAATATCAAATACTTAACTGAAGAATTCTGTTTTCATTCCAGATTTTAATCAATTGTTCAAAGGTGTCAAGCACTTCGTGTACAATAAATGTTATGAAACACAGGCTGCAGCAAAAATTCCTACACCATCTTTCACCACGTTGGAACCCATTGCAAAAAGTTTCTCGTCGACACATAGCCAGCTTTCCCCGCAATAAATTCCTAAAAATCGAATTCGGTTCGCCACGGGGAGGCACGGACCGGAGATCGAAGGATCGAGGTAATCACCTTGATCGCGAGAGCGATCGATCGCAGGGAGGCACGCGACGCTCGGCCAGAAATCGATGTCACGCGAGTATTATTCTTGGCAACGATATCAGAGACGCGTCGAGTTCGGAAACCGTAGCGAGAGCGAGAGAGAGAGAGAGAGAGAGAGAGAGAGAGAGAGAGAGAAGAGAGAAGAGAGATAAAATAAGAGAGAATGATACGATGAGGTACGAGGCGAAAGGAAGCAGCGAAAGTTCGCGAGTCGTTGAACGATATCGTTGCCAAACACGAGGCAACTTCGTTAAGTAGGTATTAATGTATATATCGAGGATGGCAGGGAACGAAGAACAGAGACAACAGAGAGGAGAGGATAAAGAGAGAGAGAGAGGGAGAGAGAGAGAGAGAGAGAGACTTGGCAACGCCGATAGGACGAATCAATCCAATTCCATGGCATCGTTTCCCCGCAACGAAACACGTAATTTCCGCGTTTCGTGAGAGACTCGAAATTGAAGAGTCGGGCCGGCCGAGAGCCGGGGAGCGCTCGGCTGCCATTAACGGCGGCTTCGCTGCATTCTAACGCGAGCCTGTGTTCCCCGTAAATGAATAGTTCCGCGCGCGGTCGCGACAAGTCATTATTCGAGCACTTTTCCGTGACACGGATACACGCGACGCCGCCGTTACCGCACCATCACCACCCTCTCTTCTTTTGCCATTCTCCACTTTTGTCCGGCAAAGGTAGTCTCTTTACACCCCTTCGAATTATACCCTCTTCTTCTCCCTGTCCCTCGAATTTCAACCCTTATCATCTTCCTCCGTCCTCAGCTTTTAATAGTGGTTGCCCATTGTCAAAAATTTCTAAAGGTACGTGTCGTCTACACTGACGAATTCGACTCTCGAGAGTCACTCAGGGTAGTTTTAGTTGAGGTGGACACGTACCTTAACGGTGCGAAAGATGGAAAAATTGTTGCTCACCGTTTGTGCTGAATCCTGAGTCCTCTGCGGGGGTGCAGGGGGATGCCGTCTTTCAACCAGTGTACGCGAGGGGGTGGAGACCCCTTCGTTCGACACACCAGCTTCACTCTATCCCGTAACCTGACTACCGAGTCCCTGAGCTCGGACAACGTAACCTCCCGAACTGAAATCAGAAAGGAAATTGATCAAATGCATGCTCGATAATACGTGTATTTGTTATAAAAATCCACAGGCTAGTAATAATGTTTCTACCCGGGCGATGTATACCCTGCGGATCTTTATGCATTTATGAAGAAATTGGTCGGGTGAAGTATAAAACAGTAAACGATAAGAAAATTACTTATTTTATTTCTGCTGCTCACAGTCAATGGAGAACAATTTTATTTTGCAGACAGATCCGCAGTCTAACGAGGTATTAACCCTTTGCGCTCACACAGTCTTCTCTGAGGGAGCATCGTAAGTCTATTCAGCAACTTAGATGTGCCTTCAAAGAGAACACGAAGAGATTGCTGGCAATTATAGGACTTACGATCGGAGCTGATGATCGAGTATTTTGATTTCATCGGAACCGTATTAAATATGAGTCAATTGAATATCAAAGTTAAAATTTTATCAGTGAGAGGAAAAAGTCTCCAAGTGCAAAGAGTTAACAACCCTTCGGATGAAGATACTTCTTGTTCGTTACTAGATTATGCTGAATCTTTGCGAAGTAAAATATTCAAAGACTGGAGAACGAACTGAAGTTTGCGTCCCCTGGAAATGATCGTGAAATGATAATGTCGAGTTTAATTCTACTTGAACATTGACTTTCTTTCTGTCGCTCGTGCGTGATGCTAATGAACATCCGCGATCTTCATCCCCGTTCATAATAATATTCTGCATTTTCAGTTCGATTTCGCTCAAAAACAGACTGCTGTTTCTAATTGTAATTTTACTTGTTGAAATGTACAAATGAGTTTAATATCAACGGATCAAACGAATGTTGATTGTGGTCCAATTTAATTCGGGAAATGTAAATGTCCGAATTTCCTGAACCATGCACAGTGTTTAATTACTAATGGCAGATAGATAGTATTTTATTTATGGTGAGGAGAATAATATTTGTGTATTTCTCTTTCGGGTGATCGAAATAGTAAAAGTCCGAATTATTGTCAGTGCAGAAAGCATAATGTAAGATCAGATGTTGATTTCGCTTTAACGTAAACGTTACCCGGCGTCGTTACTGCAATATTAATGCATAAAGTTATATGGAAAAATTAAAACACCAAGCTAAAACAATTTAGTGCAGCTGCAACAGTCCGCGACACACCTAAATATTCGAAATTAAATGTTTTTAAGGTATGGCGCAATTTTATTGGCCGTTATTGTATATTTCATTTATTATTCCGTACCGCCTTCTATGGCTACGTCATAAATTCTTGAGGGTTACATTTGAAATAATATTATTATTAGTCTGCGGATTTTACGTGTTTCGGCTACCGCGGTTATCAAAAATTCCACGGCCCGTGAAATTAAATAAAATCCAACAAGCTGAATTCATTTCTATTTGATTGCCGGTTACTGCAAATTAGAGCGAACGAAACACGGAATGTTTGTATAAACATCTGCAGTCCCATTGCATATCATTATTATTATATAACGATGCGGGATTGATGAGGATTCCGCTTTTCCCATTCAATTCTGCGATTTCTCGAACTAATGACGTGCATTTATTTATTCTTTCTGTACAGGTGAAACGCATATGTTGTTTTCTAACAAATCAGTACAGTTTTCACAGTATACATTCTGTGTGTTCACAGTATACTTGCTTTGGTGCACATACGCAACAACAAAAAATTGTTTTTATTTATCTTTGGAAGATTGTAAGGCAACTTCCCAGGAGAAAATTGTATTTATACAATTCCTACGGTTATTGGTACAGCTCTCGCCGTGGCTTTAACCTGGTATGTCTACTGGGTTCTTTATGATACTCAGACTTACTGTACATAACCCTTCGCTGCATAGTCTTTCATATCTGATACAGTTAACAAATCTGGTACATACCCTACTAGAAATTCAGTTAGGCATGCCTAAAGACGAATGTGGGCCTAATGCGGAAAGAATGGTGTATGCCTAACTTAGGCATTCCTAACAGGTGCCATACGTGGTCCAAATGGGGATGATCGAGTTCATGCCTAATTAGGCATTCCTAACAATTGCCATACATGGGCCTAATGCGGAAAGAGTGGTGTATGCCTAACTTAGGCATTGCTAACAGGTGACATACGTGGTCCAAATGGGGATGATCGAGTTCATGCCTAATTAGGCATTCCTAACTATTGCCATACATGGGCCTAATGCGGAAAGAGTGGCGTATGCCTAACTTAGGCATTCCTAACAGGTGCCATACGTGGTCCAAATGGGGATGATCGAGTTCATGCCTAATTAGGCATTCCTAACAATTGCCATACATGGGCCTAATGCGGAAAGAGTGGTGCATGCCTAACTTAGGCATTCCTAACAGGTGCCATACGTGGTGCAAATGGGGATGATCGAGTTCATGCCTAATTAGGCATTCCTAACTATTGCCATACATGGGCCTAATGCGGAAAGAGTGGCGTATGCCTAACTTAGGCATTCCTAACAGGTGCCATACGTGGTCCAAATGGGGATGATCGAGTTCATGCCTAATTAGGCATTCCTAACAATTGCCATACATGGGCCTAATGCGGAAAGAGTGGTGCATGCCTAACTTAGGCATTCCTAACAGGTGCCATACGTGGTGCAAATGGGGATGATCGAGTTCATGCCTAATTAGGCATTCCTAACAATTGCCATACATGGGCCTAATGCGGATAGAGTGGTGTATGCCTAACTTAGGCATTCCTAACAGGTGCCATACGTGGTCCAAATGGGGATGATCGAGTTCATGCCTAATTAGGCATTCCTAACAATTGCCATACATGGGCCTAATGCGGAAAGAGTGTTGTATGCCTAACTTAGGCATGCCTAACAGGTGCCATACGTGGTCCAAATGTGGATGATCGAGTTCATGCCTAATTAGGCATTCCTAACAATTGCCATACATGGGCCTAATGCGGAAAGAGTGGTGTATGCCTAACTTAGGCATTCCTAACAGGTGCCATACGTGGTCCAAATGGGGATGATCGAGTTCATGGCTAATTAGGCATTCCTAACAATTGCCATACATGGGCCTAATGCGGAAAGAGTGGTGCATGCCTAACTTAGGCATTCCTAACAGGTGCCATACGTGGTCCAAATGGGGATGATCGAGTTCATGCCTAATTAGGCATTCCTAACAATTGCCATACATGGGCCTAATGCGGATAGAGTGGTGTATGCCTAACATAGGCATTCCTAACAGGTGCCATACGTGGTCCAAATGGGGATGATCGAGTTCATGCCTAATTAGGCATTCCTAACAATTGCCATACATGGGCCTAATGCGGATAGAGTCGTGTATGCCTAACTTAGGCATTCCTAACAGGTGCCATACGTGGTCCAAATGGGGATGATCGAGTTCATGCCTAATTAGGCATTCCTAACAATTGCCATACATGGGCCTAATGCGGAAAGAGTGGTGTATGCCTAACAGGTGCCATACGTGGTCCAAATGCGGATGATCGAGTTCATGCCTAATTAGGCATTCCTAACAGGTGCCATATGTGGGCCCAATGCGGAAAGAGTGGTGCATGCCTAACTTAGGCATTCCTAACAGGTGCCATACGTGGTCCAAATGGGGATGATCGAGTTCATGCCTAACTTAGGCATTCCTAACAGGTGCCATACGTGGTCCAAATGGGGATGATCGAGTTCATGCCTAATTAGGCGTTCCTAACAATTGCCATACATGGGCCTAATGCGGAAAGAGTGGTGTATGCCTAACTTAGGCATTCCTAACAGGTGACATACGTGGTCCAAATGGGGATGATCGAGTTCATGCCTAATTAGGCATTCCTAACTATTGCCATACATGGGCCTAATGCGGAAAGAGTGGCGTATGCCTAACTTAGGCATTCCTAACAGGTGCCATACGTGGTCCAAATGGGGATGATCGAGTTCATGCCTAATTAGGCATTCCTAACAATTGCCATACATGGGCCTAATGCGGAAAGAGTGGTGCATGCCTAACTTAGGCATTCCTAACAGGTGCCATACGTGGTGCAAATGGGGATGATCGAGTTCATGCCTAATTAGGCATTCCTAACAATTGCCATACATGGGCCTAATGCGGATAGAGTGGTGTATGTCTAACTTAGGCATTCCTAACAAGTGCCATACGTGGTCCAAATGGGGATGATCGAGTTCATGCCTAATTAGGCATTCCTAACTATTGCCATACATGGGCCTAATGCGGAAAGAGTGGCGTATGCCTAACTTAGGCATTCCTAACAGGTGCCATACGTGGTCCAAATGGGGATGATCGAGTTCATGCCTAATTAGGCATTCCTAACAATTGCCATACATGGGCCTAATGCGGAAAGAGTGGTGCATGCCTAACTTAGGCATTCCTAACAGGTGCCATACGTGGTGCAAATGGGGATGATCGAGTTCATGCCTAATTAGGCATTCCTAACTATTGCCATACATGGGCCTAATGCGGAAAGAGTGGCGTATGCCTAACTTAGGCATTCCTAACAGGTGCCATACGTGGTCCAAATGGGGATGATCGAGTTCATGCCTAATTAGGCATTCCTAACAATTGCCATACATGGGCCTAATGCGGAAAGAGTGGTGCATGCCTAACTTAGGCATTCCTAACAGGTGCCATACGTGGTGCAAATGGGGATGATCGAGTTCATGCCTAATTAGGCATTCCTAACTATTGCCATACATGGGCCTAATGCGGAAAGAGTGGCGTATGCCTAACTTAGGCATTCCTAACAGGTGCCATACGTGGTCCAAATGGGGATGATCGAGTTCATGCCTAATTAGGCATTCCTAACAATTGCCATACATGGGCCTAATGCGGATAGAGTCGTGTATGCCTAACTTAGGCATTCCTAACAGGTGCCATACGTGGTCCAAATGGGGATGATCGAGTTCATGCCTAATTAGGCATTCCTAACAATTGCCATACATGGGCCTAATGCGGAAAGAGTGGTGTATGCCTAACAGGTGCCATACGTGGTCCAAATGCGGATGATCGAGTTCATGCCTAATTAGGCATTCCTAACAGGTGCCATATGTGGGCCCAATGCGGAAAGAGTGGTGCATGCCTAACTTAGGCATTCCTAACAGGTGCCATACGTGGTCCAAATGGGGATGATCGAGTTCATGCCTAACTTAGGCATTCCTAACAGGTGCCATACGTGGTCCAAATGGGGATGATCGAGTTCATGCCTAATTAGGCGTTCCTAACAATTGCCATACATGGGCCTAATGCGGAAAGAGTGGTGTATGCCTAACTTAGGCATTCCTAACAGGTGACATACGTGGTCCAAATGGGGATGATCGAGTTCATGCCTAATTAGGCATTCCTAACTATTGCCATACATGGGCCTAATGCGGAAAGAGTGGCGTATGCCTAACTTAGGCATTCCTAACAGGTGCCATACGTGGTCCAAATGGGGATGATCGAGTTCATGCCTAATTAGGCATTCCTAACAATTGCCATACATGGGCCTAATGCGGAAAGAGTGGTGCATGCCTAACTTAGGCATTCCTAACAGGTGCCATACGTGGTGCAAATGGGGATGATCGAGTTCATGCCTAATTAGGCATTCCTAACAATTGCCATACATGGGCCTAATGCGGATAGAGTGGTGTATGTCTAACTTAGGCATTCCTAACAAGTGCCATACGTGGTCCAAATGGGGATGATCGAGTTCATGCCTAATTAGGCATTCCTAACTATTGCCATACATGGGCCTAATGCGGAAAGAGTGGCGTATGCCTAACTTAGGCATTCCTAACAGGTGCCATACGTGGTCCAAATGGGGATGATCGAGTTCATGCCTAATTAGGCATTCCTAACAATTGCCATACATGGGCCTAATGCGGAAAGAGTGGTGCATGCCTAACTTAGGCATTCCTAACAGGTGCCATACGTGGTGCAAATGGGGATGATCGAGTTCATGCCTAATTAGGCATTCCTAACTATTGCCATACATGGGCCTAATGCGGAAAGAGTGGCGTATGCCTAACTTAGGCATTCCTAACAGGTGCCATACGTGGTCCAAATGGGGATGATCGAGTTCATGCCTAATTAGGCATTCCTAACAATTGCCATACATGGGCCTAATGCGGAAAGAGTGGTGCATGCCTAACTTAGGCATTCCTAACAGGTGCCATACGTGGTCCAAATGGGGATGATCGAGTTCATGCCTAATTAGGCATTCCTAACAGGTGCCATAGGTGGGCCTAATGGGGATGATCGAGTTCATGCCTAATTAGGCATTCCTAACAATTGCCATACATGGGCCTAATGCGGAAAGAGTGGCGTATGCCTAACTTAGGCATTCCTAACAGGTGCCATACGTGGTCCAAATGGGGATGATCGAGTTCATGCCTAATTAGGCATTCCTAACAGGTGCCATATGCGTACGAATTTTACACTCACTGTATATGTCGTACAATTAAGCAGTAGTATCATAAGCATATATATATATATATATATATATATATATATATGTATATATATTGTAGCAGGTTAAGTATATTGTAGATTAAGGGCATCATAATTAATAAGTTAAGCATATATTGTAAATTAAGTGCGTAGTATGTTAAACATTATATTGTAGATTAAGCGCGTATATATAGTAGGCTAAGCATTTTGTTGTTCATTCATCATTTCTTGTTCAATCATTTTATTTACTTTATTATGATTTCAAATATAATTACATTTAACTTAATTTCTTAATTTCCCTTTATGTCTCCTAATGAGGGTCTAATAAGACTATCTTAATGTTGCCTAATGCGGTTTGCCGCATTGGATAATCATTAGGAAAGCCTAATGTGACCCTATACGCGGGTTCCTAATGCGGGCCTCATTCGGCTTTCCCAATTAGGCAGTCACGACGCACTGCGTTACATTTTGCATGCCTGCCCAATGGGGCTGCCCCATTAGGGCCTAACAGATATATCCTAATGCGCGCCTACTGCGATTTGCCTCATTGGATAGTCATTGGATAAACCTAACGTGGGCCTAATGCGGCGTGCCGCATTGGATAGTCTTTGGGAAAACCTAACGTGGACCTAATGCGGTGTGTCGCATTGGATAGTCTTTGGGAAAACCTAATGTGGCCCTAACGCGGGATTCCTAATGTGGCCCGCATAGGGCTTTCCCAATTAGGCAGTGACGACGCACTGCGTTACATTCCGCATGCCTGCCCAATGGGGCTGCCCCATCAGGGCCTAACGCGAAATTAGGCTAGCCTAATGCGGTCCTAACGGCTTGCCTAACTAAAATGCTAGTCGGGTAGTAAACTAATAATGCATTTTCTTACTATGTTTATTTATATTTATTTTTCTGAAAATGTACTTTTAATTTTTTAAAATATTTCCCGCTTAAACAAAACACAAAAACTGACCTTTCAATTTTTTCATCCCAATTAAACAAATCATGCAGTGAAGGGTTGAAGGAATCCGTGAAAAAATTTATATAGAATTTCTAAAACTCGACGTACAAGAAACATTTAAGAGGGACACTTGCCTGGTTCAGATTTTTACAAGACGATTCTCCGAGAAGTGGTTTTAGTCGGGAGGTTCTCGGACAAGTCGCAATAGAGGTTTCTCTACTTCGAGGAGGTGGTTGGCAGGCAGGGTTCAAGCATTTTGTTGCGCGCAAAGAACGATCGCAGACAATAAACTATTCGTCACGGGCAATGAAAGAGCCGGGTAGCATAACGCAGGCACACCGAGAAGCGATTACGAGGAAAGTTGGCAACGATGTGGCTTCCTTCGCGGGAAATACCGAGGCGCAATGAATTTCACGGCGTCCGAGCCCACTCCGGCGAAAGAGAATTTTTAAAGCGGCCACTTTCGAACTTCTCCTCCTCTCCACCCCCTTCCTTATTTCTCCTCCTACAGTTTTCCCCGTTGCCCGTCTCCCGACCTTTCCCGGGGAAAGTACGTGTCTCGAAGTTTCGCGGAAAACTTCCGGCGAAATCCCGACGGAGTTTTAATAAAGTTTCCGCGGGTCGTGCCTCCCGCCGTCAAAGGAAACGACTCCATGAGGGTATAGATAGCTCTCGTCGTCCGGCAGCGACGGCTACACTAACGAATCTATTTTTCACGGACCCGCGTTACTGAAACGAGCGAGACTGCTGCCGAGGGAAAGCTTCGGAAAAGTATGGGAGCCGAAGACAAACGCTTCTATGACCTTATTTTTATGCGAATGCAGCGATCAACCTGCCAGAGAGAGAGAGAGAGAGAGAGAGAGGGAGAGAGAGGTGCAATTGCACTTTATTCTTTAATGCAATACAATTCTATTTGTTAAACCAATCGATCCCTTCTATTATCCCATATATAAAAGTACTAGCTTTTAACACGCACTTCTTAAATCGCCAATCACCTCGTTAACCTAAACAGCCAATCAACGACTCCGGTTCGCGAAGTGGCATGCGTGGCGCAATGTACACAAAAGTACGCGAACTGCGCAACGTGCACAAAGTACACGGAGCATTAATAAATCGAGGGTTCCATGTATTAAGTGCGTTCAAACTCGCAGCCTAGAATTTCCATCGATTACGAACAGATGCCCGGTATCGATACCGTGCGGCGGCGTTATGGCGCGTCACACGTCGACTTCTACCACTTTCAGCACACTTTTACGGCTTGCTAGGAGTGCGCGAGAGGGGCTCGCCGTTGTTAAACAGTCATTACGCTCGGTCGGAACAAGGAGAAAAGGAACAAATTAGTAGCTCGACGGAACCGTTTCCCCGTTACCTTTCATCGTGTAGCATCTTGCGGGACTATAAACGCCTGGCGATTTGCCTTTTAAAGTCGTACCGGATCGATCCTCGAGACTATCGAGCGGAAATGGCGAGGTCGCGTGCCAGGGCCCTCGCGTTTCCATTGTAAACCGTCAAATCTCGAACCTACGTATTCAGGATACGAGCTGACGCCCTTCCGGGACGAGTCAGGACTAGACGGGACTAGATGGATCTAGTCTTGATGGTTCCAGACTATTCCAGATTACCGTAACCGGCATATACGAATCCTGACCTAGGCTGCGGATATACTAGATCGATGTATATCATCGCACATATTCTATTTGTCTCGTAGTCCAATTATTTTTCCTAGTTTTCTCAAGATCATTGGTATTTTTTATCAGGAAAACTTATAAAGGGTGAACCACGAATCGTGACTAGTAGATATTATTAGCTCTTTTTACTCTGTTATTAGTAGTCCGGTCGAGAATGTTTTTATCACATGTAGCATGGTTTCAAAAGAATTTTCAGGTGATTATAGCAATTTTTTTTATGTTATAATATTTACCAAATTCGCCTTGAAATCCTCTAACAAATAGACGTACGAAAATTGTAGATGTATTTGCAAAAAAATTCTAGGAAACATTTTCTGTTGTAGCAAAAATTGTGATAAAATTGTAGGATAATATAATATTACTTTTACATTATTCAAGATTAGCATACAATTTGTAGATATCGTTGGTTTTAGACAATGAATTTTTCTATTGTAATACATTTAGGATACGTAGAGGGGCGAGAAAGATGGCGATAAGTACGGGATTGTATCGATCGTAAATCGAGTTCAGTATAACCGCAGCCTAACGCTGCCGACGAAGCCGTCGACGACGACTGTGACGACGACATTGATGGAAACGTATTAAATGCCCGAGGCGTTCTCGCTGCGACTCGTGGAACGTCCCGGATAATTCGAGCGTCGCGTTTCGGGCTCCAGTCCCGAGGGAACGGTGTAATTACGGGCAGCACGCTAGTCAAAACGTTGTGCTCTGACAAGAGAGAGAGAGAAAGAGAGAGAGAGAGAGAGTGGGGGGTAGAGCGTCGGTGTGTGCTCTCGTGAAAAATTGCGAGACGCCTGCAAAAGAAACGCCAAGACATCGGGCGTTCCCGTTGTTCCGGCAATTTCGGCGGGGAGACCAGAAATTGGAAACGCACGGTCACGAAACCGTAATCGACTTCGGCCGAGATTCCACATGCCCCCGGAAACCTTTTACGCTCGTCAGATAATTAAAACGCTTTCGAGCGTTCAGTTCCATTCCCATTCGCCGCGAGCGAACCGCTAACCGTCTGATCGAACGATCCACGCTACGTCGATCTGCGTCGATCTTGCCTCCAGCAGAACGGAAACCGATCGTCGTACCGGAACTTGTAAGATCGTTCGCTTTCACTCAAGCGCAAATATTTCTAACAATTTTTGTGATTTTCCCGGAAATTCAAAATGTGGTATTTCTTCAGTAGTCCCAGCAAATACAAAATAGACACGATGATTCTGAGAACTTGTCACAGTTCTCACAATCACCCTGTACACGGATTGCATACCTTTTTCTTGTGCGACAGAGACTTTTCACAAAATATTTCTAGTATTAAAAAATCGTTGCTCAGTTTCACCTATGATGTAAATAAAAACAGCTCTTTTGAAGTCGAATCCAATTTAGAAAATTGATGGCAAACAAATGACTCGCACGAAAATCGTTGGCGTATATTCGCTTATATAATTTCCGCGTCAATCGGCTTCCACGCATACACTATAGTCAATACGACAGGGATGTTCAAGTGTTAAATGATCTATCTACCAATACGCAATGTGTGCTACGCTAATTGGCAAACGTTGCGTATCTAGACTTTGGTTGACGACACAACAACGATTGTACAGTAAAATGTTGAATTCTATGGAAAAGTCTGTTTTTTTTCCTATGAGCTCACTTTTATTCATAAATCCAGAGATGCACCTAAAAAATACAAGCGCATTTTTTGGTATTTTGTTTTTGAGAAAAATGCACGATTTTTCTATACACGGGTCGATTCGTCGGAACGGTCACTGTAAAAAAACTGTACTGCGGTGCTACACTGTAAAAGTTATCCGTTCGTGAGATATTCGAAATTTATATTCAGGTCGTGGCTTCGATTAGATTCCGAAACACTTTTCGTTCGGGCGTTCATTTATTTCGCTAATAATTTCGACTCTCTCGAGTTCGTTTAATTTCTCCGCTGTTTGAAATGTGATCCACCCATTTTCGACATTAACGCAGAGAATCCGTAGTCGAATTGCATATTTACCCGGAGTTGAGTGACATAGTTTTCGAGTCGAGCACTTCCCCGTGGTTGTACGGTGCAACAGCTCCGATTCGATTAAAAAGTTTCGCGACACAGGGGAACATAGAAAAATTAGCTCGGCGTGTAGAGACAGTTGTTTTCCGGTGCCAGGGAAAAAGCACTCGTCGCCGGATACGAGGAAAGCTCGGAGCACTCGATCGAGAGAGAGAGAGAGGGAGAGAGAGAGAGAGAGTGGACGGACTGTTTACGCTGTCTCGGGTTTCAAAAAACATGCGTGCCTTTCGGGATCGCTTTCAAGAGGCCGGAGCAATTGTACACGTTTGTCCGTCGCTCGAGAGGACGAAGAGTGGTTTGCGAGAGGACAGGGTAGCTTTGCAACCCCGTTCAACGATCCAGCTTGCGTTTAGCCGGCCATTTGTCCGCGTCGCGCCGCGAAGAATTTGATAACGACGACAACAAGAGAAAGAGAGAAAGAGGGTGAGAGAGCAAGTAGCCAGAGATTTCGAATGAAACCGACCCGCCCCCGAAACATAATCTAGGTTGCAACGTAATCGGTCCATGAAGTCGGCGCCTCGAGCGAAAGGATCCGATTTCTCGCGAGGAGATTCGACTTTGCTGAATACGAGTTCGTAAAGGGGAGCATCGTGTTTCAGGTATTTTTCAATTTGCCCACGCGACGCCCTCGACCCACAGAGCCGCGCTCAAGAGAAGCTCGTAGCCACGGTTTCGAGCTTAATCATTCGAAACCGCTGATCAGTCTGCAAAAAATAATGAAATGAAAATAAAATGAAAATTTGTTTTCTTAATCTGTGCAACAGGCTCAGAATAATATATCAGTAATTTTTAATTCTGCTAACGTTTCTATTGTTTTAAATTACACCTGCTCGGTTTTATTAGAAATGTAAAAAATCCGCTGTCTATTCTTAATTGAAAAACAATTTTGAAAAAGTTCATGAATATACACGGAGCTCAACTATAAATGAACAAACGAACAAGTCTTACAAAATGCGGGAATTTCGGGGTGAATTAACGGGCCGAAGGAAATTCTAGTGGAACAGGTCGGCGCATAGTCAACCGGCGTCGCGTCGAGTCTATGGTCGGCCGTTTAATTACCATTTTTCTCGGTGAATCGTCCGGCCGCAACGCGACGGTTTCGCGGCAGCAGATTCGGGTTTTATCCATCAATTCCAGGGAATCCATCAGCCTGTGATTATACGGGAATTCCTCGGCAGACTATTAAAAAGCGTAGAACTGTCGCGGCAAGCCACGGGATTAAGTCGCGGGCATATTAATTCGACCCCGTGGCTAAAGTGCTTTTACGCGTCCCGGCTCGAACGGTGCGGCGATGCGGCCGGATCGTTAGCCTGCGAAATTCGCTTTCGCGGCGAGAGGATTTTACGTCTAATTCCCGAGAGCGCTCTATCCGTTTCTAAAGTATTCGACACAGTACGGACAAAATCTTTAATACGAATCACGAACTAATAATAAATCACCGGATAAGGTATTCGAGGGTAAATCATGATTCGAGCGATTTGTTAATTAAATGCGAAAGCGAGGTGACAGGAAGAACGAGTAAAGTGGACCGGAGACTGGAGAGAGGGAGAGAGAAAGAGAAAGAAAGAAAAGCGGATATTCAGGGAATTCCCATGTTGCCGGAGGCCGCGTGCGGTCCTCGACAACGAAACGTCGTTTAACGATTAGCCGTGGTGAACTGGCGCCGAAATTCAAATTTAAATGGCACTCGCGGGAGAGACCGGATCGTCGCCAGGTTCTCCGGGACACGAATTTCTGCTGGAAATGCACCGCATCGCGGAAAGAGATCCTCGTGCGGAGTCGTTAACCCCTTCGTTATTTTTGACGGAATAGCTGAAGCCGTCTAATGCCAACCATTTCCCTTAATTACGAAACACTACGCGTCTTAAATAAAACCAAATAACTCTGGCAAAACTTTTAAAGGGACTTGACCTCTTAACCCTCATACGTTCCTCAAAAATAGCTGCATAAAATAGACTAGGATAAGGGTGAGTAATTTTACAGTATACGAAGATATGGAATGGGTGAATTTTCAACCTGAGGAACGTATAAGGGTTAATTTCGGACACAATTTTTTGTCAAAAATTGTCCTGGTAAAAAGTAACAGGAAGGTTAACGGTGCGATGATTACCGTTGAGCATCGCAGGCGATTGCGAATAGAAAAATTTCGAAGCTCGACAGCCTCTCGTTGTTCTCACGCGTTTTCCGTTTGACGGGCAACGTGCAGTACGCGCGGAGAAAACAATGGTCTTAGGGTTTTTCGCTAGAACCCATTTCCCGGAGTCGTTACCACCAGGAAAGACGCGGGGTCCTCGGAGGATAATGGCCCGGAACGGATACTCGCATATCCCGTATTCCTTGGTTTTCTCGATCGATCGGACGTGAAAAGGAAGAGGGAAAAAAAAATGGCCAAGCGAAAGTCTGTCGGGCGGCGTGTCACGGGGCCGCTACGAAGGATGAAACATGCTGAGCGACCGGCGAAGAGAGCGGCGAGGTTGATTAATGAACGCGTCCCCGAAAGAGCAAAATAACAAATAGCGCGTTGCCACGTTGCCCTCCGGCTGACGCGATGCCCGAGAGAGAACCGAACCCTCCCCCATCTCTCGCTCTGTCTATCTGACTCTGTCAAGGGGTGGAGAAACGGGGGCTGCGGCAAACGGCCACGCTGGTTGCTTGATTCATAGTTCCCGCGGTGCACCGACGGCTTGTGACGAGGCGCAACGTCGTGTTAACCATGCGACCGATCCTCCTCCGTGCCTTCGCACCGCCAACCACCCTCGGTAATTGATTGTCACAAGCCCGCAGGCCCTGGAGCCCACCCACCCACCTTTTATTCGTCTCCTAGCTGACGGCTAAGGGTTAGAACCACGGTTATTGCCGTCGGCGAGGGATAGCCGTCACTATTCCAAAGACACGTCAAGGATCCTTAACAGATAGGACATGGATTCGCAATATTTCTTGAGCCGCAGCGTATCCCTTCAAGTTCTCTTTCCTTTCAACTTATTTAATTGACCGTTACAGAGTTTGTTAACGCGGAGCCCCTTAGTATTTTGTAATTCGCGCTGCACTTGTCAAGTTGTGTTTACTCGTCACCTGAGTTCGCTCTAGTTAAATGTATATATGTCGATCTATTTCTTTGTATGTTCCGTCTCTCTTTCCGTATCGTCCTCGGTCGAACCAGTCGAGTTCACAGAATAAACGGATCTGTTCACCTCGTGTGCAAGACTATTGTTGAATTCTAATTCCCTTTCACGATCGGGCCTGTCAGATTAAATACTAATCCAATCGCTCTCTATAGAGTTACAACGCCTAGTTGAAATAAAGTTCGAATTGTGGAAGCTAACACTTTGAAATATATTTGAAACTTAACAATTTATACAACGTTCTTAAGGTTTCGGTCGAGATGATAGTGTACTAGCTAGTTGTCTTACTCGGCGAAATCGATGACGAAGCGGATCCAATAATCCCTAGGTACATCAAAAGACCGCTGCCGCGGTAATAAATCTAGAACGCAGCTCGATTTTTGTAGTATTCAACAATACAGTGGGTTTTCGGTAACAAACACCTGAAAAAAAAATCGCTGTGACACATACAGAATTTTGTACACGCTGGTGGGAAATTCTTCGGCCACCACTCGACGCCACACACGATCAATCAGGACAATACCGAAGTAATGAAAAAGCCGACGTAGACAGAATTCGACGGAACGCGAAACGAAACTCGCACCAAATGAAATGCGACTGAGAGGAACGTTTGTAACAGAGCATATTTGGATTGGGTAGACCTTGACATCATCCTCCAGATTGATTCTCGATATAAAATGCCAAATTTAGTCCCTTGCTGGATGATTTATTTATGGAAGGTAATTAAATTCTCCATTACGAATTCAACCTTTCCGAAAACGTTTCACAGGATTTGTACAGTTACTTAAATTCGTATTAATTTGATAATCTCCGTCACGTTACAAATTTGTTTATATCAAATATAATTAAGTGAATATTGGTAATGAAAATTAGCTAGAATTTTCAAGTGTGGAAAAAATGTAATTGCTTTACTCATACGAAGTTAAATTGTAATTGTGACCGAAGCTTCTTCTTCGCAACGAGCCTGTAAAGCTTGATAGTACAATTTTTTTCGGAGAGGCTGTTTTATGGTCCAGTAAAATCCTCATGGTGTACCTAATATTACTTTAAAGTTGCCAGTATACCTTGCACTCGGAGCTCAATAAAACAACAACAAAAAACCGTGTATCAAGTTTTAAGAGGTCGTTGCAAAAGGAAAGCTTCTTCAAATCCACGGTAGTTTCGGTCGCTAAAAAAATTGTTCAACGTTCCTAAATCGTTTAAAAAGCGTACAATCGATTACACCCAGATTTATCGTTCCTCGGTTCTGGTTTGCAAAGAGATTAGAACAATGTAAATGTCAGCAAATTTGTTAAAAATCGCTTGTTCGGTGTTCAATCATATTCCACGGTCGCTGCGAATAATTAGCGAGCCGCTAATTACAAAGTACTGCGAACAGCGTTGCGCAATCTGTGTGATAAACATGATCGCTCCACAGTTTCAAAAGAACGAACCACGATATCACAATGGGCGACACAACCGAGACGCATCTCCCTCGGCGGATTGTTAAACACATTTTACTAGGACAGGGGGGCGCGATGTAAATCGGAAGAGCTTGCGTATTCATCGATATCGAAACATCGTCGGTCGTCGATGCCGTGTAATCGTGACGGTACACGCACCGTCCGGTTGGACGTCAAACCCGACCCAAAATCCTCTCTCTCTCTCTCCCTCTCTCTCTCTCTCTCCTACCTCTCTACCGCTCTCCCTTCCCCACTCTCACCCTTTGTTCCCGTGTCTCTCGATTCTTCTGGCACGCCGTTCCCGTTACAGCGTAATGACGCGTCGGCAGAGAGAGATTCGCGCGTCGTTTGTTCGCGACCACGCTCGTCGATATTCAAATCGGTGTCATCGATTGCCGGCCGTGTTATTATGAGTAACGTTCCGTGTCAGAACGGTTTCTACGTTCCCTCGACTATCTGGTACTGTCCCGGCTCAAAAGTTCCTTGCGAGAAGAAACTTTCAACCGTGCGAACCGCTTTTAAAGCTGCGCGTACTATTTTTCGACACTTATCCCGAAACAAAGCAGTACCGACTCTTTGATAGACTGAGTATTCGTTTCTGAGGTACACCAGAGGCTCCTCGATCCGTATCTCTATTATCTGGAGATCCTGATATCCGGATATTCTATTAAGTTAATGCATGGTATTTTCAGAACAAACCAGTTCCGAAATTCTATAGACTATCTACTCTGAGAATGGCCAAGTCTGTTCCTTATTATTAGAGATCACATGCTGACACTTGTAATCTTGCACTAGACAGAACTTCGATTACCATAAATCCCTGATATCTTAACTCTCTGTTATCCGAACACGTTCCAACACCATGTTATTAATTGTACAGATATTCTATGTCGCGACTATCACAGCGAGATTCTACACCTTTGGTTTGATGGAAATGGATGTGAGACAGATTGAATTTCAAGGTGAGATGGTCAACAATGCTTTTTGTTGTTGCATATTATTCTATTCCAAGAAAGAAAGTAAGAGACTTTTTTATCAAAGTTCGCAGTCCAGATGCATTTTCGTTTGTAATATCGTGGCATTGCTGACGCGATATCGAAAACTGCGCGGTATCGATCACGGTCGATCATAGTTCCCGACCGCGAATATCGTCGGCCGATCATAATTCTCCTGGGCGGCGTGCTTGCACAGTTTTGCGATGGATTTCGGACCGGGGCTCTTTGCAAAACAATTAACGAGCATCATCGACGGGGGATGACTCTGGCCGTTTGCACCTTTGTCCGACACGGCTAATCGTTTTCAGTTCAGAGGCCGGTTCGCTCGGCATTGTCGGCCCCGGGAATGCTTTCCGGTCATCCGGCCCGTAATTGGCTATGGGGAACGCCGGTCAGCTGTGCTCGTCGATCGCCGATCCCGCCGAATATTTCATCGCAATAATCGCGCGATACAAGGCCCTTTATTATTCCCGAACGGCCAACCTCCCTTAACTAATGCATTCGCAACACCACCTTGCGCCTTTAATGCTTTTCGGGGACCCTTGAGTGTGCTTTGACTTCTTTGGTATTGGTACGATGGGATGGTGGAAATATCTTGCAATTAGGAAATATTTTCTTTTAAGAGGGTAGTCTGGCTTTTCTTTTTTATTTAAACCCTTCAAATCTCAACTGCGTTCTATTTCTGCTGCACAAAGATAAAGTACAATTTATTCATACGTACACAGCCTACATTAAATCAAGTTAACCCCTGGTCGTATTTTAACGAGTCACGCTCGTCATGAAGGTTTTAAACAAAGCATAATAAATATAAATGTTACGCCTTTCTTTTTAAATGAAATAAAATTTGTTTCGTTCGTAATTAGTATTTAAGTATTGATATAAATGTAGGCATACAAAAATATAAATTTTCTTTTCTCTTCTACGACATTTTAATCGCCGTAACTGTAAAGAAAATGATACAACAAGGGGTTAAATTGGTAGCTTACAGTTTTTCGATATGTCTGATTCTTTTCAAGTAAAAATTTTTGAGTCGTAAAAGTCAGTCTGCAACTTCCGTCTTAAAAAGAACTTCCATTCAGCGCGTTCAGAGGTTCGCGAATATCTTGGTCCCCGGGAAACAGAGATCTCGTAAATACACGTGGATAATTGCGGCCTCTCGTCCGAGTTCGATCTGGAAGTCAGCCTGACCACAACTTTCTCAGCCGAAATTCCATTATAAAGTGTACGTTCACGGAGGTTTACGATTTCCTTGGTCGTCTCCCCATCCAGACGGAAAACACACATCGGATTCTCATAAATACGTTGCGGATAATCGTGGACTTACAATCGCAGATAGGCATCGATCTATTCCTGGTCGGGCAGAGGCGAACGGTCGCGTACGATCGTTAACGGGAAAATTAAACGGCGCCCGGGGAAAAGTTGTCTGATTTGTTCCCCGTAATTCAGGAACTTGCCTACTAACCGTAAAATCCGGCTCCGGGAACTTTTCCCAGCACCGAGACCAGGAGAAACTCCTTCTGCCCCGTTCGTTACTCGCGTCCGCTCTAACATGGATACCGGCCCGGCCAGGCAATTCTAAGCGCGGGAATGCGATTCTTGCCGAATTAGTTTCCACACTGATTTTTCGCCTGTGTGTACGTCACATTCGTGAAATCATGGCGCAGCCCGGCCGGATGCTAATTTTACGGGTAGCAATTAGTCGAGGGAGAAAAATATTTTCTCGTTCGAAGAAAACAAGATACAATTGGAACAATGTCAGCGTTAGCCTGCATTCCTCAACTTGTATTCTTTGATACTTCAGCTGCTGAATCAAAAAAATGTTGCACCTCTTTTTCGACGTGTTTCTTTTTCATGTAGATTTATCGCCTTGCCGGTTGAACCACGATTTAAGAGATCCTCCGAGTGAAACAGAAACTGGAAGAGCGAGAAGTCGCGCGCAAATATTCTTGGACTCGTGCTGCTGGAGGTTCAAAGGGAGTGGAAGTTCGGAGAACTGCAGCCAGAAATTACTCCGACATCTTTGCTCCGCCGATTAACAATAATAACGAAGGCGGGGGGGGGAGGGGCAAGGTTTTGTTTCGAAGTTTCGGTGGAGGACCTGAATCGAGACGGCCTTTGCAAGGAGAGCCAGGCAGCGAGTTCGAGGCCGATTAATTTCCGACTTTTCCACTGCGCGCTTTCCAGAGCTATTTCGCATAATGATTCCAGGTGCTCGACGGGCTAACGAGTGGGCGTAAGAAGATTACAGGTATTCGTGTTCGGAGCCTTTTCTTCGGCGCCGGGATGGTAATATCGATGGTCGATTCATTCAACTTTCAATCACTGTTATTCTTCCCTCTGATTTTCGGTGTTATTTTACACTCGCGTGCAGATCGTAGAGACGAGTGTCGGGTTCTAATTCTTACCTGAGTTTGATTCCACAATCCGATGCTTAACCCTTTGCACTCGGAGATATTTTAACCCTCGTACGCGCGTCAAAAATAGCTGCATAAAAGAGACTAGAATAACAATTCACCCATTTTTATTTTACACGTGAAAACAACACATTATGTTTCATTTCTAGCGTCACATTTTAAAGAAATACATCTCGCGATGTAGAATAATAATAAAAGAATAATAATAAAAGATAAAAGGATGAATAATTTGACAGTATGTGAAAATATTTGAATGGATGAATTTTCACCCTGAGGAACATATATGAGGGTTAACTCGAAAATGAAACAAAGAAAAAACAGGCGAATGTAGAGGCTGTTCTGCAGCGAAGAAAAAAGTTTCTATCGCTGGCGGAGCCTGGTGCACGGTGGGGTTAAGCGTCAGGTGTGCCAGAATAGGGCCGGCGTCAGTTTCGACAAAGGAAACCGCAATATTTGCGAGGCGCCGCGCCGGCGGAAACCGCAACGGCCGAGGTCCCGGACACTGGTGATTCCCTTTGTTCCGTGTCTTCGAAAGTTCGCGGGGCCGACTTGCCGGTTTATTGGCGCGGTAAAACAAACGTCGATCCACCGGGAAAACGGCGCGGCGGCGGCGGCGGCTTGTCTCCGCGGTGGTTGATTAACGCGGTCGGGAACGCCGCGTTTTAATTAACGCCGCGATCCTAGACGTCTCGGCCACGAGCAGGTTCGAGAGCATTCCGACATATCGACGTTCACCCCATGAGAAACCCCATTAAAACGCAAGAGACGTCCTGTGGAAACGAGAACGAATGGCAGTTCGCTCCGCAAACTATGCTCATAACGGCTCGGCTTAGGCACGCGGCGTCTAATCGATGGCTCGTAGAAATGAACTGTGGCCGAGGTGGATTTTGGGGCCCATGGAATGGGCCTACTCGCGTGCAACGATCTTCTAAAAGTTTTCGTTCCAACGAAAAACCCTGGTCCGCTTCTGACTTGCTCGCGTAATCTCCTGACGTCGACCTAATCGAAACCAGCCAAGAACGGCCGCCTGACATCGCAATTTCTTGCACGAGAACGTTTTCATTTCTTCGAGGACGGATCTGGGCCAATCCTTCGCACGATTTTCTACTGGCCAACCCGACCACCTATTGTTGGTATATTCGGTTTTGTTGCTGGTTGAACCTTGGTTTTGCATTAAGACGCGATGGGCTGCAGGAAACACGTCAGTCGTTCACGCGATTTCTAGACTTCGCAATGGCTTTCGAGATTGTTGCTTCATTTCAGACCTGGCATATATACTGACTCTGCTGAAGTTACTTCAGATCTATTATGCTTGTAGATTCGTATAGCCTAACGTCGCTCTTGATGTATTCGTTTAATTTACTAGCTAACGTGTAAATAAATTTTTTTAATTGTTATTGGTCGCAATTGCGAAGGAGAAGGTAAAGCTCAGGATTTTTAAATTTTTTATCTGAGCTTCCAATGAAAATTTGAAACATATAGTTCGTAAATCTAAATAAGTTGTAAGTTATATAGTGCAAAAGAAACGCCTTGCGTTATTATGTAACTAAATATGTGCGTTCATTACACGTTCCTCCAACTATAATATTTCGTCTTAGGACAAATCCTAATCGACGACGACTGGCACTTTAAGGCCAAATATATAGAAACCATGGACAGCCAGGCCTTCATTCTAATAATCCGTTTTGGGAAAGAACAGTCAGCGTTCGTACTCGTGAGAGAACAGTCAATAAAGCATTTTCTACAGTTACGAAACAACTCAAATTAATGTTTATGGACGTTGTTATTTCAGATATTAGTTCACACGAAACTAGATAAACTAATATTTATGCACGCTGTTATTGAAGATCATACTTCAACACGTATTATCGGTGTCCAAAGGTAGGGACCATCCGCAGTAATAAAGGCTCGGTATCAATCTGGATACCGTTCCCTTAAATTCTCTTAAAACCCGAGCGAACAGAATCGCTCTCGTTGCACAGCGCTTCCACCCTACCATTTCCCTGCTGCAAAGTAAAAAAATCGCTCGGGCGATTAAGCCGCACAGCCCGAGTAGGACCGAAAATCGGAAACGAGAATCGTCCGAGGCGTTGGCTCGCGATCGATCGCGGAAAAGGCAATTCGCGAGGGTTATCTATTCGATCTAAATTGCCTTGCGCGCCGGTCGAACAGCCATAAAGACGAAGATGGTCCCTCTTGTCGCCCTTCCGCCTCGCGTTTCCTAGATTTGTCGCGACGAGACGGGACTAAACGCGACGGGAAGCGCCAACGATATCGAGCCCGAACGTAACGGCGCCGCGTTTCGAGCAATAAACTTCGCGAACGAGTCGAAGGGAACTTTTTCTCCGATCCCCATCCGCCCCTCGCTCGCGCGATTCCTATAATATCGGCTTTTATTCCGCCACGGTCCATAAAATCGAAACGGTTAATTTGTCGGGGGCGGGAGACAGACGCTCGAAAAAGGGATCGAGTTATCGCCCTGCGACTCGTCATTCACTGTCGACGGTGCTCGCAGTCTTAGACCGTATAAACTTCTACACAGGGCTCAGATAATTTTCCTTGAAGCAAAGATAAACTAACAGGTTTTTTGTTTATTTAATGCAATTAGAATCTCAAGGTAGAGATTATTTTGCCGTACATTATTTTTTAATACATTGTTATACTTTATATAATACAACACAAATTGTACATAAATAATCGTAGGCCAGTACACAAGCAGTTTTCTTCAATTTTTAACTCACAGGCATTCAGAAACGAGTAGGTTATTTTACATATTTCTTCCGTTCGTCTTGAGAGTAGGGCATTGCATAAGAGCGGAAGAAAAAGATGTAGTTTTTGTAATTGTCTAGATAAACTCCAACCTTCGTTCATCAAACGTGGGCCACTTAAATTAGCAGGTGACGTGACAGGTTCCAAAGATTTATGTAAGCTTTCTACCCAGTTTGCATTGATTGCAAGACTCAGGAACCAAATAGAAATTTCTTTCTCCTTCTAATTGTCTTATTAAGTTGAAATTAATACACTAATGTCCTTCAATCTTTTTAATTCGTCCACTGCTTGAAATTGTGCGTGTCCATTTTTCTCATAAATATATAAAATCCGCAGTCTACTTATAACTAATACGTACTAATTTTTATGGTCGCTAATGACCTAGATGTTTTTATTCACAATAATTTTTCAGAATTTGTGGCTTCTTTGGTGGTTGGATCTGGCAATTATTGAAAAGCGTCGCAAAACGTAAACAAACGGTTTATATTCTCGCCCGCTAAACCACGTGTTAAAATGCATAGGAAAAAGTTTCTATAAAACCGCGCGGGGGCAAATAAAATACGTTCGTACACGGTATGTATATTAAAGTGCGATAAGAAACGGCACGATTTATGGAAATAAACGGGGGAAAAAGAACTCTGGTATTTCTGGGCGGTCGCGATGCATTATCTGGAAGACGTCGATGTCTGAGTGTCGATTAAAGTTCGTGTCTGAATATCCTGTGCTCGTGTGTACGTGAATATACGTATAGACGGTGTCTCGCCGGTGTGGCCGGTATTTCCATTTCGTCGCCGTTTGTCGATACTCGTTAACAACGACAAATCTACTTAGCGACTTAATCCGACACGTCGTTGCGATCCCGATACCAGCCGGCCCGTAATTTTATAATAATTCGCCCGCAATTTTTCATCCGACAATTTACGAGCGCGGCTACACGCTTGCGAAAGAGCAAGCGGGAAAAAAAGAGAGGAGCGAGAGTGGGAGAGAGAGAGAGAGAGAGAGAGAGAGAGAGAGAGAGAGAGAGAGAGAGAGAGAGAGAGAGAGAGAGAGAGAGAGAGAGAGAGCGAGAGGAGGGATATATGAAATGGAGGAAAAAAGGAGAGAGGCGGCGACCAACGTCGAGCCAGCGAGAAAAAGAGACGAAAGAGATGGAAAACGGTGGCCGCCGCGGGGGTGGAAGAGGATCGAGGGTCGCGCACATAACTGTAGCGCGACGTTCGATAAATTGCCTCGGGTTCTTTTTAGTCTGCCGCGATATTTTATTTACCAGGAAAATGTATCTCTGTTGCGCGCGTGCCGCGGGAATCGGTTTAACCGGGCTTTTCGGGAATCCACGCAACCACCGCCAGAGACAGCCAGCGCGCTGATTTTTATTTCTCGTTTTTTCATTTTTTATTTGCGTCGAGCACCTTGTCCACCGCAATATCGTCCTGTGATATCCAATCTTCGGAGCAGCGCATTATACCTTGCCCCCCCAAAACTGAATTAAAAATTCTACGGAATAGGAGGTTATATATCAACAGCAAAAACAGCACCTTACTTCGGTTATTGCCTAACTTGATAACTCGACGTGTATCTGCATTTATGGTCGAGAAAATATTCTTTACTTTAGACACTGGACTTTCTAGAAATGAGTTCATTAAACTCTCTTATAACGCGATCCAAAAACTGTTTAAAAAGATTGCGTATTTATATATTTGCTAGCACAGGAAACTGTTTAATGCCCTCGAAAATTGATATTGTTTCTCCATAAAACCTTTTAACCCCCATTCCGCCCTATGATTGTATCAATGAGCATTAAGACCAAGTATGATATATATCAGACCGCGAACAATATATTCTTCATACAAACGTTGCAACCCCTTTTCACTCTCTTAAGGGGTTGAATTTCGATATATTCTTTCTTATTCCTTGCATAGATCAGAAAAGAAACCTATGAGCAAAATTTCAGCTTTCTAGGTCCAAGGATTTAGCCTTGGACGTTGATGAGTCAGTCAGTCAATCAGTGAGTCAGGACTTTCTTTTTACATATATAGATAAAAAACTGTACACTCACTGACACAACTTTTAATTTACTTTTAAACAATCTTAATAAATCCGGAAATGGGGGAGCCACTGAGATAAGGGGGCCGTAATTGGCAATATTGGAAAATTAGGGTACGATTTGTCACAGGACGGGGTGGAATGGTACGTAGATAAACGGAGGCCGGATCGAAAGGGAAGATTTGTAGCGCTCGGCGAACTTTTGGCTGGGAATTGCCGGCGATTTTTCGGACGGTTCCCCGAGATAAAGGGTGGAAAAGTAATCGCGACTTGGAGAATTGTCGCGGGACCGCAATAAACGATCGTCGAAAGGAATGCTTCGAAGGATCCAGCGAGGCCGATAGACACGCCACTCGCGCGGACCAAAGAGAATTCCAGTATACGCGAATACGTAAAGGAGTACCTCTCTTCAAGGTACATAGTCGCGAGAATTCTTTTCGTCGCATAATGAACCGGGGCCTCGTTTGCACGCGACTCCGTTCCTCTTCGTTCCGGCTAGTTTATCGAGAATACCTGGCGGCGTGCATTATGTCCTGACCCGGTGTGCTGGAGCGACTGGGTTTGTCCGCGCGACTATTCTCAGTTCCGTCGTCGATAATTCAACGAGCTTTCGTCACGCGCCTCCGGGAACCAGCGTTCGTCGACGCCGAGGGTGGCACGTTGCGAACGCTTTCGGGGACTTCGCGAGACGGCACCGTCGTTCTGGTTAAACTGTTAATTAAGTGGGACGAATTAATTTGTTCGGGAAGTAGGGGAACGCTTACTTGACGTGTTTAGATGGTGATTGGTATGCTATTGTGCGTTCTACTCTCCCCGAGTTGTGTTTAAAGTGATTGTATCGATCGATGTTTTAAAGGGGCAGTGGCGATTTAGCACTTCGACGCGTGACGGCTTCAATTACGGCTATTTTACTTACTGGAAGATTTCGACACCGTTCAGACACGGCGGAAATTTCTATATCAGGCGGATTATTTATATTAGGCCGTCCGCACGCGGGTCGATCGTAGATCTGGTCGACGCGATCCCAGTCGCACGAGTCTCTCCCATCCACTTGACTTACAGAATTATTGGTGATGTTCAAATATTAATAACGATACTAATTTAGATGACAACAGAATGAAATCTGTGAAGAGTTTATACACTCATCCCTAGAACTGCTTATTTTTGAAAGCGAAAACATAAAACGAGTTCTTTTCTGTTTGAA
Organism: Lasioglossum morio; assembly: GCA_916610235.2. Taxonomy (NCBI): domain Eukaryota; kingdom Metazoa; phylum Arthropoda; class Insecta; order Hymenoptera; family Halictidae; genus Lasioglossum; species Lasioglossum morio. Next base: position 25,364,944 of record OU744326.1, read on the forward strand.
AAACAAAAATCGACTGAGAAACAATCGACCGTATAATATCTGTATTTCTACAAGAAAGCTATTCTGTTTTGTAATCTTCATACTCTGTATTGTATGTAGTGTATTTCTGTTTTGTAATTATGTTTTAATAAATCTCATATGAGATTTTCTATAATAAAAAAAAAAACAATCGACCGTGTGCAGTTCGTACATGACGATCGAGACGTACGAACTTGATAACTCGATGCCAATCGACCCGTGTGCGGACGGCCTTAGCGTCTTCGTATCCGTTCACACGTGTCCGCGCGATCCAACAATCCGAAATGAAAAACGCGCGATCGAACGAGCCCGTTCCATCTGGTGGATTACGTTCGTTTCAGAGGCCCCGTCAAGGGGATGTAGCAGATAAGGGCAAGGTAAGCAAGAGCAGCGTCGCAAATAGATTCAAAAGTTTCCAGGTAGGGTTTCGTGCGTAACGTCGATGAGCTGGCAATTTTGAGCACCTCGAGTTCCAGAGCGCAGGGGCTCGGTGTGTAGAAGCAGGGAAAGAGTAATTCAGTAAAGGATAAACTGGGCGACGCTGGGGCCGATAAACATCGCGGCGGTTGGACGGGGTGCGCGTCGCGTCGCCTCGCGCCGCGCAAAAGGATTCCACAAAGTGGATGATAACGGCGTCGTCGAGCTGCGCGCCGCGATAAGATCCTCCCCGGAGAAATGACGCGAAAAACGGGTTATCCTTCGCAATGACGTTATCGTTTCGTCGGAATCTGTCCCCGTGTGCTCTCTCTCTCTCGTCGCTGCCACCCATACGATAATCGTGTCGCTTCGCGTGCAAAAGGCACAACTGTGAAATCTCTTCTCGCTACTGACGTGTGCCTCGGTGTTTGCTCTGCGCGGAATTGACTCGTTCGCGAACCGAATCGATTAATTCCACCTTTTAACCATTAGCACTCGAATAGTGACTCCGAGGCTAATTCACGAGGCACGGAAACTGTGTGAAATTTGTCGAGGTAAAACATCAGGCCTTTTACGTTACTTTGTGAAAACCCAACATCTTATGTATATTGGGAAATACCTGGTTCCCTTCAGGTATGAAGGTACGTACGGCCGATTTCGCGTATAGGGGTTTAGTTCTAATCTTGCGCCCGTCTTGTAGACACCTTCGACAGCGTCTTTTTTTTTATTATAGAAAATCTCATATGAGATTTATTACAACATAATTACAAAACAGAAATACATTACATATAATACAGAGTATGAAGATTACAAAACAGAATAGCTTTCTTGTAGAAATACAGATATTATAATACTAACATATTCGACAGCGTCTTCTTACACTTATATGTATATATATATATATTTCTTCCACCGTCTTCGTATATAATTATTTACACGTAACCTCTCAACAAAATTGACACGATTCACTGTTACCTATCATTACTCGACACCCTGCGCAATGAAAATATTCTGGCCCAGGAGAAATGTCTTGGTTCTGATTAAGTGTTTCATTAAGCTTTTGCTGTCGTTTCGATCGGCAAATGAGCAATCCAATTACTAGCTACTTCAAATGATCCGTCCCCGCGGCAATTTCCTCGATCGAAGCAGACAAATATTTAAACGACGTTGGACAGTATATACAAACATTTCTTGACGATTTTGTTTGCATTCCTTTGCCAAGAGCTACTTCGTGCTCCACTTTGCTAGAATTTAGTTTCATTATCGGATGTTGCATATAATTCAAACATCGTGTGAACTCGGTAGGCTGCTATATTATAGTTTGCAACAGAGTTTACCGGAACTGGTAATTTATTGCAATACTGGACCCCGGTAGTTCCTGCTAATATTGGAACTATCGAGTGACGCGGTTGTTGCTCAACGTATCTTAAAATATCGTCTGTCCGTGGAGAATTTCTTTAGCGAATGGAAAATATGTCAGATTAGCAAGAATTTCTATCTACGGCATGAATAAAAATGGGGTAAAAGCAGCCGCTGGAAAAGGAAGAAACGGTGAAATATTCACGGTGTCGCGTGACAGAGTTTCTCGTTGCGTACATACTAAATTCGCGAGGGCGACAGGTTCTGGATCGCTCGGAGCGACTAACAAAGTTGATTCCAGGGGTTTTTCCCCCGTCACTTCAGAGTTTACGATAACTCGACCGGGGGCTTCCTCGGGACACTCGACAACTCTCTAAACATCGTTCGAGCCCGAAACTGCGGCAGCAAATTTCGGTTTGAAATATCAATTCGAGGAACCCGCCGCCGCAGCCGTTTCCTGGACGTGTAAAACTTCCTCGAAGAAGAAGCCGAGCAGTGGAAGTATCGGTGGTGGGTACACGATCGAGATACGAGCCAGTCGTATATTATTTACGATCGGTGAAGGATCGCGGCGAAAATCGCGGATGAAAATCGGTTTTCCAGTAGCGTGTCCCTTCCGATCACGTGCTCGCTCTCTCTCCCGTGCTCGTTCTCTCTCTCTCTCTCTCTCTGTCTCTCTTTCGTTCGACGATCGAGTTTCATCGACACGGGGAAGCGCGGAGGAAGCGGCCTACAAACACTTGTCGACGGTGTAAACAACTTTCCGCTCGGTGTATTTGGCAAGAGCGGTGCGGTGAGCGGGCACGCGTGGACACGGCCCGATAATTTATTGTTACAAGAATCCTGGATCCGAGAACGCGCGAGAAGCTTGCGCGCTAAGCTCCGCGAGCTGTGGCCAATTCGATTAACCCTTTACCGGTCGGAACTTTTCTGCGAGCAATTCAAGCGAGATTTTATCCCGGACAAATTCAAAAGAAAATTAACACGCTACCAGCATTCTGCGTTCCGCTGTTTACCTTCGTCGTTGAAATGTTTTACCAACAATAACGTATCTCCTTTACATTAGAACAGTGCAGCAGAGCAGAAACGAGGATTCCCACTAAAAAACATCAAAGTTTCGACGAGCATACTTGTTATGTCGTCATTTTATACGAACCGGCTTCGTACTCTCGAGTACCTGTATGTTCGGAAACGTACTTGTGTAAGCAGTTCGAAGATACTTATAAGTACCGCTTAGGTACCTCGAAATAAGAGAATTCGAAGCTACCTCCATCTGGGCTCGAGTCTACTTGAAAGTATTGCTTGACTTTTTCGGCGTACTTGTGAAACATTCGAGACCAACCAGATTCGAAGCTACTTGTAATATACTTATTACGAATTGCTCCAACTTTATTGTTCCATATTTATTTAATCACTCACCACGAAATAATCTTTATTATTTCAATAATTGTGAAATAAACAGTGTTAACTATTTTCAGACATTCCGCAGTGGAAACTCGGTACAATGACTTAGAAAACTGAACGGAACTCGAACAATGAACTGTGTGCTATTTGATCAAAGGTAAAGGTCACAATTTTTTATTTGTGGCAGCAATAAAAATTTAGAAGGTGAGCTTATCGACCCGTTCGCTCCCGCGGAATGAATCGATTTGGCAAACCAGCAGCTCCTATATCGCTCGGACATCGATTCTGGTTCTCGTCGGGCCGCGGCGTCGACTTTAAAAGCGGTTTTCTGGCATCGTCGGTGTTTCGAGCGTCGCGACGCCTCGCTTGGCCCATTGTGTCGTGTTCCAGGGGCTAGTGACCCGCGTTTTCGATCACCGGGCCAGCTACGTTCGAACGGAAGCTTGCAAAACAGCTATGAACCTCTTTTTCACATTTCCCAAATTACAAGACGAAACTTGCGAATCGGACGGGGCTGCGTCCGACTATGGGAGACCATGTTTACGCCATCGAAAAATTTGTGTTCGAATCGAGTGGTAACGAGGAACCGCGGCGAGGAACGTTCGACGGAACGGTCGTCGCCGTAATTTTATCCTCGTTTGCGCGGTTGCACTTTACCCGGTGCACGAACGCCTCCTCTTACCCTCTTCTCTTTTTCAGCCTTTCTATTTCGGTTTCCCGTAGATTACAACCGGTAGCGCGGACCCGAACTATTATTAGGCGACGCTGCTCCCTCCTTCTAGATCGTATTATTTGTTTGACCTCGCTTTCGCCTGCGTCTCCGTGTTTCACGAGCACTCTCCTGCTCCCGAGAACAAGCAGCCGCTCGTGAATCAACCGGGTTTATAATATAAAATCGATCCGTGATCCGCTGCGTTCGATCAATGTCTCCGCTACCGGTGGAATTTTCGAATTTCAACTGCGACTATTTGTTCTCCGCCGTCGGAACCACCTTCCGCGCCGTTGCTCTTAGTCACCGAAACGAACTATGACGAGAGGCCACGCAGTCGATATAGTTTTCCGTTTTAATATACAGGCTGTCTCAAAATTGTACTACTACTCGAAACTCGTGTTTTCTCGGTAAAACTGGAAATCGATGGGCTCCTACGCGCTATTTCGTTGCACTTTGCTTCCGATGCATCGACAGATGGAGATTGATGGTTCGATTAATTCCTGGCGAGCTTTTAGCGCTTTCACAGCCGGCTGGATGAAGAAAATCAGTTTTCAAGTTCCAGTGTTCTAAAAGTGAAGCTTCGCCTCTTCATAACCCAATAATCCTCGAACTAAAAGAGATTGAAAGATGTAAGGATATGAATCTGATTAAAGACACAATCAAATCTTGATGTACAATTGTTTCTGTCACAAAGAGAACTCGTAAAAGGATATAAAAGTCAAGAATAAAGGGAAGACAATTTTATCTAATGATACTGAAATGGAAAAGTGATATATGAGAAACTTCAATTTATATCCACGTCGCGTCGGAGCGATACATGTTTCAAGAGATTTCTTTTTTCGGACATCCTGTATCAGATCCTGCAAACCACTGTAATTGGGATTGTCTCTTAGATTTCAAGCGACAATTCGCAGCAGCGATGCGAGTGTACGGGTAGTGTCACTCGAACAAACTGATTTAATTATAGCCCGTACGACTCTCGGTTCTTTCTCTTCTAATTCCGTTCTTATCGGAATTGTCACGTTCTTGTTTACCTCTACGGTCTACTTTTTCCCCGTATTGCTCTTCGGTTACCTGTGTCAGCCGATACTTGTCCTAATTGTTATTTTTTCCCAGAGAGAAGGAGAAAAAGAGAGAGACAGAGAGAGAGAGGTATCCGCTTACTGTGGCAATGTTTTCTCACACGTCCGGAGAATTGTTTGCCACTCGTTCACTCCCTCGCCTCGTGGCTTGAAACTTTCAAGCGGTGAGTTGATTATTTTATTCAAAATTCTGTTGGGATCTGACATAGGGGTCATAGACAATATATACATAGCTAACCAATATGACGACGAAGTGCATGATATTATTCTTTTAGTCGGAGCTGTTTTAACTCGAAAACATTTCTTCCAACCTAGAATAACTCCTACAATACTTGGATATTCAATAATTGATTAGATATATAAGTTTGGATAGATTAGTTTAATTTTAATGTCGTGAGCACATGTTGGATGCAATTTTATTTATTTTCAAAGCAACTTTGCTTTTAATCGATCCACTTGCTCCATTCTATCGAATACGTTTGCAATATTGACTCCGCGTTTATTTGGCTTTGAGAAAGCGTGAAAACGCAGCAACAAATTTTTAAAAATTTATACTTCACTGATTGAAAAGAAACAATGTGTTTTCCGGCGGTGCTAACAGTTGGAAAAGCTCATTTCGGAGAAGAATCGAAAAACCTAACGACGAAAAAAGCGTTTGACCGATCCTCGTGTCCCCTCGCCCATGCCCCCTCCGTTTCACCCGATCCTTCGAACGATTAATCACCTTTTGCTTACCTTGCCGAGGAAAACACCTGGCCGATCATCAGTCTGCTTGTTCGCTTGTAGCACGCAACAGCTATCGCTTGTCAGTAGAGAAAACAAATGATCGAGAGTAGAACCGAGTCCGGCAAATAATCATTTTCGCGAAACTGTCTGTCAGGATGAAATCGTCGGGTTCCTAGAAAAGTACGGACGCTAAATAACCACCATGAAAAGCATATTAGCAGTGTCCCGATCTGGCACGGTTCACTGTGACTATGAAATCTCCGACGAAATTGCTGTACGAGTACTGTATGGTTTATTCTCGACGCTATAATAAAGCTGGGAATATTTTTTTGCTTTAACGAGGCATAGTTCTCCAAGTTGAAGAGAGTTTAGAGACTCTATGTTCCGAGTGAACGATCTAGGGTTTCTATGTACGTTTCGTAAGTGTTTCAAGTATTTCAGTGTTTCAACTGTTTCAAGTATTTCATATTTTATTAGCTCGCTTTCTAGTCTGTCTGTTTTTTACTAGTTAAGAGGTGATGAGACGACCACGGGGATAATATCAACCACCGCCAACGAACACTAAACCTCATCCTCTAATTTCTATCAGCCCTGTCGATGCCGCCCCGTGAACTCGAACTATCCAGATCGTAAACAGCTCGTGAAATACTCTAGGGGAAGCATTAGCGAGAGTGTTAAGCTAAATAAACACTACGAGGCAGAGTGTCGTTGGAGGGGTATGGTGGGAGAACTGCGTTTACAATGGTAACGAGTGGTGGGAACACGGGGTGGGCGGATGGTAGCTCGAGTGTCTCGCGACTAAACTCCTTAACCGTCGGTTTTCGGCACTGGGGATAATTCGACCTGCCCCGCAATCGAGTGCTTACACACTGTCGGCCGACCCGTTTGTCCATGCACCGATTGTTGTTTCACTGCATTCTGCGTTACTCTCGATTTCTGTCATCGCGAACCTGTCTTTCACGAACCTGCCGATCAAGGTGTCCAACAAGTTCATTTACCCGTTGCCTTATACTCAATTTTTTTTTTATTATAGAAAATCTCACATGAGATTTATTTCAACGTGATAAAGAATACAATACAAAAATTACAAACTGATGAAAAATTTATACAGAGCAGAAAATTGAAAGTATAAAAACATTATAATGAAATTATGATAAATAGACCGATCGCTTATACATTGAGGGCGCAACTTTTAAAAAATGATAACGTATAGATTCATAATTCTCCAATCCTCGATTAGAAAGTTGGTTCATATTGCGGTGTGTTACTGCCCTTTCCTCGTTCGATATTTCTGACACTTATTTCTGGCAAAGGGTTAACGAAATACAGTTTACTTCAACAGATCGAATAGTATAAACATCGTCGATGCATCGACGCTTACTGTAATTCCTCCGGTAAATTCCATTGAATTTGCGCTACCATGTAGCGACGCCATTCCGGGCGTCTCGGTTCTTTAATGAAGCGATAATTGGTTTCCTTTTGTCCGTCTCGTCCCGAGCCGCATCGTCTCGTCTTGTCGCGCCGTGTTAGACGCTTTTCTCGCGAGGAACTTATTACATTGTACGGCTCCTCCGTCGGGCTTCTTTTCCCGCGGCTTCTTTGTCCCCCCGGATAACCTCGTTTCTTATGAATTAATCTTGACATCGCCCGGGAACTTGCTCTCTTACGTCGGCAGACGTCGAGCTTCCGCGCGGACGCTAGGCGAACGTAGAAGTTTAATGAGGATACGCTCAGGAAAACCCGTCAGGGGGAAAGAATCCCTTCCCTTGCTCCCTTTCACCCTTCGTCCCTATACTTCTCACATCCTCCCCCACCTCCGCCACCCATACGAATTCGGAAGGAAATCGCTCGAAAGGCTCACGGTGCATTAGCCAATGTCGAAGCTGACTTACGAGGGACCCTGCGTCGTTGCTCACCTGCCAATGTGCGAGACCCGGTTCTTCGAGGTTAATGATCTATACGAAGATACACGGGACTGTCATTAATTGCTTCACATCGGCCCGTAGAATCTATTTTACCCGACTAATACCGACTACCAAATCTTGGCTTTTCGGAATCTTCCAAAGGAATCCAGGCAGCAAACGCGAACAAATAAATTGGCTGTTATCTCAGAGTTTCAAAAAAGAAAATATATGCAAAGACGTTGTTTAGATACATCGGAAACTCGCGCGATTTTTGTATTCGATTGTTCGACCGTGCGACTTCCGCCGTTTCTGAATGTGGTCTATAGACGATAACGTAAATCTGTAGCTATCAGGATCAGGCTGTCGCTGCTTGTCACAATTTCAAACTGTTAAAGTTGTAACAGTGATTTTATGAATGGCAGGCCTGTGTCTCGGTGGCTGGCATAGCGGTCAATCATCGATCGCGTACGAACCGTTCAAAGGAATTGAACAGTTCGTTCGTTTTTCATTCCTTGATCGATAAGAAAATGATAAGAAAAAGTATGTATTAAGAGATACGTTGTAAATTATAAAGTTCTTTTCTTTGGTTAAAAGTGTTCCTAAGTGTATATCACGAAGATATTCAGTACAATTTACTAAGTGTATATCACGAGAAATATACAAATTAAAGGTTAAGGACGTGGCGTTTATCTCTCACCTCCACGCTATTAATAGAATTTTAACACAAACAATTCGAGTTTATGTATTAATTGATCTTTATAGTATAGGATTTACGTATTTACCAGAAAAGAAGTCATGAAAATAAATTCAACACGCTAAAGAAGATAGTGCAATTTAACCGATGTTCTATATCCAAGCATTAGTGAGAAAAACTTTAAGCGGCAATATCTCGGAAGTGAAAGTATGTGTTTTGCGGCGTTCTACCATAAAACCAAAGAAATAAGCTCCACGCGTTTGATTTGCACGTTTTGCGGTCGAAGAATCGAAAAGCAAAAATCGTGCGGTTTCCGCGTTGTCTGAACGTGCTGTAAAAATTCGACTTTGCCGAATGTGTCTTTTCTCAGCATCCGACAGACAGCTGCGTCTTTGGAACGGGATCGCTCTAGCTAGTTTGAACAATGCGTTCCTTTCTGGCAGACGGCTCTCGAAGTCGCCCTTATCGTTTAACCGTCGCATTTCCCGGGAACTCGGGACCCGGGCTAGGCGATCGTGTCTCTTCGTAGAGGTAGTTTCCGGCAGCAGGGTGCGTGCCTCCGCCAGTAATCACGTGCACGAACTAATTTCTCCGGTACACGCTTCGTGCGGCCGGCTTCGAAGCGCGACGCCCGGAAACGTGCTAAGAAACTCTTATGTCCGGCGCCCTGGCTCCTGATCTACGAGCCTTCCCTTCGCTTGCTGTCTGCGAGGAGAGAAGCGTCCCCTGCGGTTATTGAAAACCCGCAGAGAGACCACTGCCACTAACTCGACGCTCCGATCCTTGTTTCTCGGTGTTTCCGCACATCGGTCCAGACAACACCGAAAAAACTTGCGGTAGTCTTACCAACCAATCAGATTTTCCTACAGTTTAACCCTTGTGTAGTCAACCAAAATGTATAAATCATTTAAAACCTTTCTGTATTTAACATGTTCAGACAACTTCTTATTATAAGACTATAAAGAATGGACATTCAGAGAAATGTTTTAATACTTTTCAGACGAACATTAACAAATTGTTGAAAGAAATACAGTAAATGGGTATCCGGTAGACTACACAAGTGTTAAGAGTAGAGATATAGTGGTGATCATCAACATCAACCCAGTCTAATTAAATACGACTGTATATAGGAAAAAAAATAACCGCGCCGCTCAGCCGTGTACGGTTCCTTCATTAAATGCAACATTCTTGGTCTGTCCAAATCAACGAATAAAATCTTTTCCCGTGTGTTTCTCGGAAATTGCGCAAGTCGCGGATCCCGCGCGCAACTAGCATTTCAGTTTCGCGAGTATGGAGCCGGGTAAATCGCGCGAGCAGCGAGACACAACCGCTGCGAATCGATGCGTGAACCGTCGACGATCAAAGGCCGAGCGATCGTTTCGCCGTGGGTTCCTTTGTGCGACGTCCGAGTCGCCAACAACGACGCAAAGTGCACTCGGCTAAAGTGGACGCGGATGGCTGGTCGAGACGAAATTAACGAGCCAGGATCCGTGGAGGTCCTGAGACGGGTCCGGGGTAGAGGAACGAACGGATCGGGGCTGCGAGTAATGGCGCGTCTGATCCCAGCTAGCAAGAGCGAGCAAGAGAGAGAGAGAGAGAGAGAGAGAGAGAGAGAGAGGAGGGGGACTCGTCTGTTCGATTCGAAATTTATGCCAGCTCGTGAATAGAACCCGGCGCTTTGCTAAAACTCTGTCGCATCGTGCCCGGCTCGCGTTAGTTCTTTCACTTATCGCTCCACCCTCTTCGGAGAAGGTCGTTCGGCAACTTTGCCCGTCTCCTTTGAGCAGAATTCGGCCGATAAAAATTCTCTCTCCTGCCCCATCGAGAAACGCGTGCATCGATTTTCACGTCGTCCGAGTCGTCGCGAAATTAACGCGTTAATTATTCCAGCCTCGTGGAGCGGATCAATCAACGAGCTGTTCATGTTACACAGACGTTCTTGAAACGTCTCTTTCTCTCTCTCTCTTTCTTCCTATTCCGCGAAACTCGCGATTAATTAGAGACGAACGGCCTACATTTTTCCTTACAGCGACGCTTTTAATCAGCCGGAAGATCCGGGGCCCTTTCGCGGAACACGCTTTGTAATATTTCATGAAATTTCGCGCAACTGCGCACGTGCCCCTGGCAGCCGGTGTTCAACGAGAGATCTAGCTACGTCGATCAAATTGCCTTTCTCAGGCATTGTATAATTCACCGATAATTCCAACACAAAATCGAACGTCTATTCTGTCAGTTTTACGAGGCAGTCTGTGTTAAAAAGTCTTAATGGGTTTAGGATTAAATCATTTCTGAAGAAGAGAGAAAAGAGGGAAGCGTCAGAGGAGTAGGCGACGGTGGCGAAATAACAAGTTACATTCCTGCGAAAACACCGGAGCAAGACGGATTCCTGTCTCCGCTCTCGGCGAGCAATTCCCAAGCTCGGATAAGCGGAAATCGCGGGAGCCGAATGTTTTGTTTGAGCATAGACGACGAAGTGCACCGTGTTCGGGTACCTATGCGCAAAATTTCCGCGCCGAGTCTTCCACGCGTCGGCCGAGCAAGTGGAAACGATGCTGCTTTGGTCAGACGCGTGCGGATCAGACACTAGTTTCCTGCTACAAATTAAACTAGCGCCTAAACAAGTGAAACCAGGGCCGTGTTATGATACAGAGAGGCGGCCGCATAAGCAGCGAGATCAAAATAACATTTGAACCATTGAATAATTAAAAATCTTCACGCAAGATCACTCAAAACGAGAGCAAACAAATAAACTTTTTCGCTTATATACTGGACATTGCCCTTAACCCTTCGGTGCATGATTTTTTTAATTGAGATGAAAAAATTGAAAGAGAGTCAGTTTCTGTGTTTTATTTAAGGGAAAAATATTTTAAAAAATTAAAACACATTTTGAGGAAAATAAACATAGTAAGAAAACACATTCTTAGTTTACTATATACGAGATTTGTTAACTGTATCAGATATGATACGCTATGCAGCCAAGGGTTAATTCTCTGAATGAACGATTAGCAGTCGAAGGTTATTTTAAAGAAGAAATATTTAAAGGGCAGCATTTCGAATATTTGCATCGTACTGAGAAAATCCACCGAGTGGCCCTGAGCGAAACCAGTGTAGAAAAGGTCGAGCGGGATCGAAAATGGCATTTAGTGTAACCGCGGCCTAATTTGCGAGTGTTTAACAGAAATTGCCAGCCGGCAACACGGGTTTTTGGTCGCATACTCTTCCCAGTTTCGCAGCCCCGGGTGAAATGCTGACTTTAGCGTGGCAGTTGCGGCCGAGCCTCTAAATCGCGGAAAACCGATAGGGTCGCGTGTATCTCCGCGCGTCAATGCGCCTAAGTAGCTTGAAAAAGTTCGAGGCAGTCTTTTCATCTCACCCGGCTATCTATCTTCCTCGTGGTGTATACATCTCGCGGACTGTACCACGCTACACGCTTTATCAGCCGGTTTCTTCCGTCGAGATAGCTCCGGAAGTACGCGTGACGCCGCGCTGTTGCTGGCTTATGGCTAGACTGATTTTCTGCATTTGTCACCGAGACGAGGGGAAACGAGAAACGGTGAGAATTTTACAGAATTTTAATGATACTGTTACAGAACATTTATTCCGACACTGTGGCGAGCATGAAAAATAATCATTCGAAAGTGTTTACCACTTATGACCACAGAAAGCTATCGTTACGATAAATACATTCTCTTCTCTTTTTTTTTTTTTTTTGATAAAAGCTTTTCCACGAAAGAGAGTTGTCGCTGGGGGTCAGTATTAGTACACTTTAAAAATTGCCAGCTTTTTCCCTCCACGAATTTTTATGTATACATTCCGGAATTTAATCGCGCCATTAAAAAGATAAAAAAGAATACAGGGGGTCAGCTTTATGTAAGTTAGTAAAATTTAAAAATGTATTGTGACCCGAAAAAAATGCTTCAGAGGGGAGGGGAAAAAGTTTAAACGGGGATCATGGTAAATATATTTCCACTTTTCTCGTTTTTCAATGCATGTTTTTACGCGAGAAAACGCTTGCTATTTCGCAGCGAGCATTATTTAATGCGTCGACTGTCGACCCAGCAACCGCGAAAATTTCACGGGACCTAAGTAATTTATTTGATGAAACGGAACCGGGAAAGTTATGATTTATTATGGTGGTTATCCAATTGTAGTTGGATGAAAACAAAGTGTTCTGAATGCGAGGGGAATCGGGCGTTTCTGTTGAAACATTTCCAACGGACATTTTCCATGCAAGCATAATGATTTTATATCTGGTGTCGTTTCCAACGGAAGCGTCTTTACGATAATACTTTAGCGAATCGTGAAAAAGCTTTTTCACCTAATCTACTAACTTAGAATAGATTGTTCAGGTTTTTTCAGGCTTCAGGTGTACATTGTCCTGTTTCCCAATCGTTTTCAAACAAATGAGCACATTTTTCATTTACAAGCAAAATTACCTGCTCATTTTTCATTTACAAGCAAAATTACCTGCTCATTTAAAATATGACAGAACTTTCCCTCCAACCTAATAATTAAATTCCAGGTGAGAGGATGGGCAAGCTTTGCGAGCAATTGAAAATTGCATTCGGTATAGCCGAGGTGTTCGGCCAGCGAGATGCTAAAACTGCTCGAGACAGAAAGCGTGTTTCGGCTGGAAAAAAGAGTCCCGTGCAGCGAAAAGAAGGGGCGTTCCCTCGTTTTTCGGCGGATCGGTCTCGACGGCTGTCGCTCGCGCGAAACTTCTCTGTTTCCCCGCCCATCCTGTTCGGTGTGAACGCGCCCTAAAAGCTGGAAACGCGCGCGAGACGCGCCTTTTCCTATTCTTTGCCCGGCCACGTTTAAATTAGAAATACCTTAGCGGCAGCTTGCTGCCGGCCGAGACGACGCCGCGCCGCAGCAACGCTGTTGCAAGAAAGTCGCGTCTCGGCAACTCCACGCTGAAACCCGACACCGTGCTTCTATAGAGCAACTTCTCCGAGAACGTTTCGCCTTCGACGATGTTCGCAGAAGCTTGCGAGACGCGGCTTTGGCGTCGTTGGTCCTCCGAGGGAACTCCGCTTTCCAAGATCTTAGTATCGACTTACTCTTCGCCGATGCTGGATATCGATTGTCTGCGATTACCGGATGTTTTTCAGATCTTTCAACCCATCGACGACGACTATGCGTTGGCACTAGATCTGCGGATCTTTATACATTTAGGAAAAAATTGGTTGGGTGACATATCAAATAGATAACAAAAATTTAACAGCATTGCAACGTTGTCCTTAATGTAACAAAGTCATTACGGAATATGATTAATTTTTGTCTCACTTCCGCTTCCCATGGTCAATGCAGAACATTTTCATTTTGCATAAAGATCCGCAGTCTGGTTGTCAGTTTACTTCTCTATCATGTTGAAGACGTTAAACAAAATCAACAGATTAATAAATCACTTGAGAGTTTGTTAACAGAAATCGAACAACTTCAACGCCAACATTCGTCTATTCGAAGATTTTCAATTGTAGTTCCCGGATTTTTTTAGGATCGATACGCTGACCTCCCGTTCGACAATGCCCATAATATCGATTTTCTATTGAGTCGATTTTCCGAGCGCGGCGCGGGCTTGATTAAACATTAAAGAATTGCCGTTGAACCGGCGGTGCCGCGGCGCAGAGTGTTCATTACTTTCCGAGCACATTTCGGGTAATTATGTCGGCGAGCGAGTTTAATTCCATTAACTTACGAAATTCGACCGGGCTCGTTTCATTCGGATAATAAATTAATATCTCTGATAGCCGAAATATCCCGTCGAAATATAATAACGCATTGTCGCGATATTTTGGCTAGTCTGGCGGAGTGCGTGTCGGCGAATCGGGTCGGGGATTAACGATAGACCCACGGAATACTATTTTATGTTACACTATAAAAGTGGCGGTACCAAATGTTTGCTGGGAATTATGGGAATTTTGGTCTCGGTTAATAATACGTCCACGGAAATCCAGAGAAATAATTTCCATTGACCGCGCAATTTCATCTTTACCGACTCGATAATTGCGAACTAAAATCATCATTTGCTCCTACGTCGTCAAATCAAGACAAATGATTGCCCATAAAGATCCGCAGTTTAATAAAAATCGCGCAGTGATCCTTCCCTAATTTCTATTATTTAATTCAACAATATATTGCTTTTCATTTAACCCTTCGCTGCACAGTGTATCATATCTGATACAGTTAACAAATCTGGTATGTAGTGAACTAAGAATGTGCTTTCTTACTATATATTCTAAATTATGTTTATTTTTCTGAAAATGTGTTTGTTAATTCTTTTCAATATTTTACCCTTAAATAAAACACAAAAACTAACCTTCTTTCAATTGTTTCATCGCAATTTAAAAAATCACACAGTGAACAGTTAATGTCAGTTAAACACGTACTAAAAAATGTTTTTAAAATACTTAAAGAAATAAAGAATAACATTATACGTGATTTGAAAACGTTCTGAAGGACGACTGCGCGACGGCGAAGGATTTCAACGAGCTTATACAGTAAACTCAGTATAATTGCAAAATTGTTTATCCTAGTCGAATTCATCTGGCAAACGCCAGTACCTTCGAGATGAATCTAAAGCAAACCAGCCAATGAAAAATTGTCGACAACTCGCGTCGACAAACAGTGCCGGCATTTAGAGCGCCGATGCGACAGAGCCATTAAATTAGCCGTGGAAAAAGAAACACGGAAGCATGGGTCTCAAACACGACGGCTACCCAGTCCTGCCTGAAATTACTGGCAGAATCGAAGGTAAATTGCGTCTGCACATTCATTGCGCAAGGAAGAGGACCGTGCAGCAAAGCGAAGGGGAGTTCTTGTTTGCCTTCTTCTCCCGACGTGCCGCACCGGCCCGGCGGTCTAATATCTGTGTATAGGTAGCAGTACCGTAGCGAATATCGAGCAGTATCGATAGATATATTGCCCTCGTAACGTTCCCCGGCAAACCATTTCCTTTAATAATATAATCTACCTTCTTGCTGCGCTGCCTGCTGCTGGCAATTCACGGAAATTATTACAGAAAAACATCGTCATAACGATCTGTAACGGACGCCGTCTTATTCTTCGTTCAAACTCCTTGTTCCAAGCGTGTCCTCGGGTACGTTCGTCAATTTATTTCGTACAATTGGTCCATGAGCGATTCGCCTAGACGCGCGTCGTCTATCTGGGAGTTTAGCTGGGCACCGAGAGACGTCGCGCGCGTTTCTGGGAAGAAGCCTGAATTTTAACGTCTGGTTCGAGCGTATCGAGCGGGTCTGGCTTGTCGCATTAGGGGACGAGGTTTCGCGTATTCTCCGGCTCGTCAAAGGAGCCGCAGCCCGGAGCGATTCGCGTCGCATCGCGTCTCGGTATCTGCGAAGCGTCGCGCGAAGATATTCGGAGTAACGTCCCCGGGCTTGGGAAATCGAAAAGAATGGATTCCCGGGCGGTATGCCCCTGGCGAGGAATATATTCAACCAGATAAGTCCGTTCACTCGATAAGAACGCGCTTTTGACATTGTAATCGGCGATTCGCTCCATCGTTCCTTCCCTATTTATATAATTCAAAGTAAAACCGAGGGCACGGATTGGAGTAAAAATTAGCTATGAAACTTTTTGCAGTGGAAGTTAGCAGAGTTCGACTCGATGGTGAAAGCAGAGAGACAGTAAGGTTGTTACACAATGCAAAATATACGTATCGAAAAGCTGGCAATCCAGGTGAACAGTATAATGCGACAGCATTCTCCGGGGCAAACCAACTACGGAGTCGCGTATTATTGGCGAGGTTCGCAGCGTTCTCGAACAAGGAAGATGGGACGTATGTTTCGAAAATTGGACCGGTTCGGAAGTTCGCGAGCTCCTCTCCGATCGATCGTGGTCTCTCTGGCTGGGAATCGGACGCGGGGAACTGCGAAGTTGGCCTCGCCGAATCACGTTCTAGATTTCCGAAGTTTGTCCCGCGAAGGGAAAGTTCCTCGGGATGTATCGGTGAAATTCGGGGCTGATCCGTCTGGGTTCGAACAAAGAAGATCAGAACCTATCGAACGACGAGGGACGAACGAGAAAACGAGACTAGATTCCGTCAACGGAAGGTCTCTCGTCCGTCATTGTCGCGTCGGTGACGTTAAACCGCGCTGCGTCGACGGATAAGTGACTCGCGCAGCGTTTGGTTCCCCGCGCCCGGAAGTAACGCTTTAACAGGCTGCAACTCTGTCTCGGACTACGATGAGAAACAATACGCCGTTGACGGAACGAACGAACGTCTACGATCCTTGCTGCGGGAAATACGAGAGGCTGGATCGCGTTTCGGAACACGAGGCAAGGCGACGACGGGCAGTCGCGTGTCAACGGGACGGTGTAACGAGAGTTTACGTCGAGCAAAACTATAGGAGACTCGACAGAAACGGTACCCTTGCCATGGGATCAGGGGAGAGGTGAATGGAGAGGTTTACTGGCTCGCAACGCAAACCTGCGGAGTCAAAGCCATTCAAAGCTCCATGATCTTGAACATAGTTGATACTTATTTCGTTATGTCGATCGTAAAGTTATTAATAACTAATACTATATATAATGTTATCGGCGCACTGGTTCGATCAATTGTTCTTTAAACTGTATGCAAATTACCACAGTAATTTCAACGTTTCGATCTTACTTTCGATCATTTTCAAGAAATAATTGCGTCTGTAAATTATTCAATGTTATTATATTTTACTGATTGTTAATCTAGAACGAGGAAAACTAATACCTTAGCTTAGTGAAAAACAGAAAATTTTAACTTCATAGAATATTATTGAAACACGTGTTGATGGTAATTGGCAAACAGTGTTTTAAAGAATAATTGATCGAACTAGTGCGCCGATAACATTAATGTATAAGTTAACAGTTGATGCTATCTGGTATCGTAGTGTATAAGCAACACTATTTTTTTCATCGAACTTGAAAATCAGTTTTTCCTACGATCAAGTAAAGATTTCAATTGAGATCTGCTAGGTGTGAGAATGATACAAAATTATTTTGTCACGATAAACTTAACTTACCAAACTAAGTTGTTTCGATTTCGTGATTTTTCTGGGCATTGGCGTGACACTCGACGTACGATACAGCAGCCTAGAATTCCACGAGAGGACACATCGAGCATTGATCGCACTCGACAGGGTTCGAATGATTTTCCCGTCGCAGGCCCTCGAAGGGAAGGGCTGTTCGGTTTATTTCGCAGGGTGTGCTAGTTTCGAATGAAACGAGTGGCAAGATTAGAGGGCAACGTCTCGGTAGCGGAGCGAGACAGGCGCAGACCTCTCGAGGAATTAGGAAAGCAGGAAGAGGATGGTGAAAGCGGGAAGGGGGGTGAAGGGAAGGGGAAGAGAAGCCACGGGGCGCGCGAAGTCTGCTGGGTCTCCGGTAACGCGAAGTGGCACCCTCTAAACTCGAAAACGCAAAAGAGGCTCGAAGGAAGGGCTGGATGTAGAGGAGAGAGGGAGAGAGAGAGGGGTTCTCCGCGTATTGGTGAAGAGGAGGTCGTGAGAGGAGAGGAGAGGAGAGAGAAGATGCGGTGGCAAGAAGCAGACGCGTTGGGACACGCGATGGAAAGAGAACCTGAGGAGATAGAGGAGGTTCGGAGGAGGGGTGGAGAACCGAGTGTTTGCCTAGCCGGGGCACGAACCCCGTAAATAGAATCCCATTAAAGCCTTGACGCGTTGCCGCCCGTCCTTCTCTCCTACAGATATACGAGAACGTACGTGTACGAGAAGAGTGGAACGGGGAGACGAGCAGAGGAGGAACCGGTGTGGATCTCAGGCACCTGCACACAGTCTGGTCTCCGTGAAGAGAGAGAGAGAGAGAGAAGGTGAAGGGGTGTGGAGGAGTCCGAGGGAAGAAACGTCGCGGCCGAATAATGCCAGCCACCTTCGGGAGGAAAGCCCGATGGAATCGAGAGTGCCACGGCAAGCTCGTCCCCTATCCTACAGCTCCCTACGATTCTCTTCTCGAATCGTTCTTGCTCTCGCGATAGATTTCGGGGGTGAGACCAGCTCCCGCTGAAGCGTTCCCAATTCGCCTGAACCTGACGGCCAAGGAAATTGCCCTTGGAGGCGGTGTTTTGGCACCGGGAGCCAAGATACCACGCCTACCTTCGACATTCTATGAGGATAGTGGTATAGACGATCTTCTATTGATGGATCACTCTGTGTTTCTTTATAATGTAGAGGATACTTACAAGATGGGGATTGTGCTATAGGAGATTCTTTTGGGTCAGAGGAAATTCTGTCTCAGAAGTAATCAATAGCAATCGAAGCCACGCCCATTTAGTGCGGTTTTCACGAGAGGGATGAAAACTATATAAACTACAAATAAACTCCTACTTTATTCCTGTATCCTGTAATTAATGCAAGTAATTTTCATTTTGCATAAAGATCCACAGAATGTATTGATTAGTGTCCAGGATGGGAATAGCGATCGAAGCGATCGGGAACTCGGTGCAAGGGAGTTCTTCCCGGACGGGACGCGAGTAGCGACAACCGGTCGCGCGTTAGGAACTCAACGTCTCTAGATCGATCGATCAATTTCGAACGACGTGGATGCACGACGTCCAAGCCAGGGAATCCTTCGGGAATCGTCGTGTGTAACGAGGAAACTCTCGAAGGAAGCGGCGAAAGGGATGAGCGGGTAGAATCCTCCTGGTTGGCAAGAGGGTCGGGGAACGGGCGTGCGCGCGGAGAAAATGCGGGAAATAGATCGCTAAACAAATAGGAACGGGAAGAGACAGATTGAAAGGACGAAGAAATTGATGTGCGAGGGAGGCGGAAATGGGGACGGAGGTCTCTGAATGGAGTGCTCGATTGGCGAGCCTCTGCCGGGGCCGACCGAAGTTAAGAATAGAGCGAGACCCTCGCGTTTTTAGAAACTCCGGTTTCTTTTCGGTTGCCGAGGAAACTGTAACTTGAAGTTCGGATACGTGGTAAAAGTGGGAGTATCCTGTTAGTCGTGTTAGAAAGATGCATACCGGAATGGAGAAGGTTCTGGGCGTCGTAGAAAAGTGTCTAGTTTGCGAAAGGCAGCGAGTGGTCGTGGCATAGTGGCTCCCGACTTATGTGGCTGCCAGAAGATCGCCGTCTTATAGAGAACACTATTTTCTTCATGAAATATACGCTAGTTCGAAACAAACTATGTTGCAACATCAGCGAACAAGTCGGAGAAATTGCCGGCTACCGAGAAGGAGGTTGTTTTTCCCGTTGTTGTCATATTGTCGACGCGCCAGACGACGTTCGACGTCACGTTCGCCGTCGACGTCGCGTCTCCGACGGAAGCGACGTAATTACGCATTAAAGAGGCCGCGGCTCGATCAAAAATTCCAGAGCCCTTGCGGCGGACGCGTGCCGGGAATAATATTCGCCCGGGAACAACAGAAAACGTCGAATATTTCCCGGCGACGTAACACCGGGATAGGGAGCTTCATTGGTCCAGGAAGACGATCTCGTGGGCGAGGGAGGACGCGAGCAAAAGCGTTCCGAGAGATTCTCGTGGGTGCTTGTGGTCGAATTCATTCAATAATGCACGGCCCGTTACCGGTACTAATATTTCAAGGCGAAACGCGCTGCCCTCGAGCAACCCCGAGAATTCCTTATTACGTATTAAACGAGACATCGCCAAATGAACGCAACTTCTCGTGATAATTTCATCGGACGTCCCCGTTTGATGCATGCGCAGACCAGAACCGCGACGAATTATTAATCGCCTGCTGCGCTTTGTAATCCGTACTCGAGACAGCGGAATTTATTCGCGGACTGTCTTGCCGAGGACTGAGACGGAACACAGCTCATCTCTTCGGCCAACAGCCACTTGTTTTCTTCAATTATTATGTTGCTGCGCTTAGTCGAGAGCTAATTAATAAAACGTCTTTATCGCGATCCCTCATTGTACACGCGTGTGTGTACGTTTAGCTTCTCTTTCCGAATGGAAATTAGTCTGAGTGGAAAGGACTTTCTACACAGATCATACGGAACGTTATGTGACTCGAACATAAATAAATCTTTTTAGTTGAAGAATGGGCTCACCGAAACATGATTGGCATCTCTGCCAATATACAAAGAGCCCAAGAAAGGCCCTAAGAACACAATAGGATATCGCTCCTTTCTTTGATTCGTATGACTCTCTCCCTCTCTTTATTCTCCTATCTCGAACGATTTATTCCAAAGGACCAACCTAATAGATCTCCAAGACATAAATCAAGGACTACACCAATTTCGTCCCCGGTTATGGGACAAGCATAACCGGGTGGTCCAGACATCACAAAGGACCCAGAACAAGGATCCCTAATAAATGCACATAAATTCGAAATCGAGGGAGCGCGCTACTATGATCTCTTTCGTTTCGAAAACGTGTAGTGCGAGCCACTAGAGTTAAAACTGTCGCGTAGGAAGTAGAATAGGATCCGTGTTCGACTCGGAACCGGAAACTGCGAGCGAAATCTGCTGTTCGAATCGCGAAAATCGGCGGCAGGCCGGAACAACGTGGATCCGACTTAAAATTCCGAAAACGGAGGCGATTCTCGGGGAACGGAGAAAAGGCAGCCGGTATAATCCGGCAGTGAACCGAGTTGGGAAACGGCGAGGTCGGTCGTTTGCTCGGCTATCGTAAGCTTTTATCCGTTATTCTCTCGCGATGCTTTGCTCGATCGGCCGCTCGAGATTCGAGGCATCGGTTCCCCGAGACGGGAAGACCTCCGACGAAGCCGCGTATGGGCCAAACAGTTCGGGAATGGAACAGCCGGCAAGAAATCCGACGCCGCTAGTGCCAAATCGAATACGATCGATCGTTTTATACCACTACACACCCACCCGATTCTTGTTCGACGTCTATCGCCCCCGGAATTTGGGAAAAATCCAAATTCTATACTGTACCTCAAACTTCGTGATCGGATTGCCAACGGTATTCACGAACTTTTCGATTGCTGTTCGAAACGAGATCAGCTTGCGAAGGCTATTGTTTAACGAGATTTGGTTACATGGGATTTTATACGGTTTTCCGACTGGACTTATGACTGTTCTTTGACTAGACTCCTGTATTGAATACATTCTTTAACTTCGTTCTTTCATAGCATCTTATAGAATTCACGACATCGAACAACATTTAGCTTAGGCAAAAAGTGAATTCCGCTAAAATTCAGTACCTGTGCAATTATTTGACTATATTTGAAAATTAATTTAGGTGTGCCAAGCCTGAAGATTTTATAGGGTCCTCCAACGGAATTTCTTCAACTAAACTTGACTCTTTTATAGAGTCCATTCTTTAACTTCATTCTTTCATAGCATCACACGGAATTCACAAAATCCAATCTTCAACTAGCTCCGTTATAGAAATTTTTAGAATTCATAGAGTTTACGGTGAATTCGATAAGGATGAAGTTGGGAGTTATATACGTTATCTATTGGGAAAGTTTAAGATTGAGGAAAAAGCGAACGGTTAACAGAGCGGACTGTCGCGTCGCGAGCTGTCGGAGACAAAGCGGGGACTTCAGAGTTTCGAGTTTTCTAAGGACAATGATGTGCAAGGAACCGTGAGCCGAATCCGAAGGGATCCGCTCGAAATTCTGCTTCGAGAACGACCCCTTCTCGCTCGAGCGGTTTGCTCTCGCAAGAATTCCAGCTTGTTGCTGGAATCGAGGCAGATTTTCTTCGACCACCACAGTATAAGCAAGAATACGTGTACGAGAGTTCGATTTTGGTTGCATTCTTTTTGGGACAATTTCTTCTGGAATGCTGATTTCTTCTTTGATCAAATTTCACCTGGACCATTCGAGAGTTCAGCAATTTTCGACTTTCATTTATACTGTTATGGATTTGCTAATTAGGTCAATGAATGGAATATAATAATAGCGAGGCGGTGATTGACATTATAGGTTCTTAATTAAAAACTGAAAATGTGTTACACGAGTGTGACAGCAGTAAATATATCCTGCTTGAGGATCTGAAACGGAATCGTTTGACGTGTATCAATTTGATCAATTGTGATCAACAAAAGGTTAAGCGATCTTTGAAATATATAGAAGTAAACCTCATTCCCTCAATGTTTAATACAACACATCAAATTTCATATTTAACTCAGACTTGCCAATTTGATATTCTTGTCAGTCACGTCCCCTTGAAATTTTCAAGTCTAATTCAGACATTCTGTCTCCTCAGTTCCATTAATATCTACTAAAATATCTGAAATTGAATATCTAATACAATATCCGAAGTTCGATACCTAATTCAACATTATTCTAAACCTCAATTCCCTTAATTTCTAATACAACGTTTCAAGTGTCATACTTGATTAGAATGTTCCACAGCAACTCCCACAATTTCCAACATTTAAACTTCCCGACCCAAGACCGATAAACTACCGAACTTTTCCAACAACCAAAATATGCGTTCACAGTGATGAAGGGAGAAAAACCGGCAGTTAGCGGGACTCATCAACAAGTCCAGCCGGCTGACACAAAGGGCCGGACGTGTTAAGAATGATTAGATTGCAACTATCTGTACGATGCATATGTTTGCCAGAGGGCCGCGAAATTCGGCGCTCGTCACGATTGTCCGTGCTGAATCGCGATTGGCGAACCCGAGCCGCGATCACCGAGCAATTAGAGGCCACGCCGAGGGAATGCCGATCATCGGGATTTGTCGCGCGAAAACCTTCCGCGTCAGGATCATTAACTGTCATTAGCCGGCGCGGCGCGGCATTCGTATTCCGGGGGTCGCGTCCACGGGCCGCAACGAGTGCTCGATCGACGATTGCACCGTCGAGAATATTCATTAAGGGTCGCGCGGTGCATCGCGGTGCATCCCGTTGCAGATCGTCGCAGTGCGTTTGCAGCGAGTTCCATCGCGGCGCACGACCGCTCGTCGAATTTATTGTAAACTGCGGCCGCGAATCGATTCCGCATGGCGATGCACGAGCTAACGAAAACGCGTCCGCTCGCTATGATTCGATTCAATTAATTCCGTGCGAGCTGTTTCCGCGTTCCCGCAACCCCAGGAAACATGGACCTCCACTGAATCTCCAAGAGACACTTCGGCTCGAAGGATGTTGTTTGTTTGCCAGCGCTCTTGGAAACTGTTACATCGATTCTGGCCCATGAAGCTGTTCCGTAGACGGAAACCGCGGGTATCTTATTTACATTACCATCTTCAACACCTGTTCTCGTGGAACTAATTTGACCAATAGATAAACTAATGATCAGTAATTTAGACCGATTTCCGAGCGTTCACGTATTTCGAGGAGCATGTTCCAAGCAATCAGCGTTCGACGCGCGAAAAAAAAATTATGCGGGAAGCCCCGGGCTCGCGAATTCTCTCTCTACCTGGGTGTTTTTTTTTCGGTTATATTTCTCCCCCGCTCACCGACCCCCGTCTAACAAAATATCGGCGCAAGGGAACACACCGGGGAATCGCGAGCCGGCTGGCGTTTCGCCAGTTTTGCAGCTCGTCGATAGGACACTTCACGCGCGATAAGTGCACTACTCCCCGGCTGCACAGCTGCGTCAATGAAAATTCGCGGCGCCGCCATTATCAGTGAAATCGCGGTTACGTGGAAGCGCTTTCGACAGATAACAGGTATACGTTTCCGCATATTTATGCACTCGCGACCATCCCCCTCTTCTCTCTCGTCGCTCTTCAACGACGAACGTTTTCCTGGTATCGGGGTCGACGCGGTATATATTTTCCCCGACACTTACACAAACATGAAACGCGACTTTCTTTCTCCCTGGAGAGACAAACGGCCGCTCGTTCGCTTCCTATACGATTGTCTGCGTGCGCCTGTGTGCTGTCGGTAGCCTGGCAGAATCGATACTCGAAATTGAAACGCGTTTCGCGATACGATCGCGGTTACTGCGTCTTTATGACGGGAATTTTTATCATCGTTATTAGACCGTCGGATCTTTACGCGGACGGCCATTTTCGCCGATTGCTTCCCCTGGATTGGAGCCCGAGGAAAATTGATTTCGACAGATGCAGCAGTCCTTGGGATGATTATGACAGAGCTGGAATACCGCTGCTCGCAAAGACATTCTGCTCGAGAGCTTTACGCGTTCATGCTTGTAACCGTTTGCAGTCGAAAATTAAACATTTCTTCCGACATAGAATATTTTCATTCCCTGTGATCTTTTATATTTCATGGATACCTTTCCCTTGAAATATCTCGAAGCAAGAAGTATATCGGTTAGACCACTTTCATAATGTAGGAAGATGCTCGAGCGGATGTTACATCGTTAGTAACGGTAATGACGCGACGATTCGTTATCTGTTATCAATGTTATTGATTGCGTTTTTCACATTTTATAATATGCGATGTTAATTTATTCGTGTACGACGCACGAGAAGGAAGAGTCGTGTGTGATCTCAGCTAGGGATTCAGACGGGAGAATTTAGTTAATTGTATTCGTTGTGTTTCAAATTAAATGTTAAACTATTTGGTGTTTACGGCCGTATTATTCTTCTGACGTCTCGAATACTACAATAATTATGGGCACATTGAACAAACATCACTCTTAATCGTATCGTCTGGAAAACTCAGACGCTGAACCTATAAAATTAAAAACCAATCTGTCCGTAAACTTCCTCCGATCTCGAGACCAGCGAAAGTTTACGGGTCGGCGGAATGATTCCGCCACTTGCAGCGCGATTCGCACAATTCCGGCAGCCATAAAGAGTACGTCGTTCCCGGAAGCATAGGAGAGCGAAGGCGTCGCCGTCGTCGTCGACGTCGTTCCCTCGGCCAAGTCGTCATCGTGGAATATTAAATTTTCCAGTCGCGATTAACGCGCGTCCGCTCGTAAACCAGCCGGCAGAAATGAAGTCGCAAAGCTGATTACGGGCGATGCAGTCTCCGGCAACGATCTTGCTTGACGCGTGAATAATTCAGAAACGAGCAGGACGAACGTTCGACGCCGGATTCTCCGTTTTAAATTCCATGCATCGGTAACAATATACAACCGTTTATCCCGCGAACTGGACGTCGACGAATCTTTGACACGTTTTCTCTTTCTCTCCGTGGACGCATTCGATTTTGGGAAGTGACGGGGACCGGATGTCTCGGTGACCATCTCTCGATTCCCCGGAGTTACGCGAGAACGAGAACACCGACGAGAATCATCCCTCGGAACGAGGGCCGAGAGTCCCGCGACGCGAGACCTCGCTCGCGCTTCTGAAATATGCATTGCCTATTTGGCCGGGTTCGAGAACTCGACGAGGACTATCGTCTATGCTCGAGACTGTACGCCGATTTCCATAAACGTGGAAATCGGACGAATCGACCGGGAAACAAACGCAGATAAGCTTCCTACAAGAAAGCAAATTCCGTTGTTCGAATTCGAGGAAAAACATGGGATGCTACGAGAGTCGGTCCGATGGGAATTTCACTCTAGCGTCGTTCATTTTAATTTGTACTCGAAGGAGCAAAAAGATTTAACACGGAACTCTGGTAGCAACATTTACAACTCTGTGTTAAGATTCTCGGTATGTATTTAAAAGTCCCGAAAAGGTGTCGAAAGAATTTTTAAAAGATGTCTCGAATATCTCGAACCAGAAACATGGAATAAAATCTGGAATGTTTTACGGTGGCAGTGGAACGTTTAATAAAATCGTCGGTGATAAAGATTCGAGCACAGGACGCTAATCTGTTAGCAAACTTACAGCTCTGTGTTCAGATTCTCGGTATGTATTTAACAGTTCCGAAAAAGTATTGGAACAATTTTTTTCAAGATGTAACGCATATCTTGAACCAGAACCGTGGAATAAAATCTGGAATGTTTTACGGTGGCAGTGGAACGTTTAATAAAATCGTCGGTGATAAAGGTTCGAGTGCGAGAACGGTCCCAGGAATCCGTGCAGGAGGAAACGCGCATCGGTTTCCCGAGGTGACGAATCGAGGGTCGACACCGTGGAAAACAGTGTATCGATTCCGCGATAGCCTGTTAAACGGTTCGGCGTATTTTCTCGTACGCCGAGAGTAGTGACTTTTCGACGCGACCGTCGAAACAGGCGGGGAAGGGGGGGGATTCCTCGTTTCAATCAATCGGCAATGGCGATAAATCAAAGAGATTAACGACAGCCGATTCACGACTTCAGGAAGCACGGTGCTCTATTTACGGGACGGTCGATTTAGGTCGATAATGCGGAAGGACGACAGAGGCTGTGTGTGTGTGTGTGTGTGAGAGAGAGAGAGAGGAGAGAGGATGCAGTTCGCGCACCTATATCGATATACACATCGGTGCCGGGTAGTATAATAGAATGCATTCGAGGCCGCAGCACGTGCATGCCCTATCCTTCCGCGGATATTAATGGTGCAAGATATTGCTTTCGCACCGGCTATACCCGCCACCCAAGCCCGTTCTATGCACTGCTATGTATTATTAATGCCGTCGCGAGACAAGAACGGGACCCGCGCGATCGGCACCGACGCATCGTGTTTTAACCTCTTATCGGACGAGCAATCCTTTTAGCTTAGGCGACCCCCGACACCCCCGAAAAACAAATTACCCCTCCCAAACACACCGAGCTGCAGACTCTCAAACACCATAAACCGCTTTAGCGAACGATATTCGCGTTGCACTACCCGAAAAGAAAATTTCGCTTTTAGTAACTGAGTAATGAGTTTTGTAGAATATATGTATGACCCCTGTGGAATTATTTGAATATATGTTAAAAAAATTAATTTAGGTGTACGAAGCCTGGCTAGACTCTACAGAATGTTAAAGAACGAAAGTGTCACAATCTATTAACAACTACATAAAAAACAATTTTAATGATACTTTTATTCAGTCCTCTCGGGAGAATAAAATGAAATACAGGTAACTCCTCGTAGTAACTCGGTACTTCAATCACACCATTTCTAGTGCTCACATTGTAACAATTATACAATTATGTTTCTGAGTATGAGTATCGTATAGCGCGGAATCTATTACCATGTTATTTGAATCTTACCTACGGTCTGCTAATTGTAAGTTACATATTAAAAATCTGCGAACTAATCATCACCGAGATGAAGAACTGTATAAAATAAGTAGTTACTTTCTCGAACACAGTGAAATATTTATGTGTGCAGAAACGAGTAGCAGAACCCTACGATTTCGGGGATGGCGGAGCCTAGTCAGAGGCAATCGTAGTTTCCACGGATCGTTCGATACTTTCGCAATGGCGAAGCAGTACCGAACGACCGCCAGGTTGCGGGAACACGGAAAAGCCGAGATTTCCGGCTAATTATTCGTAGAACGTGATGGGGGGTGGCGGAAGGGATCGAGAAGCTGTAAGAAGTTCTCGAGAACCGCCAGCATTCGGCCGTGAACCAAGAGGGTTAACTTCGCAGCCTGTTTTCTCGTCGAGTCGAGCACACAATGGCCGGCGCAATACTTGCGTTCCCAGGCGACAATTTGTCATGGCCGCAATTTAAAGTCTCGCGCTGCCCGTAATAAGGAATTATATCTGCTGCGCAACAGCCAGACGGTCTCTGAAATATTCGGAAAGTTTCCCCGACCCTTCTATATTTCGTCTGCTGGACCCAGCCACGAATGTGTCTTCCAAAAAACATATTCATTGTCTCAAATCACAAGAACACAATACTCTCCGTGCATCGCTAGTTGTCTCCTGACAGGAATTCGAAAGGATTGCGACAGCAAAATGTCCGATTAGGTTATTCCGTTCGCAATTTCGATTCTAACCGAATTATTCGCTAAAGTGTGTGACGTCACGGCCTGACCATAGGCTGGGAGCTTGGACCCCCTACTTGATTATTTTTAAGTTAATATTAAACTAAATTTTATTACTCGATTTTATTAATTACAGCTGTGACAACTAAAAAGTAAGTCGAGGACTAACTGTACATGTTTTACGAACACTGTTTCCAATCATTGAGCCAATCGCTGTAGCATTTCCGCCTAATTCACCACTCGTCAGAGCAAAAGGGCCCTCGAGTTCGAGCAGGATTGAAATCAGCCGGGGAAACGTCCTAATCTTTTTTACGGGGATGTCTTCCGCTAGCGAGAAGACGAGCACGAAGGAGCCGTGATCCGCGCGATCCATTAATTCCTCGTTCAATTAGTAGGCCCGAAGGATGATCCGCGGAGTTTCTTCGAGAGGGTCGGAGAAGAACGGTCCACGACAGAGACGGCGGAGATGGCTCTCTGAGACCATCCGCGGATTAGAATCAAGCACCCGGATGGAAAAGTCGGGTCGCCGGATTAATTTGCGACGGCTCGTTGAAACAGATCCGGAGATTTATCGAGGAACGATGACCCCCGACCGCCCAATCGCCTTCTACCCAGGCCTGGCCATTTTCTCGCGATCGAAGACACTTGCAGTTAGACGGTCGTCGTCTTCTTCACGAAGTCGGGACGAACGGTTTTCTTCCTCGTTCGTCCGTTTCGGGACCCACCCCCTCGTAATCTACAGCCTCGCTAACGAGACGTCGAGTTTGTCAAGGTCTTTACGGCCCTTCGAGGACCTTCGAGGGTCTCTGGCCTCGACTAAGGGCTGAAATGGTGGGAGAAAATAAGTTCACCTCTTCAGGAATGAATTTTTCTTAGGACACGAACTACAGGATTGAACATTGTTGTGTTTGTCGAATCCAACTTTTAATGGACATGTTGTAAGAGTTTATCGAAGAGGTTCGCGTCCAATCTTCTATTACAGTTTACGTACTTACATGTATTATAACTTTGCCGAATGTTCGATTTTTCCATGATAATTTTCTAATGAGCTGTATCAAACACATTCTCACTGCAATTATGACCTGAGCTCTACAGTGTCCAGCAATAATTTTAATCTGTATTAAAGGCTCAACGAGATGATAGGATTAAACATGCGTAGAGATTTAACGTTCACGCTTCGATAAACAGTGCGCGATTAAATGATGTGGAACGATTCATTAAAAAGTCAGTCTTCGCGTGCGGCTATTATGCGAACCACTTCAAACTTTCATGTACACCAGAAACATTTCATTTAGACGGCCCCGCACGCGACCCGATGTCCGCGCACATTCGAAACACATTGTGAGCGTCGAATATCGGGTGAGTGTGAAACGTATTTGTCAATATTCAACGGAGGCGTGAGCCACATTCGCCGGCACGCTCTTGAAAATAATGCGGCTAATTCTACCGTAAATATTCCCCACCGGCGCAGCGGTGTGAAATATATTTGTCAACGTCCAATATCGGCGGACGGGAGGAGTGTGAAACTCGTTCAAGCATTCTGCAAAACATCCAGGCTAATTGTAGTGTAAATATTCAGCGCATGCGAAGCATATTTAATCGAATAAAATTCAGGACTATTGTATCTCGACCGAAATGGGGCACGCTAACCAATAGAAAAGTCCGAGAACGAATCCCCGAAAAGCGGCGCGAGTGATTGACTTCTTCGAATCCGTGTAACTTTATTAACAATTAGACTTATAGACAAAGAAGAAAGTGGTATGAAATAAAATCCTGTTTTTAATAGGAACAGCCTTTATAGATTCAAGATACATAAAAATCTTCTATTAACGATTAACAGACAGCGGATTTTATTGAAATGTGAGATGAATTATACCACTAATTCATTCCTTTCTCGATTATACTGCTGATTCAATTCTTTCTTCGATACTTCTGAAAATGATTCAATACTTTCTTGGATACTTCTGAAAATGATTCAATACTTTCTTGGATATTTCTGAAAATTATTCAATTCTTTCTCGGATACTTCTGAAAACGGAGGTTTGCCCTTTTAGGATCAAACAGCGCGCGGTGCGCGGCATTGCTTGATGCGACAAAATTAAGGAACAGCACGGCGGTTAATGTCTCTCTTAAAACGCTCGAATTACGCTCGTTCTCGAACGTCAGAACGGGGAGATTTGTGCTAAACAAGTTTGTTAATCTCGGCGACGTCGCCGTTGGGGACGTCGGGCGAAATAGTTGCGCAATATTTTGCGGGTTGAATTATAGAAATTATCCTCGAGAACCGCCCGGAGGAGTCTCTCCGGGTCCCGTTGCAGGCTCGATGAGCTAGAAGCAGCGCGGGTACCAGATGGAGACGACAGAGAAACAGCGAGAATCGGGCGGAGACGAAGAGGCAGGGTTAATCGCGGTTCGGGGGAACGATTCAAATGGATTCGAAGGTAATTTGAATAATTGTCAAATGCCGCGTGCCGCGACGAGTCGGTCGGTACCATGTACTTTCTTGGTTCGCGTCTGGAGTCTCGTTCGTTGTCCTGTTCGACGACCTCGTCGCCGTTGTCGTCGTCCTTCGGGCTCGTGTTTCCCCGTGGCATTTCAAAATCAATTTGTCTTCCACGCCGCTCTCCATTCCCTTCAATTTGGCTTGTAAATGTCGTCTGAATATATTTCGCTGGTCGGAGAAACCCCGGCCAATCTCTGTCCCGAATTCAGCTGAACGTCGAACGCCGTATCTCTCTCTCTCTCTCTCTCTCTCTCCTCTCTCTCTCTCCCTCTGTCGCTCTCTTCCTATCTTTCGTTGGGGGAACGCGTGTCGACGAGTATCGGGTCAGGCGAGTAGGAATTCTTCGTGAAACGCGAGGCGAGCGCGTCGGCTTTCCATCCCGTGGGATTTCAATCTCGGCCCGCGGCGGCCTCCCGATAAGCCTCGACAGGCTCCAGCAACTTTTCGTTTCTTCGGGAAACCGCCCCCGGGGGTCAGCCTGCTTCCCAACACCCCCGCAAAACTCTGCCGACACTTGGTCCCCACCGTACACGGCGTTTATCAAGCTTAACGAGCTCGGGATACCACCCTACCCACGCAATCGCTGCGTTTACCCCTTGCCACGAGAGCACTGCAATTGTTATTCTAGTCAGTGAAATTGTTGCTAGGGAACTGGGGACTTGTTATTCACTGTTACAACATTAAACCACCGGATTCACAGCTTTTCAATTAACTCCATCAAGGGGTGAATAATATTTCGGGAAGTAAAATCAGCAACTATTGGAAATGGCTGTTGATAAATGCGCACTGGTATTTCTAGAATAAAACTATTTTAAAAGTACCAGGAGATCTCCGGACTGTTTAGGTTAGGTCCCACAGAGATTGGTACTTCGAGCTCTGTTTATTAATACGATTCTGAGATCGTTTCTCATCGATACTTCATAATATCTGTTTTCTTTTAATTTGTAAGCATTTGTAATCCTGTTGGGTGTATTTTTCTTTACAGGAATATTATTAGTAAGTACAATAATATAGAATACGGGAATAATATAAGCACAATAATATAGAATACAGTAATAACACAACAATAATACAATAATTTTACAAGTGTATACAATAGCAATGTCCGTTAACATTAAATATGCAAATTCCAATTTTTTTTAAGAAGTAATGAATACTGAGACAAGCTTCAATACTTGGCTTTGCTATGAGTGTGTCACACATTAAGAGGTAGTTGAAGGCGCATACGAAGTAGGGCATTTGTTAGCTTACTACTTTGTGGATTACACAATTCGCATTGCCACATTATACGATCTAAGGTTTCGCGTAATATCTGTTTATTAATACGACTCTGAGATCGTTGATTAATTTTTGACAAGGAAGAGATAAGTTGCTTGTGCTGGTAACTTGTTGATAATCCAACACCGATAAATACCACGTTCACCGAGCAACCCTAAATCCCGAGTGGGTCGTTCATCTTGGAGCTGCCCCGGAATCAATCCGGCCAATGTGATTGCAACTCGGAGGGAACTGGGGCGGAAGAATGCGTGGCCGAGTAGTATATTTCTAGCAATCCCTAACGAACGATCGCGATCGATTCAGACGACCGGTGATCGTTACTTCCGGGCGAAATTTCGAAATGTCCGGCATCAATCGCGGCACGGGTAGGATCTGGCGCGACGATATGTCTTCGTGGCCAGGCAGATGCATCGCCGCCGCCGCCGCTGCGCGCTGCTGCACCAGCTCAGCCAGTCGATTCGATGCACACAAGCGGCGCTGCAGCAGGGGGTAGTAGTTTCAGTTTCGGGATAGGATCCGGTTAGAGGAGCAACGGCAACACGGACCTGATACCACCGGAGATATCGCGTGGACCATTCATCATTTTTCAGCGGGAGCCCGCGCGACCGCTTCGCGATGTCGTTCTCGTCGATCACCCGCGTCTGTGTATGTGTACACGTCGCGGGGGCGGCTGGGAGATTTCCCTATTGTCTCGGGGAAAATTACACCTGTATCTCCTGCGCGAACCGCGGCGTCATCGTTGGCCTACTGGCCATCAATTTTTCGGAAATCGGTATGCTGTCCGTAAAAGTAAAAACAACGTATTCGAAACTCTCGTTTTCACTTGAAATTTGAGAAAATCTAGAAAGAAAGTTTTTTTTTGTATTTTGGAAATTCGTGCACGATGCGATTGTACGAACCTTTGTTCGTAATCTAGCGACGATACTTTAGAAGGAGAACGTTAGCAGAGGCTCGCGAAGGAGTTAGGATGAAGCGGTGGCGGATAGGGAGGTGAGGCGAACGAAAACGACGCTCGCGCACACGACACGCGAGAACCAGTGGAGAGGGAAGGAAGAGAGCACCACACAGAAGCGACTAATTTAATGCGAGAGGATGCGATGCTCTAGTTACTACGATGCCACCTATTTTAGCCGACATGAAAGCGCGTCACTGAGTTTCCGACGGTTTTCCGTAATAACGAGGTTATCTTCGGCGCGGTGTCAAGAAGCTAAGCAGGAAACGGTCGTCACGCGAAAATGCTGCGCTTCGAAAAGATCTACGAACCTTCCCAGGAAATCACTATGGATTGCCATTTGAAACGTAGACTATGATTGGACCTAAATATTGGCCCGTTCAAAGTTGACGTAATTTAATAAGATCTTCATCAATGTGCCCATAATTATGAAAGTGGTCTCAGTGAAACTTGAAAAAATGAAATTAGTTTATCAGCTATTTCACATCACATTATTTTAAACTAAGTTAATTCAATGTAATTTTTACGATATTGCGACAAATGAACGGTTAGATAGTGTTAATTCATTTAGTGTTAACATACTTTTCCTTTTTAAATTTCTCGAAAGAGGAAATGTATCGTTCAGACCACAAGTGACAATTTTAGTCCCTTAACGTTCTAAATCAATGAACGTCGAAGACAAAAATACTGCATTATAGCCCAATATTATTGTCCTTCATGCAGAGTTGAAAAATATTGAATTTCAAAGACATCAAAAGTGCACCAGATATTGAACTAGCGTGTGCAATATTTTTGTTAAGTAGTTCGGTGAAAGATACTGTTCGGCACGCTTAAGCCATGTTGGTGGTGCGATGCGTCAGTAAAAGCAATGATGGTTTTCTATGAGCGGGAAGGGCCGGGTAAGGGCCGAGAGCAACGAGAACGGTAGAGACCGCCGTCTCCGGAAGCGCAATTTATTGTTTCGCGGGGGATCCGAATAACAATGAAGAGCTGGTTCGGCGAGCGCGAGCTGCACGCCGACGACCGGTAGTTAAAATTAATAACTTGGGGAGGCGGAATACGATCTTACGGTAATTAAGCCGGCTTTTAAATCCAACGACGCGGACGCTTATTCGGCGGGACGAAGGTCCGGCTATGGAAATCTACGTGCCGGAATTGATCGCGTCGCTGGACCGATCTGCGCAACCAGACTTCATTCTTTCTCTTCTTATATTGTGGCCAGTACTGCGACCATCGGCTATCGGTACAGTCAATTCTTCCTCAAAATGTGACAGAATATTTGGACACATTAATACGAGGTGTTACGACACTGTTATTAACCTTCACAGTGACTCCACTTTCTACATAACTAGTTACATTCTTCATTTCATTTGAATAAAATAAACATTTTAAAGCGCAAAATAAATATTCGATTTCGTCGACACATTCCTTTAATGCTTGAAATATTAAACTGAGTTGTTACGAAACTGTTATTAACCTCTTGTGACTAGCACTCTTCTTTCTTTATAACTGGTTATATTTTTCATTACTTTTGAATAAAATAAACATTTTAACTCGCAGAATAAATATTCGATACCGTCGTCACCTTCGTTTATGCTTCAAACACTAGATGGAATGTTTTAAGATTGTAAATGCTGTATACGCGAGTAATTAAAAGTGAAATGTTTTATTCACCGGAAGGAGAGTAATCGGAGCGAGAAAGGGGGTCGTGTCGGCGACGGTGTCAACGGAGCGCGATTAATGGTGCCTAATCATCGCATTGTCATCTATTTATTCGCGTTAGTAGCCATTAGCGCGGCGCCGCTTGGCGGTGGGTTAATTCTAGATCGCGATATTGGAAACTTCTGCTAATCAGGACAGGCACTTAACCGGTTGGGTCAATAAACGGGGCGCGGGCCGATTCGGGCGCGCATCATCCGCGGGGGCTTGGCGACCGTGTTGCCAGCCAATGTTCACTCGCCAAGGCAAATTCGTGCACTCTCGGAATCGGAATAATCGCGCCCAATGAGCCGGAATATGGTCGTTCGAGTAAACCGTAACTCGACTCGGCTCGATTCGATTCGATTCGACTCGTTTCGGACCGGGTCCGGACAAGCCCGAGAGAGAACTCGAACCTTCGGAATCCAATCGAACGTTTCCTTTCTTTTCCGCGGCTGATCTGAGAGCATGCCTGCCGAACAATGGGAACGGTCCCAGCTTTTCTGACTTCTCTTTCGCTCTATTTACGGTGATCGGCTGGTTACCCTTCAATTTATTCGTTTCTCTCCTCCCAACTCTCTCTGTCTTCCTGTTGGCCTCTTTTACAAGTAAAAAAGTTACTTGCGAGCATCACGACGTCGCATTTACGATGTTTCTGGACTGGAAATTTTAGTAAGCGTGAACCTTATATGATGTTTAGTTGAACACCCTGGAAGCTAGTAGAAACAATGATATTCTTCCTGGGAAAAATCGTTGTGGATTTATTCTAGGATAAAATAGACATGTTTAATTTCCGAGTTGAAATACGCGAGTTCCTTCAGACGTGGTCCAGGTTTTGCGGCTGTTTGGTGGTCTCCTCGGCGGGAACGATAGCCGGTTACGTGAACGAATATTGTTGTCGTGGATCGAAGGGACGCGTGCCCGGCGAAACAGTTCTGGAAGCTCGTTAGAACGTCCGTTCGGGGGTGGGGTGGCTTTAGACTCGACAGTCACGAAGAACAATTTACGGGGGTGGCGTTGTGCTGCGGAATACCGGCAAAGCAAACCAGCCACCGTCTACTTGGCCTCACACGCACGTCAATCAACCTTGTACCGGTGGTGGTGGTTGTCGGTGAAACCATATACGAGCCGTTTACATTATCATAGACGGGGGTTGGCGGTGGGGTGGGCGGATGGAGAAACGCCATAGAAGGGGTTGCACGCGGCACCGATCCGCTCCAAGCTCGATCCGGCCCGCTCCGGCCCGCCTAGATTTACGTGTATTTACGCGTCCCCGCGAATTTGTCGGCGAACAAATGGGAGCGGTTAAGCGTTCCCCGGATATCGTCATAGTTCCAACGAACTATCAGAAACGTAGTTAACCGGTTATTCAGTGCTCCCGGTTCATTTAACCTTCTGCGCCGGGTCTCGCGTGAAATTGCACCGGAATTAGTAATTTAAACGAATCTCGCGCCGAGCACACAGCTCTTGCCCGCCACCATCGTCCTCCTCGTCGTCACCTAGACTCGAACGAACCACGACGAAACGTACTACAGCCGAGTACTATCCGCTTTTTGTTTGCAGGATCTACAAGTGTAACTTAACACTCGACCCGGCGCGACGCGACACAGCGCCAAAGTAAATCCAACGGCGACTGTCGTTATCGGCCCTTCTCACGTCCGCGCAAAGTCTACAATTTCCTACTCTCTGCGTCACTTGTATCTCCTAATTTCTTCCAATCTCCTTTGAAACACCTTCGCTGTTCTTCGCCACCCCTTCGCAACTAGTAGCCTGATCTAAGAAGCTCGTTACTTTTACACCGAACGTCCCAAAAAATTCATTTTCATGATCAAATTACCAGTAGAGGGTGCATCCTTTCGCTGAAAACGTGACACACGTTGAGTATTAACCGTCAGACACTTGGGTCCTCTTAGACCAAGCTTTTTAGTGGCTTCATCCAACTTGTAAGCTCCTAGCTGAGGCTAGATACGACTTCAGTCGTCAGTTAACGCATTGAATCTAATAAGGAATTTGACACGTCGAACTATTAGGTCGTTCGGGAAGTAATTTTGTCTGTCGTGTTGAGATGGCATTCCTTTCATTTGTTCTCACCAGACTGCGGATGTTTATGCATTCACGAAGAAACTGGCTAGGTGAAATATAAAACAGTGAATAATTAGAAAAAATCTACAAACCTGTGTTACGTTGTTTTCTGGTGTAAAAAATTATTAGGTACTTGAAAAATTATGGAACAAAAGAGTTGACGAAACCTGTAATCACGTGGAAGCTCTCTGGAAACTATGATATACCTGATAAAATTATTTTCGATCGGGCTGCTAATAATAGAGTAATCTCTATTGATCACGATTCGTGCTTCAAACTGTATTCTGGGTCGGAAGGAACGCCTTGGTGTTGAAAGAGCTTCGAGTGCGAATACATTAATTTTTGCGGAGGTGATGCCGGGGCACTCTCGTGGGACAGAGTGTAATAACGTTTGGCATCGGCTCGTGTAGGGTTTCCCCGGTAAACGAGCGGGTTTGCGTACGCTAAACCGAGGTCGGTTGTAAACGAGGCCCACGCAGAGCCGCGGCCGACGACATCGGTGTTCAGCTGGCCTCGAATAATTAATACCTAGCGCGGTGTGCCGGTGGTCATTAATTCCGTGACTCGACGCGCTCGCGCGCGTCTTTGACGATGCTCGGCTCGAAAATTCGCTCCCGCAGGAAAATCCCGTCACGCGTCCGCCAGCCAACCAACCGGGCTAACTCTCGCCTCGAAGAGCAGCGTCTCGTTAACGAGTTCCTCGCAAAAATCCTCCGGAGAGGACGGTCCTCCCGCTTTTAAACTCGTTTCGCAAGCTGCTGTCGGCCTCTCGACGCGAAAACCGGGCCGCGATACACCTCTCACGAAACCAGATTTTCACGAATCACGCGATCATCGACTCCTGTCGATCATGCTCGAACCATAATGCTGTCGAATAATTGCAAAAGTCCCATCTGAAAATACAAGCTTCTCAAGTAACACAGATTTTTTGTTCTATTTTCGCGATCGTCTGAATTATTGAATGCAACTTCGAAACGAGATTTTGACAAGATCAATCGGTGAAACGAGTCGATCTCGGTGATCCCTGGGATTGCCACGCCCAGGTAATCAGATTCGCAAAATAGATTTTAATGGGAAACCATTACCGGCGTAACTAATTAATGTTCGAGCGAAAGCCGAATCGGTTAGAAATAATAGAGCGAATTCAACACGATCCTCGCAACGTGCACTTTCGTTTGAACGGTTGTGGGCTTTTGCGATTAGCTTTTTCCGCGCGTGTGTAAACGGATGAAGGATAGATGGATGATACCGTTATCATCATATTTTCGATTCCGAATTGAACGGAAAAGAATTGTTTCCGGAATTTAGTTCGAAAGATCGATTATATTTACTGTCTTTTCGTTTAAAGCTACTAAAAAAACACTAAACTGAATTCGAAAAAGTTGATACGATGCTTTATGAACGCTGAACGCACACAGCGGGAAACACTGTTGGAGATTTCCACCCTCGTCGATCGCTGTTATTGCCACTATACTAAGCTCCGAAGGCGTCTGGAGAAAAAAGAGGGAGGCTTACTCTTAAGACGACGAAATTCATGGGACCGCCGTGTAATATTATGTTTTCTTTTTGAGAAGGGGGCGCGAAAATCCGCGCTTTACGAGCATAAAAGCTTGCGACATAAAAAGAAGTCAGGGGAAAGAAGCTGACAGCCTGGTATATGAATACGTTCTTCATCATCACGGGGATTGACGTGGTTCATCGTGTAACCGAATGTATTAAAATCGGGGAGACCGACGTGATAGGGGAAAAATAACCTGGGAACAAACCACATTGATATCAGAAAAATAGTTCGAAACGGTTTCAAAAATAACTCTTTGCATCTCTGTTAGAAATCACTGGTAAATAGACTAGCTTATTAGAGTATTAAATACGTTCAGTAATTTGTTGAATACAAATTTGATAATATCAACAAACATTTCGGATAATTGTATAAGAATGGAGAT
The DNA here is from genome assembly GCA_916610235.2 of Lasioglossum morio. Classification (NCBI taxonomy): domain Eukaryota; kingdom Metazoa; phylum Arthropoda; class Insecta; order Hymenoptera; family Halictidae; genus Lasioglossum; species Lasioglossum morio. Next base: position 25,403,382 of record OU744326.1, read on the forward strand.
AAAAAAATCATCGAAAAATAACTGTTTACCTTGGTATTTCATCGATCTGTTACCACGGTGTCAATTTGACACCGAGGCACAGGGTCAGTTCGTGAAATGAGGGACATTAACCCTCATACGTTTCTCAGGGTAAAAATCCACCCATTTACTATTTTTACATACTATAAAATGATTGGTCCCTCTTTATCTGTGTTGTGAGACGTATTTCTCTAAAATGTGACGTAATAAATGAAGCAAAGTTTATTAGTTTAAATTGTGAAGCAAAAATGGGTGAGAAAGTATCATAGAATCTTTTATGCAACTGTTTCTGAGGAGCGTGTGAGGGTTAAAAGAAGTGAAATAGTTATGTTAACATAACTGAAGCAGGCACCGCTTAAAAATGTCGATCTGCCAAAACCCTTAATCGGAGCGAAGTCAGCCCATAACAGTTCCAAGATCCGAAATCGATATTCTAACAGCTCCGTGGCCGGGATCGATGGCACAGTAGCTCTCGGTTCGATAGAGGACTAATAACGTGGAGGATTTACAGGATCGTGCAGAACCGCGATACTCTGCGATACGCCCCCGCAATTCCGTCTTTATCCGCGGCGCAGACCGATCCATTCTCGGAGACGCCATTGAAAAACGCTCGGGTCCGATTTATCGGGGCCGATAGCGCCGGCTAAAAGAGAAACAATGAAATTCAACTAAACTCTGGAGGCTGGCCGGCCTGCTGCGATTCTAGAGGGCTTAGAAGGGCTATCGTACCCAGAAGATGAAAAGAGAAAGATGAGAAAGAGGAGAAAGAGGGAGAGAGAGAGAGAGAAGAGGAGGAGGAGGAGGTTCCGCGAGTGCTCGCGGGCTTCGAGGGTCCAGCGGAAAAATGATAAATGTGGAGTCGCGGCCGTAACAAGCCCTCTCGAGGGCAGCCCCAGTTTTTAATTGCCTCGTACCACCCCTGCAACCCTTTCGCCAACCCTCTTCGCTATCTAGCCGAGTGCGGCAACACCGACGCCAACGGAAGAACCAAGGATTTATCGCGGCGTTGTTCATCCGACGCGATTCCTTCCAGGCGACCCCTTTGTTTCGGATTCCTCGGGCGAAAATTAACGGAAAACCGGCCGCGTTTTTCTGCGGACGATCCTGGACTCCACAAAATCCCGGCTGAATTTCGGAAACCACGCAGCAATTAGTAATTGGGGCATTTTCTGCCGAAACTTCATATTCGACAACATATTAAAAGTGCAACAATTTCACTCTTTTATTGAATTTGTGATTTGAGCAGTTTCAAACATTTATTCAGATCTCGAACGGAACTGTATCGAGTCCTCGAAAAAATTCGCCTCCTCCATCGATCGTATTAAAACGCACAATTCAGACGAACCATGTCATGGATCATATTCGGTAATGGTTCGGCGGCACCGCCATAAAGATAATAAAAGAATAACAACTGTGAAACATAATCCCGGAACGCAACCTAGCCCAAACCAAGCCCTCTTCTCTCGCCCCTTTATTTCCATAGTTTTTTCGACGAGGGAAACTCACCGATCTCGACACGTTGCGGGGTTGCATCGATCGGGTCGGGGATCTCTTACAAGTTGCTAAGGACCTCGGCGTTGTTTCCCGGCCGCGCAGGAATTCCATCAGCGATAGTTCGCTTCTCGGCTTTTTTGTCCTCTATTATCGAGCAGAGTCTATGGGGATGTATGGGGGGGATGGGGACCTAAAATCCACGCTTCTCAGCCAGGACTCGGTTTAATCAATTTCGACGTGCTGTAGAGCGTAGAGCTGAGCGCATAGACCAGACTAGAGCCGAACGAGCGGTTTTTCCCTCGGCAAGTTGGATCCCCTTGTAACTCGATTCGACCCCGTCGACGCCAGAATCGAAGACCGCCGTTTCTCGTAACAATTTTCTACCTCGGGGCGTCCTCGCTTCCGGTTTGAATCCCGCGGAGAACACGAACAGACTCGGGGATCCGCCGGAAACGGCGCAGAGTCAACGGCGAAACCACTCAAGAAAATATTAGAGACTCTGTCCTTTGTTCCGCTGTGAATGAGATTCACCTCTCTTTCATTATAAAATTCTATCTCTCTTTTTTTCTCTACGTTGCAGAAGCGCAAAACGATCCGTAGGACTGTTTCAAACAATCGATCACCAGGTGCAAATACCGGGAGCCACGGTACGCTAACGATCGGGGATGATCAGCATCGAGCTGCGATTAGGGGTAAGCACTCTATTTTTTCCGTAGTTAATAGAAGGTTCTTTTAAGACCTTCCGAACGAATAAATATATCCTTCTATTGATCTTTTTTTTTTTTGTTAATATAGAATGTTTAATGTTTTCGGCGCAAGGTTCGATCGTTTGTTACTTTATTCTATAAAGTAATTTTGCAAATATCCAAGTTAAATACTCGACGTTTCATTCTTTGTTTAGATCACATTCAAGATTAATTAGAATTGTGTATGTAAAATAGTATACAATTTTCAAAATACTTGATGAAATTCGTTATAACATGTGTCATTAAGAAAAACTACCCACTTGCTTTGTGATGAAATTAAATGAATTCTTTACTATTGTGAGACACATGTTAACCACACGCGGTTATCGAGACACTGAACATAGAATAAAGTAACAAACATTAAACATTCTATTTTATTCTTTCTTCCTTAAAATTAACGTGATCCAATTTATATCATAAATTATGAAACACCTTGTATAAATGTCCGATATGAATGAACAATGGACGATTAAAATGAATAATCGTCAAACAGCTAAGTAATTAGTTTGAAGTATCGATCAGGAAATTGGTTATGCGTGATAGACTAAAGCGAAGGAATGGGGTGTAGACAATGTGAAAAAAAAATAGGGGTCTGCGAAAAGAAAGTTTTCAAGCAAAATCGCGAAAATATAGCTGGCGACCGGCAGAATGGAGTTTTCACGGGCGAGATACTACCTGGCCAGTATTACCGCTTTCAATGCGCAAAGAAATATCGTTATAGGCGCGATTTAACGCACCCCCGCGATCCAAACCGTAAGAGGATTACCGGTGCACAGGAAAAAAAGAGCAATAGCGAGCGGTTTTAGAGGGGTCCACGTAATTGTTGGCCGGAGCCGATCTTTTTTCGTTGCTCGCCATTTTGCCGCAGCACCTAACGCGCTCCTCTATATCAAGCTTGCGCTTTTAGCCACCGGAAACGGCCCTCGTTCGGTTTCTACTACCCACCCACGGAAAGAAAGAGTTGGGTCTAATATTTTATTAATATCACACCTATCCATTCGGTGGTTAATTACAATGACTAGGTGTTCTAACACTAACGACCTCATCAAAAATTTATTTATTTATGAGTACATAGAATTTTTGCCCTCAAATAACTAATACGGGTGGGTGGTACACAGAAATTTCGGGTACTCAAAGTCGAAGACTTTCTCCGAACAATATAAATTTTCGAGTTCCCGCCCAGACCCGATTTCGACTTCGGGAACCCGAAATTTTCGGGTCTCGACCCGAACTCGGGGAGAATACGGAACCCAACCGGAACCCGAATATGCTGGTACCCGCCCAGCCCTAGTAATTAATCTCGTTATCCCTCGATTCGGAATCGTCTCATCGAGCGCGTGTCCCGCAGACTCCTTCGAGAGGACAGAGCGAAAGAGAGTGAGTGTGTATGTGTGTGTGTGAGATAGAGAGAGAGAGAGAGAGGAGAGAGTTACGGTCTCTCAGCGGAATTCATACCGGCGCGCAACGGAACCAGCCCGGGGATAGATTTATCCGCGAGATAATTAGAAATGCCAGGCTGACTGGAATCGCACACAATTGCTGTTACGGATAATCCGACCATCCGTTGTCGGGCATCCAGAAGCCGAGACAAACTCGATACATTACCGAACCCGATGTATACGCAATTGAGCAGGAGACAAGACAAAGCCGGCCGAATATACTCGAGGGTTGAGCGCCCGAGCGACGAGGACATTAGTTCGAATATCTGCTTCGGTATAATAAGTCCCATCCCGTTTCTTCGATCATTTCTTCCCTGGTAATTCTATTTTATATTTCATATACGAGACGAAGCTCTACACATTGAATACGAGAAATAAATTGTTCATTGTTCTCATTTAAAATTTTTGCACGAACGTATACCCAAGCTTCCGACACTTTAGAATATGCTAGGCCAAAGAAGAACAAACAAGGTGATTGAAGTGTGATCGGCGTGATTGATAAAACATTGTAAAATTGTCAAGGCCCACTTGAAAAAATTCGAGCATCGGTAAGGAGCGAAAAATTTCATCGGCGATTGCCGGATCTGGATGCGAAATAAAAATTCTCTGGATCGGGTTGGAAACGCGCTCGCGCGCCGGTATACCGAATCGAATTAAATCCGGAGTGTACGGGCCCGACTCGTCGAAACGAGATTGTCCAAGCAATTATCGGCCGATTCCCGTGGAAATCAAGTGTATCGAGTGTCGGCTCTCATCGACGAAATAAAATCGTTAAAATTCATTTGCCTGCCGCGCGGAAGTAGCTCCGGCAATCCACCGGTTTCGTTCTGAACACTTGCTCGTTCATCGACGGAGGCAAAATTGTATTTACATGATATTTTTTCCTTCGAATTAGATTCTCGAAACAATTTCCCGAAAACATTCTCACAGTTTAAATTCGGATCGGAACAAGAAACGTTCCCCGAACTGAGAGCTTTCGTTCCAGTATAGTGAAAGCAAATGAAAATGTTTCTATGATAGGAACAAATTGCTCAGTCAATTGTAATCTAGTATTTATTTAATAACTGTGATGGATAGAATATTGCTCAAGACTTTTAAGATAGAAAGACGATGGAAAGCGTCTCGACGCACAGCTGGAAATTCGGGGGATGCGAGGACCCGTCTCTTTCGTCGACGTCGACGTCGTCGGGGCGCATCCGTCGCATCCAATCTGCAGTTCCCGTCCCACACAGCTCCGTCATTAGGCAAAATCTACGTCTATGTTTTATTTATCCTCTTCTCTCTCTCTCTCGCTCTCTCATTCTCGTCGCGTCGCTTCTCCCAAGCCAGCCACGCCTTCATATCGCCTCTCTCGTGGATGGATGCTCGCCGTTTGCTTTGACTTATCTCTATTTGGCGACTAGATTACGTCTGATTAACTAAGCTCCCCTGATTACGCGCATTCGACGTATTGCCCGTTCTACCGGCCCCTTGATTGTAACATCTGCATATCTCGCGACTGGCGCGAAGACTCGCAACAGTTTGCTCTCGCAATCAAAAGTTCGCCAGCTAGCACCACCCTAACGCGATTAAAGTTTCACCTGGACGTTTTCACGCGCCAACACCCGCCAACTGTCAAAGAACGCTGGTAACCACTGTTTTCCGCGTATTCATTCTCTTTTTTCACCACGTATTTTTAAGATTATATTCAAATTGCCAGACGTTTCAGCAAGGGAAACTTCAATCACGACAATTCAACAGATCGACTTTGAACAGAAGAATATTTCAAACATTTTTTCTCGAGACTTACACGTTCTTCTAAGTACGACACGTTGATACGATGATGAAATATCAACTTCGCGGTTCCAGAAGAAGCTAACTTGTAAATCCGTTTTCAGCGTCTCCGTCGCAGCGAATAAAACGACTTCCAGACAAGAACTCAGCTTCTCACCCCTCGGAAAAGGGACTAGACACCAAAGAAAGATGCTCCGCAGCTTATCTTCCATTCCACCATGCTCCCCGCGCTGTTTACGAGATATCTGGCAGACGAGATCGATCGTGTCCGGCGCCGGGAAGACGCGACAAGAGTCAAACGAACCGTACGAAGGTCGTGAACGCGGTGTAATCCCTCAAACCCTTGTTTTCCCTACGATCGCACCCTCTGTCATCCCTATTTCAGATCGTTGTCCCTCCTTCTGGGGGGGTTGTTACTACCTCTTCCTTCCTCTCCCATCGGGCAAGAGTCGCGTCGTTAATTAGTACTCGTAAAGAACGTGTGTCGTAATTAAACCTTTGATCTCGGAGAAACGAAGACGATTACGACGGCCGACCCGCACCCACGGGATCCTTCGCCTAATAGGGGAAGATCTCCTTTGCTCGAGAATCGTTTAATTTCTCCGCTGTTTCGACCAGTCTGCTGCTTTCTCTTCTACTGAACGATGTTAAACAAAGGACAGACGCATTTGCGAATTCACAAATAAAATAGGTTGGGGACAATCGATTACATGTATTCACAGACAATGCAGTAAATGTTCCTGTCAATATATACGAAAATTGTTTGATAGGTTTCGAACGTTTACGATACCAGCCGAATATTTGTTAAAGAATTATTCAACAGTCGATTACTCAGCCTGTATACTTCCGGCTCGATTTTTCCAGTAAGTTTGTGCTTGGTTGGTTGTTACAGTTTCGAGCATAATCTCAAGCGGAAGTTACGAACGTGCGTCGCGTATTAATTCGTCGTTGTTTCTAGCACAAGGCGGAGCCTCGATAGATTAGGAACGGCGAGGGGGTTGGTTCGATCGCGATACGACACGGTATGGCGCGAGACTCCGAGAGAGAGAGAGAGAGAGGGAGAGAGAAATGGACAAAGAGAAATTGCGAGAGAATCGGAGGAAGAGAGAGAGAGAGAGAGGGGAAGGGACCTGGAGGGTACTGCGACGACCCGAACGGATGGATCGGCGGAAACACGTGACGTCGGCCCAGTTACAATTCCCTCCGTGCAGGTAATCCCGAGGATCCCGCGAGGAGACAACGCGGGGTTGGAAAATGGGTGGCAAGAGGGTTGAAAGGGGGTGGTGAAGGGGGTGGCCGAGCCCTTTCCGGACGTCGGGGGTGTTCCGTGGGACCGCCCACGACAAGGCGCGTTATCGAGCACCACGGCAGAGCCGTTTCGCATCGTGAAACGGAGAGCGCACGTCGGGGCTAACAAGCTCCTCCATTAACGGTACGTTAGACGTGACACGTTACGCGAATTTCGAAACACCGATCCGGAACTGTTACCGCCGCTACGTTTGCGCTACGTCTTACCGAACCACCCCCTACTCATTCGACCCACCCCGTACCCTACCAGGACTGCTAACCCTTTGAACGTCCTCGTTGATGGACGCGACCATGTACACCCTTAGTTGCGCGCCCACCGAGCAGATTTGCCCTTTGTGCGATACGTCCACAGCTCTTTGCCGAACGTCGCAAATATATTCCAAAGAAACCCTACGACTTGCACGCGAACCCTATCCGCGCCAAGCTCCCGTTCGACAAATAGATGACACGCGAATTTTAACGGGGAAATGTCCATCGGACCTCTGGACATTCTTTGGGAATTTTCGCGTAAGATTTTCTTCACTCGGATGTCGGAAGTAGTGGGCGATTAACTCTTTGAACTTGTGCTTATAACATTATTAGAAATATTTGTTGCATTATTAAAATATGCAATAAATTACTGAACGTGCTTAATGTTTTTATGAACTACTACAGTATTGTATGAAGTACATCATATAAAATAGAAATATTGTAGGTCGGAAGAAAAATTTGGACTGAGGGTTTTGCTGAATTTTCTGCAGTGTGAGGATATAAGTCGTGTACTGGTGAAAGAAAGCTGTAGTTTTTGGATTAACCCTCATCCGTCCCTCATTTCACGAACTGAACCTGTCCCTCGATGTCAAAATTGACACAGTGATACAAAATAAAAAAAAAAATTTCGATGTTTTTTAGTCAAATTCATGAGTTAACATTTTACATCTCAGGTTTTTCGATAATGTGTTCCGTATTAAAAAAAATAAAAGTTACACAAAGATTCGGGAAAATGTACCTACCTTGAACTTATAATACGGTATAACTTGTTTCGGGAAAACTGAGTCAAATTGACACGAGGGTTAATCTTGAAACAGTCCTACACGGTCCTCCAGCGATCTTCAGGTTTCCCAACTTCGATTTCAAACTTCTCAGTTGAACCGTTGGAAAGTTTTCGAAATTGTGTACTCCTGTCGCATAAATTATTCGAGACGAGGCGGAATTGGTGTTTTTTTTTTCTGCGAGGGACAAATGCAACGAACGCATCCTCAACGAGATTGCATCGATCGAGGGAACCTTGTCGAAACGATACTGTGAGGCGCGGCGCCTATCCCAGGGGCTACTCTACTTGAAATGCCGTGGAGTTAAAGGGCCGTTCAAGTGGAATGATTCCTAAGCGAACGAGTACTCAACTTTGACGGTTGCCGGGCTCGAGGGGCAGTTCGCGTTCGAAGCGGTTCCCCCGAATCAAGGGTTGTTGTTACTCAACTTGCAGCCGTGTACTGTGCCGGGTCGTGTGGCCAGCTACAGTCATTCTGATAGAAGACTTTCCTCGAGTCAAGGACAGAAACAACTTCGGGAATTGCCGCTTTGGACACGACCCGTTTGCAAAGCTGCTGCAGCAACACCTACTCCGAAGTATAAACGACCTGAACACGAATGCAACTTTGATGGATCTTTATACCCTTCTAGTAAAAACAGCTTTAGACGTATTAATATATTTAATAGGTTCAAATTAATATAACAGTATATTTAACCCTTTCCTGCATAGTGTATTATATCTGATGCAGTTAACAAATCTGGTATATACTAAACTAACAATGTATTTTCTTACTATTCTAAATCATGTTTATTTTTCTGAAAATGTTGTTTTAATTCCTTTTAATATTTTTCCCTTAAATAAAACACAAAAACTGATCTCCTCTCAATTTTTTCATCCCAATTAAAAAAAATCATGCAGTGAAGGGTTAAATTCTTCTAATTTGTTTACTGGTTTAAATCACACCTACTCATTTTTCTGATAAACGCATCAAATCCGCTGTCTAGACGTAGAGATTGAAAATCAAGCAATATATCCGGCTGTGCTTTGGCCATGCGGAGGTCGGAAGAGTTAATTGCAAAGAAAAAAGTTACGATTTTCCGCGACGATGTCAGTCCCGTAAACAGACGGCTAGATCCGGAGAGAATCTCATGTAGCATAGAATAGGGTTCGATAAATATCCTCGGAATAAAGGAGACGATGATGGATGCGGGTTTATCAAGCGGGAGGTGTGTCGGGTGGAGGTTGATGCACGCGAGCCGTTTTCAGGAACGTCACCGTCGTCGTCGTTGTCCTTCCGACGTCGGCGTCGGACGACGACGACAACCGTTGGGGTCGATGCGGCTCGCTGCTAACGACCAAGCCTTCTCCGGTGGTATATACCTGTCGGCCGGTGCGTCGGCCGTCTAATTGGTGGAAAATACAGCGGAGACGTTGCCACGCGAAACGGATGTCCAGTGACGGTCGTCGACGTCAGGCGACCAGGAATAGGTTCGTCGTGAATAGCATAACGGATCAACCGTATTCTCCGTCTGCCTCTCCTTCTCTCTTATTCCGGCTAGCTCCGCCGCGCCGGTGAGATTGCGAGGGATTTCTCCGACGGTTCGGGAAACGGGCACGAGTTTAGTTCGTTATTAAGCTTCGTTAATTAATACTTTCGTCAAAGCTTTCCCCGTACGTACGGATTCTACGAGTGTTCGTGTCCGATTATAGAGCCGGCAAACTTGTCGCGTCGTCGACAGAGATTGAATAAAATAACCGCGACGGTTCGCTAAATTGTTGCAATTGTGTGTCCGTCCCCGAAAGCCTGGCCAGAGAGGATACACGATCACAGGAAATTAGCGACCGTTCCGTGACCCGGCAGACGCTCGGAACAACCACCGGTTGGTTTGTTTCTCGAACACAAATAGATACCGAAATGATCGTTCAAAGGCATCCAGTTCGGCGCAACGGGGGAGAATATTCTCCGGGATATCACCGACCATTAGTATTATTCGCGAACGGAAACGCGGAAGACTCCCGGCGAACGCGATAGCTCGAAGCTCTTAGCTGTCAGCCCGGAGAGATATATACCAGGAGTATATCGGTGTGTCCGTGTATCCGTATGTATTCACGTGTACACCCGTACTATCCAGCTCTCGAGAACTTTGAATTTTATTGCGGGCTTACATAAGCGCGCCGCACATACGGATCGCGGAATCGAAAATGAGACGTATACCGTACAATAATTCTAACCGCGTAACGTATGTGCATGTACCTACACGCCGGCCGGGCTCCGCGGAATTTCAACGTCGAACGCTTCACGACGCCCTAACCCCGAAAAGCACCGCGTTTTTTAACGGAACACGACGTTAACGACACACCAACCCTCGCGGAAATACCGGAAGAGAGGTCGCGGAAGAGAGCGCGCCGGGAATTTCGTCAGGGCGTTCTCCAAAATGGCAACGCGCAAGTCTCATTCGATATTTCGAGGCACACGTGCGACTTTTAGCTGTGAATATACGTACGCAGAGTTTTATGTCTCTTCCGAGACTGGGAGCTCTTGTCGTGCGACGGTAACGATGACGTTTTTTTTTTATTCGTCTAACGCCTTCCGAAATGCTGCTTATACCGCCTTTTGACGGATGACACACTTGGAGAGGATACAAGATTTCCGAACATGCTCCTGATTGTTTCAAACTTCCAACATCTTCATTGAATTCAATTTGAAGCACACCATTTTTATCGCACGAGTAATGACGTCGTTCTCGCTTTATTCCCAGAGTGCTTTCTAAAATGGCGCGTCCGACGGAGGCAGACTTAAAGAGCCGAACTTCCAATATTTTAATTTCCTTCAATTTTCGAACTTCTTAGAACTTGTACGAGAGTAACGACGCAGTTTCTGCTTCGTTCTTCGAGCGTCCGCCAAAATGGCGCAGTACTCGCCTGATGAAAGACATACTCGAATAACTCAGAAAATGTTGAAGATCGCAATTTGATCATGTACACGAAGAACCAAGCGGAATCTTTGCAATTGCAATTTATTGGAATTTTCCTCGAAGCCTTCTTATTTTCAAATTAAACGTACAGCCAACGTCCACTATACGTCTCCACACATCCGCAAACCTCGGCAAACGTAAAACGTCCAAGCAATACACTGTCGGGTATCGTAGGTAGCGCGAGTTAAACAGAGGAATTTAGCTGCGGTCCGCTCGATCGATGAGACAATGCTCGCGCGCGCGACCGTTCTAATTGGTCTTTTACACGGTCGTTTAATTACTCGTTACAGATTGCCGGCGATTCCGGCCGAAATCGAGTGTTTATATAACCGAAGGGGGGGAGGGGGTTACGGTGTCCAAAGGTGTCGAGAAAAAGGAATCGATATGGATCGTTCTCTCAGGGAATCGTCTCGCATTTGTTTCACGTTGGGCGTCGTTTAAAAAGAGAAACGTCGCCGGGATAGGAAAAACGCGACAGAAGGGGACTGGGTTTTGCTATTTCTCCGGGCAATAGGTCTTATCCCGAAGATTCCCCATAAAGGCAACGTCTGGAAAGCAACAGAGAGACGACGCGACGCGATGGGGGTCGCGGCGACGTTTCTCGCGTGGATGTGCACCATTCAGTGGTTTCGTGGCTTTGATGGGTCTCAGACCGCCCTTTTCCTGTAGCCAACCCCTTCTCTCTCTCTCTCTCTCTCCCTCTATCTCTCGACCTCTCGGTGCTTCTTCTCCTTCGAAAAAGCCGCCATCCACGTTTTTACCCGCTGCATACCCGCGGGACCCGTCTCTCTATTTCACCTGGCGTTCGAGAGGTATCTGCGTTACGTTTTCGCGGCTCGATTTCGCGAGCCGATTGGAATTTCTCCTTTGCCACCGTCGCGTCACACACTAAGGAAAACGGCTGACTTAGGAGTAAAAAAATTCTAAACGCTACTAATAATCGATAATTCTGTGTTACATGTATTCTATACGCATTAAGAGAGTATAAAGAAAGCTAACAGAGCTCCGTAAGTTTATTGAAATAATTGTTTCGTTTAAAATAGCGCAGAGAGAAAGCGAAAGTATAATTTTCAGAAATTTACAACAAAAACAATTGTGATGAAAATAATATACTTTCAACCATCGCCGCGCTTAACAATAAATTCATTTGACAAGAAAAATCGTCGATTCGAACTTCTACAGACATGTGCGTCGACGTAAGAAATAGTATTAAATATCATCTCCATGATTAGTTTTTTTAATTTTCCACTTTTTCGTCTGTTCTCCCCACCGTGTGCGTCGTGTCGTCGACTAGTCTCAGATACCCCGATGTCCTCGCCTTCGATATCGACTATCGATCCGGTAACCGTCCTCGCGAGCCTCTGCCAACGTCGACGCTTCCTCCCCCGATACTTCTCAAACAATTCTTATCGAAAGTTTTCGCTGTGATCGCGCTGGAATTGGCGGGGAAACGCCTCGAACGCTCGGGATCGCCGGCTGGAAACGAAGTAACAAGTTTCGCCGTGAAATATAATGTTGGGACGCGCGAAACGCTAAACGCGGACGTTTCTTTCCGTCTGTTCAACTTCATTTCGCTGGCGAGAAGTAAATGACGACGATAGGAGTTCGGGATAAGTACATTGTATGCTTCGGCAGATCGTAGCAGTTTGGTGATTTTCGCGAGTAAAGCGTGATGGGGCTGGACGTAAAATTAGAGGGAATCGCCGGGTAGGAAAGCACCGGGAAACAGAGAATCGAATATCCCGTTGTCGGTGGGTACAGCTCGGCGTATAGCGGGGCCGTTGTACATCGGCATCGGAAATTGGCCCAATGTTTGCTCTTTTCAGCGAAGCACCATTGGCCCCGGTTACATTTGTACGCGAATCGCGCTCGGTCGGCGGGCTCCGAAGGTTGATCATCGAGAGAGCGCTCCGAGGGAAACCGCCAATCAGCGGAAGGGTGAGAGGTTGTTCCACGGGGCTGGTTTACCATTGCTGCGATGAATTCTTCACCGAAAAACCCGTACAAACCGAGACCGCCGCGAGATTGCGTTTAGAGATTCATGCGCCTTCGCCTCTCTCTCTTCCTCTTTCTCCCCCTTTGGATACAACGGGAAATTCTTCGATTGGCGCGAAACGTTTCGGACGGGGATCGGTTAGCCGAAGAATTCGCGAGGCTTGTTTTCGACCGGCGAAATTCGAGCCTGGTGTCGCCCGCCCGCGATTCAATTAACCGGCGACCATTAATTCACGCTCGTACACTCGAGCCCCGGTGATTGCGATTCGAGCAATCACGCGCCGCCACCGATCCGATCGCACACCTCACGGATGTTTCCTTCGAAGTCTTCTTTTGTGCTCCGGCAAGTTTTCCTTTCTCGATGAGAATAAAGCTCCTCGGTCATCTGAAAGCGGCTAGCACGAATGCCCGCAAACCTGCACCATATTCACGGTATTTATTCCTAGTTTACAGACAGTTAATTTCTTTATTTTTCGACCTATTCATTCTTGTTATTAACACGTTCCGTGCTGAGCCGTCTCTGCTCGACAATTCAACAAAATGTGCTTTGTTCTATATTGCATCTTTTATAATCCCTCAAGCATTGGCAGAAATATATTCTACAGTGTTAAACTTGTTATAAAATCCATGCTTCTAGCGCATTAAATAAATAAGTCAGCGTGTATCATCGGTGGTACAATTGGCACGGAACATGTTAATGCACACAATCTACATATAGTCTTATTATGAACTTAATACTTTGACTGGAAAACAGCAACCTTGTGCCTGAAGATCTTATCAATTAGACATTGTCGGATCGAAAAATAGTCATTCGAACATTCCGATGGTTTCGGACAAGAAGGAGGTGCTGAAACATTCGAAATTATGGAAACGAGATGTCGTCGTGTGGTGCGACGACGTGGAATCTATAGAGCGTCGCCTAACCCATTGGCGGTGCGTGGCAGTTTGGCCCGTCGATAATTAAATTCCCGATTGATCCGTAATTATCCTCTTAGTCGGATTCACCGGTCCCTCCCCGTGGCGGGTGTCTATCGAATGTATTCGCAAATCGATGCAACGCGACGCAGCAATCTGCTGCGAATAAATCTGCCGGTCGGCCGAATGCGATCGAATCGGCCGATATCGATCCTCGAAGGCGGCTCAAGACGCTTAGGGGAAGCTTGGCTAACTGAGAATGAGAGAGAGAGATAGAGAGAGAGCGAGAGAGAGAGAGAGAGAGAGTCCGTTTGCAGTGGTGGTCGGTGTGTGTTCCGTGTTCTGCACGCCTGTGCACACCGGTCCAATTGGCATTCATTGGCGCCAATTTATCTTCGCTGGGCGCGGGGCGTGGCCCCCGAACTTAAGCGCGCTCGCTTAATTGTACGCTGGTACTAATTAAGCGACGACGAGTCCGCCGGGAGCCCGACGGAGACCGGCCTCCAGAGATCCAGGAGGAATCGAGAGGATCTGAGAGGGTCTGGTATGCACCCTTCCAAGCACTTCGGAATCGTTTTTGCCGATTCCCTTCGCGTGCGATCGCTACTGGATCGACCATACAGGTTCGCAGAGACAAGTCAAGCCTCGAGCTTTCGTAATTCGTTTGCGCTGTACGAGTCATTTGTACCGTCTTTTATCGTGGACTATTAATTACGCAAAAATATGTTTCGAAACATTAATACGCAGCTGTTAATGGGGTAGACTCGTTTCCAGGATTGTACAGGTGCGGGACACGCTTTTTCATTTCTCGATAATGCGAAGATGGGGTTTCACTAGTCAAAAGCGTTAGATAAAAGATCAATGCAGTCCGCGATCGGTCTCAAAATAATTGTTACGTTTGCGAGGCGTAATTTGCATTATTCGGAAGCATACAACTGCAAATGTAGCTATTTTCTTAAACCTACGACAGCTACATGCTACATGATACACGTAAAAATAGGACTTTCGAGGGCGATCATGGTCTAGATTTGTAATATCAAGAAATGAGACGGCGCATCGAGAAACCTTGCAATCCAGGAGAACAAGATGATTGTTTCTTTTTCTTTGGGAAAGAAGAACGCGAGAAACAGATTTAATCAGGCAACGATAGCGGGTCATCTGGGACCCGACGATGCTAACCGGCGGTTAAAATAATAGCCAGCTAGCCAGCAGGGAGACGCCAATAATTTTTCAGAAGGTTATCGGCGAACTACTTAAAACTTCCTCGAATCATCGATTGCGTTCGCGTGGTGGGCTCGTCGGTTGATTGAGCCGCGTTTCCGCGTTATAGAATTCCGATAACTTTTACCGGGTTGTGCGCTAACCGCATGCAAGCACCCAGCTTCCCGCATACTCTCTCTCTCACACACACACACACACAACACTCTTTCTCTCTGTTACTCTTGTCGAACTTCACCGTCTTTCGACGAGGGAAAATTTCACCGCGGTTCGAGCATTATCGCCATCGGTCGCTCGTTCCCGTGATTCTATTAGCAACCATCCGTCGGACTCGATTTCCCTCGAATCGAATCTTACTCGCCGGAGCTCTGAATCTGGTCGCTAGTTGTTTACCGATTGTCGGTGTTCCGCGTGATTTCGACGATTATCTCGCTGAAAATCGCGGAGAAGTTGAACGTCGTATCTTCGGAAATGTTTAGAAGAATGTTAACATGCAACGATCGGACCGAGAGTCTTCCGCATAAATGTGGTCTGTGTTGATTGTAAAGAATGGAAGCAAAGTGAAAATGTACTGACTGTCTAATTATTATATACAATACGATATAATAATTGCTGAAGCGAATCGATAGATTTTTTTCCTTCTCCAAAAGTTGGTAGCTGCTTCGATTTTTAATTAGTAATGAAGTTAATTAAATGAATGCGTAAAGGTAAAAATTGTTTCGAATGAACTATATATAAACGAGCTGTCTCTAATTATAACTTTAATTGATATTAATTATATTATAACTTCAATTGAATTAATATCAGAAAAAATGGTTAAATTAGAAAACAAAATCTCGTAATGAGGAAGGCTGGTTGTTCCGCGATCGGTATCGATCGCGGCTCGCATAAAGCAATTATTCGACGCGTCCCGACCCGACCCGGCCCGCGCCAGCCTCTGGCAAACCTCGTCGACTCTGGCAATGGCACCTGAAAGCAATGGGACGGGGGAGGAACGAGAGAGAGAGAGAGAGAGAGATGGTCCTCTCTCCGCGTACACAAACGGGCTTGTTCTCTATTCCTCTCCCTCTCTCTTTCGGCGAAAGGTTGTCCCTCCTGAATCACCGAGCTGGATTTAATTAACGGTGACGCAGGCACGATCGGCCCGGTTCGCTATACTTAGCTTCCGATCCGAAGAGAGAGCCTCTCTCACACACTCTCTGTACTGTTCTGTTCTGTTCCTGCTGCGCTCTCTGGCCGCTCTCGTGGCCATCGCAGATCGCCGCAGACCGTCGAGCATCGGCGACGCTCTTCCGAACCGTGTCTCCTGCTTTGTTATTGTCAGGAAACCGGCTGTAATCGATAGCCAACGCAAAACCGGCGTCGGCCACCGGTGTCCGTCGCTACAAACTAATGAAATTCGCCTGATGTGGCCTAAACGCCGGCCACACTGTTCCTTTTGCCAAATTATTGAACAAAGTTTATTTCATTGTGCTCTGCTATTCAAAAATAATCACCTAGTACTGAAAAATATATTCAATCTCTCCTAACAAACAATCCCAACAAGATCGAACTTTCTTCTTAGTTCGTAATTTGCTAAAAAAGGAGAAAATTTATATTCATTGTATGCCTACATGTTCTACAATAACTATACATTAACCCTTCACTGAATGATTTTTTAATGGGGATGAAAATATTGAAAGAAGGTTAATTTCTCCGTTTTATTTAAGGGAAAAATATTTTAAAAAATCAAAACAACATTTTCAGAAAGATAAACATAAATAAACACAGTAAGAAAACACATTATTAGTTTACTATAACTACCAGATTTGCTAACTGTATCAGATATGATACACTATGCAGCCAAGACTTAACGAAACCGAAGTAGTATTTCGTCTCGGTTTAAAGGAAATTAATAACTAGTAGGCAATGGGTTAAAAGTACTAGACCGTATTATAAACAACATGTGAGGAAATCACTTTAGTCTATTTAAATGGAAGTGTACTGCAGACAGAAGAGAAGGATGAACAAAGAAAAATTCTGGTCGGAAACCTATACATATGTATCGAGTTAAAAACAAAGTTTTGTCGGTTCTTCAAGAGGGATAGACTTACAAATAATTGTCTTAACGCGATGAAAAAGATAAGGTTGCGAATGTATGGTTTGAACTCTGGAAAGTTTTTCACCACGTTCAGGCTAGACATGGCTCCGTATCGTGCGCACCGTTCCATTAGCAAACGTGTAAACGAGAGGGTCGGCTGCATGCGCGAATGCACGATGCAATGCACTCACAGTACTCCTCTCGTGGTCCCGGTGCAGTGGCTGCATCGTTTACGTAAGACCGCGAAACGCGGCGCGATAAAGGAGACCGATTATGTCGATAAACTTCGAGCGGCGATGCGGCCGGATTGAAAGCCGCCCCGTGAAACCAAATAGGCGACCGATGCTGCGATCGATATCCAACGGACGTCAGCGTAATCTGCTTTAAGTAATTGATCGGGGAGAAGGGGTAACTACCCTTTCACCAGGGCCATGGCAGTCCCGGCTTTCTCCCTTTCAAGGGCTCGCACGATCTTCAATGCACGGCTGCGACGTCTGTCCAGCTTGAGGGTCTAACAGATCTTTTGATAAACTATGAATGTTACGCAGGACGTCTAATTACCATTACAACACGATTTCAAATTGTACCTCAGCCCTTTGCGGACTGCGTCTACTGACAGGTCTATAGGCATTCTCTGTTATACAGACCACGGATTTTTAAGGAAAATTTTAATTTTCCAAGTCCATTATCAATTACATCATCAACATTTTTTTACATTATCTCTCTGCGTCTAGTGACAGGTCTATGGGCATTCTTTGCTATACAATTTTATTGCGAAATGAAAATTTACCGAGTCTATTATCAATTATAATTATTTCACGAAAATAACAAGAATGTTTCCATCAAAATTCTTTTACATTATCTCTCTGCACCGAGTTACAGGTCTATGGGCATTCTCTGCTAAACAATTTTATTGCGAAATGAACATTTACCTAGTCCATTATCAATTAAAATTATTTCATAAGAATAACAAGGATGCGTCTGTAAAAATCTGTTCTGATCAATTTGTTGAGTAATTCCCCATGGGTGCATCTTCACAACCTCGATAATAGAGGTGTCAGGGGAAGATGAAGAGGAGGAACAACGATCGTGATTTCCATAAGCACCCGTAGGACGTAGAGCAGGTGGTCGGCTTCGAGTAAGACGCGAGATTTAATCGTGCGACGCCGTTTAAGCTTGATCGTCCAAGCTGAAAACGATCCCCGAGCTCCGAGATGTATGTGCATACGCGCGATCACCTGCGCGCGTACGTTTGCAGTAGTTTGTACACGTGTGGGGAGGGGAGGGGGGAGGAAGGGTTGTGTGCTGCGTTTACTGGATTACCTGGCCAGCCGGTTGGTTGGTTGGTTTCCATATGCGCGAGCGCGACGCTTGTCCCTGTGTTGAACGCAGCCAATCACCTTAATGATAATTTACGATCGGAGGCATAAACGTGTCTCAGGCCCCGGAATTGATTTGTTTACTCCCGAAGGATTCTCACGCGACTCGTCCTGAGTACGGGTGGCCCATACCCAACATTCTTGTTGCTCTTCAACGTGTACTCCGATCCACGATTTTTCTGCAGCGGTGCACGCTTAAGTGTCCGTATTCGGTCCAGACCACACATTCTCGAAAATTTTTATTTTCCGTAAAGATTCACAATGTATCAACTAAAGAGAGAGAGAGAGAGAGATCGTGGTTTTAAAATACGTGTATTTAAATACACCTGCATTGATACATCCTCACATTAATTTGCATAATTTTTAGACCGTTCATAATATTTTATGTCATCGATGTTATTTGTGATTATAATTTGTTTTCCGAACTATGCGTGCAGCATCTCACATTTCCACGTTCAAATTTCCACATAGAATTGGATGACAAACTAAATAATAATGGTATTGCCGAGTTTTTAAGCAAACATTTCAGATTCGAAATTAACTGATACGTTAATGCTATCAACTTACTACACTAAGGAAATTAATTGAACAATTTCACGCGTCCTCGTTAACATTGGCACAGGAGCAGCGATTTTGTATAAGACGATTCAGTCTCGACAACCAATTAGGCATTACCGTAACGAATCTACAACCGGATCTTGCGTGCGTCGTTGTGCAGCAACATACTGTAACGATGTTTGGATGGGGAAATAATCGGGAAGAGCTCTCGACCTGTTCGAGCCGGGACGTGCGGATTCAATATTCGAATCGGGCGCGATAAACGCGGCAGATTTTTCACGAGCAACCGGGATTTTTATTCTCGCGCGAGTCACGTCCCTGTCCGATCTGCCAATACCAAACGGTCGCTGTAATTCGGATCGTTTTTATTACGGGGGACGCGGCTCTGACTGTTGCGAACCGCGAGCGGTGGGACACTGTCCGAAATGTCTGTTTCCACTTAAACGCCGTGGAAACGAATCGCGCGGGGATCCTCTCCGCGCTTCCGCCACGCTGTGTTTTCTGTTGCTCCTAGCACACAAACCAGTCGCGACTTTTTCGCGAACGTACCGGCGGCTCGGAAAAGTATTTTTGCACTGTGCTTTTTACGGATAACTTCTGCACGGGTTTTCCGTGCTTCGCTGCATTTCGCCGCGCCGCCGGTAATTTCGGAGGAAATTTGATATTGCGAAGAAGCGGCGCATATTAATCTGCTAATGGCGAAAAGACGAGATAAAAATATTTACGGTAAACTACGGTGCTGTTTCATCGCATAATAGACTCTTCGAAAACATTATGGTCGAGGCTGTTCGCCTCTTTAACTCACGAATGAAACGAGACTCATCATTTGTGAAGCTTAATGAGAAGAATCTTCGTAAAAATTAGAAATAATTTTTGGCCAGCTTCTAGACTCGTCCACGCACATGATTCGCACGCGAACACCGTCTGCCACCGTTCTAGGAGCACACGTGTCTCTCCGGACGAGCACAAACGCGAAGAATCGGTTTTTCTGTACACCCGGAAACCGTAATATTCCGGAGCTCCTCCGAAGCGACGTTGACGAATTTAATCCTCGGCGAAGCTTCAGTGGAATCCTTTTGTCCGGCGATTTAATTTGACGCGTCCCACCACTGACACCGGAATTATTAAAACGTGCGAAACGCGTTGGCAGGTGAAACGCGGCCAATTCTCGAAATACCAAGCATATCTGCCAGATTACCACTCAATTATGACGTCGTGCTGCGCCGATACCGCGAATCACGCACTCAACGCCATAAGAACAAAGGCGGGCGCCCGACCTGTCGTGTGTCGTTTGTGCGAAAACATTAAGCTCTCGATCGAGAATTTCGCGCGATTCACGCGTTATCTATCTCGTTGTCGTGTCAAAATTCGCTGCGGTTTATGTTGATTAACGGGAGGATTTCTATCACTCGCTATCTAGAATGCTTGCCTCCATTATTTTACGTCTAGGAATTATTTCTATATACGCGGAATTAGCAAAATGAATTTCACAGACGACGCGTAATGGGTTCAGGACTAAATCAATTCTACGGAAACAGAAACATGCGATCATTACGCGGCTCCTACCGAAAATTGCATTCGCCGCGACCCCACCTTTCAGCGACCCCGTAATCGATTTATTATCGCAGAAATTAAGTCCCGCGCGGCCTCTGAAAGTACACGGAACTCCGGACCCGTTTATTTCGCCGATGAGGGAGCGTTCATTAGGTCGGGACGAAGTCTGTCGCGTAATTAACGTCGACAACTTTGTCAATTACGCTGATCGCGGAGTATTTTCGTCGTTTCGCGGTTAGATTGTCCCAGTTTCACGTGAATATTTCAATCGGCCGCGAGACCATGGGAAAAATGTGCTGGCTCTGGACCGTTCGGCGAGACTGCTCATCTTTCACGAAGCTCGTACACGCAAAAAACCCGGAAGACGGAAACATTTTAGCGAGAGGCTGTGAATAAGCTTCGCGCATTCATTTCGCAGGTCATTTTTCGAGGTCCCGAGCAGGTTCCTGCGCGAAACCTCCGAAAAACGACGACGAAAGAAACCTCTTCAATTTCGGGAGACATGGTTTAAGCACATCTTTTGTTGCTGAACATGTCGCGTTGCGTTATTAACCCTTTCGCTACAATGAACGAGATATCTTGTCACATTGGAATAATAAGTGAAGAGCACTTCAGTTGTATCAATTCACTAATTTTTATTAATGCCATTCTTTTCGCACATCGTTATCTGGGTTAATTTTATATTTCAATTGCTCGTTGGAAGTCTGTTTTCCGGAATCGACGCAGAGAACGTTTACTTTCCATACAGAAGCGTGTAGTCTACTTAAAAACCAACGATAAAAAAGGCGATGCCAACAAAGAGGAAGTGATATTCGGAATCTCGACGGTTCTATGGTCGGTGCTCCAGCAAACATGGTGCTCCTGAATGCAAACACTTCCAGCGCAAAACAATAGTATGTATTTTCCCGGTCTCGTCGCTCCGATCGTTCGCAGCAGCGCCAACATAAACGTACCCTAATTCACCTTTGCAGTAACAACAGAACAGTCCGCGCCCGGGGACGAAGCGGAATAAATCCAACGGCAAAAAAAGCGAAGGCGGCGTCGCCGTCGTCAGTCTGGTCGTGCTAGAAAGAATAGACGACAAAACGGCAGACGTTTTCATGGCGTGTGTCGAGGCCGGTTTTTGCTGCGGAAATCGCGTCCCAGGCGTGGGACGCGGAAGTCGCGGGCTATTTTTCAAACAACAAGGAAATGAGATGTCCTACGGCCTGCCCAGAATTTGTGCCCGTATCGAGAACCTAGGCCGAAAGCCGTGAATTACGGTGTCGCATTGAAACTGTCCTGGGAACTATACGTTATTCCTTCAGTTATCAAATGGTAAGTAAATATTACCAAAGAGGATGCAGCTCCGATCGTGTTGTCCTTGAAATATGTTGTCAAGGTCGATAAGTCATGGTCAACATTCTGAACAAACATTCTTTCAAAAAACCGATAACTTTTTGTAATATTGAAATATACGACTTGAGCTTTTTTTTAGGAATTAGAGGAATTAGTTTACTATACGATGTGGAAAAGTCTAAATAAGGTGAAATAAAAAGGCACTTCATCCCTTAATATTCTTAAATTTTTCGGAATGTTGACCTTGCCAACATATGTGATGATCTGTTGTCAATACTCGCCGAATGGTATAACACAAAATGGAAAAGGTGAACAAGAGGATAAAGTCGACGTGTTCGACAATTTTTGAAACCGCTGTCGACGAAATGTTATCGAATGTTTTCCTGCATGGAAAATAGGATTGCGTCTGTCCTATAGAAACATTTTGAACAAAAGTAGCGAAAACAGAATCGTGGAAAGAATGATCGAAATTCTATTGCTTGAAATTCCGAGGAACACCGTTGCTATTCAGTTCGAGAATAAAAATACGGGTTTTGAGAGTGAAGTAAACCCGACGGATTTTCAAACACTTTGATTTACTTTTCCCAGGGAGATTCGAGGTCCACCAGGGAGTGAGTACAACGATTCTCCAACATTCTGCAACCGCGTCGTATGTTTAACAACTATTAGACTGTAATAAGAATGAAAATCTAGTTGCCGCAGTAGATGGAAACATTTTTTGTACTTTCTATGAAACGCGAAGGCTCGTTTATCGTGGTTTCGGCCGATCGGGCATGCGCCGTTCCGCCACAATAAAAAAGTTTACGGGACAAATTAAATCGCGGGGCTAGAATGTTTCGGCGCGATAACGAATATGAATTGGCCGCGAAAAAGCATTGGGCTCGCGCGATTCGCGGCGCACCGTCGGGTTTCATTTGTTTGCACACAGCCCGGAAACCGTGTTTTTCTTTTTTTTTTTCTCTGCCGGTGTTGTGTTTTTTTCCATATATATTTTCGGTCACGATCGACCGTTGTAATTGCAGTTACTCGTCGTATTACGCGTAATACGGCGTGGGGGGCCATATGCAGCTAGCCCCCGGGAAACAGAATTTGATTTTCCTGTTATTTATTTATATTTTCGTTCCCTTTCAGCTATCGGTTGCGAAGTGAATATTTTTACCGAGAGTATCGTTATTCCTGTCAGCTATCGACGCGACGCGGACTCTCTCTCTCTCTCCCCATCGATTACAATCGAATCCTCGTCGATTTCGCCGCCTTCCCGTATTCATACGCGGCGCGTTGGAGGTCCGCCAAATCGAGGCCTCTCTCTCTCTCTCTCACACACACACACACTTTCGAAGGCTTGTCGTAAACAACCGCTCAAGATTGATAACACTTTCATGGGCAGACTCATCCTCTCTCGTCTATTCGCAGCTCCTTGCGCGAAAATGCCTTCGCTCTTCGTAGATTTCGCGCGCGTTAACCGGCAGACACGCTTTGATTGAACGTCGACGCGCAATTATCGGCGATGGTGGCTACAACGATGGAGCGGGAACCGTGCGCGGTGATTGAAGTTGCATTTTTCTCTTTCTTTTACCCCGTCGCGAGCCTCCGGACAATCGTCGCGTCCTCCTCTCTAACGATCGCGTACCGTTAGATCGCCGCGCTGTCATTTCGGATCGATTAAGGGGAGAGAACCGGGCCCACGGCGGAAAAAGACCGCCATTTTTAGGGGAGATCCTGTTCAACTTTATTACCAATTCATTGTGAACGTTTACGAGTACTCTTACAATTTTGTAAAAATAGTTTCGAGAGTTTTTCATGGATTCCTCAACTGAAGGAATGTCCCAGATTCTCTTTGGAACGATCCAGATTGTCCATCGTAAATTACCTCGAGTCGAATTTAGGCGAGGTCAGCATCAGGAATGGCATCCTCTTCTTTAGATCCATCGATATACATATAAGAACTACTGGATATTTTTGTTGTTGTTGTAAATTATATTTTATACTCAATTGTAAACCATATTATAATAAACTATAAATAAATCGATATCTATATAAATAAAAATTAAATGCTATTCGTTGGTAAGTGCATCACTTGAGAACGGCTGGACCGAATTAGCTAATTCTTTTAAAAAATGTTCGTAACAGTCCGAATAAGGTCTTCAAGGATAGAAAAATTGGAAAAGTTGTCCGGAAAAATGAAAAGTTCAAGAAAAAATGAATGCTTTTTTTCTATGATATCTAGCTAGTAAGTAATAAATACTAATTTCAATTGTGGTCCATCAATTGATCCTCAGGAACGTGATCTGATAATTTCTGGGAGAATCGAAAATTCGTTTTCGGCGAGCCAGCTCTCGATTTCCCATAACTCTGTCAGACTCGCAGACTATTTGCCTAATTGGGTAGTCGGCCGTATGATCCCTGTTATCTTCGAACATGTCGAGTTCCCTCGTTAACCAACAATGGTCCCCGGACCACGATCCAAGCGAACGGTGGAATGCGTCCCAGGGAAGAAACGCGCGCGACAACAACTTTTCACTTTACGGCGCCGCGACGCGGATTCTACGTGCGACCCAGAACCTCCGGCGAAAAATTCCGTAAGACCGTGTGCCCTCCGGGAGACGTCTCTCGCGAAAATCGGGAAGAAAGATCCGCCTCCCGGCCGCTCGTTACCTCGACAAAGACGAACTGCGAGATCCTCGAACGCTGCTGCTTGCTTCTTCTCGACGGAAGTTTGCTCCTTTGCCGAACGAGAGGTTCAACCCGTGCACCTACCAACCCCTGCACCACTCGAAATCCTCTTAGGAAATTCTTTAATGCGACGATGGACGGTTCTTTGCGAGCGATGGGCTCCTGGAGTCGTTACTGGACACGCCGGAGCCCTTGCGGGCCAGTTTCAGCTAAGTATGGGCGGGGCGCGGTCGCGAACTGGGAGAAGCGAACGTTACGATTGGCTGGGGGGCGGGATCTCGATAGTGGGCGTGGCCCGTATGCTCCGATAAGGATATGAGAAAATTCTTCAGGTTCTAAAACTAACACGGTCGACGAAGAAAATAAAATAATTGAATCGTCGTTTCTTCGAGAGTTTATGTCGGAAGGTACAGATAGGTTTTTGCATAAGTTTCGGTAGTTTCTGCGGATCGCGGGAGCTTTAATACGGGGGTTCGAAATTAACATTTCACGGGCCGTTGGAACGAAAAGTAAAGCGATCGCTTGATATCTGCGCGGTAGCATAAGCGGATTTCCGCGGATGCATGCCGGAGACAGGTCGCGAGGTTTCCTTTTTAGGCGGCCGTCCCCCTCCCACGCTCGTCCCTGCCCAAGAGAATTTGCAATCCTCTTTCTTATCGGAATTTCTAATGACTCATTTACATCGGGGACACGGTGTTCATCGGCAGTCGTTAATCACCCGACGAAATATTGTTACGCCAGCGTAGATTGGCTGGATTATTCCGGGCCCGAGTTCGGGCTCGTCGCCGTTCTCTCCACCTATCGATCGCCGCGGAATTAATAAGTATGCATGCGACGGATTGCACGTTACGTTTGTATTACGCGCCGGTATCAGCCGCTGCAGCCGTTAATCTGACGTCGCGTGACAACGTTATGGAAAACGCGGGTGGAGCCGTCCGTTAAGGATCCACGATGCACTCCCGTACCATAACCGTACATATTCAATTTTCTTCTTATTGCCAACCGTAATTTTTTCACCGGCAAAATCAATTGTAATACAGGGAAAACACGTTACGGTGGTTACTAGAATGGGGGTCTGCACGCGGAATACAAATTCTGCGCATCTGTTGCAGGAAACCGGAGCAACCACGAATTTCTTTCTCTGTTTCTTTAATCATTTTGGTAAGTTAAAATTCGTGATTAGATAGCGGATTTTTATGCAAATTCTCATGCCCATACGGTTTCAAACGAATATCAGAATTAGGAAAGTATTTCCTTCGTCAACTAGAAGACTCCTCATTATGTTAAAACGTAAATTAATTGTGTCGCTACTCTATATTTATCACAAGATATTCTTCAAATAATAATCACTGTTTTATTTGCTAACCAAGTCCGTTCTTGTTGGACTCTTTTCGAGCCTGACGCTCTTGCGAGGCATTAAAAACGTCGTCAACATTTTCCAACGTTCCAAAAAGGCGGCGCAATTTCCCCGGTGATCTACATTGTCATTAAAGCGTCGACTACAAAGACTTCGAGAGGTAGAAGGGTGTCCCGATTGCCAATGGCACGGAATATTACATCGTCCGTGAGTGTCTCTAATGGGCGTCGGTTTAATGCGTGTTCACGGAGCCGCTTGAAGAATGGACGTGCAACAACAACGGCAATTATTGCTTAATTATTGCCCTAAGTGGCGGACAAGCGTGTTAGGTAGGGCATCGGCCGGCCTGAAAAATTTACAGCCACTACACCGTTCCGTAAATTACGATGAGTTATTCATAGATAAACTTCCCGGGGAAAATTGCCGGGCAACTCGCGAGATGATGGTAACTTCCTCCGGCGACCGCGTAACCGAAACTTTTCTGAAAAATTACATCCCTTAACGCGCCCGGGAGTCTTCGAGAGCGCACGCGAGCCGCAAACGTCGTAAATTCCGATCGCAGCGACCGATTACCAGGACAGAACGTTCGGGAAAAAACCTTCGAAATGTATCTCCGCTGCGACATTCAGTACAATGAGTTGATATTATGAAAGGATTGAATAAGCTCTATTTGTTCCCACCCTTAAATTTCAGATCGTTGCTTTGAAAACCGAACATTCAAGAGTGTCATTTTCTGTTGAATTTTTTCAAACAATGTAATCTACAAATTTGAAATTATGTATATATCAAATACGGTGTTTTCCTATTAATCCAAATGTATATGTCAAATACACTGTATTCATGTTAATCCTAATGTAAAGCTTCAGAACCCCCTATGGGGAGTTATTCAGGAACCATAAACTGAAAAAAAACATGGTAAAAAGCTGACCGATTAGATGGCACATGTTATACGCCCTCGCCTATCGATATTTTCCCCAAGAAGGACATTGGAAGTTTATTTTGTCGATAAATGGAGCTCGTTACGTTTCGGTGTCGTGTGGGATCGACGCGTCCGCGAAACTCGAGTTCTCGTGGCCGTCTCGAAGTTATCCGTGCGCGAAAGCTCGAGCTAGCAGCATCGTGACGCGACATCTCATCCTCGAGACGACGCTCGACGCGTTCCCCGGTTTTCGAGAGCCCCGAGACTCGAATTTCCCCGGTTTTCCGTCGACGAAACGCAACGGCGACGCGACCCGTCGTCCCGAGAAATCTTCAACCGCTTACACATAATTCGTGTCTGCCGGAGGGATAAAAATTCGTCGACGAGCAGACGCAGCCTGCGTCGCTCGAGAATTCAGACTGTTTCGTATGGTAACTGGTCTTGATGATGTCTGCGGCTGAAAAAGTCACGGAGCGATGGCTCACTATATTTTCAGAACCGCGAGTGATTAATTCAGGCGTGGAGAAATTCCTTGAGACTGAAACGTCCAAATGCTCACTGTGTTCGCGAGATCGCGTCTCGCTGGTATTTCGCGTATCAACCTGCTCCACCTCATTTCCATATTCCCACGAATAACATAATCGCTCTCCGTAGGATCGAAGAAAGACCAACATCGGCCGCAAAGACAGAAGCAGCCGGTTCGACGAAACAATTGTTCGCTGTTGGATCTCGCGCGTTCCTGGATTCCTGCGGCGGGGCGCAGCGAAAAGTTGCCGAAGTTAGTTCCTAGGAGGAAGCTCTGAGGAAACTTGCCTGGCGGATCAGGCGTCGCGACGACGACGACGTGCCTGCAGCCTGTCGTCGCTCGGATTACCAGGCCCGACCGATGTCATTCGCCAGGTGCACGTTCTCTCTGTTCCTCTCGAAGCCCGAGAGTCTGACTCGCGAGAACGGTGCAACGTTACCGTCGTCACTGGTGAATATCGCGTAATGGGAACGCGTTATCGATTACTCGCGACGTCGCCGGTCCGTTACGGAGGCTTATTAGTCGGCTGGAAGCGAGCTTTCACACGAGTCGCAGGTATGTTCATCGTTCGCGGGATTTCGATTCGTCTCACGGAATTCGATTTGTCTCTCGCGGCGGCGGCGCCGCGCGTAACGTGTCCACGTTTGCTGCCGCTACACGCTGAGAAGAAATGTTTTTGATTTAAAATATTTAATATCTGTTCATTGCTAGCAGCAGCCTGGAATTTCATGTGAAATGTAGGTCTATTGCGATTGCCTGCAACGGACTCTGCAGACGACAGGCTCGAGACAGCTGAGCCTGACGTGGCGAAGAAGAAAATAGTTTTCATTATAGTAAGAATAAGAAAATCTTGAAAATCTTATCAAGATATGTATGAGGCAACGCTTCCTTTATTTTAATGCATTGCATGTGGGTCACGTGCTGGTGCGGTTTTTATATATTATCAGTTCGAATACAGACATTTCCATTCCCATAGAATAGTCTTGTATAGAATGATGATGGCAGACTCCTGACGAGGAAGTAAAAAAGATTAAATAATAAATGGCAGAAGATTTTTTGAAAAAGTCTCTCGACCAACGTACTACGTTACCGGTCCATTGGAAATCATGTAGACGCGTGTACTTTGTTTTGCCTGTCTTTTGACGACGGCAGCGTCTCGCGATAGCAAAAATGAGGATACAGCATAAGAGGACTGCTGCGTTCTGAATGGCTGATGGGGGTGGAGGGAAAAGCGTGCAGGAAGTCGAGATTGAAAACGCTGGTCCAGCTCGCCGGACTTCGGAAAGTCAAACTTCGAGGCTTTCATCGACGGGTCTATAAATAAAACGGGCCGTGAAAGACCTTGAGATTGAACGTCGACGTCAGCGTCCGGCTACTAAAGCAATCGCTCGCGGTGAAAATCGTCTAAACACAGCTGTCGGAAGGGAAGCGAAGGGAAAACTGGGCCGCACGGTTTTCCTCGAGTTTCATCGCGGCTGTCGGAGTCGTCAAAGGAAACGGTGGCAGTCGGAAATGCGCTGGGAAAAGTGGGTTGCGAGTACAGGGGGTAGCTAGCCACGATGCTGTAGTAAGACATGGCGGTGGTGGTGGTGGTTAATTATGAGTAATCGGACGATTTTTATCAAACCGAACCTGTCCCGCGGAACTTTTGAATAACCACGATATTTCGTGTTTAGCGACGAGGAAACTGCTTTATCCCGGCCAGTTAATTACCCGGCGCATTAATAAAGCGCGCAGATAATCCGCGCAGTCCGCGTTAATGAGTATGTAAGAGACCCGACGTCCCCTCCGCTCCCGCAGGATTACCTTAACCAGGAGCAGGGATTTGCGCGGAGCATAGGTGGAGAATAAAATTTACACACCAGGGAGAAAAAAAAAGTGGCCATGGAAACCACCCCGCGTTCCGCGGAACGCTGGCCAGAGCCTCCATTTCGTTTCGTTTCGTTTCGTTTCGTTTCGGCCCTTCTTTCGGAAGGCTTTGCGCTCTAATCCATATAAATTCGTGCTTTGCCGACTGTTCTTAACCCTCAGCTTTCCAGGTGTAACCACCGCCAGCGCTTCGAAACGTTTCAACCCCTTCGCCGGGACCTAACTAACATTCCTTTCCCCCCTCAGTTTGCGGCGAACAGAAAATTGTACGGCGAAAGATGAAATGAAATTACCGCTAACAAGGCGACTCTGAAAACTACTGCCCCGAAACTGTTTTACTACTAACGAGAGGCAAAATACGTGTGTTAATGTTGTCGAGCACGAAATTACTACACTCGACGCACGAATAAGAAACTGTCGAGATTTTCATCGATTCTTTGTAGACGATTCTAGTAGATTCGAGCGAAAGTTCTGTCGTAAATCAAAAACACATGTTGCTAGTGAGTAATTTAGAAACAGGAATGGATAAGTTATATGAAAGATGGTAAAAAGCTATTATAAATAATGAAATTTATAACATATACATTTTTCTATAAAATTCGAGAGAACTTTCCCTCCAGCTTAATATGTTGTTCGAGTATTGCCATTGACAAAACGTAGAGCTCCTAATCCCACAATGGGGATAAATTTCTGTGGAATATCACGGACATCTTTCTCCCACGTATCGAGGCATTGCAATACTCTTCAGCAATCGTCGATTGGCCCTCGAGACCGGAAAAGAAAAACAGGTCGCATAAAAATCCTGGCAGTTCCAAGGGATAACTTCGAGCTCTCTGAAACACGGCTGATTACTCCACAGTTAGAGCGCCGGCATTAACGTAATCGTATCCCGTCGTGGAGCGGGAATTGTCTCGGGGAGATTCGAGGATCTAGCACTCTCTCTCGCAGGGTGGCTCGCGATACTGAGCCGGTGGAGGATGAGGATCAGGGGTGTGAGAGTAGAGGGTGTCTCGCATCGCCGTCGGCCCCAACAATTTACGCAGAATTTGCATAAGTCGTAGAAGGGTAATGTCCCGTGGTGGATGTGCATCGGGAGCGCCGGATGGGGGTTACGTGCCAGTAACCAGCTCGTCTCGGGGGTGTCTTCGGTGCTCCTTGTCCGCGAACTACAGGCGTTAGGCGGAGCCGTTCGTTCCTTGGGGGTCTGATCCCAGGGCCGGAACGAGCCACCCCCATCGCTTTAATTCATACCACGGGACTAACGGTCTGGTAAAACGGTTACACGCCGACCCGTAATTTATGCTTCGAACCCGCGAACCCGCTTCCAGCTTCGAATTTCGCCGAATAAGGTCCACGTCCCCATTTCTGATCAGCACGCGTATATCTTTTATTTAATGTACTGCTACGTGCGGCTCTGCTGGACCACACTCAGCTAATGCCAATTCATTAGTCCTTACGTCGTTTGCATTCGCGTTGAATCTTTAGTTTTTTTTTTTAACGCAACGTTTAATGCAACAAATTCTATTGTCGATTACTAACGCTCAAATAAAAATCAGTCGATCGAACAAATCATGCGTTATATCATTGCATCCATATATTTTCGATGTGGAAAATCGTTTTTGAACGTTTCTTTAAATAGGAGCATACATTTCTCGTCTCAACTTGATATCTATTAAAAAAATTAAAAACTGTCGACCTACTTGCATTAAAAAAAACTCATTGATTTAGGAGATACGTTACTTTCAGTCTGGCAATAAAAAAATTCCCGATTCACTTATCAATTATACAGTGATTTTATCCGCAGGAGAAAATTGTATTTACTTACAGGAGGTTCAAGATGCACCTTGGAGATTGATTGGAGAGACTGGTGCAATAGAAAAATATATGCTTCTGTTTAAAAAGACGTTACAGACATCCACACAGTCCTCTGCGCCATGAAAGCATTCAACCCTACCTGAAACATTTTTTAAAATGGTCACGTAAATCGAAATGGTAATATCTGGCGAACCACCACACTGCACATCCAAATCGCAATTACATTTTGATCTCGGATTACATTCGGAAACCGATGTAGGGGTGGAACGTTTGACGACGAACGCGGCCACGGAACTAAGGCCGATTTTTACGGCGCGAATCTTCGCATTCAATTGCCCGGAGAAATTAAGGCCGTGCAAAATCGAGCGACAGCTAATAGTTCGGCTTCTCTTCCCTCCGAAATTCTTCCGGAAGGGTAGAAGGGGTACGTGGAATAATCGCGGTCCTCGGAAACGGGGGCATTACACGATTTTCCGCGATTTTCCGTTTTATTCGAAATATCAAGGGCTTTTATAAAATTGGATCAGCCCGCCGCGCCGCCCGGAAGTGCTTTCTATCTCCGCCTCATTCCCTGTACCCTCAACTCCCAATCCCCCCTACCACCCCCTGCTCCAGGCTCTTTTCGACGAGTTCCTCGAGATTCTCGAACCGTGTGTTAGCTCACCCTCTGCTGGTGGGGGTGGGAATCGCGGAATGGATAGCCGGACGCGGAATGTACGTCCACTACTCCTGGAAAGGGGGTTGGAATCACAAGAAACTGGACAACATTCGTATCTCGGTGAATTGTGCATTTGTAATTGCATACAGAACTGTTTCGGGGGTTCTGGAAGCTGATTTTAGTATTATTTGTTTGCTAGGATGAGAAATTACCCTTGCTGGAGCTGCTTTACCCTGACAAATTGAAACTTTACTATACTTTACGATATCGAGTCAAGCTCGTGGTGAAAATTTCAAACGGAGTCTATAACATACATACATTACTAATTTCTGTTAAAATTGGAATTCTATTTCTCGTCTTATACTTCACTGAGTCAGAATTAATCTCACATGTTCCGCGAATATATTAGATCGTTCGAAACGTAATTTCGTTTATCGTGTAGCGAAGATATTCCGTTCATTTGTTATTACTTAACTTTATTTTAAATCGCAAAATCGTGATATATCTTGACAGCTGATATTTCGGACGTCATTTCCTACCTTCAAATGCTTTTAACATTTTTTGTTATCGGATCAAACATGCAAAATCAAAGTATGCATTACAAGAATGTAAAAATGCAAATAGTATATTAATCGTTTCCATTAAGGAAATTCTAATCCAGAAAAGACAGTTCTAATCGTAAACGTGAACGGAGTCATAGCGGAATGATCTAGAATATAATTTCAGCAGAAGCTACGGTATCTCCCGACTTCGAATAAAGCGTACAAACGCGCGAGTGTACGAAATCGAGTATAATTCCGCGAATAGACCCAATTTCACTATATCTCGCGACACGAAAGTTTTCGGATTAGCCGCGTCTATTTTATGGAAACGGTCGTCTGGCCGACGAGGCGTTCCGGAAGCGTTCGCGACGGGATTACGGATTACGCGTTGAACTGCTGCCGGAAGGAACAGCCGGCCCGGTAAAGGGATCGTGATCGTGAATGCGGAGACGTTAACGACGGGCTCGGAGATCCAGAAGATCGAGATTCCCCCGAGAAATAGATTCTCTCCGGTCATTACGTTACCAGAGGGGTTTGCCTGTGTCGCGGTTAGCCGACTGAGCCGAAGTAAACTCGTTCGAAAAACGCGTACTTGGGATTTCTTTGAGAATGCCGGAGAGAATGAGGAACAGGCGAAACGAGGCGAACAATCGCATCCGGCCCTGGCCTTGTACGATGAATGAAATATTTTCCTAGGAGAAGGACGCGTTTCCGGCATGCGCGCGGCCGCGTGTTTCGTAATATTTCCGTTGACCGCGGGGACCGCAATAAAAACGCGCGCGTGCTTTACGCGAAACAGAGATTGGAATTCTAATAAATTACTCGCGTTTTTCTCGTCGTGGCGCTCCCGCCGGTTACAAGTTTCATTTCCCGGGTCGCCAGTGGTCGATACCGTGCCCGACAAAAAGGACACTGTCTCTCTTTCTCTTTCTCTCTCCCTCTATCTATCTATCTTTAAAGGGAGACAGATCTGTAAGCTCGCGCGATTCTGTCCAGCGGCTCGCTCGGAAACGTTCACGGATATTTTTCGAGCGGAGACGCGCGGAGGACGGCAAACGTTTTCCAGTCGTCTCTGCCGTCTAGACGTTCGCGGGATTACACGATAAAACGGTGGTCGGAGAGACACAGCCGGTACTCGTGCGACGGAAAACGGGTCGTCGGGTGCCTGAATCCTCTGGAAAACCATCTCCGAGCCGAGGGAAGCCGTAATCTAGCGTCGGATCGGCTCGCCACGATTCGTCCGATTAAACGGCGTTTAAATAGCAGCGGGATTCCGAACGGATTGCCGCAGACAACGAGGAGACGACGTGCGCGGACCAGGCCGCCGCCGCCCGAGCCGTCCTCGCCACAGGATCCCATGGAAATCCGTGCCCACTTTCAAATGGAACCTTTATCGGCGAAATGGGATTTTCCTTTCGACACTTGTCAAGCGAATCCGCAAAGCGAAACACTATTGCCCGCGCGCCAGGCCGGTTTGCCTGAGATTTACTAGACGGAGGAGAACCGCATCCAGCTTTACGTCGCCTAGGAGACGCGTCTGCGAAATGGAATGGCCGCCTTGGCTCATCGATGAATTTTTCGAAAACTTCCGGCAAACTTCGACCCAGCGAGAGATACTCGTGGCGGTTCTTGCAAATTTTGGTCCTTTGGATTCCTGAGGACTCTTGGGAGAATGGCAGGTTTTATGCTCGCGAGGCTCTCGGAATATTGGCACTTTATGTGCTGAATATCATTTGCTGGAATTGCAGCCCTTTTGCATTTGTAAGGTCCTTGGAATAGTAGCTCTTTATATTCCTTAATATTATTGATGGAATGTTGCGTACCATTCTTAACATTCTCGATGTCGCCGCCATTTATTGTACAGATAACCTTTACAAGTTGTTCCATTCCTAAGCCTCGTATTGCAATCTGTGCATTACGAAAATTCTTACAGTGACATTGCAACTCTTGCATTCATTCCCAAGACCCTTACAGGAATAACGACGTTGCAATATTGCATTCCTCCGGGATCTGTTGCCCTTTGTATTCCCGAGGCTCTTCGTGTAATATTGTAATCCAAGCATTCCTGAGGTCCTTTAAAGAATTGTAGTTCCTTCGCATTCTCTGTAAACCCTTTGGATTCCTTAGAATCAGAAAAAAGTCCTGGGAAAATTAATTGTTGAGAAAAATCGAGAAGGTTACCCACCCATTCGGCACCGTAGGCGAACGTCGCTTAACTTGGAGTGCTAATTTGGATGGTTTCACTTCAGCCAATCCACGGACAGTTACGAGAATCGCAGTATAACTTTCGGTATACCTGGAACAAGTCATCCACCAAGAATCGGCTTTTCCCAGTCTCCTAGCATTTTTCAAATATCTTCCCTCTCGCACGTCGCACGCAAGCCGTTCTCCAGCGACTGGCAGCCGATTCAATTATTCCGTGACGTGGTTTTCACTCGACGAAACGAATCCGTGGCGCGTTTAAATCCCGCGATACCTGATAGAAGCGTGTGGCAGGCCGCAATTCACGATCCGCTTCAAAGTTAAAACAATAAACCAGCCCGAGGTGGAGATATGTACGACGCAGCGTATTGCGGGCGAGGATCGCGCAAAACCGATTATTTTTGGATTCCACTCGGTGGAAATCTCGGGGCGTGGTGGTCGATTTCCCGCTTCGCAGTTTACGCTTTTGCAACTACGCTTTCGCCGAGAATCGTTCAATCCGAAGACACAATTCTCTCGCTATCGAAGCCTCTGTCTGCGAGCCTTGTCCCTTTCAAACGATTTTCTCAATGGTTCGCAAGCAGCTAGCTAACATTGAACGTGGCACAGGATGTTCTGCTATTCGTAGTAGAGACGGAAAAGATTCGAATAGAAATATAAGGCTGAAGTGTGAAATGAATTTTTTGACGGGAGGTTCCGTCCCCGAGAAAAACAAGTTTTAAAATTCCTGAGGCATACGGGCTATTGAACGGAGAAGGGCGACGTGTCTGATCCTGACTTACCATTTCTACTTTGCCTGGGTACTAATGCACGCGTGCTCCGCGAATTCGCAAACTCAATTTTCCTGTCAATAAAACCACGTATGATCAAATACTGATTCTACACTTTTGATTTGTTCTTCCTCGTGTAGAATCGATCCGTCTGCAATTGTACTACAAAGAGCCTTCTCGTGCTTAATTTGCGTTTCGCGGATTAACCGAGAACAAAACCGCCATTTCGAGCTTCTTAATGAATCCGAAAAAAGGCTCGGTTCACGTCGGAAAGCTTAAACAAAGGTGATCGTGTGATTCGTAGTTGTAACAGTCGGAAATTTCTGTACGAAACGATATTCGCGAGTAGATTCACACCACTGAGAACGAAGAAATCGTCGACACCGAATCGGTCACATTACGGATTCACGAGAGATACGTATCAGCCTGGAAAGTTAGCGAAGCGGTGGCCGGAATCGGAGCGACACGAGGCGGAATCAATAAAAAGTGTCGCTTCACTCATCTGCTAATTGCGACAATTTCTCGATTGCGCCAATTACCGTAGCTGCAAAACCGTGTAATTATCGGCGAGCGGGCCGGACGTTTAAACAGGATTTCCAGCGGGGAATATCGAGAATAATCTCGATAACAGATTGCCGATTTGTTATCTGGCCGATTTATGATATTACCGGTCGCGTCTAGGCGACCGCGTCCGATCGAGCCATCGTCTCTCTCTCTCTCTCTATCTCTCTCTCTCCTCACTTCGCTTCTCTCCGCTTCTCTCCGATACGAGTGGGCGAATTTATATTATTTGCCGACCGCGTCCCGTTTAATGCACTCTTTCAGCGGTGATTTATTCGTTTCACGGTGGCAACTCGATCTCTTTGTGATCGCGCATCGGCGTTATCGGTCGTTCGCGCGCGCGGAAAAATCGCTCGGCTCCGCTCGGCTCCGCACCGCTCCGCACCGCTCCGCTCGTAATCGGAAAAATTAGAGGGGTGGTGCAAGGACGGACGATCGCGTGACCCGTCACTCGAACCGTCGAACGCTAATAGAAAATACTAATTAACGCTTCGCGGCGCGGTTCCATTTAACATTCAAACAACTTGTCGCGCCCAGGTGTCCGTTTCATTCGAACTTTTGATGAACATCGGAAATTATTCATGGCCAGGTTGAACGAGACGCGGCACGCGGCTATCCAACGCGTCCGCCTGTCGCAAATAATCGTGTTTTCCCGCATCAGCCAATTAAATGTCCCGGGGATTTTGCCCCGTGCACTTTTAGCACGAGACCGGCTCGTATGACCACCTATGATACACTTCGCTGTGCGAAGCGAGCTCTCGGCTGTGTAGGAGATCGGAGCATACACCACTTTTGTTCAGCTTGAAATGAACTTTGTCTTAAAATACGATAGACTTCTTGAATTTTCAGGGTAGACTTCTGGACTGGTTTGAAGTCAAGGATAGTCTTCCAATGAAGACTGTGTCTAATAATAAGCGAGATAGAGAGATCTAGGTTGCTCCTGGTCGATTAGGTTTGTTTTTGTTCAGTATTAGACTTCAATGAAGGCTGGGCTTGGATCTAGGTTAGGTCTGAGTTAGAGCCAAAGCTAGCTCCAAGCTTCTAGTCCAAACTGTGTTTGCATTCAGGGTAAATAGTTGGAAAGCAAGATTTTGTAATATTTACGTAATTACATTTTTGAAAATGGATAAAAACGGCTAAAAAATTCCGTTATTATCCAACTAGACGCACTGAATTCATTTCGAGTAAGAAGGAAAGGTCGAATCGTTACGAAATTTTCCCGGACTGCTAGATTCTGATTATTCGGGAGCATTGTGAGTTGCGGGGGTGTCTCGTAGGTCTCTCGTCGCGTCCCGCGTCCCGATGGGGATTCGCTGCACTGGGGTCACGGGAATTGCGAGCGTCCACGGCATCGACGGACCGCAACGGATATTGCGGTTCTCTACTTTCGTTCCGGGCTGCATTTTTGTGCAACTGCTCCCGACGGTCCAGCGCGATCGAACATGGTCGGTGTGCATCCCTGGCGCCAACCACCCTAAACCCACACCCGCCGTCTTTCCTTCAGGAAAATTGCTGCACAGTGTATGTGTGTGTGTGCGTGCCCGCCTTGTTCTCCTTTTCCCGGCTCGAATTTCCGCGGCCTAAGAAAAATCTGCAAGCTGCTCCCCTTAATTCTGTAAGCCCTTTTTCTTAAGTTGCAAATACACTTCTGAGAGAGCAGAAAATTTGAGAGAGAATTGAGTCGAATGCTAGAGCTTGCTAGTGTATTCGCACCTGTAGGTCCGCGAAATTTTGAGGGGGATAGCGCCAGCGAGGGAAATCCCTGTTCTTAAGACGCTCGTGAATCAGACGCTCTTTCCTCGAGGGATTCCGCGTGACTGAACGTCGCCGAAAAGAAGTAAAGGGAACTTACGTAGCCCTCTACCCTCTCTCTCTCTCTCTCTCGCTCTTTTTCTCTTTCAGTTTCATATTCGTTTTCTCGACGATACACGGCCGCCGCGTTCCTTCAGCCCGTTCTATTCTCGAGCTGCCACGGTCGACGTCGCTGTTTGTCGAACTCGTGCATTCGCATTTTCACGGGTCACCGGGCATTCGATGTCGGCCCGCGATTCCCTCCG
Source organism: Lasioglossum morio (assembly GCA_916610235.2). Lineage (NCBI taxonomy): Eukaryota > Metazoa > Arthropoda > Insecta > Hymenoptera > Halictidae > Lasioglossum > Lasioglossum morio. The sequence continues at coordinate 25,441,133 of OU744326.1, forward strand.
ACTCCCTCTCCTCGGTCCTCGCTCCGTCGAGTTCCCACGGGAATTGAAAATCAATTTAGGAAAATGGTAATAAACGGATGCGACTGTACGTAGTACGTCCCGCGTCCTCTCGTCTGCTACGTGTTCGACCATGTCTCAATCTGCGAGGAGTCTCCCGTGTGCTTTCTTCTTTCTCTTCCGGAGATGCTCTCACCGTTGGAAATATCTCTTTGTTAGATTAGGTGTTTAGGATTAATCTAACAATAAGTGGAAGCGACGATCTTAAATTAGTGGGAGTGTTAAATTTGGTATTTAGGATTTAGCTAACAATAAGTTCCCTCTGCGCCGCTATCCCTTATACCTGTGTCCTCCTACCCTTCTATCACCAATAAAAAAAAAACGGTCTTGTCGAAGGTAGACGTTGAACTGAAGACGAAAGACGTTGCGCTTGAGCGAGAAGATTCTTCTGTACTCTCATTGAATAAACTCTCGATATCGAGTTTTCGTATTCCTGTACTACGAACCCTTGGCATTGCTGTATTGCATAACCTCGTAGAGTTATCAACACTCTTCACGTATACGGTGTTCTTAGACCTCGATTAGACCGCGAATTCAACCGCGCGGACCAACAATCCAAAATCAAAATCGCGCGGTTTCCGCCGTGTCTGGAACGAGGTCTAAATGAACGACGTACTTCATCTCGTATACAGAAAACACTTGAACTTAATCGTTACATTGCACCACTCTCCCCGTTTTTCCTCGTTAGCCGATGTCGGCGCCAAGAGCTTCTACGGGAAATCCAGCGTTTACGGAAGCCGCTACGCGATTCCTGAATTTTCTGGCGGTGTTTGCGGTGGCTGACAATCCGTGCCGGCCCTGTCGGATATCTGGCAGCCCACTTTTCCCGGGGCCGGGCCGTATATATCTCATTTACAGATTAGTAACCAACCGTTCGGTTAGCAGACCGATGCGCCGGTAATGCGATTACGGTTAACCGAATATACGCGCGTTGCTAGATTCTAAAAGCGCTCGCTCGTTGCGACCAGATATTAATCGGTCGATTGGTCAACAGCCTTGTCGGTTATCCAGATTTCCAAGTACTTGTCTCTCTCACTCGCTCTCTCTCTCTCTCTCTCTATCTCCCTCCCCTCTCTTTTTCTCTCTATGGCACCCCTCTTTCGCGATTCGGCTCTCTTGCAATCGACCGCAGGTCCCAACGCAATTACGAATTCCCGCTCGGGGAGAACGCGCCGCACCGCTCGTCTCGTCTCGCGAGCAATGCGGAGCGGAGCGGATACGAGCTTATGATTTACACGCGACAAGAGGGAACCAGACTTTCGGACCAGGCCCGGGCGAAATTTATGCCGCTACGTGTCCGCGACCCGCTTAATCCGAGATTGCGAGAGTCGACGCGACGATAGAGAGAGGGAGAGAGAGAGAGAGAGAGAGAGAGAGAAACAGAGAAAGAGGAGGAGTAACTTCTGCTGCCGGGATTTTCCTCGGGAGCCGTGGAAAACGCCGAGAATCCCGAGAATCTCAGAGAGGCAGACCGTGCGTCTTCTCTTCTTCTTTACCCTTTTCCCTGATACCCAGATATACCCATGGGAGACGCTCGCGACGCGGGATGAGCTTCTTCGGCATAGATATCCGATTAGATTTCTCCGGGGACCAGCGCCGCACTGACGCACGGAGTTTCCGATCGGCGGACCGGGACGCGTTCGATTACAGTTTCAAAGTTATGGAAGTTTTTCAAGGCAGTTCATCGTTGGAAATGAATGTGTTGGATTATTAGCAGTGATAATGCAACTGTCAAAGAGCAAAAATGAATTTCGTTGTGCATGAGAAACACTGCAGTTTCTCTTTCGCCCCTACCATATTTTTCCAATTTTTCTTCGCTTCGAGTCCGCTAGCCGAACAATCAAGTTGTCCTTCCGCGCTGTTTAATAAAACAGTATTTTTTTTTTTATTAAGTTTTTATTAAATTTTCAATATTAAATCTAATTAAATTCGTGCTTTACAATTCTTTAGGAAATTAACTATAAGAAGACAAGCTTTAATGTTGGGTCGGGCATCTAACATTTTTAAGCAAAATGGTAGATACAATTTAAAATTACACAGTAGGTGAGTTAGCTTGTATCACTGCAAATCAAGGAGACTACATTGCCAGAATCTTACATTCACTATACGTCACACTATATATGCAGCTCACAATCTTTTAGGAAGGAACAAATGATCTTACATATAGTGTATGTAGGTCTGTGGAACAAAACATTACACGACATAAAAAAAACAGTATTTAAAGTGAATTCTCCAGGGTTTCAGTCGTTTTTTTAAACCCATTTCCCAACAGAATGTTCATTCATGTTCATAGGTAATTTGCGAATAATAATTTCTATAAATAATGCAGCTTAAGTGTTCGTTCATTCGACAGGTTAGCCGACATCGTGAGTATTCGCGGTTTCCGGTGAACCGTGGAAAGAACGTTCGAGGGTAGTGCTCGCCAGGAAGAAATCGATCGATCCCGGCTAATGGTGGGTTAATTGTCGGACGCAGTCTGGAGGCTTGGTTGACGTACGATCGAAATGCTCGGATCCGCTGCAGTTAACTATCCGGTAAGGTAGAAACGGTAGGAGTTAACTGACCGGTAGGAGCCACGCCGCGATCCGGTAACGTATGCACCCATCGAGCCGCTTCCTGGTAATGCGTTACCGCTTCTTGCCGGTTTGCAAGCGCGTATATCAATGCCCCCTTTCGGTCTACGACAATGTCACTGTCCCTGTCCCTGGCGGGCTAACCTGCGTACAGACTACCGAAATCATTGAAACGCTAACTGAACTTCGATCTTGGATAGTAGGGTAGGATAGCGAATACTAGGCTGATATTAGAATTTATAAAAGTGTTGCGAGCCAAGGTTTTGGCAGCTAGCAGAAACCGAGGGAAATTTAGGTTTTAAGAGATTTTGAGTCAAGGTAGGAAGTATACACGTAGAACTGCCGTTGTCTCTTTCACCAACGGGTCGCCTCGTGTGTGGAATAAGGAAAAGTGGACTTGCCGATGTCTCTTTCACCACCGGGTCGCCTCGAGGGAAGATAAGAGTGGACTTGCCTAGACGAGAGTGGGGATTTTGTGATTAGAACGCATTCTTAAAAATTATGCAACTCTGATTTTGAGTGGGCCCTATGTTCGTAAATAGGCCCTCTGTTTCTGTTGAAGTATGTGATAAATTTATACTATGTATATAGATGGTGGACTGCGCCATCTGAGGAGAGTAGACGAGAACAGTTGAATGTGAGAGTATAATGTTACCATTAAATATATAATAAGTGTTATCGCAAGTTATCTTGTTCAAGCCATCCTTTGCCTACATATAAATTAACAGTTTCGACACATATCACCGGAAGGGTCAAGTGCCACCAACGGTAGCGACTGCATACGTAACAAAAGTATAAAATAAAGGTTTCAGTGCATGATGGTTCGCCTGCACGCGACCACCGCAAGACTTAACGAAACCTGGCATGAAAATGTGACAGATAAAAGAATTGATCTGTGGTCAGCGAAATTGAGTAAAAGAATCGGTTCATTCTGCAAATAGCCCTACTTATCACTGGCAACAATCCATCGGATCCAGCAAGTGGCACAATTGCCGACGCTACCTTTCTTTTTCCAAACTTGCCGACGGATTCTTTTGTACGGTTCCTTTTGTACTATTCCTCAACCAGTTGATGCGCAAAGTTCATCGACGTCCTGTATTTCCATTAATATACCTCGGCCCTGTCCGCGAGAAAGAATACACCTCAGGTCTTTCCAGAGAAGTTTCTCACGGGCCACCGCCAGCAATATATTTCCCGCAGTTTATCTCCATTATATTTGCTCGGCAGAAACACGAACGGTAACCAGCGGCGCGCTACCGACCGATATTAATTTTCCGAAACGTTTTCCGCTGTCCGCCAGAACCCCCCGGTTCATTCTACTCCGTTTGATCGCCGCTGACCGGCTCGACCCGAGCCAGCCTTCTTAATTAGCTCGGGCGCGAACGACTGCAGAATTTTCCGAGGCGGCCGATGAATTTATCGCGTGCGTCGCGGGAGTATCCGCCTCGGAGAGCACGTGGATTCGCGACGGATAAGAACGTGGCGCGTGAAATGAAACGTGTCGGCGATCGGTATCGTTCAATTTCCCAGCGCGCGAAAATCTGCCAGAATCTTCCCTCCACTTAGACCACGCTAGGTGATTCAATTAAACGCGATACGGATCAACTTTCTCCATTAGGAATTACAAATTACTGGAAAAACACTGCATGGAACATGTTCATAACCGAGTACGTCAATTTTTACCACGTTTTTATTAGCTCACTTTCATGTTTGTTTGTCTGTTTTTTTTTTTACATTAGACGGTTGAGTATGGCGACTTTCAGACTAAATTTTACGATACGAAAGTCTCTGGTTTGATTCTTACAATTTCGCAGAAATGGTTTCAGCCTTACACCATATAAATTTATAAACAAGGCTCAGATAATTTTCCTTGAGGCAAAAATAAAGTAACACGTGGAGTCACAGGTTCGAAAGATGTGTAGCAGCTAAACAACGATGGGAAAAAAGCCAGCGTCCTGCCCTCATCATCGAGTCGGCCGCTGCCCAAACATCACCTCCGGTCAACGAACCGACTTCCGCTAAAACCATTAACACAAACAAGGAGAAACAGACCGCGTAATTTCCTTGTCACTGGGTCAGCTGCTATTCAAAAGAAAAAATATACAGTGAAACCTCAAATACTGTCCAACAGGCGCATTCTGGGCAGACAGCGTTTGCACTGATGACATGTTTTTGATTTACGACTGCGCCGACCGTGCCGAGCGAGACTTCGAAAGAGAACCTAACATAGAGAAGGACAGAATGAAATACAGATCGCGTGACTTAAAAGTGTCGCCGGCACAGCGTTGACAGTGAGTGGAGTGAGTAGGCACTAAACAACGTTTAGGATGACGACCCTTGTTGTATCCTTGTCTTTGGGGAGCAAAGTATTCAATGATCGTATGTGAGGGTACTGTTGCTGGAACCATAGGATGACGACCCCGGACAGTATTTAAGATTTTACTGTGCATGATATATTTGCCAGGTTGAGTAAATAATTCTGAGGCCTGGTCTAATGTTTCAGTCGTTTCCGGGAGTGCATTCCTCGGTTTTGCCGTAGAATCAGTATCAATCCACCTGTTCGTCAAGGTCTGCCTCGTCCTCCACGAAGAACAAGGGCCCGGAAGAGGTTGGGAAGCCCTCCGGTACGACCTTCTTCGGTAGTTTACGGTCTCGAGGGCAAGTTTAACGACATGCTCGTCGATCTCCCCCGCCACGGCGAGGACGAGGTCTCTAGCGCCAACCCTTCGGCTGCCACGCTGTCCCGTACACCCTCTCGAGTCATTAGTCCACCTGCCGAGAGATTTCGATCGCAAAAACCAACGACACGAGCATCCGCGTGGCCCTTCGACCCTTCGACTGCGCGACACGCGCGTCGCAGATATCGACCGCATAACGTGACTGTCCGCTCGAGGCGGACGTTTTTACCAGCGTTTTTGTCTTTCGCGGAGCTCGAGGGGCTCGTGGCTGGGTAGTACACCCCCTGCGACACGGAAATTCCACCCCTGGACCGACCTGTGACCCCCTTTTACCGGTACACCGGTCGATGGGCTCCGGATAGAACTGAGAGGTTTTGATTTTTTGTGGATTTCCAGGGCAATTTGGAAAGAGTCCGCCCTCGATGTCAAATTAGCACATGTTTTTTTTTTTATTCAAATTGATGAGTTAACATGTATTGTAGATTTCATGTTTTCGGTTATGTGTGTCGCATCAAGAAGAATAAAAGTCACGAAGTATCGGGTAAATGTATCTACGAATAGCAGAACTGTGCTCTTCGCAAACAGCATCTGTAGATTAAAAAAATCATACTCCGCAATTCGGCTGTGCTACAGCCAATAAAGTTGAAGTCGTGCTTCGTCAGCGGTGTAATCTCTCGACGACTGATTTCGTCAGTCTCGGGGCGACATTCCTCCCGGGAAACGGAAGTTTCGTGAAAACGGCGTCGCAAAGACGCCAGGAAGGAATCTGCCGGTTTTACGGTGAAGGGGAGGGAGGAGGTTGCCAGCCAATTCTAGGCTCCCCGCAGAAGGTAATTGCAGTTGCGGGGATGGGGACGCTTAAAGCCGACCACGTTGACGAGTTAAATGCCTATAAAGAAGGTGACGAGGAACAAGGGCGCAATAGACGTCGGAAAATTAAATGACCGTCATCCGCGCCCCGTCGCGCACAGGAAAAACTAAGAGAAGAAACCCCAGTGAGAGAGCGGGGAGGAGACGGGGAGAAAGGCGGTGGCCAAAGTCGAGCAGCCATCCTTAATCTCTCATTTGAATAATGAGAATGACGCGGGTCAGGTATACGGACCGCCCGGCTGGTTCAAGTTCCTCTAACGGAATTATTCGAGCCACTTCTGTAAATGACACGGCGAAACCGGCCCAGGGACCGTGTTAACAAACTTTCCGCGTTTTTGCGCGATCCCGCGCTGACGTAGTTAGCCCGGCATCCTGCAAAAATGTCCCGGAGTTTATTTAGCCCGCCCTTCAAACCCTGCGTCCGTTGTGAACGCATTCGACGAGCGCGAATTATCCGCTCGTATGCACATTCGCGACCATTTCCACTAAATACGAAATGCTGCAGCCGCGAATTTTTAGAAATATATTAGTCCTTTTGAGTTGCCTTGTGAATCGCATATTTACGAATTAATACGAAAATATTTGAGATACAGGAAAATTTATGGTGAGCATAGTAGAATAATGCAACTGATTTTTTCGAACGCTTTTGCCATTCCATGTGTCAGTATCTTCGAAGAGTTCAACAATGGAGGCGAATGTTGCTAGGACAACGAACTTGTTGATAAGGGCGTTGTGCTTCGGTGCACGGTGTGACGTACCCGGTTAAAGGGTTTCACAGTGGGGATAACGGTTTTTGTACGTTCTGCTCGCTTTTTATCCCAAGTTCTCGTGCTCATAATTCGACGGGGATCGGCGCCGAGAAAAATGGAGCTCGCCAAGTATCCGGGACGGCAACAGGAGGCCGAAACACGGCAGCGAAGTTTCCGTTAACGCGAGCCCTTGTCAGGAGCCGAAACTTTCCGCGACAGAACTCCGGCCAGAAGATCAAACTCGTGTTAAAGGTTTACCGGAATACCGGACGACTCCTCGAAGCTGCGTCCTCGCCGATAATCCGAAATCCAAAGCTGCCTCGAGTGCAGAAATTTCGTGCCGTTGTCGCAATGGTCAATTTGTTGAAAATGTCTAGGAAATTGAAAAGAAAAAAAATCACCATTCACCGAATCCAATTAGCATTAGCAGGCACATTGGACAAAACTGCATACGATTCAAAAAAGAATGAAGCTTCAATTTGGCTCTTGCTCTTCGTAATCGATGCAAACAATTTTTATTTTTCATGTAGTGCCGCGGTCAAAATGTAACTAATAAAGAGGCAACTTTTGTTTGGACGTTCGACATGAGGCTGTGAAATTAGATTTGAAATTCGCCGGTTTTCCGGGCGCGTTCGTCGCGAGACGTAATTAAACGTTGTTAAATGGAGATTAAACTGCTTTGCCGACGGCTGTAGGGCGCAAACTAACGTAGGGGGTTGGCAGTGCGGGGGTGGCAACGCGTGGGAACTTTTGCGAAGCAAAGAAGCGGCCCATTGATCGACCGTCCGCCGGAAAGTTTGCGGACAGGGAAACGCGGGCTTCGCGAGAGGGACAGAGAACGGAGGAGAACGAGAGCAAGAGAGAGAGAGAGAGAGAGAGAGAGAGAGAGAGGCTGTCGTCGCGAGTCAGAACTTTCGGACGACAATATTTCCGACACAATGTCCGTCTCGCCCCTATGAAACGTGTAACGAGGCGGAGGGAGAGATCAGCGATCCAGTTAAAACTTTAACAACGAATCAACAATCGCCGCTCTGTCGCCGGCGCACGCCCCTGCGGCCGTTCCGCGAGGAACGCGAACGCGCCATGGTTAAAGTAACTTTAATTAATGCAACCTGAGGGCTGTCGCGGTTTATCGCCGCCTCCTCGATTAATTGAAACCGCCGAGCCCTCACTCACGGAACCCCGCGACGATCAACTGTTTAACGAACGACGCTGGCGAACGTTTCCCCCAAGATCGCCGTTTGATGGACAATCGGGTAGTTTACACTTTGCGTTACGTGCTCCGGTTCAATATTGAAGCAATACTTTCGTGCAGGTTTAATCTTGAATTTTCACAGAACATTCTTAACGTCGTTGGCTCCGCCACGTTCATACCATTTTGAGACACACTGTATACATATGGAATAAAATAGATTATGCAGCTTGAAAATTGTTTTTTTAAGAGAACGCTTAACTCGAGACTAGACTGCGGATCTTAACCCTTCACTGAATGATTTTTTTAATGGGGATGAAAAAAATTGAATGAAGGTCAGTTTTTGTGTTTTATTTAAGGGAAAAATATTGAAAAAACTTGAAACAACATTCTCAGAGAAATGAACATACATAAACATCGTAAGAAAGTACATTAGTTTACTATATACCAGATTTGTGAACTGAATCAGATATGATACACTATGCAGCGAATGATTAATACAAAATAAAAATCGTTCGTTCACGCGAAAATGTTCCACCTGTTCGTCCAAATCATAAAAAAGTCTTCAAACACTGTATTCAAAATTGAAAGGGTACGTTAAGATAGACTAGACAAACAGAGACGAACGAGTTCAAATAGAGACGAATGAATTCAAACGTAGCTGGACGAGCTCAAACATTGGCGAACGAGTGCAAACAGAGATGAACGAATATATAACAGTTCTTTTTCGGATTCTCGTGGTCGCAGTAGTTCATTAAAATCAAACTCGGTCTGAATCGTTCTCCACAAGACCCGCCACTAAAAATGTGAATTTGCGTAAGAACGGACAGCCTAATAACCCGAGCGAGTAACCGCAATTCCCCGTTAAACCCGAAGCGATACTTTTTTCGATTTCCAATCCCTCGGCCCTCGACGAATAAAGGGGAGGATTCGTTAGCGAAGAATATCGGCTAACCGTGTCCCGGTTCGTTTCCACCGGGGAATAACGAGAATCGTGTCGCCATTGACCCTAATTCCGCGGCGAAATTAATACGGGCCACTCGATGACAGTTTGAAGGTGCAATTACCCAGCCACGGACGGACGGACGTTCCTTTTGACTTTGCCGCGGAAAAGCGCGTGCAATCCGACGCTTGCATCCCGGATGCAATCTAGAAATCCGTTCTGCAATCACGAAGCGACGTGATAACACGAGGAAGCTCCGAAGATGCTCTTGCCAGCACTGAAAGCTCGTTAGATCGATGCATCGTGTGCTAGATGCAGAAATGAATGGCACCCATTCGTGGGAGCTTATGTTCACCAGAAAATTCATTAACATTATTTGAGTTCGGATCAGAAAGCAGAATTACAATCTCTGTTCGAACTATTATTATGCAAGCGAATGTGGTACGAGACTGGGTCTTCGAGGACCCGGTGCACTCTTGCCAGTGTTAATTCTCAATCGTTAACAGTTTCTGTTGTTAACTGATCGTCGGCTGGAGTCGGCCGCGACCACCAAAACGCGGCGTTTCCAGTCTGCCTCGGAAACGGAGCGGCGGTTCATTAAAATGCGGTAACCCAGCGAATCGTCGGTAATTGAATCGACGGGTGTCTGTTCGACGACGTTCGTTCGACTGCGAACTAACTTTTCCCTCAAGTTTGACCGCCGAGCGGCGTGTCGATCCGGAAGTCTGTCGCACGGAAACTCGGCGAGTCGCTCGACCGTGAGCCGCGCCGCTTCCGTCGATCCTCCAGATTGGAATTTGCAACTGGAGCTTGGGAGGGTGGTTCGACGATGGACACCAATTTCGAAATTTTCACCGTGAACCCCCACGAACCCCTTCCACAGAATTACAACACCCGCCTCGCCGAGGAACGATCTACGAAACACATAGAACCTCAAAGAATGAAACGTAACACGCGTTACTAAAATTATTATTACAAAATTTTCTGTAAACTCTATCGGCTGTTCTGTTAATGTTTGCTTTAATTATACGAAGGGTCTACAAACATGCCCGTAAAGCTCGCGAGTATCAACAAGAAAGTTGTATTTTTCAATCTCGTTCTCTAAACAAGGACCCGCTCGCAGCGAGGAAAGAACAGCGGATTTGCAACAAGCTGTGTACGAGGATCGCGATACGAGGCACAGTTAATAATACAATTTACAACGACCCAGGTAACCCGCTTCCGTCGGCGATCGACGGTTCGTGCTCTCCAAGTGGGCCGGTTTACGAGGCACGCAACCAATTGCTATTTTTCTTGCGATTCTATCCTGGGACGCCACGTTATGCCTTTCTTTTCGAGATCGGCGACACGGAGCGCTGATTAAAACTGTGTCGGCGTAAATGTGTCGCCGAAAGGTCCTAGTTTGTCCTGAAACTGCTTGAAAATTTTGCTAATCAGCCAATAGGAATAATCGCTGTGGCGAGAGGCCGGAGGTAACGTACTCTAACAAGTGGTGGGGAGATTGTATACTAATCGGAGCAGGTTGACCTAGCCTCGCTACCTTCGATCGGTACATCTTACATCAAGAATTCGTTAACGGGACTACAGTTTCTTCGCCAACAGGGTCGACCAGCTTTAAATCAAGGAAGACAGAGCCACAACGAACGATATTTTGACATCACAGCCGGGACAAAGATACGAAACTAATCTGTCGAGTACCCATCGCGGTGGATGCAGTGGCTGTCAAGGGTTAAATCGCTTCCGTGAGTGCCGGAGAAATGTCGTTTCAAGATCGAGCATACGGTTACGTACGGGCGACGAGTACCCTCTTAGGCGCCCCGCTAAAGCGGCCGAATATTCATGAACCCACTCGAAGGCATGAGAATCCGTGCAAGTGTTTCCAGGTCAATATTTGATACCTTGGGCTGCGAACGCGTTCACTGTCGCAAATTTCCCTCTCGATTTCTTTCCCCTCTTGTTTCTATTAATGCCCCACTCCTACCGAAACCCTTTCCAACGGAGAACGAGCTTGTCGAGGGCGGAATCGACTTCTGTCTTCATTCCTTCGTTCTCGCTCACCTCTTCCCCACCTCGTTCGATGTCTCTCATTATTCCGGTGACTTTCCGCTTGTCGTTCTCATCGCTCGGTTTACTTCGGATTTTCTGTTTGCTAACTTCTACTATCCGCCAGGTGGACTTCTTCCGATTTCTCTGGCATTGTTCTCTACTCCGAGTTTCTGTTCTCTTCGAGTTACCTAATTTTTTAAATTCTTTCCCCTGATTTCTACGTTCTCTCCTACTCTGTATCTTGCCCGCGCCTCCTGTTTCTGTAAATAATTCTTCTGCCATAGTTTTCCACCTTTCATTCGAATCTGCTTTCATGCCGACGCCATAGCTTTCACCTTTTCTAGCTCACCCTCGTTTCCACGCGTTCTCTTTCTACTTAGTTCTTTGTCTATGCTCTCATTCCTATTTAACGTCTCTCCTTATTCCGTAGCTTTCTACTTTTAATGCTACTCTCGTCGCTCGTTTATCGCCGCTCGTTTCTCCTCGCTCGTTCGAATCTATTTTTATATACGATCGCCTCTACCTTAGCTTTCATCTCTTCCTAATTTCTGCGCCCTCTATATCTGTCTCTCTCTCTCTCTCCCTCTCTCCTTTATGTTCCTGTTTTAATTAACGTCTCCCCTTATTCCAACGCTTTTCATCGTTAATTCTACTCTCGTTTCTCTTCATTCGTTCTAACCCGTTTCTCTGCGTTCCTATTTCTATTAATGCTTCCCCCCACCTAGTAACTCTTTCGCGTTCATTCTACTCTCGATTTTCTTCAATCATTCTAGTTTGTTTCTCTATGTGCTTCCAATTCTGCTAACAACTCTCTTTATTCCGCAGCTTTTCATCGATTCTACTCCCGTTACTTTCCACTCGTTTTATTCTGCGGTACTTCCTGTTCTGTAGCTTTCTATTGTTAATTCTACTCTCGTTCCTCTTCATTCGCTCCAATCTATTTCTCCGTATTCCTATTTCTATCAGCGCTGCTTCCCTCATTCTAATGTATCACTCTTTGCTTCTATTTCTACTAATAGCCTCCCCAGTTTCGGTAGCTTATCATCATTAATACTACTCTTGTTTTCTTTACTGTTTCCAAGCTGTTTCGCTATGGTGCAATTTCTATTAATGCTTGCCCTATTCTCGCTTCTTTTATTACTATATTATTTTATTACTATTATTGCCAGACTGCTGGTTTGAAGACTGTGAGAAGGTTGAAAGAATTTAAGAGTACTATTATTTACTATATATTACAATAATTGACGAAACAAGTAAATTTTGAACTGATGGTAAAAATGTTCTACATTGCTTGTGAGCAGCAGGAGTAAAAAGAATTGATTTCATCCAGTCATGATTTTGTTGCATTAAAAACAACGTTGCAACGTATACTTAAATTCTTCTACATTGCTTCATAAATGCATAAAGATCCACAGTCTAATTATTAATAATGTTTCTCCTCATTTCGTAGCTTTTACTTCCACTCTTTCCACCGTGTTTACACCACAGCATTTGCCAATCCTATCATTACCCAATCTCTCTAGGAAACTTCCTCACCCTCCATACTTTCTCTCTCTTTCTTCTACTATATGTAGAAGAGTAATCTATCTCCGACTCCCCTTATCATCAAGTAGCCGAAGTAGGATCGTTTTCGCGTACGTAGTTCGACGCGGAACTTCCGAAAGTACGTATCAGCTTCCAATGATGAATCAGTAATGAGCTGCAGAACGTCCGGATTTCCGTAGCATCTTTCCCGGCAGTTTTGCATTCGTCGTGCCGCCTGAACACCCGTCTACCTCTTTCTCTCTCAAACTCCCCTACTTTCGAGAAGGTGCATAATAATTGAAATTCGTGTGAACTAAGAAGTGTCTCCTCTCCTCGAACTTATCTCGGCCGCTTGAATATTCATGGACGCTCGTCAACTCATTACGGGGCCCCGGGAACGTTTCCACGGTAGTTACCGTGGATTTAATTAAAAAAACTGTTCAACCACCGAACACGCGTTCTCGTCGCGATCGATGCGGCCGCGCCGCGGCGGTTTGTTCTATCGAGGTTTTTACAAGCCGAGGATCTCGAATCGTTCAACATCGATTTCAACCATGCACCTATATTATTCGCCCAGCGTCTCCGTAAAAATTTTTTGACCTGTCTGTCCAGTATGAAAATTATGTTTTTACACTGTTCAATACTATACAGAGTGGTCCACCTAAGTATCTCCCCTATTTGTCATGACAAGACTGCGGATCTTTATGCATTTATATGGAAATTGAGTAGATGAAATTCAAAATTGTTGGAAAATTTAACAAATCGAAGATGCATATATGATTTCTCCTTTAGTAAAATCATTAAGGGAAGAAATAACATCCAATCTGGTGTAGAGGTTTCAACGTCATCGATATGTTTTTCCTTATAAATTAATATATTTTCCTTGCATATTCTAGTTGGCAAAAAAGAACCGTTAAATAGTGCTTCTTATTTCGACGTTACAGAGAATTCATTTAGTGTTAATATCTTTTTCCTTTATATATCTCAAAACACGAATGACTTAGGTCACTTTCATAATTATGGGCGCAATTGTAAATGAATTTTTACATAAATGCATCGAGTGTCGAAGTAAACGCAGACAGTTCTAAATACTTTAATGATGAAGAAAAGCCTGAGCTATCTTTTCCGAAGTATCAAGGTCAGCAGGATGGAGAGTTTACGACTAAGGCGTCAGTTCTTATCGACTGTGTGTTCGATATATCTCGGAATCGCCGAACACAATCGAGCGGGGCTCGTTGAAAGTTTAACAAGCGTCTCTCACGGCTTCTCGCGGAAACCCTTCGACTCCCATGAGAGAAACGCAGATGTTTCAAGCGAGGGACGTTCTTCGAGGTCGTGTCACGCGCTGAGAGAAGAAAAAGCGGAAATATTCGGGCATCGATCGCCTAAAAATAGGAGGCGGGAGAGGCGATCGAATCGCAACCGATGGCTCTCGCTTCCGGGCGATGCTCGCGCGAAAATAGAGCCTCTAGCGACCATATTACAGGTATAATTTATACGTCCCCGTGATTAATTGATGCATCGTCGTCCATCCGTCAAGGTTTCCACGATTCACCCGACGAATTGATCAATTCCGTCCTCGAAATAGAAACGGCCGTGACACGACACCAGGGGGCCGCACACAATCCTGGGATTTCACGAATTACATTTACAGACGTGTCTGTTCGAGATACTAGACTGATTGGAACGATTTACACACAGCTACTGCACCGGTTGATTGAAATAATTAGCGAGCTTGATCGGCGAGGAAGGTGTCTTAATCGTAGGTGGAGAATAAACGTTTGGAAATGGTTGCAGTACTTGGAGAATATAATTTTCTTAATTATTTTCATCGGTGCAGAATATTCTTCGGGAAAGATCATTTTCTTGGTAGAATTGCAGTACTTCGAGAATTTAATCTCTGATTATTTCCATCGATGGAGAATATTTTTCCGGAAAGGTAATTTTCTTGGTGGAAATGAAAGTAGCGGTGGAACAGAAAATGAATAAATGAGGTGTGAATCAGCTCGAGCAAGGGATAAGGTATAAAATTGAAAAGTGAGGGGTTTCCTCGTGTGGAGGGCGAATATTGAAGAGCGTGGGTCCATCGGGGGCCGTGTGGACGAGGCATAAGGTCTGTCGAAAGGTTTCAATAAAGTCTCCTGACGGTCGGCGCGCGGTACGGAACAGATTCCTCTGTTCTCTTGGTTTCCCGAGAGGTCTCGCCCCTCGAAGGGTGGTTTATTTGGAAAATGATTTCAGCGGCCGGTTTACGGCCGCATTGATTTACACGCGTCGGAGGACGAGCCGCGTCGGGAGAGAAGAGAGAGGATTCCGCGAGAGAGGCCGTTACACTCTCGTTAATCTCTCGTCGTCTGTATTCGAGACTGCTGCGAGAGGCTGGTTTTTCTCGCGGCTTTACAAGCTCGAATAAAGCGTCTCCGGTGGCCGATGACTAACGCGTTAACCAACACAACAAATATCGATAACGTAACGTCGCCAGCTAACAATCTTCACAAATTAAATAACTAAAAGATTAGCAGCTATCATGGAATTTCTGCACCGTTTCTCTGACGCACTTTCGCTACCATTTAACCCTTCCTACTCGAGTCTGGATTCAGAGTCACCACTAAAAATTTCTATACCATTATTCAAAATATTATTAAGATTGTTGAATATGTTGGTATCTAATCGATAGACTGCGGATAAATTGAATGTTATTTTTTCTCGTAATGATTTGAATAGAGGAGAAATCATATATTGACATCTTCAATTTTGAATTCCATCTACTCAATTTTACTATAAATGCATAAAGATCCACAGTCTACTAATCAATTATTAAACATTTAGGCATGGACTAATTTCAGATATGAGAAATGTTTAAATTGAGAGAAATTGAAACAGTTGAAGAAAAGGGATAATATTTGCACACAGTAGATTCGATCATTAGTCAGACTCGCGGCTATACGTTCGTCAAGGGTCATATTGTGCATAAACTGTTGTTCGGCGAAACTTCGGCGAAACCATTCGATTCGTGCGATTTATCGAATTCGCGAGAACGGTACCCGCTTGTCACCGTTAATCCCCTTATCATACGGTTATATCCCGTATCCGTTATAGGAACCGAGCGCCGCTAGCAAACCGACAATTAGACGGGAAACCAGCGTCGTCCGGAATCCCTGATTATATTCAAATTCGTCCACAGACGCCGTTCGGGAAACTGACCCACTAACGTCCGCCAATTACTCGTAACAGCCCGCGAATTAACCCGCGGCTAATTGCCGCTAATTCCGTTAATTGCCGACGCGACGCGATCGATCCCCGATCTTTCCGCTACGCCATCTTCCGCTCGTCAAAAAGATAACAAAACCGAAAAATCGCTGGTTCAAAACGACGATTTTCACCTTTATCTCGCTATTATCGAAATCGTAATGACGCGCGCCGGTGCAACGGTGGGAGGCTATCAAATAAATTTAGTTAATCGAGTATATGTATTGTATATCTGGATCCCTTTGTGAGAAGGAATTTTTCACGGGATTTATTTTTTACACGGTTTGTCCGTAATTGGTAGATTTTTTTCATATGTCTCAGTCATAATTGGACGATTTTTTAAAAAAATCTATTCATATAGAGACGATCTTTTTTTTAATACGATTCATTTACATATTCACGGTTTTTTGAACGTAATTAAAAGAATAGTTTCAGGGAGTGCATTTCTATTAGATATAATTTTGCTTGTCAATTAACAACACAGGTTATCTGAAAGATGGCAGCAAGTTGTTTCAAATAATGGAAATTCTATCATATAATAATGTTTTCTTTAATGTACAACAAAACTTTTCCTCCAACTTAACATGTTTTAAAGTTCTTTTTGGTACGCGTATATGCAATCACTTTATAAAACGAGACCCATATAAACAATAAGTAAACAGTGGATCTTTCTACAAGATAAAATTGTCTGAAGTCAAACGAGACTATATTCCCCAATGAACTGTACCAATAACGTTTAAACGTTGAACCGAATACAGGATACTAAATGTCAGTATCTTTTATCGTACCACCCACCGTATTCTTTGCATTTCGTTCAAAGAGTCTCTTGTTGGTTGATTTCCAATTTAAACGCAAGCTTTTCTTTCTCCAATTAAACTTTGCAGATCGCGAGGAAGAATCGCACACTGGAAAAAATGTAACGATAATTTCTCGGCCGTAATTATGATCCAATTCCGAACAATAGCGACCGCGGCAGACGTCCCACGGCCCGTATGCATGGTCAATAAAAATCGCAGTTTCCGGTAGAATCTTCCGGGAGGAGCTGTGGAGCAACTCGGCGGGAACTCGTGCGGAAAACTCGGATTGTACGTGTGCTCCACTCCAGCGAAATGAAATTTCACAGCTGATAAAGTATCGGCGGGTCCAACGGTGCCCTCGAACCGTGTAACGCGTTCTCCGAGCCGTTTTAGTAGTTGGCCAACTTTCCTCCGTTTTCTTTCCGGTCAGATAAATTAGCTCCCGTCCCCCTCGCCCCTCGTATTTACGGCAATAAACTCCGAAAACACTTAGCTGGTCCGTGGAAGGAAGCGAAGCCCGTGTACCAACGAAATCTCGGGTACGTTCGCGGTGCTCACGAGCCTGTAACGCTTGTGTCAATAATTACGAACGAGAATATGGCGGCTGTGCGAGCAACGGACATATTTCCCGGAGAAATACGACAACGTTCCAGATTAACTTTCCCGACGGGCAAACGGCTCCTCCCTGAATTATGCGGAAAGTTCTACGCTCGGTCCCGTTGCGTCGCCCCCTGTCCACCGACGCGTTTTATTGTTTTAATAAAAGAATGAGCACGCGATATATCGCCCGCATTGTTGCGGCTGCAACGCGAGTTGCGAATTGAGGAGCGATGGGGCCGAACTATGTTGCTGCCAAAAATGGACATCGCTGGAAACGTTCGAAATGTTGGACTTCAGGTTCCCAAACAATTCTCCTAGATCTGTGCAAGATCATCGAATTGCTCATAATTCATGGTACAAATTAGGTCGAGTCGATTCTATGACTGGAAATAAGACTAAAATCAAGAATAATCTTCGTTTTCAAGAAAATTAAATTAAAATATCAGTCGAGTACACACGCGTTCTTAATAAATAACCGACTTTACTATCAGAATCTCTGGGAAAAATAGATTGCATTAAAAACGTCTGTTACGCCATCAGAATTAAAGGAGATATTTAGGTGGCTACATTTAGATGGACTACCCTGTATATTTTTGGTTCGTTCGTTTCCCTACGGTATTTTACAGTGTGTCAAGTAATGGATTATGAAATGATGTTTATTGCGGTGAACGCTCGAATTGGCACTTGCGTTTTCGACAGGCATTGTTCAATTCCATATCGTCGGCTCGCATAAAACCGCGAATGAAAGGGTTTACGAAGTCTGTGCCCCCGTTCCCTCCATCTCTTAAATTTAATTATAGCGCTACGATAACGGGGAGATGCGGTATCAGAAGAAGTACCGAGTGGTAGTAAAGACGTAAAACGCAGACCGTTACTGTCGAGTTACGAGGGTAATACTGGATCTACTGGTAGTCAGCGATGCCCCCCCTCCAGCCCCCATCTTGCCAACTTCGTTAATTTCTAACAGTATCCAGCTTGGCTGATAATGCGGATTCTTCCCCTTCGCCTGCAATCTCGAATCACTTTTCTTTTCATCGGAACATCGTAAACATTTACTGTACGTAATTTAAAACAGCTACAACATTAGTAGTATTTAAAAATGCTGTTGTATTATGTTCAATCTGTTAAACATATTGACAATGAAAATGAATTTACCTGTCACGCCAGTTTGTTACAATTCCGGTGGTAGAAAATATTTATATCTATTTGATCAGTAGACTGCGGATTTGATGCATTTATAACAAAAATGGGTAAGTCCAATTTAAACAATATTAAAGGTGAAGAGAATTTAGAATCACCAATGTATTATTTTCATCTCACTAGAATTATTAAAGAAGGAAAGAACTTTTTCCTCGGCTCCTGTTTCTTAAAATTGATGGATAAACATTTTTATTTTGCATAAAGAATCGCAGTCTATTGATCAGTGCAATATATTAGGCACTGTAACACAGTGTAGAGTGTAGTTATTGGCTGCACTGTTCGAGAAAACGGTCTGTTCGAAGCCGTTCAGCGCGAGACGTTTGTAGGATCAATTTTTCCAATTTGCTTAGGATGGGATGTAAAGCGTCAAAGCGCGGTTGCAATTAATCCGCGGCGAAATAACTCAAGCCCGGTGGAGTTCGCGCGACTGTCTTCGCGGAATTTGCATGGGACACCACGAGCTCGGGCGTGAGAGCTTGTTTCGCATGCGGGAAACACCGTCGGGGAACACCTGTCCGCCCACACAGAGGGTTATATCACTTAGCCGGTAAAACTCGGTGCATGTTGCGCCCGGACGCGACGCGACGCGAAACCGACGCGCGACGCGTCGTTTTCTCGCCGTTCTTAAGCCCGGATGAATCCGTTTACCGAACTTTATTGTGTCCCGTTTGTTCTGGGGCCTCGAGCCGTTTAACCCTTCCGCTCCTGATTTCTTTCGAGCTCGTGCCACGTCGAGACTACATCAGCCGGGCCATTGTCTCTCGAAAATGACGAGGCTGTGCGCTCGTGCATAGCGGACCTTACTTTTATTGTGTATGTTGAAAGGAGACTGTGTTTCATCACTTTAGCAGAACAGTATTTTTCTAGGCTTGGTAATATGGAAATTGTTGTTTCTGTTGTGTCGAGGGACAGCTGAGGATTAAATATTTTTTTGATGACAGGATTGTTGAGCTCCCATGTTTTGAAACCGCCTGTACATGTTGCGAGAGAAACGGTTTACAGACGAAGAAGATTTGACAGTTCTTGTTAAGGTTTTTCTGAAGGCAGAAGCGGTAGGAAGAGCGAGCGCTAGGAGAATTGTTATCAATTATCGTCCTCTCGGTTTTTCCTAGACGTCTTTTCTATATAGCGTCTGCGGAGCTAGCTGAAACGTTGATTTCGAAGTGGCCGCGTGGGCGTTCTCGGGAGCCAGCCATCTCGCGGCGATTAATTTTGATTAATCGTCAAATTAGATCGGCTTAGATTGGATCTCACGCTCGCCACGGTAGATCTTAATCCATCATTTCTAATTTATCGGACGGAATGAATGCGAGTTATTCGCCACGCCCGCGTCCCTACCCTATTGTCTCACGATCCCGTATACACTGCCCTGCAAAAGTATAAGCAAACTCTACGATATTAACGTTATTTCGTAACGATTCAATATTTGTCCTTATGACGTTCGCGTAACAAATATGACTTGATTCAAGCAGTGTTATAAAACGTTTCAATCCAGAAGCACAGAGTTGGAAGAGAAGTTTGTAGGATTTTTTGGAATAAAATTCACAGATTAAATTCAGATATTTATTCGTAGAGCCTACGAAGGTGATTACAAGAATTTATCTCGTTCGTGAATTTTCGCGGAGAATCGATTTTTCGGTTAACGAGACGAACGAGAAGAACTTTTGGCAGACAGTGTACCAAGTCGGCACAGATGGGTGCGAACGGATCGAAGCCAGTCGAAGACATGTCCGCGCGATTTTCGGAGAATCGCGTAACCGAGGCGAGGGTCGCGCGAAACACGAGAACGATCCGCACGAGCGAGCGGTCCGTCGCGTTTTTCTTTCGGGTTACGTTTCCGGTCAGTGGCGTGGAGAAGTCGGCGCAGCGTACGTGTCTGCCGAGATGACCATACTTTATTTATTTATTTACTCGAGCAAACGGGAAACCGGCCATGGAAACATACTTTTCCTCGGTTCCGTTCTCTCCGGTACGTGTCCGCGTTCCGTAATGCGGCTACGTGTTTCCCTGCGCTATCCATCCCAACGTTTCCATACGCTCGACGGCGACAAGCGACCGGCACACGTCGAACGATGTATCGTTGCATTTTTACCGGAAGATCCGAGTTTACAGAAGATCGATTACCTTCTGCCAACTCAAACTGCATTATTTCTCCTGCTCAGCCGAAATTCATTCATAATTTCCCATATCGCACCATGATTTTATACTTTACGAAAAAATTCTACTGATAGTTCAAACCTTCCCGTTTCGAACAAAAAAATGTTCAACTCGCTCGCATGAGTGGTTTCCGAGATAAAAATTGAAAAGTGCAACCTGTCGCACATGAATTCCTAACATTTGATTTTTACATCTCAACAAATGGAAAGATTTTTTTTCTATTCCATGCTACAGAACTGATGTTTGTCTACGCTCAAACATTGTCGCAATAGAGCAATGCTTTCTCTTCAAAATAAAAAAAATGTTCAACTCGATCGTACGAGTGGTTTCCGAGAAAAAAATTGAAAAGTGCAACCTGTCGCACATGAATTCCTAACATGTGATTTTTACATCCCAACAAATGGGATGATTTTTTATTCTGTTCCATGCTACAGAACTGATGTTTCTATACGCTAAAAAATTGTCGCAGTAGAGCAGACCTTACTCTTTAAAATAGAAAAAGGTGCAACTCGATCGGACGCGTAGTTGCCAGAATAAAAATTCGCAAGTGAAACTTGCCGCGGTCGTGAATCACGTAATCGTTTCAGAGAAGCAATCATTCCGCGTGTCCACAAAAGGAATGCTTGTCCAAGTCCTGATAGAAGATATGAATCGTATCGAAAGCGTTTTACCGACCGTTGTCCCGAAAACACCGTTTCCCCTAAAAGCGTGCAAAAATCGCGGAATCGTCTCGTAACTTTTCCAGTGGGTGCTCGCTGAACAAGCGGTCTCTTTCTCTTTCTCTCTCTCTCTCTCGATGAGGACAGTAACTTCGATTCGGAGCAAGGCGGGCGAGCCGTGTGGGAGGTTGGCGCGGGTGGAAAAACTGCCTCGGCGAGTAACGGATCCGGTCGAAACACAAAGTTAAAAGGGCTGTAGTTCCGCGCGTTGTCGTCGTACGATTTTATTGCACGGTGCTTCGGCCGCTCGTATACGAGCTCTCTCGCATAGATAGCATCTGCTCCGTCACTTGGAAGTTTCCGCGCGTCCCGTAGCTCGGTGCCCGACGCTACCGGTTTTCGTATGAAGCATTTCATTACGTAATAAATCGTCGATTCGCGCTCGCCGAGATGAAGCTTCCGGCCAGCCCGTGCGACGCGACGAAGAATTATTTCCGCCTCGTAAACCGCGGTGAGCGCGGCAACGGAAAAAAATTTACACCGGGGGTTTAATCAACGCTCGGAGGACCGACAACGGAGTCCTAGAACGTGATAGTTTATCGTAGAACCGCGGCCTGGGACGGCCTGGTGGCCGGTCAATCGTCATTTTTCTCGGTAGTGATTGCGACTCGCTCGATTCCGTCGATATACTGACTGTGAACTTTCATTCTGACTAGAATCGTCTAGACATCGTGTCTGGGCCCGTTTCGGACTTGGGAATGGCTGAAAGTTAAGTGTCTGTCTTTTCATTTATTTCTTTACTAGCTCACCCCACAGACGTTGTCCTGTCCAAATTTCTATAAATTCAGACGTCGATGATGTAAATTCCTATTGAAATATTGATTAAAAGCTGCGACGTCCTTTTTTTTGTTGTATTGAAATATGATTCAAAAAGCATTTTTAGTTTTTCCCGAATTTTCCATTTTTTCTTTCCCTAAAACCTTATTCGGACTATTACGAACATTGAAAAAGAAATTAGCCAAATCGGTCCAGCAGTTTTCAAATGAACAGCATTTGATTTTTATTTGTATAGCAGTGGATTTAATTTTCCTATTTACGTTTTATAATTGCGCTTCCTCATTGCGTTCTACGACCTCGTGTGGGTTAAAAAGTTATTGGAACATTGATACGTGTAAATATTGTTTCGTAGAAGTCAAGGGCCACATAGCCACGCCCACTTGGGACACAAGCGTCCGTAAGGATTCCACGAATGATAGCCAGTGTCCAAGGCATTGTTTCGCGAGGATTTCGCGCAACGACCGATGAAAGGGTGTCGGAGTTCCCAGGATGCCTTTGAATTAAGCCGTGAGGGTAGCTCATCGTCGAGTCGTGGATCTTGCCACGCCGCGCCGGTTAAAATTGCGGATTATGCGGAGTTTCCGGGCCCGTTCGTGTCTTTTTCGTGAGCGACGCCGAGCCGCGCGTTTACCATTAAAATTCATGGAATAATAATGCGGCGGTCGATCGTAAATACCGGCCGTATCCTTCTTATTCGGTTCGCTCGGCGGCGATACCGAAAGAAAACCTCTCACTCCTCCGCGAGGAACCCCCCCTCACTCTCTCTCTCTCTCTCTCTCTTTCTCCAGTGCAACCAGGAGATTTAAATCGACGTCTTCATCGCGAAGTCGAATCCACCGGTTCACTATTCCGGTGAACGCGTCGCTCCGAATCCTGGGAGAGTGACGAGAAATCGTCGCTCGGGGAAAACGCGATTCGCTCAGGGGCCACCCTGTGAATTCTGATTCGAGGACGTCGTCGCCGAGAGAATGTAACGACAATTTGAATTTAAATCCCGAATTAAGAGGATGATGAGGCGTCGCGCACGGCCCGCGAAATGTTTACTGAAATTCGCGCCAAGCCCTCGAGAAAAATATTTAAATTGCGCGACGCCCTGTTTACCACTCTGCTGAAGCCGCTGCGGAATATCACCGCGCCGCACTTGCAAAAACGAGATCCAAATCGTTCCCGGTAACATGTAAAAATCTTGGCAAACACGTTCCACGATTGGCCTTTTCCCGAGAAAGAAATTGTCGACGAGTGCATACTTGTTTGCGTGATAAATTCAACGGTAGAACAATCAAACGGTATTCGCTGACTGTTTTATTCGCTGCCTATTAAAGCTAACAAGATCCTGGCAATGCAAGGATCAGCGATTGTAGCCAATTTCTGCAACAATAACCGAACACCGGTGCAAAAGCTCAGACGCACACTCGAGGGTTCTAATGGAAGACCAACATAACTCATGGATCTCGGCGTCTCGTCGGCGGTAACGTTGCTGCGAAGATGCGAGTCCCCGGGAGGCAAAGGTACACCGGAAGTTTAGCAGCAGCCGGAATACATCCGCGAAGTTACACATCCTTGTCCGAGGATACAGCCGGTCGATGGATTCGGCACACAATCTGCGACCGGCAGGATGCGTTCGTGTCGTGAATGAGAAACCATGCTAACACGACGGTGGCGGGACAAGAAGGGGATACGAGTAGAGAGAGAGAGAGAGAGAGAGAGAGAGTGAGACGCGCAAAAGAGGGAACGAGGAAGGCGTGTACGTACGCGGAACGGAAGACGAACAAGGCGGGCCCCGGAGAGGAGAGGGTTATATTGACTGTATTGGATTGAGTATTCCATATTTTCCGCGCTCGGCCAACCGGAAGATGGAGCTCGCCCGACCGGAAGATCCGACAAAGGCGGCTTATTGGCTGACGTTACTTCGCCTTCGGATGTTTCGTCGCGATACGAGAAACCTCCGTCTTCTTCTTCTACTGCTGCTTCCTCTTCCTCAGCTCCGAACCATCCCATCCTCTGCGCCAAGAATTATTACGATTTACCTTTGAATACTTCGTTCCAGGAATGTTCCGGCAGACTGACAATTCTTCGCCAACGGAGAGGGCGACGACTTAAGAATCGATGTGTTCTGTGCCCGATGAAACGATCGAACAATTCGGTGAATGCCGGTCGTTGTTGCCGCTCGACGAGCACGGACCGACGACAACAGGTATTTTCTCGGATGGCGACGGTAATTTTCCTCTGCCGGTTTATTCGACTCCAATGGTAGTTTTTCCAAAGGCTCCTCGCGGCGGACTCTTTCTGCTTTTATGCCGAACCGCTCTGTTACTCAAGATTCAGAGCTTTCTTTTTTATTGTTTAAAGCGGAGGGAGTTGCAATACGTTTATGCACTACTTCCCGGGATCATACACTCGCAATCCACGTTCTGGGATGATGCAGCGTCTAGATTCTACAGGGTGACTCTTTTCCCAAGGACGTATTACGCATAGTTCACGGGCACAACTTGGACTCCGAGATTGACACGTATATCGACGAACAATCGCATTCCTGCGGTTATTCCGAGCTACGAGCACTGCAAACTCAATTTGTATCGTGCCCCGGTTCGAAAGCGAACAATTAACCCGAAATGTTGACCGCGGCATCGTTGCGACCTCGGCTCCGAGCTACTACGAACCCGCTATCTCTGTTTCTTGCTTATTGGCTAACTCGATTTCAATCGGGGCAGACCGTCGCTCGTTTCACGGCTATTCTACAAACGCCACCGCGAATAAGAGCTATCTGATCTCGCAGCATCCGCCGGCTATAAGTAAGATCGTCCACTGCGTCAATACCCAGAATATTACATAAAGACTTCGTATATAATCGTGATTTTTTCTATAAAGTATTTATAGAAAATGTATATATTCTCTATTTCCGCTAAACTTGTACATATATTCAATTTTGCTATAACTAGGCAGCACATTTTATGCATTCGTGACAAAACTTGGTAGGTGTAATTTAAACCAGTGGAAAGTCCCTTCGAATCATCGCTCGTCTCACTCGTTTATACTCCTGTTCGAAAAGGCCAGTTTCCACGTAGAAAGATATAGCTAAGGGTTGAAGGGACACACGAATGCATTGCGAAAGGGAGACACAAGACACGAAGTAAAGACATAGCTAAGGGTTGAAGGGACGCACGAATGCATTGCAAAAGGGAGACACAAGACACGAAGTAAAGATATAGCTAAGGGTTGAAGGGACGCACGAATGCATTGCAAAAGGGAGACACAAGACACGAAATAAAGATGTAGCTAAGGGTTGAAGGGACACACGAAATCCGCGCACCCACCGCCTACGTTCCCGCGGGACCATCGTGTTACAGCGGAGTGGAACGGGCGACTGGCGATTTGTCGATGCCGGATTTCATTAGCAAGTTTGATTTAATTACCCGGGCCGGGCTGCTGGCCGGTCCCGCGGTCAGGCGACCCTTTAATCGCTCCACCATTTGTACGCTATGATTTCATGAGAATCGTATGAGATAGTCGAACCGTAATTCCGCGGTTTTCGCGTTCACGGCTCTGCGCAGCATCGCATCGGCCTCGATCGTTTTTCCGTTCCGTTCCGCTGGATCGGAATAATGTTTATCGGCCGTGGCAACGGCCGACGGTTTTCCGTTTTCGACGCGATGTATCTTCATCAAGCCTCGACGCCTGTCGACGCGCATTTTTCTCGCTAATAAACCGAGCCATTATCGCGCTTAAACCTTTCAATCCCAGCAATGACTACTCGCGGTGTACAGCCGTGTGCACGGCAGTGTCGATTATAAAACTTGCAGTTTTTCACGATTTTCGGTCTCCAACTGCAATAAATCTAAAGATTCTTACTTATCTCAATATCTATCGCTTTTCCTCTATCAGCCGATTTCGATGAAACTTTTACAATGCAGTATCTTTTCAATTTTTTCAAAAATTTCTATTCGCATAATGTGGTACACTAATTACTCTAACTTCTCAAAAACGTGCAAATCGTGAAGTCGACTATTTAAAAAGTTATCGTTCTTTTTTCACAGCATTCGAATATTAACTCTTCGCTGTGTAGTGTATCATATCTGATGCAGTTAACAAATCTGGTATAAATAGTAACTAAGAATGTGTTTTCTCACTATGTTCATTTATGTTTATTTTTCGGAAAATGTTTCTTTTTAACTTTTTTAAAAGTATTTTTCCCTTAAATAAAACACAAAAACTGGCCTCCTTTCAATTTTTTCATGCCAATTAAAAAAATCATGCAGTAAAGGGTTAATGGGAGTCAACGTATACTATTCATAAGTACTTGGAATTACGTGCACAGTGTGCACATACACTGTATGCTCTTCCCAATAGAGTAACCATAGTTGGACCCACGTGTTCATTGAAGAAGGGTTTAGTAATTCGCCTTTTTCTTGTTCGAGGCATAGTGCAGGGCAGGGTTGGCTAACGAACGGGGTTTCTTTTGGCCAGCTCGATTTACCTGACCGTCGGGTAACCGGTCAGCTTTCAACCGAGGCGAAATACGGCCGGATAACAAAGGATCAAAAACGGAAGCGAGTACGAGGAGGTTGCTCGATTGGTTCGCGGGCCGAATTGTTCCGGCGACGGTGACTCGATTAACTCTTCGCTTCCGGGGTTGCTGGCGCGCTTTCAACCGCGCCTCTTTTATCTTCTGGACAACTCGCGTGCTAAAGCTTCGCCTCTTCTTCTCTTCTTCCCTCTATCGCCGTCCCGCGTCTTCCCTTTCGCGATTATCCAATATTCCTCGGTAACGATCGCTGTCGCTCGTTCGCTCGCGTTATTCCGTTTTCCGACAGGAAAATTTCATCGACTTCGATTACTTGTCGCTTTTGCGCGATATTGCTGCTATCCGATTTGCGCTGGCAAACGATTACCGAGTTTAGAGTGGCTAACCTGTTCGCGAAAAGTTGCAGCGATTCATATTATATCCCTTAGTTTACGGTTCCCCAACGGGGTTCTGATGAACCTCTTAAGATCGATGGAAGTTTAAAAAGCATCTATATTATTCCAGGGGTACATCGATGATAAATTTTTCTGTTTTAAACTTTTCTTGAATTTTCAAGGAATGTAATTATTACGAGATAATATCCGTTTTATTATGTAAAAAATTTGATCAACAATTAAAAGAAATTGCTTCGGTATCAACGTTCGCTAACCAGAACATTGGCTCTCCGGATCGATTGGCCAGGTGATTCTCGGTACCCGGAGGTCTAATCGAAGCCGATTTAGCCGGATCCACCGTCGCAAATCACAGAGCGTCAGGGATAGGCAAGACGAACAATTTCCTGGGCCGAGTAGCCGACGATAATAACAAAACGCGATATGAATCTTCATCTTCGTCGTTGTTCGTGCGATCGGCGGCGATCCTCCCTCGGCAATATATTTCAATCCCAGGCGTTAAGTACTCTATTCTGACCCGTATAGCTACATATACGGAGACCCGTTGAAATTGCGGCAGGCTCGCGTCATGTCTGAGCAAATCTTCCCTCCCCGTTCCCCCTAGACAGACACTATGCCCCTTCTCTAGAACTACCATCGATTTTCATCGAATCCGTGTCGACAGAGACGTTCTAGCCTATCCGCGTCTCCTTTCAGCCGTGCAATTGGCTCGGCGCCTGACGATGGATTAAAATTGCCTTCCGCGATTCCTTTTGCAGCTCTAAACTCCTCCCTCGAATCAGATTCTACCCTGTAAACGAGTCCCTAGATGTTGACGCGACCTGTACAAATAACTAAATTTATAAAAAAAGATGCTCTCATCACTCTCTGCTTAAAAATGAAATAATATCGACCGATCAGTCGGTGACTGTAATGGTTACCCGAAATTGCAGGCCATTAACAGTTCCAGCTAACAGCAAGTTCGAAAACTGCCCTGAAACTATGAGCATTGTCTTCGGATGGATATTCGGAGAGCATCGACGAGATGCATTTTGCAAACGAGTGCTCGCTATTTTAATTAGCCCGAGATTATTCCTGTTCCGGGCCGTTTCATCGTTCTGGGACGTTTCCTAGCACGTTTGTGAGAAAATTGCGCGGCCTCGCTGAGGACAACGGGCCACTTTCCCCCGGCCAAGTGGAACGGGGACAGTAAGAATCGGGCAACAATTGCCTGGTGGAGATCGTCTCGTCGGGCGTACAATAGACCCGAAGTAACTGAAAGTTTTCCGGGTAGTTTGAAACCCGATCAGGATCGACGTGGCCTGGCCCGAGACCGGCCCGAGAGCCATCCGCGAGAAGGTAAACAGATTTAACGAGTAAATTAGGGGCGCGAGGGGTGGGCCGATATTAAGGTTAATTACGTGAAATCGGTTTCCGGAGCCGAAGAAACGCCTGGGACCCGACGAATTAAACGCGGCCGTTTGAATCCGAACGAGTTTCCGCCGTCACGGCTCGAACCTCGTTACCTTTCTCTACCTTTTCAGCCAACCCGGCTGGCTTCCTTTTCCTCTTCTTTTCTTCGCTGGTTTACCCTCGTACGCTCTTCAAAAATAATTATACGAAAAATCCTTCCCTCGGTTCTCACCTACTTTGCGTTTACACTTTGATTCCGACACTAATTGTCCTCTCTGCGTAATTTCATATTTTACAGACAGTGCTGGGCAAACACGTTACTGGACAAATCCAGTGTTTACTTCGGATTTAAACAAATGCGTTTCATGTTTGCAATATTCGATTTTACTACAACTCCTGCTCAAAAAAATGGTCAGAACGAGTTCTACTATGAATACGCGTCAACTAATACCAAAACCGTGCGAAATATAGAAAATGCAAACTGTAAACATAATTTATTTAAAAAATACCACGTTTTTAGGGCGGATTAAAAAGGACAAAATCATGTTTCCTACCCCCCTACAGATAGTCCTGAAAATTCGTGATTGCGAATTTTTAATAGCTATGAAAATACTTATATGATTTAAAACGAAAAACGTGAGGCGCATAATAATAAACTCACAGAACAGTTCATATAATTTGCAGTGCAATAAAATTGTTAGTGATTTAGGTAAACTATTCTTGCATTTATTGCATGCGCCCCAGGTTTCTCGATTTAAATCATCAGACATACAGAAAGACACGTCTGAGAGACAGACACATCTGACAGACAAGAAAGCGAGCTAAAAAAAACGTGACAATAATAAAATGAATAAATTCTGATTGAAACAGCGTCGAATGGTGAACGCGAATGGTCGCGTGCAGCAGTTTCCGCAAAAGAGACACTACAGCGCCATACCACTCCGGTTGGCATGATCGAAACTCCCCGTGATCCGAATTAAGGTAAAGACCGTCGGGGCCGAGGCGAGGGGAAAGACAGCAGACCTCTGGCAAGTATCACTTGACCGCGCCATAAATCACTCGATACCAGGCCCTCAAAGACGAAGAAATTAAAGGCGAGCAAGGTGGACGAGGACGCCGGTAGTTTTCTCTCCCGGCCTTCTCTGAGCCTCGAATAACAAATAAACAGTGGCGTCTCCGTTTCCAGGCTGTTACTCGATTCGTGGAATCCGTTCGAGATGATTTAAGGACTCTCGTGCCAGCGGCCCCATCCAACCCCATCAGACTCTGCTCTTGCATTCCAATATCCTCTCCTCTCTTCCCTATTCCTTTCGAATTTAATATTTCCAATTACTCCGTACTATATAACGTTACAACTCTCGAATCGACAATCTAGACACTTGGAATCGGCTTAGGTTTAACTTTACACAACTATCATCGTAGAATACTCCACATCTTCAGAAACTTTCAACGTTTCTGCTTGCGAAAGATACAATTCCGAAAAAGATAATTTTCCGTCGAAATTAACAGTCGTTGATCCACTTGAATCTTGATCGAAATGAAATTAACGAAGCTCGCACGGGTCTCGAAGTTCTCGAGACACTTTGATCATTCTTTTTTTTAGAAAATCTCATAAGAGTCTCATTTGATCATAATGCAGAATTCAATATAAGAATTACAAAGAGGGGAAAATATTTACAGAATTGGAAAATACAAATACATAAACATTGTTATACCCGCTTATATTTATTTCAGAAATCATATAGGACACGTTTATATGCTAAAACCACTGCTTTTAAAAAATGGCAATATGTGAAGGCAAGCCTCGATAATAGGCTTGGCTATTAACAGTGAAACATCCATCGGTAGCTGGGAGTTGATTTTACGGAGCTACACTTTGACCGTTCCTTGTCGCGCGCTCAGAGAGGAAACGGAAATGAACACGTTGCCAGATACAACAGATACGCCGGGATAATCCGAAAATTGTCTAGATGTAGCGCAGCTCGAAAATTCGCGGTAGTTTTGAGAGAGACAGCCGACGGACGTCTCGAGAATGTCGAGGGGCGGGTGCACGCGAGGTTCAACGTACCCGGGGGATCGGGTCACGCTCGTTCGCAACGTGATTCGGTGGTTAGACGGACAGGCGGCGGGTTGATGGCTTGGCTCCAGGGTTTTTCCGATAGCCGTCGAGCGATTTGTATGTTCTTCCGGTAATTCCATTAGCCTTATTAAACCGGCAAGACCACAGAGCCAGCCTAAAGGGACCGAGGCGGTAGAGGCTCTACGGGGATGGAAGACTCGAATTAGGATCATGCGAGCGCGCGATTTCGCTGTATGACGGCACGCGATGCTCCGTCAGTTTTGGATTGAATCTAATTAATCGGCCTCGCCGATCCGAGGTATGTAACCGCGGATGTCGGACGTCGCTCGTACACATACTGTACGCGGTACGATAGATACTCGGACGATTTTCCGCTGTTTGTTTCAGTGCCCCCCTTCCCACTCCCCGGAGATTCGCTGGTAGAACGGCGGTTTTCGGCGCAGTCGGCAATTATTGCGGGAAAACCGACGCCGCGAATAATTTGTCCGACGGCCGGGCGCCGCCGCCGCGTATTTCATCGAGCGTTACGCTTCCAGGCGACCGTTTCCTGGAGCACGGCTATTTTTTCCTCCTGTCGCGGAGGCTCCGACGATAAATCATCTCTCTCTCTCTCGCGCGCGCGCGCTGTCACGAGCCGGGACTAACGCTTAAGGGAGTATTCTAGTGTAACAGGTCCGAAAAATCGATTTCATGTTTCGCAAATATCGAAAGTTGCCGCATTTCAACAACGTGCTCCTGAAACTATATAATCGTATATCGGATAACAACGAAATTATTCGAGGTTTCAACCATGTTCCGCAATTTCCATGATTTTGCATAAGAGATCCGCCGCCTAGATGCACAAGTAATTCTAGAAAAAGGAGTAACATTTTTTTTAGGAATCACTTGGGAATTTCAGTGTTATGTGGTTATCGGTCTGATCATGGCCGACCAATTCTACTTCTCACGCCAAGTAGAACACGCGAACGCGACGGATCTCCAAATTTGATTGTTCCTTTTCTTCGAAATTGTTTCCGCGGGTAGAATTGCGGTACCGAGCCGCAACGGAATAAGATCGCCGACGGAACAGTGATCCCCCGGTGCAATAATCCCCGAGAACGTTCCCCGGGAGCTTTAGCCGCAGCAGTAAGTACTCCCAGATGCATCTGGAGAGAGGGTGGGGCTTCTAAAAGTCTCGGGGAGGTTTCTGAAAATCAGCGATCCTATGCAAAATTTATTAGCCGGCTGCTTCCCGTCTCGGTCCTCCCCTAATTAGAAGCAACGAATCGCAACGAATTCGGGAAACGCGGCCGAGCCAGAGAGCCACAGACCGTGGCTGAGAAACAGAGACAGAGGGGATGGAGAAAAAAAAACAGAAGAAAAGCGAGCGCGAGGCGAACTCGGGAATTGACTCTAATTAATTCAAAGGACCGGGGCTCTCTCTCTCTCTCTCAGGCTCGGAGCTAGACCACGGAGCAGACCGGAATGATGTCCAAAGAACGACGCGAGAATGGCGACGGGGGACGGGGAACGGGCGTCGGGGGAGTTGTAACGACTTTTTGGTGGCTCGGATACGCTCTGGCTTTCCGAAACCCATTAAAACCGCGGGCGAACTTTTCGAATAATGGGACTGCGTGCCGGCACGCGTGCTCTCGGTAATTCGGCCGAGGGGAGAGGGAGAGCGAGAAACGGAGAGAGTACACCTCCCCGTCTCCGCGCTTATTCGGTTTTATTACGATCGTGGCAATTATTGAAAAGTTTCCTGAGGGGTCCCGCCTAAACCGTACCGAGACTGTCTCCTCCTCTTTCTCCTCTCTTCCCCCTCCTTCTCCTCCTCCTCTCCGGTGTTCCGTTTCCGCTATCCGCTCTCTTCCGCTCGCCTATAAAGCTGGAATTTACTGTCGCCGTCGAGCAAGCGAATCGCGTGGCCTCGCGCGATAACGGCTTCTTCGGTGCGATTCAACGGTCGCTCGTTAATCCGCTGTAACTGTAGGCTAACGAGAGTGGAAGAGAGAATATGTATAGAAGAGAGAGAGAGAGAGAGAGAGAGAGAGAGAGGGAGGGAGAGAGAAAGAGAGAGAGAGAGTGAGAGGGAGAGACGCGAGGACGGCCGCGCTTTTTGCGCTGCACGCGTGCTCGTTCTCGCGAGGGTCGGAATTCAATCACGGGCTACTAAATGGTTCGTGTGTTGCTCTCGTCGCTCGAAACAATCGAGTTCCGACGAGAAACACGCGCCGGTAATACGTTACCCTCCAGCTACCGCACCAAAGTTTCCATTTTGACCCGTGTTTTCAGAGAAAACCCAACAGAGATGTGGACCGTCCGCGAATCGCGAGTTCTGTGTTCTTTCCATTTCCAAGCTACCTACCCTCTAGCCTAAACCGATGAACGACGCCATACGCGATGTAAATTCAAGGATTCCTTGTCTGGGACAGGACGCCGAGGACTTTTTCCAGGTACTAATGGTCTCCTTGATTAACTCTTTGCACTAGGAATTATTTCAACTCGAAAATTGGATATTTCTTCCTAGCTAGAATAATTCCATTCACCGTATGATCTTTTTCACTTTATGGATATGAAATTGATATAATGCCTGATACAATATTTGAATGATTATCAATTAGTTGAAGCTAGCAATTTTAGTAATGTAAACTTTTACTTGCCGTCAAGTGCGCGAAAATACTAGGGGGTTGAAATTTTTCAAGCTTCAAGTAAATAAATTGCTGCGACCCCGCAAGATTTTTACGATGTCCCCTAAGTTTGTACTCGATTAGGCTCTGCGATTTACGAGAAGGTTGAAGAGTAGAGGAAGAGAGGGATGAAATATTTCAGTGCTCGCGTCGCTGAATCAATGTTTTACCACGATTCCGTAGAATTTTTACGATTGCCGGGACTTTTACGATTGACGTCGACCAGCTTCGCCACCTGATCAGGATCCTCGAGGTGCAAGAAAATCGAAAGCCTTCGCCGATCTATCGGTTCTTGTTTCATTAAATGAATCGCTTTGATTTTGCGGAGCTTTCACGGTCACCGTCGACCAGGGAACGCGATCAAGACCCTTCCGGGAGAAACGTTTATTAACCGTCCTTCCCTTGCGAAATTCGGTCCGTCTCTCTCTCTCTCTCTCTCGCGCGGTTTGAACGCGTGAGATCATCG
Source organism: Lasioglossum morio (assembly GCA_916610235.2). Classification (NCBI taxonomy): domain Eukaryota; kingdom Metazoa; phylum Arthropoda; class Insecta; order Hymenoptera; family Halictidae; genus Lasioglossum; species Lasioglossum morio. The sequence continues at coordinate 25,474,785 of OU744326.1, forward strand.
GGTTACGCGAACAAACTGTATTCGTTTCTTGCCGCGAAATCGCAATTTCCTGCAAAATATTTGCTCATTTTGAATTTCATAATCGTCGACAAATGTTTGCTCGATGCCGGACGCGAGTTTCATTAAAGTTAACCGCGACCGAGCTTTCGGTTTCGCGTTCCCAGCCCCCTGCCCCTCAACGCGTTACGTTGGATACGCGAATATTCGTGGAACAGAGAGCAGACAATCGACTGTGTCGAATTAACTCTGTTGCGAAAAGTTCGTTTTCGAAGACACGGGCCGCTCGGCTATATCCAATCAACAAGCTACTCTTACCAAAAAAAATACGTGTTCACCCTACATCATTGAATTGGAGTTTACCGAACCCTTTACGATAGAAGCTATTTCCAAACTCATCTTATCGGAACATATTTCTATAATATATAATTTTCTTCATTTTATGGATACGAAATTGAACAATTTATCTTTTGATAAATCATTGAACTATTAGGCCGTTCGGAAAGTAATTTCGTTTTTCATGTAGAGACAACAGTGAATTAATAATTTTCCGAACGATCTAATAATTCAGTTATATCAACAGAATAATTTTTATTCCGCTAATACTTTACTCTTACTCTTACTCCTTATTTATTCTCGCCTTTCTAATCGACAGTTATCCAGAGCTAATAAACAGCTGCTGTCAAAAATGCGAGTTTCCGCTCCGCAATTTATTTCTGTAGCCAGCAGCAGTCCCTGCCGCCAATATCCACGGACAAGAGGCGTTTTGCACTGTCCACCGCTAACTAGTGGAGCGATTAGCCAGCGAAATTAGCTATTACTCTTTGGAAACGGTTCTCGAGGCCGTTTCACCCAGGAACATCGAGCGCATTCCCGTTGAACCGAACGTCCTCGAGGCTGATCGGAAATTCCGGGCTTCTTTTCCTTTGCCGCAAGGCGAATTCGTGGCGGGTCAGAGCCGACGCGAAATTCGATGGTTACGGATCGAATCTGCACACGAGAAGATTCGAAGGTTGCGCGCAGGATATTCGTACGGCTCGATATTTCCACGAGGGAAACCGAGCCGCACCGCTTGACTTATGGCGCGCGGCGACCGCCCCTGTGCGAAAATAGCTTTTGACAGCGGCGTGTAACAATCGCAATAAATCTCTCTTCATCGTCGCCACCACCGGCCGGGGATGCCTCTATAATCTAGTCGGGGCCGCGCTGTCGCGAAAATCGGCCCGCGCGTACATTGTTTTCGCCGCGGGACACCTTACTACAGGAATATAGTGGAGCGGCGAGTTGAGCGTTTCTATATGCATCGCTATTCTCTCGTCACCGCTCCACTATAAACTATAAGACAGACATTTGGACATTTATCGAGAAAACACAGTAATACAAAGGAGAAGACAATAACTTGCCTATGAGCAGCTTTGTCTCCAATGTATTACGTTCGTTCTCCTACTCTGGACATTGCCATATAACATGGTTCAGATCTTGAATGCAAATATTTTACGCCTTTCAATTTTGTTGAGTGGTTACGTGTACACAATTATAGGTAATTACTCGGAAAGTACCACTACCCTCCGATTTTGATGAAATTTGAATATGGTCTCGACATTTTCAACAACTTTTTCCTTTTCCAATATAGGGGGGTCACTTTTAGTTTTCGTGATATTCGCCAAAAACTATTGCTAATACTGTATAGTGGTACTTTCCGAATAATTGCCTAATTATATACGAGGACGGTGGAAGAAATATATTTAAGTGTACGAAGACGTTATCGGAGGAGTCTACAAGACGGGCGCACGATTAGAACTAAAACCCCTACACGCGAAGGCGGTCATACGTAGCTTCACACCTGAAGAGAGGACAGCATACTACAAGACGAAGAGGAACCAGATATTTCCCAATATACATAGAATGTTGGGTTTTCACAAAGTAACGTAAAAGGGCCTGATTTTTTACCTTGACAAATTTGAATCGTCCGAAAAAGCAATTAACATAGGGACACAAGAAACGAAATACGTCGACTTCCAATGACAAAAATGTACGTTCCCGCACTCTTCGGTGTCCCCAATTAAATTGCTTTGACTTTGTGGCAATTTTTCGAGTGGTATTTTTATAGTGGAGCACTTGTTGCGCTATCCATGAATATTACGCGGAATCGGGGAATATAGAAGTTCGTCTCTGGAGATGTTCTAAAGTTTCGACGACGGTCCGCGGAGCGTTAGACGTTCAAAAAATCGAGGATACCGCTCAGCTCGGTTCCGTCCGGTTCATCGTATTTCGCCTGAGTTGATATTGGCCAATTTCCGAGTGGTTCCGCCGACTCCAGGAGCTTTTCCGGCGGTCTTCTTTTTCGGACGATCGGTCGCGGCGACATGACGCGGCCGACGGACGACCGCGACGACGACGACGACGAAGAAGAAGAAGCCGGGAGCTAAATTTAGGGCGTTCCGAAGCGACCGATTCCCTACGCAACCAGCCGCGAAATTCATCGGGCAGAGAGACCACGATCTTTCCCGGCGCTGCGGTGTCTTCGGACTCTCCGGCGTCTAAAAATACCCTGACGAGGGAGAGAAACGAAGCCGCAGAGAAAGAGAGGAAGAGAAAGACGAAGAGAACGAGAGAGAGAGCGAGAGAGAGAGAGAAAAGAAGAGAGTTTAATCGAGAAGGGAAAATTCGAACGTCCGGCGCAGAGAGCGTCCCGGGTCAAAGGTCCCAGATGATTCGCGACGCTTTGAGGGCCGCGGATAAATCGAAGCCAGCCCCCGTTATTTGCGGTGGGCGAGTTCTCTAATTCGAGATAAAAGGTTCACGATGCGAGAACGGGTCAGCTGACGAAGAGAGAAGGTCCGAGGGAGCATCAGCCTCGTCGTCGTCGTCGTCGGGCTCTCTGAAAACGACGTCTGCTTTAGGGGAATTAACGAGCCCGACGATTTTTACGAGGTTCCGCGGTGACGCATCGCCCGTTGCACACGGCTGCACGATGCATACACCGAGTCCGCAATCTGACCCAAATCTGGAAGCCGAGAAGAAGAGAGGAGGCCGCTCGTCTTGTCCCAGATGTTGGCCTCATCTACCAAATGAAGCAAAACGCCCGCGCCGAGAGAGAAACTATCGGGACTCTTCTCTCGCTTCTCTCTCTCTCTCTTCTTGAACGCGATGGCTTACAAACGATCTCGTTGAAGGCGTGCACGAGATGCACGCCGGAGAAACGAGAGATCGATAACGAGAATGCACGCGACATCCTGTAGGGTACGTCTCGCTGATAGGACATTATTCAAATACAATTTCAACCGGTCCTTTTATTCACCTGTCTCGCTTCGTACCGCGTTCTTGGTTTCGGTCTCTGTCACCCTCCTTTCTCTCCCTCGGTACCGAAGCTTTCAAACTTCGCCCGCGAATCTAATGCACCTTCTTCCTCGTGAATTTTAATTAACGTTCTGTTGAAGTTCCGCGATATCGTTTGCCCGAACTTACAACGAGATTTCGCTTCCTCGTTCTTCGCGCCGAGCCGCGCCAACTTACCGGGATGGCCATGCGACCAACGACCACTGTCTAAAAGTGCCTCGGTACGGCAAAATATCACTGTGCCAGTCGTATACGCATCCCCGTTATCCGAACGATCTGTTATGCGATGGTTCCGTCATCGGAACAGCTGTTTCGAAATTTAATATGAAAATTAGTCAACAATTCTACATTCAACTATTCCACTATTCAACTATTCAACTATTGATAGTTGCATTAATAATTTTAATTCGAATAAAATTAAATCTCGAAACAGTGTCGTATATTAATACTATCTCAATTAAATATTACGCATTTCAATCAACCATGTCCTATAAACGTACCGAGCTCGGATTTCTGCCGTTCGGTTAGTCTCCGGTCTGACAACCAACGTCCACATCTACTGCGGCCAGTTCATCACCGCACGGTTGCTCAGGCTTTTCGGCGGGGATGGATAAAAATTGCATCTCTCGATAAAAGAAGAGTTGACCTATAAGAACTGAAATGTCAGTTCGAACGTGAGCTACCCGTTTTACCAAAGCATCGAAATATTAACCCATGTTACGTGTCTTCGAGTGACTGGCAGATAATGTTCTGCGAAAACTGTTCGACCATTAAACGTCTTACTATCGACAAATTCTCGATATCCAATCTCGTATAACTTCGCAGAGAAGAATCGTATAGTAATAAACGTCCCTAGAAAGATTCGAAAATTTGTTTCCGGACTGAATTTACCGTAGACTGGAAGACTTCCTCTTTAAAATAACCAGCAAAAAATATACGATTTTTGTTTTGCTACTCGACGAGGGATTAATTGAAAAGATTCACCGACAACGTAAACGGACGAGGACCGAGCCGAGCTCAATTACAGCCACTCAACGCGAAGTAAAAGTGCGATTTATTACATCATTCGAGTCAAGAGGGATTAGTCTGAACGAGGACGGCAGCGAGCGTTGTCGAGCTGTCAGTCGTTGTTCATTAATAATAAAATGATCGAGTGATTGGCCACAGGATCAATATAAATAACGTATCGGACTGCAAGAGCGTCCGGATAATATACGATCCGATTACGATGACACACAGCCAGGCTCGTCGCATTAATTACTAGATTGCTCTTTACGTATGCTGTTTGCAATTAATTATATTTTCGGCTGTACGCTAGTTTAAACCGAATAAATCAAGTCGATCCTGATAAGCGCTCTCGACGCTCTCGCTCCACTGTTCCCGATTCCCGCCCCCGTAGACGGTCGCGCCGGCCACCGTGACGGAGGGGGTAAAAAGTTCCAGTCAGTCATAAATCAATCCCGGCACGATTTACTTTCTTGGAACGGCGCCAGGCAAACGATGGAACCGGAATCCTGCAGCCAAACGATTTCTTCGTCCTTCGTTTCCTATGGCTACCAACGTCGACGACGACGCCGCGATCCACCGAATCCTTTATCCCTGTCGATTCGACGCATCGCTGTACTGGATCGCGAAATCCTCCACGAAACGCATTAGCGGCGGCATTATCCTAGCACACCGTGCAATTTCGATAAAAAAAACGCTGGCATTAATCCTTCAGCGCATTCCTTACGTAATACAGTCTTCCCTCGCGCAGTGTTACTACCAATGGAAGTTCAGAAAGAGTAGAGATACTTCGTTTTTTGAAGTATACCAAACATGAAGAAAAACAGCGAGTAAACGACAAAGATGGCCTGAGGATCGAGGCAGCCGACAACAAAAGGAAAGGGGAATAAAAAAAGTAACACTTATTTAATACTTACAAAATCCGATTGCACCTCCGCTAAAATTGATCAGGTAATTGATAATGTATAATCGACGAAGACACACCGACAGCGAGTTTTATTGAATTTTTGGGAGAGTCGAGCTCGATGTCTGAGGCAGAGACGAAATACGTCGCGCTACTTACGCGGAACTTCGCATCGCCGGGCGAAGATGTAAATCGGGTTTGTGCTAATATGAATTTCAGATCGACGTTAATAAGAAAGACGTCGCTCGCCGCTCGTCGCCGTGGATATTTCTATGAGCGCTAAGCCGGCCTTCCAACTTCTTTAGAGCTTTGGGAAATTATTACGGCAACTTTTGCCGCCCCTTCAGCCGCCATCATCGCTCCGAAATAAAGTTCCGAACGTCCCTCTCGCCTCGTGAGACTTCACGCGAGAACGACGAATCTCCAGCTTTTGGTTAACCACGTGGAGGGTTCTACGAGATTTATCGGGAAAATTGATGTTGTTCTGTCCGATAAAAATTTTGTATTTACTGTCTGAGAAGTGGATAAAATTGTACTTGTACTTTATAAGCAATTTAAACCATTAACAACACTGCGGAGTGTTCTTTATTGGTGGAGAACGTATTCGAGGATCGTCAGGAGAATGTGCCTGCCCCGGTCAGACCAGCATTACTCCTGCCAGTAGACTGCGTTTATGATGCGTTTCCATCTCCCCCTTGTTCCTTGCAATTACTACAGAAAAATTTCACCTGGTACACAGCTCCACAATTCACCAATGAGATCTTCATCTTGCCAAAGTACTTGAAGACCTACAACACGATTTTTATCCACTTCAGACCATAATAGAACTGCCTTTAGAGCACAGAAATGAATCTCCAACTTGAATCTCCACAAACAAATCTAGAAAAAATCCTCACTCTAATTCCATCCTCTCCTGGCAGTCCGGAATCGCAAACTTAAAGTCACACAACAAGATTGTTATCTTCTTCACGACGTAATACAGCTCTCAATACAACAAAGAAATTTATCTCCACGGAAACCCTCGGTAGTCGGTATCTCCCTACAATTCCCTCCCTTCGGAGTGGTGAATAAATTGTTTAAAAAAGAACAAGCTGTTCCTGCTCTAAGGAATACACCGGGGATTCTCCAAAAGATCAAAGAAACATATTTTCACGATTCTCTACGAACTGTCTATGGAACTGGCGAATAAAGAGCCAGCCGCAGTCAATCGATTACATCTGAGAGAGTCTAAAACACCGGAGTCCTTTCAATACGTTTCGGGGTTTGACGGTATTCAGGAAAAAACGACAAACCGTCTAAGGAACGAGACCCAGAGCGTTGGCCACGCCGAATTCTTTGGCCCGGCCGTTAAACACGTTCGTAAAGGAGAAAGGAAGCATCCTGGAAAGACGTGGCGCGAGTCGTGTTCGCCGACGCGTGTAATCCTTCGACGAGACGCGAGTCGCTGTAGACACGCTCGCCAAGGGGAGAGACGAATCGAGAAAAAGGCGACGTCGTTTCGCGGCTAAGACTCCGAGGGTAGTAAAAGTTTCAAAGCGCACGCCGAATGAATTCCCCCGATTCCCAGGCTGGTCCGAGGGATGCCCGGCATCCTTCCCTTTAAGGGTGGTAGTTGGTCCCGACTAGAGAGAGAGAGAGAAAGAGGGTGAGAGAGAAGAGGGTGGCCGCCCCTTTGATCGCCGCGTCTGCGAAAGCGGAGAGGCGAAAAGCGACGAAAACTGGGCGCCGTAATTTCGGCAAGTATGTGTGGCAATCCGGATTCGTCGGCGACAACGGGATTACTTTTGGCCCCAGCGCTGCGGAAGAGAGGTTAATTTCGACGCCGCGATTCGCACCCTCAGAGAAATTGATTTACCATGAACCGCTTCTCCACGTCCCGCGTAATTATCGCGGCGATTCGCCGACCGTGTTTATTCACGGATACGTGCATATTTCTTGGAGTACTTTTTCGAATTTTGTTCAAACTTGAATATATGTTGCAGTCTTCGGTGACCAATGAACGAATCTCAAAGGGGTGTTCGATATCTTGAAAAATATTCATTTTACAGGCGTGTGAAGATAAGTGTCTCAGCCTTTTTCCAATAAATCATGAGACTAGAACAAACCAACCGATGAGAATGGATTTTTAAGGAATTTCTAGTGAAAAGATAAGAGTATCTACTAAAAATATTGTCCTCCGAGAGAAATGTTTTTCTTCACCATTTATTTTGCAATTGTTTTTCAAAATTTGAAATAAAATGAAGATATAGCTACAAGTGTCCCCTTTACGAGCATGTTTTTAAAAAGCTGGATATTGGAGAGTTGACCAAATTGAAATTATTTCTCGGACGGTCGAACACGGTGTTTTCCAGTATGGGGAAAGATCCTAAATTTCCGGGTAAGCTCACGGTCAGAGCGGGATGATTCACACGGAGCAAAAAGGCCTGCGAGTTCCTCTGTCACGATGTTCTGTCACGGTTCGCCGTTTCTATAAATAGGAGTCGGAGTTGCCAGTGGACAAAGCGATCATCGATGACGGTGCCCCGCGGCCCAGAAGTCGAACGTCTGGCCAGGAATTAACCTCGCGTTCCTGGGAAAACGCGAGCCACCACGATAATAGGAATGACGGGCCCGACCCACTTACTCCAATCGTCCTATTCCAGGCTTCTCGCGGCTTAATATCGACGATAAATAAGCATTACGTCGCCCGTACTTCGCGCATATTTACGAGAGACCGTAATCCGCGACGCGTCCTTCGATCCGCTTTACTTTGTCACAACTCTTCCCCCACAATCGAATACCTAATTAACACCGGGAGCCAACCAGCTCTCCGCTCTCCCCGGCTGCTTTTCTCTACTCCCTTACCCTTCACATCTTACATTGTCAGACTTTATACACTTATAGATCCTGCTTCAAATAACATGCTTTGTTCCAAGATTACATAGTCTACTACGTAAGGGTTGTCGGCAAATTGTTATAATCTGTTGAGAAGTCTTAGTATCACAATTTACTTCATTTAACCCTCATACGCTCCATAAAAATAGCTGCATAAAAGAAACTAGGATAACGATTCACCCATTTTTATTTTACACGTTAAATCAACACATTATATTTTTGTTTCGAACAAAATCCTCTAGGTAATAATTTTAAACTTTACCGAACTCATAAAGTTTCCACAATAAAAGAGAAATACTGTTCCTGTCGAATGAAACAGGGGTATGTGAAATCGACATGAAAACGGGAAAGCGCCGATACAAGAGTTAAAAATTGAAACTTCAAAGAACGATACTGCTTCTATTAGATCACCGAAAGACTAGATAGTAACATACCACAAACCGAAATCATATATTTCCGAAACGACGTTGCGTCAGGTGTGCGAAACCGTATCGCGCGAAAAGCGCACCGCAGAAAACAATTCGCAACAGTTCCGCGTAGCGATCTCTCTCGATCGCGGTTCGATTTCGCGGGATTTTTGAACCGAGGGAAAATCGGCTCGTAGAACCAGGCGGCGAACGGTAAAAAGTCGTTTAGTTTACGAGCGGGGGGATAGAGATAGCGAAACACACCGCGGGACGGTTTCGAACCGCGTTGAAAAGCCGTGGCCGGTCTCTCGATCACGTACGAAACACGCGATAATAGAGGCGGTGCGAGAAACGATAAGCAATTAGCCGCGCGACCGAAAGTATCTAGCCGCGGCGTTAATTACACCGAAAGGCGAACGGTATCGCTGAAACGTCCAGATAAATAATCCACCGACGAGCGTTTCCATATTTTATGCGGCGCTCGCGTGTCGGCCGGCAAGCATGAGTCCGAGAACGGGTCGCAATTAGGATTACGGTAACGATTTCATTTGCGTCTGACCCTGCGGCAACACGAAACATCCCGCGGATCATCATTTTCCCACGATTTTCGACGTGTAAAATTGTTTAACGATCAAAACTGAATGATTCCTAGACTGCGGATCGTTATGAAAAAATCAAAACTTTTCCCTTGAATCGCAACTGACTGGAGTGGACTATTTTAAATAAAATCCGCAGTCTAATGATTACAAAATGAATTGCTTAATTACATTCTGCTGATTCGATCTCGAACATTTTCTCTTTCAATTATAGTAGATTGATGGATGAAGGTACGAAAATATTCCAGCGAGACTTAATCTTCAAAGTCTCCGAGCTTTTCTTTTTAATGAATGTGGTAATAATACAGACAAGAATAGATCGTTGGAAGTGTCCGAATGAAAAACGCGACACTTGTATTTTATGTCGTTTAATTTAATGTACGGGACGTTGTATTTTAATCTTGAAACGTGCAACAAGTCGCCTCAGCCAAGGTGATATTAATATCTTCCATTTTTTTTACGAGAAACGTGTTGCTTGTTTGTTATAGGAATTTCGTTTCCGAATCGGTTAGAGGAAGTCGATGAAAATGTTTATAAATAATTTTAATCTATAAATAATTGAATGAGAATGCCATGAGGTGTCTGTTCATGATTGGTCAATTCTACTTAAACGTCGTCGCAATTCAAAATCAGTTTCCCTAAAGAATGTTATTCCTCTCGCTCGATTCATTGTTGCATACAGAATCACTGGATACCCGTCGCGCCATGATTTAGAAAGCACTCTGTACAACGTCTCGTAAATTCCGTTTCCCGAGCAGGGGGAAGCGAAAAAATCAATCCGACCAGAAACTTTCACACAGTACAAACAAATGCCGGTTCCCTGCAGCTAGAAAAGTGTCCGATCGGGCTCAGCACGATACAACAGAGGTACCAGTCACGGCCAAAGAGGGTTTTCCAACTTTTCCTAATCTCGCCACGCTCCTCGGAGGTCCCGCAGCGTCCCGACGCCGCAGAAAGGATTGCGGCACGCCGCGATCGCCTCGTGTAAACCCGTAAGCGACGGGTGAAAAAAAAAACGAATTTCCCCGATGGAACGGTTTCTCCAGGTCGGTGGTGGTCTGCTCCTACGAACGACGAGATCGTTACGACGTCGATCGAACTACGGCTACAAGCCGTTAAGGGAGAGAACACGGGCCGAGCGCAGCCGTTTTCGAGTTATACGGCTCCGGCGAAAAGCTGAGCGCCTGTAAAAGGCAACCCAGTCGCCGGCCGTGCATCCTCGCTTCCCGTGATCGATGCACACCTCTCTCACTCCTCCTACCTCTTTTTCCTCTCTCTCTCTCTCTCTCGCTCTCTCTTCGCCGCACCTCGGGTTTCGGTTTGGTGCCCGGTGCATCGCCCTGGCTCGCGAAATTCCGAAAATTGTGCAGCCGATCGGGCAACAGCTGGAACCGTTTAACGACGACGGTTTTTATAAACTATACGCCGTCTGCGGCTGCGATGGACAATACTGAGAGCCCCTAACTTCGTCTCCATGCTAAATCGTGCGGTTCTAAGGCGGGGCCAACGCTCCCGGTTACATTTCTGCTTCTAGTTCGCTCGGTTTCGATCGCGTAATTTTTCGGCGAAGATCAAGCTCGTTTTCAACCTCTTGTGGTTTGAACCCTCATACACTCCACAAAACTACCTGCATAAAAGAAACTAGGATAACAATTCACCCATTCTTATTTTCCACGTTTAATCGACGCATTATGTTTCATTTATAGCGTCACATTTTCAAGACATACATCTCACGACGTAGGCATCAAAGGATGAATAATTTTACAGTATGTGAAAATATTAAATGGGCGAATTTTCACTCTCAGGAACGTATAAGGGTTAACAACTGCGTACAATTAAATAAATGAAGAAAGAAAAAGTTCATTTTCAGGGTTACTAGTAATTGTAGAAATGTTAGATTCAGTAGTTGAACAATGGTCGATTAACTTTCGTAAATCTTAGGAAGCGTTCGTGTGTCTACTTTGTTTCAATTTAAAATCAGCCGAAAATTAATGGGAATTAATACACGCCGCTGTACGTAGTGACCCGTTTTCAGTGAACTCGCGTCGCACGGAATTACAAGCGTTTAAGTTTAGGACGAACCGTCGGCAACGGCAACAAAATTGGTATCACGGGTCGTTTGTACGGCGATTATATTTCATGCGGCGCGGCGCGGCGTCGGCGTTTCACTATTATAGACCAGCATCCATCTCGGCCGTGGCCTCCGCGAGTGGCTCGTAATCGTATTGTATCTGTGCTACGTGAGACGGTATCAAACGGATTCAGCTAATACCAATGACACGCTTTGATACCGCAGTGCGATACCGGGGCGAATCGATACATATTGGTTAATGAGTACGTCATTGAATCGGTCACTGGTGTCCTATGAATCATAGTTACTGTCCCCGATGCGAGCTAGAGAGAGGGATGTAACGACGTGGCGCCGCGTCGCCTCGTTGCCGGTGTGTCTTTGTGTGTGTGCGTGTGTGCATCTAGGTGTAGCGTGACAGCACAGATTTTGCCAACGGAAGAAAGCCCATTTATCGCGAGTGCTCGCGTAAATTCTAGGGATTGGTCAGCCGGTCCGTGGGCCGCTTTGGCCAATATCTTCGCGGGTTTACGACAAGTTTACGACAAGTAATAAACTCATAAAGCCTCGTAGATTTCGCGGACACGAGCAGATTTCTAACGCCGTCCGCCGTGCGGCGAATACAACGCCGAGAGTCTCCCAGAGACGATAGCTTTATAATGTGCCACCGGTATCAGGAGTTAAATCTGCGCGCAACACCTGCCCGCCTTGTTAACAGAGTCACGGCCGTGACTCGGTGCTCTGCTTTGTTACTTTTTTTCTTTCTGTTGGGGGCTGACCGCGGATAACCGCGGAGAGAAAGAAAGAAACGAGCGTTCTCATTGTCGCGATCGTATTTCGTGGAAGAGGAGAGAACGCATCCGTACACGCGGCCGCGCTCGCATGATACGTACAACACCACGCGCGCGGATTGTGGGTGGCACCCGTGGGTGCGCTCGCCGATTCCAACCTCGTTGCTCAGCCACGATGATCTCAGGGCCGATCGACGTGCCGCTACATCCGGCAAGTGTCGTCGATCGTTCTGCACAGCTTGCTTTTGTGTCGCTCGATCCGCGACTGTTCCCTTCTCTACAAACGGGCTGTTCTTATTTTCCAGGACGCCTTCCCGCCAATTTTCCCGCGTTCTTCTCTGGGAAACTGTCGAATATTTAGCTTCGACATTTTTCAGAAGTGTTCGCTGGTGTTTCAAGAACACGTCTAATTTCTTTCGAGGAAACGCATCTCTTTATTGAGTACGTTTTTAAACAAGTGGACGCCATTATTCCCGTCTCTATTAAGATTCAGTTTCATGCTGAATAAAAATGTTCTCCATCGATTATGAGACCCAGAGAATAAGTAGAATTCGCTTTCCACGCCTTATCGCATTTTTTAACGAGTCAGATTCGTGATGAAGATTTTAACACGATTTCTTTTTCGATGAAAGAAAATTTGATTCGTTTGTAGTCGATATATTCAAGCGTTAAAATAGATGTAGCTGTACAACATATTGTTTCTCTTCTACGATATTTCTCAGGATGAAGACGTTTTAATCGTTGTAACTGCAAAGGGAATGTTACGGCAAGGGGTTAGGGTCTGTTTATACTGGTATATTTCCGACCGGATATATCAGACCGGACAGATATTTTTCAATGGATTTTAATGGAATCATGTACACCTACTGTAGGTCTACATACTTCCATTAAAATCCATTGAAGAATATCTGTCTGGTCGCATATATTCCGGCGAATATATTTGAGTGTAAATCGACCTTTAATCGGAAACAGAAGAATGTTTATTAATTGTTCTCGGTTCTAGAAGGAATAATATGTGGACAAGATTTCGGATGGGTCGAGCTCTCGGACACGGAAGCTCCCGTCTCCGTGAGATCTCCCAGGGACTGTCGGAGTCGTTCGAGCGTAACACTGAGGAATTTCGACGTCGTGCGAGAACGGGCCCGATACACCGCGACGTGGCTCTGGGACTCTGTCTTATGCAGCGACGGTAGCCCGCGCCGCTGCGTTGCACCGGACGTAATTTAGTAAATACCCGGTCTCCTCTACGAGCCTGTATTACGCACGTACACGAGGCCGGGTTCTGGCTCCATAAAGCGCGATGGACCCCACCCGATGCGAGAGGCTCGATCGAGCGTGTCCTGGCATTATTGCGATCGTCGTGCCACGTCGGACACGATGCCCTCGCTCTATCTCTCTCCCTTCTCCCTTTTACTCTCTTTCGCTCTATCCGCTCTCTTTTCCCTCTCTGGTTCCCGGCTCCCCGACCCGGCTCGCGCGCCCACGCGGATTTATTATTATTGTTATTAGCACTCTTATTATTGTGATCTCTGCCGTTAATCTTTTCTCTGAATACAGAGTCCGGTAAACATCGTATGTCGCGATAACTGACGGATTTTAACCCTTTGCACTCGGAGCTGTTTTAACCCTTCACTGCATGATTTTTTTAATTGTGACGTGTTGGAAGGTACAACGTAGTGTACGAAACATACGGAGGAGGAAAGGTCCTTTTTGACTTTTAGTTTATTACATTTCAAGCGTCGCTATTCCCTTACCCAGAAGAAATCAGGTAGTTCAGTTCTTGCCAGTCTACCGAGCCAGTCACAGCTCACACCTCCACTTTTCATTCTATTTTTTTTTTTTGGTGTATAATGGTTTAAATTCAATGTATCAATAATAAAGTGTCATATTATGTGTGAACAATTTAATTCGTAACTGACAAACGTTGATTCCATGAGTGCGGTGGAGAATAAATAAACATTGAATAAATATAAGGTCTTGATTTGAAAGAAGGACAGTTTTTGCTTAATTAATTAAATTAATTGCTGTCGCCCCAAATATCGATAGAAACCTCTAATATGAAACATTTCCTTAAAAAATTACAAGCCACTTTACTAAAGACCATTTCAACGTTATTAATAGTCAAGACGTCTTAAATAAGCTAGCCTGGTTAAAATGTAATTGACAGTGCGATGATATACATATTTCCAGTATGAAATAAAAGAACGTTGTCGCACGGTCTGGCCAGAAACCACGTTTCGATTGCGCAGATCGACTATCTTTTCGATCGTAGGCCACCGAGGCAGAGCACCTTTTCAGATTCTCTCAGCGGGACGCCTCGGCAAACCGAGTTCCTCGTTTGTCGCCGATCAAGGCGGTAGGTCTCTCTCGCGAGAATCCATACAATCCCCGGGAGAGAGAAGATATCAAAGAGCAACGGGGATCGATCGAGTTCCAATTAAAAAGCCTGATTACAGCGCGCGAAAAGTTAGTGTCGCGGCTGCGTAATTAAATGACGCGGTTGTCGGTGGTTCGTCAGGAGCATTCATTCACCGAGTGCTGGATTTTATCGATCTCCCGCGAATACATTACCGGAAGTCCTATGCGAATTGCCCCGGGCTCAAATAATCTTGTTTTTATTCCCTGCTGGACGTGAACGAACCGCGAACGTTGGTTTAGACAATCACAAATTGTGATTTACTTCTGATCATTGCTATTTGTTGTTCATTGGACAAGAAGGAAATAATTAATATCTAATAGCATCTATGAGTAATGTAACTTCTGTTTACAACTTTTAAAACATTAAGTACAACATAATCGCAATTACCAGTGTTCTATGGATATTTATAATCTCCATTAATCTGCGATTTTGCAAATGTACACGATCCAAGTTCCCTAAATCGCGATTTAATCATTCCGAGGTAAATCGGATTAGAAAATTCCTCGCTACACGTGTCATTTCCTAAGAATCGTCTGACGTGTCTGTCCGTGACCTGGCAATTCCTGTTCTAGCAAACGCCGCGTAAAACTTCCCGGCGAATCTCCTCAGAAAACAGTGAAAACCATTTCCTAACTACTTTTACTCGGAAACTCGATTATCATCTGGACGTTCCGTAGCCGGACACCTAAACGAACAGAAAGAAAAAAAAAACGAGTACACAGAGTGGGCACGATCGAACCGGAAAACTCGGTCCGAATGACTTTTTACTGGCCTGAACCGCGTCAGGTGGCGAGACGAAGCAGAACAGGAGGGAGGTAAACAGCGGAGACCGTTGGCAACAACAGAAACACAGTGAGAGAAAGACAGCGAGAAGGAGATAGATTGAGAGAGAGAAAGAGAGAGAGAGAGTGAGTGAGGTGGGAGGGGGAAGAGAGAGCAACTGGAAACCAAAGAGATTTATCCTTTCTCACGCGAGAGGCGAGGCGAGACGGGGCGAGGCGAAGTGAGGCGAGGCGAGAGGCAACAAGAGAAAATCACGGTGTCGTTTGTTCTCTTCGGGGATTCTCGTTAGGCGTGGGAGGGGGGACGAGGCGTTCTCCGAGTTTCGGGACACGTTGCGGGGAAACGAAAGGTCCTGCGGAGCGTTTCCTATCCCGGGCAAGCATCACGGGAAAGCTCGTGTGCTTAGGCTGGCCAAACCGAGACCGGATATCGTGCGCCGCGCCGACCGGCATGGCATACTCGGACCCCGAAAGCACGCGGTTCCGACGATGGAAGCCATTATTTATCCATTCCCCGGTCACGGGGATTCCCCGGGGATGCCCCCGGACGTATACGTGCCTTAATCGCGACGCTCTGGCATATACCATGACCCCGAGGCACATCTATATACCAACACACATATACACACACAAACACACACACATGTATATATATATATACAATATATGTATATAGTATATATCTATCTATCCGAGCTTCACCGAGCGAAAGAATCGACCTTTGAGCTTGCGGAGGAACAAAGCTCGAAGGCAGCCGCACAAGCGCTCCACGGAAAAGGACAACAAAGGGACCAGATACGTCAGACAGAGAGAAGAGAAGGATAGAGAGCGAAAGAGAGCAAGCTTTCGAAGCAACGGGAATATAAACGGGCGAGGAACGGGCCGTCGCGTAGCCTCGCGTCGCGGCGTCAGCCCCAGGAAAATAGAAACTGTGAGATTGTTTCCTTTCAAGGATTTCTCACAGCAACGATTCGTCCGACGCTTAATCGATTCCCCAGTGTTTTTCAGCGACAAAGGAATGCTCCAGCCTCCTCCGGTCGCACAGACGGTCCGCTTCCGTTCACCTGCGAAACTCGAGTATACAAAGTGACCCCGCGAGACAATATCGACAGTAGTCGCGTTTATTCTTTCTTTCTGCTCGAGCTTGTTTCCCGGTACTTCTGCAGTTTACCTGGCGGCTTTCGAAGTTCGTGTGATTAGGCTGCAACGGTTGCTGCGTCGCTTAGTCGTTGTTTCAATCGAGAAGTCGCATAATCGGTGTCACCGCTGGCTAAATCGGATACGTTGCACTGGACCAGTTGCCAAAGTTCTCTTTACTCCCACTATGATTTTCTTAGGATCACCTGATTTACTATTGTACGAGAAAATTATTCAGCAGAAGGTTATATATGCTAAAAGTATAAATATTTTAGAAGTATGTACGAGGATCTTTTGAAAAAAGGTCATTTGTCAAGGACATCTCAAGGTCGTCGGTCTTTTTGATAAAAACTGCACCGATCTTGAAGTCACGTGAAAAACCGACCTTGAGGAAATATTCTTGATACTTTTGCCTACACTCCTTAAGATCGCATAACTTTGCCCGATACCGACATCTTCTACCGAACTTTTACGATGTCGATGTTGTAAAGATTGTTGTAACGGTGTTTGTTCATGCAACGGAACAGATCGGAGTAAGGATCAAGCTTCGCGAATCTTTTGTAGGAAGTAGTTCGTACGAAAATACAACTACGACCGAGCTAATAAAGTAATGAATCTCTGAAACGATTATTACACCAGGGTTAGATTTCGGAATAGATTATAGTCACGCTAGTCTCCAAGCATACGCGCTACTTCCACTTTTCTTGTCTTGATCATCTCGTAACGATGTCTGAGCGATAAAGACGAATTATTGCTATCAAGTACTTAATTTGTACCGGCAGAAATTGCACTGTGGCTGGTTATTTATAAAACTGGTTAATAAATGACGCAATGTCGGTGATAAAATCTGTTAACTTCACTGTGGAAGAAATTCTAATGTTTTATTGATCTGCAACCTATAGACATTTCAGCCACTTCTAGATGCAAGATTGTTTGTCTAAAAAAACAGAATTGAAGATTACAATTGAAAAATAAAACAATTTCCAAAATCTGATTTTTCACCAAAATCTTTCAAGAATCTGCGATCCTTATCAGCACCGTTTAAAATATGCAAAAATTGAGTATCGTAGAATTTTATGAAAAATTAGTTAGTGTCAGGTTCTTGCAGCAAGGTCGACTCTACTTAACTCGACCGTCTCGCGCGCAGTTTACAAAAATAGCCATAGTCTCGCGACGAGTCTCGAAGCTCTAATTTAAATGAAACAGCCATAAACCCATAAACGGTGGACACGGTGTCCATCGGCGGACAGTGAAGGAAACGCGGTTAGGCTTGACGGAGGGCAAACGGAAGTCGCGAGGAGGAATGCGTGAATCGACAGGCACCGCTTGGGAAACAGGCTTTATGACAATCTTTATCAGTTACCGAGTGTGTGTGTGTGTCACCTCTGAATCAGCCTCACCGCCGGTGATCCACCTAATAGACAATGGGGACTGTTATATAAACAATGGCAATTGATAACGAGGGCCGTGTAATCGAACACCGGATGGAGAGCGCGTCGAAGCCACAACAAGGCGAAAGCAGCTCAACGTGGGTGATGGGAATCGAACGTTCCAACCGGAGTAATCAAACCTGAAGAGATGCTTCTATCGATACCGACAAATATCCATACTTCGATAACATCGCTAACATCTTGCGATACTCTCGCTGTTTCTCACTCGCTGCATTTTTAATTGACATTGATCGATATTTCGCAAAACTTTCTGCCGATGCGTTGACTTATTACTTGATTGCGAATTTTATGCATTTATGACGAGGGGTAACACAAAATAAAAAAAAAATCATACACGATGGAATTATTCTAGGTCGGAGGAAATGTTTAATTTTCAAATTCAAATAGTTCCGATTGCAAAGTGAGAATACATTGGAAGAATTTAGGAGAGAAAATACGAAGTAATATATAAGAATGAGCAGCATCTGTTAGCGGTCCACGATTGAGGAACTTCAGGGGCTTCTGTAAGAGACGATGAGGAAAATCGTGGACAAAGGGTGACGCGGCGAGACCTTGATACTATTCTGGACCAGCGACCGGATCGCTAGGTTGAATTCGGTATTGGAAATGGAAGAAATACGATCGGTGGCGCCTGGTTTCGCGCACGCGGATGTCCAGTCCGCCCACGCGACGACACGGCCCTGAGAAGGAGAACCGCTATCCGCCGGGAAACCGAGAACCGGCGAGGAATGCCGATCCCGCGATGAGAGAATTATCTAAGACCGATATCTTATCGGCTCCGGCCCGGACAGGTAACCGGAAGGGGGAGTTCATGGTTGCCGGCGATCTTATCGGACGATTTGCACTTTGCGCGCGCCCACGCTCGCCGCTCGCGACCTCGACCGCAGATCGATGGGGTTTCGAGCACATCGATCTGTCTAGACGTCAATTTTTCCCCCGAAAATACCAAATCAACCGTAATTTCTCTGACCCTCGATCCACTTCATTTTTTCCTTGTGCAGTCTCCGCTGTTCTTTGGAACAATATCTCCAGTGCAAAGGGTTAAAGAAATTCGATGAAATAGTGTTATGCGAATTTCTCGATCGAGAACGGCGTACGTCAGTCGTTCTAGCAAACTGCAGGTGCATCTAAAAGGCGAGCCAGACTGGTTCGGCGCTCGGGCGTTCATTATCCGCCTCTGTTTGTTTATTATCCCGGGCGTTATTGTCATTACCGTTAATTATTGACGAGCATGGAGCTAGAGAGCTCGTTCGATTAATCGCGCGCAGGCAGGATGCGCCGCTCCAGAACACAGAGATGGAAAGAGAGAGAGAGGGAGAGAGAAGGAGAGAGAGAGAGAGAGAGAGAGAGAGAGAAGGAGAGAGGGAGGGAGGAGGAAAAGAGTTTGTGGCACAAGGATGATTATTCGCAGCCAGAGATCATTTTCATCGATAGGTACGCAGCTCGCGCGAGCGCTTCTAATGGCCTGGCCGCGCGATTAGACGAAACAGATTGGTCGTGTCCAACCGAGGCCAGATTAGTCTCCTATTCCAGCGCCGGAGCCTCGAATCGGAATAGTATATAGCAGCAATTTGCGCGCCGCGAAAGTGGGATCGCGTAATCTAGTTACCTGGCGAGCTGCGATACGATACCAATCTCTATACCCCGCTGTTCCTTCAGACAGACCCTCTTCGGACACCTAGGAGCTATGCGGAGACGCCGTGGTAGATTTTCTTGCAAATCTATAGAAAATCGCCCTAGGATTCAGCTGAGACTGCTGCTCGAAGACCTGTTGTTCTACTTTGTGAATTTCTGCACACGGTATACCATGGTGTATTATGCTGCCAATACATATATTTAATAATGTAAACAATACTGTGAATAATTGTACAGCAATTTTTAGTGGTGCCTCTGAGATTATGTACTGAAGAACTAAATTAGAGTTTCTCAGAGTACAAATTAGGGAAACACGTGTTCGGTAAAAGTTTTATCGATGTAATTTGGGAATATTAATTTTTGTCTTGAAAGGGTTGAATCGCAGTACGACATATTAATATATTTAATAAGTTAAACTATATTTTGAATAATGGTATAGCAATTTTTAGTGGCGACTCTCAGTCGACTCGAGTGCTAAGGGTTAAATTTCCCAGCTAACAAAGCTATATTTTCATGACGTCCGCGATTGTTAGGCTCGTTGCATCGGCAGCTCGATGGTCGCGTTTCGTGCAAAGTCGTGGGTCGAGCGGTCAAAGGGTTTGGAAAGTTGGAAACGCGTACACGCACAACGTCGGCGACGATTGTTCTCGATGATAGAGAGTCGGTGGCGACGCGTTTGGCAGCGACTCGAGGAGTCGCGACGCCGTTCGAGACAGAATCGACGACTGCGATCGCGACGAGACTCTCCCGCGATCGAACGATCCTCGCCTCGCTTTGTCGGGATTGAGATTCCAGCAACGGCGCTGCTCGCCGGCTAACCTGACCATCGAAAGGAGTATTCTAGGGCAGTGTACCCGGGGCTTAGAATAAACTCGGTTTACTTAAGCATGACGGGCATGCATATGAGTACGGGGCAAAGGAGAGCCGCCAAGCGCCATCTACCCTGTGGCCAGAAATAATTGTCATTCTACTTGAGCCCCGATCCAGGCCCGTCTCGTCGGCATCGGTCACATCGCAGGCGCTGCCTCGCTTTTCCCTCGATTTCGTCGACCTTTCACCCAGCCAGCGGTTCCCAAATTTATTCAATTCCATTGCCAAACAAATCATTAGAAATCCCATACAGTTTTAACTGGAAATTTAATACAGTACTCTACCTTCGTAACCGTAGTATTATCTGAATTATTAAAAGGTTACACTGTTCGAGATTTAAACGAGTAAATGTGATCCAAACTGCATCGTGTTTGGACTCATGTTAATTGGGGAAATATCAGAAATACAGGGTGGTCCATTATGTCATTACCATACTGCGAATCTTTATGTAAAATAAACATTGTCTGTGTCGATTGCAAGAAATAGAAACCAAATAGAAGGTTCCTTCTTCCCTTAATAATTTTAATAGATGAGAAATCATGTATTGTCCTTTATTCGCAGTCCAGTCATCAGAAATAACGGATATATTTAGATGGCTACATTTAGGTGGAGTACCGTATACATGATAAGAGTGCCACAGGAAATTAATTGAAAACGACAAAGTTTCGTTCCTGGATTAGTAATGTTACTTGATATTTCGTTTCTACGTTACGTTCTTCTATCTTTAATGCTAGCGGTAATATATGAAGGAGTAGTATCTGAGCACGATATAAGTGATCATTCCGGTCCCGAGGTCTGCACATATATGGAGGCATTACCGTGCTATTTTACCGTTTCAAGTTTTTATATTAGATTGAACGCTTTCGAGGGTGCTTTCCGGGAATCTCCTGCGCGGTTCTTACGGGGAAATAATCGTGGATTTGAGAAGTTTCCTCGGAATCCTTGGGACTTCACGTAGCCCGTTTAGGGTTTAAGATCGCGTCGGTAGAGCAAGTGGAGGTTCGAGACCAGGATTCTATAGTATATCCTCTGTGGTATCGGTCCTCGAAGTGGACTCGAAAGGCGGCACGAGGCTTAAGTCGCGTCGCGACGCGGTCGTCGCCGGTGCAATAACGGAAACAAGGTAATCCTTGCGGGGCACGGCGCGACGGCTGCCGCCGGCAGCAGAAACATCGCGGTGCGCCGACGAACAAAAGTCTTCGGGAGCTTCCACGAAAGAACGAAACGAAAGGGACGTGGACGCAATGTAAACGATCGCCGGCGTCGTTTTATTGCCGGAGCAGTATTCCGCTGCTGCAGAAACGGCGCAGGTCGAATTACGAAGCTTTACGAGGGGGCTTGGGACCGGAATGTCGGTCTTGCATCCGACTTGACCGCCTCTCGATGCTGACCCGTTAGTTTCTAATTGGACCGAGCTTTCTACCATGAATACCCCTAGCTCTGTACACAGAAATGATTTCGTGCAAATTTTGCATCAACAGAGCACCACCGTACGTCAATAGAAAATTTGCGATGAAACAATAGCCAGAAATGTCTTTCTAACCCTCGTAACTTGAACAGATCGAAAGTATTGATACATTTCAATTACAATCGATCTGCTGCTTCGAATTGCAGTTACCCATTTGTCTAGTGAATGCGTACAACGTTTCTGTGGGAACCGTTTACTCAGCCGAACAGAAAGTTGCTGTTTTATACTGCGGCTCGAATAATTCGATGACTCAACGTACTTTCTTCGTTCTAGATGAATATGTTGCACGGAGAGCCTTCGGGCGTAGTTCGCACCGAGAGAGGGCAGCGTTTATTGGGCGATTCCGAGCGCGCGAATCGTCTCCTGGCGAGAGGCTTGGCCAGGAAATCGGAGAAATACAAATTTCTCTATCGGCGCTTAGTCTCCCACGCGATCAAAGGCTCCGAGGCACGACTCGACCGACACGCGAGCCGCGATACCGTCTTTTTAATCGGTACCGGCCGAGCGAGAGCCAATGCTCGAGCCCGTGTGCGAGTCTGAATGCATATCGAGTGTGGCGGCCTAGAATACTCCTTTCAACACACGGTCAGGTTACCCAGTAAACGCGCCGCGAGCCGATCGAAAGCGACAAGTGCAGTAGCACGTTGTCGCTGGAATCCCGGGGAGTGGGACTACGAATCGCGGAGCGATTTCGCGTCCTCGACTTTATCGCGCCTCGTTACGTCAGCGCCGAGCTACTGAGATCGAGATCCGGAGCACGGAGTCGTCGGGGCACGTCATTTTCATTGGAAACGGAGCTCCGGGTCCAGTACCGCTCGAGAAAAAAAAAACGCAAAATTATCGGAATTGTCTTAATTTTCATATAGAAATTTCCGTGTAACGGAGGTCAACAATTCTCTAACCCTCTGCACTTGGAACTATTTTAACACGAGAACTAAACATCTGACCAAGAATATTTCCATTCTGTATGATTCTATTAGTTTATGACTCGAGCGCTTCTATTTTCGTTCGTATTTTCTCCAATGAGGATTCATCGAAGACTATTGATCTTCTTAAGACACGATTGATAAATTCATTGTCCGCAGTAGCAACGATTCCCAACAAATGATGTCATAAAACCAGGTAGAATCCTATCACTAAAAGATTATCTACCTGAACCCACCTAAGCCACGCCCACTGAGTACTTTACACGGCGGGCGTGGCTTAGATGCTCTCGAAGGAGCTAGGACAGTGTTCCACAGGGCAATCTGTGTCACGTTCACTATTTGAACTCCGTTGAACTCTGTGTAGCCTCACCTCGATGATTTGTTAGATGGCTACCATTTTTCAATGGCATAACATCCTGCCAAACAGTACGATGAAAAGAGTAACACATCAAATCATCGACACAGGATCGCCTATCTCTCCAGGAGCATGCAAAATCGTCCCAATGGGCGTGGTCCAGTTGCCCCCGGAGGAGCCGAGCCGATGCCTCGGGGAGCAAGCCATACCCACGTTGGTCGCAGACCATCCACATCCGATTTAGCATATCCAAGTCGTCAGAACGGCGCGAAACAAGGATCGAACGAGCAATTGGCCGTGATCGTTGTGTGTCCGCGCTCCGAACGCTAATTTTCCCGGGAATAATTAGTATCGCGACGGCGTTGCGGCGCGCGGTCTCCGTCTCTCATGAGACTGCATTCCTGGCATAACCTTTTATCAGCCGTGGGGACTCGACGGGTCCGTGGTCCGCGCTCTCTTTGCTCGCTGTCTCGCTCTCCGTCTCTCTCTCGCGCGCGCGCGCAAACCGTTGCCCTGCACCTTTTACTTCGGATATCTCGCATTCTACGTGTATATTATCTTACTCACTTTCGTGCAACCCAATAAGGCGCCTATCCCGCGGAGCCTAGCGCCAGCTAATAATACCGAATGCCGCGGTTTGCACGAGGCCTGCCTTTCTCGCTTCCTCTCTCGCTTCCTCGCGATCGCCTCCGGTCTTCATCGCTCTACTACAGTCTTCCCTCTCTCTCAGTCTCTCTTTCTCTCGCTCTCTCTCGCTCTCTCTCTCTCTCGCAGAGTGTGTCTATGAGGGTGTACGCACGAATGTGTGTGTTGCACGCGTGTGCCCGGCCAGAAAGAAAGAGAAAGAAAGGAGAGAGGGTTCCGTGCGCGCGCGTGTAACGCCGTTTCGTTATTTATCGTTTAATGAAATTCCCTTTCGTAAATCGTTCTGTCCGCCCCGCTTCGCCGACACTCACGCCGGCCCCGCGCTCTTTTCACGGTGCTCCTGATATTGGCTCTCGCGAACACCACCTTCCTTCCACGACCGTGGGAAATTTCGTTCGAGGCCCCGACGCCGCGTGACGCCGCTCCGTTCCGCTCCGCACCGCTTCGCAATGCTCTACGACAACCGAGAAAGCAACCTCTCCGCCTGCCGAGCTCCGACGATCGACACCATTGTCTCCGATTCGGTTTTCGACACGATCCGGCTACCTTCCCGTCAACGACAACGCCCGCAAACTCCACCGTTAACACCTTCTGTTTTGCCGAGCACGCGTGGCGATTACGGTGTCGAGCGTTTCCCTGGGAAACTGCGAATTTGTACGATTCCCGGACATTTTGCCACGATGTAACTGTGCTTGCCTTCAGCAATTCGCCGAATATTGATTTTTCAATAGTATTGGTAGTGAAGTGATTCACTTTATTGAAGTGATACATACAATACGTTTAATACGTGGAAAATAGTGTAACAGTATTTTTAAATTCTTTTAATGTTTTCGCTGTTTTCGATTACATCCACTCATTTTTTCCAGAAATGCATCAAATCTTCGTCTTTTTGGTATTCTTCGTCGCAATTCAATAGGGACTGTATACGAAATAAATCAATCTTATTCTTGAACCTTCGGGTGCGATAGTTAATTAAACGAGCACGATTACGAGGAACAAATTACGGTAACAGGTGAACGCGTCAATCACGAATCACCGTAATCCATCTTTACCGTGGCGAGGTAAATAGAATTATTGTAATTAGACGATAATAGTGGTTAATACGAACAGATGCTTGCCAGTCGACGAGTTGATTTATGATTGATTTATGACTGTAGCCAACGCGACGGTGATTTGTATGCATGATCTACGAGATCGGTAGCTATCTAAAATACCTTCTCGATCAATTATAACAAATATCATTACAATCGTCATACAATTATCGAATACGCACACGATATCTCACATTCGTCATATAGCTATTGATCATTGAAAAACGCGTCCCCTAAAAAAAAAAATTGTTAAAGCACAGAGATTACATTGATGCCAATGTATTGTTCATTTGAAGTGACTTTCCCGCACCGGGGTTGCCAACGAAACAATTTGACTGAGTAGATTCGATACCGACGGACGGCGTGTTTGAACGAAAATATCGCAATTAACAAGCTAATACAGAATATTGTTATTCAACGTAAACAAGCAGAGGTACACGGCGAGAGCGGCGAGCCCGGCTCCTATCAATAACGAATGAAAACTCAAATTTCCTGGCAAATAAACGGGGCCGGTTTAATGGCGGCGTCGACCTGCCTGGGAATTAAATAAACTCGAATTATTTCGAGTGGATAACGAGCCGCGATCGAAACTGCCTGCACGATCACCGGAGCCCGGGGCCCCGAGCGGATCCTCTACATTTCCGCCGAAAGGAACAGGCTAACCGACGGATAAGAAACAGCAAATAATGTAATACTATAGGAAACATCGCACGGTAAATGTTGCGAAATACGCTGGCTTCAGGAAATGCCGGCATACTACATTTTCGACGTTAACAAAATCCGCGATGTTCAAATTGTTATAATTTCGCGGAACAGGGTCGTACGAAAGCCTCCACTTTTGTATACCGTTTTTCTTCTTGCCTGAGGATATTTTTCCATGATGTAGAATGGGAAAATATACACGTATCCTCTCTGAAATGTTTATAGTTTTGAAGATTTGAGAAGACGTAAATTCTAGATCAACAATCGGAGTTTCAATTTTTTGGGGTAGAATATGATGTGTTTCATTTTATGGATACGGTGACTCTGAATGGCGAATCTGAGGCGCCACTAAACATTGTCGGTATCTAATCAATTACTAAACGTTTAGGTATTGTATGAAGTACTATACCAATTTCATATCCATGAAATTTTAAAAATCATAGGGAATGGAAATATTCTAGGTCGGAAGAAATGTTTGATTTCCTCGTTAAAATAGCTCCGAGTGCAGAGGGTTAAACCGATGGCGCATAATTAACAGCAATGCGTATATTGTCCATGTTTTTGCGAATCCGGCGTGCGGTGCGCGTCGGCAGGATCATTCATTCCGAGCACACGCAGTCGAAATTTGAATAGCCCCCGGGGCCCTGTTTCTCGGGTGACTAAGCCACACGCGAAAAGAATACCGAGGGAAAAGCCGACCGACGACGAAGAATCGTCTTTTGCTCTCTCTCTCTCTCTCTCTCTCTCTCTCTCTCTCTCTCGCTCGCTCGCTATCTCTCGCTCTCTTCTTTTTTCCTTTCGGTTCGCGAAACTCGCATTAATATTCATCAGGATTACAAAAAACAATGCCGCCCACCGGCACCCGTGACCTGTTGAGCCGCGGCCATCAAACGCGGATTATGTCGGATTACAACTTTATAATTGAATCTCTATGCGAAACGGGCCTTTCCTCCAGTCCACCCACGTTCCGGCGCGGCCTCGACGCGCCGCGCCGCACGGATTCGTGGAACCGACGCAGAAACACGGGCATGACCGCGTTTAACGGCGACCCGGTGAATCGGCGCCGAATGGACGAGCATGATTCACTTTGTGGCTCGCTGTGGTCCCGAATCGGGATTTAGCTGCCTGGAATCTCCGGAAGAAACTTTCCGAAAGCCCAAGACTAGCATTAGATACCATGTTCTGTGCTGGACCAATTTTTCGTATACATTCTGAAGAAACGTATTTTTGCATCACAAGCTAATAGGATTATTACTATTGTTAACGCTTAGATCATTAATCATTAGCAGACTGCGAATGATTATGCGATTTGCAACTTTTCTTGACGAACTTTGAGAAACTCGAATCAAACAATATCTAATTTTCTGTGGTAGTAGCCTTTTTAGATCTGAAATAAATTAAAATCGTACTGAATTCAGCCGGATTTTATATCATTTTTGAAAATTCTCAAGTTATTTTCTAGTTATCACACTGCCGACCTTTATGCAAAATAAAAATGTTCTGCATTTATTGTGCGGAGCAGGAATAAAATAAAAATTTATTTCATCTCTTAATGGCTCTGTCACATTAAAAATAACTTTAGAATATTCTTATAATTTCTCGAATCTTTTACTGTTTCACATTTTACCCAACGAATTTCTTCATAAATGCATAAAGATCCACATTGTGTATTGATCATTATGCAAGATAAAAATGGTCTGTATCCTAAGATTTCCCTCGAAATGATTTGGCTGATGTGTCCGGTCGCGCGTAATGGAAAATGGTTACTCGCTGGCCACCGGGTACGTGTCGCCGGGAACCACACCTGCGATCGGTTGTTGTGTCGTCGATTACGAATCGAGACAAATTGCCGGCCATTTTCCCGTTTAACGGGAGCGTACGATCGTTTCAGCGGAACGTTACGTGGCGTTGTTTTTGCGTCGAGGCCGTTTGTCGGCCGGATCGAGAACGAAAGTCTTTCGAGGAACGGATTTCCAACGGGCGGCCGTGGATCGGGACTTCCTTGAATCGATGGGAAGATATTCGTCGTTGCGAGCCGTCGCGCGATCAAATTGCATGAACGGGAAGCAGGATCGAGATCGAGATCGAATTCGTTACTCTTTACCTTGCCAAAGAAATTTTGCACAACTCTCATTAATAATCATAGAGTCGTAATCAGTTGTTTTTATTATTTTTTTTCTGAATTCAGATTTTATGGAAACAACATTGAAGCAGCGATCACTCATTTTCGTCATAAAGTCCACGGTATACGTACATTCATCGGCTACACGCGCCCATGCGTAACAATCGACTGACGCGTCTGACCACGACGTACCCATTCCCCTTATGATACACGGCTTACGCAGCACGCACAGATAGCCTCGGAAAAAAATTCAGCTCTAGAACTACCACGCTCTAACATTCAAGAATTGCCGTAGGAATACCACTGATGAAAACATTGCTGACATGTTCATGCAAGATCAAAGTGATCTGCATCAACTACGCGATAGAACCTACATGGTATTTCTTCCCTTAACAATTTCAATGAGAATAATCCAACACAATTGAGAGCAGTCTAACGATTATCGTAGCGTAGTATACGATCGACTGATGCAATTAAATACAAAATTACAGTGCATGACCGTTGCTTTTATTTAGCCACTGATCGGAACAGGTACGCTTCTCTTGAAAAAGCTGATCAGAGGCTGTTAATGCGCTTATCGAGCGAACCGTGCATTTTCAGGGGGTTGCAGGTCAGCGAATCGCGACGTTACGAGGGTTGAAGAGTCAGGGTTGTCCGGTTGATTACCTGGTGCGCGGGTAGAACTATTTCCCGTGCGGACGGGGCGGGTTATATTTAGCGGAAGGAGTTAAAACGATTCATCGGCGTCGTCGGCTCGAACCGTGAAAGCCGCGCACTTCATCAAAGCCCGTGTATTTGCAGAGCGGGGCCAGTCTTATAGCCATTCAAGGTAAGTAACCGGAGCTCGCGTTGAGTATCGTGAGTACCGCCAGGGGCGGTGAGTTAATCGGCTTTTCGTCGGGTAGTCGGTCGCCTCTCTCGGTTACGGGAAGAGAGGGCCCGGTGCCACGCGTTTCCCAGCTCTCCGCAGTACGTTTATTCGTTCGGTTCGTTCAGTTCAGCCCACCACTCGATTCCTCCGATTTCAGTTCGATGGGATGACACGCGAGACCTACCCCCCGTCCCCCCTTATACGATCAAACGATCGGTGAACACGCATCGGGACCGTGTGCTCCATTATGCTTGTTCCCCGGTGATAATGCCGCGGGTCCCCCTCCCCCCACATAGCCAGCCGACATCGCGATGGTTAGAAAATAGGCCGACAGCCTTAGGCCTAATTGTCAATTGCGCGCGATCGACTCAGGGACACGGAAGCTCGACGATCGACAAGGTTGCCTCGACCGTCTTCGGTAACTGCGGAGAATCTGCGAGACGAGCACGATCGAAACGGCCACGGCGACAGAACGATCGAGATCTCGAGATAGGGCCAGACACAGATTTAATTATTCCTGAAATAATTTCATTCATTGTTGAGACAATTGTTCAGTCATATGACTCTCAACAGACCACAAACAAAAGTTGACACAGAACTATTCGTTTTCTAAAGATTAAACCTATGGATTTTGGAGGTGATCGGCACCTTTTTCCTGTTTGATTGCAACTCTCCGATGTATCGTTTGATGTTATTCGCTCGTGATCTATTTGATGATTCGGCCGAACATTTTTCCCATCGTCCAATCGATACACCGATCCATACGTCCGTCACCAAAGTGTTAATCGGCTTGCAACTGTAGTGCATCGGATCCGCGGAGCTTTAGCCCGTTTCACCGGTTCCCGCGGAGCGTTCAGCCAAACAGATCGGCTACGTACCATTCACGTTCCAGTTACTATTGCGCCTCGCGAGAGCACAGCCTGCATTCATCGGCTCCCGCGAGCGCATTTGTACGCCTCATTACCGGCCGAATCAATAGCACCCCGCTGACAAATCTGCACAATGTCCGTCCCGCGATTTCGACCGTGGATATCGCGGAATACCTGCGACTCCCATGATTCCTAGCCGCCAACTACGTACGCGATGATAAACCGGAAACGACGAGAAACACTTTAACGTGGGGGACAGCTCTGTCAAATTGGGAAACCAGCGGGAACATCACTAATACACAATTATTTTTTATTTAAGGTTTAACGTCGTTTACATCTAGGTCATTAGCGACGAACTTCTATGGTGATTTTAGATTTTGTGGAGGTGGTTGATTTCCTTAAAGAATTCAATAATGTTTGTTATATGTTTTTCGGATGTGAGGATCGTGTTCGGGTTGATTCCACAGTTTTTAGTCGCTGGGTAGAGAATTGTTGGCAGTCGCACAACAAGTGATGAACTGTGAGTGGGGTATTATAGCCAAGGGGAGGATCTGTCTTCTTTATGTGAAATTCATGTGTTATCTCGTAATGGCCAGTTCTCAGGCGGGAAAGAACGATTCTTTCTCAATATGCAATTTCGTCAAAAGAATTTATCGTACATCGTGATATAAACGAGTAATGAGATATGTGTGCCAGGTTTGTCCGCACTGTGGGTCGCCCAAGTTGTGGACACCGCTACGCTGTGGAGCAGCTGAGGCTATACAGTCCGCGTCCCCATTGGCTGCAGCCTCGCCGCCAACCAGGGAGTGGGGATTGCTCCGCGCCGCTACAGAGTGGAATCCGTATTCCAGTTTCCGGCAACAGTGGCGCGATTGATCGCGCTCCAATCCCGCGTGAATGGCGTTAGCGATGAGTCGTGGAACACAAAGTAGAAGCGGCACGGCGCTTCTCGCGGCGATAAGCTCGAGCCGGCTCTAACAGATCGATATTATAACCGCTCGCGCGGATCGAAGCCGGATCGGCTTGAACGTTTGAATCGCCTCGAACGTTTGGATAGGGTGCTGGAGCCGTTTCCGAGTCTCGTGGCAAGCTTCAAAGTCAACTAACCCTCTTTCTCTCCTCCGCGCAAGGAACCCGGAGATAATGTAAACAGGGGATGAGTCACGCGTCGATGAAAATTTAAACTTTCAACGGTCGTCGATGTATCGGCGTCGATCTCTCCGGATTGCCTAGATCGGAATCGGTGTCCGGCATCGAGTTCAGAACCGCTTTGAATAATGCGCAACTCGAGCACGAAAGAATTGCGTCAAACCGATTAAACGAGCATGCTCTGGAAAGTTGCGCTCGGACATTTCGAGACTACGGTTCGAACGCGCGTGAATATGCATCGGTGCACCGGACACTTGTCTCTTGAGCTTTCGAGCCGGGGGACCCGTTAATGAGTTACTACGCGACGAGCATGGCCGAGCGTGTGCAAATAACACGAAATTCTATCGCGATTCGCTCCGAGCGATTCTTCGCCCGATCGTGCGAGCGACGAGCTCTTAGCGGCCTGGGCTAATTCAATCGTTTTCACACTTAGATATTCGCTATTAGAAATTGAACGTTTCTCACGGAATTAGCTGTGATTCGGCACAGTAGAATCCTGTTTCAAAGAATAATTGCTGTACACACGTTTATATTTTCTTTCAATAATTGCGATTACCTGAAAACAATACACTATTTTTGAATTTTTTAAAAGTCCACTTTCTTTTGATGACTCCGAGTCACCGCACGAGCGTTAATCCCTCGAGAAGTAATCGAAAATCTATGCTAATGAAAAATTGAACTTCTAACAAAATTTAATTCTACGATCTCCACATATTTATTCAAGAGGAATCGATCCCACGCTTATCAGGGAATTTCTGGGACACCTGGTACATGAAATGCTTAATCCCCGGGCAGTTTTGTTTCACTTTCGTGTCAACAAATTACCCGGCAAAGCGGCGAGTCGACTCGATCTACCGGTACAGGGGACGATCGCGAAACACGAATGACTTCGCGGCAACGGCGACGTTGATCGGTCTACCATAGCGCGCCGATTCTTCCGTAGAATTGCGGCCCGACACGCGAACTTTAATTACCGGTAATTGCGACGCGGTGACGGCGCGCCGCGCTGCACCGCGTTCCAGTAAACACACCGGTTCGCGTCGCTTTTACACACCGTGACACCGTGCGCCGTAGCCGGGACGCTTAATATTCACACGGCCGATTATTGCACGTCGCGACCGTTAGACCAACGCGATATTTACAGCCCAGGAGGATTTCTTTCCATTTCTAAAGTGTGACTCACGTAATCGCGCCTCATCGGTGCGACGCGACGCGCCGAGCTATATACGGCGATTCGAGAGATAGTCCCACTTTACGCGCTTCTTCTCTTTCCGCGTGCGATTCCAGCGAAACTTCCCGGTTCGAGATTCAAGGTTTTATATGATCTGTATCGACTGCGGAGCCGTGTGCTGTTCGCCTTTTTCAAAAGAAGTCGCACGGGACCACGTAGGAACACAAAAGATATTCTGTTTCCTCGTGATTTCAGTTTCTACTTGGCATCACTGTCTAGTAATGAAATTGTTTTCGTCTGCTATCGATATTTAATTTATTAACTTTTAATTACTCGTATAATTAGATGTATAGTATTCGTAATCTGAATACTTAGAATTTATTATTTTAAGCGTGAACGAAGATGCCGGCTACAGCAGCAAATATTTATCTGTTTGCATTGAGGTAGCTATTTGATTGAATAAAAGATGAGGAAGAAATTCTAATAAAAAATGATAATGCAAGGGGTCGCGAATTCGCCCGGGGATATATTTATTTATTGTCGGATTTGCGGAAGCGACGCGAAAGGATCGAACAGTATTTCCTCGGTGGAGGACGAGTCCTCGGGATCCTTTAACGGGGACACCGTCTTAAGAGCGTTCGGGTCTCGAGCCTCTCTCGGACAGAGAGCAGCCCGGCAGGTCTGATAATTAAAAGTTTTAATTATGCAACGAGGCTGCTCGTTGCGAGAGCAAAGGAGCCAGGCTCGAAACGGTGTCTACGTTTCCGGGATCCTACGGCTCTGCTTAATCCCTAACTAAATTTTTATTATTGCGCCGCTCACAACTCTTACCCCATCCTATTCTCTCTCTCCCTCTCTCTCTTTCTCCTTTCTCTCCATTATATCTTGGCGCCGCCGCTGCCGCGCTGGGTTTCTTTACTGAGGATTTTCACGGAAAACTGCGAAAATAGAACACGCGTGGATTAATCGTTCCGTCGATAACGCTTCCGAGCCGCGCACCTACAAATTGCGACTGCGCCTGTCACCGTTTAACACGCTTATTAAAAGTTCATTAATTATGTCGGAGTCGCGCGCCACCGGAAGTTCGTTTAGCCCTGTTACCTAACTCGCGACGATTTCATACAGTTTTTCACCGCTCAAGTTTTTATTGTTCCCGAATGATACGAATAATCTTATATTAATCCATTGATCGTCACGTGCCGAGGTTTGAAATATTCTTTAAAGGGGCGGGTCGTTCGACTTTATCGATCGTCGTTTCGCGCGCGAGGCTCCGGATCGATCTCGATCTCCGCGTGGTTGACGCACAGTGGCGAATTCGGCCGAAAACGTCGCCAAAAATAGAAAAAGATTTTTATCTAAATTTGAAAAATTTGTTTAACGTACTTTATTTAATCTATCGAAGATATGCGAGTACATACTTGAGGTTTCTGTAATATCGGCTTTCCCAACCATACTTAAAAATGGCTGTGCAATTTGTTATCAGTATGAGATTCAAAATTGTTGGAAAATTCATATTTCATTGTCGTTTGGTTCAATGATTCATCATAGATTTGAAGATAAGAAGTTTGGCCACGAATTCGGCCGGATTCGCCACTGTGGCGACGATGGGAGATCGCGGAACATGACTCGTCCGAATCGGACCGGTCGGAATCGAATTATCTTCGATTGGTCGGTAGAAGGCGGCCGGGTCGCCCGGTGTCAATGGATCAAATGATCGGTGTCGGGAGTCGGCGTCGCGTCGCGTCAAAAATTACGAACGTGGAGGCGGCTTGGGGGCTGGCCGATCGGCCCGATAAATCGCACGTGATTTACGATCGGTATCGGCGCCGGCGATACATTGTAATTCGCGATAGACCTCGCGCGCGCGCGCGCCTGCTTTGTCGGTCGGAGGGGCGCCGGGCTAAAAAATGATCGTGGCCAATAAATAGCCGCGCAATTACCTCTCGCGCCACCGACGCCGCTTGGAAAACGTTCGCCCCGATAATCCACGGGTCGGCGCTCTCTTGTTTTGTTTTCCGTGCGTCCTTATTTATTCACGTATTTTTGAAAACCGACGAGCCCAGGAGTCTCTCGCGCTGCGTTTTATCGAACCGATTTACGAGATAGAGAAACAGAGAGTTCGGTACTCGTTTGGTAATCGTTCGGTGACCGGTCGGCGCCGCTGCCGCGCCGGGTCGAAAGACCGCGCGTTTAACGATTAATCGCATAATTGGCGCAACATCTACGGCCTTGAGCCTGTTAGAAACACGGCGGAGCCGTGCTGCCGAGGACGTGCTCGTAAACTCTCCATCTCTCTCTTTCTCTGTCTTTCTATCTTGTTCCTAAGTCCAACGAGTCGCGTCGTTTCACCTCTGCACCTGACGCGATCACAGAAAACCGAGGATACACAACCAGACAGACGTGTCCACTTTCTGTCAGTCTGACCATTGACTGGAGCGATGACCCGTTCTACTGATTATAGCCAGACGCACAGAGATACAACACGCTCTCTGCCTCTTCAGCCGTGGAGCATGGGCTTTTGAAAATTCGGGTAAACTTTACATTGACGGACTCAAAATTTCGGCCTTTTTCAAATGAATTATTATCTATTTGGTATGTAATTCAGTAGATTTGTACCTAGCACGGATGCAGTCAAATTTCAATCCTCTAGGATCAATGATTCAGGATTTCTGGTTGCTTAAAGTTGAGCATTTTTCGTTTGACAGATAAGAGCGTCGCCATATTGATTCGTAGTGGCGATCGCGCGTCACTACAATCCTAACCCAATCCTGAACCATTGATCCTAGAGGATTGAAATTTCGACTGCATCCGCGCTGGCTACAAATCTACTGAATTACATACCAAATACATAATTCATTAATCTAATCTTAAAAAAATTAATAATTCATTGGAAATAGACCGAAATTTTGAGTCCGTCAAGGTAAAGATCAGCTGAAAATTCTAAAATGATCACCAGGAGATCACTTGGTCTAAAATCTGAAGCAGCTCGCGACCAGTCAGCTGACGGTTCGATTTCGTCTGGACGCAAGATCTCAGAGGTCTCGATTGGTCTCGAGCCGCGAGCAGGGAGTCGTACCGTTACCGGTACTCGCCGGTGCGAGAACGAGAGCAGCAGGAAAAGTCCGTGAACCCGCGGCTGGAAAGTAGACGAGGAAAAGGCTGCGGGACGGAGGCGCACGCGGAATCGTGCGGCTGCTCGATCAGGAAAAGTCACCGTGTCTCGGAGCAGCCACAGCCACGGCAGTGCTCCTGCTCCTGCTTCGACGAGGTGAAACTGCACCGGTGTGCCACGCCAGGTACTACCAGACCAGGCAAGAGAGAGAGAGAGAGAGAGAGAGAGAAAGAGAGAGAGGGACTAGGTACCAGACCGATCGCCTCGTGGGAGTAGTATCTTTCCTCGTGTCGCGATCGAGCCGCGATACGCCAGACCCGATATCCTCCGATATTGCGGCGAATCGATGGGAACCGCAGTGGATCTGTATTGTCGCGAACTGCATTCCCAATGGACTACGCCGCACCGCGACCCTGCAAAACCTTTTCCGCGAGCGCGAAATTGCCGCTTCCTCGCCAGCCTGCATTTTTCCCTTACACTATTTCACCAGCCTTCGAACTTTTCCCCATCATCTTTATGCAAACCAGAAAATTGCCGGCAGCTGTTTGCCAGAAACTGCGGCCACTGAGCAATGTCTCTGAATCGGATCTCGTTAAAAGATTTCGAATGTCTCGATGAAAGTATGAGGTGGTTTGCCACGTGGGAGAGAAACTGCCGATTTATTTGGTCACTCGCGAAAACTTATCCTCGATCGAATGCACTCGCGGGACGATGGTTACAACTGGACTGCGGATCTAGATGCGTTTATGGGTTGAAAAAATTTCTTGGATGGTGTCGATCATTGAGCGGAAACGGCTATGCTGTTGGCTTTTATTCGCGGATCATTCGGCGACGAATGGTTCGAACATTCCCCGACTATGATCGCGACAAACAACGCTTCCTGAACATAGTAGCACAATTTGAACGCATCTCTGTTTCCGCAATAAATTCGTTGATGCCTGACCCGGCGCCGATATTTTCGAAAATTCGGCTGGCTCGAAGCTTTGTGGAGTGCGGATGTGCGCGACCTTCCTGTCACGCGAAACTCGATACATCGAATGGTTATTATACAGCCTTTGGACGTCCATCGTACGGGTACGTGTATTTTATGCTTTTATCGACTGAAAGGAATTTTCACGTTGCTGCTATGACCGCGGGGAGAATCGTTTTAGTGTTAAGGGGGTAGACCAGTTTTTCCAGGATTGCAAGGGTGCGAATTTTCGTTTCTCGATAACGCAAAGATGGGGGTTTTCAGTAGTCAAGAATGCAAGGAGAAATAATTCAGTCGTACTCCGAGGAACTTTCTCGCGAGCCAAGTAGCCTGAGAAAGAGGCGGGATCGCGCAACAGAATCGGCGTGGCTGCAGCGTGGCGGTAATAATAAAATATTTGCATTCGATCTGCCTGGGAAACTCATTACGGGGACACGCAATCGGCGCCGCTTGTACGCTTTCGAAGCGATCCGAGATCGTGCGCGAGCAATAAGACTTGCAACTGTTCTGAAAATCGCCGTTTAAACCGGCTACGGGTGTACAGTACAGTTGACGTTCGTAATCACATCGTAAATGTATGCTTCCCTTTACTTTGCATGTAATAAACGTAATAATTCAAGTTAACACGCTCGCTACCACCGTCACTATTCACTGTAAAGATAGTCAAATTCATTATATACTCTTCCTCCGGAGAGTCCATGACTCCTATGTGTCAAATCGTTTTAATATCTCATAAAGGAAGTACAGCGCACTCAATAAAACATTTGGACAATTCAGAAAACCAGCGAACGTATTAAAGTTCGTGAAATATTTCCCTCGTATCTTATAAGTTCAAACGAATCAGTAGAATCTGCCATATTAGTGGACATAGAAAGAGACACAGTAGGAAAAGTCGTGAGTTGCGTGAGTTCCGGCACGCGTTCCGAAGCGTCTCGCAACGTTCCAGAGCGTTCTCCGCGCATCCCATGGAAAATCCAGGTACACGTCGGCTTTTCAATGGCGCGTCAGCCCGTTAATAAAGCCTCGATGGAAACGGGCCGGCCTGGTCGATCAAAAGCGTCGGGAATCAATGAGCGTTGCGCTGTAAAATGTCGTCTGCGCATCGCGTGCGCCGAAGCAGTATTGTGCGCGTTTTCCCGTAGTTTTTCCCGTGGATCTAAAAGCCGCCGCAAGGTGAAAGAAAAAGGCAAAAGCCGACGAGAGCGAGAGACCGAGCCCTATGGCCGACTGACGGAGGTTCGCGTTCAACCAGAGGAGAGGGAGAGAGAGAGAGAGAGAGAGACCTTTTTATTTTCATTTTTCCCTCTTTCTCCTCCTCCAGTGACTCTCTCGATCGCGAGACTCTTCTCTGGAGGAGCTCATAAAAGATTGAAGCCACAATGAGGCACGTGATCCTGCCGCGGGATGAAAGGCCGAGGCTGCGGGGGCGGAAAGAAACGCGGAATCCGTCGTATTTTGCCTTGCGGTCGACACGCGACCCCTTTGCCTTTGTCCGTTCATTTTCGTCGGACGGATCTCTCTCTGGCCCCGGGCAAGTGCCTCGGCCTGGAAAAGGAAACGGTGTACGTTTTCTTCTCGTTACCGACCCCTGTCCCGGAAAGAAGCTTCACGCCGGCACCGCGGCTTTTCTCGATAAAACCCACCCTTCTATTCCTCAGACGACGCCGATCACGTTAATCAATACTTCGACCCTTGATTTCGAGCTAACGAGCTCCACAACCTGACGCAAACGCGAGACAACGCGCAGCACAAAGAGCTCGGTGTAATTTCCAGAGTTGCGGAGGGTGCGTTGAACAGGTCTCAGCAGCGTATTTTCTGCGGATGAACTGTTGTATTTTCTGCGAGTGTCAATTCTCTGACTATGTTGTACATAGAGACTTGATTTATCCGAGCTGTTTGTCTCTCGATTAAGCCGGTTAATCGAGGTCGTACCGTATATTAATTTAGTTGAGATTCCTGCTAGTTGTTTGTGCGTAATAAATGTTTCGCAGCTCCGGCGCCCGATTCGGGGATCCCAGATATATTCGCGGGCCACGTGAAAAGATCGTTCTCGCCTGTCGACGGATTCCCGGTGAAATCTCTGGCAGCGTCGGTCATTGGTCACCGGGACGCTAATTCTGGCAGAAGGGCTCCGAGCCTCCGTGAATAATGTTGAACGGTGGCGCGGGCTGTTTACGTGCGCCGCCGCCTGTTGTCTACGCATATTTCCGCTTACGCGGGCCCCGGATCTAAATAGATACCCAAAACAATTGAAGTCGGTTTGCAAACGGTGTCCGGCCCGCTATCAAATTCGCTTTGAAGCTTTTTCCATGGCCGGCGTCGACCCGACAGCCACCCGGCTATTCAATTTCCAACGGAGCCCGGAGATTTATTCCCGCGCGAGCGTTAGGCCGTGTTTATGTTGCAGCTGCGACGATGCTGGGGTGACTATACCGATTACTGCGGTATCATGCTTCGATCGTCATTTATTTTAATATTATTCCTAATTTATCCGGAAATAATAATATGTTCTAAAATATATGTAATGTAACATAAGTAATGTGTTCTGAATAGAAAAAAGAAATTGGTGGCCTTCGAAACCTAATAGAACATACGGAAATAGTAAAAAATAAAATCGACAACATTTTGGACGATTACTGCGTAACTATTCCTACGGATTAGAATTCGTTAAATATGTTGTGTTCTCGTCACGCTGTTCGAAAACGTTCGAATAAATTTATTAGAGCACGGAAACGAACAAACAGAAGCCTCGTTCATATTTCGATTACATGAATTTCTCCTCCGACAGAATGCGATCATTTCAATGAATGAGCCTGAGTACAGATAAGACACAAGTTTAATATACAAATAGAAAAACGAAACGCAAACGGTTCATTAAAAACAAAATAAAATACATCACCGAGTTAAATGAATTTGCTATGCAGTCGACTTTCTCCGCGAAGCACCAGCCAATCAATCTAGAATCCGAACCAATTCCACTCGAACGAGAGACATTCCTATCTTTCCATTTAAAGAAACCATTTCTGTCCTTCCATCCGAAGAAAATGATTATTTCCCTACATTCTAGGGAAATGATTCTTTTCCTTCATTCCACGAGAACGTTTCCTTCGGTTCCGCGAATGGGACAGGGGGTGCAGCGCTCAGAACGTGGTATCGCGAAACATGGCGGTATTAAAAAAGAGAAAAGAAAAGAAAATAATAAAGAAAGAGAAAAGCACGATGATCGAAGGAGCGTGTCGTTGGCCCGCGCCTGGCTCGGCGCTTGCTGGATCGTTCCCGCAGCCGGGCAACCCGGCAAATAGGCGTTGCACTCTAGATCGCTATCAGTGTGGGTAAACGTTTCAGCGTTCACCGTCCGGGGCCCCGGAACATAGAAAACTGGGAGTTCGGCTCGTATATCGTGACGGCAGATAAAAAGTTCCCGCTCGTAAGCGCGAGGTTATCTCGCGGAATCCTGGTAAATGTTTTCGAACTCGGCCCCGTGGTAGACAGACGGACCCGACGTTCGGACGAAGACCGGGCGTCGCTTAATCTGCCCGACTGTTATAGCAAACGCCGATGGTAGTCACGCAAGAGTCTGCTATCCCGTGGAAACCGTCGACGGGGGACTGGGGACTCCATTTCTACGGATTTTTGTGAAGCTTCAATTTTCTTTGAATTCGTTCGGGCTCCGGGATTTTTATGTGGATCTATGGTGCGTGCGGATTTTTCCGTGGACATTCTGCCGGTCAATGGGCGTCCGCAATTATTACCTTTTAACTGGGGAATTTAATTTTAAAAATCCCCCACAGAGTGCGAAATTAAAATCAAACAATGACGAGTATACACGCCTAACGCAGGGAAAATGCTCGTATTACAGATTTTACGACAACATTGGAAGGATTAGATTTTTATTTAATAAGAAATGAACAATTCATTCTTAAAAAGGTTATTGTCGTTGCAATAGAGATTTGGATTGACGTGTATACACGTTGAACGCAGTTAACTGGTTAATTCGCGGCGGTAATTTAGATCCCGTAGGAATTCAATTCCAGGGTAGAAATTTAATTTCAAGATATCGTGATACCGCAATCCGCGGAGGCCTAGTCCGAGCTATAGTACACGCGTTCGTTACTTAACGCGTTCGTTACTTAACGCGTCCTAACCGATACCATCGAATAATATACCCGCAGCACTGCGTGATTGCCCGGAATGGACGTTACGGAGCCGATTAACGAAAATTGCCGTGCACAGACACAGAGAGAGAGAGAGGGAGAGAGAGAGAGAGGGAGAGAGAGAGAGAGAGAGAGAGAGAGAGAGAGAGAGAGAGAGAGAGAGAGAGAGAGAGACAAGATCTGGGTGACGGGAAAACCGAGCGTGTAGCAATAGGAGACAATATTTACACGATAGGTATAGGCATCGCGACGAAGCCATGGTGAATAACGCGATGCTCGATCTCCCTCGCGTATCAGTCGCCGATACGAATTTACTACTCGTTACAAGAAAATACGGTGAACCAGTGATCTACGACTTGTTCCGGAGCACCGTGTGGTGCTGCGCTTCTCAGACTCTCTCGGCTCGTATCTCGCGGTATCGAGATCCTTAGGTGTGATTTACTCCCGGTTGCCTTGCCGCGGAGGCGTTCACAAATTGTCCGATGTAGCTGAGAACGGGATCTACATCAGATTTCGAGCATTCAATTCCGATTCTCGCTCGACTCACCCGGGGGACTGTTACACCGGTTGCTGGAATATTTTTTCGGATCCTGGAAAATGCTGCTCGACCCACATATCGAGCCACTAGACCTTTACTAATAATTAAGCTGTAAATCTTCTGCGTCGGTCGCAAGAAGTAGAATAAAACACATCTACTGTACGTACAAAAACTTTATAAAGACTGTTGGACTTCTTTCCGAAATGACCTGGACGCCGCGGCGATTCGTGAGACTGGTGAATAGTGGCCTGGCGCTTGTAAGCGTCCGTTGGGGAGACGGGGCGACGCGATACGTTTTAAAAGTTAATATTTAGTAAACCACCGACGACGGCGGCGGCGGTGGTGGCGTCGGTGGCGGGCGTCGGGTGTTTTATTAACACGTGCCAGGCGAGTCAGGAACGCGTGCCAACGTTCCTCGGTCAAGGGGTCAGTCGACTCACACGAGCACCCGTGAATACACACGAGCGTGCACACTCTCCGCGATTACAAAACGAAGAGGGAGCTTAATTGTACCGGCCACCGGTACCCACCACCGGCGCTCTTTTTATATCTACAACAATAACTTGTCTCGGTGGCGAGGCCAAATTTAGAGTTGCCATATTAGGGGAACCTTTCCTCTCCCTTCCTCCTTCTCTCTCTCTCTCTCTCTCGCAATCTCTTTTTTTCTACTTTTTCTCTGGTGCGCTCTCTTTTTACCGTGCGACTTGGAATACCTCGTGGCAACCCGGAGGGAGGCTTTAAGCTTGTTTCCGCTCCATTCGGCCAGGAGGAGCGCACCGGTGACCCGGTAATTATATTATATTACCAGCAATTAAGGGAACTTGCTGAACTTTTGCTACGCATCGCAATGCTTTCTCCCAGCGGTGAAACGACCGCTCGTAGATAAGGAAAATTTAACGCGCGTCCGTTTTTTTTTAATATATTTTTTTCTAGTTCCCTCATTCGCTTCTCTATCTGCACGGTTTTTCTTCGTTCGTTTCTGTACCTATTCCGCTGTCGTTCCCGACCGCGAACGAGGTATTAAATTAAGAGAAGTCGTTGAGGGAGATCCCGTGACCGCCTCCGATCTACGGATGCACCCCCAACGACACGGCGCATCGCGACGCAGTTAATTGTGATCGTTCGGCTCCGCTGCAATTACAGGACCACGGGTTTTTACTTGTCGAGTCGACCGAGTGAACAGCACCAGGCGATTTCAATTAGAGTGCAGTCTCTTGGAAAGGGCACGGGACATCGGGAGACAATTGATGCAGTTAATTTAACCATTGTAGCACCATCATTTTCTGGTTGTGTACTCTGTATTAAACAGTTTCGACCATCTTTGCTTATCCATCTTTGACAACATGATATCAATATGAGTGGAAAGCTAATCTTTCGAGTTGTCGATGTATCCACCTTGTAGCTTCGCTAGATTGAATGTACAGGCACTGACGTGTGTTGATTTAATCATTTAATCGTCTGTTGTTCCTGGTTTGCTCGAATTATTTTGTGTCTCTCGATCGAGCTGATAAAGTGACAATCAATGTCAGTGTAGATTATTTAATTGCTAATATCCTCCGATGTAAACACCGGAAACAGATAAGATAAGATAACATTAAAATTAAATCAATTGTCACCGAGGTTATAATTTCGCGAGGAAAAATATTGCAGAACTCGAAGCCGATCTTTCTGTAGACGCGATCAGCACTATTCGCACACCAGGATTATTTTTATCTTGCATAAAGATCTGCTCGGTCTACTCATTATTATACCGAAACGGGGCTGAACAAGCTTTTTCAACCCTCATACGCACCTCAAGAATAGCTGCATAAAAGACACTAGCTTAACAATTCATCCATTTTTATTTTACTCGTTAAACCAACTCATTAGGTTTCATTTATAGCGTCACATTTTAAAGAAATACATCTCACGACGTAGACATAAAACGATAAATAATTTTATAGTATATGAAAATATTGGATGAGGGTGAATTTTCACCCTGAGGAACGTATGAGGGTTAAAGGATAACAAGAATTGTATTGTACCTTTTAAAAAAGCTTGTTCTGACCGAGCAGATCTTTATGCAAAATAGAAATTACAAATACTGCTCGTCGTGTCTTTAAACAGAGAATAATGAGAATAACCGTTGGAAAATCGGAACGAAACGACCGGCTCGTGGCCGGCTCGCGGCGCGTAAAGTTGCGTGGCCGCGTGTTGCTGCGTGTAGGAGCAGAGCCCTGATGAGAGGAGAGGAGAAGAGAAGAGAACGCTGCTCGGCCGACGCACCGAAATAGAATTTCGAAATAGACCCAATATTTTCGTCGTCTCGCATTTGCTTCAGCTCTCTCTCTCTCTCTCTCTCTCTCTCTCTCTCTCTCTCCTGCTCTCTCTCTCTCTCTCTCTGTCTCTCCTTGGCTGGCAGCGTCCTCTTCTTGGTCGTCGTGCTCCTCGGTCGTCGTGTTCGTCGTCTTGGTCTTCGTCGTGGACGTCGTCGTCGTCGGTGCCGTGGAAACGCGCGACGAGGAGAAGAAGCGAGACGCCAGAAAGAGAGCCAGAGAGAACCGAACAGAGAGGAAAATAGACGGGCTCTCTCCTCTCTACGGTGCTTGGACTCCTCGAGCTTGTAAGAGGCTTTGCTCGCCATTCATACCGAGCCAAGCCGCACGATGTTTCGGAAATTCATTCGCTCAAATTTAACCCGGCTAAATGAATTAGGCTATCCTTTAATTCCGCGAACCGAACCATCGCCACTCCTCCCCTTCGCGCACGGCATTCCGCAAATGCTTCGCAAGAGGTTTGCAATTTTTATTCAACTTTCTACGATACATTATGTTTCCCTCGATACATATCGTTAATCCTTTTTAGATTTTATCTAAAAGCTCTTTCTGTAATTGTGATTTAATCGTCAAGTATTTAGTGTCAGCCGCCAGCAGCTGTCTGATGGTTTTTAGGTGGAGCACGGTGTAGTGAAAAGGTTAAACGAATCAGTAGCATATACATCGTTCGTGGCAACCGGATTGATTGACAAGTGGTAAGAGAGTTCGGAGTAAATTTAAACCCTCCATTGTATTTTTCGACATATGAAATGCATCAATCCTCCCTGTCAAACAAGCGTATGCACCACAGGGCCGAATGTAAGAATCTAGTGAAGAACGAAAATTCGATTTTTCGTGAAACTTCCTGTGATACTATTCACGTATAAGAAGTGACAGTTTCACATGTTCCGATGCTAAAACCGTTCCAGTACAGAAATATAGCATTGAATCATACATGACTTTCACATCAGGCGTTACAATATTAATGAAGATATACCAAGTGGCACGCGTAATGAGAATGGGAACAGAAAATAGCAATTATTAAATCAAATAATAATGACGGATATTATTTTAGCAAACGTTAGCTATTAACCGTTCTGCATCGATATAAATTTGTAAACGGAAATTACTCTTGGCTACACCAATTAAATCGGAAATGCAACAATTATAGAACTGACATGTATACTTGTGTACACGCGATCACAAAAGTCTCCGTAAACGGTGTAAAATCGAACTCTTCACAAAAGTGGACCAAATCACTTGGCTGTTTCTAAAGAACGTAAAAAAATCAGTTTACTTAAATGATGCGCAAACAAAATTTTTAAAAAACGTGACATGTACTGCGAACAAAATTCTTCGTAACTTGCTTGGAGGGAAAAGCAAAACG
The DNA here is from genome assembly GCA_916610235.2 of Lasioglossum morio. NCBI lineage: Eukaryota > Metazoa > Arthropoda > Insecta > Hymenoptera > Halictidae > Lasioglossum > Lasioglossum morio. The sequence continues at coordinate 25,518,884 of OU744326.1, forward strand.
TTCTTCTACGAAAGAAGGTTGCTTCGTGGGTAGAAAACAAAGCGATCGCGTCTCGCCGCTTCTATACGCTGCGGGTACGCGTGTATAACGGACGGCCAAAACAAGGAAGCCTCGACGAACGATTGAAAATTTCGTATTCTTGTGCGAGTGACTCGTAACATAGGTTCTGCAGGCAAGGTTTTAATCAGTGGCTTTACAAAACGGTTTCGAACAGTTATTTTCGGTTTCGAAGGCCCGGTTTCACCACTGTAAACGAGCAAGACTGCGTCGGCTCGAGCAAGAAGGGAGTAATAAATGAACCGGCCTCCCTCGTAGGCATCTTTTACGAGGCGGTGCGCGCGCTGTCCCATTAGCGAGCGAAAAATATTAGGAACCGTCATTACGCCGATAACGTAATCGGCCGTAAATCATCGAACACAGTCGCGTGCAACCTCTTCCCCCCCCTCTCTCTCGGTTACCCCTCTTCATCGACGTTATAGAAACATAACCGAGGAGTTTCGCACGGGATAAGTGGATTTTCGGATCGCTCGAAGGTGAGAGAGAGAACCGAGCGAAAAAAGTTCTCGGTATCTACGGGGGCGCGAACGGTCGAACGAATTCGACGGCACGGAACCGTTAACCTAACCCACCTGCACGCTATCCGCACGTTCGATCTCGGTGAATTTTCGAAAAACTCGACGCTCATATACTCCTTGTCTTCGGCTAGAACAAACAGCTCTCGACATCCAAACGTTTGCCGAGGATCTCTGCCTGGAAATCAGATTGGTACTCTGTGTCAATAATCATTTGCCACTAACGACACCGACGGTCGAAATTCTTTTATTTTTTCTCTACCAAGCATTTTGAACCTCGGATTACATACAGTATTATAACCATTAGCAGTTGATGCGGTGTAAAATAAAACAAAAAGGTACATACACTATTTTATTGAACTAAGAGTTATTTTCTCCATGTTACCGATTTCCTTGTGTCCGTGCAACCATCTAGCGGTTCTGCTCGGTAATCGGCACGCGATCAACCTATCGAATAATGTCGATCGGAGCACACACAACATACATACTTTTCATTTTTATATATTAAGGAGGGCAATGTGTCTAAGACGGGCATTCTATCGAATTAAGAAGGAGAAAAGAGGCAGATGCTGAAGGAGAGAGAGAGAGAAAGCTCGGAGAGCAGAGGTGCGTGGCCGGTGCGGTGTGTATGTGTACGTATGAGCGTGCGTGTGTCGTTGGCGGTGTTCTTGTTGCGTGTCGAGATCGAACCGCAGAAGAGACATCAAGTAGCCGTCTCGGCAGACAGACAGACGTACGGTGGCATTTGCTCTTAAATCGGCAGATGCCCGTCTTTACTTTCTTTGCATGAAATGCGGTGGTGAACCGGGAACGGGCGCGTTGGACGTCGGCCGATCAGATCGTATAAGGCTCGGCGGCCTCAGCCGGATCCGAGTGTCGCTGGCTTTAGGCTCTTTCTCTCTCGGCCTAGGCTCTCTCGTGGATCGGATCGGGCGAAGGAACGAACGAACGAACGCGAACCAACCAACGAACGAACGAACGAACCAACCAACGAACGAACGAACGTACGAACGAACGAACGAACGAACGACGACGACCACGACCGGGATATTCTGCCTTTAGCCGGCGAGCTGGCTCGCGGAACTGTACCCGCGGTGTTTATATGGTGTCCTCTGCTATTCCGTGTACGTAGCTATCTTTCTATACGTGGACGGTGCACTCGCCTATCGCGTATCGCCATGTTCGTTGTGGGAAAATCGTAGAAAACAAACTCGTTTATCCTCCCACCGTACCCCCCTGACCATCTCCGATCTCTTTTGCGTCCCTCTCTCTGTCTTCCCGTCTCTGTTCCACTCCTAGACGCATCTTTCTCTCGCAGCCTGACCCTTTTCGCAACTCGCCGATGCCGCGCTCCGACGAACCGTCCTGGAATTTTCAGGAATTTTTTCTTTCGCGGACACCGCGAACGGCAAACCGATCTCACACCTTTGTAAAGTATCCCCTGAATTTTTGCAAGAATTGCTTCAGCGCATTCGCCAAAATAAATTCCACGAGAACTCGCTGATTTTCCGCAGCAGCTGGACCGCGTCGGGCTCCCCTTGAGGAGGGCGGTTTTTGCAATAACACCGGGCTGGCATGGCAGGCTTTCGGCAAAATAATGGAGATGCCTGTCCGTTGTTGAGCCTCGGCAGCCGCGCGTTCCCCGTTGTTTCTGGTTTCGAGCAGCGATTGTTTCGCGTTGTCGAAAACTCGATAACGGTCTGTGTTGCTGGTGGTACGCGCAACCCGCGTCGCGGCACTGCCCACCAACCAAATAATTGTTCGATTGTTCAACCCCGGAGTTCGGTTAACCGACGATAATCGGAATAATCATTTGTTCCTCGGCCGGCTTAATGATCTCGTAAATGCGACCCGGCGGATTGTAACCCACGAATGCAAAGAATCCCTCTTCGATCGGGTCAACGCGATTTTGCAGCGGTGCGGAGAGCGCTCTCTCTCTCTCTCTCTCTCTCTCTCCCTCTCTCTCTCTCTCTCTCTCTCTCTCTCTCTCTCTCTCTCTCTCTCTCGATGTTTACGCGCCTCGATCAAATTATCGCTGATTCGTCGCGAATATACTGGCTGCCGATACATAATTATGATAACCAAGACTGCCTTCCCCCGTTCATGTAGGGGACAACGCGCGGCTATGCTATTTTCCACCTAGGCCTCGATAGAGAGCCCACACAGCCGACCGACCCGTGTTTGTTTCGCGCGCACTTTCGCCCCCGCGTAGTTCATCCTCATTTGTCCCTCATTTTCCCAATTTAATTTGCAGCCCGCGTACATCGCCGTGCTTTATGCAAGAATCGAGCTCCCAGCCATTTTGTCGAGCTGGGGATCAAAGAGGGATTTCCCGCCGGTCCCCAATCAAATTGTAGCATGCAAATTTATCGTACTTTTGAAGAATGAATCGACTAGACAGCGGAGCTAAAACTAAAAGTTAATGAAAATGCCTTTTCCCATGTGAACTTCTTGAAAACGTTCTTTCGATTCTTCCAATGTCTTTCCAATTTTGTTTGAACGTTATTTCTTTAGACAAGAATAAAGCGAGATATAGAAAACTGTACAAAGAACCGTACGGTATAGTTTTAATATCAGCCTGCGCCAAATTAATTTGACTTTCTTTATGCAAGGTATAAAACGCCTAACAGGCTCCATTAAACACTCTTTTCGCTGTATATGAACTTTCCCAACGAGCAACGAGTTCCAACGATTTACAACCGCCTGGGAAAATGTAGAAGCAATCTTTTTCAGGTCTGTGTATCGTAATAATCAGATCTAACGCGACACTCCGAAGATTACATCGTTCGCAATAGAGTGGACAATTAATCAAACCGACTTAATCTTGCGAGATTACAATTTCGAGTGAACGTAAATGAAAATGTGCGTCTGAGAAGGACAGAGAGATAGTCGAGTAAAAAGGCTCGTGGAACTTAAGCGGTCCCAACAATTCCAGAAAAATTGGTGCAGCCTGTTCGACAATTTTGCACAAGTGTGCCAATTCTCAGCATTTTAAATCGGATCGTGGCTCGGTATGACTGTGCCGGGGGACGGAAACGAGTTTCTAATGATCATTCCTCCCATTTTATTTCGCGTGCCTGCTGAATCCGACGTCGTCGTCGTCGTCGTCGTCTACGCGGTTGTTTCGCGTGGCTACGTCGCGCGTCGCCCGTTAATAATGAATGCAGTTTTTGCAGCGTGCTCGTCCCACCTCGTGTCGCGTGTCCGAGTTGCTTCCTACGATTTCCAGCCTCTCTTGTTCCCTTTGCGATCCAACGTTCAGATAAATGCGAAAAATAAAGCATCGTCCCGGCGCCGGCGAACGAAAACGCGTGGGACGTTCTCCGCGGTGAGAAAGAGAGCGAGTGAAAGAGAGAGATGGTGTGTGTGTGTGTGTGTGTGTGTGTGTGTGTGGTGGTCGAACTCGTGGCGCGATTCGTGTCGGTCGCAGTTTTAAAGGGAATCGATTTTACCGCGCCGGGGATCGATACGGAAGACAGGGGAATTAAATGGACGCGTCCGAGGATAGAGACGCGTTGGTGAGACCGGACTCCTCGAGCGGCGCGCGAGTGTTCTCGAGTTCTCCAATTGGAGCACGTAAACACTGGCTTCGGGATTCCTTTTGAGGAATAACCGGAGATCCTCGCTGCCCGAGAGAAATCGCTGGCACGATGATTCGCGCGAGAACGGTCAACGCCGGAGCGGCTTAAACGTAATCTTCGAGATAGAAGCTGTTACGTCAACGAGGACGACTAAAGAAAACACAAGAATTACCGGACAGAGAGAAACGGTTCTGAAAAATTAAGGGAAATCGGCTCGCGATTCTAACGAGAAGGAAAGAGCACGTCCACGATTGACTCTTACCATTCACACGCTGAGTGTTTCCGAGAAATGAGAGACCGAATTATTTCATAAGCTATGTAAATTGAATTATAGAGGTGAATTATATATCTTTTGTTTGTGTCTTTGATGCTAATTGATGACTAGGCTATCCAGAGTCATAGAACAACGAAGCTACGCCCACTGAGAACATTTCAGACGACGATATAATTCTACTTTCGTCTTTGACGCTATTTAATCCCTTAGCACTCGATTGGTGTCTCCGAGGCGCCACTAAACATTGCTGCACCCTTGTTCAAAATATTGTTTACGTTATTAAATACGTCGGTATCTAATGAATAGACTGCGGATCTTTATGCAAAGTAAAAATTGTCGCTCCTGTCCTTAATCATTTTAATTGTGGAGAAATCATATATTGATATCTTCTATTTGAAAAATTTTCCAACAATTTTCAATTCCATCTGCGCAATTTTGCTCTGAATGCATAAATATCCGCAATCTACTAATCAATTACTAAACATTTATGTATTATACTAAAATTGTATGACTGTTAAAAAATCATAGGGAATGAAAATATTCTAGGTCGGAAGAGACGTTTCATTTTGAAGTTAAAATTGCTCCGAGCGCAAAGGGTTGATGCGAAGAAAAATGTGAAACGAGGAATACCAGGATGTTTTAACGAGTGCTTGCAATTTGCCCGCGTGCCCCGGCTTATTCATTTCGGTTGATTTCATAAGATCGAGTCGTCGCGCGTCGGAGGTTCAAAGGACGATCTTTTCTCGTCGTTGCGACGAGAGACATTGCGTCCAATTGAGCCCAGCCGGCGCTCGGCACCCACGCGATCCGACGCGGCGGAAACAAGCAGACGCTGCCACGTAACGCAGTTATTGTTCCGAGACTGACTCTCGCGGGCTCTCCTCGGGTTTCCCGATTCCTATGGGAAAACGCGACACCCCACCCACGGGTTACGAGCAAGCGGGTTCGCCACCTTTGCCTGCCACGGCACTGTACGCATCTACTGTCCCGTGTTCACCGTCTGAAAAGGGCTCTCTCTCTCTCTTCTCTGCCCTTGTCGCTCATCTTTCTCGGTCGGTCGCGCTCCGCTGCCTCTTTCGCGGCCGTACCTTCTTCGTCCGCCTCCACCTCCACGACATCAATCCCCTTCCTCGCGAGCTGCCAACACCGGCTGTCGCCTCCTCCTACTATCTCTTCGTGTCCTCGTCGCGTTCGTTTCGTTTTTCCAGCTTCATCCACTTGGATCCATCTCTCTCTTCCCGCTGTCTCCTTTAACCCTTTCGACTCGAAGCAATTTTAATTCCAGAATCAAGACATTTTCTTCAAGATTTGAAACAAAGTCTAGCAAACACGAATGTTACACGTTACTTTTTCAATGAAATCAAATTTTATTCTCAATTGTATTCAATTGGTAACGTTCGGCAGTGAAGGTACAGTTGCGTGTTTTTATGGAAAATAGAAATAGTCTGAATAAATCGTACGACACTGGAGCTGAATAGTCGGTCGGGGTTTTCGGCGGTACGAATTAAGTCGAAGGAAAAGTGGGCAGGCTGACTCTCCCCCGGGTGCACAAGGCGAAACACCAGCACCAGCAGTAGGAGAAGAAGAAGAGGTCTCGGTAGAGCACTCGGGGGCAATAACTCGCGGCGTGTTGTGACTACGCGATGACGGCCAGACCGCTGGTCGCTGCTCTCTTTCTTTGCTGCCTCTCTCTTTTTCCCTCTTGACTGAGGCTCTCTGCTTTGCGCCTCATGCCACCACTTCTCCACCCCCTCTCTCTCTCCTCCTCCTCCTCCACCTCCTCCTCCTCGTTCTGTCTGTCTGTCTGTCTCCCTGTTTCACCTTGTGCACGCCTTTGCTCGGGTCTTGTCGGTTTTGTCTCCCAGTCTGCCACACGGTTTTCCGATCGCAAGGAAAAGTCGCGTGTGAAAGACGCCCGACGACGGCGAGAGATATTTAGATCTTGGCTCGAATTCGAATACCCCTACCATGCCTACGGAATCGGAAGAGATCCACGGAGGCTGAGATCCGAACGTGAACAGGAACCCGAGGGAACGCGAAGAAGGAAGACGAGTGGGGAAGTCGGAGAACTTTCGAGTTGGCGATGAAAGTCGTGGGTGGCTCCGATGAAGTGATTTCGAAGGTCCTCGTGTTTGAGGTCTTCACGATTGGCTGCAGAGTGCACAGTTGTCGCGAGAAATTGTTCGATTCCACTTTTCGACAGCTACGGGAGATAGGGAAAATGAGGATACAGTGATTGTAGAATCATTTTGTTAGTAATTGGAACATAGAAAATGTATAACAAATACATGAATGTTATCATGAGGTATTTAGATCTAAAGTACGATTCAAAGTAAGATCGAAACGTTGAAATTAATATGGTAATTTGCAAACAGTGTTTTTAAATAACAATTGATCGAACCGGTGCGCCGATAACATTAATGTATTTGTTATTAACGTTTGTAATTCTACGATCGACAGAAGGAAGGATTTATAGAAAATGTATGTTTTCTCGAAATTCTATATTGAAAAATAGAAAACCCTATTACCAACAGAACAATCTAACACATAGAAGGTTTGATTGATACTGCCACCGCGAACCTCGCAATTCCCGCACATTAAGGCTCGCGCAGCGAAAAGAACGATTTATCGAGCGATCCATCTCGCAACAAAAGCAAACAGAATGATCGGAGAAGGCCTCCCCGGCAGTTTCCAAAATTCTGCTCGGTCATAGATCGACGTCGTCGGGCCGACAAAGTTAGGCAACCGAGAATCGGCGTGTCGGCTGCTGACACACTTGACGTCACCGGTGGCGGTGGTGGCGGCAGTGATCGTAATGCTCCCACGAATTCTTCGCTCGTGTTCCAAGGAAAACCGTGCTCCCGTGCGGCGACCCATTCCCCGTGCATTAACCGTGGCGAGGCACGTTCTCTCTCTCTCGGGCCTGGCAAGATTTCAGTCCCGATAGTTCCCCCCTGACACGAAACGCTTTTCCATCTGTCGGCCCGAGCTGGCTCGCGATTCCGAAACGCGTCAGCGCTCTGCGAATCCGCGAATCGTCCGACGAAAACGCGAAAAATTCGAATATAATCAGAACGGACATAAAACGTCTATTTCGTTGGCCATCGAAAAGACATTACATTTTTGTTTCAAAACGTGCACGATGAAATCGAATCGATTAAACTCAATTTAACCCTTTGAACTCGGTGCTATTTCAGCTCGAAAATTAAACATTCCTTCCGACGTAGAATAATTCCATTCTATATCATTTTTTTTTCATTTTGTGGATATGGAATTGATACAACACCTCATACAATACTGAAACGTTTGGTAATTGGTTACATACCGATATATTTAATAATATAGAATAATGATACAGCAATTTTTAGTGGTATCGTACCGACTGAAGAACATTGTTTTAAACCAGAGGTCGCGCGACTGGAAAAAGGGGGTGTAGATCTCTAAAATCGGCCGAAACGAGCATTTCTTGCCGACCTCTGTTCTAAACTGTTCTGAGCAGTGAGGAGTGGACAACCATGATCGTATCTCAGTGAATTAGCAACGAGGTTCGTCCTCAGGTACACGGATCGCCTTGGAGCGACGCGGTGGCGTGCCCGATCGGAGCCACTGCAAAGCTCAGAGTTCCGCAAATAGGGGCCCGCGTCAAAGATATCCGATCCGGGAATTATTTAACAAACCGGAGCCTCCTTTCCTCTCTCTCTCTCGCTCTCTATCTCTCTCTTTCTCTCTGGGTCTCTGTTTCTCTGTTTCTATCTGTCTCTCTCAGTCTCCGTCTCTCTCGCCGTTAATTATCAAATTGTCCGGCGCCCAGCGCCTCGGGCTCGTGCCAACTTTGCGCTTCGCTGGATCCTCTTTGGTGCCGGGATATCTCCCCCGACTCGGGATAGGTAAACAGAAAGGTAATAAGAGTAATCGCGACGATGGTAATACCGTTAATTACATTCGGGATGAAAGGGTGGGCGGCGAGGGGAAGCACCGGTGTACTTACTCGAAAAATCGATGCTTCTCTTTCCTTGCGGAAATCAATGATAACGAATTTTCCGAAATATTGGTGGGTAAGCGTGTAATGCAATCGAGACGCGATATCAAGTGCGAATTAATTGCAATTAATCGTAAGTGAACGGATGGGAAAATTGTATTTGAAATTTTAAGCATACTATTCAATTTATCGAATCGAGATGGTACTTAAATTTATTAAACCTTTAAAACCTATGATCATAAATGGTTGCAAGAACGAATCAAAAAATTTGATTAACAGCATTATATCTTTCGGGTGGATCGTATTTATCATTTTCTTCAGTTTTTCATTGTTTAGGTGGGAAATAGGATCGCGTGCTACGGCATACTCGTAAACTAAATAAATATACATTCTGATATTCTGACGGATATGTGTATCTGGCGGTACATTGTGCGGCGTCGAACTTGCTACCGACGGGCTGGATATAAGCCAGTACAGCAGCATTATGTACAGCTCTTTCTAACGAGAACAAACTTGTTTACATTCTTCAACCATGTAGTCAAATATCTCTAGAACTTCAGAAAGATCGGCTTAGGGGATATCTGAAAATAAATTCACGCAAAGTAGCTAATACATAACAATTTACATCATGCTATTTAACAGAAATGGGCTGAAGTATAATGTAACTGCTAACTTTATTAACAAGTGATAATAATAATGAATAAAATAGTGTTCTCGTTTGTTCCAGACCACTCTAAATGCGTCTGAATCGCAGAGATAATGAATTTGATTAGACGTCTGGATCCAGACAAATTCCGCAAAGGTATCGTCTGTCTATTTTTGAAATTGCGTTCGTCTACTTTCGTTAATTCATTTGATTGTCACGCGATTATTTCATTAGGGTAAATGCATTATATGATTCTTGGGATCCGTTGATCGGATCGAGCATAGCGAGTAAAGATGTCCAACACTGACGGATAACCGCGAACTTCCGCTTCCTTCTTTTTTCCACGCGCGCGTCAACGAGTGACCTCTTTCACGGGATTCGAAAGCTCGGTTCTCGAGACCGTTCGGAAATAATACCACCGTGAGTAGGATATTTATAACGCAGCGACAACGGGTCGGGACGACTCTGATCTAGCGGCTCCTCTAGAGGCACGGGTGTTGCGTCACTCGCGTTTCCAAAGTATATTTTTTCATCGGGAAACGGAGCGCCGACCTTCGCGCTCGATGCACAAACTCGCTCCGCGGGACGCTTCCGAATCTCGGCTAGAGAAACAAGATCCAAGAGGATAGACACGCAGTTAGGATACCTAGTTATACTCTTCGCATTAGCATTGGAGAAAATTCTACTTAACGCGGCTCCCTACCTTTTATCTTCTCAATAAATTTAAAAACTGAAATCTACGAATTAATTGTTTATTAAAACATTTTGGCGTCTCCCAGGTTGGAAACTGGAAATTATAATTTTCCGAAAACAGATAATGTCATACGAATGTATCAGTAGATTATTAAAATTTAAAAAAAAATACATTTCTGAAGTATAGGTTTGTAACTAGCACTGACGGATGTTAAACAAGCTTGATTTTTCTGTTTAATCGTGAAAGCCGGTTGCGCAAAATTCCATCTCGATCGAGTCAAAGGAGTAAAAGTTACAGAGTAATTGTGCATATTTGGTACGTTAAAGATAAACATTTTTGTACGTCTGTTGCAGGCAACATGGTGTATAAAATAATTGAGAAGAATAATAGGATTAATTTGCTCTTTTGTTCAAGTTAAAATAATATCTGATTTAATTGTACTATATATATATATATATATATATTGTTACATGCGTCAGCAGCGAATTCTTACGCATTCGCAGCTTGTTCGAACATTGTGTAGCGGAGAGGATCCACCACGAAATAATACCATTATATTTCAATTGTCTAAAATTCCCTTATTTTCGTAAGGATTCCAATCCTGATAAAGTCACGCGCGCTATTATTATTGTAGGAAAATACACGAATACATACAACGATGACACCCTTTCGACATAGGCGACACTGTATGACGACCGATATACATATACATATACTAATAAGCACAACATGCAACTGTGATTCGTCTCGTGTTTGCACTTTGTGGATTTCTACTTCTGTCTTGTCGCAGCCTGTCTGTAGTCACCTCGGTTATTTCGTGATTGATTAAGGGTGGATATAGGTGAGGAAACTAGAATCAAACGTTTATTTCAACAATTATCCTTTTTTTATATATTTATTTAACGTCGCTTCCAACTCTTTGCTAAGGTTACTTCGCGACGGGACCTACAGTGTATTAATAAGATAGGTTCCGAACCATTTTGGGCACCACAGTATTAGATGGAACATGGAATATTTCCAGAGGTGCCGGCGGCGTTTCAACAATTATCATGTCGAAATAACGTCAACTGCACCACGCAGAAAATTCGTTCGGAATATTCGAACGCAAGCCCGCGCCGCGGCAAAAAATCAAACAAACTGGCAAATCGGGAGACCTCGGAATGTTCGCGACGGAATAATAGTCGCCGGGACGTGGAGAGCGACGTCGGAAGTTGGGAAGCAGGAAAATCTGGGGTAAGAGGAACGGAAGCGGGAGTGAAAATAAAGAGGCTCGTTGGTCGGAGGGGGTAAGAAACGAAGGACTCGTAGAAAGAAGAAGAAGAAGAAGAAGAAGAAGAAGAAGAGGTTGAGGAGAGAACTCGTAGGAAGAGGAGTAGGAGGAGGCAGAGAAGATAGAAGGGGGCAGGCAAGGGTGAAATAGTCGAGCACGTTCGGCATACAAATCGTTGGGCGTATCCGCGAACTGCGCGCGGCACGCTCGCGGGCCGTGATATTCAATCCGGCACTCTTTAAGCCAGCTCATCCCTTATTCCGAGCAGAAAGGAAGCGTGCGTAGGAAGGGCGGCTGCCTCCGATAGCGAGGTTTGGGGAGGCGCACGATTTAGCTGAGGAGAGAGCGGGGAAAACACATGTTATCGACAGCCTGTCCTTTTTTTTCTCTCGTCGTTCGCGGTGGAGGCTCGAATCCGGCTTAAAAAGAAAATCGAGAACCGCCGGGGCTAAAAACTAACGGTGGAGGGGAGCTGCTCCAACTTTTTGCCGAGTTTTTAACGAGATACCGAAGCGTTTTCGACGGGAGATCTCGTCGAGGGACTCGGGAAACGGGGAGACAGAGAGAGAGAGAGAGAGAGAGAGAGAGAGAGAGAAGCAAGGCGTTAGAGACGAGAATCGTGTTTCACGGAACACGGCGTCGTCGTTCCCGCTTTTTTCTTCGGCGGTTCCACGGATTTCGCGTGCTCCCGCTGATAACGGTGATCCGGTGATCGATAGATCGGTATAATAGATCCCAGAAGCAAGCCGTTCCCCAGTTCAAGTTTGAATTCTTGAAGCGCGTCAGAGCGCACAGCTCTACTAGAATAAACTAGTTTGTTCAATTACACTGGATTACGTTATCTGGTAAATTTTAGGAAGTTGCCCCTCGAGACGATACAGAGGCAAAGGGGATCCTTGCTCGCAGCCAATGGTTAGGCCGTGACGTCACACGCTGTAACCAATAATTCGGCTAGAACTGAAAGTGCGAGTGAAATGACCGAATCGGACGGCTTGCTGCCGCATTCCTTTCGAATTCTTGTCAGGACACAACCTGTGTGGCACGAAGAGTACGTTCTCTTACACAAGTTGGACATTCAATTAGTAAAGTGATATGTGAAATTGACAACAGGAGCCGAGCAAGAGAGGGCTGACAGAGGGTTGACGATTCAGGCCGAAGATTCAGCGTTGGCAAACTGATTTGTACAACCGGATCGATCGTAGAACACGACGTAGCACGCGAATCGGTTCGAATCGATCGGTCGTTAATCACGCGGATATTTGTCCCCGGCAGAAGTAGTCGGCCGACGGAAATGCGTCGGCACGGTAATAATATGCCCGTAATTCAATCGACGATGGCGACAAGCGATAGCAAATTATCGCATTGTATCCGGGAACATTGATTGTCCTACGGCAACTGTCCGGCCAGCTGTGCCAATTTCGCGAGTCCCCATCCGGCGGGACGAGAGAGACCTGGACATACGAAGGGAGGACGTGGAGCGGAGGTCGGGCGCACGCCATCGGATCGGCGAACATGGACCAATTCTGGGAGAAAACGGGGCCATAAATTCCCCGCATGCCCGGCGATATTGAAATCGCCGTTCCTTCTGCCGGATGATACATGCTCCGTTCTTATGGTCTCGGTTTCGGAGGCGAGTGGGTGTTGGGCGGACATCGATCAGACGCGTCTTCGCGACAGAGAAACCTCCTGGCGAGCTATCCAACGGGAAAAAGCCTGGCAGGGTGTTGCGACTATTGTTTCAGAGTTTCGAGCTTCATACCCTTTCCACTCCCAAGTGTACTGTCGCGTTCAACGATTTCATTCTAGCCAATTTTAGTCTGGTACACTTACTTATCTTCATCAAAATGGAAATTAAAGAATAGAAGCTTCCAGCTTGATTTCGTTGCTTCATTTTGATCACATGTAACTATTATACGATCATATTCAAAGTTGAGCTAAATAGTTTAGCTCAAGAGGAATAGTTGAATTATAATTAGTAGACTGCGGAACTTTTTTTTGCGAATGGAGATTTTTATTAATTTTCTATCTACAGAGACCATCACTTCTGAGAAATAAGATTCTGTTTGATATCATTTTCTTAAAATTTCTCTCCAGGAATTCAAGATTGCAGAAACATCTAATACTAATAATAAGATATATCGATTTTATCATTAGAATAAGATAAGATCGATAATACGCAAGAATCAGATAAGATCCTATATATCAGAAAAAATTCGAATACGTTACGTGTCGGTTAAGAATGTCGCTTCGGGTATATTTTAGCGACATACCTTCCATAAGAAAAATACTTACCGTGACGCCAACAGTACTAATTGACTATAAATTAGAAATTAGATCGAATCTAGACGTTAGTCGAAATTCGCACCTCTCCCTTCCCTCTATCAACTCCGATAAGACAATCGTGGCATTATCGAGTCCCGCTGGCCGCAATCATCGAAAAATTCATGGAACGTTCGCGCGTACCCGAGGCTCGTTCACCGTTCACTGATCGCTAAAAATAATCACGCTCGAGCGACCGGACAGGACGGTAGATCGGCACAGTCGCCGAGCAGTCTACTCGCGACTAATTCCGCACTCGCTGGGGATCGGAGGCGAGTAGCGTGTACCCACTCCGGCCCACTCGCATAATCGCGATCGAATTATTACGTCAAACCCCTGGTCCGGTGTTATCGAACGTGATCTAGTCCCACACACTAGCTCCCGGAGACCAGCATAAAACGAGACGCACGGAACAACCATCGTCGATCGTTCGCTGGCAAACGAGGTTTAAAATTCCAGATCATAGAATTTTCCTGACGAACAAATCTACACAGCGCTGCGCGACAGTCCATAGATCTCTCGGAGTTAGTCGACGCGGTCTCGAAGAGTATTACAGAACAACCGTCGTGGATCGTTCGCTGGCGACGCAGGTTCAAAATTCCAACGAGCGCGTGGAATTTTCCTGACGAAGTCGCACGAATCGAACCTACGCGAAGCCTGTTCGACGATCCGTTGTTCCTCCCCCCCGTCCCTCTCCCCGCGTTACCTTAAATTAATTTTCGAAAGGAACATCAAACGCGCGATGGAACGCGGTCCGAATTGTCACAGCGCGGTAACGCGGTGCGGCGGGGAGTAGCATCAGCAATAGCAACAGCAACGAGCCGTGGTGCGTCGTTACAATCGCATTCCGGGTAAACTAATTTCGATGCGAGCCCGCAGAGAGCAGGCGAGCCAGGTGGAGCAGAGCATCGAGAGAGAGCACCGGTTCTCCGGATCGGCGGATCACCTCGGAGACCTCGTGCTCGAGGCTGGATCGCCGGCCGCCCAGCAGTCTACCTGCTCCTCGCCGCCACGGTGTATACACACACCACACGTGTGGTCCCCCACTATCTGTCTCTCTTTTCTGTCTATCTACCCATCTCTTTCTACCTTTCGTATCTTTCTCTTTCTCCTTCTTTACCTCTATAGAGCCGCTCCACCTCCACCTGTGTGCACGCGCGTGTGAGGACCGTCTGGCTGTGCGTGAGCCTCCGCTTCGCAGTATATAGAGCGTACCTGCGGGTTCTCCTCTGAGTATGGGCACAGGGCCGTACGTGCTCTGGATACGTACGTGCCGATTTTCTCCCCTCTCTCCTCTCCTGACGGGCCCACTTCCCCCACCATTTACCTATCTTTCTCCCCTCTACATCCCTCGCGAGAACCGCTCTGTGTTTCTCTTTCTTTCTTCAGCTCGCGTTTCTTGTTCCCTCTAAGCCGTTCTCTCTTCGTCGATCTCACGGTCTAGAGAGCTCTATCTATCCGCTCGACGCCGCTCTTCATGGTGTGCCCTTGTGCCTTACTCCCCTTCCTCCGAGGAGCACACGATCAATCTCGCGGACCATGTTACGAGCTACGCTTCCCGCTAAGTCGCCAATTATGCCTCGCCGATTGCCCGTCAAGGGACACCGGCTGTTACGGAAAACCTACGCCGAAATGCGAGCACTGTGCATCTTGTACGATCCTGTTTGTAGCTGGACGATGGTGTCGTCGATGTCCGAGCTGGAGGCTATTAACCACCTTCCGAGCTTTGTTGTACAGCAAGTCCTCGACTTACGCGGATTTTCTTAGAAGCGAATCATTCGTGCATCGGTGCATCCACATAAAAATAACGTCACGGAAACTTAGGAGGTATTATGGCATATAAATGTTCCTGTATCATTGTTTTCTATTTTTACGTAAAAGAGAGCAGTAACTTGTCCCAGTTCCCGGAATTACCCTGTACACGTGACAAAAGCGTAAGTAAGTGTCTTTAAGTGATAAATTTTCCAAGAACATAGTTGGTTTACTTGAATTTTCCTTTGAAATTAGTACGTACACATAGTGTGTGCAAAGTAGATCGTAATAATACCCTTTCAACGGTGGCGCTCAGGCACTATTCGACTCACGCGAATTACGCAGGAACAAATTAACCGCGTAACTCGAGGAGTGACTGTATTTATTGTCCAAGTATTATATAATGCTTGACTCAATTCTAGGGACAGTTTCTCGGACTAGCTCTATTCTACAAGGAAAGGAGACGTCCATTCTCCAAGTTCAATTTTAACGGGTCTGGTTTATATCTCCGAAATCATTCGGTACATAACTACAATTAATAACTCGTATTTAGCATCAGGTACATTTCTGCTGATATCGTGCAAAAATTCAATGATAATGCTACTGCCGACAAATTTTGAACACCGTAGGCAATTGGAGAACTACAGGTAACGCCAGTGTGAAAAATGTATTATTCATACAAATATGATTATATTTAAATATGCTGTCCAATATTTTATCATCGCATCCAAATTATGAAGATTCGATTTTGACACGCAGGGTACGACGCTCAACATTGGCTGCCAGTCAGCGTATTAAAAACAGTAAAATGTAAATGCATTTTGATGTTGTTACGATGACAGAGGGAACGCGTGTTTCACAAGAGGTGTCCGAGTGAATTATTAATAAATCAAGTAGAACGTCGTGCCTTGCGTCGATTAAATTCTACGAGAAATAATATACATTTGACGAAAGCATTGCAGATGCTCGTTGGCACTAGCACGGATATAATCCTGCGAGACGGCGTGGTCAATGACCTACATATTTGTACGAGTAAAAATTCGTAAGCCGACAGACGGATCTATTAATTTCGCAAGCATGTTTCGCTACCGACGAAGGTTCTTCCACGGTGGAAGCACGGTTTCGCAGATTTACGGTCGACGCGCAAAAGGCGAGAATAATCCGAGCGTCCGCGGCGCCCGACGAAGAAGACTGCACCGAGACGATTAACGAACCCGCTCCGCGCCGCGTGTGCGAACGCCAAAATAACTCGCGAAAGCGCGAGACCGTTTCGCTACCCTTCTCTCGTCGCAGTTGTGGATCGCGGCAGAAGCCTCTAGTTCGAGCGATAATGCGATATTATCATCGTGTACCACGATACATCTCGGCGAAACTACCCTGCAATGCCGTTGTGCAATGTGATTCTCGATGCATTCCTGATTTCGCAGAAAAGTCCGTTGGCCATTAACTTTTGATCACTCGCATACAGTGCTTGCAATCTCGAAACATTTAATTTATTATATATCGTAACGTATAATAATTTACAGACGCAATTGTTTCTTGAAAATGATTTAAAGTAAGATTGAAACATCGAAATTAATGCGGTAATTTTAAAAGTGGTTTTTAAATAACAATTGATCGAACCAGTGCGCTGATAGCATTAATATATTTGATATTAACAACTCTACGATCGATATAGAGAAATATTTATTCAATTTATTCTATCGAATAAAAATTTATTTATGTTGGAGTCGCATTTACTAAACACTTTAGTATTGTACTAGGTATTATATAAATTTCATTACCACAAAATGAAAAAGATTATATTAGGTCGAAAGAGATGTTTCATTTTCGAGGCACAATAGCTCGGACTGCAAAGGGTTAATGATATTGAGAATGTCTGAAAAATTGGTCTTATCCGTATTCGGAACAGTTCAATTCTAATTTGGGTCCAGTATGAACAGTGGCTCCGCAGGGCCCGTGTTCTCCAGAGTGGCGAATCCATCGAGAGCCATTAATGAATTCGCGGATCTTAAGTTACCGAACAATACCGCCACGGTAATTTCAGCGAACCGTAAGGCTTCGGCGATGCAGTGGCACGGAACTTGAAACACAATTCGCGGTTTGCGAGCCCGTCGTAAGAACGGGAACGAGATAAGCAAACATGTACGAGGCGAGAGCGTGTACGTACAAGTATGTATCTCTCCGGTTTACTTCGAAACAGTTTAGTCATCGGTTGAATCGGTATCTTCGGCGCATCATTGTTACGTTAGGCGGTCGTCGCCGCCGGATATTAGCGCTCGCGATTTCCCCGATAACGAGACGCAATCGCGGTCTCGTTGCAGATAACGAGGCGATCGTATTTCATAGGAGAATCGCCGATTGAAACGCTTCTGTTTCCCCGAACGAGTTTCCGGGGCTATTCTCGGATGCGGTGGTGCACTTCGTTTGCACTTTCGTCGCGTGATGCAACTAGGAAATTTCGAAAAGGTCGGAGAACTCGATGGATCAGGAATTAACTGATTACAAACTCTATCAGAATAAAGATTTTTGTGAAGTAGAATGAATTGTATGCCTAGGAATTAAATGTTCATTAAATGCTCATTAAATCGGCTGTCTAGTCGTCATTAGTTGGATTGAAGTTAAATTAAAAATAAGTAGGAGGGAATTGTTAGAAATTGGAAGTTCGAAGGGTGCAAACGATTAGGTAGGGAATGATTTTGACGAGGAACACGGAGATGGTGATTGATGGATCGGTGATGGCGAAGACGGTGACGCGTCTATGCGCTCTCGATATTCCGTTTCTCGTCGGCCGTTGTCTCGCTCGGGTGGCACGGCCGAGTGTAAGCCAACAGAAGTAAGGACGGGTTTCCGATTAAGGCCTTATAATTGACGTCCCGGGTCCCCTGCCCCCCCCTCGCCGTCTGGCTTAGTCACCGACAACTGGAAGAAGGGCCGGCACGGACCCGCTTTTGCGGATCGCGGATCAACGAACCGTCGCGTCGTATCGCGTCGGGACGCTGGACACCAGACGCTTTTGCACCGCTTTTGCAACGCTTTTGCGCCTCCGTTCGAACCGCAACCTCTCCAACCCTTTTCCCACGGACTGACATGCTACCGAGACACCGGAACATCCTCTACGAAAACGTACGCACTCGAACTTCCCTATTACAGTCCCCCAACAATGTTTTTTTTTCTTCAATTATTCAAATTTCAAATGTTCAAACTACCAAATTTCAGATATTCAAATATTCGTCTGTCCATTTCTGGCGTAAACGCATAAAATCTGCAATCTAATGACGCGCCATTACGATAGTAAATGTGCATTGGTAAATGCACCATTACAATTTGTTCCTAGAAACGGAAATTATTTATGACTCGACATAATATATGGTCGGATGTTCAAACATTTGTATCATTCCGTATTACCACGGAAATAAATGTTCTGCTGCTGTATTTAATGTGCGAACTAATTAGTGGCCCTCGCAAATAATCCATATAACAACAAATATTTTATATTCACATTTTTCACTGAGCTCATCGGTTATTTGCAACAAATTTGTGCAAATACATACAAAAATGATGGGAATTGCTTGGAAGACTTGAACATATTTTGCTGGTTGCGCATATAAACAACAAAGTGGACACGAGGTGTTGAATTAATTTACTACATATATTTGCGCTGCTGCGTGCGATGATTTGACGCTGGTACATTTCAAAAACACGTGATCGCAGGAAAATTCCCTTTTTTACAGTGGTCACATCCCACATCTGGTTGATGAAACAGTTCATGGTGATATTTTCATGGTTTCCTCCGTGCTCCGTCTTGAAGGAATGGGATCATGTCCCAGTTGATGGAGACACAAGTTCCCGGTGACATCACAGTAGTTACGTGTATCAGATAATAACGCGAGGCAATGAGTAATTCCGATATTCGGTAAACAATGCGTTCGCCAGGTGATAAAAGGGCGATAAGCGGGAGAATGCAGTAGATAACGACGGACGAGTGGCAGGCGCCAGTGTGTAATTTTTCTCGCGAATTGCGCGACAACGATGCAACGTTGTTCGAGGGCATGCAGCTAAAAGGAAGATCAAGAGAGCAAGATGAAAGAGAGGAGAACGGGAGGAGAGAAAGAGCTCTCTTTGGACCGCGGGGGGTAAAGATCCAATTTATTCGCGCCGCTCGGACCGTACACGGTAAATCGGTTTAAGGAAAAAGCGAGCCACCCCCTTTAGAATCTTCCTCTGCCTCTCTCTCTCTCTCTCTCGCTCACTTTCTTTCTCTTTCGGTCGCTAAAGCTTCACTTTTCACGGGGGCGAGATACTTCGGGGGATCGTTAATGGGATAAGTCGCGGAAACTTTCGATACGCGTCAAGGCGGATGTGTAATACGCACGGGGGCGAGAGAGCGCCGATGGGGCTGGATGGGCGACGGGGGGTTGGAAAGCAAACGAGCGCAACAGTTCCGAACTCGTAAACGAGACGGGGAAAGTGGAGGACGAAAACGACGCTAACGAAGCTCCGCGCCAAGCTACTCCAAAGAAGTATCAAAGAACTTTGCCAGCTTTACCCGCTTTGCGCGCGAGATGCCCCCCGCAATGTTCGCTCGCTCGCAGGAGAAACGCTCTTCGGGAAATGCCACGGAATAGCGGCGAACTGTTCTCGCGGAGCGAATAAAACCGATTCCGCGAACTATCATTCCAGGGGTGGATATTATAGATTGTCGTTCTCCTTCTCGACAAAAATTGAGACGATAGTTGTAGAGGAACAATTTTCGACAGCTGCTCGAACTGCTCTATTTATTCTTGAGACCAAGAACAGTATCATTGATTGCACCATAAGGTATTAAAGAGAACGGTGCATTTTGTGGGACGTACTCATAGCATGTTGCATGCACGAAGACTCCCTTCTACTAAGTCAAAGGAATTTTGTGCATGTTTCATAAGATTGCGATTGCCCAGATTGTCCATTCTAGATTATAGTTCGTGTATATTAAAAATTGATAGACACTTTACGAAAGTGATATGTGAATAATCGACGAAAGTCACCACGACAAGCAGCAAGTAATATTTTATCCAGTTTTTGACACACTCTGCTTCTTAATGCTCCTCAAACTAATCTATTCACCCTTGAGAGTCTGACAAGCCACTCTAGCCAACCGGAAGTCTGTAGTATCCACAGTACGCCAACTGTGCCAACGATCGCTCGGTATTATTTTTACATTGTTAGACCAGTTTCAGTAATTTGTACACGTTAAAAAGTTGCGATCAGACGTCGGCGAATTCGTTGTCGATTAATCTCTGGAAGTGGTCTCTCTTGGCAAACAGATGCACCTGCAAGTGACGTGACTAGACTGTGGATCTTGATGCAACAGAAAAATTGTCTGCATCAATTGCGTGAAACGAGAGCTACGGGGAAATTCATTTCTTCGCTTAATCATTCTGATAAGTCGAGAGTGATCAATACCGTTCGTGGACGTCTGTGACGTGTCCACTGTCTCATGTTTCACCTATTCAATTTCATCATGGATGAATCAAATCCATAGTCATTCTGGTCTATCAATACCTTTGCAATTTCAGTCGAGATTAATTATTTCATTCTGATATTACACGCACACTCTCGTCTATGAGTCATTGGACACTGACTTATCTTCAACAAAATGGTAATTAAAGAATATAAGCTTGCAGCTTGATATTATTGTTATATTTTGATTAGCTGTAGCTGTTATACGATAATATTTCAATGTAAAATTCAATACATACGTCTACTATTTAAATAAATGTTGGCAGGTTAAGGGTTAGGGTTTGATCTAAGCTCTGTGCTTGTCCTGATTATACTTGACTATGTAAGGAAACAGGGGACGCTGATTCAGTGAAAATGTTATTATCATTCAGATTTTTCGCGTGCGAGAATGTTTCACGAGCCTGCATCACCTGCCAGCATTAGGACCCGTTGGCAGAATGGCAAGGACCCGCTGGCCCTCAAAAGGAGGTCCTGTTTACGGTCCCGCTGTCTCTGGAACACGGTTACCTCCTCGTACACTCGATCGAAGACACTGCGTGCCTACCAGTCGGTTCGATAGACTCTTTTCACGCGAAGAGAGCCACATGTGCGCGGCGAGTGCCCGCCACAGACAGGAGAACACAAGCAGTCAGGCAGGCAGGCAGGCAGGCAGGCAAGCAAGCAGGCAAGCAGGCAGCCAGCGTCAGCTCGTCAACAGTTCACAGATGTTCCGTGACGAGCTACTTTCGATATCTCGGAGTGGAGCGGCCGCGCGCGCGATAAATCAAGTAAGGAAGGTCGTCGTCGCGCGATGCTGAAGCAGTCATCGCCGAGAGACGAGTCTCCTTTGCTCCTCGAGCCCAGCAAAAAAGATCGTCGACGCGTTATCGACGAGATGCACCGTCTCCGAAACCCTCTAAGAAACGATCCTACCGATCCACTGATCCAACATGGTCCTACTCGACGTCGCCTTTGTAACGTTCGCCATTTTCATCCATCTTGTTCCCGGTTTGTTCGACTATTTCTTCACAGATTTTGCTTGAACGATTCGAGATCAAAGATAATGCGTCTGTTTCCTTCATTTTTCAATGAGCAGGTGATCAACGGACGAAGGGAATTTTGATTTCGCATTAAGATTAGCAAGAATATTCGGTTCACCACTGATTGAAAACAAGCAACAGCTCGGTACACCAAAGCGAAGTTAAACGCGAGGCTAGCTGCAACAAAATATGATGTCGAGTCAGACACAGTACCGCAAAGGGTTAAATATACGCGCCCCCGGTTACGCGCCGTCTTCCCCGAGCGTGGGCGTGCTCCTACAGAGCACAGGAACGAGAATCGCGGTACAATAAGTAACAGCGTCAATGCTTGATCGCGATTTATCGTTCCAGCTGTTTCCTAGCCGAGCTTAAAAGTCGCCTCGAGTACGGATTAGGTTTCTATGGCCGTTCGAGTATATCGGAGAACTGTTCTCTGGTATCCTACGCATGAAAACCAACCGTCTAGAGAGCTTGTTAACAAAGTGGATCATTTTCACGGTCGGAGACGTAACGAACTTCCGATCGTTACGTAGACCAAAGCGAGGACAGAGTATCCTGAGATCTTGGAGATTTCGGAGCTCCGAACTTGAGATTCCTTGTCAAAGATTTCGGTTGATTTGTGAATTATTTGCTGTAGGCGATTAGTTTGTTACGACAGCGATAATTATGAAAATGACGATCTACTAGGGCTTTCTTCAGTGGTCGAACTTGTGGCAGTTGACAAAAAGAAATTGCGGCTGTGTGGAAAATGACAAGAGAATACAAACAAGAATTGTTCTGCAATTGCGACGTTCTTCAACAGCTGTACTTTGCTTGAAATTGTAAAGTTTAAATCGTCGAAAAGACGATCTCGCTGTAACGAGCAATGTTTGCTACTAACTTTCTCTCTTGCTAACGACGAAGTCTTAAAAGGCCGTCGATCTGCTGAGGACCAAGAACAGAAAGCATTTTTTCCCCAAGGGGTACGAAGAATAAATAAATCTTACTGGACCAAGTTGACGAACGATGTTACCGTAATTAATCTATCGCGACAACCTTAACAACCATCTCTACTGAATCACCTTTACAACGCAACAGATACACAAAAGACGAGAAAAGTCGCCTCGGTCAATTGCATAATAATTCGCCCATCGTTGGAAAATTCATGATTTCGATCCTGGAGACAGTTACACGTGAACGAAAGAGAAAAACAAAACTATCCGAGCGATCGCAAACGATTGTCGAACAGAATGAAGCATCCGCGAAGCAGCTCCCGGACGTTCTCAACAAGTATACATCGCTGAGAGCCAAGAGAAGAAGCGTCTGTAGGACGCAAAGAGTGAGAGAAAGAGAGTAGGTATCGAACAAATCGTTTTCAATCACTCACCGTAATCCGGCCGAACGACAGCCTGCACCGCCTGTTCGTTCTTCTTGCTCCGAATCACCGGCTCACCGAGAATCGTAAAGTTTCTAGGTCCCACGCGGTTCACAAACACTAGATACACTTTACCCCTCTTAATATTGGCTCGCACCACACCACTCTGATTATCGCGTTGCTGCTGCTGCTGTTGTTGCTGCTGCTGCTGCTGCTGACTTCCATCGTTGTCGTAGGCGCAGACTGTTGATTTTCCAGGCGCGGATTTGTCGCGGAAGTGTAGTCGAACGCTGTCGTTCTTCTGTAGCGGCGGGAAACCGGGCTGGCTTTTGTAGACCTGTTTCACCTCGAACGTCACCGCGTAGTTCGAGCCCGGCTTCCTTGCGGAGGACATGCTCCTGGCCTTGCCCTCGAACACCGTCGGCGCCAAGTACGCCCTGTTCCCGACGTCCATGTCCGGGCACCAGTTTTGCCCGCGACAGCCCTTGTTCCGGCAACGGCGTCGTTGCTCCCGAGGCGAGTCCGCCTTGGTGCGATTCTTTGGTCGTTGCTTGGTCGAGCGGACCACCCGGGGCCTCTCCACAGCGGACTCATCTTGAGTATAGAGAAACGGGGTCTGGGTAGACGAGTGTCTAGGCAGCTGCACCAGTCCTGTCTCGACGGTCTTCGGGGGTTCTACCGGTTCGTTCCCCAGCCGACGATTCGCTCGCAGCGACGAGGCGACGAAAGCTGCCTTGATCGAGTCGTCGAACAGCTCCTCGTTGATTCTCGAAGACCCACGGTTCCATTGGTCCCCAAGCTTGCCGAACGGCTCGAGCGCAGTCGAAGTGGACGATGATGTCTGGTGTTGGTCATTTTCAGGCTTCTGGTAGTCTCGAGGCCAGTCTCGACCGGGAACGACGGCGACGGCGCTGGTAACCAAGTCCCAGGTCGTCGGACGATGATCAAGGTTGTTTAAAACGGCGGCGATGCTCATCGATGCCGGATGCTCGCCGGCGGTCGTCCTCGTCGACGTTTCCCCGAGGGAGTTCCGATTGGCGGGGGGTGCCGCAGCGAGCGCGAGTGCGCCCCACCAGCCGCTTAAGATCCCGGCCAAAAGCAGAGACGCCCACATCATCCGACCTGCTTGCTGGTTTGATCGGGGGTGAGAGGCCGACACCTCGGTCACCCCGAACAAGCACACAACACTCTCGCCGGCAGACTCTTCTTCGTTGGTTTGCCTCGGATGCGAGCGAGAGTTCGCGTCGGTTTCGGACACGCCGCGAAACTGACACTCTCCGAGTCTCGCGGGCCTCTCCTGTCTCTCGCGATCAGATCATTCAGGGTGGCCTTCTCATCCGCTACCCGAATATTCTATGTCTCTCGGCTCTTCTTTTTCTCCTTCAGGCTAGGTTTTCTTCTGGACAAATTTGTCCCTCCGTTGATCGGTTGTTCTCTCGGATCGGCACTCTTCTTCTTCTTCGTCGTTTTCCTTTTTTTCACGAGGTGTTGCACCACCGCAGGCAAGGCATCGGGACTTCCATCGGACAGATTCTCGGCTGTCTGCTCTTCCAACCTAGTGCCGACCTCTTCATCCTCGACGCCCCCAAGGATGCGACAGTAGACACTGTGGCCGATTTCTCCGCGGGATTATCGCGCGCGATCCCGATCGGCCGGTGCCGAAACGAACGGCTCAGCGGTCATCCTGTCGGTCGGACGGACAGCGCATCCTCGCGTCAACCGACCGGCGACTGATCTCCACCGGATCCCGGAATTGTCCCCTGGCTCCTCTTCGTTCGGTGATGATGCATACAACGTCAACTGGAAGTCGTCCCACAGAAGCGCAAACCGGTGAAAATGTACCCGGGGGCACGATCCAGAAGCGAAGAGAGGCTCTCCGATCTAGAATATCGTGGACGTGGACGGTCTCGCAGCTCCTCGAACCTCTCCCCTCGAGGGAACGAGGTCGTCCGTCAGCGTTTCCGTATCTCGAAATAAATCGTCGAAAGTCGATAAAGAATCTCGCGCGCCACCCCCGTGCGCTCGGCTCCTCGGTATCACGTTGCACTCCGAACGAGGAAAGCCCGAGGATGATGACACACGAGCGGCTTGTACAAGACTCGAACGACGAAGACGACGAAGAAGAGGATGACGAAGAGGACCAAGAGAGAGAGAGAGAGAGAGAGAGAGAGCGAGAGAGAGAGAGAGATACCGTCTTCCTCCGACCGGCCGAGGCACACTATTTAAATATACTCACGGGGCTCTCGGGTACCAACGAAGTCTAGCCCTTGACGCGCACTTCACTGTTCCGGTGCCACCGATCCGGGGAGTTTCCTAGGGTAATCCTAGAGGAGAGATCTAACCCTGTAGGATCTAGCGATCCGGACGGGTTTCCGATCGGATCGATAAAGGATGACGAAAACTGTCGTGGGACCGGTACCGGACACGATAGGCAGCGCGCGGTACCGATTGTACGATAGCGCGGCGATATTGGTCGCGCGACGCGGCGTGCTCCTCGCGTTGCTGCTGGTGCTGCTAGCGCTGCTGGTGGTGCTGCTAGCACTGATGCTGGTGCTGCTGGTGGTGTGCTGGTGCACGCGTGCGGATAATATCGTGCGGGGGATCGGCGCGTGTGTTGCACGCGGCATGCACGAGGAGCCTCGTGTCACGTCGAGGCGGAGAAGGGATTGTCGGTGGCCCCGCGTCGGGCGCGCGCGACGGTTCAAATTAGACTGAACGGCCCGCTCGAGCAGCCCGAGGCCGGCCACAGAGCCAGCGACTCCTGTCGGACGCCGGTCGAGGCTCTGCGCGCGCACCGCCACAGAGAGCCACAGCACAGAACCGGAGACGACGACGGAGACACCAAACCAATGGAGAACCCCCGCGCGCTCTCCTACAAACACCCAGCGCAACGCGCCGAACACCGAACCGACCGACAGACACACAACCGGACGGGACTCCCATACGGCCGGACCGTGCACCGGGACAGGACGAGACGAGACGAGACGAGACCAGACGCGACCAGACTCGACCAGACTCGACGGGACCTTTAAGAACCTGTGTAACGACGACCTAACAACTGAGGAACCGCACGCGTGCTTTTACTCTCCTTCTTTTACTCACCGCTACCGACCACCCGATTTTCCGTCCCTCTGTACCAGACCTCCTATCTCCCTCTCGCATTCTTCCTTGTTGTACAGCACGGTATGACCCGTCGATACAATTCGAAAAATTCATCGTCCAATTGCCAATGGATTCTATGTTTTACATTGTGCAGATCAAATTGAACCTGTTTTCTCATGTAACAGTTGTGCCATTCACAATTTATACAATACAAACATTGCGAATCGGTACCAAGTACGAGAGAGCTGGCAGGATTCTTCGTTGGAGGTTGATTGATGAACTTGGTCCCATTACTAGACGAAGGCATGTGGATGGGTTGTATTGTGTTTTGGGAAGGATTAGGTTGTCTACGATTCACGTGTAGGCAAATAGCACGATATTTATTGAACAAATCAAAGAAGACTGAAAACCGAAGTATGTGACTCACTCTATCTCACGATACAGCTTTCCGTCATAGCTCGGTAACTCGTTAGCCTTTGGATTGCTTAGGGGACAGAGCGAGACACGTCCAGAGCGGAGTGACATAGAAAGTTTATTTACTATAAATATAAAACTTGCTCCGATAGTCACGCCAGGTCTGAGTTAGGAAGAAGGTGGGGATAGAAAGCGACACCTGACTGAGCTGGAAACGCGATAGTTGTGACAATTACTGCGGTATGCAGAGATACGAGGATGGCTGAGTAATGGAATGCGAGATCGATCGATTGTTAGCCACGCGTATTTTCTTTATCAGCTGGAGCGTTGATACCTACGAAGCGAATAGCGTTTCAGATATGGTCAACTAGACAGAGTGGAATACCTCTCACTTCGCACCCCTAGCCTATCTCAGCCATTTTCTCATTTTTATGCAGCTAATTCTGCTGGACACATAATCCTCTCTTTAACCCTCATCTATCTGTTGGATAAAGTTGACAATCATTTCATTGCTTCTCGAAAGGTGCTGTACACATTGCTGTATTACTTGTCAGCAATGCGAATGACGTCAATATTATGTCACACTGTTTTTTTTTATCATTGCATTGATGATGTTTTATCAATCAAAATATTCCATTGAAAATAAGGAAACTAACAAGAGCTAGAAATAAAAATCTTATCATACCCTAAATTTTCTCAACGCCCACATCACAAATTAGTAGACATCTCAGTGGCGCGTGCATAGTTAATTTTACAAAACTTCTTTACACTAAGAAAAACGATCGCTATGTTCACCCAGAGAGTTTCAGTAGATCTTTCGCCGTGGTTCCAGGGTGAAGAACAGCAGCGATCGAGTCGGGACCATTCGCGGATCGGTTCCAAACCGGTCCCACCCATCTCGTTCACCGAATACTTTCCCGACTGTGTGTTGTGCCTGCATTTTCCCGCGGTGTTGACGTGCACCGAGGCCCTACTGACCCTCGTCACGTTTACTTTTTGTTTTGACTTTTTGCGGAGGTTTCACTTTGCTCGGTACGTTGAGGCGACACGGTTCAGCGAGCAATAAACGTCTCTCTCACATTCTCTCTCTCTCTCTCTCTCTCTTGTCCTCTTTCGGTCCCGTGGTGAGCTATTAGATCGTCCTTCGTTGCAACCGTTCATAAGTACTATCTAGTGGACGACAACGCTGTTACTTTTTAACCGGCCGCCTTTTTTCCACCATCCTTATTTACGTGCCAAGCAAATCCCGTTCCCAGGCGCCAGATTGTCTCGTTAGCTGCTCCATTTTTGCAATTCTTGTTCACCTGCCTCCCTAAAAACATCCACCGTGTAACCCTATGCATTCGGAGCTATATTTTAGGAGGGTACGTTTTTATTAACCCTCATCTGTCCCTCATTTCACGAACTGAATCTGTCCCTCGATGTCAAATAGACACAGTGATAAAAAAAATCGATAAAATAACATGTCAAACAGTTACTTTTCGATATTTGTTCATTCAAAATGAGTTAATATTTAGCATTAAAAAATAAAAGTTACCAAGTTTCGGACAAATTTATATAGAAATAACAGAACGGTATAACTTATTTCGGGAAAACTGAGAGAAATTGACACGAGCGACGGATGAGAGTTAAGATTCTGTCGCTCGGTACGACAGTTACGGAGATACTATTACCGTAACGTGACGAACTGATCTCATGTTCGAGCAGTTATCTGCTAACTGTCGCCAAATTACCGATCCAGGGATCGTTTCGTCTTCGAACCAGCACCGATAAATCGGCCAGTGCATGAACTCGCGGATACGAGGTCGGAATTCAGCTCGGTTTCTGCTGCTTGGCCATTCCGGGAAGCCTTCGTTTACCTTGGATCGGGGCGCTCTCGAGCGAGATACGGTAACGAGATTCATCCGCGTATACTCGGCCGGAACAGTTTCAAGTTAGAACGGAAATTAATATCGAGCCCCAATATTTACCCTCTCCGAGGCAAGAGGCGAGCACGCTCGGTTGCGCCCGGTTAAAACACAGGGGGCCCGCGGTTGTTAAAACGCGAGAGCAAAGTCGCCGCACTCCCCGATATATTTCGGTCCCAAAACGGCGCTCAGTTAAACATCTCCTTCCACACGAAACTGTTCCGGTGAAGCAAAGAACTGTTTACGTGCCTCCGTTAATTTTTAATCGGACCGTGTCGCTCGAGAATTGCTCGCCCCGTACAATTTCTAAAAACCGAAACCTCTGGTATTTATCATTCCATTGTCTGCTCGACATACCCCATTTCTTTCTAGATCTGTTGCATCAACTGTGTAATCGTGCGCATTTAAATAGCACCGACATTGAACATTAATGTGAATATTTCGGGAGATCTAGTTCGAAAATATTCGTTTATCTTTAACGCGAACAAACTAAATATAAGCTTGGCAATTTTGTTTTGTGACGGTGCTTATACTCGAGTGTTTCGCAATGGTGTACTGGAAAGAAATGTTAGCTCGTTTGGAATCATAGCCAATATATCAGGTTGGAGGAAAGAGGAATTGACAAATTATCTGATGATGGCAACAAGTTGTTGCGAATAACGGAAACTACATCATTGAATAATATTAAACATATATTTACATAAATTGATTCAAATGTTTTCTCTAAAATACGAGAGAATATTCCCCTCCGACCTCTAATAGCAGAATATTCAGTCTATATTTATGTTGTTTCAAGCAGGCAGATTTCGCACCATAACAATGATAATTGGGAGCACATTTTCTTCCTTTGGAGGTTGTTTCCCCGGCACGCTCTGAAGTCGATTGGCGCCGATCGGCGTCATCGGCCCCGCCGAAAATAAAGTCCTCTTCGCCTCCGGTCTCTTCGCGGCTCTTTCGCGACTAACTTCCGCCTGGAACGCGCGAACGCGCTCCCAAGAGGCTCTGAGGAGGGTTTTTTTTTAAAGAGAGAGAGAGAGAGAGGGGGGGGGGGAGCAAGAAGAGGAAGAAACGAAAGGAAGGAGAGGACGCTGAAGAGGAGCTCTCCTCGAGAGCTGCCAATCAAACGACCCGCCGCGAGAGAGCCGGCCTCTTAAGCGGGTAGTTTTTCACGCTGCTCCCGGTGACAGATTAATTCGTAGCCAAACAGCGACGCTCAAGTATGCATGCCTCGTAATTAATGTTGTCGACCTTTCGGCCACGGCCTCGCCAACGAAATTCGCAGAAAATTCATTCTGACCCACCCGCGCCCAACGCAACAACCTGTGTTCTTCCCCCACTCGTAGCGGGGCTCGTTTCCCCGTCGCTAATCCCTCATAGATAAATGAACGCGTTTCAGTGATTTCGCGGCGAATTTCCTGCATATTGTCAAAGAGTCTCGGGGCCGCGCGGTTTCCACGGGCTTAAATAATAAATAGAACCGCGCCGCATCGTTCCGCGTGCTCGAACGTTAAATAACCGGGGCCCGTTCGAATGCGGCTGATTAATCGGCGCGTTTCGTTCCGCAGCGGAATATTTACGGCGCGCTCGTCAGGATAATGTATCAGTGACACGACGTAACGGGCTCTCCATTATAATCCTTCGACAGAATCGAACGGCCCTGTTTTATTAACGGAGAATCGCCATCGAAACCGGTGTCCACAAATGGTCTCGCGTCTTCCACCCGTCATCTCTCTGCGTACGGTGGTCCCTCGCTCGTTGCACTATCGAAATAATTTTCAATAATTACCACCTGGAAGGCAGTACTATTACAAAGGAAACACTAATAAACAATGTATGTACTAATGAAAAGATTGCAGTGAGAAGATATATTGCAAATAGGGAATCCCGATGTTTAAAGAAAATGACATAATACACGGTTCAAAGTGGACAATGTGCAAAGGACAATGAGCAAACAGGGAGAAGAACAGAACAGAGGAATATAATACAGATTATACATATACGTAGAGAGAGGGGAAGGAGCAGATTGAAGATCCATAAGTCGCAGCAAGAAATCTCGAAGAGTTTCCGCGTCCCGAGGCACGTCTCGCAATCTCGAGCGTGGAAGAGCGTTTTCTCTAAAACGTTGAAACCGTCTATTCGTTCGGTAATAACCCTGTATTTACCCGTCCGTAGGTTGGTTGTGTCCCGTCATTCCATCGCGATAAAGATATTACGAATGCATGCGCGACACCGTGTTATTTTCGTTTCCACTATGAATAGAAGGCTCGCGTAGACACACTAAGCTTGTTCGCGTTGCCCCGTGAACAAAACGAACCCGCGCGCTGTGTGGATCGCGTGCATCACCCACATGCGCGCCGCACGTACGTACGTCGAAACGTACACATACGTGTGCAGATAGATACAGACGCGTACAGGGCCCGGTACTTTTCGAGCAAGTCACCGAGAAACGCTCGCGCCCTCCCCCGTTCTCGTTTCTCACCAAACATTTTCAAGGTACATACGTCGATTCCCTCTATCGGGCCAACGATCGACCTCCAACCCTCTCCCCCGCACGCACAGGATGTACACTGCATCCTGAAAACCCTCTTGCAACATCCCCCTCCCAACTTTCTACACAAACATATTTAAATTTATCTCCCTCGATGTTCGTGGCCGAGCCATATATTTTTAGGCGAGAGGAGAGAGAGAGATGCCACTGAAAAATAGAGTCGTTTAGACCGGCCAAGCAGAGAGCCTAAAGAGCCTAAACACACGGTTATCATTAGACTGCGGATCTTTATGCGTTGGGTGAAATGTAAAACGATAAAAGATTTTAACGTAACAAAGTCGTTAAGGGATGAAATCAATTTTTACGTTATTCCTGCTTCCCGCGATCAATGAAAAACATTCTTGTTTCGCATAAAGATCCGTGGTTCGGTTATCATGTACAATCATTGTGACATAATTCGAACCTCTGATTTATTTCGTGTTTCGATAACTGATCGTATAACCACGTAATCGACGCGAGGTATCCGGCAACTGACGGACAGACAATCGACGTTCCACCGTGACACTGTATCGTTGTCTCCTGTCCATCGATCGTAGAGGATCGATCGTCCGGCGATCTAACCCCGGAACGGTACACGTAGCTGCGTGTCGACATCAAACACATTTTAGTGCCTCGTCGCCGGAACCGGCACGCTCTCGTAATCATCGGATAACCGGTGGACGGGCGTCGAAAAAAAAACCTCCGAAGAATCGATTCGTGACATCCCTCTTTGCGAGAGGGAGAGAGAGAAAGGCTGCAAGCTTTTCCGAAAAATCTGCCATCCGGCGCGGCGTGGCGCGCTCGCGCGTTTTGTTTCGGACATTTTCATGGCGCGGCAAAATGCGCTCCCCTGTCCCTCGACGTCGATCGAGATTTTCTTTGACGAGCGGAAATGTAGAGGAGGTACGCCGACGGTTCAAAAGCGGCTGGGACACTCTCTTCCAGGAGACGCGTGCTGATTTTTATGCGCTTTTAGCGCGACGGAGAACTCACACGAGAATATTCGACAGCGAACACCTCTTTTGTGTCGAGGAACGTCCATGTCGATGATAGCAGCCTCGAAACTGGATTTCACTCGACTTCAGCGAATAAAGGGACCGCGGAACGTGGACAATAATCTAGGAATGCAGTTTGTTTGTTTCCGGATGCATTGTCAAATTTCTCTGTGCACTCACCTTGTCGAATTGCTATGTGCTGTATCGTCAATTATAACTTTCCATAGAGCTAGTTACCATTTTACGTTGTTTTATAAAAATTACAGGGACAAGCTGTCTGTCCACATTTTTACTCGTTTTTTAAATAAAATATATTCAGAGAAATAAATGTGTTGAGTCATTCGTTACGAATCTTTACGATCTCGATGATCGTAAGTTAAAAATATTAGAAACTGCCGTATAAATCACAGGATCGCAACACGGGTACTAATTTCAATCTCGTCTTCCGCGAAATTATAATTTCCATCTACTTTTCCAGTCGCCTTCCGCTTCGAGCCAACTTCATTAACGCAATTACGGGAAACGTTTATTGTGTCCCTTAATAAACTCGTCTATGTACGATTTCCCCGCGACCTTTCCACGGGGGTATATATAACAATTCATGTATCCTTTTTCTTCTACGAGTTCAACATAACGTAATTGAAATACATTTTATATTTGATCGCGCTCCTTTGCCTGTGTTCGCAACAAAGAATATAAAACTGCGAGGAGGATGCACGTCGGAGAAGCGATCCAGACGAATTTTATTCCCTGACAGTAGACAGCCAATAAAGATAGGGAAGGAACTGCAGAAATTCACTTAATATTCATTCAGTGATCCGAGCATGTTTGATTCGAGCTACGATGCTTGAGTACAATTCTCTGGAATGTTCATCCTTTGTGTCATAAAATTACACTTAAAAAAATCGTTTTATAATCGTCCAATAATCATCGTTGAATTAATTGTTGAATTTATTTCATTTATAAATCGTATACATTTCAGACAGCTTAAACAAAATGACTAATTTGAACATTCGATTCGTGATTTTTATTGTGGTCGTATAGAAAACAGTAATCCAAACAGTTTTACTTAAATCAGACGAATAAGATGATTCGATAATATTCGAGAAGCCTTGAACACACAAAATACATAGCAGGAAATTCAAGGATCAACTTAATATTCATCGTCACACATACGAAGTTCCAAGCGATAGGGTTCGAACGTTCTCCCGGACTCGATCGTCCGAAAAAGAATCTCGACGTATAAAATACTCTCGTTAGAGGGGAGATTAGTGGCCGTTCGGTGTATCTCGATCGTAAAGGTCGATCCGGCTTAATAACAATAATGGGGAAATATACGGGACGTTCAAAAACATATACCCCCTCGGTGGGGCGATAAATTGTTGCACGAAATGGAGGCGAAAGTAAACAGTGTCGGTTCGGTTGGTCGGTTCGCGGGGTCCCCTTCTAAATATCGCAACAATTTCGCTGAATATAAACCACAACCGGTTCTCGCAGGGGAGCAGCGCGCGAGCGGCCAGATTCGACGCGCGCGATAAACCCCCTCGCGTCGAGCGAGAATCAATTGGTCACCGTGAGAAATCAAGATCGTGAACTCTTGATCCTCCGCCGCGGCGCGCAGGTGATCGAGAATGCGGCCCGATCTCGACAAACTAGCGTCGGCTCTCGACAAATAACCCTCCTGCAACCATTCGCGCCGATAAGCGCCTCGGAAAACGACGTAATCCCCGCGAACGATGAAACAACCATTATACGCGTCGAACAAATGATATCGATCTGCCTGCTTCTCTTCGACAAAAGTCTCGGTCCCTCTTTCGCGGTTATGGGCGAATTTCTTCACGAAATTCTCCATATACCAGACATTATGCATGTCTGTACCTGAACGTGTATTGAGAACTTGAGCTGGATTTCAAACACTTAAAGCAAGATCTACTTATATGTAGATTAATTAATCCAGTGAATCGCGTTATTGTAGACTCAAGCACTATCTATAATCGTATTGATTTCTTTATTGAGTCTACAAAATTTTAAGAAGCAACTACGCAGGATTATAAGATAATGCCGTATCGTTTGTACCATTAGTTTTTGTGCATGTACCTTCTTTGTTATTAGACTAGTAGTTTTGTATCCTTTTTTTTATTGTAAACACTTATGTAAAAGGGCTTCAGTCGGTCTATAATAAATAATAAATGTCTTTTAGATCTATCTTTGCTATCTGTGTTGTTTTTAATGTATTTAATTGATTGTACAAATAATATAACAGTATACACGTATTTCAATTCTATCAATATTTTCACTATTTTTTTTTATTACACCTACTCATTTTTGTAATAAATGCATCAAGTCCGCCGTCTAGTAATAACAATCGGAAGCAATGTCATCTCTACACGAAGAACGAAATTAGTTTCCGAAAGACCCAATAGGAAACTCGTTCAGTCAAAACAGTTTGAGAAAGTGGAGGGATGATTCCATGTCAACTAACATGGCAAAGCGCGCCTACTATCGAGGCGCTACCAAGCTAACAGCAATTTACCTTCGACGTATCGACGAGTTGTGTCGTCACCTTCCCTCCAAGTTTGCCGTTTGCGATACTGTTGCGAGTGACTCGCAGCCTCCCTTCCCTCGGCGTCACGTAACAGGAGAGGCAACTGGGTCGGCCGCGTCCCGGTGTCTCGTTCCAGGACATTTTTCCCCGGAGTTTCCCCAGAAGAGACCCAACCACTCCTTTCCATTGTTCCGCGCGTGGCTCATTTACAAAGTTACATTTATGCAGCGTAACTTTATCCGGCGCGCGACACGCTGGGCCGTTCGCCGAGCCGAATCGACTGAGTGCTCGTTGAATCTTATTTTAGAAAGAAAAGAGACCGAAAGATAACAAACGTAAGAAGCACCAGCAAAGATTGTCCGCACGAAATTGTTGTCGCGCGTTCCGTCTTCCGCGGGATTATTCAATTAACCGGCTAATTCTTATGCTGGGATTAAAAGTTTTCTTGGCTGCACGAAAACTTCTTCGCGAATAAAAATCGCCTTCTTGGATCGGGACGATCGTTTGGCCTCGTCGCACAATTAAAGAAACTTTCGCGGCTCTTTATTTTGTAGTTTTCGAGACACTAACGTCCTCCTCTTCTTTAAATCCATCGATCTACATGTTCTAACTGGACTGACAAAAAATTTTCAGAGAATACTAGAAAATAAAGTTCTATAGAATTTAGTACGATTGTTATTTATTTCAGATCTACAAAGACTACTATATACCATAGTCCCACTACAAAGATTATGACGAAGTGTAAACTATGCGGTCGCTAATGATTTCGCTGTCCACGCAACCACGTTAAAATAAACTGTAAATCAATAAATAAATAATAACTAAATATTTTCGGACAGTTTTTGAACCACGGGGCCTGTTTTCACCCGTTCGTTGTGGACGGTGCTTGATAAAATACAAGTGCAAATGTAAGCTGTTTAAAACAATCGCAACGTAATTTTCGCTTAATTTAATTCCCTTGTTAATAGTTATTCATTGTAGTACAATTGTAGACATGTAATAATAGAGGACAGGGGATGAAAGAGTGTAAGTATTTTATTCACTTTCGCCTGGATTCCAACAGAGGTTTTCATCCGAGGGTGAGACGGGGGTTGAGAGGGGTTTGAATCGAGGGTGTACCGAGCCGGGAGTAATTTAACGTGGCCCGACGAATGGCCATTGATTTACGAAGCATCAAACTTCGGCGAAAGTTAGCCCCGCGTATCGAGACCTCGGCATCCCTGCCCGGCCACCCCTCTCACACCCTTCCGGTTTGTTCTTAGGCTGCAGTTAGCGGATTCGATTTAACTTCTCCTTGCGGGTGAACGACATGGCGCTCGACTGGCAGCGTGCTCGCTAGACCAACCTACCAATCCAGAGTTTAGGAGAGACGAGAGAAGAACGAGACCGAGCGAACCGCCCAGAGAAAGATGCAGCGGCAATAGATGCCCACCAAGAGCAATTGGCCAATATCGAAAGTGTTTGCCGATAATCTGTTGCAGGGCTGTTCTTGTTAGTTACTGCGAACTTGGATCCTTCGCTTTTTCTGCCGCATTCTCCATCGGGTCGACGCGCCCTGCGAAAAACCTGCAACTCGGATCGAATTTTCTTGCGTTGTTGCGTGCTAGAACCGTGTTGTAACTAGGTACTTTTCAAATTAAAAATTCAAATTTGTTACTTAACCTCTTAGCAAGCAGTTGAGGGGTGACTCAGAGACCCCAGTAAAAATTGTTGCGGCATTATTCACAATATTGTTTACATATTTTTGTTAAATATGTTGGTACCTAATCAAGCACTACACATTTAAGAATATACAATGGCATCATTCTTGGAGGATATTTCTAATGTGTTCAGAACAGATGACAACTTGCAATTCCAAGCCCGCGCGTTCCAGATTGTGTGGCGATGAATAAAAATAGCACACTGCAGCCGAAAGATTGAAATCGCGCAAGTTCTGTCTATCGAGACGCCAGTGTAACAGGGACTTTTCTTGCCGCGTTTTGGCTGCTCGGTTGCCACTGGGTGTAGAAGTTGCAGGCAGGCGTCGCTATCCGAAGGAGATCGCTCGGTTGGGCGCAGTCATTAAACACGTAGCCACCGTTTCAGGCGCGCGCGGCTCCCCATTATTCCGGGGAAGAGTTTGCGGAACGTGATCTCTCGTTTTCCGGCTCCTACCGAAAATGCCGGATGAATGGAGCGCGATTTCAAGGTGCGCGGAGAGCCTGAAAGCCCCCGTAAATACGGTTTTTCACGTCGTTTTCGGGCCGAGCAGGAAATTTGCCGAAAGGGCAGAAGGTCGTGGCGGGGGTTTGAAGGGGGATGGGGGATGGGGGATGGGGGAGACGGGGGATGGCCGGGGTAGATGGAGAGAAAGATAGAGACGCAATAGGTGGTTCATTCAACGAGCCCAACCCCCGCAGTCGAGGGTAAAAGCGACAGTTTAAGCCCATTAGGATATTTATGGATTGGCCTTCCGACCATGGGGGTGGGGGTGAGTGCCGTGGCTTGCCGTAGTCGCTATAGTGAGCGAGGTTACAGCGAGGGGAACGGGGATGGCATATACACGAGGGGTTGAGGCTATTCAAAGGTCTGACGGCACGCGACTCTCTCTCGCAACGATTCCTTTTGCTTTCGGCAACCAACGTCGACGCGAACACCTTTCCGAGGTGGGTGCGTCGCTCTTTCTCTCTCGCTCTTTTCCCCTCTTTTTCTAGAATGCGAGCGAGTGGAAGAGGTGGGCTCTTTCGCCGTCTCTTTTTCTCCGCACGCGATCCGACCACCGAAAAACGAGACACGGTGATTTATGAGACGATGCTGGACGAATCTCTGCAACAGGGGTCGTCGAAACGTCTCAATTGCTCCGGTTAATCCGCTCCCCTATCGGCTTACGCTGTCATGCTGTGTACAGGGTGTTCGACCACGTGCGCCAGATATTTTAACCCTGTACCCGGGCCCGCTAATTCTGCCATCGATGCCGCTGTGCCGGAACCCTGGTTTTACATTGAAGGTAATGCAACGGATACTGTATGAGCCTTTTTTTTGTTGTTTTATTAGGAAATCTCTTATGAGACTTATTACAACATGATGTACATTACAGAGTATTATTTAGTATAGTGAATAACAAGAAGGTTAGTAACATTGTGAGCAGGAAAAGAAGAAGAAGACCTAATACGATTATTCGAATCCCTTGTACGCGTGCATTCAACATCTCAATCTTAATTATTATTTTTTTTAATATTTATTTAACGTCGCTCTCAACTCTTTGCTAAGGTTACTTCGCGGCGGGACCTACAGTTTATTAAGGTAGGTTCTGAACCACCTAGTCTCAATTATTAAATTCATGCATCGCCATGTAACTTTCGCGAGTGGTCGAAATTTTACAGCCAGGGACTGCAAAGACTTTATTACTTGCCAATTTACTATTGTTCCCCGGAACACCAAGAGAGCAACATAGACGGTGAATAGAGAGTGAGAGAGCATGTTCCGCAGGATCGCGGAACGTTGTGCCCGCACGGAGGGCTCGCAAGTCTCGCCGAAACCGTAATATCCCGCGAATCTAATAACGCCGACGGCGAGCATCGTCGTGGCCCGCGAATGTGTTTCTTTCGCGACCGGAGTTGCGCGCGTCCCGCAATATGTTTCGCCCGTCACCGGTTTCATTTCGCACGCCGCCGGTTTCATCATCATGATCCCCCGGTTGACGGCTACGGTAATCTCTGCGTTGTCTCCGGCTAAAAAAAATCGCCTTAATTAGGCGTCTAAACCACAGGCGAGGAAAAGGAAGCAACGGTGGACAAAGGAAGAAAATCACGTGTGTGCTGTGTGCGTGTGTGTACGCGAAGAAGAAAATGGCTAGATTAATATTCGAGCGGCGTGCGCGGGCCGGTTCGAACGGTCACGTACGAGCATCGGTGCGTTAGATCGCATTAACGTGCACGAGCATTTTCCAGTTGGCCACGGCCGAGATCTCGCATTCTGCAGACGCGCTCCTTTCTTCCTCTTTAATAAGAGCCGCCTGTGTACACGCTTGTATTTCGACTTCCGGCTGGCCGGAGTCCCCCGGTGCCTAACAGAGATGCATTGTGTGCAACGAAGCACCTGGCACGCGCCAGCTCCTGTCTTTATGTAGCCGCCCACTCTCTCACTCTCTCTCCCTCTCGTTCCCTTCTACCACAACATTCTCCTTGTCCTTCTCTCCCTTCACCCTACTCTTCTCTCTTTCTCTCAGGCTCTCCCGCGGCAAACAGCTTCTCTCTTCTCTCTCTGTCCCTCTTTCTCTCTCTCTCTCTCCTCTCTTCTACGGGCCGGCGCGGTGTTCGGGCTGTTTCGCTCGTACTCACGTACCACCCACACGTGCGCGCCAGTCGTTATCCTGTGGATATCCTCCGGACGTCTGCCTTCCTCCGTTCGAGTTCCTAACAAGATTTTCATCCGAGATATCGCGGACTCAGTTAACCGCGCCGCGGACTATTAGCGATAAAACTTGTTCGGTAAGTCCACGATTGAACCCTGGTTCCGGAGAGGGGATGGGGAATCACGAAGAGTGTATCTTAATAAACGCGGCTCAAACAAATTTCGTCGTACTCGTCCTCGTCTATCCCCTATACCTCTTCGTGGTCGAATAGATACGTCTACGGCAGATAGATCCCATGCCCCTGCCCGTTATCGGGCCTGGTTATCTTTATTCCATGGTCCCGACAGCATGAAGTCGTACCCGTCGATCAAGATTGCCGGCCAACGACCAGCATACGTCTCCGCTTTAATATCACCCCGACAAATAGCTCCGGACTCCAAGGAAAACTGTCTCGATGAGAGAGATTCCGAGGAAAGTTGTGCCATCAAACGGGTACAAATAAGTTGTTTTTGTTGATTAATAGACTGCGGATTTGATGCACTTATGACAAAAATGAGTAGGCGTTATTTAAAGCAGTCAATATATTAGAAGTATTTTAAAATATTCTTATATTATGTTGAAATTATTGGACATATCAAGAAGGAAAATAACTTGCCTTTCACTCGAGTTTGTTGTAATTCAGGTAGAAAATTTTAATTTTTCATAAAGATCCGTTGTCTACCTTGGTGGCGCTGGGATTTTTGAAAATACTATTCGACAGAGAAATGTATGTACTTAAACTGAAAGTATAGCCGAGAGAGTGAGAAGGATAACAGGAAAGTAAAGGCTTGGTCTCTTAAAAAAGAGAAGGTTAAATCGATCACGTGCGAAGAGAGGAAAAAATTGATTTCTTCTGCATTTATCGAATAGTGCTCGTGAAAGTGTAATGTAAAAGTTCGCTGTAGAAATTCGAAGTATTTCGAGTTTTATGGGACTCCGAAGGGAGCGTGCGCAAAATTCAGTATCGAAAAGTTTAAGCGTTTTTCCCTCCCCAGAATGACCCTCTCCGCGTTGGTGGAAGAAAAATAAAAAAAAAAAGAAGAACGAGAAGAACGATCCGACCAATCTGGTTGAAGTTCAGCGATGATATTCTACTAACCATTGCCTATCGCAGGTGGAAAGAACAACCTTCTAAGTTGAAAATTTTATATTTTGTTAAAGCCGAAAGTTGCTGGAGAAATCGTAACTTTGATACTGAAACTTTGAGCCGTCGGTGTTTTCTGAAATTTTGTCTCGCGTGGCTAATATCTACTGCTACCTACTGGCTATAGTGGGTTCCAAAGAGATTAGGTGTACTCTCGAAAGTTTTATTTCTGATGAGTTTGTAAGCTGCAATTTCATCCCCCTGGTGCAATCTCATTTTGCAAGCACGCGTGTAAAGGAATGCACGAAAATATCGATAATATAAATTAGTATGCAAACTTCCATTATTCTCGATCACTTTATAAAATTAAAATGATATTCTTGAGTATACGAGTATTCTCAAAGATGAATGTCATTGAAATTGGGTCCCCTTTTTGTCAATATTTCCCAAATTCTGTATTTCCTTAGAGTGAAAATAGATTTAGAACGTCATTAACAATTATCAATATAAATCAATCAGCTGAAGCGATCGATGGACCGATCTTTAACGTCGGCTCGAAGTGTAATGGTAGAACACAGAAGCGGATTGGTCCGCGCCCGAGGAAAACAGCCACAGGTACTCTCGTCGCAGTTTCGCCTAATTACATGTCCCGTTAAGGGTGCAACGATCCTTCGGTAAATAAACCGATCGTCGCAAAGTAGTCACAAGCCTAACTCCGGTAATTCGAAGGGTCGGCCCGGCAGCGCCGACACACGATCGCAGAGTTCCCGGGACGACGGCACGCGTCTCGGGTGCCTGTCAAAATACGCGTCGAATCTGTTTCCCCTCTAGCTCTTACACCCGTCAACCATCAGAGCATGAGAGACCGACCCTTCGGCAGGGCATATGGCACGTATTCGTGGCTCTCGGGGCTGCAGGAATCCCTTGACGCTCGTCCATCGTCGGCTCCCTTTATAGGAAGACCCTTCGATCTCTTGGTTCGCACGCCCACGCACTTCTGGCTCTGATTTTTCGACGAAAACTACACCCCCGCATCGCAGTACAGTCCCAGACCCCCGAAAGCAGGCCTAGAATTCATGAAACCACACGATTTTCAAAATAGTTTCGGTAAATCATGCAGCCAACTGACAATTCTCAACACTGGAACTACTAAGTTCACAGTCATTCGTTTCTGATTCTTTGCTTTTACGCAATACATATTCAATTTATGCAATAGAATTACAGAATGCCTTGAAATTAACAAAAAACTTCCAAGTCTTACTAAATATTCGGTAACCGGTACCTTTTCCCTAAATTGTTTGAAATTATTTACAAGTTCTTCTCGAAACTGGAGTGCATTGCGTGTCACTTTCTGTCGGTCTCGAGTGCAAGCGAATCCGCGTCAGCCGAGTCGGGTCTATCAATCTCTTGGTTCCGTTCCGGAGATAATTGATTCGCCAAAGAAAGCCGGCGTCGTTAATAATCGTTATCTCACTGTTACACCGGTCGCGGAGCGATAATCGGATTATGAATTTCTCGGTTGTCCCCATCGCATCGTCGCGGCTGGCGTCGCGTCGCGTCGCGGCGCGGTGGCCGCTTTCAGGAACTCTTATCGGCTTTTCAGAACGGTAGAAATTAATTTACTCCGAGAAACAATCTGTTTCTTTGAAGTCTCTTACGACGTTGTCAGATAAAACCACTGGGGGCTCATTTTCCTGGTGTTCTGCTCCACCTCTCCTCCCCACCTCTCTGGCGTCTTTGTGGGTCTTTCGATTTCGCCAGCGAACATCGTCCGGTGGGTATATCAATCTCGAATCTCCGAGCATTGTCATCGTCGAGCGACGAAACCCTGCCGCGAACGTTTTCCTGGGAGCAATAGCACAATAAGAAGAAGACGACGAAGACGAGATTCTCCGACTGGCCGATAAGATAAGCCCGCGAAATCGAATCTTATCGGAACCTCTATCGCTCGTCTTCGTTTTTCGCGTGGAAAAAGCGAGTTTCGCTCCGCGCCGGGGCATTTGAAAAAATGCCTGGCGAACGACAGCCGAGAAACGTCGCCCCGTTTTCAGCCTTATCGCTCGTCATCGTAATTAACGCGTGCCGTCACGCGGACGATAAAAATCGTTATAGCCAGGCGAGCTCGTGACTCATTGCCGACCGCTCGCTTCCTCCTGGCGACGCCGTGTCACCGGAAGCCCTTAACTTCGCCGGAAATTAATAACGTTTTAATCGATTCTTCAAACGTCACCGCCGCCCGATGACGCCGCGAAAACCATTCCCCCCCGCAAAAAGAAACGGGAACAAGCCTGTGGTGGAACTCTTTTCGCGAGACTCAACAAGGGTTGCGCCGCGTACCACGCTTTCAACCGGCCCTGTTCATTATCGCTGCGAAGTTAATTAAATTTCGAGAAATACAAATAATCAAACACGCTCGAGATTACGTCTGAGATAAAACGTAATTTTTTTCTCGCGGCTCTCGATAAGATTCGATCGCTCCCGTTCCTCGCACTGCAATTTCGATGCGAGTTTTCAAGTGGGAATTGCGAAATTTTTAAGTTTACGGTCGCGGATATTGCGACATCAATGGGAGGAGCTTTATGGGGAGTAAAATTTGTATGCATCGTTCGAGAAACAGCAGCTAAATTGAACCCATAAGAATTTAGAATGATTCATTGATATTAAGTGCCTTCGCTTGGGCTTTTAGCGCTTTCCAGATACGGTCGTGAAGGCGAGATTGTTTCTGAGTTTTCAGATTGTGGCAATGTTGAAAAACCATATACCAAATAAATCCCGACCTGGTTGGCCAACCATAAATGCTACTAGGGTAGGGATGTTTTTTCTTAAATTGCGGAAGAGAGTCAGCTAATCACGGTAAGAGATATCGTCGCGAGATCTCGGCGAGATAGGTCAGTAACTATCCGTGGACAGTTTAAAGCTTACAGTATCAGAAAAGAATGATTGGTAACCGCAGGATAAGGAGGTCCTGGTGATTCCTTTTTCCGGAGAATGGAGCCGGGTGCGGTAACTCGGTCGAATGACAGGAGGTGGTAAAGAGCGTCGTGTATACTGATAAACGCGTGCCATCCGGCAGGATTTATCGTCGACGCGTCGACGTAGTTACACGCCCCGCGGAGCATCTTTATCTGCCGCGGTGAAATATGCGCCGGGGCCACTTTCCCCGAATGAAAACGCGCGAGATTCGAAAAGCGAAACAGGGATGGCTCCGGAACCCCGAAACAGAAACCTGAACATTTTCTATTGAAACAACACGCTCTGTCTACCGGTTCATTTTCGACAATATCGTACAAATCGCATGGACTTGATTTAGTTTAAAATATTGTGACGTGAAATAACTGATAAACTCATTTCTTTTTTAATTTCCACTTAGACCATTTTCATATAAGCACATTTGATAGGCTACCGATTGATCACCGCAGTTACAGTTTCCGTCGCAGCATTAAGGTAAATCAGTCCACCATTCGCGGCTCTCGCTAATTCTTCGTAATATCCGAACCATTTGCAAAACGTGGCGGAATAAATACGTCGGAGGCCGTCGGCGTTGGATCGACGCGGCGTGTATTTGCGTTACTAGACAGTTTAATATTAATGCCCGCGCTAATTCCACACGGAGAGATGCCAATATTGATAATAGCGGTCGAGTCTTGCGCTCATCCCGTACGACTCGTCGGATTTATAGCGGAGTGAACGCGACTCTATCATTACCGGGCAATCAGCCCTTGAACTCGCGCTCTTTCACCCCTGTAACGACCGGCAATCGCGCTCGTCCCGGCTCTAACAGAACACATCAGCGCCCTTCCGACCACCTGGCAACTTGTAATCGGTCTAAAGTCTTTTCCCTTTGCAGCGGGAACGTGTTCACCGGGAGCCCTGTAATGCCGCGGGACATTCGCGAAATCGATTTTGCGAGTCGGTAATCGCGTCCTCACTCTCGA
The DNA here is from genome assembly GCA_916610235.2 of Lasioglossum morio. Lineage (NCBI taxonomy): Eukaryota > Metazoa > Arthropoda > Insecta > Hymenoptera > Halictidae > Lasioglossum > Lasioglossum morio. The sequence goes on from OU744326.1 coordinate 25,562,727, forward strand.
ATAAACACTCTTTTTGCTGAGTCGCGTGTCCAACGGCGATCTCGCGGCTACCACCAACCACCATCGCCGCTATTAACGATAACGTCGGCCAACGGTTTCTAGTCCGTTGCTCCGATGTTCCGTGTTTGTCGAAGAAGCTCGATCGGGACTCGATAACGCAGTATCGAACCGAATCTTTCGCGTGGACAGTCGAACTAATGTCGGGGACACACCGGCCGATGGAAAAGAGGAACGATGGTAATTACTTACACGAACAGCGAACTGCTCTCTTCTCTGGACGCCCAGGGAATCCATTAACGCTGTGCGCCGCGCCGCGCCGCGCCGCACCGTGGCGGTCGAAAGCCGGCGAAATCATCGCACCGATAATTACCATCGAGAGAGCGCAATTCCGCGGAACGATTAACCTGTAACGCAAATTTCCTCCGGGCAAGAAAAACTGGAAAATAGCCGGCCCTCGGCCGGATCCGTCGGAAAAAAAGCGTTGCTGGTCGATTTATACTCTTTTTAAATTGCGGTGGTTCGATCTGTGGCCTAAGAGAAATTTGAAGACCTCCGATATCGTCGGTTCAACTGTTACACGGAGGAAAAGAAAAAGTTTTTCGACGTTGCAAAATGAAACTTTATAGAGAGGATCGATAACGATTTGTTCATTCTTAAGAATTCGTGTTACTCAAGCGATCGACTTTTTTCATGTTCCTTCTACTCCCTTTTCTTGATGTTCCGAATCATCCACGCCGCCAGTAATTTGGCCACCGACTCCGTGTACAACTCCTCTCTTTCTTTTTCTGCACACGAATTTTCGTCGTTTAATTCTCTCCATTAGCGGCCATCGCGATCGTTAAGCATCCCGGGAAAAAATTGTCCGTGACGGAATCGGTCGACTTCTTCTGGGAACGAGGTTGTAGCAGTGTTTTCCACTATGTTTTCCCAAGTAATTCATAAATGATTATTTCGTAGATAGGGATTTCTTGAACAGGTGATACTTGAATTGAGATTTGCATTACAAATATGTTCGGAATTGTTCATTGTAAGCCTAATTTGGTGTAATACTTTTTTTGTGAAGTCAGTACGACGCTGAAGTAAAGGGTGAAATTAATTCGTGAAGAATAAGGTGCGATTGAAATCGCAGGTCTAGAATACTAGAGGAAAGGTAGGATCCATAAAATTGCATGGCCGCGAGGGAGTTCTGTGAAAGATCGAAGGCGGGGGTGGTTGTCCCGGGGGTCGAATCGGTTTGGCTTGGGTTGTAGCATGTTCGCGTCACGGCAGGCGAACTTAGGGCTTGCTTAATAGAGCGAACGGTTTCTCCAGGTGTTTTTGTCGCGGTCTCATTTAGCCGTGGCACAGTGAGGGTTGCGGGGCGTCGAGACGTCGTCGGAACGAACCGGAGACAATCATCCTGGTTGGCTCGAGTAATTTGGCCGCCCGTGTTCGTCGCCGAAACTTCTCGAAATGCCGGCGCGGGTCGCGCGGCCCGTTTTCGGAAACGGCGCGATGGGTGTTCAACGGGAGGAACAGGGACGAAGAACAACGAAGAACGCCAGAAGAAACGGTGCGGCGACCGAGAGACGGGGGCAGGTGTGGCGCGGGGTGGTGTGCGGCCGCGTGAAATTGCAAATGCAACGTAATCGTTCGCCACCCACCACGTGACAAATCACGTACCCGCCGTTCTCGTAGTTCCCCGTGCGACGGGGGAACGGTCTCTCCCCGGCCGCCGAAACCGAACGACCTCGAGGCAAGAACCGGAGCAAACACCGGATAGCCCACTGTGCTCCCGCGTCCCGCGATATCGTTCCAATTTACGAGCCACTCGTAAAAAGGATCCCGGCTGATGTCCGCGGAACAGCCAGACACCAGACGCGCCGCGAAATGGATTCCGAAAAATGGAGAAATCGCACCGGCGCGATTTTAGTCGCTTTTACTACCCGACATGCTGCCCGCCCGCTCGCCCGAGCTTCACGCTATTTCGCGTTTTTTTTTATCGATTCTATTTCACGCGATGCATTGATTCCGCAACTTTTTCCCCTCACACCTTTACTACCAGTGTAACACTTTTATATACTGTTTGCATTGTAACTTTGAGGAGGGCTCTGTTACCCATGCCTCAAAATATTTATACGGAGTGTATAGTGATATGACAGTTATCTATTACGAAGATTTTTCAAAATAAACTAGAAATTGTTCCCCTGTAATCAAAGAATTATTTCTTTATTTATTATACTACACTATGTACAATCTTACCTGTAAACAAGGAAACATTTCAAGTTTATTCTATATCACTTCTTTATGGACAGTTTTATCACTCTCTTAATTTATTAATATGTGTTCTGTTACGTAATCATGTATCTATGTATCTCTTTCTATTAATCGTTCTCTTTAACAGTAGACACTCTATAACCACTTTACAACGCGCGAAGTGCGGTAAAATTTGAATTTAAGAAATTCTATTTCTTTACATAGATATTATACAGCGAGATACTACACCCTCGATTTGATGGAACAAGATGTACGAAAGGTACCGGGAAATTCGCTTTGACCTTGAATTTCAAGGTTCGTCGATCTCTGAACAAAATGATTTCTTTGTATGAAAAATAAGAAAATGGGACGCATCCTGACGAGACATAATCGAGAGCGACTCCTCGCTGTCCTGGGATTGTAGCGTTCTTCTAGCCCCGCGAGAAAATATGTTAACGGGGAGCGTCCCGGAAGCCATTGGCCGCCGCGCGTGTTATCTGTTTCAGGTGCATTGAACGCATCTCGCCAGTGATACCAGTCCTGTACACGAAGATGGAGAGGGAGAAGGAACGGGCAATGAGTACACTATCCAACAATTTTAAGCCTTCTTATTTGCGATGAATCTTGTGCAGCTTCTTCGAAAGTCTAATTTCACCAGAAGCCTCGATGTTTGAAATTATTGTTTATAGAAAGTCCTAGCTAGGATGAGTGGTGAGAGGAAACATTCCTGAATGAGACAGTCATTGAGAATCGAATTAATGCTAGGTTTATTCCTGATGTTACTGCCACACTAAAACTGACTATTACCACGGTTTTTTTTTTTAGACTAATTCGATTCCTGTTTCGTACGGAACGGTGCACGGGTATCATCCAGTGGATATCGCAGATGAAAATTCCAGTTGTCCAGCGTTATCAGCGGCCGATGGCAACATCTCGATAGATACATAGTTCTCTCGTCGGATGATACAGCGCGCGCTTGGATTCCAGGACTCGGGGCGTTACGGATTCCTTGTTTTTTCACCGGGGACACTTGAGATTCCACGGCCGGATAAATAAACGATCGTGCGACGCGTAAATCCCGCGTGCCGGCAAGTGTAAAACGGATAAAATAATAATCTTAACGAGCCGGGGCTGTCGTCGGAACGCGAGCCCTTCGGGAGGGCTCTCTCTGGTTTGCGTTGGTTGCTTACTTGCTCTCTTGCTAGGTAGTGGAGGGAGGAAGTCCGAGGGACTGGGCCCGATCGAACGAAACGAGCCGCATTCCATGCCAGCAAGGCGGATCGGTCCCCGCTCCGCGATTATCCACGTGCACGCGAGACGAGACAGGACGAGAGACGAGAGACGAGAGACAAGACGAGAGAGAACCGTTTATGCGAGGAGCGACGCAACCTCGATTACGACCTCGCCGTGCGTGACTGGCCAGAACGGGGAGGCCGGCTGATCCCCGAGGGATGTTGTCGGGACCATTTAGTCAAGGGTTCTAATTGCTGACACCTGCGTAAGGGAACGATAGATCATTAGCGAGCACGAGTGCCGGGGCATGAGCTGCGGCCAACCGCCGCGCCGTGCGTCGCTGCTGTTGCTACTGCTGCCTGTCCTCGGCTCTCATCAAAGCACTCGAACCCTGTTCACTTTGCGTCCTCCAAGAATTCGACGATTAGCTGTGGAAGTGCGGTTAAACAGTGATTGCAGGGCCCTGGTACGGTCCCATGAAAATCATCGACTCCAGATTTCACCGACAAATAACTTTGGTCAGAACGTCTCTAACCAACAACGACGTTCACCGTCGACGACAGTATTATCCGATAGTAACATCATTTCTAAAGATGTCGCTGACATTTTCTTCTTTAACTATTCTGCATTGACACTTTTACTTTTGTATAAATATATATAATTAGTAATATAATGATTACCCTATAAGCTATATGGTTATCGCCGTCGCGTTTCGCCGCGTGCTCGGCCCGTTGTAAGGTTATGGGTTATTTAAAGATTTCCGGGGAATCGTCACGCGATCCCGAAGCAGGCCGAGTGAAAATAATCGCGGGAGTGTTTACTTAGCGGGCACAGGGCACGTGCATGCACGTCACTGCGACTGCAATTGCAGCGGGAGCGGGCGATCAGGCGCGCCCCTCGTTCCCGCGGGTACGTTCCGGAGCATTTCGGTTAGGGTGATAATTGCCGTTAGTGTTCCCAATGATGCACGCATATGCTGTGCACCGTCGTGCGCTGCGCGGTGCTTCGGTATGCGCAGGAGAAGCGCACGCTTGATCCCGTGTGGCAACGGGCCGAGTACGTGCGGCGCCGTCTTCTATATCGCTTTGGTCCCAGAGAGAGAGCGAGAGAGAGGGAGAGAGAGGAGAGAACGTGTCCAAGGCGAGATCGATTCGTGCGAGATCTCGCCCAGCCCATTGGGCGTTTGATCTTCCGCGAGACGGACGTCGAACCGACGCGACGCTGCACGACGCGTCTCTACCTAGTCTCTACCCCGAGCAGCCATGCGTTTGATCGTGTGCGCCGCACCGGACATTCAATCATATCGTGTACCCATTCAAGGCGTCGTATGAGCAAACACCGGCGTGCTCGACCAATTGATATCGATCGTTCGAATGCCAATCGAGGACCCAGACGCGTGTTGGCGCTGCGCTTCGCCCAGCTCGCCAAAGCGGCCGAACCTCGTGATTGATTCGCCAGACAGTTCTTTAGAATGGTTTCTGAGAGCCTGAGGGATCTAGAAGCCAGTGTGGATGGATGGTGCTCTATGGAGCATTGATTACGTACGGTGCTATCGGAGGTGTTGTCGCGAGCAACAAACTCACGCCCACTGAGAATGCTCCGCCTAGAGGGCGGTGTCAAACGGTTTTCTATTTCCTTCTCTCGCATCTTTTGCTCGAAAGCGATGATCCTGGGCACTGGACTGTCTTGTGGAGCACTATTTACTGTTTGTAGAAGTCCAGAGTAGAGAGACCACGCCCACTGCGAACGCTCCACCTAGAGGGCGGAGTCAAACGGTTTTCTATTTCCTTCTCTAACCTTTTTCACTCTAAACCAATGATTCTGGGCCTTAGGCTATCTAGCGAGATATTACTTAGGCTCTTTTAAGTGGCAAGAGGAAGAACAGTTGAGCTAGGAAATGACCGTAACAGAAAATTCCTGAACCCAAGACCGTCCGGTAGACCTTGACGTACGTTGGTCTATCATGAGGAATGCTCGACCGGTGGCGCTCGGCACACGAAGTCGCCGTTCAACCGAGCGAACAGATATTTCGCGTGCTCGTAAGGGCACCGAGGGGCCTGTGCGCCCATCGACAGAGAGCAACCCTGCAGAAAGCCGAAGAAAGAAGATAGTGCAACAATACGGCATATGGCGCGTGCTCGTCCCGAGTGCAACGGCAACACGCGATGCAGTTCAGCTGCCGACCGCATCATCGCGTTCGGTTCGAACACGAATCGAGCGCCGGGCTACCGGGTTCCTGCTCCTTTCGTCATCTATCATCTATTTGACTGACTCTCTGCTTGAGTTTTCTCTTTGTTTTCAATTCTCTAACCCTCCTCCTGCGGCATTATTCTTTTTCTCCGAACATCAATTTTTCTAGAATAACATTCTATTCTTCTCCCTAACAAAACCAATGTAAACTAAATGTACGTTAGACAGTAATCCATACTGTGTAATGTAAGTTACATTTAGACTACGGATCTTTATGCAAAATAAAACTGATCTGCATCGATTTGTAAGTAGTAGAAACTAAATCGAATGTTATTTCTTTCCTTAATAATTTTAATAGCGAATAAAATCATATATTGAGATCTTCAATTTTTTAAATTTTCCAACAATTTTGAATTTCATCTACTCAATTTTGCTATGAATGCATAAAGATCCGTAGTCTAGTTACACATATTATATGGTTTAAAGCAATAAATAATAATAATAATCCTATTCTGCTGTTATCGCTGTTTATTTGTAGAGGATACAGGCACGCAAGAAACCATCAACTGCTTTCTCTATTCTATGAAATTATGAACAGTGCAGAGGTTCTATTCACGGCAGCTGTAACGGGCTCGTAATGCCAAGGGGTTAAGAGACGTCGATCCTCTTTATCTTGCCAGGGTCCTCTTTATCTTGCTGCGCCGTTTCGAAGGTTCCTCGCGGGACAAACTTCTGGCATCCCGTAGCCGGGGAGAGCCCGAGGCGAGAAATTCGAAGGATCTCAGGCACGTTGCGTGCGCCCTCTCTCGCACCGGCGTATTAAGAGCTACCTGTACGTCTGCTCTTCGGGGCCCACCCATGCTCCGCTCGGATCCGCTCCGATCCGCTTCGGGACCAGACGAGATCGTCTTGGGGGACGCGTTAGCCCCCGAAGGCAATCGCCCCCGGGCGCCGAAATCAACCTGGTTCCTCCTTCCGCTTTTGTCAACTTTCCAATCGCGATTTCCCTCTCCCCAAGGACGCTGAGATTTTGATTGCAGACGAGTATCGTGAAGATGTTAAACGCGAGAAGCATAACCTTGTAGAGTTATCATAGTTTTTAGGGGCGGGGCTCCCCGAGTCGAGTCAGAGTCGTGAACAAAACCGTCCGCGAATAATTAGGCGCAGAGAGCCCCTAATTGACGTCGTAAAGCCAACTGGCGACACTGTCGGGGTTGTCTGTGGGGTGCAGGGGACACCACCGTCCCTAAATGGCCAATAAAATACACGCCGTAAAGAAGAGGAAACAATGGACGATGGGAACTGGCTGTCGGAGCGCAACTACCCCGCGGAAACACAATGTCGACGGTGACGACCGGCGCCGATCGGCTGTTACCACGGCCAGACGCGGTAAAAAGCTTTCTGCGGGTCGTTTCAGCCCTTGCGGATCCTCGGGCTTTGATTATCGTGACGGAGCTTGCACTTCGAAGCTTTTCCTAGGTTTTAGTCATCTCAGAAATTCAATTATTTATACCTTCCGTCTGGCCGCGACAAATCGGTACGGAGTAGTCTAGTGGCACACGATACATAAATAAATTAAGGGTTGTAGTTTTGATGTTGTTATGCTGTGACGTTTGATCAGGAGCTGTTCTGAAATCTATACACAATTCATATCGGACGACTTCTAGACACTTGCCAGTTTATAATTACCTTGCAGATGAATTGGAAATGCTACGAATGATCTTGTTAAGGTCTGTCCTCATTTGGGTCACGTAACTCGGTCCTCAACTGACAGAGAATTCATTTGTAAAGAAATAATTTTGATCTACTCGTTGCAAAGCGGAGCAGCATAGCTTCAAGACATTGGCCTCGTTTATTGTTAGTGATCAGTTTGACACGTTGCATCTAGTTAGACGATGATCCGCTGTTCTATATTCGGATTTTGTTTCTTAATATCTGGACCTTTGTAATTAACTTTCCAGCAAATTGGGCACGTTTAATATGATCTCGTTAAACACCGGCTTTCTATCAGGAGCTAAACTTCGTTGATTCAGTTTAATATTGTTAACAACACAAAAATTCTAATTACCTGGGAATTAGCTCTGAGATGCTTATTTATATAATCTTGCCACGATCTGGTAATCTATCGAAAGCTGTTTTACATTTGTTTTGCCAACATACCGTTACATTACGTTAATAATAATGTTAACATATAACGTTTTCCTAAACATTTCAGTATTGTATGAGCTGTTTCATCAATTTCATATCCATAAAACAAAGAAAATTATATAAGAATGGAATTATTCTATGTCGGAAGAAATGCCTAATTTTCGAGTTAAAATACCTTTAACTGCAAAAGGTTAAAAAAATCTTGCAAAAATCGCTCGGATAGTAAGAAATCGGTACGGAACATGTTCAGGAGGATTGAGCATCTGCAGCAACCTCGTGAACAAGTTGGGAGCGTTCTATCTGACCTTGTTAAATCCCGGCAGGATGGCAGAAGCGGTTCATTCTTTGAACCGGCGAGATTCCCGGAAGAATCCGGATCCCTTGCGCCGTGAATCGCGGTACAAACGCGCAATTAGCATTTGGAATAATTTCGCGATACGCCAGGGACACTGTCGAGGGGGTGGGGGGGAGTTGAAATCACGGTGGCACGGCCCCTGGTAGCGAGAGCAGCGAGACTCAAATAAGAGAGAGAAAGAAGAGAGAGTGGAAAGGAGGACGGGAGAGAAAGAGGACCAGCGGTGTAATGGTGTTGGCCTCTGCATCGAGCACGGTGGCTGGTCGCACCTGTCGCGATCACGGTGGTCTCGTCCAACCGAAAAAGAGACGCCCCCACGGCCGAAACGGGTCCTGAACGAGTTCGGTTCAGTTCGGTTCGAAACTCCTTCCAATCCCGCCGGACAAGCTAGATCCTCCCGCGAGCTCCCAGCAGCCCCGCGACAAATAATAATTACTTCTGACTCTCTCTCTCTCTCTCTCTCTCTCTCTCTCTCTCTCTCTCTCTTCTCTTTATTCTATAAGATCCAATTATTGTTCGAACACTGTGAACTCAATATCTATACACACAGTCCCATAAAGGAGTTAGCAAACTAATTTCAATTAAATCAAACTTAAACAAATAAGTCGGGATCCGGAAACAAAAGTTTCAATTGTTTCTTTGTTCAGTCGTTTTCGGCTGGCGACGCAGGAACATCGCGCGCTTTCGCAAAAGCCCATTACCACTTGCGAAAACAATGCCGTTACCGACATAGTTAGTGCAAGCTCGACCGATTTCACCGGGGATGTAATACAGATAAAAATGCTTGGAACTAGGACGGTGTCTTTTTTTATTCTGTAATACTCAGTGGTGTACATTATGTTTTAATAAGTTTAACACGAGATTTTCTAATTAAAAAAAAACAGAAACTATCACTGTGAAAAGATACGGCCGCAGTCGCAGGAATTGTTCATAGAGCTCGATCACACCTTTGCTCATCAATTTTTCAGCGAAAGTTGGCGAGCGTGAAACCTGTCGCGCGAATTGAAATCTGCTGCTTTGAACTGGACGTTGTCACTCCTGCCAGTTACGTTTCATACTTCGGATTCCGTCCGTTTGAGTGACTAACCTTTTCAAATCGAAAGACCCAATGAATCTAATTTGTTTCATCAATCAAGTTCTGGCAACATATTGCGTTCATTTCGATCGTTTCAGATCGTTCTGCAAAACAAACACATAATAAATTAGTCACATCCTCTTTTCGAAATCTTTGTCCCCTTTACACAATTTTCACGAGTCGAAAGTGATACAGGGTGTCCCAAAAATATTGTACTTCCTTGAAAGGGGAGATTCCTGAGGTGCCTCGAACTTTTTCCTTCGCGAGAATGTTATATAAATTTTCGATCTGAATTCGTGGAGAACTCGTGGATCGTCAGGGGCTGAGATACGAAATGGAGTTGCAAGTGGGGTCGAGATCGACCCGACCACCGCGACGCGGTCCGCAACAAAGCATCGACGAGCAGCTCGGCCACGCTTCCAATTTTTTCAGCCGTGGGATCGTCGTTGGTCCGAGTGGCTGAAATTTTCGGCGGTCCGGGCCGGACAGTTTTTAAGGTCGTTACGAACCATTTGGACGCGAGTCGGTCTCGTCCTTTTTACCGCGGCTAACGAAGACATTACGGGCGACCGCCTCTCCCTTATACTCCCTTCGCCTTTCACTACCACGCCTCTCCTCTGGTACTTCGAACTCGGAGTACACCCTGGTCAAGATATCCTCTCTCTCTCTCACACACGCACATACGATCGATCCTGGCCCGGAGGATCCGTGCAAACCTATCGCAGCCAGCGAAAGTAGAAATCAATTGGTCCGTGGCGAACGGTGTCAGATAACGATCGCGAGAACGAAACGCGCGACACGATCGATACGATCGTTAATCGATCCCAATTTCTCTGACAGAAAGACTGGATCATATAAGTAACACGATTTCACATAAAAATCCGCAGTCTAGCGAGGAACCATTCCATCGAATGGATCGTGAACGATCTCCATCAAAAACCATTGTATTAGAAAACATTATCCCATGCGAATAAAAATTCGTGTTTAATAACCAATATATACATACATTTAAGTTACGAGTAGAAGGATCGAAGGTACCGATCGTGAGACACCGAGACCCGGCGCGGCATGGCGCAAACGTATTCCCGCTCGCAATTAAAAAGTTACACCGCGTCGTAGAAGTGCCTTATCAACTTTCTCTCTCCATCTGTCTCTCTGTTCTGTTCCCGGGGTTGCATAATACAGTGTGGCAACAAAAAACGCCCCGGCACCAGGACGAAGTCAAAAAAAGGAAGAAGAAAGGCGATCGCAGCGATGTGTCATGCTCGACGAATCGCCTCGTAACGTCTCTCGATCTCTGTTTCTCCGATCGGTTTGTCCCGCTTCTCGTTCGGCGGGCTCTCTCGATGAGATCGATCGTGCGGATCGATCGACGACAATGGTCCACCGAAGTGGCGCGTACGTACGATTGCATAACGGTACGGCGGTGCATCGGTGCAACGATGCAACGGCGAAGAGGAGCGCGCGACGCGTTGCAGTCGGCGATGCACCGAGTTGCAACGAGCAGCACAAAAGGAAGCGATCGCACGTCATACTTAACGAGGGCCCCTCTCCTAACCCCCCCCTCTCTCTCTCTCTCTCTCTCTTTCTCTTTAGGTTGACGGTGTCTTCTTTTTTCCCCCCTCGTTCTCTCCCTTATTCTTTCCCCCGTCAGCTCGTAGGCTCGAATCTCTGTTTATCTTTATCTCTTTTGGTTTGGTTTGTCGGCTCGCGGCTCGGCACCGTGATTACAGGGTACCCGGCACTCACCTCGGTAACTCTGGTGGTCCTCTCTCCTCGTACTACCAGAGAAACGATGCGCAGCATCCTCCTCAGGTGCGACGAAGACCTCAGACTCTTTCACTCTCTTTCCTACTCTTCTTCGTTCGTGTTCCTCCTCCTCTCTCGTCCTCCCCGACCGATTCTCCGACCGCCCCTCTACTCCCAGGACTCTCTTTTTATTTATCTCGTTTGATATTACTTTTCTATCCTCATTGTAGTTCGCCCGGCTTCGTTATCTTCGTCATCTGCATTTTAACCCGCCTCGATCTCCTCTCCCTCTCTTGTCGAGGTTGACTCCTGACCGCCCTTCGTGCGTCTTCTCCTTCTCACTCTCTCTCTCTCTCTCTCGCTCTTCCTCTTCGGTCGCTCCATCCTTCTCTCGCCTCCTCCTCGGCACTAACTACCTGTGTCTTATTAGCGATACAGTCGGGGCGAAAAGGTAGTCGTGGTTGCGCCGCTGATGTGTTAATCAGATGATTCCCAGCGACGCCGACGTTTGCGCCAACGAGCTCACCATTTTCTTCTGCGTTTTTGGTAAACGACCGCATGTGGCTTTAATTTTTAAGAACCAGACGGAAGTGTCAACTGTCAATGCGATATCACTTATCTTGTAATTAGACTGTGGAAGTTTTGTGACAAATTTGATGAGAGTGGTACCAAATAAATTGGTCGTAGCAATGGTAGATCGAAAATTAATACAACTCGAACTAAATCCTGTCGAATTTGATACTCCAGCATTTTTTTTTCAATTTTTATAAGCCATAAATGCGTAAATACGGGCAGATAACATATAAATAATCGTTGAAAAGTCACCCGATCGGTAGCCGACGTTTTATTTCGTTAATCGATTCTTCGACGGCAATTCGCAACCAGTCAATGAATTCGCGAGATGAATCGGGAAAACGATGGGTGGGTGAGGGGGTATTAACCCCTTGTTTGAACCGTTTTAATCGCACACGATTATTTGTACGCATATCCTCGAATTCACGGACTGCATTATTTTTCCAACGGATCAATTTGCTACGGAAATAAATATCTCTGACAGTCCCGTTGTTCTTCTCACCCTCCACAGCAAATCGCTATCTTGCCTTCGGGAGAACAGCGTCGGCGATTTATATATTTTCGATCGCGATCGGGGAATGTTAATGCGTTCAACAGTGATTTTTCACTTCTATGCGTTTAACGAAACAAGCTCGTACTTAATCCCGTACTTGAAAAGTACCCGAGCGAATGCAAATCGAGGTAATTGTACCGATGCATCGTTTGTTGACTCATAGTTCGCTCTATCATTCGAATCGGCAACAAATTTGCTTGGTTCACGAAAGTGAGATAAAAGAAGGGTTGGAAAGGTGCAGTTGCATTAACCCTCATTTCACGAACTGAATCTATCCCTCGGTGACAAATTGACACGGTAGTAAAAGATCGGTTACAGAGCATGGTAAACAGTTATTTATCGATGTTGTTCCATTCAAATTGATGAGTTAACAGTTACATCTATTAGGTTTCGATTGTGTGTTTCGCATTAAAAAAATAAGTCCTGAAGTTTCAGGCAAAATCTACAAATAAAAGAACAGTATAACTTATATCGGAAAAACTGTGTCAAATTGACACGAGGGACGGATGAGAGTTAAGGGATGAAGTAGAATGACACAGAACTCGGTATGTCTGTGGTTGCAACGAAGAAGGCCACATACTTTCGTGATATTGCCGTTTAAAGTTTCGATCATTAATGCTTTGACATAGGATATCTGTTAAATTGCATTATTTTTGTCAATCTTTCGAATTTCTTTTCATCAAGCCCTTTAGCTCGATTCATGCATAAACTCGGACTTTTTGAAATCGTGACATGCGGCGTTTTTCCTTGCAACCACGGATATAAGGCAGCAGCCAAAACAAAACGAAACGCGGCGTAACGAGGAGCGAGTCTTCCACCTGTGGCTAAAGAGAGTGTCCCGATTTTCCATCCCCTAGCAGGCGTGCACCGTTTTCCTATTAAGAGTGCACGCGGCGGTGCACTCGCGGGCTCTAACGACCCGTGAGAGAAAACTGCTGCAGCCGCACACCGCTGTCGACTCGCCGCCTCTAATCTAAAGTGAATTTCGGCGCGACGAGACGGCACGGGACAGAGACAGAAACGGGACGGAGGCGCGTGATTTATTTTCACGATTTTATGACAGGCTCGCCGGGGTGGGGGACGGTCTTGGTTAACGCGCAAAATGTCCTATGGTTTCCGACCCGACCGACGCATTTGGCGCCAGTACGATTTAATTATGGCCGGACTGCTATTATCGAACTCCACCGGAAGGTACAACAGTCCTACAGTACAATGAGAACTAAGACTGTCGAATCCCAACCGAATTTCTACCTGGAAGTCCAAAAAAATGTATTCTTCAAGGTCTTCAAGCTTTTTTTCCAGAGTTTTCAAGGTCATCGATATGTTTTGTCTTGTAACTGTATATGATTTTGAAAGCGAATTTAATAACATAACCTTGAAGCCACCTATAACTTTTTAAGCTCAACCCTTTACTGCATGATTTTTTTCATTGGGATGAAAAAATTGAAAGGAGGTCAGTTTTTGTGTTTCATTTCAGAGACAAATATTAAAACAACTGTTTTCAGAAAAATAAACATAATTTAGAATAGTAAGAAAATGTATTCTTAGTTTACAATATATCAGATTTCTCAACTGTATCAGATATGATACACTATGCAGCGAAGGGTTAAATAAAAAAGAGAAAAACAACTCTCCGCATAGGAAAGAGACGATGATAATCAGGAGAAACGTGAAGAAGACCGTGTTGCAGCGGGTTAATTGCGGGTCGGCTGGCTCGCGGTTTTCGGCTCGGTCAATTAGTATCGTCTCGCGTCGCCGAGTAGAAGAAGAGCACGTTCGACTCCTCTGATTCATCGCGGGTCGCGTGGGCGTGTTTTCGTTAGGTAATCCGGGTATATAGGTCATCCTCCGAAGGCGTCGACCGGCCGATATTATTGCCACAATGTTCGCCGACACGTAATCGGCGGGTTTATTTCCTCCGGTTCAATGTATCGCGTGCAAACGAGCGACAATATCTGCCAAACGAGCGGACCGAACGCCGCGGCCGGCCAGAAACTTTCATTACGAGAAAATGATTACCCGATTGCCGTTGCTCGTATTTATTCCTCGCGCTCCGCCCAAGATAAATTGCACCGGCCACTGAATCTTGGCAAATCGGCGCGACACGCGAACCAAAGTTTGCTCGCGTGAAATCGGATAGCCACTTTGCTCGCGAAATTTCTGCGTTCGTGTCCGCCGCTGACATCATTTGGAAGCCTGACAATTACACTGATGATCGAGCCGACGCGTGCGATCTTACAATCAATTCTCTATATCGTTTGAAAATTTTGCACCTGCTGATACTTCTAAAGAGATAAGTGCTTTTTAAACGACATTCGTTCTGGAACGTCTTCATCGGGAGCCACGCAGGACAAAGAGACAGTCGCGATCGTCGATTCGAGTCGTGTCGTCGGCTTTACGATCGCGCGGGGATCGTCAGGTAAATTGTGCCGGGGTCGTTAACGCGACACCGAATGGCCGCGTCAAAGGGCGTCGACGGGCGCGCACGATTTTCCCGAGCGCGAGCGGAATTAAATGGGATGATCGCGGGCTGCCGTTACGAGGAAGGACGAAAGACAAGAGCGAGAAAGAGAGAAGGAGAGAGATAGAGAAAGGAGGAGGAAGAGGAAGAAGGGGCAGGGATCGCGTGTCGCGCCGATAAAACCGGACTCTCACGTGTCGACCTGCGAATCGTCTTGGCCGCGAGGTTTATCAGACGGAAGAGGCCATAGAGTCACGGCAGCCGTCCACGAGTCTTAAACGGTGAACGGTAGTCGTAGACTCTCGTGGCTCGGCTTATCTGCAAGGACGGCAGGGTGAGCTAGCACCATGGGTGCCACCCAGGTATCGCGGACACCTTAACGCCTTCGAGGATCTTCACGGAAACGGTGGCTCGCGTGTCCCGCAGCCCGAGAGTCGTCAATCCCTGAAGAAGCTTGGAGAGCTAAAGCTGAAACGAACAGCTCCGAGGAAGCTGCTTTCAACAGGATGCTGGTTAGAGCCTCGTACAGAGAGTCCGGTGTAATTAAGAGAATTAAAGAAAACGTTTCCAGCGACGTTCGAGGGCCACGGAGAGCGCATTACGTGGCTAGCTGCGCCGCGCAACGACGACAAATGGCATTCATAAGTCGTCGACGACGTACAGAAAAACCATGCGACAGCTAACGACGCACCGGAGGACTTCATTACCGCTGGACTCGCGGCCAGAACTGTGGACATGCGCCTTTGTCTTTTCGAGGACCGTTCATTTCACCTTCGTCCTCGATGCTGCTCCGATTCTCGAATCGAGAAACTGCGTCCTATGCACAGATTTATCAGTTAGGAACGAAGACTGCTTGTCAATAAGGCAAAGTCAAACGTGAAGTATTTACACGTTTCATCGAAACCGCATCGGCGTTTGGTCTACTTGATTTGAAGCTTGGAAACTTCCTACAATCAATATTCTATTACGTAGACTTTGAAATTGCTTTTTGGAGATCAACATTGAGCTTGAGAAAAAGATGTTGCTAATGAAAATTTTACTTGCGACGTCGTCCTCAGTGAATTGAAGGAGTTTTAATGAATAAGTTTTGTGTAGTTGTGAAAAGTGTGGCTGGGTATTCCACGTATTGTTTCCATCAACCTGAACCACCTGAATAGTATTTGAGAACGCCGATTCTCTTATGGGAGAAGATTCCTCGGCAAAGGGTTAGGGTAAATAGCTTGTAGCACTGTCGCTCCGGCCTCGATCCGTGGGAGAGGACTGCGGGATCGGACGCTAATCGAGGCTCCCGGTGATCCTTTATCCTGAGGAGAGCCCGGACGATCGGCAGGGAATTCCTGCGGAACGGTTTCCCCGTCTAGACGGTCGGCGATGCTCGCGTAAATAAGAATGCAGGAAATTCGTGGAAAAAGGACAAGCCAGCGGGGTCCGTTTCGGCAGGGAGTCCGGGAGCGAACATTCCTCGATACGTTCCGGCCGGGAGTGACAATTCCCGATAACAAATACGCGGGATTTACGAATTATGGCGCGCGGCACCGCGCCGAAAGGGGCGCCCGCTGGACACCCGAGGACACCGGAGAACATCGGAGGCCGAATTCGCGCATAAATTCGCCAAGCCACGGAATACTTTTATCTCGGCTCGCATACATGCAGGACCTCGAGTCCCTCCCGCTCGAAAAACGAGCCAACGACGACGGCCACTGTGGTTTAATATGCGATTCTAGCGAAATTATTTTTGTTTCTTCTTATTTATGACCGTTTTGCACTTGGTTTTATGACGCGACCGAGTAAAAAGAACTTTGCCGCAACGGGAGTCAATTAACATTCTGCCATGGAACTGTTTAAACGTTGATTTCAACTGCTCGATGAATTTTTTCAACTGTTTTCTTTATCGAAACAATCGTAAATCTGATAATGATAGTGTCATAAAGGATCTTCTAAAAATAGCTACCTAAAAATTAATGCTTCACATTATTTTTGTTTTATACGCACGCCATATATATATTTATTAAATGCATCTATAAATTGCCACCGGTATATTGATTTATTCATCTGTAAGCCCGCAATAAATTGATTGACGGTAATCCAGAAATAAATTATCCGAAATAACTCTGATAGAAAACTAAGTATAATTATTAGAATACAAATGGTGCTTAGTCATACACAAACGTGACCGGATAAAATACAAAACATTCAAATTCGTTAGAAGGATCAACGCAAGCTGTGTTATGATCCGCAGTTTATTGAAGCGATTAGAAGAATGAGTACATATTCATTTAATTAAAACTCGTAGAATCGAGTACGTTTTCATCGGACCTGTTTCGGATAATTGTCACGGAAGGTTCCGGGCCTGACATAAAGATTCTCGGACTAACGGTCGCAAATACATAATTTTTTCATTTCCGCTGGAGCAGAAGTGCATTTTAAAGCAGCGTGGCACCGAAAACGAGCTGGAATCGAACGAGCACGAGGAACGAAAGGGAACGCGAGTCGCCGGAAGGCGCACGGGAACGTGTAAATTCCTGTGTGGTCGTTTCCTACCACCTCGTGTGCCTTCTCTGACCGCCATCCTCCTCTCCGTTTCCCTCTTCTCGATCATTCCCTCGTTCCCTCATTCTCTCAGTTCTCTCTCCCTGTTCTTCTCTCTCTCTCTCTCTCTCTCTTTCTCTCTCTCTCTCTGTCTCGCGGTTCTTCCAGCGTCCGCCGTCGCGCAGACCGATTTAAATATCAAAGGCGGCTTAAATCTGACCTATACCACGCTGAATCATGTTACCTCTATAGGCTTATAAGGGATTTACCAGTGCGCTATTTCGAAGGGACTCCTCTTTAGCAGCGTGTTGACCGAGGCGCTAACATCCTCCAGGGGACAAAGACGGGGGCCGTTGCGATCCTAACGATCCTACGGCGGGCCCATGGGAAGTGCACCGACTACTCGCCGTGGCGAACCAGAGAAAATATGCATTCGTCCTTGGGCCCTCCGGCGGCTGTGAGAAAGTTCCTGATCCTGGCGTGTCGTTCCGCGCCACCAGGAGATACGCAACCGCGGCCTCTCTTATTTCACCCGTGCAATCCCGCGTCCAGCTGCTAGCCTCCACCGGTAATGATCGGTTACGCTTCATTTGCACGCGCCCCTGCGCGGAACAAGATCGACCGTGCCCGGTTTCGATTCACGCCGCACGCCGCCGTTATACCAAACCCGAAATTGCCGGTCCACCGTTTTTGCACCGATCCCATTCGCGGGAGAACGACTGCGGTCGTACCCGATGCGATTTCCGATCGCACGCGACACCTAGTCGGCGTCTTGTCCGCTTCACTATTTTCTGAACGCATCATGTTTTGGTCTCGCATTTCGGAAATAGGTGACGCGAAATCTAGGAAATATTGCGGGTTTACAAACCCTAATCTGAACTCTTCCGACGATGCATGGTTCCGCGCGGTTTTATATGCAGAAGTCCATTACATTTGATCTGGCCATGTAAATGAAAAAAAATAACCAATAATCGGAATCTTTTCATGAATAAAGAAATTTGTTTTATATTGCTCAGTATATTGCGTACATGTTCATATGGAAAAATTGTTTAGTTGTGGAAAGTATTACAAAAATTTTTGGGGAAAATATAAAGGGGAAGGCAAGGTAAGGTGAGGCTCTGAGGTGACCGGTGTGTACATGGTTTGCGATCGGAAATCGCATCTACTGTGGCCGCAGTCTCGATTTCGTTGTGCGGCCAGAAGTTTGTTACGTTACGATGCAGCGTGTCGGTGGTGGCGGTGGCAGCGGTAGCAGGTTGCTGGAACGCGTCGTAACGATTAATCGAACGTCGAAATTGCACGGAGGTCCGAACGTTTCTCACTTAGAATCTCATTAAGCGGGTGCCGAGCTGGTTACCGCATCGGAATGCCTAATACGTAAGATGCCGGAGCAAGCGGACGGAAAGCCGGTATTCCTGGAATGCGGGACGCGTGGAAATTTAATTGTACGGGTCCGGCCGGTGGCGGCTCGCGACCGACACACGCCGATATTTCCCAGCGACAACTGGGAGACACGCTTTGCCCCGTGGGGCTGGCATGCTGTGCACGAAAAATTCGGGGCAACGCGGCCACGCCCACTCCATACGATATAGAATGCTAGAGGGAAAGTTCTGTTGTATTTTAAATATCCAGGTAATTTTGCTTGTAAATAAAAAACACATGTTGCTAGGGACAGTCATTTGGAAACAGGAGTTGTTACAAATAATGTAAATCATACCATTGAATAATATGAAACATATATTTTTATAAATTGATTCAAATGTTTTCTTTAAAATAAACAGACAATGCTAGGTAAACATTCTTCTATCACAAAATGTGGACACCTGCTCTACAGCAAAGCTCCACTCACTTATTAGTGTATACTCTATTCGGGTAACATAAAGCAAGATACACAGATTTCGATCGTTTTTTGTTTTATTACTTTGTCGCTGGGGTCAATTTGAAGAGTTCCCAGCTCAAAGCCAGGCTTCGTTTGATTTCCATATCCCTCTTGGACGAAGAATCACGTCAGTTATAGTCGCTACAGAGTTCGCACCTCCCCCCGGATCGAAAATTGTTACCGTTTCCTCGCCTCCGGTGCTCCACGACCGCCCTCCTCGAGTATTTGCAATCGTCCTGTCCTTTATTCGTGGAGAGCGTCCTTCGGATCGGCTCTCGGGGCTCGCGCTTTCTTGCCGCGCAAACAAATTTCCTCTTTCCCACTGGTTCCGGAATCGAGTGCGATTCAATCGGGCGTCGACGATGGGATTAAATGGTCAACGGAGATTCACAGGGACGAGAGGAGCGATTTTTAACGCGACGTGGCCGTAGAACGCGGCAGAGGCTATTCTTCTCGGCGCAGGCCCGTAGGGACACGTAAAAATCGTTGGGAGTACGTTTTCGTAGGTTTTCGAATCGAATTGAAATTCTAATAGGAGCGAAGCATAAACTACGAAATAGATGGCGATGAAGATTGTGATCTGAAAATGTGGATCAGAATTGAGAGGTGGCGAGACGATTATTCTTCTCGATTCGAGGCTAGGAGCCACGAGGCCACGCCCACTCGAGGCGACATACAGGATGATTCTGGGAACTGCAACCAGTTTTTATTTCACGTTTTTTTAAGTAAAAGTAGAAAACAATGATACAGGAATATATCATATGTCATAATACGTCCTAACTTGGTCATAAGAAGACATCCACATAAAAAATAAGTGCGTACGAAGTTAGGACGTATTATGACATATAAATTGTTTTCTATTTTTACTTAAGAAAGAACAGTAACTTGCCCCAATTGTGAGAATCTAGGTAAGTGTTCTTCTTGTCATTATAAAATCTAGAAACGTGGGAGATCCCGAAGAACTATACGATACAGGGGCACACAGATCGCCTTTTAGAGACGGCTCATATTTTCTCCCCGTACTGTACCTTATTTGCCGATAATCACGAACGGAGATCGGTCCCGGGTAGACAGGGTGATGGCTATTTTAGTGGGTGGAAAATTATACGGCGGCTTCCACAGGCTCTAAAATGGGCAGCTCTTCGGTTACGAACTATAATAATCATTTCGTCGGATGAGGAAGGAGCTGTGGCAGCATCGTGGAACGGGGAGGAGCAGCGAAAGGGGAGGGAGATCGGATACAGGCCTGTGTATACGAGGCGCTTCCAACCGTACCGATGTGGTAGTCAACATATTTACCGGCTCGTTAACGTCTCCCAGAGAAGGAGCGAGAGAGGCAAAGAGGAAGAGGGAACGAGACGGTTCCCCCCTTTTGGAGGTATCCCGACGTCTCATTCTTCGTTCTTCCGTCCCTAATATGCACCCCCAATTTAGTACTAACGCGACTCGGAATAACTCGTTTAGGAACTAGCCGCCGCCGATAAATCGGCGACAATCGTCTCCTTGCCAATTAATTTCGCGACACTAGGGTAATCCCTCCTGCACCCTCTTTGCTCTACATATTACCGAATAGGAAGAGCTCGCAGGGCTGAGACCCGTTGCCCTCCTAATTAAAACACCGGTTTCACATTTTTTATCTTACAATCAACAGAATTTCTGAACCACTTCCAATAAGAAATTATTGAATCCACCTCTTGATTCGAGCATACGTTACGATAAAAATCTCATCATTCAAACACACACTGATAAACTTTCGGGATGTAATGTGTCGAACAAATTGTTCCAATCTCGCGCGACTTCTGCAGGCACTGATACGACAGACAACGTGTCAAACACGGTCATTCAGGTTCATTTTTCTGTCGAAATCGGATGATGGCGTGCGATCGAAACCGAACGCGATGAGGCCTCGTGAGAGTTTCGACGATTCACTTTACCGTTTAGTCGGTCGCAAAAGGAGGAGCGCGAAACGGCCGTAGTAAAAGTTCTCGAAAACGACTCGGTTCGATCCGATAAAAATTCCTCCGCCGATTAAGACGTCACGTTGATGCAGCCTCGGTTGATTGCGGCATTCCTGACGCGGTCGGAGAACGCGGTGGAGAAAAGGGGAATCGAACGAAACGGGGTAAGAAGGAAACCAAGAGAGAGAGAGAGAGAGAATGAGGAGGGCAGTAGAGGGGAGAGGTCCAGACACTCCTCATAAGCGCGAATAAGTAATAAACGAATCCAACGTGTGCACACGCGAGAGAGCGACGCGACTGTCCGGGCCCTCGGCTAGAAACAGCTGGATAACAAGGTTGTCGCCGTGTAGGAATCGAGGAATTTACGAGCCCGATTGTCACCGGCCGAGATTGGCCGACGTAATGTCACCGTGGCGTTCCGACGCCGGCTTCCTCCCACGGGGAAAACCGTGGGAACTTGTACGGGCTCTTTATCACGCCGGTATCGTTTCGCTTCCGGAACCGGGAACGATTTCCCCGCGGCTTTTCTGCTGGAGACGTCTCTTTTCGCCCGTCGATTCGGGGTCCTTTTCCATTTGTTCGACGCCGAGTGATACTTTACCAGCCACCCGAGAGGAAATCGCAATCCACGCGTCAACTTTCCTCGAAATTAACTTTCCCCAATAACACACGCCTCTCTACACTCGCCCACCGGTTCGAACGCACATTTTTAGTATTTTATACGCGATTATCCCTCATCCGTCGATGTCAAATTGGCGCAGTGATAAAAGATCGATGAAATAACAAGGTAACCATTTACGTCTTAGGTTGTTCAGTTATGTGTTCACATTAAATGGATAAAAGTCATAAAAAAAGACATGAAAACTGTGTGAGATTGACACGAGGGGCGGATGAGAATTCATTGAACATCGAGAAATTGTGCTTGGTAAAGTTCTACAAATCTTTTAATATTATCTCTTCACCTTTCACAATTACTTTCAAGAAGTTTCTGTAGCTGGAAGGCTTCTTTGGAAAGCACATCACAGGTACCAAAGTATCAAATAATAATTGTAATGAGGCCCTGGGTGCTTTTCTCTGCCCGTGAGATCACCCTGTCTCCTTAACGGGCCAACACTTTTCCAACCTGCTCCGGTTAACCCAGAAGACCCTCCGCGGGTTCCGGGCACGGTGATTTTTTCTCTTTTACTCGTTTTTGATTGGCAGCGCGGTAAGCGCGGGGCGGGAGGGTCTATAAAGGGCCGCCGAAAAATAAGACCGAGCAACCCCTTCCCAACGGTGTTCTTCTCTCCCTCCTCTCCCTCTCTTTTTCTCTCTCTCTCTCTCTCTTCGTCTGCGTTCAGTGGTCCATCGGCTCTCCCGTTTTCTTCCCTTTCTCTTTTATTTTCCCCCTCCCCGTCCTCCTTGGTCGGCCGTACCACCTCCGCTTTGATTTCGGTAGGTAGGAGTCTTCGGAGCAACCGAGAGAGAAAAATAGAGACGGAGAGGGAGAGGGCCCCCGAAACCGGGCAGTGTGTAATTTTGCGCCGGCTTAGGAAAACACGGCGGCCACCCGCGCGTTTCGCGAGCGGCGCAGATTTAAAAATAAAAGGCCGGCTGCCTTTTTCTCTCTCTCTCTCTCTCTCACTCTCTCTTTCTCACGGGGGGAGGGCCAGGGAGAGCCGAAGAGGGCCACAGGGAGCAAAAGGGGGGGGGGGGGAGCTGGCGAGGGGGCGGAGGGAAACAGGGCCAACGCCGATCGCAGCGGCGCGGCCACCTTGTTCTCCATTCGGGCGTCTCTTTGTCTCTCCGAGGCGAGAAGAGAGCCACTTTGCATTCCCCGGGCGCACGCGTGTGCTCCTCGCAGTCCTCTCGCACAGAACCGAGCTCGAAAGCGGCGTTTTATCGGGTCCCGGCACAATGCTTCCGAGTATTTTTATCCGGGAATCGCGGCCGCCCCGTGCACGCTCCTCTCTCTCTCTCTCTCTCTCTCTCTCTCTTTCTCTCTTTTTCTCTCTCTCTCTTTTTCCAGTTTGCGGACGTTTTTCACCAAATTTTCGCGATCTTTCCACTCCTCGCTGTCTACGTTCCCTGCCTTCTAAAATCCGTTCGACTTTATCATCAATTGAACAGTGTTTCTTCAGAGCATCGTATTGGGTGACTTTAAAAGCTGTCGCACGATTTTCAGACACCGTGTGATCTCTTCAGAAGACAAACCGACGGAGTTAGGAATTTGAAACAAAGCCCCTTGAAATTTTCATAAATTACTAAATTACCATTGAATAGTTTTCACAGGATTTCACGGACTTCGCGTGACATTAGGAATTATACATTTATTCGCATGTTTTATTCAAACCAATCGAACAAGCCACCTGCTTGGAAAATTGCTGGATAAATAATAGGTAAAAAATTATTAAAGTGTAATCTGTTGTGTTCCATTTTTTAGTTGGACAGGAACTTTTACAACAATAAATACAGAAAATATGACATGGGGGACCAAGTAGCCTCTCTCTGGTAGTGCAAGGATTAACCAGACTGTGACTCTGTTCACAGTGCCATGCACGGACTAAACGTCGAAAGGGTTAATCTGAGGCAAGCGTATTTTGACAGTGGAGCGCGAGCGTACACGCGTACGTGCTCCGATAATGGTCTCAGCTTCAAAGAGAGAGAGAGAGAGAGAGAGGTCCTCTCTCATGAGCCCCTCGAGCGTAACCGTTTTCCTTCGGTGTGGTTCCTTGAGAGAGGGAGAGAGAGACACAGCAAGAGAGGAAGAGAGAGAGAGAGAAGGGAGGCCCTGAGGTGGTTCACGGATATCCTCCCGCGCCTTCACGCCCTTATCCTCCTTATCCCCCGTGTTGAGTCGGCGCGGCGTATGAAAAACCTGCTATCGGACTGCTGAATCTCCGCCGACCGGGCTACCGTCCAAAGTACCAGGCGCCGTCTTCCTTTCGACGGCCAAATAAATTCCCTATTATTCTTCCTCGCCACCGGTTCTCGCGCTGTCGTGCAAAAATTCCACCCACCCCTCCTCGATTCTCACTCTCTTTCTCTGTTGGTTCGAGACGGATCCTCGAGAGCCCGAAGACATGAGTACACCGTTTCAGCGTCGTCATTCTGACTGGCGACTCTCGGGAAACCGGCTGATCGCAGCTAAAATATCTTGTGGCTCGACTTTTACTCTGTTTTCTCGCCGTGGTCCCGAAACTGATCGATCCGATCACTTCTTTTGACGACTGCAAACTGCTTCTTCTTAAGGTACAGATTGTATATCCGAGCGGTGAAGATCGAAGATTGCGGCGAGGCTGAACATCGCGGAAAAATCAAACCAACGTATTAATTATCCTCTTGCCGTATTTTAACGAGCCGCACTCGTCGTGAAGATTTTTAACGAAGAGTAATTAATATTTTCTTTTTAACCCTTCACTGCATGATTTTTTTAATTGTAATGGGAGAATTGAAGGAAGGTCAGTTTTGTGTTTTCTTTAACGGAAAAATATTGCGAAAAATTTACTATACATCAGATTTATTAACTGTATCAGATATGATGCACTATGCAGCGAAGGGTTAACTGAAATAAAATTTGATTTGTTTCTAATCAATATTTAAGCATTCAACTAAATGTAGCAGTATAAAAAAATATAAATTTTCTTTTATCCTCTACGATATTTTTCAGAAATCTCCCCGAATCCAAGAAGAAGTTGATTCAGCGTTAACACCACTTCTGGTGTTCTCTCCTATCTTCAAAGCAGCATCTAGCTCGAATTCCGGTTAGCATGGAACGGCTTAATTTCGAGATCGAGGCCCGGCGCGACGGTAGACAAAATTTGGTCGCGCGGATCCCGTGCCTCCGTGGGTGTGTTTACCCTGTGCCGTCACTTCGTGCTCGTCCCTTTTCTTTCTTGTTCCGTCTCTCTCTGTTCCGGGGCCAGGTAACCAGATACATCGTCGGCGGTTGCGGCTGTGGCTACGGCTTCGGCTTCAGCGTTGGCGTCGGCGGCGGCACGCCGTTGCTGCCCAAAAGAGACCCCCACGGCGCCGTTGGCGCGGTGGGTCCTTATACGTGTTTCTCCTCCGCACACGATAGAGACCTCGTCCTTTCGCTCGCCTTATTTCCAAAGGGACGACCGTCCTCCTCGAGTCGATCGATATTCTCTCGCTTGTCCCGGCGCGGCGCCGAGGCCGCCGGAACTCGAGTGTAAGAATAAAGGAAATCAAAGTTTTATGGACCGCTACCATCCACACTCGCTGCTTTCTTCCTTCAACAATTACTCATTAACAGGGGTAGACTCGTTTCCGAGATTGCAAGGGATACGCCTTCTCATTTCTCGATAATATTAGGTATGCAAATACGTTCTCTCCCCTTGTCATCCAAATTCAAGATTTTATTCCATAAAATGTAATAAAATTTATTACATAGGATGCAATAAAATCTTGTCTGGCGACTCCCGATCTTTCTGCCAATTCTTCTTGCGTCTGGGTCGGATTTTTGTTGAACAATTCCCCTAACTCACCATCATCGGGCTTTCGCGGTTGAACCTGATCGTCTGTTAAATCTTCGGTACCACTTTTTACATGATCTGTAAGATGCATGTACAATAATAACTCTAATTGTGTAAAACATATCATCTTCTTAAAAATCGATTACTTGTGTGAAACTTTCAAATGAAACGCTTCGTATCGGTAATAGAGATACACGAGATACTGCACTGTACCACGAAATGATGGTGACGAGATATCTCGTCCATTGTGGCGTACAGGGTTAAACGTTCCACGACCATTCCCAGCCACTAGCTGATCTTAGGTCTCCAGCCGTCAATGAGAAATAATATATTGCGTTCAGAATCAAGCGAAGAATACACATAGCTGTGTTTCTGAATAGTTCGGGACGCATTAGGGGGACGTAACTGGCGATAGAATCGGTTTGTGAAATATCGCCGGCTCGAGTATGGAAACGAGCCGGGCCAAGCCAATTTATAAATGGGACGTTATGCATTCCGGATTGTAACCGGTTAATTCCGGTGCAATTGGAACGCCGATACGATGCAGGAACTTGCCGGAATAAGATGCAAACCAGGTTGCATTACAAGGAGCTTCCTCCTCTCCAGTCCCGTCCCTCGCCCCGGTTACGTTACAGCCTGGCTAAGGTAATCAAGATTTCAGAACACCGAACCGCCTGTAACGTAGCGTGTTGCATCGCGATAGTACAAAACGACTTCCCAGTTTCGGGTGGTGGAGAGCATCGTTGCTCTGTGTGTTCCAACGAATCGAGCCTCCTCTTGCTAGATGATACGAGACAACGTTGTATCATAACTCGATTTCAAATGCGATCGGATGTAGCCTTTATGCTGCGCACAAGTTTTCCGAACGTGTAGACGTCTATCGAAAATTTTCCTTCGATCTGGGGTATTAGGTGCTGGGACCTCTGAGACTCATCGAGTGACTCTTGGAGGAACTTTGAGATCTGATAGTTCTCTTTAGATAATCTTCGAAGGTATACGATTTTAGAGGTCTTTAAGGACCTCCGAGATTGCAGAGACGTCTAGACAGACATTTGCAAGGCGACCAGGATCCCAGAGGTTCCCCAACTGATCTTTGAAGGATCATCAAGATCTCAGAGACTTCTAAGAAGACTTCTGAGGGTCTATCTGATCTGAGAGGTCATATACACAATCTTTGAAGGGTAAGCACAGTTGTCTCTAAAAAGGATCTTTGAAAGACACAACAGAATCGCAGAAGTCTTACGAATCACCATCGGAAGCTTCTAAAAAGACCTTTGAAGGTCCATCAGTTGTTTAGATGTCCCTCCAATAGCTTTCGAAAGGTTACTAGAACCTCAGTGTTCCTTTAGATGACCTTTGAAGGGTCATCAACGCTCTAGGAGCCTTCGGAGGTTCTCCAGGACTTCAAAGGTCCTCTGGTTGACCCTCGGAGAACTTCTAGGATCTCAAAGGATTTTGAAATGGCGGTTTAAAACGCAAAGAGTAACCAAGTGATCTCCACGAATTCAGATCCTTCGGAGAAAGGACTATTTATCGTAAATTCTCTAAATCAACTGCAAGAAACTTCTAATCAGAGTTGCGTATGTTATCGAATCAGTTTTGCCATTTCCTTAAAATCCGCAGTCCAACGATCGCATTCTACAACTTCGTGTGAAATCTTCATGGTGAATCCGCACGGTGAATCGTAAGGACGATCGTTCCTGGCAACTTTGGGGCCAACAATAACTCGTTGTCGCGAAACTAGGGACGTCTGGTGGTCCTTTTACAGCCGCGGCATCATTCGCCGTCCCATTCGGCGGTTCCGAAACGTTTAACAGACACTCGGGGTCCATCGAAGTTCGCGAGACCGGCGTAATAATCCGGAGTTATGTGAACTTAAAGCCCACTAATTCCATCGTCGCGGCAGTAGAGTGATGCTCTCTCGGTCGGCCGGAGTTGGTCGACAGGAAAAGAGCATCCTTTCTCCGGGTCTCTGGACACGAAGAAGGAAACGGGCCAGTCTCTCTTTCTCTGGCCAGAAGGCGGTGGACGAGAGGACGGGAAGGGAGAGGACGCGAGTGGCCATAAACCAGTTTGTACTATATAAGAGGCAAATTCGTAAAAGCGTAATCTTACGGTGGCCCGGGGGCCGTCTCGAGTTGGGGTCACGTTATGATAACATCTTTATCCTTTCTCGTATAAATTTTACGGGGTACGGCGCTTTAACCGAAATACAGCCGTAACCCGGACCGCACGAATTATAAGGATCGTTTCGCGGATTAAAGGGACCTCGACCGCGGCGATAAAATTGTGTTGTTCCTTTCTTTCTCTTCTTCCGACAGCCACGGGGGGGGACCAGCGGAGGTGGCCCTCGGACAGAGATATCAAAGGAAACGGCACGAGAAACCCGCCGCTTCTTCCTCCGCGCCGTCTTAATAAGACAGAAACAAATGACTTTTTCACCGACCTCCGATGTCGCTTAGAAACGACGCACGCACCCTTTGTGGTCACTCAGAAATGCCCGGACAGACTTATCCGTAACGTAATTCACTTATCCATGTACAGCGAACAATGTCCGATGCGAAATTTTACTCTTCAATTTTACCTCTCCTGTAGAATTTCATAATTTATCCCAATTCCAGAAAAAACGACTCATATGTCGATAAAATATAGAGCACTGTATGGTTCCCAGCAAACCATGCAACTTTTGTTTCGTATAACAAATAACTTACTCACCCTATATATTATTATAACGACTTTAATACGCGTTCCAGAATTTTGTCGACTGTTTTTCAACAGGGGAACGGTAAAAAAAGTAGTCGTGAACATTAACGATCAGTGTGTTAACGATGTTGATGAAACTCATATTTATCAGACTGCGAAAAAGATATTTTTAGACTTTTATATATGGATGTAGTTCACCGGGGAAATGTTGTTGGTATTTTAAAAAATCATCTGGGAACTGTCGAAAAGGATGTAGGTCACATGCTCGAGTGATCTTTTGTCTCGATTTGCCAAGGAGATTTGTCTATATAATGAATGCACGACGGATTTTATACATTTATAATTTGGCTACGTAATATGGTAAAAAATTAAGTAAAATGAATTTTTCAAATATCACTGATACATTCTGCCATCCGTGCAGTACACCTCAGCCATGCCTGTCTATTGAAATGAATAAATTGAAAAGCTAAACCAGTGCGATGGTATCTGAGGGATGCACTCGTCAATGCGTTTTTTCCAACAAGCTTGGGATCTGATTTCTCGTTGCTTTCGGAAAATTGGAGGGTAGTATCATTCAGGAACCTTTTCGTTTTATGAAACGTACCATTTAATATAATAACTAAATTGTAATAATATAATAAATTAATGAATAAAAATAAGTGACAAGAAAGGATAGTAATTTCGTTATTACAATACTGCGGATGTTGATGGAACTTCTAATTTTTTTAGGCAAATTTTAGGAAAGTGGAAACAAATAAAATTTTATATTCAGCGGTAGTAGCCTTTATAGATGTGAAATAAATAAAAGTTGTATCAAATTTTGTGGAATTTTATACCCTAGCATTTTTTCAAATTTTCAGAAGCCATAAATGCATGGAAATCCGCGGTCAAGTTATTACTGAACCTTATATTAAATCGGAAAATCCTGGTATATCTTGACAGCTGACATGTCAGTAATGTTTCCTAACCATGCGGTGCAAATTTCATTTCGAATGAAGTCGTAAAAAGTCTATCACTCAATGTTTTGCTCATAAAAAACTGAAATTCCACGAACGCTTTATCTTTAAGTTGCCTGAAAGATCCAGCCACGTTTCCTACAATTAAAATGACCATGACAATCTCCCGATGCCTCTCCACGACAGCTCGTTAATATCCTCAGTTCTCTATAATAAAGGCAATGCTTTGTGACTGGTTGACGTCGTTGACATCTGCTGAAAAAAGTTCACCCTCGCTCCACGTTATCCGTTTGGGTGCTCTCGAAGCGTGGATCGATCGTCGTATCTTGCGGCCGCGTAACTCTAATTAATGAAATAAAATCGGCCTCGGAGTAAAGGCTCCCGATCGTTGGAGAAATATTCGTGGACTGTTGGGCGAAACTGTTCGCGGAAACAGGATACTTTGTGCCGGGGCGGCTCCCCGGTGTATGATATTAAATCCGCTCCGAAACTATCGGGGACCGGGTTTCGGCGTATTCCGGACACGCGCGGAATTTCAAGTTGCGCGTCCACCGGGGTGACCCTCGCAACCCCCGCAACGAAAGGGTTGGTCGAGGTAAAGATATTCCAATAACGCGTGTGGCAGCGCTTGGGGTTTAAAGGACAAGGCGCGTGCCTCGCTCAATTTTCTTACCCCGCGACCCGGTTGAAGACGCTGCGAAGGAAAAATCCCTTTGCTTCAACGCTCTCTAGGAGCCTGGCCGTCGGGGTGGGGGTAAACAATGTCACCAGGCGAAACTCGATTACCATCCGCGACCCCATTGTTCCCTCGACCTCATACTCGCGAGCAAAAGTTAGCCCTCGACTCCCGTAAGGCTCGAGATGCTCGCGAACCCTCGCTTATTCATTCTCTTTCGCAACTTTCGAAACTTCCATTTTTAGACGGCTCTTCTTTGGAACGGTAGGGCCTGCTGTTGATCGAGACTTCGGGGTAAGAGCCTTGAACCTCTTGGTTCGTCCTCTATTTCGCTGCCCCGGTGATTAGAACTTCTTTGTTGTTCATATCTTCATCTCTCCGCTTCTTCCGACACGATTCTCTCCTGAATCAGTGGCGAAGATTATATTTCTGATGTCTTGAATAATGGAATTGGTGTCAAGGAACGACGTATGGCGCATTTCATGAAATTTATAGAAAGACGTCGGAATAAACTCGATGTAGCAATTAGAGAATCGACTAATGTAGTAAATCGAATTTTCTTTTTGCAAGGTGGAAGAAGGACGTATGTCACGTTAGTCAATTCTCTCCGAACTACAGCGAGCAGTGAACTGTTCTCAAGTCAAAGTTGAGATACGGTTCTACCAAAATAAAAAGTGTTCGCGTTAATTTCAAGCTAGTGGAGCTGATTAAATATTCGTTTCTCCCTCTCTAATTACTTTAATACAATTCTTTAATCTAATTACACACTGTAATAGTTTATAATCTATGGCTGTTGCCAAAGCATTCAAGACGTAAACCGAGCAACACGCACATTTAATAAACAACTTTTTTAATAACCCTACACAAATGATACGTTCGAGTTCTTTTAACTCTTTCAGTTTTATATTTCACCGGAGCCAATTTCGTTATAAAATCCATAAAATCCGCATGAAATTAAATACAACCTGTGAAGTCTAACATTGTGATCGAACGTTGCAGAAAATGTTTGGTATCGACAGAATGATTAAAGGGTTAATTAGTCTTCGGTAAGTGACGCGTTCTCTAATGAGGATGCTTTTAGCAGGGTTTACACCAGGAATTCTTGATCGGCGGGTACGAAACGCAGGTCCCGAGGATCTCGTATCCGTGATACGGACTACCGTCGAGTGAAACGCGCTGGAACCCGAGCTTGTACCCGGCGGGACCCGCCGCCGGTACCCTCGTCGGCGACCGCGTGGGCAAATAACAACACATTTCGAGGGTCTGTCGGTCTGCGAACGGCGTCGACGTGGGCGAGCCTGCCGACTGCATTCTTTCGACATTGTTGCGCATTCGTCGGGCATTGGCCGCGACGCGATTCCCTCGGGAATCGGCTGGAAACAATTCCGCGAGTCGGATTGCAGTTTCAAAGACAAAGGCGCGGCGGCCGTGGAACTAAACACCCGCGAAACAAACGGTAGTATTGTCGGTGGCGGTGGCTGGTCTCTCTCTCTCTCTCTCTCTCTCTCTCTCTCTCTCTCTTTTTCTCTCTTGCCTAACCGCTCTCCTTTCTCCTTCGTTTTCGCCGCACGCGATCCTTTTCAAAAGGATTTCGAAGAATGTCCGTACGAAAAATCGGACTCTCTTTCTCCCCGCTCCTTGCCCGGGCAATTAATTCCGCTTAACTCGATACCAGAGGATCCCGGACCGCGGGAGCCCACTTATCGAAATCGCGCGCTCGATGGCGCCCCGTATATCGATTCTACACGCTCGCACGAGAACTAAACCGCTTCCCCTCTTTTCCATATATCCAGCTTAAATTTAAAAATTCACAAGATCCTACGTCGTATTTTCGCATTAGACTCTCTTAAGGGACCCGGTTCCGGATCACTCGGGAAATAACGCAATTTTCGGGGATTTTTTGTTGAGCGATGGTACCGTCATACTTCCGGATTTCTTCAACCTGTCCTCGTAGTTATAAATACGAATGGAATTTTTTTCCGTCATTGTGTTTCAAGTTTTCTGAGCGTATCTTGTTCCACCTTAAGGTACGTGTCTATCTGAGAGCAAAACTATCGCCAGTTACTCTCGAGACTCAAATCTGGCAGTGTACACGGTCTTGAGGGGGGCTATCGTAGAGCTCCACGGAAATACAACAATGAGCGAGAAACAGGGACACATAAATTGAGAGTACACTCGAGAGCAACTATCGACAGTAACTTTCAGATCGACACGTATCCTTAGAAGGTACTCGTGGAAATATTTCAAGAAAACCAGAAATTGGGGGGAGCAATCGAGAAGAGAACCGGTTAATAGAGAAAACACGGGTACGAGGTTCGCCGATGAAAAATTAAATTGAAGTGGCTGCGGAGTTCTCTGAGCGGCAACCCTGTCCTCCGTCGTTGTCGTGAATCATTCATTTCATTTTGTATGAACAAGTCGGAGCCCGGGCCGAACCAAGAGGGAAGTTGCAGTCGGAATCTATTCCGAGATTCGTATTCTTCGCTGGAGATATTATCGAACGAGGTCCACCGTTCAATCTATCGGACGCGGTTCGAGAGATCCAGTTTCCTTTTCATCAGGGTAGCATCTCGTTTCCCTATTAATGCCATAACGCTACTATGCCGGACCCGTTGTGAACGCGGACTGGGTTTCCGGTCCGTGGTAACTCAAATGAAACGCACAATCTCGTCTACAGCACTGTTCCCCAGGAAAACATCTCTGTTGAATAAATTAGATTCGGTACATATCCATTTTTCTTATAAATGCATAAAATCCTCGAAATCTCATTAGAAATAAATATTGTAATTAAATCCGGCAGACTCGCGCGCCGTCGTATTTAACCCTCGCACGTATCTCGTGTCAATTTGACACAGTTTTCCCAAAATAAGTGATATCGTTCTGTTATTTCTACGTAATGGATATTTCTCTTCTATATGTTTTTTCTCTCGAGATACATACAAAACTGGTGCAATTTACTCGTAGAATACTGAAAAGTTTAGTCATTTATTGAATACAAACAAAACAATAACTTCCCTATAAATCGGGAAGTTAATTAATACTGTAAAAAATATTTTGATTAATGATATAGCAATTTTTATTGTCGTCTTAGAGTCACATAGAAAAAAACATCGACAGACAAGTGTTTACCGTGTTATTTTATCCATCTTTTACCACTGTGTGAAACGAGGGTAATACTGTCAGTAGAATCAGTCGGCCATGAACAGCCACAGTATTTCCTATTGAATCAATTACAGTAGACTCCCACATAATGCGATGAAAAAATTGTACAGTCGTCGTACCCAATGTTTTGTAGATATACTGTTCATTTATATTGGTATATACAATACGTGTATAGAGTCTTTTTAAACAAGTTTCTGATCGCGTTATACGGGATTTATCTAACGTCACTTTCAACTCTCTGCTCAGGTTATTTCGCGACAGGACCTACAGTTTATTAAGATGAGTTCGGAACCACCTTGGGCACCACAGTATTAGATGGCACAAGGAATATTACCAGAGGTGTATTACTCCACTTGATCGACGTATTCTTCCATGTGTAATCACTACCAATCGTCATTGAACACAATCTGCAACACTGATACAAGCTGCTGTAGAGCACCGCGCGAAGAAACTGATTTCTCAGCCGAAATTGTTCGTCAGCACGGGAAACCGAAGAAAGGAAGTAACTCACGGATTTCGGAAATACTCCTGTCAATATTGGAGGTAGCCAGATCATAGATACCGGCGGAACAGTTCCATTCAATAATTCATGTCAATCCGGTGAAAAGCTTAGCGCGGTTCGACGATATTCAGGGACGGACCGGTAGCCTACTTTCCCGAAGGATAAGTGGAAATCCCAAGCCGACCAGGAGCCGGAAGAGATATCCGTCGAACGTGTATGTATGCCTATCCGTTCCGGAACCGTCGTATTTAAAAGTCAATAAACCTAACGAATTTATATTCGTCCCCTTCGGCGCGTTATCACGGCACATTATCCAATTTCATTAAGGTCGCGTAGGAACTCTTCCACCCCTCCCCCCACCCACCGGCGGTGTTAATTAACGCGTTTATGCTCCGAATTCCGAGGCCGAGCAAAGGGAAGACCATTTGCGAAATTGGACCGGGCCGGGTCAGCTCGGGTCGGGCCAGCACCGTGTTATTTTTCAAGCATTAAGCGAGGAGTGTTCGTCATTTAATTGAATCTCGACGAGATCTTGTCAGTGCAGAGATGACTAGATTTCGCTCACTGAAATTTCACTATAATTTCGAGATCTCCTGACTTCGGGGAGCATTCGGAGCCGCGAGCGAGATTCGCAAAGATTGACGCTACATTGCCCCCGAAAGAAATAGAAGGGAAAAACTGGGAGAACAATTTAAATGTCGGTTAGTCGAGGATTTTTAGTGGTACATTTTTCCAGCGGCTTTACGATTTCTTTTCAAAGAGAGCAAGTGAGCATCGCCGTTTTGTAGCTCGTCCACTCTTCTTTTTCGGAAAGGTGGCGACCGTTAAAAGTCACAGGCAGCTACTTATTTCCAGCAACGCGACTGCAAATCCATTTTCAGGCAGTTTGAGGACGATAAACCGAGATGTCTACCCGTCCGTAAAGTTCGCACAGCGTCGTGCCCGTTCTCAAATGAGACGCGAAGTACGGTGCATACGGTAATTACCCGAGGAGAGGGAATTTTTGTGTGACGCAGGAACGCGGCGGTTTAACGGAGAGATTATAGGATTACCGTCGAACTGTTCGGTAAGTTGGCGGCGTACATGCCGTAACCGTACAGCCATGGGGTTCTCGAAGGGGGTACAAGCGGGGAGGGGGTTCGTGTTCCCAGAAATCGCGCGGGGGGCATGTGCAAGTTACTTGGAGGGAGTCTTGTTTTCGCTGCGTCGCTTGAATACACGACGACGGAGAATTAACCTCCTCGTCAACGGGGCGCGATGGCTGCGCGGCAGCCTGTCGGAGGAAGTTAGCAAAGCCGAAGAAAACGTGTAATTAATAGTCTACGGTGCCGGCAATTAACACGGCGAGAAGAAGCTCGTCGCGGTTTGACGGGCCCCCATGGTTCTTCCGATCCGATTTGCCAACCGCGAAACTCGCACTTTCAGCGAACAGATTCCGCGTCGCTGATCGTTACAAATCTTTATGCGGGATCCATTTACAATTTCTTTCTAAACTGCTTGAAAAAATTGAAAGACGAGAAATGAAATGCCTCTAATCATAGGGAGTTATACATTTCTCAGAAACACTCAATATCGTGGGAGCTAATGGAACCCCTAAAGTAAAGGTGAGCCTTTTTGTCAGAATTGAGACCAAACATACCCCATCATAGGGCCCATTGTCTCTTACCAGCATCCGTCGTTACCATGGAGGAACGACGCTCTTCGTCCGTCGCAAACAGTGCGCAGCACTTTTCCATAGATCAGCGGTGGGCACGGTAGGGGTTGGAGGACCTTTGTCATTTGAGACAAAAATGTCCACCACTGTCTAAAGGTCCCGCGCATCGCGACGAAGGCACGCGCTGCATGAAACGATGGTTGGTGGGGAAAGCAGGAGTTTGAGGAGCCCCTTCCGTGCCCACCCTTGCCCTAAAGGGTTTATTAGCTACTCAACGACATTAATCTTGCAGAGGAGATGATATGTATCGCCTGCTGCTCATAAATGAGAAATGTTTACGATAATAACTGGATTAGGGCTGATTCAACTGAATACATACTATTAAATCGTAACAGCGTGATGTCGTGTCGAAACTTTCTTATGTCAAGCCAATCTACCGAAGTGAATTTCCGGGTTCCGGTGATCTGAAGTGGAGCGAGTCGTAAAATCTCCAGCCAAGGGAATCATGCCGCAGTATGCAGAGCTCGAAAGAAGTGTTCTTGCACGTCAGCGAATTAGATTACTTCTTTCCCAACCGTGCAGCAAGGGAAACAAGGCAATCGAGTAACGATCGCGAAACATTTCAGGTGTCCGTAAAGGGGTTTACAGGTGCGTGACTGGAAGCGCCGGGCGTGGCTACGAAGATACAAAGGTAGCGAGGATTTTAGAGGCAGTTGAGCGGTGTTGGGGCGGCGGCAGTTCATTTTCGAAGTCGTAAGCGGGGCTGTTTAGCGGCTGGAACTCGTATTTACGAGCCGCTTCGCGTATTTCACGCGTTCCCGCGGTCCCGGGCCGTCGCCGACCTAATAAAAATCATTGTTTAAATTCTCGTAAATGTAAACGCCGCCCCGGCGAGTGGCTGTAACGCGGTAATGCCCGCTTAATGCTCCCGGCGTCATCTCCGCCGTTCACTATAACCGCTCAAACTTTTCTCTTTATTTCAAACGCGACGATCTTCAGGAACAGGGCCAACAAAACACGTACTCGCATATGTATGGCTCGGATACGACGCCGAACCTTTCCCGCGACATTGTACATCCAACGAGGCTCGGAGTCGTTCGTGGCTTCGTGCAATTTCTATTTTACACGAAAGTCTGCTGTCTAAATCGTATTCTCCTCCGCCGATCCAACATCTACTAATCATTCACTGTATTATTTTTTTAATTCGGATGAAACAACGGAAAGAAGGCCAGTTTTTATGTGTTTATTTAAGGGAAAAATATTGAGAAAAATTAGAACAACATTTTCGGAAAAATAAACATAAATAAACATAGTAAGAAAACACATTATTTGTTTAATATATACCAGATTTGGTAACTGTATCAGGCGTGATGCACTATGCAGCGAAGGGTTAAGCCCGCAACCGAAACGAATATAGATCTCGAATAATTAAAGGACAGATTGGATAGAAGATCTTCAATGCATTCATCCAACGATCGAAAATCTTTTTAACGTGGCGCTTTTCGGGATCGTCGGGGATCGCGTCGCTTCCGGTTTCCGGGCGTCGAAAAATCGTCGATCGGCGACCGCTATTCCATATGGATGGGCGCAACGAAACGGCGTTGCGTACATCGCGCGGGTGCAGTCGGATGCAGCATAGCGCAGGGTCGCGTCGGATGCACCGGTGCGTGCCGTAATCGCACGGGAAGCGTACTTTTCGCCCGGGAAATGATATTTACCCCGTCGCCGGCTAAACACAGTGGCGGGGCGGGGGGGGGGGGGGCGCAAATCAATGGACCGTTGAATCGGCGACGCGCTCGGGTCGCTTGTCTGTATTGACCATACGTTAATTGAGTGACGTCGAGTAAATAGTTGCAGCAGGAATGGCCCGGCCGTCCTCCGTTTTCCTGTCACCGACTCGTCCAGACGATTTTTCGCTATGAAATTTCCGAGATGACTGAAGGAAAGACGTCGTGCGGTTCGTTCAACGCTTTTCTTATTCCACGCGAAACATCTCGCGTCCCTTTGATGGACATTTTAACGAGACAACTTACGACGTAGCTTTTTGACGGCGTGGCTTTTAAATTTAAACATTTTTCACGAGGAAAAGGAAGATTTGTTCGTAAAATGAACTTCGAATTTCCGTACACGCTGTACCCTGTATTATCTGAATGGTAAGTACTGACAAACGGGGAGCCAGCTCCAATCGCGTTGAAATATATTGTCAACGTCAACATTCTGAACGTCATCTTCATAAAAACTTTAACCATCATCCGTACCTCGTGTCAATTTGACACTGTTTTCCCGAAATCAGTTACACCGTTCTGTTAATTGTAGGTAAATTTTCTCGAAACTTCGTGTGACTTTTATCTTTTCAATGCGGAACACATAACCGAGAAACCTAAGATGTAAACGTTAACTCATCAATTTGACTAAAGAAACATTGAAATTTTATTTTATTTTATGTCACTGTCAATTTGACACCGAAGGACAGATTCAGTTCATGAAATGAGGGACGGATGAGGGTTAAATAAATCGAGATTACGGGTACAGTTGGCTCTGCAAGTTTTCATATGGAGCTGGGTACCCTTTTCTCAATATTTTACCCTGTAAATATCTAATTGTATTGAACACTTTGTTCGACATGAAAGCGGTGAAGATTTCTGTTTCAAAGACGCGGCCGTGGTCCGGCGCGAGTAATTGCGCTCGCAATCGTCGATTTCCTCGGCGGGAATTATGCGGCCGCGATAAATTCCTCGGGGCCCCGAGCAGAGCCGTCGAAACCTGGGGGAACCGTGTTACGTAGAAATCTCGTGTCCTTTCGACATCCCTGTGAAATCGCGATAAAGCCTCGCCTCGCCGTGAGAATTAACGAGGTCCGAATACTTTGCGCCGGCGAGAGAGGAGAGAGAGCGAACGGTATTCGCGATACCGGCGAATTCCGTGGAGATCCGCCAATTAGATTCGAATCGATGCAGGTCAAGAATACCCCAAAACACACCCGGCCCCCGAAGATATTTCGGGCCTGGAACAGGTAGCCAAAGGGAACGGCCTGTATCGCGGCGGAGTTCGATCGGTGGTCGCGCTCGTCGAGAAAATAAATTTCGGTCGGGCCAATTATCCGCGATAACGATTGCCGTTCGCACGTTTACGGTGGACAATCGTTCACCGAACGATCATTCAGATGCACAGATTCGGCTCGTGGACTTGGTTAGTCTCCTCGAATGTCCATCGAAAATAGTGATCAGTGGAAATACACGTGTCACGACCCTTTGCACTAGTAACTATTTTAACACAAAATCGAAATATTTCTTCCGACGTAGAATATTTCTGAAATTTATATTCGAATGCTTTCCAACACTATTTCTATCCACAAATGAAATCTTGGGCACACGAAGAAGAGTCGAACGACACGAATATAATAAATAGCAGAACACCATAGTCGAGGGACGGGAACCCACACGCTCGCGTCATCGTAAGAACCTTTTACTTCGAAAAGGCAAAACCAGCGGACATTAATGAATCGAACCGATTCGCCTAGCTAGATCAGAATCGCGTCTCCCGTTGGCAGACCACACGCGAGCCTTGACTTCTTCTTCTTCTCGTCGGAGTCGCGTTTCTTTTTGGTCTCGGACGCTTGACTTCATGTTCCTCGAGGCATTTCGCAACGAATAATCGAAGCCCGGTGAAGATAAGTCACCCGGTCTCGGATCGGCAGGTATCTTATCGGCAAACGAAAGTGGCAACAATACAGGTGGGACGTATTCAGAGTCGCCTTGCCTCGCCGCGCCGACTGAACACGGCCGTGTCGGCCCCGACATTTGCATTAATTCGCGCGGCGCGGACGTCTCTCATCGCCTTCCTCGCCTCTGTTGCTCCTTTTGCTTCTTTTTCGCTTTATTTCATCTCGACCCGATCGTTTTAATTGGCGTTCGAACGTGCCAGAAATTTCTCGACGTGGAAATTCCGGACGATTACGCGGCGGCCTGTTTGCGCCGATGATTCCTCGAAAGGTTTCTCTGTTCTACTATCTACTGACTGATCCTCGGAGAAACAAGCCTCGCAAGGCCGCGTGGAACTGTGTACAGACATAACGAGGCATTTAGGAAGACCAACTAAATTTTTTCAATCAAAATTTCGTTTTTAAGATTAAAAATCTTTTAAAAAATCTTTAATCGTAAGAAATAATATTTAGTATTTTCTAACCTTGTTTTTCACGCTCAAGGTCAATTTTGCTGGGGTTCCCAATGTCGTTTTCGACTAAATCGGGGGTGTAGGATCGCGCTATGGTGTCCGCGACATATAATTTTGTGACACCCTGTGCTATTCTGTTCGGGGAATTACAAAAATCGGTATAGAGACGTCAGAATCCCGATATGGGGCGCGTGGCTAATGCGGCCGTTACCACCCGCGTGTTTCTCTCTCCGGGGCCACCCTCGACTCGGAACCAGGCGATTCTCCTTTCCCCGCGTGGCCCGGGGCTCCTCTTAATCAGCGATCGCAGCCCGAGAAAAATAAATCGTCGCATTATTCAACGGGCCCCGGTAATATGGATCGCGGGATGATGAAAAATAAAGGATCACGGGTGGAGCGGAGGCACCCGTAGCGGGGGCAGGAGAGCAACCTGTGAAGAAGAAGAAGACGAAGAAGAAGCACGGGAAGAACGGACCCTGGTGGAAACGGGGGTGGAGCCGGCGCTAAGCGTTCACTCGTACCCGGCGAGATAACTTTCTGTAATTCAACCGTACGGCGACGAATACTAATTCGTGCCATTAATCTCCGCGGGTCGCCCACCGTTTCTCGATTCACGGGGATGGTCCTCTCTTCCGGACCGTGGGCCACCGAATACCGCGAATCGGATCTTCGAGATTTTTGGTAAAAGTGTCACTCCTTTGGCTCGTTCAGGGTCGAGTCGAATTAACAATCTGAAAATAAAACGGGGATTTTTTGTAACTTTTTTCTGGCGGAGCCGGTGGACAGTTTCTTAAAACGAGTGTGTAAAAACTGAATGAGTAACAGCCTCGTTACTCGTTACTTGCTAAAGGTGAATCGTCCTAAGTGGGCGTGGCCACGTTGCTCTCGACTTCAATCATGCCAAGTGCCTGCCCTACAGGTCAATCATAATCCCCTCTTAATTCAGCAAAGCTTGTAATACGAACAGAACCCAGATTATACTCAAAACATATTTCATAAGAGATCATGTAAACTCTCTCGGAAAGACGTGATGTGTGAGAATTTTTCTGAAGAAACTGAATTTTCTAAAACGTCTTGTTAGAAACGCTAAGAAATAGTCTGAGTAACGACGTCATTCCAAAAACTAGTTTTCCCAAAGATCCGAAGCAAGATTTCAAAAAGAAATAGTAAAACGTCGGCTTCAGACGCAGTATAAGGGACTTCCTCCCTTATCGAAACCGTTGCTTACCCTCGGGTACGCTTTCCACAGAGCCTGGAACCCTTCACGAGGCGCTCAGGATAACCGGCAAGCCGATATGACAGGTTTTACACGGAATCAGCGGTCCACCGATGAAATTCGTCGGGACCGATACACGCTCGGGAGCGGTTTTTCATTTGGCCGAGTTCATCCGGCCGTTTGTTAATAACGCCGCTTTGGCGTGTCAGATCAAGCTGACGTAACGGTGAAATAAAGCTGACGGGTATCTTCGGTGGAGATTCGTAATTTAAGTCTCTCGAATCCTGTCAAGCTCAAAGGGCTCCCTTGCGACTTGTCGCATCTTCGATCCTGCCATTTTCCAGAGGAAGTTCCCAACAGTTTCTCCGAGGAATTTTTCGCTGCTGGAAATCAGCAGAAATCGTTACTGGTTACTCTCTTGGTGGCTCGTCCGTGGTTCCTCCAGTTTCTGCCAGTTTCTACGGCCTTCCGGTTTTCCCGCTTCCGGTCGAAACTGAATCGATAGTTGTCGGGGGTCTCATTATTCGGTTTATATCCGGTGCTCGATGAACCGGCGCGGCGCGATAAATCGCTGGCGAAATATGAGACCGAATGGCGACACCGGGGGCCGCTTGCGAAATCCACATGCCGGAATTGGCACGATTCCACCGGTGGCACCTGTCGCTCGTACGCGCGCATAAATTTTTTCCATCGCGGCCCTCGGTCGGCCAGCTCGCGCGCGATTAATAGGGCCAGATTAAGCGTGGATCCCGTCCGCCGGAAAGTCCTCCGCGAATCGAACGATTTTCCCATTGACTACGCGACCCGCGAAAATTATTCGACGACTCGCGCGCGACTCCTCTCGCCCGTCTAGTCTGTTTCCAGAGTCCCGCAGCTTTTTATCCCATGGATTTTCCTATTACCATCATCGTATCGCCGTGCTGCCTCAATATTTTCCTACAGAATATTCGGGAAGCTCCCTCAGGTTGATACGGAAAATTACACCGGCCGTAACTGGCGAAAAAATGCGTCGGATTAGAGAGAATCTCTGCCAGTCGCGCCGTCATTGCTCTCATTATCTTCCCTTCGTTTAATTTAATGGCGGAAATGTTCGCATAGCGGTAAGTTTGTTTTAGCGGCGAAGAGAGTGTATATTTTTCCGCAAATTTACATGTTTCACCCTCTCATACTACTTACAAACCGTAATTATAAAAGGTCTGTAGATGTTGTCTCATTTATTTAAATAATTTATTTATATTAGGTCGTTCGCAAAGTTGTTTCGTTTCCTCCAAGGAAAATGCATGCCAATTTTTTCTGTTTAAAATAAGTTTTATCACATTTCGTTCTATATTGATCTAAAGATCCGCAGTCTAGGAATAATGAATGGACGCAATATCACCTCTAAACGAAACACGAAATTCTAGAGACAGTAAGTAAATCGATACGAACGTACAAAAGCAAAATAAAATGTACAACTCAGCTTTCAAAGTGTACAGACAACATACGAACGGACGTATTCCCGAAATAAACTTGAAAACAGTATTTTTAAGTCTGCATTCCACGGCCAACATAAAATTGATACACCAACGAAAATAAAATAGATGCAGAAATTGAACGCAACAGCCAACCCGATACTGAAAATTAGAACAAAAATTGCGAATTAGCTCTTGATTCGCCGAAACAGGGTGCCGCAAGAGATCGCGTATCTAAAATGAAATTAAGATAGCAGGGACGATTGCAGAAACCGTTCACGAATTACCGAGCGCGTGATTCGCTGATTTTTCGAGCGTAAATGCTCGCGACGGCGAATCAAATAAATGGGACAATTCGGTATCGCGAGAGTCGAATTAAATAGTAATTTGCAACGAGAGAGAGAGACAGAAGCTCGATGTCGTGCATTTGTCTGCATCGTCGCGGCTTCGCGTCTATTTCCGCGAAGAATGGAAGAAAAGGTAGGACGGTTTTCCGGGACCGTCGTCGAGCGACGGAAAGAATTACAACGGGCGACGATAAAAACGCGGCTCGCACGGTCCTGGCACTTCGGTAGTTTCGTATTAAATCATCATAAATTTGCATCCCGAATTGGCATAATGACTAGCGAGAGGTCCAGTCGTTCCGAGCGCGAGCTCATCATAGAGCACGCTCCTGCAGCTGCGGCTTGTCACCATTTTTTACCCTCAGTCTTCATCCCCTGTCTCTTTCTCTCTCTCTCTCTCCCTCTCTCTCTCTATCTCTTTATCTCCGTCTCTCTTTGCCTTTTTCCTTGCCAATTGTCCACGCGGCTCGCCGAATTACTACGGACGCGCCGGTCGTGTTGTTTGTCGCGTAGCAGATGAAACGGGATTGCATTAACCCCGAGTTACATTTCATTCCGGGCGAGTTTCGAGAGCTCCCTCCGTGGCGTCGCGAAAATAAAAAAATATTCGGTATTCTTTGAAAGCCTTCCCGTTTGTTAGCAAGCCGAAGCTTTTGATCCTTTAAGTCGATCCGCGATAACGAGGAAGGAGCGAGCGCGTTGGTGAAACGGTCTCGCATAATTTTCACGTGGCGTCGTTAAATATTCATTACGGTGTAATGCGTGTAAATCAGTCGAGCGAAATCGCACGTTTTGCAACTGTAAACGCAGCGGCACGGCGGCGGAGGCGGCGCGCGATTAATTCCTATATAAGCCATCGTTCAAATATTTGAATCGCTCGACGTCGAGCATTTTCGCGCGAATTATGTAGAGGCTCCGTTACGGGGCATAAAACGATAATGATTCCGCGGATCGGCCGGCGAAATAATTCAACGGGCTTCGAGCGAAATCGAGACGAGCCACCAACTCTCAGCTCGCGGGCACGCTGTGTCGGGAAAAGTTTGCTACACGAGCGCCCCGGTTCTAATACTCCTTGTCCCCTGGCCCGGAGCCGCTTCTCCATTCTATTATTCAAGCATCCTCCAGTTCTTATGCAGTCCGATTTCTTTGTCTACCGGATCCTCGAGTCTCCGGGCCTCTTCGACGAGGTTCCAGAGCACCTTCGAAGAAGCACCCGGGCGGATTTTAACATGAACCTTTGGCGCGAACGAATTCTAGACCGCGTCGATGCTACGTATTAGGAAATGAATTTGCCCGGCGAAGTCTTTTTGCACCGTCAACATCGGTCTTCCTTTCTCTCCCCTTTTGCTCTTGCTCTCTCTCTCTCTCTCTCTCTCTCTCTCTCTCTCTCTCTCTCTCTCTCTCTCTCACGCACACCCTCTCCCCCCATCGCTCTCTGTTTCTTCGTGGCCCCTTCGATTCTTGTCTCCGATTCCTGTTAAAGACGAAAACGAAAGCGGTCCCCGCCAACCGAAAACAGAGTCGACTTGCTCGGCGACTCTCGATGTCGCGAAAATTCCCGAATAAAGTTCGACAACGAGCACGACCA
The DNA here is from genome assembly GCA_916610235.2 of Lasioglossum morio. Classification (NCBI taxonomy): domain Eukaryota; kingdom Metazoa; phylum Arthropoda; class Insecta; order Hymenoptera; family Halictidae; genus Lasioglossum; species Lasioglossum morio. Next base: position 25,606,565 of record OU744326.1, read on the forward strand.
ACTTTAAGGTGAAACACCGTGCCAGACGTCGAAAAAGAACGTATAGACCTTGCGCACAAGTTAAATTGTCACGGGAAACTGTGGCAATTAGTAATTGATAACAAATGATGTGCGAGAATAGATACAAGGCCTTGTGGATTTTCCTGGCAGAAAGGTGGAAGCTAGTTTTAGGATCTAGAAGTAAGTGGTTCATTGAAACCTACCCTTTCTTTCTTCCTCCTCTGACCCCTGCTCCTATCCTACACACTTTCCCTAATCTCGTCGCACTTTATCTCTTCCCATAATCATTTACCAGATTCCTTCCCTCGGACACTTACCCTTCTGAAATTTCCTTTTAATAATAAACAAACAAAATAGTGTATTCTTTGCAATGAGCGATTCGTCAAATGCGTACAGCCCTGAAGAGGTTAACAATCTTAAACTTATCAATCAGTCGTATAATATATTCTCTCAGTTACTGTCTTTCTCTCGGTGCAGCATTTCATGTTCTTTTTTCACTCGACTCCAGGTGCAAACTAGCGTATTTTCGAGGCGCAGCAGGTAAGCAGGATCAAACGAAATTTAATCACGCGGAATCCGTGCAATCAATTCACTGGCTTACGGTGCTCTCATACCCCGTCCCATAAACGCCGTAAATTTTCATATCTCGCGAGCAACGCCCCCGTCGGCGTATACCCGCCGCCAAAACACGATGGAGAGCCCGACAATTATTAAAGTGATAACTAGTTTTAATCAAGGGGGACGGGATTAGCCGCGCGGGGGAGAACCGGGTATATTAAAATTGCAGCAATCCGCGGGAAAATCCCTTTTACGAGGGACCACATGGCCGAATTTTCACGGGATACAGTCGGGGGAGGGGTGGATCAAGCAAAGCAGCGGCGGAAGGGAAGCGGGGTTCCAGGACGAAAAGACGACGGCCGCGAAGAGGAGGAACGAGCAAACTTTCCAACCGCGAGCCAGGCAACGTCGACCGACTAATTAACATAATTAGAATCACTCTTAACCGTGAGCTGAGGTGGTGGACGAGAGTCCCAGGTGGAAAGCGGCGGAAAAGTGGACCACCGCGGAAGACACCGGCTGCCGGAGGAACTTTTTTAAGCTGTTCTCGCTAATTTCCGGACGAACGACGCAATGGAACCAGGGTTCGGAGGCGGACACGTCGGTGATAAGTGAGTTTTCACCGAGTTTCCAAGCCGATCCACCTCTCGGGACTCATTCTTCCGCTGTAACGTATCCGAGGACGAACAACGATTACCGGTCTTTACATTAAGAGGACGCTGCCAGTCGCCGTCGCTCTGGGACGGATATTTTAAGGGAAGTAAGTGTTATCAATAGACTGTGGATCTTTATGTAAACTAAAAATTGTCTGCATAAATTGCAAGAAATAGAAACGAAAAATGTAGCTAGACAAAAATCTATTTGTTACGTAAATAATTTTACTTGTTTCAACTTTTACCGACTCTTTTTTATTAGAAACGCATAAAAGCTGCTGTCTAATCATTCCTGTGAGGGGATCAACTGTAGAACCAGAATCGCTTCGACAATATACCAAATTTCGTTCAACAATACTTTATAAAAGGATATCAGGCAACAGTACGAAAGTATACTAAAAAGAAATCAATTTGTAATTGGTTAACTGAAGCAACGAACGAGAGAGAAACCGAGAGAGAGAGAGAGAAAGAGAGGAGGAGGAGTTGGTGTTGAAACGATATCGATTACCGTACCACGGTGATTAATAGCTATCAGAGCGAAACTATTTTACTAGAATAATCCTTTTCTATAATCCTATCGACGAATCCCGTACGGCCGGCCTTTGCGCGATTGTTCACGGGCGCGCCGCCCCGTGGTTCTGGACCGTCGATAGATAGATAGATTCAGGGAGTTAACGAGATAACGAAGTGTGTTAAAACCAGCGTCACTGATATCGCGGCAATAATTAAAGCGAGCGGCTCTGTCTCTCTCAGCTCTGCTTTCAGCCTGGTCGCGCGCCACCAGCGCGAAATATTCGCAGCTGCGGAGAACCGTGTCGATGCACTAATTTACTTCTAATCGCTGGAAAATACTGGCGGCTAGAATAATATTATTATCCGGGATAATGCTATTATCGCGATTCGGTCTGACGAGGAGGGAGCGGGGGCGGTGCGGGGGCGGGGCGAAACGGAACGGAGCAAAGCGAAGCCGAGCACGGAGAGGACAGCGGGAGTAAAGGGGGCGGGGGCAAATCGAATTTCGGTGAAGTTCGCAGCAAAATCATTATTATTATGGCAGATCGTTTGCAAACAATGCGCTCAGGGTTTCAAATATTGATCCTGTGACGTAATCGTCGTTGAAATTGCCCCTGCGGCCCCGCTGTAACGTGTTACGGTCTCGTTACCGGTTGGTTTATGGTGCAGTGCTTAGCAAACACAGCATTCTAATCGCTGATAAGGCCACGCGCGCGGCCCATTTTTCCGGATATCGGTCGCGCCCCGCGAAATCAACTCTCGTACCGTGGTGTCCGTTCTAGACGATATCTACCCTCTCCCGATGCTTTTTCGAGTATCTCGATGTCCAGTTCACAGTTCCGGCTGAAATTACAAAAATTTACTTATAAATAACAGAACGGTAGAACTTATTTCGGGAAAACTGTGTCAAATTGTCACGGAGGGACGGACGAGGATTAATCGATAGAGATATTGGTTTGTTTCATCCTAGAAAATTTTCGATGAGACACAATATTATTGAACGCTGACAATTTCGCTCGTAGAAAATGTTGCATATTGATAGGAGGATTAGGCGTCAGTCTGTGCTGCAGAGAGAATTTTTGCGAAGGAGGGATTCGACAGAGGAAATTTTCACGAGTCCTGTTCGTCGGCGAACAATTCGCGAAGACTTCTAGGAACGCGAGTATCCTCGCGAGTTGGTTTTCCGCGGGCAAATAGGAACCGCGAATACGAAGCATACGCGTGTCTCTCTCTTTCTCTCTCTCTCTCTCTCTCTCCCTCTCCCTCTCGACGTCCCGCGAAAATTGAGTTTCATAGTAATTTCTGCCACTGTACGCGATAGTAGTGCGCTCGCCTCCCCTTTCGTCGCCGCCTGTCTTTCCGCCTCGTATCCGTCCGATCTTTTGACGTCGCCCCGACCTATTTGCTCGGGAACCATTAACGCCGTCGGAAAATTGAGCGACGAATTTTCACGAGGCAATCTCCTCCTTTCGACGGCTGTTCCGCAGGAGCGATTGTTTTTTGATCCACCCGTTACAAACGCGAAAACTTCTCCGTCTGGACCGTAAAACCTTCGCAGATTCGCTCGTACAAGCCCGAACCTCGTACAGGAACAAACTCGTTTACTTTTGGGAAAATCTTTGTACAACAGGAACACAGAAATGAAAATTTAATCCTCGTTGAAAATGTTGAAATGACAAGATGAATTGAATTGCAACATCTAAACCGTAATTATTCATTATTACTAGGATACAGAAACACCTGTGAGTGATTCCAATATAACAAAAAATTATTTACTTAATGGGCTTGAAAAAAAGAAGATGAGAAAAAACCCTGAGCTACTCTCATCAAAGTCTCTAATTATCCGTAGAGGTGATATTTCGCGGAAATGTTTAATCCTCGTCGCGACAAAGATAAAAATTGGGTTGAAAGCTGGCTCTCAAAAGCTGCGGAGTTAACAATGGTCAAAAAAGGACCTAAATCCTTTATCTACGGGAGCCAAAGGCCACGGGTTGCATTCAGGCTGGTGTCCCAGTGAATGTTGGCCCGTTGGCAGCTCGGGAGTGTCCCCGTCCACCGCCTAATTCAAATGTAACTCAAACAGTCGGTATCCGTCGCGGATCCGCTTTAATGCCGCGAAAGAGGTGGAGAGATGTGGTGCACGGGATCACGATGTGCACATACATTTCTGTCAGCCGACGATGGAAGAAGAACGATGGCTGCGTCGAGCAAGCTGGCACGCGGTGAGACATGCTAAAGGGTGAGGACGTCGCCGAGGGAAAGAAAGGGAAACAGGCACTGGGAGGGTTGGTTTGAAAGAGAGACGGAAAGTGGAGTGACTCCGGAGAGAAACCGGGGATTTCAAAGCAAATTGCCAACCTCACCCTCGTACCTATCTCTTTCTCTCTCTCTATCTCTCTCTCTCTCTCTCTCTCTCTCTCTCTCTCTCTCTCTCTCTCTCTCTCTCTCTCTTTCCTTCCTGCCTCGTCCATCTTGATTTCCATTTCTCTTCCACTAGACGACCCCCCTTTTCGGCTGTCGGGTCGCGTTGACTTTCCCTTTTACCTCCCGCGACAGCGACCCCGTCAAAGGCAGCAGAATTCGACGAACGGTGTCGCTCGAAACGCCCCGGTAAACGTTTTCGCGTTCTTTCACCTCCTCGGTAATCGCGCCGCGGAATTTCCAGTTTATTAAATACTGCTCCTTTGCGCCTGCTTTGACAACTTGGCCCACGTGCCACCTGTGAATCGCTATCCTCCACGGAACGCTCTCCTCAAGGACCGAAAACGGTGGTTCACCGATAAAACCACACCTGGGTCTCTCTAAATGATCCATTCACCGTCAATTCGGGCTATTTTTATTCGTAGGATTTTTTCTACGGGATAGAATTCTTTGTTGTACCGTTTAACCCTTGACAACGAAGCTATTTTTAATTTACTAATAAGTAGACAGCGGATCTTCGTGCAAAATAAACATGAATTGAATTGCAACAAACTGGAATGAAATAGAAATTTATTTTCTTTCTTAATACATATAATAGGTTGGAAAGAGTAGAACAGCACCTCTAAATTCGTCTATTGTGCCTACTGTTTTAAATTACACCTATCCAATTTCGTGATAAATTGATCAAATCCGCAGTCTAATAATGAAAGTCTGAGATGCTCGATTGAGAGTTCTATTATCAAAAACGTTTCAACCAAGAGAAACAGTGCTCGATGAACAATCAGATCCATGTCACGTTGCTCAGACCTATCTTTCCATCTTGGTGCCTCGAGATGAACACCAGTGACCCGGTTCAAAGCAGAGGGAACAGAGAGAGGATCCAGTGGATCCGTCGGGGCCGACGAAACTCTCAACGTCGACGACGACGACGCCCCGGTCGTTTACGCCCGGCCGTTTCCGTGGCGGCTGCGAAATCCGACGATAATGACTCGCGAAACACCGGCACGTCGTAATAAGTCGTAATCAGATTAGAGCCAGCGCTTTCCGAGAAGTCTCCCGAAGAAGAGAGGTAAAAGGGGGAAAGGGAAACGGGCGACGCCGCTTCGTGCCGCGCCGGCACGCCAATTGAACGTAAAATTCAGGGAGACGAGCTATTATGGCAGAGGAGATACGTTTGCCTCGGGAAAAGTTTCATTAGCCCCGCTACGGAAACAGTAATGAGGCTTTCTTCGCGTTGAGAAACGTTTCCGTCTCGAAAATACGCTTGCTGAATCACGACTGGCCCTCCACGATCCCCTCCACCGACGATTGGGTCGTCTCGGACCCTCAAAGGATTCCTCGGAATCCCCTGAAGATTCAATTAAATTGGCTGGCTACAGAGATCCGCGTAAATGTAATTTCGTTAGTGGAGTTTATTCGTCTTTCAGATTGTAGGATATTTTGTAAATTGTTTATCTAAAAAGTGATCGTTTCGGCCGATTTTCGAAGATCATAGTTCTCGAGCCACGTCAGGCCCACACCATGTGAACACCATACGACATATGGTGCCGACCTCTGTACTAAAAGAATACATATATTAATTCGTCAAAGTCAGGTGTAAACTGAAATCTGGAAGGGTGGATAAAACATTAACGAGGAAGAAATCACGAAGGAAGCTGTCCACTAAAAAAGGAATTTAAAAAAAAATAGCAGAAAGAGTGAAAGAGTAGTGTCAAGATGAAGTTAATAATACCCATCCGTTTGACACGCGAAGGGGATCTCGAGCGACGCGAGTCACGGTTAGAAGCTTGAAATTAATGAATCCGGTATCGACATCGGCGTCGTCTGTCGTGATCCCCCGATACACCGGCTAATTATAGCATAATTTGTCCTCGGCGATATTAATATCCGCGTATATTGCGAGGCGGTAGACAGCCCCCGACGTCCGTGGACCGTCCGAGAACGAGAACGAGAGATCGCAGGACCGAGATTGCGATTGTAGATGAGTCGGGCTTCAAAGGGGAGCCCCCCAGGGCGAGGATAAGCAGAAGGAGAGTTCCCGATGTGGGAGGACTACCTCGTAATCGAGATGCAGCGAGAGGTAATCTCCGGCTTGTCCCCTGGCCGGTTACCTTTTTGTGGCCTCTGTCGGCTCTCTATCCGTCTCTCCCTCTCCCACCGCCTCTTCTCAGCCCTCTCGGAGACTGTTTAAGATAAGCCTGCAGTCGCGTCGATGCATCAAAACGAATTAACCGGACGCCCGTAATTATCGCGTTACTGGTCTCCACGTTTCAACTGCATCCTCTTCGTAGCTGAACCTCGGAGTCTCCAAACGATAAACGAGAAAGAACCACGGAATTCGAGTGAACGAGTTAGGCTAGTTATAATATTGGAAATAGTTATATTCAAGAGTTACATTATTAGGTTTTATCTAGAGTCATCGAAGCTTAATAAGAACTGACGTGTTCGAATGGAATCGTGGGGTGTTCGCGGGGAATTTGAATGCTGGAAAAGAAGATCGGCTCGCGAGGGGATCGCATGCGTCCGCGAGACCGGGATTCCAGTAGTGGCGGCATAGGGCTTAGGTTCGTTCATAAAGCGACCGGGTAGAAAGCATTTATCCTTTCGGGGTAGCAGGCCTGGACAGCGGTAGAATAAACGGAGTCCGGGGCAGTCTTATTTTGGCGAGGACTACGGCACAGCCGGGACGTGCTCCTCCGACTTGGACGGGCACCATTATTTCTTCAGTGTCGACAACTCCTTGCCGCTGCCCTTCTGTCCTCCCTACGGCCCCTTATAGCTTCAACAAACCAACGCCAAATACAGAGAGAGAGCTCGACGAGGAACGGGACAGAGCAAGAGAACGTTAACGGAACAGAGACGGGGAACATCGGTGAGAGAACGAAACCGTGCAAACGAGAGAAAGAGAGAGAGAGAGAGGTTAGAGAAACGCCAGGGACTCTCCCCGTTGGCCAGAAGAGGACAAGAGGAGGCTGCGGCTACTCACAAGGACTACGCCGTTAAGCCAGGGGAATGGTGGCCTAAGACCATCCCGCGGGCTCTGCCTCTTTTGTTGACAGGACTATGAGAACTCGCGCACCGTGATTTATCGAGGCTCGCTTATTCTTAGTCCTTTGCGGCGGCTCGCGTTATACCTGAGCCGCGTTAGCTAACTGGCTGGATTATTAAGCGCGATACGCGAGACACTGTCCCTACCCTAGATACCCCACCTTTCCCTCGACCAATCCGATTTTTCCGGACGGTTTCACCAAGGTTTTTCCACGGGACGATATTTTCTACTTGTTAGAGCACGCCACCGGCTCTCCCTCATCGATCAACGCTTTCGTTCGGCTAACAGCTGAGGCTGCCGGGACCAGGTTCTTATTAATTCTTTCTATGAGCTCGTCCTTTGTGCCAATTTCTGACGTGCCTCGTTCGCTCTTGTTAATCCCCTGCGCTCCGGGATTCTTTTAAATATCAAACGCTACTCCTCGGAGAACTAGCTTGTACGAGGGTGAATTAACAAGTACCGTGGATCATCGAATTATTACGGCAAATTAAGGATTACATTAGAATTCTTATGTGGAAACCTGGCTGCAGTGGATATAATTTTATACACCATCTTGTTACGTATTGAATTGTTAATGGAGCGTTCAGAATATTTAGCAACGTTCTCCTCGACGCGGAGGATAAATGTATTAGCTCGTTCGATAAGTAACTTCGTTTTTCGTTTTTGAACATTTGGATGTCATTTCCTGCCTCGTAGTACTTCCTAATCATTCAAATATTTTTTCGTGATCGTATCAAATATGCAAAATCAAAGTATGCATTTTCATTGCTTAATACTTTGAAGTCATGTGAATATGACATAGTTGTCGGTTTTCTTTTGCTAATTGTGGAAGGTGTTTGTATGTCACTGTGTATAGTATGTTTGTTTCGCATTTGTTGTTGCGAGAATGTGCTTCTTGGCTCTATTGGATGCTATTGTTGGAATCTCGCCGGTCGCGTCTCCGAGGTGTTAAGAATTGCGTTCTGCTAGTCGCCTGACCTGTTCGTTACCTGCTTGAACATCGCAGTGTATGGGCAGGTCGATAATCCGGCAGCATCGTAATCGGATGTCACCGGGCAAACGCTCTTCCTCGTCGATTCTCTCGCTCGGCAGCTCAATTCCCCACGAGGCCGTGTTTTCAGCCGATATTTAACGCGACCGAACTCCGTGGTAACCCGCTCTCCGCTCTAATTACAGCACGCCGAAAACATAATCGCCGCGACGCGCGACTGCGCTCGACGGACCACGCGGAACGATTCTAGGATGCTACTTTTCCTGTCATTAATTACAACCTAGATGTTGATGCGACTTCTATAAATAAATTAATTAAAAACAAAAAGAAAAGAATTCCACGGTGAAGACGATCGCTGAGAAACGCCCAGATCGATCGGTAAATACCGCTGGGGAGAAATCGAAACCTCTATCACCCAGCAAGGGGGAAACGAGCTAACCAGTAACACGGATCCTCCATGTATAATAAAATATGATAAAACGCAGCCAATCCCATCTACCGATCGGAGCTCGGTTTCCCTTCGGATTTAGACCATGCTGTCGGTCAAAGTCCTCTACCGGGCGCCACTCTTATACATGTATTTCTCTCTAACACACAGAACCCTAAAAAATTGGACCCCAATTTATTAAGGTTTAATACAATTCCATCTAATCGAAATTTAAACAGGAAATGATCCACGTATACGAACTTTCCGGTAAATTTACGTAGAAATAACAGAACGGTACAACTTTTCTCGGGAATACCGTGTGAAGTTGACACGAGGAAGGTGTGAGGGTTAAGTTTTAGTTCACTTCGCAGATGTTCGTCGCGACTCGGCATTACAGACCGTAGGGTTAATAAAACGGTTTACTGTTCCGTATCCGTCGTTTCTGACAGATCATCGGGGAACTATTAGATTGTCCATGAAATTGAAAAGATTCGCAGGGCGCGGTGAGGCTCGCGACTCCGACATCAATCGCCGGGAGAGGTTTCTCGCCCGGGAAGATGTACGGGATCGAGCGGGATCGGATAAATTTCTGGAACGAGTCTCTCTCTCTCTCTCTCTCTCTCTCTCTCTCTCTCTCTCTCTCTCTAACTCTGTACAGAGAATTTCCTGGAAGAAAGCAGGGGCTCCCGGTTCCCGATGGCCGCGTATCCGTTCGAACAGACCGCAGACGTATCCAGCAGGATATCTCCGAGCCATAATTCAAAAACGGAAGCGGGAAAGACGGCTGGATTCTGGCAAGCAGCTCCTCGGTTCTCCCCGGGGACCACGGCCCCGGGAAAATGGAAAACGTTATCGCGGGTTACGCTCCAGGTTCTAGGGGTTACGACCCTCAAACCGCCTCGAACCACCTCGAAACCACCGTCTGCGCTTATTCCTCCGAGGTCGCCGGGACGATCCAACGATTTGCTGGACGAATGAGCCACGATTTTTTCCCAGATCGCTGCGGAAGCTTGCACCTTGCTGGGGAGCTTCTTCCTCGTGTACCCGGCGCTTTCGGAGATTCGTGCACCCTGCTGCTTGCGAAATCGTCTCGTAGACTACAAACTGTCTCCGTGATGCGTTTAACCCTTCTGCCGCGAGCAGGGGATTTTCGAGAAATTGTTTAGGGAACAGTTGATCGTCGTAGGTCGAGGATTTTTAAAGAATTAGGGTGATTCAGCAGCAATTATGTGAGAGGAAGTCGAACTTGAATATATTGAATTTGGAATGATCATAATTTTACGTGAAATTGTTTATCGGTGCAACGATTCCAATAAATGTGAAATAGGGTAGATCTTAGATTGTTAAAGAGCAGAGTGGTTCAGGTGGTTTGCAGTTTCCGGTTCTTTTCGGTGAAAACATGACGCGATGCGCCCCTGTAACAATGGTTCTCGGGGCCCTGACACAGCTTGAATGGCCGTTCCGCAATTTTGATCGACGGCTAACAGATAGCCGTGGATAGCCGGCGGTAATAGGAAATAGTGAAAACGGAATCAACGCTTTTAATCCTTTCAGCGCGGCCGGCGATGTATGGCTGTGTATGTTCGCCGCAACGCGCTCGCAGCGCAGCCGGCGAGATTAATATAGAGCCGCGTATATTTTCGAAATTTCGACATCGATATCGCGGAACGGTGGTTCCAGCGAGGGGCTGTGTACCGTTTTCGGAACGCGAGGTTGCACGATAAATTTCCCCGTCGATCCAGCGAGAGCGTTTATCCTCTTCCCGAAAGCGATAAGGACAAATCCAAAGAACACTCGAGGTTCCGCTCGAGGATCTCGGCTCCCCGCCGATGTCAATTAATTCTGCCGCTACCAATGGATCATCCCCCTGTCCCGTTCGCAAATCTTCACCGGCATCTCGCATATTTATCACTCCGCACACCGAGTATCGACATCGGGCGAGTTCCGAGCGGAATCCAAACTCGAAGGAGTGCACGCGCGGTCGCGCACCACCGGGAACGATTGTTTGGATCGTTTGTCACCGGAGCGGCACAGTGCGACGGTGGATAGCAAACGCTCTCCCTCTCTCTCTCTCTCTCTCTCACACCCCTGTACTCTCCGCAACTTCATCCCTCCGCGTTTCGACGGCATTTCCGAACCACTCCGCCAGCGACCATCGTTAACACTAGATTTACGGACGTTGATTGCGCACCTGTATTTGCCGAAAGTCGCGTCCCGCTGCTCCACCTCGGCCGTCTAAGAAAACCCCCGACACGCCAGGGTTGATTTGAACAAGAACGATGCTGAAATTCGGATTGCAGTCTTGTACATTTCAAATTGTCTTTTCATTCCCTGATATTACCAGCAAGACCTCTGCGAACCTCAAAAAATCGTGAAACAATGGTTTTCAGAGGAAATATTGTAAACTTTCGAAACAATGTATTTCACGTGTGAAGATGTGTTTCATGCGACCACGAATAGCACGATATATTCATTTTCTGCTTCATGCACCTCAAATTGTGCACAAACAGTTCGAAATTAGAGACTCGGTAAAATGGATGAACTGGGGTATGCATTTGTATAGTTACATCAATCAAAGTCACCGTAAATAGCGAAAGAGAAGTACAGAGTGAACCACAATAGCGCTCGCAGACCGTACGGAGTTCATTCAATCTAACTTTATCGATATTTTAATAAATTGCAGGTAATTAAAATGTAGTACTTCGCAATCGAAACTCGCCGGCTAAGAACTCCATTTTCATTACATGCAATTTTGCTAAAGTCCGAGCAAATTAAATCGAACCGAGTCAGCGACGACAAAGCTCTATTAAGAATTGCAATTCACATTCACTGTTTTGCAAATAAAGTGTTTGTGAATTAATTCTTAATTACCAAGTGATTAACTTTATAAATTATGAAAACTGTGTGGAGACATGTATATATATATATACATTGTAGTCATATTTTCCGATTAACGAACCGTGGAAAAATCAATGTGAGTGCCGATCTCTGGAATACCGTGTCAAGGAAAAGCTGCGTTTACCAGAAACGTGCGGGGGCGTATTGCAGCAGAAATAGGGGTGGTTTGTCGTTGACGTCGTGGAAACGGTCGCGGCGCCATTTGCCTGAAATTTCAGTTTGCGCATGGACGCGCGTTAAAATCGGGGCTCGAAGGCCGGCGCGGCGTGTGCACCTGAAAACGGGAACTGCATCCTTCCACGGACATCCTAACCGATGCGTTGCTCGCCACGTTAAGAGGCACCGCGGAAATTTATAGCCGGACAGCGAGATGAATGAGGGGGTGGCCGAAGGGGTTGAGAAGCGAGCGGTTCCAGAACGTTATGTTCCCGTGGCCGCGATACTGCAGTGACATCCAGTTCTTCGTTGTCGCTGCCAACGGACGTTTCTCTTCGTCGTACAGTAACCGGCCAAACTTAATCTTTATGGACACCCGCGTTTCCCTTCGCGTTCAAAATTCTACGATCGAATTATCACCAAGCGTCGGTGAGGCACAAGAACTGTCGCGTTTCGGTAGTTTTTGTCTCGCCAACGATCTCGGCTGTTCGAGTTCGGCGACAACCCCTCGCTTTTCGTCTCTTAGTTCTGAAACACCATACCGGATTTTATTGTAGAGTGAGATAGAGTTTCACAGGAGAGATCGAAACCAGTAAATGTAGAAATGCTTTATTTGTCTGTTCTCTATCGAGTGTGAAACGCTAACTGTATTCTTCGAAAACTGATTACAGTAAAATCGCGTTTAATGTCCTACAACCTGTGTTCTGCACGGACAGTGAACGGGTACCGACATTATTTTTTTATGACTGTGTCTACTGCGCGGACCGCACCAAGAGTTTAAAAGAAAGCCGAACGTAGAGAACGACAGCATGACAGTGGAGGAAGTAGGCACTGGACAGTGACACGTACCCGATCGCAGACAGTAAAAAATTAGAGAGTACAAATCGATACTGGCAGGACAACGAAAGAATTCAAGAAAGTCAATATAATGTTCCGAATCGATTAAAATCATTGGGAAAATGATATCCACCGATTTTCGCCAGAGCTGCATAAAATTTGCGGTCTATTCATAAACCTTCGACACGTTCTAACACGTCCACCGCCACGTCACCCATAATTCTGGGTGACAGAATTATTTGTCCAAATTTGAAAATTAATATCCCCACTGATAGATCGAGTGCACCGAATTCGCTTACGATCAGCGAAGCGCACGCAGATTTGAAATTGTAATTAATATCATAAATCCTAACTTCTCAGTTTTCATTTCCTAAATAGATTGCTTTGGTTTCAGCTAATTTTCGCGCACTAAATTCGATACCGACCGTGATACAGTCGAGCAACCTTCTCATTCATTGCCAGAATATATTGTGATTTAAATAATGCTTATTTTGATGCATGGGTATTATTTAGATGAAGGTAATGTTCATTTAACGTGACTGTTCAAAATCGGACATTTCCCATGCAACAACCAAATAGAAATCGACTGGTTCGAATATACACGAGACTGCGAATAACTCGGCAAGTCTCGGGGCTTTCCTTTTTTTAAAAAAAAAAAAAAACCGGTAATCGATTCCCCGCGGCGGTTAATTTTTTTTATCCTATCTCCATCGGATGTTGCGACTAATTTGGCGTCGCGACGTCCGCGCGCAGCGACGGCGTCGGCGGCATTTTAATTCAATGCGCGCATTGACAGCCCGTGAAATTTGTTTTCCGATCGAACGGCGCTCTGTCGGCCTGCGACGATAAAATTGGATCGTCGCAGGCCGAGAGGGCGACGAGTTTTACGATCCACGAGGATCGGACCGGCCGAATAGAGCCGAGCGGAGCCGAGGAGAGGCCGCTTCTTATTATGCAAATACATTGTTGATGAATTGAGAGAGGGATACTAACCATTTTATTGACTTACCGCGGAGACCCTCCGGCGTGAACATCTTATTTGTATTCAGAGGGTAGAGGCCGCCACCCCTGGTCGTTATGGCCGATACCGGGCCAGGCGGTCTTCCACGATGGGAAATTTGCGAGAGAGATAAAACTTGCGCCATGTTTTCGTAATCGTCGCTCCCCGAATACCGAAACTTCGCGGCCCCTGGAATCTGTTTCGTGGATAAACTGAAATTCGACGGAACCCACGGCGCGCGGGTTCCATCAGCACGCGTATACCGCCATGGAATTCGATTACAAGAGACAAATTTCAAAAAAGTACCACCCTCGTACAGCGTAGAATTTCACTTCGAACCGTGCCAGGTCTTTTGGTAAACGTGGTCCAATTTTTGCGAGAGTCGAGTGTCGATTTCGAACCGAAAGAGTCACTTTCTCTGGAACACGGAGTTGCCAATAACAAAGTGATCTTGCTCGCGCGTTTGTTGTCAAACGTAGCACGGATAGTTTCGATCTCTTTTCAAAAAAACTCGATCGAATTATTCAGTTTTTAGTGGTTCGTTACACTTGCCAGCTAGTTTGTTAATCCCTTTGCACTCGAAGTTACTTTCACCGCAGAATTCAGACGGTTCGTTTCGTTTTCATTTTCTTACGACGCATAGTGCTCGGAAATTGCCAACATGGGTATAAAAAAAAATTACATAGAATAAAAATCTTCTAGGCAGAGAGATATGTCTTGATTTCGGAATTAAAGTTGCTTCGAGTGGTGGAACGTGAAAAATGTGAAAAGGAAATGTGTAGAATCGATTCAATGGGCAGGAAAGTGGTAAAAACACAAAGTTCGAAGATCCTCGAGAATGTAGATCGAGTTTCAATCCGTAGCACGGGTTTTCAACCCCTAACATGGGGCGGCGAGTGCACGACGACGACTTTTGACATCACGTTTGATGTATAACCGATTAAATATCCACTCGGCTCGACGCGTGTAAACAAGAGCGACGCGCGACAGCGTTTCACCGTCATTTGATTTCTCGTTAAAATGGTTACGTCCGGTGCATGCAACAAGATAGGAAAAAACACCGGCAGAGAGAGAGAGAGAGAGAGAGAGAGAGAGAGAGAGAGAGAGAGAGAGAGCCCGGCAATCGGCGCGCGCGGGTCCGAGGGCTGCTTTGTCCGGCACGGCCTCGGAAAAACGAGAGGGACACTCGAATATCGAATATTGACCCGGTGAATTACAATCAGGGAATAACAACAAGATTATTCCGCCTGCCCGCGAGAGTTGCGAACCGTAGTTCGCCATCAAAAACGAAACGAGCGCCAATGGAGGATGTCTCCTCTTCGTAGCAACGCGGAACGAGCCACCAACAAGAAGATTCAAAGTATATTATTCACCACAGTTTATTTAAAATACAACAGAACTCTCTTTCCAACCTGATACAAAATGCAGGATTCTCAAAGGACTCGTGGATCCTTTCAAAAGTGTAATCGTCGAAAAGCGATACAAGTCTCGGACCGACGCGTGGAACATCTCGCGCGACGTTTACGGGGGGAGGGAGGCCGGCCGATTCCCAGGGAGTGAAATAACGGAGTGCTCGTCCGGAAACACGTCGCCGGAAGATCGATGGCCGATCCCGATGAAGATGAAGGAGATAAAAAGAGAAAAATCGCGGGACTAAGCGCTAAAGAGGACTGGCGGCGATGCATGCGCTCGCATCCTCATGCGCGAGAAGCGATCGTAGAGAGGAAAGAGAGGGAGAGATAGAGAGAGAGAGAGAGAGAGAGAGAGAGAGAGAGAGAGAGAGAGAGAGAGAGAGAGAGGATCGCGCACGTCGAAGCCTCGCGCTAAAACAAACAAGAATCGAGGTCCTATCCCAAGACGCCGAGGGCGACGCATGCCTCGCCGGGCCGCGCTTTTTCCCTTCCTCTTTCTCTTTTTTCCTCTCTCTCTCTCCTCTCTCTTTCCCTCTATCTCTCTCTCTCTCTTTCTCTCTCTCTGTCTTTCTCCCTGTTGGCCCTCTCTCGCGATTCCGGGCCGGCATTATGCGAGAATTTTAAACGCCGAATATTATGAAATTCTTTCGCGTAATCTCCCACCCGGTCGCCGCGCCGCGCCGGGCCCCCCGTTTCGAGACCACCTTCTTCTCTTCGTTCTTCTCTTTTCGTCTCTCCTCTCTCCTCTTTCTTTTCGTCTCGTTTTAGTCGCTTCTCTCGCAGCCGCGTTCCTCGTGCAGTCGTTCCCCCACCCCACCCTCTCCCTTTCCACACCACCACGGTCCTGTTCGTCTTCTCTCGCGATGCCTTCCTTACCACCGCGGACCGCCCTCGAAATCTCGACGATTAATGCTCCCCTACGAGGCCCGGCGAGCTCCTAATTAAAACGTCACTCCCTTCCTCCTCGGCTCATCCTTCGAGGAAGTGCGTCTTCATTCCGCGAACGTTTCGGCGAATGCTAGACGTTCCCCCTCGCGTGATTGCCCCCACGTCGCCACGAGATTCTTCGCTGCGGAGTTTCCTTTCGAAAAACCCGATTACCACCGTCTTCCTTTCACCATCGCCGTTTCGTCTGAATCGTTGCTCATCCTCCATCCCGAGAATTGCTTTAATTTCTTCCTCGTTCCGAACAATTTATACGGACATTATTTATAACGTACGATATGCAATAATCCGTGAGAACACATCCCATCTGTTAGGTTTATTTTGCTTGTAAATCAAAAACGCTTAATGTTGCTGGTGAGTCATTGGGAAGAAGGAATTAACAGGTTATCTGAAACATGGCAACACCAGCATCATTGAATTGTATTAAACATCCTGTAATTAATAGAAATTCAACAATTTTCTGCATCCATTTTGAGAAGAAGAGAATAAACAGTATTTCCTCCCTTAACTGATGACTGTACCGTTTTAAATTGTATCTATTCATTTCTCGTATAAATGCATCAAATCCGCAGTGATCAATTTGGAAATATCCCTCCGCGTCAGCACGGCGTACTGATGCCCACGGGATTAAAGAAATATAAATCGAAAAATTGAAATGTATTGCTGAGCAGTTCATCAACCGCGCATTGTTCTGTTATTAACCCTTTGCCCTACAATATCGTGTCTGACTCGTGATGAAGATTCTGCACGGAGTCTAATAAATATATAAATATATTAACATAAAGTAATTCCTTATATACGAACGTGTTAAAAGCTCGAAATTTAACATAATAGTGCAGATTCGGTTGAGACAGGTGTGTTGAATTTTATTCTCGGAGACGATGCAAAATTCTCGGGCTCTTTCTGTACGACCGACAGTGGAAGGATCGATCATACTAATCCAATTTCCGTCTCTTACGAGCAGACAAGTGGCGATCTCGCCAGCGGAATTCCTCGGACCGTGGGCTGCCACACGCGTATATATTTTTATACGCGGTCGGCGATCGTCCGACGACCCAGGACTCCTTTTAATTAACTCGTCAGCGATTCGTTCCGGGGGCCGGGGCAGCGTTTCATCGAATCCGCGGCGATGGCTGATAGGAGTCGTCGTTTTGCGATACGTAACTCCCCGTGATCGTTTCTCCCCGGCGATTCCTCTCATTCCCTCTCGCGGTGAAACACGACTCGCTCACCTTTTTCCTCGATAGTGTATAAAACGTAACGGTTCCGGGGGTAATCCGAAATGTTCACTCCTGACACTTTCAGAGAAGTCCGTTTTTCGAGCAGCTACTTTTAGGAACTGTCCATGCGATGCAATAATCGAAATCGTACGATTATACTGACAATCAGGCTGCCGATTTTATGCATTTATGAGAAGAAGGGGCACGTACAATTGAAACCAGTAGACATATTAAAAAGATTTAAGGCGACAGAAATATTTTCATTAAGCTCCAGTGTCTGACAAAACGGCTTAATATTTCTGAAGGTTTGTTGTAGTAGACGTTCCGCTTACAAAATTTTTAGTACTTTGTTCAAAATAATGTAAGAAAATTCCTAAATTCATGCGTTTCTACGGACACGTCGATTTCCCGGCGTAGAATCGGAGCGTCTTCGATCTCGTCATCCAGGTGATCGGTAACGACAGGTATCTGCGCCGGTTTACCCCAAACGTTACCCCCAATCGGCGAAAAAGAGGCCCCGGGGGCAGCCTCGTTGGGGACCACCGTCGCCGTGCGAGAAGACAAACCGGAGCCGCGAAAGAGACGACTGAGAGAACGTCTGAGAGAGACACACAGGAGCAACGAGTCTCGGAGGGGGATGGACAGGGGACAGAGAGGCCGGGGAGATCCAGAACGCGGTGATTTCCAAGCGGGTAAAGAAATGCGGCCGAATTAAAGCTCCGTTTGCTCCGGAGGGCCCGGAGTCCGGCCTGCGAACCTTTTCGGTGGCAACAGATAGAAAGAGAGAGAGAGAGAGAGAGAGAGAGAGAGAGAGAGAGAGAGAGAGAGAGAGAGAGAGAGAGAGAGAGAGAGAGAGAGAGAGAGAGAGAGAGAGAGAGGAGAGAGAGAGCACAGAGGAGGAGAGAGATTGCAAGAGAGAGGGAAGAGACGGCGGAGGGCCCCGCCGTAATTGGTTCTGCATATTTATGAAGGCGCTCCTACCGGAGCGGAATGGAGCAGAGCCGCGCCTCGACTTGCCTCGACTCGCCTCGACTCGCCTCCCTTCGGTCGCAATTCTGCGACGCTGGATCGTCGCGAGATCCACGCGTGTTACTGGCTCGCGTAGATCCACGATCCTCCCGACGATCCATACGATCGAGAGTCTCAAACTTCGCAATATAATTCTAATATAAGTTTGGATTGCGTTATACGTTTAGAATGGAGTTCTTTTCTAATTAGAAGATACAGCCTAGTGAAATAGGTATTAAACTAAACTCAATTGTAAATGGAAACGACGAATAGAAACTATATATTTTCTGCCTAAGCCGACTCTTCCGTCGAACTGGACGACGCCTGACAACTGCAAGACCAATCCGCAACGATGTTTCAAGGTAGCAAGGAATCTCCGCAGGTGGTGCCAGTCGGTGCGAAGCGTGTCTCGCAGACATCCTCCACCACCCACGTCGTTCTCTTTTAATCGAACCCGGAAGAGTTTCCTGTTCCGCATTACCGATTGTTACGCACGCGATTTTTCTCGGGTCCGACTTCCACGAGAAAAATGTCTGGACGCGTTGAACCGTTTCCGCGATAAATGCCGAACCGATTGAACACCCTATAGCTGATTGATCACTGGTTAATGATAGAAACGCGTCTTCTCGGTAGGATCGATTGTCGATCGAATCGGGGAGGAACGATCGCAGAGATCTCTCGTGGAGACGACGACGACGCTGTAACCGTGGAACTGAAAAATGTGTTCGCTCGCCGATACAAATGGGGAGGTTCGCTGGCACCGATAGAGAGAAAACAAAAACAACTGCATCCAACCCTGGGGCGGATGCACACGCGGCCGGCCGGCCGGCCGGGCCGGTGCATCGCGTGCACACGCCACTGCATGGACCCTGCGCCGATGCACTCTGTGGATTTAACGGGGCGCTCGATCCGATCACTCTCTACCTGTGTACCTTTCTCCGTCCGATCGAACGATTCGATTTTTAGGACGCGATATTCGAGGACCCGGCCCGAAACAAGGATATTTCATGGACGGGGTTGGGTCGAACCAAAGGCGAATGCGGTGCGCTCGTTCGCAAGAAGAAAAGTCGTTGTGCGAAGAAGGACCCGCTATCGTTCATATTTTGGAAGTTTAATGAGACGCGGCGCGAAGGAGGTTGCTGGAATTCCATTCGACCCTCCGCCGACTAATTACCTAATTAAAATATCAGCCAGCCGTCGCCTCGCCGACGGCAGAGCCGGTGAAGAAAAACGATCGTTTTCTTAATTGCACCGAAACCGAGAACCCGGATCAGTGGACGCTCGAGGATGGTCTGCGTCGCGCGTCTTCGTTCCGGATTTTGTTACTTTTGCGTTACAGTGTCCTCTTGGGGGCGTGGCTCTGGGACTGTTGGCAGGGAGTGGCACTGGGCAGCATCCAATGGCGTAACCGGGACATGGTTGTTTCTGATCTGACGATTTACGACTTTGTAATCGATATTAGAAATATTCGCAACAGAAAAATATGTGTCTTTGTGCCTTAGTGGGCGTGGTTTCCTTGGTCCCACTTTTACTGAGCCAAGGCAATGCTCTATAGGGCAATATCTACTTTCATCTATCTTCACTTCTTTATAGCAATGAGAAACATTTTGGCTCCCGATACCTCCAGTGGGCGTGGCCTCGCAGCTCTCGAATTTAACAGAGCCAGTACAGCCTCCAAATGGTGTCCACACCTGGTCACAGCTTGATTCGTATCAGTAATATTTTCTCTTGCACCGGAAGTGCGATCACGCGAATCTGGAGGTTCATCACCGTTGCAGCGCTCGCCTAAAGCCGCGCCTCGATTTTCTCGCCCGGTATCAATCCAATCAGCCCGGTTAGTTTCATCGTTACTGACTGTTGCCGGTTCGACCCGGCCGATGCGAGCACACTCGCGAAGCAAACGTTCCCGATCATTTTTATCGTGTGTGGCCGCGTTTGATTCGCCGCGATCGCGTTACATCATTACCAACGAGTGGCGAATTTAACGCGGCTCTGGGTAATCAGGATTAATGACTACTCCGGCAGCCGAAACACGCCCATTGTCCCTCCACAGCGAAATTTCGTTCGGCGCCCGGAATCAAAGCTCGACTCGTCGCTTTTGTTAATTGTCGCGCAAAGCAGCAGCCTGTTTCGAAAAAATACAATAATCCACAACATTGCGCAGCTCCCATACGCAGGTATTTCGATCACAAAGTTCGACATACTTTGATCTTCGCGCTCGTCATTCCATTCGAGAAATGCTGGAAATTAAATCTTCTGTCGCGCCTACAAAAATAATATAAATACGAGCGTACTGCGAATTACAATTGTCGCGCGACACAGCGAATATACAATTTACAAACTCTAAACTCTACAAAGTTAAACTAAAAATTGACGTGGCAAAACATGATAGGGAAATCAATCGGCAAATTAAATCTCCTCTCGCGTGTACGAGAACAGCGGAGCGCACAAACGCGCGATGATTTTCATTGTTGTACAAAGCAACAGCCAGCCTCGTTAAAATCAAACGGTCTGTAACGTTGCACCGTTTCTACAACCAATATCCTAACCGCGAAGATTGCTACTCTGATCGCTACGCTGAACGATCTACGCCAGAGAAAAAATCCACAGAGAAAAACCTGACCGAGCAATCAATTGGCGAACGAAATCTCGCGCCTACCTGGAGCACCGCGCGAGCAATTAATTGCGCAAAACGTTCGGAACGTTTCACCGAAGGAAATTCGCGATGTCTTTGTGCTGCGGAAAGGATCTCGCGTAACAATTCAATTTGCGAACAGGAATCGCTGATCCGAGCACTTTGATCGAGCCTGTAATTGGACCATCCGCCGAGAAACGTAGGAAAGAGTCATCGGCGCACAGGAATCGGTAGAAAAATTGATTCGATGTGCAGGTATCTGCGGTTGTCAGGAAGACCGTCGCATGTCACATACTTTCACTTTCGAGATATTACCGTTTCAAGTTGTGATCCCAATTGTGAAAATTGAGTAGATGACAATACTAAATTGTAGGAAACTTTGTATATATAGTATAGGGTTGACGCGTGTACAATTGTATGCGTGTACAGCTCTATATACGACTGAATTTGTAATAACAAAGAATCGGAAATAACAGTAGAGTCATAGATTCACGATCGCCGTAGCGTAAGAAGAAGATCAGATCGAAATAAACGTGACAAGAAACACGTCTGTCAAAACGAATAATTATCCGTGTGTCTTTACGGCTTTTACAAATAAATACAGCTTCTTCTTACAATAGATTCTTCATCTATTAAAATCATTAAAGAAAGAAATAACATTTTGTTTGGTTTCTATTTCATGCGATCGATACAGACAATTTTTATTTTGCATAAAGATCCGCATTCTAGTGATCACTAATGCTTCAAGCCTTTCGAATTTATTTTCACGACTTTTCTCTGGCAAATATTTGAATCTTATACTATGAGGTTCGATTAATGGATAAACTGAAATTTTTCGAAATTGTGCAATGCGGCGTTTTTCCAGGCAACTACAGATAAGTTCCAGAGTCTCGCGAAAGTCTGTCACTCGTCGGGTCCCGCAAACAGGGATTTCCCGATACAAATCCCGTGGAGCCTGCGGCGATACCTCGCTCGTTCCCCCTTATCGACTCGCCTAATCGCTGAGCGGTCGACCCCCGGAGATCGCTGCGGGCTCGCTTGTCTCTCGGAAGAGTTTCCCTTCCCCCGGCGACCAGAAGTTCAAACAAACGAAACCTCCGATATACAAACGAACCGAGGAGAGACACGCGCCAGAACCTCTCTCTTCCCTGCTTCTCTTGCTTTTATTTATTTGGACAACGGGAGTCCGATTCATCGTATTTAACCCATCGCGTGCGCCACCGGTGGCCATTGTCGGAGACAATTGTCAGAGACGATGGCAACGATATCGTAAACTGTTTTATTGAACTTGGAACGGAGCTGCGTTGCGCACGAAACGCTGGATGATTATTTTCGAACGTTCGTCTGGCTCCAAGTAGACCATGCAGTATTGAATGATTCTTTTAACCGTGTTTAAAATGTTTAATAATATTAACAGCGGATTTTATGCATTCATGACAGAAATGAACAAGTGTAATTTGAAATAGTACAAATATTAGGATATTAGGTATTAATTATTATTAATGCTAATTCAAGTAGAAAATGTTCATTTTGCATAAAGATCCGCTGGATATTATTAAGTGACGTATTATCGTTAAGTCTGACTTAGAATTTTTTATATCACTAGCGAGTTTACTTGCTTCGGGAAATTGTGTATCATTTACATAGAGTGTGTTTTCGAAGTAAACGTTGCACACGCATCATCGATATGCTGATTTAAAGAACGGGAGAGCTTGTCGTACACCGTAATATAATTAACGGCAATTAGAGGAGGAGAAAAAAGCAATTATACGAAACCAACGCAGCTTGTCAGAGCAGTAGAATCGGATTCAGTGGCAAGGATCGGAAACCGCGTAAACCAGACGGATTTTCGGGCTGGTTCGAACGTTTTCCGAACGAATCGGGTACCGTTTACCCGTTTTACACAGGGGGTGGAGATTGGACCCGGGGGTTGCTATCGAATTAATTACCGAAGCTGAATATTTTTTAGCGCTAGCATGTTCGCCGGCGTTTGACGTGTAACGCGGCCGACATCTCGATAAATCCCGCGAAAATTCCGCCCGCGGAGAACACGGGGGTTCCGATGGCATTATGTAAATTTATTCCTGCGGCCGAACAACAACTGAAAATCGCAGGGTCGCGACCGAAATTCGAGGACCGCGAGGAGCTGTTTCGATAAATCGTGTTGCTGCTCCGCCTTTCCGTTTATTTTTCGACGGTTTTCGAACACCGAATAGGCTTGTTCGACCAACAGTGGAACGAGCAAAGAAAATAACACGACGATTATCCACCTTGTTTTTGGGCCCACGGAAAAATTGTTTGGCACGGAGTTATGTCGTTCTAAGGGCGTGTTCGTCGATAGTGCAGGGTTTTCTTTCAGTATTATTCTCGGCGAGAGTTTACTCGAATCTGTGGTTGGAAAAGTATTTCTTTTATATTTTTATGCAGCATAAAATATCAAGTTCGACGAACCTGGTTTTCACCATTTCAGAAATACACTAAAAATGATGGGGAAGTTATGGTCGCTGTAACTACGAAAGAAATCACAGGATGACTAGTGTGAATTGTAGAGATTCAGCGTTGCAACGGTACAAAATTTCGGTATTGAAAATTTTGGCCGATGTCCAAAGAAATAGGCGTTTTGTTCCAGCGTCGGTCTCTCTTTTCTTTTTTTCTCTCTCTCGGCCTTTCTCTCTCTCACTCTCTCTCTCTCCCTTCGCCCGCTTCGTCGACAGGGCCGTTTTTCGTGACACGACAGCCCCCCGCGTTACAGGTTTATCGTTCGTTGCCCTTTCGTGCCGCATGTGTTTACTTTTTACCCGAGAAGCAACGCTCTCGAACGTGGATCTAACGATATCTTTAGCAGAACCTCGTTAATTCTTCCCGAGGTCCTGCACCACCTTCCTTGCCGGAAACTTTGATCGGTTTTACTATAATAAGAAAATCAATCGTCTCGAACAACCCATTCTCTTGTCCTCCTCTCGTCGTTGACCTCTTCGTTTAATTCTGCTGCATAATGTCAATACAATTCGAGTCTCAATATCAATAAAACCCGGATCGATGAAATATCCGACTGTTCTATGAAGAATACAAGTCCTGCATTTTCTATGTTATTAATCGCAGGAATTAATAATTGCTGGAAAAAAGGGAACACCCCCGAAAGATGTCAAAATTACAAAGCAGCGATCGACGCCCGGTCACAAGGGATGCTACACGAAAGACTCCTAAAATCCCGGCGCCAGACATCCTAAACTCCCGGATGTAGGATGCCATTGGTCGACGATATACAATCCTCTGTCGGTGACCCCATAACAGTGGGACCAAGACGTAGAAAGTAGCGTAACTTCGCGGACCGTCGCGTCTTTTGTCAACCCTCGTCGCGAATCTCCCCGGAGACCGTAGGGGGAAAAAATCCGCCGAGCGAATTTGAATGTTCGACGGCTGGGGTGTCCTTCTCCCGGGTCTCAGGGTCTCAGCTAGTCTGAGGGTCTCAGGTGCGCCGTTGGCTGTCGTTGACAGGGACATTCGTCTGGCGGCACCTCGCCGTTAAATTTCCACCGAACCGACGAAAGTCCGTGAACGATCGTTCGATGAACCTTGGCGGTGCTGAATTGTTGTCCAACTGCCAAGGCCACTGCCAACCTGTCTCTCCAATCATCCATCCGAAATGTTTAATTGCGAAACTCCCTCATCCTATCGAATTAGATAAACAAATACAGCTGTCCGATATTCAATGTTTTATTAGGAGCGTGATTTCACGATTAGAGCGAGAACCGACGTTGCTGAGTTCTCGCACTCCTCCAACAATTACGTTCTCCTTTAAATTCGAGCCTAACAAGTATACTGTGGTTGTTTATGCATTTATAAAAAATAAGTGGTTCGGTAAAAGTTTGGCGATATTTAAAAACACTCTAACATTGTTTTTAATGTAACACAGTCATTTGCAATTAATACTAAAGGGCTAAATTTACCGAAAGTTGTTTTACAATTATTCCAATGTTGACCTTGACAACGTATGTGAAGATGAAGGTCATCAGTGGTGGGTGCCTTTTTGTGAATATTTATCATATAATGGATCAACTGACAAGACGTGCTCTCGAATCGTTCACTAGATAGCTGCACGGGGCTGCAAAATGGTCTTATCGCGGGAATAAATAAACAAATTGTGGCCTAGAGAGGCACAGAGGGTGCACGGATCGGGGGCCGGAATCTCGAGCGAATTAGATTCAATTTCAGCCGTCGGTTTTCCAATATTCAGCGTTTTATCGGGAGCGTGGTAACGATCGTTTGAAAAGGGAACGCAGCGATACGAACGTAATGCAATCTGCGAACGCGTCTCGCGCTTGAATTCCACGAGGCGCGAAAGCCTGGGTCGGAGTTCGAAGGAAATTCTAAGTAACCTCGAAGGAGTAAATACGCTGGGAAAGAGAGGGATGAGAGAGGGTGAAAGAGAGAAAGGACTAGGCGTCGGCTTGCGAAGCTGGCGCGAAAAGAGAGAGTGAGCGAAAAAGAGAGAGAGAGAGAGAGAGAGAGAGAGAGAGAGAGGGAGGGAGAGTATCCAGAAGGAGTAGAGACGGCTTTCTGTCAGTAAGAATGCCTGGGCGTCGTAATCGGGTCCCCGCCGGAAGTAAAACCCAGCCCGTTTCCATTCTTCGTCTTTTCAATTTCCGATATCCCCGCGGAGAGACCGTCTAATGGTAATTTTAAAAGGAAAACGCAATGGCGCATGCATAATACACTCCACGGGCTCGTTGATTTTCCCGTTGATCATCCAGGGAGAGAAGGAGAGAGAAGGTGCTCCCTGGTTCCCGGAGGGAAAAAACGGGGAACCAGTGTAATTCGAGGGGAACTGTTCGGAGGAACGAAACTCCGACCGAATCTTCCTCTTTTCTTATTAATCCCCTGGCCCCGGATCACGAGACAGACTCACCGCGCCGTGATTGTTTGATGTCAAAGTGCACGATCGCGAACGAGGACTCTGAGCAGACCGCGGGTTTTCAGGCAAAATGAAAATGTCCATATTCATTTCCATCGAATGTTCCTTGATCCGTCCCTCGTGTCAATTTGACACAGTTTACCCGAAAGAAGTCTTCTACCGTGACGAGAATCAAACATTTACATTCGTCATAGTTTGAATGAGCTGGAAGCAAAATATTTCATAAAATTCTTTGAAAGATATTTTCACAGAAAAATATTTTCATTGACAACTGTCGGGTTTCGTGAAAGTTACGTTTCCGTGTCTATTGACAACGATCGAGTTTCATCAAATTTATATTTCGTCGACTATTGGCAAGAGTCGTGTTCCATAAAATTTTCGTCGACCGTTGACAACAGTTGCGTTTCATAAAATATACGTTCTGTCGTCCATTGATAACAAGCCGCGTTTTACAACGGTTACGTTACACGTGATCTACGTTTCGTCGTCTATTGACAACGACCACGTCCCATCAAATTTCCCTTTCATCTATTAACAAAGATCATAGTTATCGATCATAGTTATCACAGCATCTATTTCCACAGAGCTTTCTACAGTTTAGCTACGATTACATAGCATCGAACCTGTATTCAGAACGATTTTTCATATCCCGAAAGAATGTTTTAGCAAATACATTTTCCATTTGACAAGGACTGTTTCACCAAACAACGTCCCCCCAGCCATCTATTCACCAGGAAAGAAATAAATCAGCACGACTCGCAATAACTGGAGTTGGCCACAGAAAGCACGAGGGTATTTTCTTGCGGCCGGCGAAAAAGTTCGTCATCGTTCCTCGCGTTCCGGCTTTTTAATTCGCGAGGCGGTTAATTCGCGATGTGAATCGCTGATGAGGTGAGCCCTGCCGGCTTCCATCGTTCGAACGGTGGTCGGAAATTCGCACGGGAAACGGACGATACCGCACTCGCGAGCGAATCGTCGGAATTCTTCTTAAATCGAACTGCGAATACCTCTGGCGATTCCATCGGCTCGGAACGGAATCAAGAAATATTAGAGGTGGAGGTGATAACACCATGGAACGCGGACCCATAATCTACGCAACGGATTGTTGGGATAAGAAAACATCTCCTTAAGACCAACAATCGTTCAACGAGTTCCTAGAAGTAGGGCGTATGTTAATAAATTTAAATGTACAAATTTTCTAAAGTGAACTTTCCTGTCCCAACGTGATGCATAGGATCGCCATGCAAAATGAAAATTGTGTGCTTTCGTTGTTCGATACAGTAGTCGTTTAGAAATGTATTCCTTCGCTTAATAGTTTTAATGGGTTGAAAGCAATGTATCGATACTCTAAAAGTTTTGAAATCTTTCCGCTTACTTTTCAAATTACAGCTACCCATTTCCGCGATAAATGCATTAAATCTGCAGCCTGGTAATGTATAAATCACTTTGGCAAAGCTTTTAGTACAATGGCACTGGGGATCAGGAACTGTGTGGAAAGACCGGATAAGCCCTTTCGTTGATGCATCGAGCAACGAATTGTTTTTACATCCATCTGCAAATTTCGTGAAATACGACGTACACCCTTTCCACTAGATATCCATTCGATTAACACGTTGGCTGTCGGATCATAATCTTGAAATCAAAAGAAAAGAATTAACGAAGCCCAGACTCGAATTCGATAAGTGCATCGGATATCTGTCGCGAGTCGGTCCACGAGACGTAAAGGTGAGTAATCGGTGCGAAATCGTCGGCGGCGTATCGAAAGCGAGTAACTGAGCTGGTTTGCCGAGGTTTGACGTTACCTCGGCGTCGGTTTGCGCGGTGTTTCGACGGTGGTTCGACCGCCTCGAATTCCCGTGGCCGGTGGTATCGTTTCCCACGCGGTTCGCGGCGGTGATTCGCAGCGGAATCAGCTCAGCTCGGCTCGGCTCGGCCCGGCCCGACTCGACTCGCCGCGACGCGTCCCCTTTCCACGGGTTTCGAGAACGAGACCGAAGGAGACCCTCGGACGTGGCAGTGACTAATTATTTAGGGTTGCATCGGCGATCTCTCCCTCGTGGCCAGCCACGGTAGCGTCCCTTCCCCTGCCCCGGATATCTGCTCGTTCCCCTCCTCGCCTCCCAGGTGGCTGGCTCTGGCCGAGGCAAGGGGCAAGCATCCCGAGGCATCCTCCAGCTCGCTTCAGCTCGCTCCAGCTCGAGCTCTCCGGCTCGTTTATTTTTCCCCTCGGACTGCATTTCTGCGGAGCCAAACGGAACACTTATATGGACTTCGTCACCGGCGCGTTCGTTTTGCCGGCGCGGGTATACCGCTATACGCGGGACCATTGTTTTGCACCGGTTAGGCCGAACTCTCGAGGACTCGCGCATCGTCCGTCCTTATTAGCAATTCAAATTGGCGGCAATTTTTTGAGCGCATTTTTGACCTCCTGTATCGGGGCCGGTCCAGCGTCCGCGGCTTTTGTGTCCCCGCGCTACGCATACGCCGAAACTCTCCCTCCCTTATTAAGGCCGCCCTCGCCATATTAAGGACCCCGGCATTAAGCCGCCTCTCTCCTCTCTCCCCCCCCCCTCTCCTCTTCTCTCCTCTCTGCTCGTCCCTTCTGCTCGTCGCTCGATTCACTCCCCGGTTCTTCCTTCGGCTAGTAATTGGTCTCTATCGTTTGGCAACTCCGCAGTTGGCAGAGAGGCGGCACGAAAATATGGAAGGTAGTCCTATGCCCCAAATTGTCCATCTCGAAAAACTCGGTGCAATCCTCAGGCGTGTCTTCACCGTCTCTTTGCCACTATGGCCCGCTGTACGCCTCCGTTTTTTTCAACGTGCGGCAACGTAATTACGGTTCAGCTAAATGCCGTACACATGCGTTTCTTAGGGTACAGATATAAGCTGTGAAGATCGAGGTGAACAATTTATACTGTAGCGGTGACGAAAGAGTAATAAATACTAAAATTACCGCACCGTACTCCTCGCGAGCTCCACTATATGCCCGTACTTACACGTGCAGCGGCGACGTGTTGCCACAAAAAATCAAATTTGTATATGCATAGTTTCTATTGAAACAAGGAAGACTGATACCTAACAGTGAGTCGAGCTTTGAGTCTCGGCCAAATTCAAGATTGTTTGATTTTTCGAATGGGGAACTCCCCGAAAGCAATGACGAGGAGAAAGAGAGGATCTTGAGCAAAAGTACTTCGCATTTTTCTTAATCACGACTGGCCGGTCGCGGCGGACGTTCCACGCGTGTAACGAGTTTAATAGCCGGCCGGGTCCCGGTACCGGGCCGAGTCGTATTAATTGCTTCATTAACGTAACGATGCGTCGGTTATCGGGCGATTTTTCGGTATTAAAGAGACGCTTATCCGGGGCGATCGCGCAAACGAGGGCCCCGATGTATACGGGATATTAATGCCTGAAACGGTCCCGGCCACCGCTACTTATTGCCTCTCGAGATAATCGGTAGTTCCACTATCGGAATGCTTAATTCCTGCAATTTATCCGCGCGCCGTGGCCCGTCGCGTCGGTTCGTCCTTCTCTCGAGAAAGCGGTGAAGCCGCGAGCGGGACCGCGCGAGCCAACAATCGAGAAAAAGCGAACCGTAGAGGACGGATCGGTGGCGTCGAGCGTGTCCGAGCGTTCGTCCTTGATAAGATAGCCAAGAACCTACCGCCGCGGTGTCCACCAGAGATAGCCGTGCAAACGGGAACCGGTAACCGCGAGCCGCATTCCCAACAGCCGAATGAATGCTAAACCGGCCACCGCGACGGCTTCTCGTTCCCTCTCCTCTCTCTCTCTCGGAAAGCACAGAGAGACAACGAGACAACCGCCGCCTCGGCGAGGACGTCCGCGACCTATCTAGCTTCGTAGCTTCCGGTTAACGTCACCTACAACACGGATTCCTTTCCTTCCTCGAGGAACTCGAACCCCCTGTCTCGCAAACTCGGACAACCAACACCAAACATTCCGATACGAACTGCAATTTTCGATACACCGTTCTGCTACACGCATCATCTTCTCAGGAGATAGATGTCCGGATCACGAGGTACTGCAAGTACCCCCACCAATCGTCGGAAGCTTTCGCCCGAGGCCAGCTTTTGATACGCGCCGACTTATTCTGGCCTCTCTGTCGCACGGCCTACTTCTCACGGATATATCTGTAGCTGCAAGGAAAAACGTCGCGCGTAACAATTTGAAAAAATTTTACAGTTTACGCATTCATTGAGATGTAGAGTATAGGATGTACGTATTTACCTGGCAAAAAGCCAGGAGTAGAAATTCGAAAGCCTGGAAAAAATAATTAGTGGTTGAAAGTGATACGCAAGCAGAAGTTTAAAAAATTACGTGATAATTAGGTGTGCTTATCAAGTCATCCGCGGTTAAAAGGTGAAGACCCGCGACAACCGTGAACATTTCGGTAATTCGATCGGAGGAACAGACGGGAGTTCTTAAAGGGGGTCTCGTGCGGGCCTTGTTAACGGGTTGACGAAAGCCGTAGATCCTCTAGGAGCGGTAATTCAGGTGGAAGGTATGGTTGCGCCCTTCCCGACATCTCGAGACGCGGGCGAAGGACTTTAAACGCGTTTCCGCAGGCGCCGACCAAGTGAACTTAATCACGCATTCACGGAATACAATCGGCCGTTCGCGTTATGCATGCCGAGGATCTCCGAACGGAAGGAGGCGCGAGCTCAAAGGGAGATAACTGCTCATCGACCCGATATTCCGATGTATCGATCGATACCGGGACCTCCCTCGTTGTCGTGATAACCTCAAAGCCTCCATAATTGTCCGTGTAATCGCGCGAGTGTAGGATGGAGTCACAACTAAGAGAGTGCGAGGCCGTTGTCGTTAACGAATGACGTAAGCCGGAAACCTGGATTCCAGCAAAAATTCTTAAGACGATTACGGCCCCGGAATTTATGTCTATCGATCAGACGACGACGAGAACGCGTTCCCGGCTGTTGTTTGTCGGACAGCAGCCGCAGCAAACCCAAAGCTCTCCTCGATGGCATAATCTTGATGAAATTACCGATATCCGGGCGGTATTGTCGGGGTACAATCGAATCCGTCTCGACCGATCGCTTAATGAAACGACCAATCCTCCGCGATTAGATTAGGACGTATTTTTAGTACGACCGAATCGAATCAACCGTGCCGGTTGTGGTGAAATTGTGTACGGTTCCTCTGCTGACGGCAAGATACCGGAAATCGATTATGGACGAATTCGTTTACCGTTTAAAATACACGAATGACGGTGACGCTATAACTATTTCGCAGACTCGAAGGATGCACGAAGTGGATCGTCTATTCCTCATCAAATGTTCCGTTAAAATTCAGCGTATCTTATATTTTGATCACTCGACTAGAAAGAGACAGCATTACGAGCGAGCAGATTTTAATCAACTCAAACAAATATTCACGTGTCGGATAAGCTGGCTGAAACATCTCGAAACGCCGCGGTACCGTTTCCAATCCGATATTAATTCTCTCGCGGGCGAGTAATAGATTCCGAGACAATTCCATTGGCTCGCGGTACACATAATAGCGGAGCAGTTCGAGTAACGATCGGTCCGAGGAGATTAATTACGAAATTCGTGAATGCGTCCCTGCGCGACGGCGACAACGAAAGGAGATCACGTCAAGGAGGTAAGCCCTTGTAAAGACAGCCAGCCAGTTCGTCTCTCCCTCTGTTCCCCGTGTGGACGACGACGTTCTCGAGGCTGTTCTCTCCTCGTCGGTCGTCCGATCGGCTCTCTTTCTGCACGGTTCTCTCCTCTCGGTCTCTGCTCGCAAAGCCGGTAACGTTACTTGTGCGGCGCACACTGCAGCTGCCACTTGCAACGAGCTCGCGCGCGCCACAAGATTTAACCGTATCCCTGCTACGCTAGCCACGGCTCTCTCTCGATACGTCTATCTACGGTGATATCGATAACCATACCGATCTCTCACGGCCACCGCTTCTCGGAAACAATGACGGACTCCTCGGCGAATGGAGATCGATTAACCTCGCCCGGAAAAATTATCCTCTTTCGATCAGCCGAGCTGATCTATTCCTTCCGCGCCACGAATTCATCCGATTCGCCCGCGGAATCTGTTTCAATCGTTTTCGGATACGGCATTGTTCGCGATCGTTACTCTTATTTCAACAGCCTCCGACCTCTCTCGCTACTCGATGCCAATAGTTTTTCTTTTCCAGATCTGCTCTCTGACCGTGTACAAACAGCTCGAACGTGTTCAGTTATTATCGGGTCCCACGAAAATCACCGACAACGACTTTCACCTAGAAATGCATTTAACAATGTCGATAAACATTATTTAACAATATGTACAATTGTTATCGATATATTGTTGATACTATTTCGTTCAGAATTCTGTCGGACATTTCTCGGTGTAAATCTCAATAGATACAGCTCATCTGTTCTGATTTGTGTTCATAAATATGAATTGCGTCGGTATTTCTATCTGTACCATTAGCTTCGATCGATCCATCATGATGACAACACTTGCTACGTGGAGATTAAATAAGATATTTGTACATATTTCCCGAAAGTATATCCAATAGCCATAAAATATTAGTCAGTTCTTGGGACATCCGTTCCAGGTGAACGAATATTTTCAAAAACAGGAAAGATACTATCAGACCGCAGAACTAGATTGCATGAATATGAATAATAACAAATACAAATGTTTATACATGAAAATGTAATAAATCTTATCCGAAAATTTATTAATTGTCCTCATTGGTTGTTAGACTGCGGATTTTATGAATTTATAATGGGAATGTGCGATTTAAACGTAGTCGTGTATCGAGGATATCGATTGCAGGACGACAAGCGGATAACTCTGTCGATAGGGCACCGCGAAGAAGAAGAAGGGCCACGATTGCCTCGGGAAAACTGGAGAAGAAGAATATATGGCGCGCAGTGGGCCAGTATCGCCGTCAGAGACGGAAACTGTCTCGAGGATATCCAGCCATCGGCTAAATTATTCCAATTACTAACCAGGAAGAGAGAGAGACAGCCCTTGCGGAAGACGAACTCGAATATTTCCAGCATCCGGGGGGATGACGATCCGGTCTCGGCCATGGGAATGAAAATGTTTGCACGTCACTTGAATTTCATTTACGTGGACGTCGCGCGTCGGGATCGGCGGAGGCTCACCCTTTAATTCGTACCTACCTCATTTTTCTCCACGGTCGTTTAATAACGAGCACCTGCCGGTCCTGTGGACGAGAGGTACGAGTAGCTGCTAGGACACGACGTAAAATATGACATTAGCATCGGCAGACGAGAACGACGAGGACGACGCCGACGACGACGGAATTTCAGGGCGTGTCGCCGGTCAGAGATGAAAAATCTTGTCGCGTTCCGGGAACGAGCTACCAATGATTGCTTGGCCGAATTTCTTCGGCTCGGCTTGTACCCGAGCCGATTCTTTGGGCCTCGATATTGCCAACGAAAATTCACACTCTCTCGTTATTCTCTCAAAGTGGAACCTTAACACTATACCTACCGTAAGCCTATTAATAGGATTTTCAATAATTGTGCTGTACCAAAGTTCTTTTATATTACAATCTTACATGAAGCTATTACATGACGTTATCGAGGGTGACTTATTAGTTCACAATGAAAATTGCTGTTGTTATCGAAGATTCCATTAGAAAGTGTTTTACAGTGTAACACAGACTTTTCAAAATTATGCAATAATCACCAGTTGGTAATGTATTGGAATCATTTTTCGAAATGACTAGAATAAAGTATCTATTACCATATGTTTTTTCTTTGGTCACAAATTCTGAAGATAAAGAGCTTGTAAGCAGAAGATCGGTCGAGATCGATTTGAATTGTACACTCCCGCTCGTAAGTCACCGGACACTTATTCAAATTTGTATTTTTTGTTATTAAAGGAGTAATATCCATCTATATAAATAAAAATTAAATGCTGTTCGTTGGTAAGCGCATCACTTGAGAACGGCTGAACCGATTTAGCTAACTTCTTTGGAAAAATCTCCGTAACAGTCCGAATAAGGTTTTTAGGGAAAGAAAAATTGGAAAAGTTGGCCAGAAAAATGGAAAATTCGGGAAAAAATAAAAGTGCTTTTTTATTGAAATTTGGAAAGGAAAACGTTTGTCGGGTCAGCTAGTAATGAAATAATAATGGTACTTACTCATTTCTTTTTCGAATGTAAAGAACATGTAATAAATAAAACAATAAAATCAAGCGATAGGCTTGTATTCTTTAATTACCATTTTGTTGAAGATAAATAAGTATCCAGTGATGCATGATACGGGAGTGTATATCTTCTTCGAAATATTATTTAAAAATTTCATTCTCCGGTGTGATGTCTATATTAAAGTAAAATGGGTCAGCGCGATGATCAAAGGCGATAGAATCAGGATGGTGATGGAGTTACGTTTGGCAGAGGATGGTAAAGGGTTAAGGATTTTAATGAAACGCCCGTGGCCACGGGGAACGACTGTGTCTGGCTACTAGGAAAGTTCTGGCATAAGATCCCCAACTGGACTCTCCCGGCACGCGGTCCCTGGATGGCGATGCGGACCGTAAAAGGACATTTGTCGCTTTATATGGTCGAATCGGCTACCAAATACATCGCGAGCCGGCCGTAGAAAAACAAAAGGAGCCCGACCGAGAGCGGGCTCGCGGCTCTCTCACGAGACCCGCACTGACACACCGGCTCAAAATAATGTCTTACGTCGTACGACATCGTTCCAGCCTGACGAAACGCCGCGAGACAGACATAGCGAGTCCCTGCGACTCCTCCGAAACATTCTTCGATCGCCTAATCCTTGTCATACTAATATCTCTGACATTATAAATATTCTTAAAAATTCATAACTCGAGTTCGGAACCGGATCTAGAGCAACAAAAAATTCTTTGAGTACAACAAAAATGTGTAAACCATAATATTGCGAGAATAAAATACACTCTTCACAATAAAACATCATCTCCAATCTAAAACCAAAGTACCTGATTCCACGAAAACAGAAATTTCTAACAAA
Organism: Lasioglossum morio; assembly: GCA_916610235.2. NCBI lineage: Eukaryota > Metazoa > Arthropoda > Insecta > Hymenoptera > Halictidae > Lasioglossum > Lasioglossum morio. The sequence continues at coordinate 25,641,217 of OU744326.1, forward strand.
GTTACATCCGTTATACAATCTGGAGGGTACTCGGCGTTCGATCCTTGGCTCGATAACCCTCTAATTTCGTCACCGTGCTCGACAAATCTACATCCGCATGAAAAGCCATCAGGAACCGCATAAATAGCATACAGCTTCGAAACTACAACTAACAGGAGAGACAATACGGTCGGCAAGTGGTAGCGGGAGCGGCTGGTTCGATCGGTTAACGTAGCATCAATACAAAGTTGCAGCTAGTCGTTACGTTCTTCGAAGCCCCGTGACGGTATGGCGCGGTGGAACATAGGATAGGAAGTTGCAACCCGAAATCAGTAAGCTTCGATCGTTTCGAGTGCTGTTTCGTAACGACTACTGTACATGCAGGTTACGAACCGAACACAGCCCACGTCCGTTCCATAGAGAATGGAGAAGGAAAGTCGAGACATTCTCGAGCAAAATGAAATCTCTCGATACGCGGCGTCAGTTTGCTCGGAAGCGTTCGCCGCGCCCGCCCGCGCCCGTTCGCTTCAGCTTCTCAGCTTTGGCTTCACGGCTTTGGCTTCGACTTCAGACACCTCGATCGAATGGGATCGGCGCGTCTCGCACGTTCCTGATCTCTCTGCGGAGCGGTCGCTGGCGCTACCTCACGGAATCTCGATGAAATCCAACGGAATCCCCGGCGAACGTGCGTTTATCTATTCGGCCCGCGTCTGTTTTCAATCCCTTAAAACTTAGGCGAGCCGCGCGGCCCATACGCCGCCCGTCACGAAGCACAGGGAAAACTGGTGGCCACCAGGTCGTCGCTTTCTCCGCTCGTTCGATCGACCCCCGGATTATCCTATTCTCCTTCTCTTTTCTGCCTTCATCTTTCTTTCTCGCTCTCACCCCCTTTTTCCCTTTCGTTTCGTTCGAGTTCCACGGATTTCACCCTAAATCCGTCGGACCGAGTATGTAAATTCAATTTCTCGCCGTCGTTACATCGCTCGAGTTCTCCTTCGACGTACCCGTTCACCTTTTTGCCCCTCCTATTTATAGGTCGTTCGAATTTTACGGTCCCGCTGGTCTCTGTCTTCTCCAGGTTAGATAGAACTGTTATCCTTGCTTCGGATCCTTGAACCCCTACGTCACACCGTACTTCGGAACAGGATTTAGCTGTTCAGTGTCGATTTAGGCTGTTTTATTGAATGTTTAAGCGATCGAGACAGTAATTTTTCAATTAAAGATTTCTTGATGAAAAAATCGAGTCGGTTCTACTAAATTGTTTCAAACACGGCCTCGCAGGCACTGGATCCTTTGAAGAAAACGTAATCAGCCGGGGTTGACTTTTCTTCGCGATTTTAAGTCCTGTGTAATCGGCGTTTTAATCATCTTCTTTGAGATGTTCGTACATTTTTCTTCCCTTTGCTCCGAACGTGCTGTTAATACCGCGTTACAACAGCAATATTCCTTTATTAAGTCTTAAGTGCAAGGATTGGCTCCGTGGGACTGGAAATTGTTATTCTATTGTCTTATATATATAGTTGACTTTATTGAAAATTATTAATAGCGTAATTAGTTCTTGCGTTACTTCTATTGACTTTACGTGACATGGCGACAACCTCGTTATACGAACATTGAACAGTCGTGAAGATTGATCAGCTTAAATTACTATGTTGCTAGCAGTTCGATCGGAATTTATTTTGCCTGAAATAAAATGGTCCAAGAAGAGCTTTGAGATGATTGTACCAAATGTTTTGTCAACCTTTTTGAAGTTACAAAACGATTTATCCTATGGCTGTATTTATCTTTCCGTCGAATTTTAACTAGAGCGTCACTTTAACACCGAGGGAAAAATTAAGCCGGAAAAATGACGAACAGACGAGAATTTTAAGGCGACGAGTGTTCCCGTCGACGGATATTTCTTCCGGCGGACTACACCCTCGTTTCCCCGAGGATAAGAAACGGGTTGGTCCCACGAAAAGTCGCGAACCGGCCGCTTCCGGGACGCGTGGCCTGCACCAGCCCAGCTACGCGAAGTTTGCAAATTCAATTTCTCGGTTCCGCGAAGCGCCGCATATTTCCCCGCTCGGCGTGCAAGCAGCGCCACGGACTCCTCGGAGCGTGTAAAGCTGCTAAAGCGCTAAAGAGTTCCGTCGTCTAGCACACGCCGAGTCCTTTCACCGGGTCCTCCGCGAGCACGTCCTCGAATTTCACCCTGAAAAATCCTTCGAAGAGACCACCAGCCCCAGAGACACCGAGGAATATGGAGCCCATTCTGCTTTTGCGCCACCGAGTTCTAAGGTGCTTAGGATCAGTCGATGAAGCGTGCTTGCCACCTCCCTCCCCCCCCCCGGAACATATTTTCATGGGAATCGATACCCATAGAGTGCCTCTGCTTGGTATTCCCTGCTCTAGACCTCTACAAAGTTCCAGAATTTTTCTAGCGTAAGTGGCAGGCATGAATATCCGAATGCATCAATGTTTAAAAAGCTTATTCAATGCATCGAATTTTTAGAAATTTTATCTACGAAGTTAGGTATACTATGCGTATTAAAAGTTTTATTTACGTGTATAGTAATACTATGCGCAATTTTGGTGAGACTTTCGCTTCCAAACTTGATGATTCTAATTAATATTCGGCTATTCGAACACACCGATGCATACAAATGATATTTACGGTGCAAGGGATGGTTTACTCTGCGCAATATGTTATTACTACCCTGTGGATTTTACTTATTCATTTTCCGGGGCCATGCGCTGCCATTTCGAATGCAACGTTCTATAGACATTTTATTTTGTTTTGGAATTTCCTTGCACATCTCCAATCGCAATTAGTACTTCGTTATCGTCGACAAGTTCCTGAACGAAGAAAATTCACATTGAAAACGTTGTGTCTAAATACACCTCTCGTCGGAAACATTAAAGAAGAACATCGTTCCGAATTAAACGAAGCGAATTACATTACCGAATGCGACACCATGAAACACGGGATGGAGAAGCGAAGTGCAATCTTCAGATTGGATCTCGCGAATAAAAATGCATCGGCTCCGAGAACAGTTTCTCCGGCAGCACAGAAATTTCGCGTGCAGCTCTTATTTCGCCGGGACCCATACCGCCGAATATAAACGCATAAACATCCGCAGTTTGAATATCTCCGAAACAGAATTTAATTTTCGTAAAACTATAATTGCATGACATTAAAATAAAAACGCAAGAGGAACAGCAAAAACAAACGAGAAGCACGCTGGAATCCCCGGAACGAGAGAGAATAAAAATATTAATTTAACGCAGCGGAGATCGCAAATTAACGACGCTGAAGCGATAACTGGCCCCGCTTTCTGACGGGTGCATGGGAAATATATATAAGCGATAAAAAAAAAACAATGAAACGGTCAGTATGTGCATATTTGCGAGTTCATGTTCTCGCTCTGTATATCGATCTCCGGGGGAGCGTGCAAAACGCGAGAAACAAAGCTTGCGCAGCCGAAAACAAATCGGGCCGATCGCTGCCGGACGAACGTATAACGCGGCCCGTTTACAAACAGCTGTATTTTATAATTACATTAATCACTGCCGATCACCGGTGGCGGTGCCGGAAGTTACGTCGCTCGGTTCCGAACGCGTTACAAAATAATCGATACCGTTGTCGCGGAGCGGATGCTCCCCGGGCAAACGTAATTTATACAAACGATATTTAATAGTACGAAATATCAAATAGAGTGGCGTGTGCCGGCAGCGTGAAGCGTTTTCAAACGGCTAGGCCATTAGTTAAATATTCATTACCCGATGTTTGGATGCGTGTCTCGCGTTTCGGATGGTCAAACAGCATAATTCGACGCGTCGAGACTCTTCGACGTTCAATAGCCATTTTTACGGTGAAATTGCACGCCGCAAACTTACTGTATTTTCATCCTCGTTATGAGCCGTCCGTGTTCGTGATTAAAAAATTAGACCCGGGGCAAGCGTTCGTCGACCGGTAATTATACAGCAGCGAAATCTTTGTCGAGTTGGATTTCTGGTGATTAAACTCTGCAGTCGGGATTTTATATATCCACTTTCGCTGAATATTTTTTGATGAACAAATTTGTAGTTGTACCTTGTGTATCGAACGAAATATCCTGAAAGTTTGAGAAAAATACATTCGACAAGTACTTTTAAAAAAATTCTCAAACTGTGCCTTGTTTTATGCCTTCCATAAAGCCGGAAAATTCTAATTGACTTATGAACATCTTCTGAATATTTCTCAATGAAAACATTCAGAAGCAGTCTTCAATGCGTAGTTATAAAAGAAAAACTTCGAAAAATCGTGAAAGGTTTGCAAAAATGCGGGGATCCTCGGCGATCAACGCAGCGACCGCAGATCGATGGAGGTTCTGTTGGCGAGCGTGGGAGGTGTAGTGCCACAACTCTTGGAACAAAGGCCACACATCCTCCGCAAAGTTTGGACATCATTCCACCACGAAATAATTCGCTGCGGGCACGCCCTGCTGCGGAAGCCGTCCGGACGAGTAGGAGCTTGTGCACGGATGGATCTTCTTCTGGCGGGCTGCTTCGGGTTTCCATTCGCGGCCATTTTTCAGCGTGATCGGATCTCGGCGCGGCAGGTCGACACCGGCAGCTAGCATAAAATTCTCCTTAGAAGAGGATTCTCAGCGGAGCAGGCTCGTTACCCGGCCATTCTATCGCTTGGATAAGTTACGCGCCGGCGAGACCCGTCGCTCGAACTTTCCCCGAGGATTCTCTCCTCTCGCTATCCTCCAGGCGGAAAAATCTCCGCTCTGCTCTCGCGAGTAGACCCGCTCTGCTCCACGGACCGGAGAAACACGCCGGCGAACACCCGATTCCGATATCAAGCGACTTCCAAATAATTTCCTTCCTCGACTTCCGCTCGAGACGCCAGCAAATAGCGAAACAAACTTCCGCGATCCCATGAAAAGTTCACGGCGAATCGGCCGATAAGAAGCCGCGCTTCGATCGGCCACCAACGGTTATCTTCAGACCTGCCCGCGAAAAAACCTCACGAATCAGCTTACCCTCCGCTTCTTCTTCTTCTTCTTCTTCTTCTTCTTCTTCTTATCGGACTCGCCCCGTTGTTTCCCTTTGACGATGCCGCCCTCGCCTTCCCGTGCAACCCCCTTCGGGCCAAGACGTTTGCCAATCGCAGCAACCCCGGCCGAATTCCCTGCGAGAAACTGCTTTGTTGGACTGGAACCTCCCTCGCCGATTCCCAAACGGTTGCCTCGCGTTGACCCTTTAAACACAGACTCCCCCTATTCCTCCAAGATCGCTGATTCATCCACGGTTTTTATCGACGAAACTCCGAGCCGAATTAATTGCGTTTTCTACTCTTTGACGGCAACAATATGAATATACATGTGGGCAGGTCTGACGAATCTGTTAAGGGATGATTTCCTTCCTGCAGAAATTGGGTTCGATTTTCTTTATTCCATTTCCAGAGTACTTCAAATGACCTCAGAAATCACCTCTTCCAAGGAAGCACAACATTTTCAGAACACCCTGTAAGCAGATATACAGATAAATGCGACAGGATTTTATATAAAATCGCGTGATAAAGTGTATCTGAACCAGAGCATGTAATAAGCGTTCGAAAAGAGAGGAGGTTGATTAAAATCGTGGTTCATCGATAAAGAGCGCTTGCGGGTGGCCAAAGGGTTAAAAACCCGTCGATCTAATTTTCTGGCGGGGATCGTTACCAGAGATTCCCGATTCTCCGTGCATTAAGTAGCCTGTATTTCATCGGTGAAATTTTCGAGCGGGGCCATATCGATTCCCCGCGATGCGTAACAGCGCTGCGAGCCCTCGGGGAAGCATATTCAGCTCGTGGAGCAGTTCAGAGAGGATAAAGTACGAAGTTATTCCACCGTTCTTAGAGTTCGGCCGCTCCGGTAAAAAGAAATCGGGGCCCCGAAAACGCGCGCGCTCTCTCTCTCTCTTCCCTTCTCTCTCTCTCTCTTTCTCTGTCGCCGGCAACGGAACGACGCTATTCCAGAGCGGTTCCGGCACTTCCGCGAAAAACCGTATCAATTTCGATTGCCGCGGTCGTCGGGAATTGCCCCGTTTACTCTGCTCCGGTGCGTCGACGTCGCGTGAAATTATGAAGCCTAAGTGCCGCGGAATAGTGCCGCTCGCTCCGCTAAAATAGGAAAAAGAAAAACACGTTGAGCTATGTGATGGCCTCTTAGAAGATCCTCAGAATTCCTGAGAGTCAGTTCTGAAGTGGAATAGGCGTAGGCGAAATGATGTTCCACTAAGCTCTATCCACTTTCTATTTCGAATCACTGTTTATTCGAGGTGCGTTTCGCTTCTGCAAAGTTGTCACTGTTTAGTATTATTTGTGTTTGCAACTATCTCGAAAATAATGTCGCAGAAATTGCACAGTTATAATCCATTCGTTCTCTTGTTTCCGTGAAGTTGTGCACTTGCTTGGAATCGCATGTTGAGCCGTGCGTCCACGTCATCGAGCATAGGCGCGGGTAACGGAGGTAACAGGGTGCACAATGGGGCTGTCGGGCGCAAGTTCTCGCGGCCCTTAAACTTTTCCGGCCACGCCACTGCGGCCCCTGGATCCGGCAGCCTTTCAGCGCTAACGCGTATTAAGGAACGCCCTGTATTTTTCATTAGGGGTGTTCGCGGACGCTTCTCACGCGAGCCGCAAGCCTCGACCGCGAAAGTGCCATGCCTCGACCGCGAGGAGAAAATGCGATCGAGGGGGCGTAACGTCTGCCAGCCGAGTACAAAGTTCTTCGTCCCTCCAACCCCTACACGCCAGAGCCTGATAATATAACGAGAGTTTACTTTGAGGGCGCGCGTCCGGGAAGTAGCCCCCGCCGAGCTGCCTTGCGATGCGAACTTCCACACGGGCTGAAGCGAAGCGACGAGGCTTATCGCCGTTCCGGGATGACTGCTCAAACCCCATGGGAGTCCCGTGCCACGCCATTGAACCCTGCTCACCCCACCATCATCCCCGACAAACTCCTCTTCCATCCCATTCGACGACGACTTCACTTTTTCTTCAGAGAACCCCGAAGAAGGAGGCGCTGGAAGATACGATGACGTCACAGCGATTGCTATGCGAATGGGAGAACGGTAGTTAGCTTTTGTCAAGTTTGCGAATGTTGATGGAGAAAAGTTTATTCTTTACTGTTTCGCTGCATTGGATTTCTGTTTGAGTTGGCGGGGGTTCACTGGGTCAGCTTGCGTTGGGGGTGGCTTGACGAAATTATACACCGAGATGTTTTTACACTGCTTTTGTAATGATAAAGTTGCCGATGATTTGGTTTATTCGACTTCCACAAGCTCGAAATATATTATTTACTTTACTTGTAAATACTGACTTAGATTTGTAGTAATTGCTATGGTGGAATATACGGGAGAAAATTGTTGGTTTGGTGTCGGGAGTGATTTTTCTTGAAATTCCAAGACCGTGGCCTCGGTCGCCGTCAAAAGAAGACTAATAAAACGAGAACACCCCTGACCCATGTGAATGGTATTCAATTTAAACTTTGCAGCTGTTAAGAACAGTTTCAATCCGAATGTTTAATGTTTCGGTCCAAGAGGACCCAGTCGACGGTCGTCAGAAACGCTGATGGAACGGCTCCGTTTCGCTGGATGGCGCTCGGTCGTCAAGGTATACGGTAGTCTACGGTGCTGGCTTGATTGTTAATCCACGTTCGTGCCGGTGATACCTCTATTCCGCGAAGAAGTTATTCAGTGTACCGCCCGCGCCCGTTCCCGTTGGGCCTCGAATGCAACTTCTCCGCGCGCTCCCGCGATACCGTAGAAAATATCGTCGGATTAATTGCCGGGCGGAATTAGAATCTGGTATCCGTCGTGGAACGGATGCCGGTGTGCTTGTGCAATGTGCGGGGGCACGGCCAGTATTTCACGGTAATTTTTATCGTAGGTGCCGACGCTTAAATTATTTGGACTTTTTCCGAGCGGCCGCGCGAAAATATTCATCTCTGACTCACGGCATGATACGCGCATTCATCATTTTGATACTCACCGCCCGTTACCAGAGCCGGGGCGTAAATTTCCAAACTCCGACGAAAATTCACGTTCCGACCCCGCCCCACCGTTCCACCGTAACTTTTATAGAGGAAGAGAACGAGAGTGAGAGAGAGAGAGAGGGGGGGGGGACGGAAAAGTCTCTCGGACCTCGCTGTTTATTTTACACTCCCGGCTGAATACGCGAGTCCGAGAGCGAGTAGTCGGCTCTCATTCGTATTCATTGATAATAATCCGTCGAGCTAACGATATTTCGAGAGATCTCTCCCTCCACCAATGCCGGGGCTAGTTTCGACCCATTTCCGGCACGGACGCGGACGACTTGATTCCCATCGACCAAAATGTCAATACTCCCCGTTCGATCGAAATTAGTGTACCGGCCGCACGAACGAGCCGTTAATCGTAAAATAACAGACAATCGAGTGGAACGGCTGTCGCTCATTTAGGACTCGTTAATATGTTTGACGTTCCCGTTTCAACCGTGACATACATGCAAAATCGAAGCCACTTTCGAGGCTCGGATGAGCGCCGCCGACATAAAATAACTGCAAACACGGACGCATGGTTCGCCTCTAAACGCGATTGATTTCTGTCCGATCAAACAGACGTCCAGATCCCTTCTATCGCGATCGAAAGGGGCCAGAGATCCTCGACTAGGGTTAGGTTCGATCGGATCCAATTTACGTTCGCACGAGTGACACACATCGATTTCATTTTAGCAGTTTTTGTTTCATTACAAGATCGAGCTTGGCGAGCTTAAAAACCTGCAGTACGTAAAGGACTTAGAGGATTCGATAAAAATTAAATCGAAATGTGACGGAAAGTCTATACTAAACCGAAAATATCGTTTCCGATACCGTTCGAGTAGCCAGCGTATATCGGATCTGTCCAACATCGATCCCTTCGGTTTTGTCGGTTCGAGAAAGTTTGTCCGAACGTCTGCGGCTCGCTAAGGGTGGGCTCGGAGGCCGCGAAAGGGTCGGTGGGCTCGGTGACGAGGGTTTCGTTAGTCCGGGAGCGTACCGCGGAACGTATGCTAAATTATCGAGTAGTCCTCCGGGCTTAATTACTTTTGTCTCGCCGCTGACGAAACTTGGAACATCATTTTCTCATTCCGATGGGAGCGGAGGCATTAATTCGCCGACAGTGACACGGCGGTGTGGTCGGTCTCCCGGCACTGCTAGCGCGAGCTAGAGCGAACGATCGTCGCGCGAGGTCGCGGCGCGGCGCGTCGTTTCCCGATTTTCCTACGCAAATAGAATCGTATTAGGGAAATACGGTTCCGGAGGATGGCGGACCGGCCGACCAATGGTATTCGAGACACGTCCCGGCCTCCGACGGAATGCGGCCCTCGGTATAATCAAATAAATGTGTACTTTATCAACGTCGCGGCCGTGTAATTCCAAGCCGTGACGAATAAAAGCTCCGACCGCGGTTACGTTCCGAATTATTTCTACTGCCTACTAATAATGCGATCTTAATCTCGTTGGCTGGGTTCGTTAGCGTGGTTTCTATACTATGCCCACCTGAAACGATTTTCCCGAATTACGTCAATTTTTTTGAGTTTCCTAGCAGAAGCGAAGAACGAAAAATATTTCAACAATTGCAGATGAATAGAATACTACTAATCGTATCCTGCGTCCCTATGTCACCGTGACACACCTCCAAACGTCATCACCATGAGTTTCCTTAGGAGACCGCTGTTTAACGAGCGAACTGAGCAACGTTGCTTTTGCAGCTCGACAGTTTTGACAGAAAGCGAGCTACTTTTTCGTATTGCAGCGGGAAAGTGGATCAAAGGTTCGGCGGGATCGAAAAGGCGGGTAGTTCGAACAAAGCGATTCTGCTCGCAGAGCATCGGGAGCAGAAGGAACGAAAGATGCAAGAAGAAGCGAGAGAGACAGAGATAAAGAGTGAGAGAGAGAGAGAGAGTTTGCAGCCTCAGAGGCGAAGGAAGTATATTGTCCACGACCAAAATGCAAATTGGATGCGCCGCGGTGGACGCCTGTTCGAATGCATTAAGGATGCGGCTAGGAGAAGCGCGGGGGTGGGTGTGCACAGGCGGGTCGTTAATTTTTTTACACGGTCTGCGGATCGGGAACGCCTGCCGAACGACGACGACGACGACGACGATGGGAGAGGACGAGAAGTTCTTAGCTGGCTGTTCCATTGGTCGTTATTGCGGGTGGATCATAATTACTACTGACGGCTGTGAAAGGCGATCGCAACCGCGCGTCGCAGCATGTCGACTTTATTTGAGCCGCACAAACTCGACAGATTCCGCGACACAATAGAATCAGTAATTACAGCTGGTTCTTCTTTTATTTCTCATCTACGATGTCGACGGCGCCGTCTATCGATCGTTTCCTTTAAAAAGAAAGCCAACCCCCGACCCGCGAAACAAGACAATACACTCACTCTCTCTCTCTCTCCAGCTGATTTTCATCGTCGATGTTCCCCGACTGAAGTACAAATTTAAATCTGTCTCCCCTCCCCGTCTCTCTATCATCGAAGACGAATTGAAAACCCTGCTAGACTGTTCCTTCTTTCACCGTCCATTTTACGGCCGCGAGCATTGTCCTCGTCGTTATTGCCGAATCATAATTATGCTCCTTCGAACCCGACACCGATGTCGTCGACGTCGCGACGCAATCGCTAAACCTTCGCCAGATACCTTCACTGACTGGCACGGACCGATTCAACCCCTTGCGCAATGATTTATTTTGCTAAAGAACTACCTCGTCATTCCCTATTTTCTACACTTCGAAAAAGGAAAATTGATATCGTTTATTTTCTTCGATGGCTAAAGGTGAGATCTCCTTTGCGCGTCTGATCGATAACGCAGAAGCAGAATTTGATTTCTTACTAAAACAATGAAAATCTATTCAAGAAATAGGAAAGAGTGCCGGCCGTTCGCAACAACTATAAACACGTATACAACATTTTTTGAGATTTTTGAAATTGAGAAACATATTCGGAGACTCGCACCCGAGCGAGACGTCATGTAAAATCCTCGAACATACGGACCTGTCAACCGGACAATGCGAGAACGTTGTAACAGTACGCGGTGACATGTCGCCGTTCTAGATTTGTCATAGTTTAAGCAACACGTCACGACAGATGCAGCAACAAATGTGGACATAGCTTTACAGGAGCTCGTATTTTTCACGAGGCCGTCGACTGGTTCGGGTCTTGAGACGTCCTTTGTGAACACCCGACACCCTTCGAACCCCCTTGGAATATCGATACCGGGACATTGGAGGGTCGGTGTCTATTTTTACGGGTGTCCCGTCGCCCAGTATCGGATCGATCATCCTTTAGCCTGGCTCCGGAACCTTTCTCTCGTTTAATTCCAATCCTGGCGCGAGGCGCCTCGAAATCGCCGGAATTGAATCTCCTTCGGACGCTTGACTATCAATCATCCGCGAGCGCCGGTTTAGTCAACGTGGATCGGAAAGTGGTAGGGGCCGTTCTTTTCAGGCCTAAAGTACTCGATTTCTGACAATATTGTTGTTAGACAATGTCTAGAACGGTTCACTGTTTACCGATGAAGTTGGTGCTAGCTTTCGATAGTCGTTGAGCAGCTTGGTTTGAGTACAGTTTTAATAAATTGCCTGTTCAATCGACATATTCGTTCGAAAGGAAGTCTACTATAATTCTGTTTATTCATCGTGGCTTTACCCGAGAAATGAACTTGATTTCAAACTTCTCCAATTTCCATACGTTCCAACTGACAGGTTGTTGCAATCGTCAATTCATCCGAGTGTCTCTAACAATTCGATCACCGGTGCCTCGAAGGCTTGAAGCTTACGAGCCGCGAACAAAGTCCTATATTCGGAATTCGTCATCAATAATTACTCGTCGCGGTGACTGCAGAACCGCGAGTACATAAATGGGTAAGCCGCTTTCGTCATCGGATCGATGAATATCGCGTCGTTCGTGGGACACGTTCGCGAATGAAGCTTGTTCCCAGCGCTGTCACCGAGTTCCGCTCAATAATCCGTGCGACACGGTGCTCGCGGCGCGCCGCGACGTCGCCGACGATCCTCTTCGCAACCTTCCGTCACACCTTTCTAGCCAGACTTAATTATGACTCTAACGTAACTTGCGGCGCGATCCCTGCTAGCTTCAATCCACGCGGGACAGAGGCAGAGATTCGTCGTCGTTGGGGCCAAGCAAACTCGCGCCGCTAACTCTCTCGTCGAGCATAGCAGAGCCTTGCCGAGCCGAGGAGAGCAGCACTCTCGGTCTCTTGTCCTCGGGGACGTTGTACAACGGCATTACGCGGACCTCGTGGCCGCAGCAGCCTCTCCTCTACGCACGCACGGAAATCCGGAGCAGTATTTGCGTCCCCCGGCCTCTGCATAATGCACGAAGTAAACAGCCGCTGCCGGGACCCTGTCGTTCCCCAGGGACCCTCGCCAAGGTAGATCGTACCGAACCACTCCGCTAAACTAATCAGCCCCCGCGCAAGCACCGGCCCGCGAGCCTAACAAAAATCATCCGCACGCAGACAACCTGCTGTACTGACCGTAGAAACAATCGTCGCTGTACCGTCAACGAGCTAAGAGCCTGACCCAATCAACGCGGAGAACATTTTTCAACAGGATCGAGCCGCGTTTAAAGTTCCTCGAGCGACAGCCAGCGCGTGATCCTCCTCGGATCCGAAGCGGCGCGACACGGTGCGCCGTGTCCGAGAGCGGAATCCGAGAATGCCAGGAGTGACATTACGGCACGGTTATTACTCGAGGCGTCGTCAGTCCGCTGGAGATCGCCCGGAACGCGGCGGGAACGATGTCGAAAATGTCGATCATCTGCTTGGCCCTGTGGAAGCGTGCCGGCCCGCTACCGTTTCGTCGTATCGATACGTTTCCGCGAGCCGTTCGGTCACTCGGGCCACCGTTCGCCCGCGACGTCTAATTTCCTGTCTCGAAGATTCGCGCGCTTCTCTCGAGTTCGACGAACGTGCGAATTCGTCTCTCGGCTCTCCCGGTTCAACGTTCCCGGGCGCAATTACTCGGGCATTCGATTCGGCGAAGTTGGTCGATGTCGGGAACGATCCGACAACGAGAGTTGCGCATCGTTGCGCAGCTCCGCAAAACAGTACGAAGCATTGGCGAAGCAGTGGGAACAGCTTCGGGAAGCTTGACCAACCTCTACCGAGGTTCATCTGCCGCGGCTTTTGTTGGCTTGTCACGCGTTATTTGCAAACGTCGCGCCCCGTTCACGGGAACGGCGAAATGATTGCGTGTAATAGACGATTATACAGGCTGAAGTTACAACAAATACTACCGCCGCTAATTAACGAGCGTATTTCAACGCTAAACGCGCCGCTGTGCTAATGATTTCCATTACGTCGCGTCGTTGTTCCGCGCCGAATCGGGTCTCGTTTGTCGCGCATTAATTGTTTGGCGAAACGCGAAACCAACTTTCTCCCTCTCTCTCTCTTTCTCTCTCTCTCTCTCTTTCTGTCTTTCCGAACTGTTCTCCGTTCCGCAGGGAAGAGGAAAAGATTCGAGAGGGAGAGAAAGAGAGCTTGTTGCCGGATCGAGTTCGTCTGATTCTCGGGGATTCCTGGGCCCACCGCTAAATTGGTCCTCTCGGAGGCCATCCCGGGCTTTTTTTCGTCGTTACGCTATTGCCCAGGGCCCCGGCGGACAACTTTCTTTGCCGCATGCCACGGATTTTAGGGAGAAATCTCTGGCGGCGCGCGAGCGAGGTGGTCCTCGGACTCCCGGATCACGATGGCGAACCGACAACGACGACTCTCTGTCTCTCTATCCGGCTGATTAGCTACGAAACAGAGGACGCGACGCGGCGGCACGGCGCCAACTCTCCGCCCGTTTCGTTCGTTCCATCTGTCTGCCGATGTAAATAAGACGACTGCCAACCGCTGCCGCACGCCGATATCTGCCGATGATTCGCGTGTGAAGTCGATGGACATCCGCAAGCTTGATAGCGTCCAAAAAATATCCTCATTTACACTGGCAGCAGAGTTCGACGAAAACAGACATCAATACTTCTTATTTTCTTCAATGAACTGAAGAAATTGGAAATAATATGTCGACATTCCTATTTGAAACCGCGTCAACTCGTTTTCGCCATGAACGTATAAAATCCGCAGAAATGGGGATGAGATATTGCATATATTTTATGTTCATACAAAGAAAAAGATTAAGAAAGAATGAAATTATTCTAGGTCGCAAGGAAATGTTAGGTTAGGTTAATTAATTAAGGTTAATTAATTAAGTTCGATTCATTGTCGCGAGTCTGAATAAATAAAGATTACGAAGAGAGCAATAAGGAAAAGTAAAGTGGAAATTCTGACTTTTCCGTCCGTCAGTTTTGTGCAACCATAGTCCTCCGGTGAATGGGGGAGGGGGGTAGGTAGGAAGGTGCGAGGTTGGCTTTGAGTCGGGAAAAGATGGGCCAGCGTCGTCGTACGATAAACTAGAACGCAGCAGGTAGACAAGCCGGCTTTCGCAGGCCTGACATACGACCTTCCTGGTGACTACTTGCCGCTACAAAGCCGTTCGCTCGACCTTACCCCTCTCCCCCTGCTAGATAACTTAAGCACTCTGGGGAGGGTGCAGCCGTTCGCCCGAGCCTGCTTAACCAACCACCGCCGAGAAACTGCGCCTCTAAGTAGTTGCGCATTCGTTGGCCCCGTTATTAAGCCGCTATTCGAAGAGATGCGTCCTCCGGCTCGAGGGAACCCCCTTTCACCCGCTTCGTCCCTCCGGGTCCAAGCGCAACGCTGTTTACCCGACCACCCTCCCACCCTTCTATACCCCTCGTGCACCCTTTCCGACCGCTATGTGGATGTTTCGTCGCCGCGTGCAACCAACTATGGGGAACAACGATTACGGGGGCCGAAACCCGTGTTACACCCTGAAAATAATCCTTAACCCTTTGCCCTATAATATCGAGTCCCATGAAGATCGTCGGCGACGCAGATTTACGGCAAACTCTACCGAATACGCACCCTATTCAATGTTTTTACTGTTTTCTGTGCTGCTTGTATATAATATGTAAAATCCGCAGTCTCCTGGTCGATCGATTTTGCACTCGTGCCTAGTGTAAAATTGTCACATAAATTTATATGAAAAATATCCTCATTATATTTGACAGGACGGTGGACTCTTCAATTTGTCTGCACACAACGCTTCTGTAAAATCGATTGTAACTTCGTTCGTACTTGAAATTTCAACGCGAAATTTCGAGAGCACTTTTCCATGTTAGTGTACGCTGGAAAGAAATTTTTTCGAGTTACACGATATTCTCTTCCAGCGAACTCGCCAGATTCCCAATAACAAAACACAGCTCGACGAAAACGCTAAAGGAAGATTTTTCCGCTCGAGGCTAGACATTGGGCCGCGTGGATCCAATTTCAAAGTGTGCATAGAACTCGGTGAAGTATCACGCTGCAATCAGCTCATCTTGGAGCAACGGGAAACGAACAGGATCTTGTTTCCTGGCGGACGTTGTCGCGCTGTCGTCGCGCATTACGATTCCGGCGAACGGCGTCGCAATTAAATTCGTAATCGTTTATTCAAGCAGCCCCGCCGCTGTCCATTAGAAATGTAACAAGTTCAGGGGAGTCTTAAAGAAAGGGAACGATCTGTTCGCGTGGAACGTGAGCCGGGGGCCGAGTTAAAAATTCCGAGGAGGGAATGAAGAAATAAAGTCCGCGCCGCGCGCCGAAGCGGGAACAAACGCGCTCTGCTCTGCACCGCTCCGCTCTCTCTCTCTCTCTCTCTCTGTCTCTGTCTCTCTTTCTCTCTCTCTCTCTCTCTCATCGCTCCGACTATGCTCTCCGCACGATTCCGCAGCAGAGGGAATTAAAGCGCGAAGGGTGCGCAAGGAGGAAAAGAGGGAAAACCCTCGAACGTGGCGAGAGTCCGGAACGACGCCCGGGCATTCTCGAAATTTTCAAAGAGTCCGCCGGCGTGCGCGTTCGAGCGTCTCTCCAGCCATTACTTCTCTCTCGCCCAGTGTTCTCTCGCCAGGTATTTCGTTTAGAGTGCCGAAAGCTCGGAACTACGCGCCGCCCAATACGCTTTTACCGAACCGGCATCGATCGGCCGAGGTCTCGAGCCGAAACTTCCGCAAAACCGATCCCGAAAAATGCAACAATTTAAATGCATCCGTACAAATAACAGAACAGTATAGCTAATTTCTGGAAAATTATGTCGAATTGACGCGAGGGACGGACGAAGGTTAGACTCATTGCCTGGCGAACTGTTTCCAGCATTGCGATGAATAACTGGAGCTTACATTTGTTTAACATGACAAAATACCAGTCGCATTAGCGTCCACCCTGAAATACAACTGTGCCCCTGTCGACTGTAGCAAGATCAACCGCGTGTCTCGATCATTTGTTCTAGCAGTACAATTATGTATAATAGCTCCATTAAAAAGAGAAGCGAGAAAACTTTAAACATTGAGCAGAACCGGTATCGTTAAAAACAACGGAGCCACTTCGCTTGAAAAGGTTTGCCGACTGGTGTGTACACGTGTCCCGAGCGTTTTCCCCGGCACAAAAGGGATTTAATTGAGCGTATTTATTCTAAAGGGAATTACGCTCGCCGCGATCAGTTCTCTGCACGTCGACACGAGTCTGTGTGAACATGGTTTCCACGGAATCGTCGCAGAAAGCACGGTGGTGGTCCGTGTTCCTGGGTTTTATCGCGGGGAGAACGGACACGCGTATCGTTGCACGGTAGAGCGTTTGCCGAGCGGAATTATTAGGACGGTCCACGTATCGGGCCGGGGCAAGTCCGTTTAGAACCGTTTGCAAAATGAAATTAACGTCGCGCAACAATGTAATCCGTGACCCGGAATCACCGTGTCGCATTAGGCGGCTCTACGTGTCCCATTCTAGGGGAGAGCGTATGTTTGCCAAACGATATTAGTATTACGACTGTCCCCCGCTATCTGCGGTTACAATTTCCCTCGGCGAACTGGATCTTCGCGCCGCCTCCAAGTTTACCGCCGCTACCTTGCCACGTAATTACTGTTATTTTATTGCTGTTCCGCCATTAGCGCGTCTCGACTTCGCTCCGCTCTTATTTTCCAGGCGGAGGACTCGATTAAATAAAGTGGCTCGATTAAAAGCAAGAAAAGTACGCGCTCCAGCCTGCCTGTCTTCCATTTACTTCTCGATCGACTTACCATCGAACCAGACCGCTGAAAATGCGAATACTGATGCGACCCTTCCTTCCTTCCTTCCTTCCTTCGTTCATCAGGAAACGTAATTTTTCTTCCTTCGTTCAAACGTGATTGTTAGCAGACGCAAAATAAATATTATCTGCGTCGATTCGACAAATTTAAACATTCTTAATCTTTGTACAATTTCAAACGTCATCTTTAGTCCGTTTGATTCTGGCTATCGCTACTTAGTGCAAGTGTTAAAACACTGTACTCGCTAATTTCGATTTGATTTAGTGCGACTCGAAGTTAACAATAGGTACTCGAGCCTGTTGTTTTCGAGCATTTCTTACGCCCCCCTACACTATAATTCAGTTCTACCTCAAGTCTATTATACAATTGCTTCGCGTACTCGCGTGCTACGCTATACTCGCATTAAATTAAAGTCGGAGCTCCGGTGACTCGTAATTATTGTCAAGTTTTGCGACAAGCTCCCCTGCTGGCTAAACTAATTCTCGAACTGTGAGGAATAGAGTTTTCATTACTGTGAATTCAGTTTGGTTCGTGTTGTGCCATCGGTTCTACCTAATTTGCGTTCCTTCCTCGATCTATTTATTAATTACACCGCGGATCTTTGTGCAAAGTAAAAATACAAATAATTTCGCTGTTTCGTGTACTAATTTTTTTCATAAATTCATGAAATCCGCCGTCGGTTAATAATTCATTATCAGATAGTAGATTCATTGGCGACGATCCGAATGAAGATCGCGCGATCTACAGCGCGTCGATTCTTCGAAGGATCGTTGTATCGCAGGTATTTCCCATTCAGGCAGGTGGAACAGCCCCACGCGCGGTTCCGAGTAACGGATTACGATGTAATGCGATGTAATCCGGGATCCTTTTATCTTCTGGCCGCGGGCACGCCACGTTCCACGGTGCCGCGCGCAGTTAATTCGCATTAGCATCGGAATCGGGAAATCAGCGGCGGTCTATTCAAGCCCGTGTCCGAGACTTTCGTCTTAAGAGGCGTCGCTTTTACCGTTAATCACCGGCGTGATGTGTCTTTCACTAACGAGGCGAAACCACGAGCTACCTGCGTTGACAGCGTTGCCAGTAATCCAAATTTCCAGTAACGGACTCAAATGCGATATTACTGCTTCAGCTTGACATCTAATAGCTGCAAAAATATTTGTGTTAAAATTCGTCGATGACTGAATGCAAACGTACAATTATATTTCGCACGAAAATTCCATAAAATTCTGAGTGAATTATTAGATTGGAAATATACGATATAATTTCCATTCACCATATTTAAAGGCGTACAAGATGTTATGACTTTTGTTAACCCGCAAGTATTAAAACTGCTCAATCATTTTATTGCGGATTGCGAGTCAATGTGGAAAGGTTATTTGTTAGCAGTTCTACCTGTCTGAAAAAGATTTAAATAATTTCCATTATTTGTAACAACTTACTGCCATCTTTCAGGTAGTCTGTCAATTCCTGCTTCATAATGACGCACTAGCAACATATGTTTTTGATCTACAAGTAAAAGTATCTGCTTACTTCAAATGCGACAGAACTTTCCTTCCAACCTAATAGCTGCACAGTCTAAATTCATGAAATATTGTACCGTATACGGTTACGGTCTGGAAGGAGATGGAGTATAGGCTCGTTTAGATGCCGAAAATTCGTCGATCGCGTGGAAGGAGGATCCGACGACCTTCTGTCAGCCGCGACCATTCGAATCGGACGAATTGTGGTCGATATTACGCAAGCCACCGGCCAGCTGTTCGCACGAATCGAGTCCGGCTCCTCGTTCAGGTGGAAACAGACTGTTCTGCTCTTATTGTGCTGCCTCTTTCAGCAGAAACGTCGGCCAGCACGTTCCAATAATCGTCACGCAACCGCAGCGCCGGTTAATGAGAGGGCTAAACCGACGGTGGATCGCGGACACGAAGGGATCCGTTCACGCGAGACCTCTGCGGGGGTTGTTAACGAAATCGTTGCATCGCATTGAAACGCATACCGTTTACGCGTTCGACACGGCCCTGGCTTTCCGATAAGGTCATACGAATTTCCTAGTTCTGCACAGTCTCGAAGGAAATGGGATTCGGTCCATATTGTATCAGTTTTCTATTGTAATTGCTGTATGTATTTATATGATGACCAACAACTTGTGAATTAGATCCAACTCAGACATTGCAGCGACCCTTTACCGCCTCGTAAAACTGTCACGGGTACCCACGAACAAAGCGTTCGCAGTTTAACGGTCGCGTGAAAGCGTCTGTCGCCGTTAAAATTTTATTTCTAATAAATATCGCAGGATTATCATCGGTTCCAGCGACACTACGCCGGCAGTTTCAAGGGTTGAATTGAAATCGCGATTCTCTTTCGACGCGAGGAAACAAGACGTTTAGTGGAACGGTCGAGAAAGAGCGAAAGGTAGCCAGGGTATCCGCGAACGATGATAGCCAGACGGGTCCCGTGTCCGTGGAACAAAACTGGCAGACGGAAGTTTCGACGGCGCCGGTCTCGCGGAAGGAACGTTAACGAGGCCGGATTTATGGCCGATTAAAGCGCAACGGAATTACTCCCGCTTAAACGGCGAAATCGTTTTCGATTCGGAACGGATCCGTTTCATTTCCATAAACAGCCGGCGCGCCTCCGTAGCCAAGATTCCGGGTCACGGATTACGCGATTCCCACGGGAATCGCGGCGCGTAACAGGACAATTCCACCCGTGCAAAACGACGGCAATTGTCGCGCAGCTTTTATCGCGTCACGCGCACCCGACGCCGGTTAATTTGCGTTATTTTGCAAGGGGACAAAGAGACGGAGGATTAAAGTCGTCGCTCGTCTAACTACTCGACGCGGAACTGCATCGACATTTCGCGCTAACGAAACGAGAAAAACGCAGCAGGGAAGACCTTCGATGTTGTCCCGACCCTGCGGAATCCCGTGAAATGTGCTCTCAAATGAGGTAAACGACTGATCAGTGTTTAAACATTTCTTCTTTTAAATTCGGTGGATACGAAACTGATATAATACCTCGTACAATACTTAAGTGTTTAGTGTTGGTTTTTATCATGAAGGTCTGCTTCTATATACAAAAATTATGTTTTCTTTCCTTCTTCCTTTCACTCACATTTAAATACCAGCGGTATGGGTCTGCGTATCTGGGGCAAATAGTTTTTGTGTTATGAGGATGACCGACAAGGTTGGTAAATACGCGGCGAACTCTTCGTTTACGACTACCAGTTTCAGTGTGTCACTCGACAAGTAATGACGTGCCTGCCTTGAGCTAATAATATATTAAAGTGATATAATTAAAAATTATTTCTGCGTGTTTATTTCAAATGCCCTAACCCAATATTTAGTAATTGCTTAGATGGGGATGGTGCAGCAATTTTTAGTGGCGCCCCAGAGTCGCCACGCGAGTGCTAAGGGTTAGTTTCACTAGTCCTCAGAAAAATTTGATTCGCGATACAACATAGTCAGCGAGCACAGACTCAGTGACCACACAGTGATAAAGAGAACACAGAGGATGCTTGTATCCAGCTTACCTGGTCTTCAAACAGCGAACAATTAGCGTCGAGTTAGCAGAGCAATTAATAAACGATGTCAGTTGATTATCTCGAATGGGCGATACAGTTCGGCGATAGGTCTTTGTTTGGGGAATTATATCTTCGCACGGGAATATCTAACGAGGGATTTAGAGTCAAGCAAGTTTAGCGAGAACGGTTGATCACGATGACGGGGCTACACGCCGCACACCGTTGATTATAGTATAGGGGTGCACGCTGCTCAAATTTGACCCCCATCTCTCACTCTCTCTCTCTCTCGCACGCGCGCTACGCCAAGTTCCGGCGAAGTTCCGAAACCTCCTACGCGTTCGACCGTACCGAAACAGGACCGTGGCAATAATTGCAGCCAACTGACGCAATTACCCGAACGTCCAACTGTAATTATACGATTCACTGAGACGGGGAAAGAGGGCAGAAGTAATACTAGCCGCCGCCGACGCCGCCGCCGCTGAGGTGCTGATGGCCCGACAGGGACATTCGACAAACGAGACAGTGATTACCCGGAGCTGTTGGTTTTATTCGGTGTGAAACACTCTCGTTGTGGACGGATTGATTTAATGCGTGATTGTGGGGACTGAAGGTGGTCCTGGGAACAGCATCACCGGACCCACAGCCTACAATCACTACTACAGAATGACTCTTGGTAATGGAAACTAGAGATCTCGGTTCTGAACGTGTATTATTAACACACGTGTAAATACACGCACGCACTTAAAAGCGTGTCAAGAAAAATGTCAGTAGTTATCCCAAATGAAGTCGTATATTGTCAGAACATTTGTTCAACCTAGAGCCTCGCGAGAAATTAGAGGAAATCACTGAAATTGAATGAGTTCGCAAGGTGGTTGAGGATTGATCAAAAATGGCTTCTCTTTGTGAGAGATTCGATAGAATGGACGGTAGCAGGATAATAAGCTGAGATCTTGAGTAAAACGTTTGATCGAACAGTAAAGCTATATTCCCAATAAACAAATATAATGAACACACCGAACTTCTCGCTCGCACGATAACAAATTAAAACCCGAATACTGATAATAAGCCAAATTACAAAAAAAAAAAATAACAAAATGTGACACTAAACGCACGGATTCGCAAATGATCGGAAGCTCCAGAGTATGCCTCGCTCGACCTAACGCGTGCTATTCGATCTACGTCTGATAATCGAGTGTGTCCTCTGCGGTAACGCACGGGCACACGTCGATCACGAGATAACCTTACAAGTTACCTGTACGGCTCCCAAACGTGTCCGTTTGCTTACATTTTAAAACGTCTCTAACGGCAAACGTACAAGGTGTCTACCAAACAAAACAATTCTTGCTCATCGAGAGTTCCGTATCAACCGTTACGTTCGTGTCACACGATTACATAATGTGTCTAACAACATTCAAACACGTATCAACATATCATTTTCAATGAGAGTGGATTTCAAGTTAATTTTTGTATCTATATTATGTACCCATATTTTGCAGTCATGTGCATGCTAACATTATAAAGATAACTTATAATCTAGAATTGATAATATAATGAACATTTTCTAATACAACACTAAAGGTACAAACAGTGAGAGTTAAGAAATTTGCGTATATAAAATAGGGGATAAAGAGAAGGTCCGCACAAAAATCTATTGTATAGGATGGAAAGTAACCCTTGTTGTGCGGTTACGTTAATACATATGTGTGTAATTGTACGTGAAATAGTACGCGTGTAAATAGGTATATACATACACGTGAAATATGTATCTCTAATGTGAACGAAAAAAGAGAGTCATAGAGGGTGGCGATAGAAAAAGGCTTTCCTCCGGAAACTTCGGGGGTGGCGAAACTGGCGGACTTTTGCATGGTCGTGGAACGATGCATTACCCGGGGAAATATTTGGGCGTCCGGTGTACGGGGGTGGTGGCGCCGATGGCGCCGGTGCATGGCCGAATGTTTGCCCGTCGATTGTTTGCCGGCGCCGCGTGGAATATGCAGCGCGAACGATAAATAAATAGCAAACACGAATCTCGCATGCGGTCAGAGAGGGATAATTGCGAGAGTCAGGTGGATCGGTGTGCGAGCCTCCGGAACGACTCTCGTACGCCTCGAAATTGCCGATCGAAAATGCTCCGCGATCCATTCCTACGAATCGTCGGCCCTTCGAACACGTCCTACGACCTCCGTAACTTCCCCCCCCCCCTGAACACGCGTGTCCCAAGTTAAACACTTCCATCCGCCAGCTCTGTACGTCCCATCGGCCATTGCGAAAAATGTCGAAAAAACTCTCTTTTCTACGGTTTCCCACCGGCAATAACAGTTCCCTCGGAACGGGCTCTCGTCACGCCGGGATTTTAATCGTATTTACGAGAGCGCGGGCGCGGTCACAGTCGTACGCTCGTTGCCAGAAACCTGAACCGGATTGATTGAAACAGTATTCGAAATCCCGAGATTTAATATCGGCCTTGCGGTGAATAGTTCGACGGCTCCCGCTCGAGTAGGACTCGCAACGTATTCGATTTCCGATTCAGTCATTAAACAGCCGGCTTATTGCACTTTTCGTAGCGGTGCGCCCGGAATTTTGCTTCGGGATATAGGTACTTGGGGCTGCGGAGGATTCAGGTGTTTGGAAATCTGTGGCCGTTTGTAACGGATCGAATGTGGCCCGGGAGAGGTAAACTGCGGTTCTTGGATGTTTGTGTAGCGGCGGCAGAAGGATTTTCAAAGTTGTTGGTGATTAGGTGTTTCTGGTGGTGTTGCGAATATACCATTGGTCGATGCGAATGCAGATGCTTCGCGTTTGTGCTGCAGTTAGGCGGTCAGTCTGAGATACCTCTGAGCGTTTTATAGTTCAGACAAACGTTCAACAACACAATGATATTAATCCCACTTGCTACACCCACTGCGTAGCTTAACCCTTTCAGTACAATGGACAAGATATCTCGTTTCCACGATATCGAAGAAACGATATGGACGGGATATCTCGTCACTATGACTTTGTTCTACAATACTACGAACGAAATATCCCATGTATCTTTATTATTGATGTGAAGTGTTTTATTTGAAAAGTTCGCACACGTAATCGTTTACTAAGACATCCCATCGTTGGTGTAAGGTGCGTAAAGATGATAAATAGACTGCGGATCTTTATATTTTATGATTTATCGTTATGTTTTATGGTAATCAAATCGACAGAATTAAAAATGTTATTACCAATGAAAATAGGATTTTACTTGCTTCCACTATCTTGAAATTTGCCTGTAGAAATTCTGAATTCCATTAACGTCCAGAGCACTGTTTCTTGTCCACGATAACGAAAGGGTTGAAATAAAATAATATGATACGTCTCGGTACAGGTATCCGAGGAATAGAGCTTGTTTGCATAGATTTCGTTCGACGGCGACAGGGGTCGTAGTTGAAAAATATCGGCGAGTAGCGCAATTTCCTGTGGTAGCGGCGCGAGCATCGTTGCGCGTAAACACAAGGCGCCCGTGAAAAAGCCCGCGAACGAATCGAAACCCCCTTAATTGGCACTCTAATTACACTGTAATTGTGTATCGATCCGCGTTTAAGTGAACCAATTACCCGAGGCGGGTCGCGTTTGAAGCTCGACGGCGTGGCACTCGAGCCTCGGGAGCCGCTTTCCACCGGAAATAATATAGTTCATCGCGGGGGAAGATCTACCGGCGCACACCTTTGTGAACGTATTCCACGGCGCACCTGGGTTGGAGAGACAAGGACAAAGAGAAATAGCGCGAGAGCGAGAGAGAGAGAGAGAGACAGAGAGAGGGAGAGGGAGAGGGAGAAAGCCCCACGTGTACAAGCTCGCCGAGTGCTTTTACGGTTAATCGAAATCGCTGCTCGAAGCAGCTCCGCGGCGGCTCTGACCCCGGCCTCATTCAAACCCGTGGCGTCATTGTTTCCGAAAGTCTCGCAAAGGAGGTAATTTCGCCCCGCATTCGGCGCGCGTCAACGTCACCCGGAAACGACACCCTGTCCCCGGAGTTGACCCTCGAAAAACTAATCCTACAGCTCTAGCTACCTATCCATGCTTTAAATCATTCGTTCCCGGTGCTCTTTTTTTCTCGAGACAATGCCGCCTCCATTATCCGAATTAACCCTCCGAAAGGGATCGTTTCGGACGGCCTGCGACGATCAAAATTCGCAAGGAACGCTGTGCCATCCCTTCTACACGATATCGAAGTCCTTCGTGTTTTGTAGAAGCTACAGAAATTGTGCATTTAAATTATTTCGGATCGACGATCCTATCACGGATCCTGCGGAATATTTGAAAAGTTCTAGGACAATCAAGATTTACGAGTTGTTCAATTGATGTGCATTTCAATTGTCCGTTCCTGTCGTTCTCATTTCACGGAGATATAACGATCTCCATAATCTGTTTGCGAGTGGATCTACTAATGTACAGAATTTTTATTATAGAAATAGACATAAGATTGTCTGTACATATTCAGAATACCAGTTTGATTGCGATACTCATTTAATATCGCTGTGGTGCTATGTATTCTTATAGACGTAATAATAATTTCATCACAGAATTAAAACTTTTACTCCGAAGCACCCCTCTTTATCTGTTCCCATCGGAACTTATAATGTGAGAACGTTTTTTAAAAAAGTTTCACGGTGTATATTTTAAGTAGAACTTATTAAAAAGTTTCATAACTCTTTCGATCCTTGCTTTTAGGAGTTCCTCGCGGAGAGTGCATGAAAATGTGCAGTAAATTGCGCTGACAGTGGAGAAAGATTAATTTCCAGCGTTAGACGCGCTATCGAAACATATTGTACGATGCAGGTGATATAAATTATAAGTTTCCATAGCAAAATTTTTCTATGAAGATCCACAATCAAGCCGTAAACACCGTTCTCAATTTAATAAAGTTATCAAGAGACGAACGATACATTTTAGCAGGTAAAATGCCGTATCGTTTCACAAGACAAGGACCACTTTCTGCGAAACGTCGAGTAGCCCCGCGATTTCTCAACAAATTCAACGATCTGTTTAAACGGCTTACGCGTTTCTCCGTCAAGTGGCGCCGAGTTAAACAAATTGAAATGAAACGCCGTCCGCGTAAGAACCGTAGAACGTTCGGCTACCATTTCCCTGTAATATCTTCACCGACTTGCAAAACTGCACTTACAAACTGCAGCGGCACAATGTGCCCTTATCGTCTGGCTCCTACCCGAGTATCGTGGAATAACGAATAACACGTGCTATTAATGCGAACGAGAACTTTCATACGTAGGTATATGTACACATATAGGTACGTAGGTGTACCGGATGTACACACGGAGCGTACCTTTTCCTTAAAATTAAGGGCGGGTTAGGGTCACGAACTTCTACGGCCACGTAAAGCATAAAAGCTGACCTGATACCGGGAGAACGATATCTTCTCCCCTGGCCTTTTACCGAAATTGTAATTCCGAACGACTGTAGAACCAGAGGGGTTCAGTTTTAACGCCAGTGAATGCTCGCCGAGTGTCCCATTAGCAAATGGCCGAAGAGAACTGACACTCCGACAGAGGTCCCGAAAAGAATCCCTCGAACACACTGCATCTGTCCCCAGAAAACTGTGCCACGTCTATCGACTGTCTGACCCATTGTAGAACGCGACCTCGTTACCGTCTGCGAGATCTTCTCTGCTCCTTGTTTTTTTTTCCTTTTTCGTTTTTGTTCAGCCGAAAAAGTTCCCGGCAAAGAATTGCTCCTCTCCGTCCTGTTCGAAAGCACCCTTTCCGCTTTTAATAACCGGCCAACCATTATGCGAACGCACTGACGAGCTGAGGGAACAGCCCCCGGAACGAGCACGCGAGCGGATAAATAATACGATCTCGTTAAAG
This sequence comes from Lasioglossum morio, assembly GCA_916610235.2. Taxonomy (NCBI): domain Eukaryota; kingdom Metazoa; phylum Arthropoda; class Insecta; order Hymenoptera; family Halictidae; genus Lasioglossum; species Lasioglossum morio. The sequence goes on from OU744326.1 coordinate 25,667,761, forward strand.
AAACAACGGTCTTTCGGTTTTCCCATAAAATCCTTAAAACGATAGCCGGCCGGCTCGTAAAACCGCGGTTTATCGCTGATAAATATCGATCAACCGGCCACTCGACCACCGACCGATCTTCCTCGTTCATCGATGGATCGATGCACCAATACCTGCCGAATCGAAGTTTATCGACTCCAGTTTGTTTCGCTGATGAGATTTACACTCGAACCTCGCGCAGTTCGGAGATTAGTCGGTGGCGAAACAATCTTTGTGGACGAGCATTTTCTTGTTTCGCGTGCTCGGGAATTGCTTATCTAATTGCGATTGTTAGCTGATTTGTTTGGAATATGTGGCGTTGCGAATAAAGGAAAAATTACTCGAGGGTCTTTCCTGCAATTTGATCGCGAGGAGTGAATTCTCCCTTGCATCCATTTTCAGCAATCTATGGAAACCAATGAAACTGTTCCAATTCGCCGGAAGCGCACAGGTGCCTTCGGAAAGAATACGTGTCTCTTCTTCGGAGATGAATTCTCATTCTCCAATGAAGTTTCAAAGGTTTCATCGTTCCCATACTTCGAAAATAAACAACAGACCGTTGTTTCTCTTTGACGCGCCGCTGCAAGTGGAGCAACCATCTTTGCTGCATCGCTGCACCGCTGTGCTGCATTTCTGCACTGAACTGCCACTTGTAGGTCACTCTTTAGACCTTGATTGTCACTGTACACGAAGGCGGCTTGTGTTTTAGGGCGCGCCTCGGAGCAAATTAATATCTGAGCACCTCGGTTAAATGTGAAATTATTTTACCGTACTTTTCCTTTCTAATCTTCCTGTTTCTGTATTTTGCTCTATCAGTATCGAATTGTTTCCTGTTTTTCCACGATGGACATAAAGAGATTGAATTTGATGTTGAATTTAAACTTGAATGTGAATTTTCCTTTCGGAGAACCGTCTGAACTTAGCGAACCCTTAGACCATATAAACTTATTAACAGGGCTAAGATAATATTTCTTGAAGCATAGTAAAATAATAGGTGCTGACACCTATCACATTTTATAGTTATGTTTCCTTCACTGAATTTGCGGCATTCCTATACACATCCTATACACATGCTGTATCTGTGAGATCATATGGTTTAACCGATGCCCCCATAAACAGCTGGAGAGAAGATCCTCCGAGCGTATGAAAATTCTCGTCGCTCGTTTCCCGGTAATTTGCCTCCGGTAATTAGTCGGTAAAAGTTCTCGTGCAAAGTTGCGGGCCCGCTATCGTCGTACTGTGTAGCAGTCGGTAGGTAAATTCGATTCGCATTGGCGCAATCGGCAGTCGTAGAACAAGCCCTAATTAAGTTAACCGGCCGCGCGCGTACAGTATCGAGAAACTACCCCTGATTGCCTTGTTAACGGGATAGGTTACCAGGTAGCAGCGATATCGATCTGCCGACACCGAGAGAAAGCTTGATAAGGACTGCACACCATCTCCTTCTCCTCCTCCTCCTCCTCCTCCTCCTCCCTTAGCGCACACACATATATAAATGCGTACCTGAACAACCTGTGCCTCTGACAGATTTATACGCGGCACGCGGAACAACCAAGGTTGCGCGCCACGATTCTACGGGAAAGTAAATTAATAAAGGGCTCGTCCGCGGACAAGTGTCTTATCGGCGATCCACGCAACCCTTTGTATACTGGCGATCGTTAGCCGAATGATAACGAGAACTTTTTCCAACGACCCGCCGACCGACACCTCTACTAGATGATTAATTTAATTATTCGTCGGATATCACTCTGGAGCTCTTAACGAGCTGCTGCAGCCTGGTACCATGAAAAAGAATGAAAGGAAACAAGAATTTTGTAGGATCCTTTGTTGCATACAAAAGTTTGGTAGAATATAACCTACTAATTTTCAACATAAATAAAGACCGTTCGTTACTCTACGTTTATCAAAAACGCTTCAAATAACACGAATTCGCGACAGCCACTTACAAAGCCAGCTGACACAGACGTACTGGCCTGTTCACAGTTTATCGAATCGTTGGTGGTAGTCGGTCGCCGAAAAGGCTGACCGGCGTGTTATTTTTTCAGCGAGGCATAAATCGATGGGAAATTACTGTAAATGACGAATGCCGGGCAACCGTCGGCCCCGACCCGGCTAATGGCTGCTAGCACGAGGCGTCCACTTTGCATAATATTTGGATCACGTAACGAGCCCGAATAACTTTGCCCAGGTAAACCGCGCGCGCGATATTTCGTTTATAAATCCCCGTTCCTGGAACGTGTCCCACCGTGTTGCACGCCGCCGTCCCGTCGTGTCGCACCGTGTGTGCGCGCGCGTGTGTTCGCCAAGTCAAAATACGCGCAAATTAAAAAGAAAATCGGTACGTTGGACAAGGGGTTCGGGGGAGGGAGGTGATCACAGGATTCGCGTTGTTATCCCCTATTCGTCGACGCGCTCACCTACGTGGACGTTATTTCGATATCATTTCCCGGTCGAATATGTACATCGAATCGCTCTTTGGTTGTTAACGCGACGATTTTCGGACCGTGTTATTCCGGTCCCGTTTCTGTCGCGCCGTTTCACGCATGCAAAATAGCGATATCTTGTTCTTGTTGCGCTGACCCGCCGCGCTTGTTCCCAATAAAAACTGTTCGAACCTGTGTCGCGAACCGTTGTTGACCCGATTCCCGTTGTACTACCGAAATTTTTCAGCGATTTCATTTCGGCGAGACAAGACGCAATCGCTTCACCTTTGATGGGAATAGAACATTCCTAGATTAACACGTTTATGATTGATTAATGCTGCTGCTTTCTGAGGACTCTAGTTTCGAGACGTACTTAACCCGGGAGTACGCGCACTGTATGTCTTTTGGACCGACGATTTCGTATATATTGAAATACGATACGAAGTCTTCGACTGTTGATTTTTTCCGTCGAGCTATTCACGTTTGAAGGGTGTCTCGACTTGTTTATATTATGTGGCGATACTTAGTGCTTTCGTGTTGGTTTTAAAACATACCATCGCCACGCGTCGGTTCATTCGACCATAGCGCGCCTACTAACGTCAGTCTGATTTCGTCCATCGAGTTTGACCCATACTGTGTGGCAATGATGGCCAATTTCGGATATTTTGAAGACATTGAAGACGAGGTCAGCGATTCAGCAGAAGATACCGATTATATAATAGAATCCGATCATAATACTGATTCAGAAACTAATTGTTCAGATATAGAAATATCTGATTCAGAGGTGACATATGTTTCCAATGAAAAAAACATAAGTACTTATTCGTTATTTTCAAGATACATTTCTAATCTGAAGAAAATTTACGAGTACATTTTGTGAAAAATAGATACAACATATGTTAAATTATTGTTGTTATGAAAAAATAAAAATCAAGTTATAAATTCAAATTGATAAAAGTTTACTTTTGTCGCGAGTGTCCTAGTAATGCGAGCGAATCTAAATTATCAAGCGACGAATAATTATTACTTTTTTATTTCAACATTTAATTTTATTCATTTACTTTAAATTTTATATTATATTGTTACTTAATATTTTATTTAATTTATCTATTTTATATTTTAGTTATTTCGTTACCAGGTGACCATTTATTTTATAATAAAAAATTGTTACTGTTTATGTAAAACAATTAAAATACAATATGACACATTATTTATACTATATTAGTCATTTTATTCAATTATTTCTCATTATAATAGCATCGGTCGAAATGACCGACGCGCGCCTACTAACGCAAGTGCTGGGGGCGCGCGTACTCCCGGGTTAATGTTTATATTGCTACGTAAATGTTTCTGTTGCTATCGCTCTTGAAGAAATAACTTATGCTGTTCTGTTACTCTCCCGAAACTTCAAGACTTTTGTTTTTTTAATGCGATACTATTATAATATGTACTAGCTGACCCGACAGACGTTGTCCTGTCGAAATTTCTATACATTTGTTTGTCGATAATGTAAATACCTATTGAAATGTGTAAATTTCTATTGAAATATTAATTAAAAGCTGCGACGTTCGTTTTTTTTGTTGTATTGAAGTATGATTCAAAAAGCACTTTTAGTTTCTCCCGAATTTTCCATTTTTCAGGGCGACTTTTCCAATTTCTCTTTCCCTTATTCGGACTATTACGAACATTTAAAACAATTAGCCAAATCGGCCCAGCCGTTCTCAAATGAGCGGTTACTAACAGCATTTGATTTTTCTTTGTACAGACTAGAATTTGTAGAATTTTGTCTATACAATAACGACGACTGATTCTCGGTGCACCCTGTGCATACAGCGAATGATACCGCGCGTCGACGACGAACGACGAACAACGTTCAACGTCCGACGTGTCTCGAAAAGCGGAATTTCACCGCGTAATTCAAACATCGGGCGCAATTATGGGAATATATCGATCGAGCGTACCATCGGGAATACCTAATTCGAACGGCACATACCGAGCGACGTTGCGTAACGAGGAGATGCTGAAATTCATTGGCAACGGCTGTGGCTCTTTTCAATGTTTATTATACCAGCCTTATTACGTCCCCAGCATGATCTTGTCGGGCTCGATGTTATATTCATTAGCAACATTCATTTTCTACGATGCGGACGCATACTAGACTTCGCCTGCTCTTTCGCAGTGTCGAAAGTGATTTTTACAGTATAGGGTTTCTTATCAGAATTGTTTAAGTAGATGGAGATACGGTCAAGACTTCATTGTACATTGTTTCTAAAAGGTCGCGGGCGAAAAAAAATCTGCGGAAATCGTTCGGTGAAGTTTGAGAAGTTTGTTGGAATACTGTGCCAGCCTTCGGAACACGTATCCGGGTCATCGCGCTTCGATTTAGTCCGGGTTTCTTGCTCTCGAGCTACACACCGCGCGATTTATCGTACGACGAGTTCTATAACGTTGTTTCATACGACTGTTTGAACGATAATCGCGACGCGTGTGGCACTGTCGTACGTCGCGAGAGGCGTGTTTGACCGTAGCACGGCTCCATCGTAAAATCTGTCGCACTAACGTCGGACAGATTCGAACGTGTACGATCGGACGGAACGGTTTCCTCGACGACCTACCCCGCTACGAGACGGAAATACGACAACTCTTACGGAAGAAACAGTATAAATATTTTATGTTTAAACGATTCTGCCTATTTGCTTTGCCGGGTAGAACCTCTGAAACTTTTAACAAGGGATCCTTTTCCTGCCGTGCTGTTCTGCGACGAGGATTGCCGTTGTCGTTCACGCTGACATTCCATTTGTCGGATCTACCGCTGATAACTCTTCCCAAACCGGCTACTGAAAGCCATCATTCTTGCTTTCTCCTGGCTACAGATTTTCAAAAAATTCTGGAGTACCATATTCGATTTCGTACTACTTTCTTGAAAGTCGACAAAGATTTAAAATTGCATAAACGTCCGTACTCTGTTTATAACGTACTTCTGATTGTTCGTAGTCAAAATATTTATCGCATAGGGAATATATGTAGAGGTCTTAGAAACGGATTGGGTTTTTAAAATTGTTTTCCAAGTTCGATTGTTTCAAATTTTTAATGAGTAAACTGTGGATCCTCGTACAAAATAAAAGTCGTCTGTATTCATTGTAAGACACAATTCTATAAAATGGTAAAACAGTATTTTTAAGTTCATTAATCATCTCGATCTACTCGCTTTAGTCATAAATGCATAAAATCCTCTATATTCGTCGATTAAAAATATGTTTTCTCTTGATGATCCTCCGAAACACATGTTACAAGACCAAGTCGCTGAAAGACCATAAAATCGTAAAACTAACTTCATAAATCAAGAGACAATCTCTACAAACACTTTTCAAGATAGCCTGCGACGAAATTAGTCTTCCTTAGCGGCAATTAACGCCGTCGAAAAACAAGAAAGCTTTCGACCGTCCGAGAAACACCGTCCCATGGAAAGTTAATGGTACACAGACGCGGTGCACGAAGCATCGGAGTATCTAATGAACGTGGAGCGATTAATTATAAATATAGAAAGATGAATATTTCATTGAGTGGAAACAGGGAACGCAGCGAGTGACCTGCAACGTTCAATTTAATATTAATCGTACGGTACGCCGAAATGGAAATCGAAAGGCCCCTGTTTTACAGCGGCGATAGTTATCCGTCATGCGACGTACCGTGTCACGGTGCATGACTGTTATCGAGCCGTGAATGATTTCAATGTGTACGACGATACATCACGCATCCTAGGAGATTGGCCCCCGCTGAAAGGAGCGACGACGGCCCGCCCTGCAGTACTCGAGGGATCATTTATTTTTCTCCCGTTCGCGAAAACTATCAATCACCGAGGCCCCCCGGTTTTTCCTCGGGAAAACAGTCTGACGGAGTCGTCTGACTTTTCCAAATTTTCATACGTCGACTGGTCTCATCCCCGAAGAAAGTCGAAATTTCTACTTCGAACGACTCCAGCGATGCAGACAAATTTTTTTCGCCAACAAAATTACTGTAAATTTAAATATCAGAGGAGAGACTTTGCAACGACTTCTAAAAAGTCGACATACGATTTTGTTTCACCGTTCTATTCAATTTCGAACAGATAGTCCGTCACCAGACGCCAGAAATGTTCAAAAGGAGTAAAGGGTTCGAAAGGTACCTTCGCTTTTCCACTACCACACGTGATCTCGAAGCGTGGCTGAAGAAACTGACGGATGCATCTGAAAGTAGAGGTTGTATGCTTTGAAACGAGCGCAGAATGATTGGCGTATGATTCTTGATCATGAAGTTATAACAACTTCTATATCAGAAATGTTTGTCGACGAAAATTTTATGCTTCTGCGATTCTAAAGAACGCGTATAACAACGATGAAATATGGAATACGGATCATTGAGATGCAAGATGATATCGTTTACGATATCGATCAGCACGGTCTGATAAACATTATCGGTGGTATGGCAAATTAATTTTACGATTACCTCTCTCTCTCTTACTGATCCGAAGTCTCGAAGTTGCGCAACCCGAAAGAAAACAGTTTCCTCGTTTATTATAGGTTGTAATGCGGTGAACCGAGGTACTGGAAGCGAGTCAGTCTAGGGTTGTGAAAGGCGGTTGACAAGTCTGAAAGGAGGTTCATTACCGGCGTGTAATTGAAGCAGACCACGCCGTCTTCCCGAGGACTATTTTCCAAATTTACGTCTGTTATCGACTGGCGAGGATTTAATAATCCGTGAACAGCTTTGAGGCGCGGGATTGATCGGGGCTGAATCACTCCCTCTTTGCCTCTCTGTCTCTCCTCTCTTTCTCGCGGTCGGACCGATGTCAATGATTAAAAAGAGAAAGAGAGAGAGATGGAGAGAGAAAGAATTTCGGTGTTGAATACGCGTGGAAAAGAAGCGTGGTAAAGCAGACGCGCGAGCGGCCGAGGAAAAAGGCGTTTAATTTACCGTTTGGTTTCCTCGAGGCCCCGGAGAAAGGCCGCGTTACAAAGGGAGGAGGTTCGCAAACAGCGCAAAACACTTTTGATCGTCAATGTACGAGAGCTTGCGTTCGCCGTTTTTGCGCGCTGCGCGTTTCGACGCCCCCGCGCATACATACATACATACCTACGTACACGTAATCCTGTTGAACCGCGTTTCTCTTTTCTCTACCTGTTCTCTAAAGCCTCTCTCCCCCCCAGCGACCGGCAGAAACGCCAAGAGGATTTCGAGCATCTAACAAGTTTGTGGGCAAAGCCTTAGCCGAGCAATTCAACAAATTTTCTGTCTAAACAAATTTCACCCTCGATAGCCTGTCGCGAACGAAAATTCACGCAAATCGCGTTCCCTCGTTCCCCCGAGGCACGGTTAAACTCGTTACCCCGGTTCTGAACGTCCTCGAGTCACCCTAATCGGACCGCAGTCGCTTATTGTTTCTTGGACTCGAGGAGAATGCGATCAAACTTTACGGTTTTACGATAGAAACTTCTTTTCTTAGCTCGCTCGCTTGCTCCCGCGTCACCATTCTCGTAGGCAGATGACGTTAGAAAATTTTGTCGAGTAGGTCAACATTAGCATAACGCGATCGCACGTAACAGATTCACCATTGATCGTTTGCGTGCCGTAGCAAAAATGTCCAAAAGTAGATTCGTCGATTTAAATCGTTCCGAAGAGAACCATACGTTGAATCGTATATTTTTCAAAGGATATCACAGTAGTTTTGAAATTTTGTTCAGGTCTAACCAACTTTCGAACTTTGCTCGCTACCCTTTTCCCATCGCGTTCAAGCCCCGCACCAGAAGTTGTTTCTGAAAAACACGCGATTTTACCCGGCCGATCTTTTTTTTCTCTTTTTAAGTGTACACCACTTTACGCGTTCGTTGTTCTCGACGTTGGGAGTTGTTCGTGTTTCGACGTACAACACAAATGTTTATCAATGAAACAACCGCGGTAGTTGATGGAACTTGTTGTTCCCCGTAAACGAAACTACTGAGCCGCTTACTACTGAGAGCCATTAATTCGAGAGATATTTTAGTTTGGATATCATACGGTGCTCGGGAAATGCGTGTTAAAATGTCTCTTGAATTAATAGCTTCTAACCGGAAATGTTTTACCGCATCTGTATAGAGAATACTCGTGTGTCTCTTATACAGACTATTATTTGTATGATCGCGAGTTTCGCGTGTATTAAATCAGTTAAATAAATTGTCCCCATCCCCTATGCCTAGCACAGACACCAGTATTCCAATCAGTCTGTAAACAGCTTCATCCGTAAACGTTTCATTCCTCGTTTTATAAAGAGTATTCGTGTATCCCGACTGCATGCACCAGCAAAAAAAAATGCAATCTGTATCAAATTATACCAGCCTCCGCAACCATAATACTATTATTCCCACCAGCAGCAGTTGAATCTATTCAATGTGACAGATTCAAATGGGACAGCCGCAGTGTCTCAGTGCTGCGGCAGCTCGCAGCCTCCTCGCAATAAAGACGGTGTATCTACGACAATAACAATAAAAGAGCGAGAAGGGGTGTCGGAGGAACTTGTATCTCGTCGTTCGACCGACTTCTTACGGTCCGAGGAGCCTCGAGACTGTGTCCGCTCGTTCAGTTTTCCCTCGCTTCCGAAATCAGAATGCGCGATACTTTGTCCGGTGAATATTTCAAACAGAGAAAGCGAGAGAAAGAAAGGGAGAAAGAGAGAGAGAGAGAGAGAGAGAGAGACCATAGCGAGCCTTCCGGGACGACAAGATTTACGAGACGCGCGAATATTCCCCGCGACCGGCGAATATTCTTGCATCATGATGCATCACTTTGTCGAAAGAGCAGAAACGGATTTCGCGAACGAGCCCGAACCCCGCAACGCGACGTTCCCCTTTTCCTCCCGTTCGTCCCTCGTCTCGTTCGCCCTCTCGAGCCGACATTTCGCAAGCAGGAATTATGGTGTAATCCTGTTTAAGGCAGTACCGTCGACGAGCCGCGAATCAAAGCAGGAATTTAAACGTTGCAGATCCCGACGAGTTTGCGAGTCTAACGAGCCGCGGACTTGCTCGTCGCGCTCGACTTTTGCGAATACAACCGCACGCACGCACCCTTGAAACACTGAGGAACTGGTTCGAAACGGTTCGAAACACTCCCGGGAATATCCTGTGTGCGGCCTCGGAGTTGGTAATTGATTATTTTCTGGTTAGTTGCGTGATTGATTGTTTGAAGCACTCGGGGAGATCGTAATCGTTAATCGATGCATTGTTTCTCGAGTGAATCTGTAATCGTGTAGTCTGCGGATTTTCGTGGATAATAAACATTCTTCTATTTTATCGATTGTAAATTGTTCAAGTTAGATGGAAATTTATTAGGGCGCTCGGAAAGTCGTTTCTTAACTGTCCTGTTTCGGTTTCGTTAATAATTTAATAAGTAACGAAAAACGTGTTAATAATTTTAATGCGTTGAGAGTTAATGCGATATTTCTACTGCTTTGTGTTTCATTCGATGTTCCGCAGCCTGATGATTCCATTCGGTGTTCCGTAATAATTAATTGGTAATTATAGCCGGGTAGATTTTCTAAAAATTGTTCGATATCATTATAACCAGGATATATGTGTAATACTAAATTTCTAAGCTAATCATACTCACTGATTACAGGTGCTTTGGTTGCTTCAGTTATTCATCAATTATGATTGCTGGATTACTTACTAATCGTATCAATTAATCACGAGCATATTATATGTATTTATAATCATTAATCACGAATATAATCGTTAATCATTAATGTGATTACTTTTTAACCGTTCCTGGCTGAGCTGCGCGCAATCAACAATAAGCTCTGGCTACGTTAAATAAATTGTCCAAATTGATTCAATCAAAAATTGAATTGTCTAAATTAATACATCGATCACGTCCTTGCGGACCATTTTAGTTAGTTTCACAAGTGCTTACACAATTTCATTAAAGTTTATAGGATCTAGAAGTTCTAAAGAAGCAATCTCTCTAATAAAATATAAATCTGCAGTTTCGGTCCTGTTAATTAAATCACTTTGATGTGCCATAAATGGTTGAATCGACTCGTTGGAAATCTTTGACAAGTCTCTCACAGTTTATAGCATTTGAATGCTCTATCACGACACGTTCAATCTTTTTAGAGCTCCTTTATACGTTTCGTCCCCTGCGATGATGGTCCTTTATAAATTTAGACGCTCGCACAAGCTGCTGCTAACTTTGAAGCTCACGCCACGAAAACGTTTTTTAAAGAAGATAGTTCGCCGAGACACTGTACATTGAATTTTTGATTAGAAGCAAACGATAACGTCAACCGTGCAGAGGCCCGAAATAGGAAGTTGAATAGCACATGACACGCTAGGAATCCTGGGAAATGACAGACGTCCGTCACCAGAAGGAATTGTCTGGAATTGTCAGAAATACTTTGTCAAATTGTTTTTCAGCAAACGAGCCTCGAGATGAAACTATAACCCGTCTCTACATTGCTCGAAATAGCGAAGTTTCTCTTGCTGGTAATTGATCCTCTTGCATATCTGAAATGGGTGTTTCAATTTTAAAAAGAAGCGACTGATTTGTAGTGTCACGAAATTGTCAGGCATGTGTTCACTAAAATTGTTCACGATTTATATTCTCGTATACCAGCACGAATAAAAGAATAAAAATAGGTCCGAATTTCTCTGCTTTCGTAACGAAGACCTCCAACAAAATCTGGTAACTCGTTGTTAGTTCCCCGCAAATTGAAATGGAATTCCATTTTATTTTCAATGAATATAAATTTCCTTTTTTCCTAGCAAATTACAAATAGACAGCGGATCTTTATGCGAAATAAAGATTTTCTACCGGAATTGCAACAAACTGGAGTGGAGTAGGCGTTCGTTTGCGTTGAAAGTAATATGTGAGGTCGTTCGGAAAAAAAAGTAATTTCGTTTTTCGCTGTCCAATCATAAGCGTCAACAAAGTTAGTGATCATTGTAATCGTAAAATAAATTGTATCGTGTAATTGGATCATGGAAAGAAGTTAGATTCACGCTTCTGGCGAGACGTATTACCGCGGGACAGCGTGACGGGACGGTTCAAGGATCGTCGTCTGCTCGTCCGTCAGCCCGAGCTGCATAATGCACGCGGTGCAGCTACTCGACCGGACTGAAAAATGGAATGGCCCGGGACACGGCAGTCGGTGCAGCACGTCGAAACGCGGACTCCTCGAACCCCCCGCATTATTTATTTAAGGCCAGCTGCTGCCCGATACGCAACGATCTAAACGCCCCCGCGAGCTTCCATTTTTCGTTCATCTTTCCCTTCACCCCTTTCACCGTTTCAATTTGATCAGTAGCTCTTCAATCACTTGCATATCATTAGTGTCACGATCAACTTTTCTTTTAGTGTATCAATGTTATTTATCAAAAATCCAGGTGATATTTCAGAATGTTTATACCTCTTTGTAATAATAGCACCCGCGAGCTTTCATTTTTCGCTCATCTTTCCCATCGCCCCTTTCACCGTTTCAACTTGATCAGTAGCTCTTCAATCACTTGCATATCATTAGTGCCACGATAAATTCTTCTTTTAGTGCATTAATTTTATTTATCAAAAATCCAGATGATATTTCAGAATGTTTATACCTCTTTGTAATAATAGCATGAATCCGACGAGGATTCTGAAGAAATGGTGACGGTGATGAGTTCTAACTAAATCCATATAAATTCGCGAAAATTATTCGTGTGCTTCATTCAGTCTCCAACATCGTGTACTGAGAATCGTGCATTTGAAAGGGTCGTGTGCTACAGAAAATCGATAAAGAAGTACACAGCAATTATTGCTAGCCAAGTGGCTATTTCGAAACGATTTTCGTACGACACCATGTAATTCTCAAAAGTCTATTGCCGGCTGTAGAAAGCGACTGTGTGTTAGTAAATTCGAAATTAGGCAAACGTTCAGTGGTAAAATGTGAACGTGGTATAAATAGTCTACCGGTAAGCAGGATTCAAATGCAACTATCGACGCTGGCTTGTACAATCGACTACGGAACGCGGTGTAATCGGGGAAACATGTTAATTATTCCGGAGCTGTTAAAAGTGCAATCGAGTGGCGCTTGCAAATGCATGGCTCGAAGTAAGTATTTATAAAACGGTGTTCTGAAAATCGAGGGAAACGTACCCTACGTAGTAGGAAGAATGTATGCAGCGACCTACAAATTAAATGACCAATCGATTAGCTCCGGCAATAACTGGATTTTAATTGGTCTGATTGTAATCGGATATTGAATTGATGGGAGTCACGGCTTTAAAAATACACGGGGGATTCGAATCCGTTCTGTATTATTGTCTTACACGGGTGGGGAAAGAGACACGGAAAATAAACGGATGGATACTGGAATTATGATAAATTAAAACGCGTACACGTTATTAGATTTTCAAGACAGGACAGTCTCGTTAATGATAGAACTGCGGGACTCATTAAATGACAGGTTCCAGGTTTATTTTATAATTGAACAGTTCCGAGATCGAAGCAATTAACGAGCTTTCGAATTTATTTTACATTTCACTGCTAAAGCACTTGGCTGCTGCTCAACTTTTTTTCCATTTGAAATCAATTTCCTTCGCCCCGCGTACTATGATTTATTTTACAATGATTAGAGAAGACTACGTTTCTATTAAACATTTAAAAATTCTCTCTTGCCAATAGATTTATCAGCGAACGATTAAAATTGGACAGATTCAGAATGCTTTTGGAAAAAACGCAATTTTGTCGAGCCTGCAAGGAAATGCTTTCGAGATCGGTGGATCTATCGATGATCGAGCGAAGCAATTTTTTGCACGCCTATTTTTCAGCCCTTCCCACAGACGAGGTTGACAAATTAATTTGAACTCTGCCCGAGGGTAAAGAATCGATGATTTGTCTTCGTGCAATTACCAGAGACTTTGTGAAAGTTTATATAGGTCGTCCCGTCGGGGTCGGGATCTTGGCGGCTATAAAATATCCGGGAAAGAATCCGAATCGCACGGTCAATGATTCGTGAACTCCTGATCGTCCGGTGTACCTCGAAATGAAGAAACTTTCCGAATCGAACGCGTCATACTTATCTCCTTATGAACGGTCCGATTGCCCCAAACAACCCGAGTTTTCCCGAGAACCATTCGGCGGAGTACTGTTCAATCGCGATCTACGTCCCCGACGGTCCTCGAGAAGACATCCGCCATATTGTGCGGGAATTGTCCAGTTTACCGTGGCTGGACAATAACTTATTCAACCCCTCTTCTCCTCCCACTTGTAACAATCATTTTTAACCCTTTGCACTCGGAGCTAACTGGAAAATGAAACATTTCTTCCGATCTAGAATATTTCCATGCCTCATGATTTTTGAAATTTTATAATACCAATATACAAAATTGTACAATATATATATTTTTTATTTTTGATTTCCCTTAGAGTTATAGTTTCTCCACGCCGCTCTTAACCTATTCTTAATACTACCTTACTCTAACTTAATTTTAACTATCATTTACAACTAATAAAAAACCTATCATAATATAAATTGTACAATACCAACGTATTTGATTAGACACCGATATATTTAATAATGTAAATAATATTTTGCATAATGATACAGTAATTTTTAGTGGTGCCTCAAAGGGGACAACCGAGTGCAAAGAGTTAATATTTTATGCCAATAAGTTAAAGTTTATATGACAGTTCAGAGTAGAATAATTTAGATCAATTCGAAAAGCGAAATGTCAGCTTTATATAAGGAAACTGAATTGTACAAGACTAGTGGAAACGAGATTCTCGTCCATGGTAGTGACAACGTTAACAGGCATTTCAATAATCATACTGTATTAAAAGGAAGCTTGAAAATGTCATAAGTTCACAGAGTAATCGCAGCCTCGCTGAGCGACGGCGACTAATCACAGGTATCAGGTAAACGAATTTGAGAATTTCTTGCGATGTCTACACCGTTCGAAGCCGCGTTTTTCTCGTGAGGTCGAGCCAATCAGTGACGGATGCGATTTACGATGGGCCGAGGTGTGTCGCCACACTCTGATTGCCGCGATAACGATTTCTTCGACCGCGTCCCCATAATTGACGCCCCGATCCCCGTACGTTTACACCGACGACGACGACGACGATTTCTTTCGTGGCGACGACGCGACGCGCTACGAATCAAGCAAGGCGAATCGTAGAGCCGCGCGAAATACATACTTCTTTCATTCTTTCCCGGAACGGCCGACGATTTATCGATTCGCCGGAGCACACGGACGAAACTATCGTCTGGGAGAAAGTACAGGAAACGGTGGGAACTCGCTCGAAACTTCTCGGGAAGAGTTTCGAGCGCGCCCACTTTTCGTAGACGTCGCCGTTGCGATCGATGCTCTGCCGCGGCCGGCTCGTTTCGGACAGTATTTTAGAATTTAGGAGGATCAGTATTGCGGTCGCATGACACATCGTCGGAAAGTGGTTGGAGGAGAGTCAGTCTGTGGTCATTGCTGCCGCGAATGTTCCGGTCAGAAAGTCGGAAGACAATTTAGAAGAAGCTGGAGTAAAAGCTGTCTTCATCGGTCATTCGAGTCTCACGTCTACCAAAAAAAAAATGGGAGACGCAATAATTTGTCTATAATAAAATTTAAATATTCACACGAACGTCCTCGGACAACGATCAAATAATTTATTCTACCATTAAACGGTAGGTCGTCACATTCGAGGTCGGAACTACGAACATCCCTCCGTCAGTTTGAATCGCTCACCCGCCGTACAAAAAAGCGGCGAACAACGCCGAAGCGAAAACGTCGAAAAATACGATCCACTAACGAACGATCCACCTCGGCTGCGAACTAGACAGAGAGATCGAAACGGGGTGGAAGAGGTGGATAGGAAGATAGAGGTGGATAGAGGTTCGCTCCGTCGGAAAAACGCGTCGTCACCGTCGACCGTCGGCAGATAGGAATGGGGAATAGATTTTTTCCCGCGGATATCAGCGGGAAAACGGCCGTGGTTCCGGGAGCGACGGCGCCAGAGCCGCAAACAGCTTCTATTGCTTCGGCGGGTGTCTGCCGCACGGAATGAGATAAGGACAACGTCAACAAGAGAAGGTTTACGGGTTCCCCTGGCTGCGTTTCGCTATACTTTTATACGCGTCGCCGTCTTGACGAGAGAAAAGACAGCCGAGCCGGCCGCCACCAAGAAAACGCCACCGTCGTAACATTGTCGTCGACGAATCACGTCGTCGAGATCGACAGTGGCGGCTAAGGTCACCGAGGCCGTAGCTGGAAAACAGCTAGAGAGGGATGAACATCCCCCTGGCGTCCTGGACCTCGTAAAGAAGCCTGGCGCCAACCACCACTACCACCATCGGCAACCCCCATAGTGCGGGAATCGCTCGGACGGGGGATGAGTTATTTACCCTCGCGGGACGCGAGAGCAACCGGGGGAAACGAAACCGCGCTGTTTTTCTTCGCGAACGCGTAACGAGCCACGTCGAATGGGATTCCGATAAGTTATTCCTACCCCCTTCGTGCCACCACACCCCCCATACACCCCCGCCACCCTAGCCGGTAGTTAAGATTGTTGGTTTTCGGGCTAGACGATCATCAGTGTTACACGCTCGAGGCTCCGCGATGGCTACGAACCGACCCCTCTTCCTCTTCCGACTCTTCTTCGTCTTCTTTCGGCCTGCACCGAGATCCCTTCAGCTTTCTATCCGCGCCACAATAATCCCTCTCTAGTCGATCTGTTTCTACAGCCTGTTTTACGGCTGGATGTTTCGTGTCTGCCTGTTTATGCCCTACTCCACGGATAGAAACTGCCATCGTTTCCGCGGGATGTCGTACTATCAGGGAATAGATTAAACCTTGAATTTGTTGCGATGGAAGCGGAAATGGAGGCTGCGATCTTCAATGAGAGTTGTAAAGGTGCTTGGTTGCTCGATTCAGAGTGTATACGGTAGCATTCGTGAGGCTTGTTTGGGCTGACGAAAAGTTTAATACATTTTACATTGTTTTATAAAATTCTTAATTGTAGCGCGAAACGGTGTGTAATAGTTCTTCTGAAAGAATTCTTTATAGGTCAAATTCATTTATGTTCAAGTTCTTGATAGCCATCGCAATTTCCACGCTCGATTGCTATCTAGGATTAAAAATTAAATATTCACTTTGTTAGTGGGAATCGTCATAGCCCGATTATCTAGGATTACAGAGAAACCATCAGCAGTTTTTGTTATTTGCATAGACGCAGCCTCGCAACTTTCGTCTCCCGTGTACTCGGCACGGCTCGGCGGCGCTATAAGGATTATTACTGTTATTGTTAATTTTCGTGATCTTCCCGAGGAGACAGCCATCTAGAAATTAACTGGAAGTTGGCGTCGCGGCGCGGCGTGGCGCGACGGTCCTCGCTCGAAATTCTCTAACGATCTTGTTGCATTAGCGTACCCGGGGTTCGCGAACACGACTCGCTTTCATTTCACCGGCGATTATTATCGCCGTTTTCCTCGTTTACGCACCACGACACCCCGACTACGTGACGCCCCTGGATAAAAAAAAATATATATATATACACGTTGGGGGCGGTTTATTGCGACCCTATCCTCGCGTATTACCCGTCCCTTCGAGACCCTTTATTCGTCGTTCGGCTGTAATTCGCGAAACCGTTTCCGTGTTTTCCTCGCAACTGACTGTTCGACGCTCGTATCGCAGGGATTTTATAACAATCGGCGATTCTGCCTCGTTGGAACCTCGGATAAGCATCGGCGGAAATAATCTCGTGTCATCGGGCCGTTTCAGAATTCTTCGGAATTCCCTTCGCGCTCGGGGCAACGGCCCTTTGTGTCAACTGCCGCTGTTCGAGCTGCTCAATCGATTTTCTACGTGCCTAATCTTTTTCCGACCAATTGCAATTTTTTCGTAATTTCTATCCTGCGTACTGTAGTAAACTATTTGTTTTACCTTTGTTGGGGACCAGGTTATGGTCTAATGTTTAAGAAGCTGTAATCATCGAATGAACAAAATCGTAAAGTCTGGTTTCTTGAAAAAGAATACTTCGTTCGTAAAAGGTTAAAGTATGGTAAATCTCGCCACGTGAAAACTGGACGACGTGTTCCGACGGAAAATTAAAAACCATGTTTGCCGAGGGTCCGACGATGTCGCAGGTTTTCCGATAGGGTTTTCTCATCGACGTCGAATGCCGGGCACGATCCGCGAGGACCACATCATTCACCGGCGGATCGGCTGGCATAAGACACTTCTTCGTGCCGGTGGAAAGAGAAAGGAAAGAGTGGGCCGAGAGTAGGGGACGCAAAAGATCGAGCGGGGAGAGCTGATGATTAATGACGGGGACCGCCCCTGGATTTTCGCTCGTGAACGCTTGCACCTCTGACGTTCTATCAATATTTTCGTTTCTGTGCCGGGTTCCTGTAATGACTGGCTCTCGGAGTCTCCTCCGGGGGCCGGCGGCGTCTCTTCCTTCCTTGTTTTCTTACGATGATGGAACTGCGCGATGAAGTGGATACGCCCGCGGTGAAAAAGAGAGCCTGGACCGTACCCGTGCCTCGCAACGCTCCCACCGCGGCCCGATGAATGACCCGCCCCGGTCTCCAGGTGTAAACCGAGTTTGATTTAAGACGGATTTCTGCTTTCAGACCTCGAAATATCGATCCTATTTCTTCTGCTTGATCTTGCCGTTTCGCCCATTAAGCCGATTCGCAAAGTTTCTTATACAAATTCGCGGTGGCGCTCACGGTACGACGGAAATCAACTTCTTTCCAAGGAATAGCTTATTTTATGCGTACTTGAACTTGCACTACGATTTAGTTAGCGATGGAAAAGGAAAAGAAGAAAATTTATCTTTATTGCATGCTCACCTGTTCTGCAATCTGCAACGGTGACAGAGAATATTAGAGCGGAAGGGGTTAAAGCAATAAAAATGCTGTGTTTCGACATTTTTACAAATAAATATAAACTCTAATTGTGTAAAATATGGAGTATTTTATATTAATCATCTTAAAGCACCTTCCACTAGCGATCGCATGCCTTAAAAATCGATTACCTGTGTCAAATTTTCCAATAAAACACTTCATCTTAATAATGAAGATGCACGAGATATGTCAATATAGCATCGTTTCTTTGACATCGTGGAAGCGAGATATCTCGCCCATTGTGGTGAAGGGGTTAAGCGAGGTTTAAATGAACGCGCCGCAACGGAGAGGTTGAAAGAGGTTCAGATGGCCGATTCGAGGGAAAATTAATGGTTGACGAGTGTCCGGGGACCGTCACAAAGGAAAAACTACCGCGGAATTAAACATCCCTCGGCATTTCGCGGCTCGGACCGGCACGGAGTGGCGACGAGTGTCGACGGGGACGCATTTGCACGTCAAAGCCCGGCCGATAACGCCTGGCAAATGCCTCTTCGACGACGATAATGCTAATACGGTTCCCGTTTTATATTTCCTCGCGGTCTCCTTCGCCGCGGCGCTGTATATAGAATAAAGAGAGAGAGAGAGAGATAGAGAGTGAGAGAGGGTAGCGCGCGGACTTACCAGACCGAGCCGATCGAAATTGCATTCTGCCAGACGTGCTTCCGGGGAAAATGTAATTAACCACTTCCTGGCTGCTGGTGCCGGCCGAGCCACTCCACAGGGAACCAGTCCATGCCTCTCTAGGCAAAAGTATTTTGCTCTCGCCCCCCGAATATTCGATTCCCTGCAATTTTCTATTATCCGTCTCCGCGAGGCACCGACACGTCTTCCGTTGGCCAGCTGATTCAATGACTTTTAACCCGCCGATTCGTCCAATGTTAACCTCGAACATCTGCGGCCCCGGAATACCAAGCCCGAATAGATCGTAAGTTCCGGTTTACTCTCCGGAATAGGATTCCCAGAATTGTAGAGCGAGGTGCGTTGGATAGGTTTTGGATTTTTTTTTTGCAGAGAGAGAGAGAGCGGAAGTTTTCGAAGAGCCGCTTTTTGCATTTGGTCGTTGAATCTGTGGGCTTATTCTCATATTTTTTTTACGCGAATATTGTGAAAAATCGTAGGAGATAGGCTGAGTCGATGTTAGTGTTTGTTTTACGGATTGGTACGGTGTTGCAGCGAAGCAGTAGTTCGATATTTAAAGTGTTTAAAATGGTACTTACTAGTATTTTCTAATGTAGAGAACATGTAAATCAGATCTGACCAAAAATCCCGTATTTTGTAAATTTTAATGATTATTCTCATATTTTCTAATATTTAATAAGATTATCAACCTTTTTCTGTATCGTCAAATTGTTCTGGACAATTTTGTTAAAATGCCAAAGAGATATTAACGAAAAAAGTGTCAAGAAAATATCGGTTTAGAATCACGTGGATATTTAACTGAATCAGTTTCTTTTTCTGGGAGAAAGAGCAGCAAATAGCGTTGACAAAGTACAAAGACGGGAACGGTAGCGTCGCCGCACCGGGTCCCGAACGGGTTGACAGAGTTGAAAGCAACGTTCGGCGAGCGATGCCGGTCGCAAAAACCTAATGAAACTTGCATCTAAGGTTCGTTTAAAGTTCGGTGTCCCGGAGCCGCAACCCCGGGGGTTAATCCCGGCCTCAGTTTCACAGAAAAACTTTCCACGGTTGCTCGAACGCGCCGCGTTACAGGGTTGCTTACGCTGTCGCAACAAAGTCTCCGTCCGCAAGCCCGACGCAATTTCGAGGAAACCACTTTAGGAACCCGGCACGCAGATGCTGCATGTATCATAGATATTACGAGGTAGCGACGAGCATCGTCTGGGAAAACGCTGCTGCGAAAGATCCAGCCCTTCGAATCCACTTCGAACTGCTTCGTCCGGCTTACAGCCTCGCTTTCCTCAACATTCGAATTCGTAGTGTGTTGTCCTTTGCCTGCAATGGAAGTTTTATGAGTTTTTTACCTGGCCATATTCTTCATTTCTCCAAGCATTCTTTTAGCGGCTTCTTTACAGGACAGCTGAAATGTTTTCTATTTCAGAATTATCGTAGCTCTATTTCATGCAACTAGTCGACGATGGAAGATGGAATTTTTAGAGAATTAGTGAGGATTTTGTGTGTGTCGGAAATGGAACATCGATTAATTTTTTACGAGGTCGTATTTTATATTTGTGCAAGCTTCTATTCTTTATTCAGCAAACTTTTTACAGAACAGTTCCAGCCCTTTGTACTTCAGGAGCATTTGTGTATTTTCTTTTAACTAGATGATAGAAGATAAAAATTGTGGAAGATATTTATGATTGAGAAACGGTAGATTTTGTTTGAAATGAAACTTTGATCAATTTTTTACGATGCTGTATTCTTTATTTTTACGAGCTTACATTCTTTATTGGATAACTTTTTTTATAGGACAGTTTCCACCCTTTGTATTTCAGGAGCATTTTTAGAAATTATATCGAAAACAATTATCGATACGAGATGACAGTTTTCGTCGTTGTTGTATAAATTGATTTGTACTTATTTATATTTGTTTCCATCTTCGGAAATACGGATGGTAGTTTCAGCGGTAGAGCTTGATTCTGAATTGGTTACAGAGGAATTTTCAATATTGTGCTTTTATCGGTAACGCTTTTAACAAAACAGCCCAATTAGTCGATATTTTTGGACGTCAGTTTTTATTGCAATTTTGCTGCAATTTCTGATTTTTTTATCAACAGATTGACTCATGGCGTGTCCTTGTTTTAATGATCAATTATTGCCGATGAATATTGTAGAAAAACGTACAATATACATCTTATTTTTTTTCATTCCTCTGTAAATATCATTACAAATTATCGACATTTCAAAATTAATGGCCACCTTTTTCATTTGTTTAAAAACATCGTTGAAGTGATTGGTACATTTACCCTAAATCGATAATATAAACGCCAATGAAAGAAGGAACTTGGTTGCACGCATAGCTCCATTCGCTTAAATCGTTTTTAAGAAGAAATTTCTCGATTTCCACGTACGTACAACTTCTGGAGACATAAAGCCACCAACAACGAAGTGTAACAATTTCTGTGGATCGTATAACGGACGTAAGAGTCCAGATCAAGTTTGATATAGCCTGTCTAAACAGTCTCGAGTATCCGAAAGTTGCGTCCACCTTTGTCTACCTGCGTCTCTTTTCAAGATCGATCCTCGGGGGCCCGGTTGATCTAGGGAACGCTACGGCTGTGCAAAAAAGTCACCGAGTTCGGTCGAAGAAGATGTAAATGGTTCTTGCCGAGCGCCAAGAAATCGTTCGACGATTCTTGCGTCGCGCGGTGTGTGGGCAGCCGCGGCGGACCTCCATCGTGGGCCCCTCGGCTCTAAAAGAAAGGCGGAAAGGGCGGTCTCGGGGGCCCAGAACGGGGCCCGAGGGGCGCGGGTGGAGGGGAGGGGGACACGGGGAGGGCAAGGCAGGCCGGGGGCCTCACACGGGGCCCGGCGTGAGTCCCGACGCGAGGAGGTCTCAATCTCACGGGATACGCCGCGAGCGCACGGGGTCCGTAGTCCGCGTACGCACACACAGGGTGGTTAAATAATTCCCGTTGTTCCATGGGACCGTTCTTATCCAACTGGTACCACTCTCGGGCCCACGGGACCTGCTTTGGGACCTGCTCTTTGTCGCTCTACCTGCCAACCAGCCATTTTCGCGCCGATATTATCAACGATTTAATGCATTCGACAGCGAATCCATGCGTTTTTAGACTCTTTAAATTGCTGTCTTCGAACACATTCTGTGAATGGTTGTATTTTATTTTAGATACGTGTAAGAGGTATCTTAGTTCATGCATTCATTGTAATCGATGCGACCAACTTATTAATTTCTATAAAAATCCAGACTCGATCCGTAACATTATGTAGAAATTATTCTCTACAAATGATTCTATTCGAATATTAATGGAGGAAAAATTGGTGGGAACGGTGTTATTTTTCATAGTTTCTCGCGATGCAAATGGGTTAAACGTTCCGGGCCACCCTGTGCATGCGTGTACGTGTTCCGCGAAGGTTTATACACGTACGCTCGCAACACAGGAGATAGGGAGACAGAGGAGGAAAGAGGGAATCGGAGCGGTACCGGCCGAGTTTACAATGATTAATCGGCACCGCCTACTTATCGTGTTAGATTTAGACGAGTGGGCCCGCAGGGGCCAGCAGCCCTTGTATTTCGGCCACCACAAAGAGCCAGGCGCGAATGATTCATCGACTCGCGCGAGGAATGCACGACACATCGGGACGCGGATTTTTCAAACTTCGTACCACACTATCGTTCCCCTCTTACATCTAATCGACCAACAACTTACAACCCCCCTACTTGTACAATCATTACCATTTCAAGTACATCCTTCAAACAATCCATTTTTTTACTGTTCCTTACCGCAGTTCAACTGTTTTGGTCATTTTGCAGTAGCCTGGCTAAAACATGTTTTCAATTTGATTAAATGTGGTGCGATTATGAAACGCGATGCACTTTCATCCATCACTGCCAAGGTTTTAAAGTGATGAGAGAGCTATAGAGAAAGTATCAGAAAGTCGGTCAGATTAGACCGGTTTTTAACCAAAATTGACCGGTCACTGATTATTTGTTTCAGAGTTCTATCATTTACAATGATTGAGAGAAAAAGAGTGCTTGATGTGCGTGTATCTAATCAATTATTAAACATTTAAGTATTACACCAGGTATTATATCAATTTTGTATCCACTGAAAAATCATTGAGAATGAAAATATAGGTCGGAAGAAATGTTTAATTTTCCGGGTTAAAATAGCTCCGAGTGCAGTGGGTTAATGCTCGGTAGAGATGAGTAACGTCTATCCACGTTTATTTTAATATAATTTTGGTAGGGGCTAGTCTCCTGTCGCTATCAAGTGACATCTGAAGAATCGACCCGTTTCTCTAATTTCTCAGAATATGTTCGATGGAAACGGGCCATCGTGTCGGCCGATTAATTTGTTGTCGGTTGGAGCAGAGCCGATGGAGGGAAGCCCACGGAAAAGGAGAAGCCGCGGAACCGGTGAAAGCAACCGCTCCGAGGCACACGCCTCGGCAGCCTCCAATTTGCAGCTCAGACTTCCGGTTGCGCCGCGACAACAGCCGCTCCGCTCGCTGCCAAGCAAGCCTGACAACCTTCGAGGAACCAGAACGTGCTTGATCGGCGGCTAGACCTCTACACACAGTCTGCGGAACTTCCTTTCGCAAGGGTTTTCTCCAGCGCCGGAAGTTGCTCGCGTCTACCGCCGCCTGCGGGAGACATCGTCGTCGTCGTCGTCCTCGTCCTCGTCGTCGTTGCTCGTTACCCAGGATTTTCGCGGCGAACAGGCCCAGGCACACGCGCCTGGCTGCCTCCATTAAGTTTCGAAGACCGAACGATTCCCCTGATTGAAAGTTTGATCGACTACGGGAACGAGGTTCGGGTTCTTGTTTGCGTCTCGAGACGGCATCCTCCTACTTCCCGTATTGTGGGATCCTTCGGAATGAGAAGGGACGCTTTTCTCTTGAGCGTCGTTTGCTCAGCTCGTCTTCTTTTGGTCGAGAATTTCCTCGAGTTCTCGTCGCGAGATAATGATTTTTGCGCTAGCAAACCTGGGAGGAGCATTGAAACGGTACTTTTTAGATATTTGCTGTTTTATTGGGGATTCGAATGTTATTACTTTACGTACCCACAATTCTTCAATTTTCATAATTTTAAATAAGGAAATTTGAGCCGCCATTCGAGCGTAAATGGTTAAGGAACACAATCTGATGACCGATTACTATTAGCTCGTAATCACACTCTAAATCAGAGTGTTCTTATTTTTCAACTTCAACAATGAACGTAAGAAGATAACCTAACCTAACTCGTATGTGAAACAACTTGACGCATGGTATGTAAAAGGTTGACCACCCCTCCTCTAACCCTTGATAAAGAAAGAGTGACAAGGGTAGAAACATGACGGTCGTCTCTCAGCCCGAGAAT
This sequence comes from Lasioglossum morio, assembly GCA_916610235.2. Lineage (NCBI taxonomy): Eukaryota > Metazoa > Arthropoda > Insecta > Hymenoptera > Halictidae > Lasioglossum > Lasioglossum morio. The sequence goes on from OU744326.1 coordinate 25,692,086, forward strand.
CGGTAGCATAACAAATCCCACGCCAATAAAGCTACCCAAAACCGCCCCGTTTATGCCTAACAATGTATAATTACCTAACGGAGATACTAATCCTGTTAGCTATTTGCGATCCGGGCTCACAGTGGGCCGTCTAAAATCGTACTCCAACTCGCGGTGATTCGCGCAGAGTACAATGCCGTCTCATCCTCGATCGAACCCGCTGCTCGTCTTCGGCTCTCGCCGCGTTCTCCCCGGCTATATAATTATGACATTAGCGGGCAATTTCGCCTCCCTTATAGTTCTCCCTCTCGGTCCCTCTACGGTCCTCTCGTCCGCTTTTCTCCTTGTCCGTGTGTCTGCTCGATCGCTCCCGGCGGTACACGTCGACTAGACTCTCCCTTTTGCCATCTCTCTCTCCCTTGTCCTAGCCAACCGAATTCGAAGATTCTCTTTGAAGCACCCACACCCCGGGACACTCCCAGATGATTGACTATGAATATTTATGCCCGATATATCTCGTTCGTGCGTTCACGCGGCTGTTAGAACTCGCCCGGAACGGTTTAAACTTTGCTCCGACGCGACGGTTCGCTGCCCACGTCCGGGCGAGCTGCACGAAATGACCGTAGAGAAACAGTCCAAGTCATGACTCCTAGAGCTTCGAACCTGTACAATTTTATAGAAGAATTTGCAAGGAATAGTACTTTGCTAGCTCTTTCTGTTTCCGAAGGGGAGTGCGAACCAAACGAGTCTAGCCTAGAATTTCCGAAGGGGGTCGAGATGGTATCCCAGCAGAATTTTTAATAATTCTTAATGGACGTGTTGCCGGTCGGTTATCGATGGGACGACGAGTCTATCACAGGTACGTTCCCCGGTAAAAAAGCCACGAGGAGAACTCGTGGCAAGGAGAGATTATCGCGATAGAACCAGCCGAGGGACAAGCCACCGCTGTCGTGAACGCGAGGCGAGAATTAATTACCGCAGCAAATGTCGCCGCGACGATCCTGTCTCGGAACGTTTCGGAACTTTCGAAATTCCCCGGTCGGAACAGGGGCCGTTTAACGGTGTATTGACAACATTAAGCCGGGCTCTCACGTACCCGTAGTTATTGGTGGCTCTAGCTACGGTAAACTGGTCTAGGCTGGTCCTGCCAGAGGCTGCACTGGCCATCGTGTCTGTACACGTCCCTCTCTCTCTCTCTCTGTGCTCGTGTGTCTGAGTCAGTGTGTTAGGGGGCGAGAGAGAGAGGAGATAGATCGAGATAGAGAGAGGGAGAGAGGCGTGAGAGCTGGACGGGTCCCATAATGCCACGGGATTCGATGTGGGAACCCATAACCCAGCCCGAACGCCGATTAGTCCTGGGCCACCGCGTTGTTTACTCTGGACAGCTCCTCCCTGCCACCTAGTTTACGTTATTATATATGTTCGTCCACGCAGCCATCGACCGCCGGCGTGGATACAGCCCACCACCGTCGGCTTTTTCAACCAAGAACGCTGAACGTCGCGAGAAGAACGTTGAACCCCGACACGCGAATCCGTGCGATGATTCCGAACTGATTATTCGACTGCTGCGAGCTGCTCCGACTTTGGATACGCAGAACCATGCAGACCATTTTTATCTCGCATACAGACCCGCAGTCTACTTATCAATTTACCTCGGTGGTAGGGGGTCAAGTTCCAAACTGAGAAAACGCGTTTCCTCGGAACGGAGCGCTCGTTTCGTAGACGATATCCCGGCCGCCGTTGAACATATCCCAAAACGAGTATGACCGAAGGTAATTAGGCAAACGAGACGTTATTCCGTCCGTGAAACGGGCCACCGCATATCGGCCGGAAGAGCGAGTCAGCCTGCGGCGGAACTTATTCTTTCGAATGGCTCGCGAGCGGCTCATTAAAGAGTTCCGGTGCACAAGGTCTCCCAAGCGAGCGTTGCGCTTTGAATATAATAGATCGGTGAATCGGGGCATGGTAGACGAACAACAATCTTCGATGGCATCGATTCCACTTCCTGTGCAGTACATCGAAATTAAAAGTGAACACCGTTTCGCCGCGAGAGATTTTGCCAATCACGTCTAAAGTCTTGAAAATCTCTTCCTCTCAGATGATCCCTTCCTTCGAAAGTCGCATAATCATCGTGGTTGGAGCACGGCGCGAAAAAGTCTCGCATCTCATGATTAGCTAATGAAAAGCGAAAATGTTCCAATTTCCTGTGACTCGCTCCCGGGGAATTCTGTTCGCGAGACAACGGGTTTAGTCTTCTTGCACCCCGGCACGCTAGTCTCCTCGTTTCGCTGGAATCCACCAGAAAATGGAACTCGGAACACGCGTATAATGGGCACCGTCTTTTCTCCTGTCACGGCCTGTTAACACTCTTCTCGATTCACCGCGACACTAATTCTTTAGCCCTTGTTCTTTATGCCAGGCGAACTGGAATTTTAATCGCGATAATAAACCTGCGGATCTTCTTGCAAATCCCTGCTACAATCGGCAACTTTAATGGACGAATTGTTCGTTCTCTTCGTCACTGAATACTTCGACACTTCGTTTAATTCCGTGAAGAATACGCTTCGAATATTTAATAAAAAAATCTTGATCCTCGAAGAGCTTTGCAAATTAGAATTTACGAGAACATTTCGAAGCTTTCTCTTTACAATATATCATAGGCATTCACGATCCGCCAGTGTGGAAATAAAAAATATTTTATTCCCCGCGTCACATTATTACCGCGAATATTTATTTCACGCGCAGCGTCGGAACAAAAATATTTTCCCCGGCCGATCTAAAATATTGTTTTATCCCAGCCATGCATCATCTACTATTTCAAATAATATTTTAACCATTTTCCCTTTAAATCTCCGCCACCCTACATTGCATATTTTCAATTTTATTCGCATTTTCGAGCCCCGTCTTTTGTCCGGCCGAGCGTTTTTAAACATTCTTCGTTAATGTGCGTCGGGGGCCGCGTCGAAATTCGTTAAACAGCCTCTGAATTCGGCGTGTATCCGACAGCCTTCCGTTCCAGGCTTCATAATTCCCCGGGGTTCGATTTAATCGGCGCAAATTGCGCAGCGTCGTGCGGTTTAACCACACACACTCCTTTATAACACTTTAAACCCGGCGCTGTATACAGAAACACAAAAAAAAACTATATGTACACATGACGAAATCCTAGAATACTTGCTTCTAGCAGTGGATGATTTACTGCGAGATTCCAAGATCATCTGTGTTGAAGGATACGATTGGAGTAGAGTTCATTTCTAATTAAACTAAACTTAATTGTAAATGAACACGGCGAATAGAAACTCTACTATACATAGAGTATACCTGGTGTGTCCTGCCTAAACCGCCTCTTGGATTTCAAGTTCTTTCCAGAACCATTTTATGTCAACAATCTGTATTTTTCAAAAATTAAATATCGGAAAGGGAAACGGGTGGATGAAAAAAGTGGATAGAGAGAGAATGGAATGATTGGAAGGATGAGAAAGAGAGAAAGAGTACCTATATTGTAAAGGAAACGGGATCTCCTTGTAACCCAAAATGGAACAAGAAATAAACATTACATAGAAAAATAAAATATCTTTCCGTTATCCAAGAAAATAGACATTTCGTGCCTAGGCTCTCGATTTAAATGCCGTCGCAGTGCCACCGTCGGATCGAAACTGTTAAACCAAGCCGGGAGAAAATTTGGTGAAATCGTCCGTCAAAGGGACAAGGTCCGTCGGCAACGGTGTCCCGCTAATTCGGGAATTATTTGGGCAAACAGTGGTTCCGTTCGACGATTGTCGGCGGACGTGGGAAATCGAAGAGCCGCGGCTTCCGAATTCTCAGGGAAATCGTAGGTGCCGTTCGATCGACGTCGCTCGTGAGCACGGCCTGTTTGCGTTTCCCATTAGATCGCGGCTTTCCGCGAGATTTCCTTTAATCCCCGTCCTCCGGCGAAATTTTCTTTCCTATCCGATACTCCCCGAATCGGATCAAATCTACTAGCCGTCACGAAAAAGTTTGTCCGACCTCCACTATTGGAACACGAAATTGTCAAAAGATTCCTGACATTCAAATTATTACAGTTTTCCAAAAAAAAATCCTGCCACAATAATCTAGCTCTCATTATGAAGCTTAGACTTCTACTTTCACAGGACATCGTTAATTTTCTTCTAAAATAATTTCCCCACGACGCAGCAGGCGACAAACCGAAGATACGCTTCTTCTCGGAAATGCTGTAAATTTAAACGTCTGTAAAAGCATTGAAAAAAATGTTTCGGCATTCAATCTGTCATAGGATCGAAGATTGAAGCGTCCTCTTTCGAATCCACTCTTACGGTGTAGCAGCGTGTAAGAAACAATTTCTAGGAAGAATCGAGAATGATACTGTACGATTGGTAAAGCGGGGTTCGAACCCCCGCGGGAAGTAGTCGAAGTCGAGGGTAGTTCTGCGGGGTTCTGTGCATCGTTCAAGTTCCGTTGACAAGGAAACGGTTCCGAAAGAATCAGCGTGTCGGCGATTCTTCATCCACGTCGTACTCTCCAAATAGAGAATAATGGAGAGTGAAATATTAACCAGGCAGGAGCGCGGCGTATTCTCGTGCGTAGGTATATCTGGCAGGCGTGCTCGCGCGCGACGTCGGCGGCTGATTTCCATTTTCATAGGAGGAGCTCCACGACAACGAGGCTGATCCATAATATCGTCCCGAGGAACCTCGTAAAAAAAAGAGAGAAAAAAGGATGAAAGAAAAGAGTGAGAGGGGATGATATCACAGAAATAAGAGAAGCTCGTTTTATTACCGGCGACGAAGAAAGAGTCGAGAAACGGGGGTGGCAGTGGTGGTGGAGAGAGAGAGAGAGAGAGAGAGAACGGATAGTATTCGAAATCCATCTTCGAACGGGCGATATGTACCTTTAAGAACGAGTCGATTCGATCGCGGCCGACGACGAGACCGTTTCTCCTGTCCTCGAGGACATTAATCTTTGGAGTGGCGCAGCCCCGCGCGTCTTTGCCTCGCGCTTTCCATCCACGGCCGTCGCGAATTCACCTCGAAAAACCGGCGAGAGACCGTGGCTTTCAGGTTTTGCCACTCGAAAGACCCAAATGGCTCCGAGAACGAGCACCTACCACGAAAGATACTCCACGCGTCCCGTCATCTGTTTCGCTTCTTCGAACCAACCCCTATTCCGACGCCGAAGCCCGCCCATTACACGTTATTCCTTCACTTCCCAAGCTCGCTCCTTCCTCTTCTTCTTGCTGCCTCCGTAATTTCGTTGCGTGATGCCGAATCGAATTCTTCGCGTCGCTTTTTCCACCTTTGACGCCTTTCTCCCCGACGGTGCGATGATCTGCGTTCTTGATGGATTCGTTTTTCGGGGACAGAAGGGACCAGCAACTTGACGGGGATGTACTCTGTTTCGCGAGAGCTAAACTACAGCTCGGTGGTTTCATTAATTCCCATTGTTAGATAGAAAATCTTAAGAAATTTATTAATTCATGTTACGGGAGTTGCTTTAGACATATTGTAGAGAGGCTCGACTATAAGAGGCGAGACTTTAGGTACCACTTTCATCGTCCAACACAAACGTTCCCCGAGACAAGACAAAAGCAATAAGCAAAGTTTGATTGGGAAAGTTTCGTATAAAACTGTTTATCTCGCATTTTTCGAACCAACCGCAAAAAAGATAGATCTTCCAGTCGCTTTTTCTAAGCGAAACCAGGGGAGAGAGAAAGCTGGCATGATTCTTCCGCCGTTCCGAACCATCTACTCCTGTTCCAGACCGTTCGTTCTCGCGTTTCTAGTTTCATCTTGTCTCGCTTCACTCTGCTCGTTGTTTCATTTGGTCTGCTTTCATTCCACTTTCTCCTCGTTCCGTTTCACTGTTCCAAGTTTTCCGTGGTTCCTTACGTTTCTGCTTTCATCTTTTTCCATTTTGCCAAAAATCACATGGAAGTGTTAGTAATATTCACAATATTCATATTTATAAACACGATGACCGATCAAGTAACCCTTTAAATACTCACCCTGGCTTTCCCCCTTAAGGTGTATCGCGTGCGCGCCAGAAACGGAGATACCGGGCACCTGGGACTTCTTCGGCTCCTTCTTCCTTGTCTTCTTGCTGGCTAGATCCTTTTAAGGATCCGGACCCGCCTGCCGAATCCTTCGGCACTCGCTTTTTCTCGAACGACGTCGATTTTCGGCGAGAGACTGCCGTTTAACCCTCGTTCACCTCGGGTTAACTTGACCCGAGAGCACACCGGTGCTAAAAGATATAAATTCCTTTAACCCTTCACTGCATGATCTTTTAAATTCGGGTAAAAAAAACTGAATAAAGGTCAATTTTGGTGTTTCAGTTAAGGGACAAACATTTTGAAAAATTGAAACAACATTTTCAGAAAAAGAAACATAAATAATCATACTAACATAACACATTCTTAGTTTACTATATACGAGATTTGTTAACTATATCAAATATGATACACTATGCAGCGAGGGGTTAAGATTGTTATTTCTGCGAGTTTCTGTCCATTTAAAATTTGTTATTTGTTACCAATTATGTAAGAGTGTGAATGAGGTCATCGGTTGTCCGAGGGTTGTATAAAATCCGCAATCTAATAATTAATAATGTATATTACGAGCATGTGAATTTTCCCGGCCGAAGAGTTTCTACGCTGATCCCACATCGTTATCGGATCCGATCGAGCCCGGAAGATTGAATTTTTTCTTCCCCAGCTGTGGAAGTTTGATCCGGCATTGTTGGTCAGTGCTTTCCCAGTCGGATCATCGGAAGGGAAACGGAGGAAGGATTTTTAATCTGTCGCTAGGGGAGGGGGGGGGGGGTAAGAAGATCCTGGCGTTCTTCCGGCGAGGAATTCTTCTGGACCCGAACTTTGTTGGGATTCCCTATTGTCGATTTCCACTGTGTCTGCGGAATTTCTTCTAGCAACGCTGATGTCTCCACAGTCCGCTTTGATATCCGGCAGGTTTTTTGGTTTCCCCGTGAGGAACGGAAGCCGTCGCGATATCCGGCGTCCGGCTGAATAGATCGATTGACTACCGATATCGCCTGGCAAACTTCCCTTTTGTCGGGGGTGTAGCCTCTTAATCCGGGATACCTTCAACCCTTCCCGAGTCACAAATATTCCCTGTGTTCTCCTCGATTTATTTATCTATCTCAGGAAACAAGACTGTCTGTTGGACAGCTCAATATAACCCAGCTAGCAGAAAAACGTCTTAAAGGCGCCTGGTGTAGGATCATGATGTAATGAAAGAGTTTAGAAGGTGCCATTGGTAGGTGTAAGTAATTCATGTACAAAGTTTCATCAAAATCGATCAAAAATAGCAAAAATTGTAAAAATCTGCGATTTAAATGATTCGTAAATCGATATGCGTCAACCGATTTCAATGAAACTTTGTACAGATGTTACCTACCTGGATTTACAAAATACATGTTGTAAATTTTCATTAGAGCCTCATGTAAAAGATTGAAAAATCATGACATTTACTTTTTCCTTCGAAATTGCGACCGATAACAATTTAAATTACAGTAACTTCCCTATAAATCGTGAAGTTAAAAAATATATTTACGCGGCAGTTCATTTGTTGTTTATCCTATTTATTCAGTTCATTCGTTATTTATCAACATCGTTGATTACACGTTACAATTTATTTGATGAAAATTTTAGTGTTTGTTCTAGATGCTTGATGGAGAGGGCCCACTGTGGGACGATGGTAAATGTTGGTACGGGTGACGGAAGGCAGAAAGAGAGAGGCGGACGCGGTTTTTCAAGCGATCGGCCATAAACGGCCGAAGACAAGGCTGGCTGTAAATGGCCGCGACGGGAGCCACGGACGCCACGTGTACGCTCGTGCTCGTAAGTCCTGACGTAGCCCTCGGTCCCTCGTTCTCTCGCTATCTTTTCGACGAATCGTCCTTTTTACATCTACACCGGTGTGTGCCACTGGCGGCCGCATTTGCAACCGCATTCGCGCAGATGGCTCGCGGGAAAGGAGAGGGCAAGATGAATATACGAGCCGCAGTCCTTGGGACACGCGAAGCCCCGGAAAATGCTGTTATCGAGCTGATACGATCCGTTCCCGTGATTTCTCATTCTAAAATTAACGCTTCACTTACCGGCAAATTTTCTCAAATCAAGCGTTAACCGTTCAGATGTGCCCAATAGATTATTCAAAACCGACAGCAGAGAAGAGATCAATTTTTGATCATTCGGCGAAGAGTTTAAGCATCAATCTTAGTCGGCGAAATGGGCGCTCGAAAGACTGAAAGCTAGAGAGGACCGTTTCGACTTGAAATCTGTCTGAATATTTTCCGCTAAGGGTAGTGCTTCACCGGCGTTCGACATTTCGAAGCAATTTTCGCAGAATCGCAACTGTCGACTAATTTTCCCGGAGTCTCGCGGGAGGATGCAAGAATTCGGATGCCGGGAGTACAATCGCTGGCTCGATACGGAATCGCTCGACGCGTTTCAAACACGTAATCGAATTTCAGCTCGGCAATACGTCATCGAAGTTTGAAAGCCTGTCGCTCCTCAATCCTAGGCGAAGGACCAAACTGCCGAGTGGTGTATCGTGTCTAGCCGCAGTCTATCTCGAAGTTTCCGAGTCTGCGTCATCTCTATTAGCCCCTCCTTCTAGCTATACAACTTATTCTCCGAGCCTTGCATCTCATTGTCTACTTGTAACGACGTAATTCACTCTGATCGCTCATCGTTGCTGCAACATAAACGTACTCTGCGAAAACAACACTCGAAAATCCACTGTTCGTATAATATACCGGGTGGGTCTAGGAAGTAGCGAAGCAATTCTAGCATTCAATCAAAGAGTCAGAATCACCAACAGATTAAAGCACCATCATAGAGAAAGAAAATGACGATCGCCGTCGTCATCGAAAGGTTAAATTAATTGATAAGAAAGCTTTCCTGTGATAACGTCAATAATCGTGAAACGAAAAGTCTAGAATCGATCTATTGACCGATGTTGATAAGTTTAGTAGTAAAGTCTAGGTCCAACTTCTGCTTTAACTTTGCAAGTCCGAAGGCATCGTCTGTCGCGACGTGCTCGGTCGCGTCGGATCGAATTGAATTCGCGAATACGTCACCCGATTCGCCGGATTTCGTTGCAAAGAAACTTTTCACGTACTGGGGCACGCGCGCGCGACCACCTTCCGGACCTGCCGGACTTGATCAGGTCCCTTTGAAAGCGGCAAGATACGGCCAACAAAGCGTCTTTGTGCGGCCCAGGGGCCGGGATTTCCTCGAGACATTTGTAATCCTTCAGGAACAGGTGAGGGCATTACCGGGGCTCGACGCCCGTACGTTCACATTAGACGACGAGGATGTAATGCGAGAACGTGAGCCTCGGGTACACAGCCCCCGCCGATAACGCCATTAATAATACCTCTGTGTCTCGTGGTCGGGCCACGCGCGCATTTCACCGGGTCTAATGTATCGCGGCCGCACGCCCCCGCACTTGCTCCCGCGAGTGTTGTTTGCGTGAACGCGATTGAATGCGTCGACCCGACGCCCGACGCGACGTTCTGTCGAACCCTGTGGTCGCGTCTTCGCGGCAGCACCCCCTCCATACCGAAATCTCCAGGGTGCTGTAATTAGCGGGAAATGCTCGATCCGGCTACTAGCAAAAGCCGTTTGTCGCCCCACCTCCTCCCCCGACAATCAACCATCTCTCGGCAACCCGACTCGATCATTTCTACAATGAAATTTCACTCCTCAATTCATTTCTGTACCAGCGCCTTTTAGAGCTCCGTTCGTCATACTTCGTTAGAACTGCGACATTTTTCCGATTAAAATGATACCAAACACGATACAGTTCGGTTTTCCATGACTGTTTAATCCACGATTTAGTGGAACTAAATCTGAATCGGCCGGGCGAGGCAAGCAATACGGTAACGCGTTGTTTGCCGCGGCCCAGCGAGGCAACGTGTATCGTTTGACTCGACCGCGCCCGGAAAATTTTCTCGGCCAGCTCAGGCGTTTTTTTAGGTAAAAACCTCGTCCTCGTCCCCTGGTAAGTTCGTCCCCTCCAGGAGGGGACGCTAAGTATGGGGAGTGGTGGCAAGGGGGAGAGTCTCTGTGTAGTATTTTACTATGACTTTTGAACCATAAAAAATATCGGGATGAAATTTCTACTAAAATTCATTAAAAAATCATTTCTACCTAGTATAATAAAATAACTATATAAATATATTTTTTGTACGAATAAAATAAAACTGGAAGCTTGTATTCTTTAATTACCATTTTGTTGAAGATAAGTATAACTCACACGGTGGTGTGAGTAAAAATGTACACTACAAAAAGTACTGAATCTTCCACAAATCTCAATAAAAAATTCGAAGAATTTGTTTTTAATAAAAAGAAGCTTCTGACCCACAGTGCGTCGTAAACATAAACAATTGAGTATACTGTGGATTTATAAGTTACTAAGCTTGTAGATACTTTTAGAGTACCCAGAAAATATTTCTTCCACTTCTTACCGAAAAATTGATTTGCGAGATAAATGTCCCGCGTGAAGGGTGAAGAAGGATTAAGGGTTGTCGGAATGAAGCTGAGGAATGCGGAGGAATGTGAGAATCGGTGCAGCAGAGGTAGAATGCAAGCATAGAAAGGAAATCGGTGGAACAACGAGAGGAAGGGTTGATGGCCCACCCTTCGGGCTACGAACCCTTTGCTTCTCGGCGATCCTTTTCGCCGCAATATTTCGCGCGCGGATATTGAATGGCCCGGTGATTCGTGTTGATAGGCAATTTGCCAATTTCCACTTCTTTCGCCAGAGCTGCGTGCTTCCATCTCCGCTCTGGATTCCCCTTTCATCCCTTAACGCCGGACGAATTTCTGCTGTCCGATCTACCGGGACGTGCCAGCGCATTCTTTCCCTGCGACCTCTCTTGCACTCTTGCGCCGCTGCTGCAACGATGTGCACCGTTTAGGTGGAGAGCCTGGTGACGATCGCAATCGGGCTCCTCGATAAGGGATGCTCGAGCGATTTCGTTAACGATAGCATTTCTGACGTTTATCGAGATATCCTTCGTTCCCTTTATCAATCTTTTCCGTATTTTCTTAAACAGTGTTCCGTGGCTGGGAATGGTTTCTTTTTAACGGAATCTCTTACAACTTGACTGGAACTAGAAGTTAACTTCTTTTTTAAATTAGTTTCAGTGAATTTGAAGTCTTTAAAAATTTACTGTGCTCTGATCTTTTCAGCATTGAAAGTCCTACCAAAGAATCATGCGATGGGCACAGACTTATTTACCTTTGTAAAATATAGTATCGAAGTAAATCATGTTTAATGTCGAATTTAATTTAATTTTTAATTTCTGTTTTCGAAAGGAATTAATATTGAATGTACTGATGTAATTAATGCATTTGCCATATTCATTTTGAAAGCCCATGCAGGGAACGATGAATTCTTTCGTAATCATTTTAATTTTGTGGACAGGTTTTTGATAAGTTTCTCTTTCAAATGCAGGCTTGGAATTTGCTTTCAGCAGCGATCCGAACTGATACATATATAGTCAGACTTTGACGATGTTCCCCATCATTAGTGATTTGATTCAGTTAATTAGATCGTTTAATCTTCCATTTACAGAGCGACTATAACATTTGCCAAGTGTTGGTATGGAGATATTGCGTAGAAAAAAATGAAACAATGTCGTATAATGCGATTAATAAAATGTAGATTTAAGATTGTAGGAGGATGTAATTTAATGAAATGAAAATGTAAAGGGTGTCTGCACAAGGGTGGTATTTGATCTGAAATTCAAATTTGGTACATGTGGCGCAATCCGTGGCGGAATGCTCAAACTTGTTGGCAAAAGTTACCATAACGTGACCACCGTGGTCGGTGCCAGAATTTTGGGATAAACTTCCAACAAACGATCAAATCAGCATTAAAAACATGTTTCTCAAAGGGATAGAAACTTTATCATTTTAGTGTCATTTTCTTCAGCGGCCAGAAATCCTTTTAGGAAACATAGTTTTTGTGCAAAGTTTTAGCTGAATCCGATTTGACTGATTTTCGAAAGTTTAGCCCTTTTGTGGCGGATGTGGTTGTTGTTAATTAATTTAAATAGTTTATAAATGTATACTAGTTTTCTATTTAACCAACATTATAAAATGGATATTCACATTATCGACATCTCGACAAAATAGAATCGTACATTATCGATTATCGCACAGACTTAATCTGTCGGTATGTTTGGCTAATAGTTTGAGCGTTTTGTCGCTGCGGTGAATGGCGCTGTACGGACGTTTGAAACAAGTATAAATCCAGCTTATGGGCCAATAAAGGCTCAAAGCTTTAAATAAAAAAAAAAAAGAAATAAGTATAAATGATGTATTTTAATTTAAAAATCTTCTACGAGATTAATTACAAATTTTATATATTACGGACTATAGTGAATAACAAGAACGTTAATGACACCGTGAAGAGAGAAAGAAGAGAGCAAATGATTCTTGCCGGAGTGTGTAAAGTATCTTATGGGAAATACGGTAAGAATATTGTTCGTTTTAAGAACTGTATATTTGGACTACAATTTGTACTTTTACGGTATACAATTCATACATCACACCTGGACAAATTTTCTTTGAAATCATGTATCTTGTCACGTTATCTTCAATACTGTTTGTATTTGAAACTGAAAACGAAGATTTCTATGCATCTAAAAAAAACAAACTTTAATGAAATCCTATTTCTATTAAAATATCGATGAACAATTTATATTAGAGTATTCAATGGCGTATGCTGGTATGCAAAGGAGAAGAGAAACAAGTCCATATATACAATTGTCTTTAATTCATCGACTAGAAACTAAGATCACAATCATTAATTCTATCGCTGCTTATACGTTAAAAATATAAAAAATTTATAATTTATATTACGGTGCAGCTCAGCTGCGACTAATCTCCCTCTTCGATTTCATTCCAATCATCTTACAACCTATTCATTAAAAAATAGCACTATTGCGAACATATTTAATAAATTATGTTACGTCTTTGCCAATTGCAAAATTCCTCATATTTCATAGGAGCACCTTCTAAGGCTAAAGAGTCTAAGTGTTTACTATATACAATTTCCTTCTCGATGTAACAAAGATAAATCGAATTTTCCCATCACGTCATACAAAACTATTTCGAATCTTACAAAAATAATTCGAGTATTTATCACAAAGACATTGTCATCCCATCCGCGATATCATTGCCCATTTATTTTATAAAATTGGGCAGTGAACGTCATCAGCAACGAGTTAGCACCATGATCAACACCGCATCGGTGTTTCCTTAACACGTCCCGTGCCGAAACCATTAGCGTTTTGTACTGTACCTTTTATAATACCTCATTCTTTTGGTGGGAATATATTGTACAGTCTTAAACTTGTTATAAAATATATTTTTTAGCGCATCAAATCAATATGCCAGTGTGTCCCTCCAGTGGTACACGCGGACTGTAAGGATATTATAACGTGTACCATCCGTGGCACGGAACGTGTTAAACATCGATTCCATCGGACGAGGAATCTGTAGCCTCTTCAACGTTATTTTGATGCCTCGACCTGGTGTGTCTCTCTAGATCTCTCCTCCGCACGAGTATCTTGCCGCAGAGCTCGCACTTGTATGGAGTCTCTCCATCCGCGTGCAATCTCACATGCTTGTTCAGGTTGCTGGGGTCTCCGAATGGTCGGTCGCAGTACTTGCATTTCAGCGGTTTGTAGCCGGTGTGAGTCCTGCACAAAAGAAAAAAGAAAACAATTATATAAGTGATTCAGAAGATTTAGGAAAATTAACTGTTCGACGATCAGAATATTCTAGATTCTAAAGTGTCTAAAGAACGAAATAAACATTCGTACACTGGCGTGTTTCTCTTTCTAATCTACGATACGATTTGATTCAATGATTCAGCTCTACGATGAAATGAATAAACACAAGGATCTCCTTACCTGATATGGATCTTGAGTCCGTACTTCCTCGAGTAAACCTTCCCGCAGTAAATGCACAGGTGTCCCTGCTTCGATTTTCCCAAATTACTAACAATAGTCTCCATCTGAGCAGCATGAACGTCCGCGGGTAGTGGTGGATGATTCGGCTGGGCATTGAATGGGACCACTTCTCTCGGTGGAGGACAGATACTAGAAACCATGCTGGTCTGTTGCAAGTATGGTCTGAACGCCGAATGTCTGAAGCCTAGTTCCTTTTCCAGCGGCGACACTTGAGTGGAAGAGCTAGGAGAAATCTGCGTGGATGATGAAGAAGGAGGTGTTTGGTTGAACGATGAAGAAGGAGATGTTTGGTTGTGCGACGAAGAAGGAGATGGTTCGTTGAATGAGGAAGAAGGAGACGGTTCGTTGAATGATGAAGTAGAGGGTGGTTGGTTGATGTAAGTAGGAGATGGTTCATTGGATGACGATGACGACGATGATGACGACGGTGACGGATGGTTCGAGGAGCTTGGAGAGTTGTTGGTCAACGAAAGATTGGAGGAGTCCGTGCTTTCAACGAGGATCGGAGATATTCTTGGTATTGATGATCGTGGTGAACTGGTCAGCTCGAACTCGAAAGTCGATAGGTTCAAGGCTAGGCTCCTTCTTCGAGCCAGAGTGAACTCCTTTGCGAGGACAGACCAGAGATGGCTGATGTCCAATCGGCTGCAGTTCAGCGCCAGGTGAATCTTCAGAGGGTTCGGATACTCGAACAGGCAGTGACACACGTGGCAAATGTAGCGTGTTTGGCCTGGAAATGAAAAAGAGGCTTTATTATAAAGTGAAAATTAAGTTTCGATAGGCTGGAGCGGACAAGTGTACACTTTCAAGATTAGATGAAACGTCTAACGTCTAAAAATGATTTTAGAGGAGAATGATTTAGAAACTTACCTTGAATGTGCGTGGGGGTCAGGAACGGCATGCTCAGCAAAGCTATGATGTGCTCTGTGAACCACAGAAGCAGAGGTTCACCTGGAGCGATATATCTGGCAGCCTTTAGCATCACACCATTATCGGTGGAAATCAGTAAAACATTACAGCTTTGACAGTCCTTGGCTAAAGTGATGATCTTCAGCCAACATGGCGTACTAAGGAGCCCATTAACGCAGTACAGCCGGCCATTCGCATCTGCGATTTCGACCTGCAGAAGAAAAAGATTGTTATGCAAACAGACATCCAGGTTTCGATTCAGCATTTCGTCGATTATTGTCTTGGACAGCTGATTAATTTTTTGAAATACTACTGCTCATGGAGAAATGATATTAAATAACCCTAGTGCACTGTTCGCGTCATTTCCACTCAGAAGATCTTCGCTAGAAATACTTATTAACTTGCTAAAATATACACTGCACATAAAAATGTCCAACTGGCTCCATTAATTCTCGAAAAACGTCACGATTTTCTGAACAGTGCACGAGGGTTGAAATCGAAAGTTTCGCGATTCCTCAACTTACGTATTGTATCGACGCTGTAGTATTCTGCGCCAGCCGGTTAACATCGATGACCTCGGTGGTAGAATCTTTGCACAGTATTCCGGCAGCCCTGACAATCGGTCTGTCAGCAAAGGGTTGAGGTAGTGAGGTCCTTTGGACCGTCTCGATGCTCATGATCAGAGCTCTATCAGCGAGGAAAGGCGGGTACATTCTCGCATTCCTAGCTTCCATTAGAAATCGTCAGAAATCCGAGCAGCCGATCTTCTCCAAGCGAACGATATTGCATCAGGTTTCACAAATGATCCAGGTAATTCCCGTTTATTAGGCACTTTTACAAACTACTAGTTCACACGAATTGCTATGGCAATGTCAAACGAGCACTCTCATATACTCGGTTATGATCGCGTTTGCACCTGACCGCTTCGGTGTCACTAGCGTCTGGATCAAGAAGCTCTCGATAACCAGGATGATCCGATGTCGAAATGTAAACTGAGTGCGACCTGCGTACCGCACGTGCCTTTTAAATGTACTCGGCAGCTCGTGCCTCAAATTGACTAGCAGGGGGCTGTTTATCCCCACTCTTCCAGTGCACCCCAATTTTTGGAACTCAGGGTAGACGCGTAATTGTATTTAAGGAGCCGGCAGGGATAAGTCAGGCCTACCGAGACCGATCCTCGAATCCTGATTCGCTGACGATCGTCGGGGTGGAGACAATGCGGTTTCGTGGTGGGAATATCAATGACGGCCGACTGCACCCGGATAAGCAAGGTGCATCCGATCCATCCGCTTGCAACACCGATTCAACGCCTTCTTACATCTCAATATTCTGATTTGTCAGATTCTTTTTTCTTTTTTTAGGCATTTTTCTAATCTTGTAATGTCTTTGGAATGATAATATTTGGTTCTTTTCTAGTACAAACTATGCAAGCTACATTATTTCAACGGTAATTGACTGATTAATGATTACACTTACAACGATTACAGTAAATAATCGATTATAAAAGAATTTATAACTGCCCAACTCTGGTTTGTACATTTTAAATTTTCATAGGCTTAGCACCCAGCTTGATAGCTGATATAATACCTGAAAGTGAAACGCGCACTAGTTGGCTAGGCACACTTGACATTAAATCATCGTAAGCATCATAATTACACAGCGGATTTTATGCGATTATGACAAAAATGAAAATGATGTAATATAAAATAGTAAAAACATTATAAGAATTTAGATATTTAGCTATTAGGAAAGAAAATAAATTTTTACTTCACTCCAGTTTGTTGCAATCGAGGTAGGAAATTTTGATTGCACAGAAGGTTCCGCTGTCTAATCACAAGCAACAATGCACTACAGATTTTATACTTTTATATTTGTATGGCAAAAAGTATGCCGATGCACGCAATAAGTTCTCTATTCATCCTTCAATAATATCCTCAATGCTCTAAACGTCCATTCAAGAGTTTCAAAAATTCAGAAAGTATGTGTATTTATAGCAATTTCACTAATTTTTAATTTTAATGTAATTAGTAAAAATATTTTAATACAAATTTGAAAAAGTAAGAAATAATTCCTTTTGCATTGTTTACAAAATTTGTCGCATTTAGACAGCTAGATATTTCGCTACATCAATTATCGGGAAACAATGTCTTTAAACAAACGATTAAGTGAACCATGATATTTTAAATAATAACAATCGATTTCGATTTCACATCATAATCAACAATGTAGCTCGTATGTGTCGGATCGGTCACGTTGTTCCATTAACGTTTCAAAGTTCCGTGGAAGTTGTACTAAATTTTCGTCGTTAATGGATTAACTATGTTCGCTTATAATCGACAGGTAACAATGCAAGGTGTTCGTTGCTCACCGGTCCGTAAAGGTTAAGAATATCGAGGTGGCTATTTGCCTGTAAGAAGTATGCCGAAAAGTCACTCGGCGGGTACAGCGTTCTGCATCACACGATTTATTGCCCACCTATCCCGGTCGCAGGGTCTTGGATCTAGGAAAGTTATAAGGGCAATAGTTTTCCAATCCTTTCCCACCATTGAAGACCTTACGAGGTATACTATTGTAGATACGCATTAACTGTTAGCCCCTGATCCTTCTTGCGTTTCTTATCCAGAAATTACGTCTGGCGCCGGATTGTCTGGCACATTTTGACCAGTGCCTATAGAGGCTCGTGGTCGACAACCCGTGACAATGACAATGACGGTCGTTTAGACCTGATCCTGGCCGCACGCCGAAATTTACAAACAGGTCGCTTCATTCAACACCTTCGCTTCGCCTCTGCATTCTTCCAACTTCTTCAACCATAACGCCGGTTAATAAATTCCGCATAACCACTTTAATTGTCGTGCCTGTTCGATATTGGTATTTTTTTTTATTGGCGATCCCCCATTGTTTGGGGACTCCGACGATGCGAGAACATTGCAACAGAAACGGTACAACTCTGGTAACAAATAAGCGATTTATGGCACATTTTCAACTTGTACCTGGTAGCAGTAATAATTGTTTCATCGTTTTTTGAACTTTGTGACTTTTTATTAGTTCCTTCCATAGGAATAGCAACGTCAATTGTAATATAACAGGTACGATATTTGCAGAACAATTTGAAATAGGAAGATCGATCAGAGGTTGTTCGGTTTTGCAACACCTTCGTTTCTAACACCGTGGTTAATTTTCGCTCGGTGTAGATTCGGGCGTGACGCGCAGGTCGTGAAGGGCCGTCACCAGGAGCCCTGGACCGCTGGATGTTTGATGGGGCTATAAAAGCCTCATGTGAAAGGACATTGTTTGGCTCAGCTGCAAACCGATGCGTGTCCCGTCGAGGACCTCGTGTCCCCCGGTTCCCGAAAGGTGCATCTGAATCAACGATTGATTAGGAAATTAAATGGCACATTCTTCTCGGGCGCGTGCGTAGATCACGATCGACCGATACCGCCGCGGATTTGCCTAATCGTTCGCCGATCTAGCCGGATCGATCGCTAGACCAGCGGTCCTCTCTATACCTTTGATTTCGTATCGAGCCATCAATTATCTCTCGCAGCGATTTTTTATTCCGTAGGCTGCGAGTAAGAATTCTCCGTGCGTATTTGCCAGTTGTTGATTGCAATTTTCGACAGAGTTGTGCTAATTGAATTATATTGTATTTTATGTACACAGTACTTGAATTGCAGTGTAATTATAGTACATAATTCAATTTGTTTAGGATCGCACAATATGAATTTATGAATGTTCATCATTGATACTAATCTTTTTCATTTTATAATTTATAATTACACTGTACTTTGAAATTCTTTTGTGAAACCAATTACATTGTAATTTAATTGAATGGAGACCAGAATTACAAATCATATTGTAATTTCGTATTACGAAATAGTTGAATACAATGTCGTTGTAATTCAACAGAATTCTGATTTTCGAAGGATTTTGTTGCGCCCCTTCGGTAGTATTACGCGCGTTCCTTCGGAGGCCTTCCGGGCTTAATGGGCTAGCTTAATCTTTGCCTCGACCGGCACGTAATTTCGCTAGCTGCAGGTATTTTTGCGCTAATAGCTAGTACCGATTCGAGAGTTCGACAGCTTACGCAGCTCGAGCTTAATACACTGATCTTTATCGGGTTCTGGTTCGAAGACTTTCCACGTTATTGCCGCTATTTAGTTCCCGGTAGAGATCTGGTACGACTCATCGCGACATTATCCATCCAACCTTAACGAGCATCCAGTTTAATACTACTTCGGCTAGGAGGAGATAGATCTTTTTCCAAGAGGTTCCCGAGCCCTATCTTCTCAATGATGAATCTTCACGAAAGCATAACACAACGCTTTAAAATTAAACGGGCATAAAAATGTTGCCGCACTCATCATAACTAAACTATAATTTTCACTAGTATATCTACCATGAGACAATAAAGTGAAAGAATTGTTCGTTAACACGTTCCGTGGTACACGATGACATATTTATTTAATGCGCAGCTACAAACATATATCTTCTAACAACTTTTATATGCTTTTACTCTTTCTTTTGGTGGAACTGCATTCTACAGTGTTAAAGTTGTTTAATTGTTGTTTGTTTAATTGTCGAGCAGACAACGGCTCGACACGGAATGTGTTAAATTAAGAAGAAAATTACCAGGTGTTGGAGGGTAGTAGCATACACGGATGATGAATTAATTCATGATTCCTAGTTAAAGAGTTGATTAGAATTTATAGTTCGTATATGGATTTAGTGGGAGAGGAATAAATAGTTTCGGGCAACGTCCCTGAATAAAAGGGAGAATTACAAGGAAGCCACCCTGAAGGCGAACCAGAAGAAGCATGGTTCTTCTTGGTGGACCGCGTGTTGCACGGGTGACGTGATTCATCCAGGGTGGATGGTGCCGGACCAGGGAATGACACGAGTGTTCACAAGCTGCACCATCCCCTGTACCAACCCCAATCTCTGGTCCCTCGAAACTCTAGCACGAGTGTTTCGCCATTCTTCGGTGCCCCGTCTAGTCTGCAGCAAGTGTTCGATCCCCCCACACGCTTCGTCGACGATAAACACAACGACCTTCCGGAAATTCGGCCATTACGATCTGCAAACCAACGTCGTCTCTTTCCACCGGCATTAAACTGCGGGCCTTCATGGCAAATAAACATTGTTCGCATCGGTTCTGAGGAACAAAAATTAAATGAACAAGCACTTCTTCTAATGGATTGTCCGGATTTGTTGTCCAGTTTAACAGATCCATTTGTCCAACATAAGATCATTAAATGTGTTAGATATTTATTGTCCATGTTTGAACATTTCGACGAACATTCCAAAGTTGTTTACACGTTCGTCTTCCACGACAGAGCGTCAGGATAA
Source organism: Lasioglossum morio (assembly GCA_916610235.2). NCBI lineage: Eukaryota > Metazoa > Arthropoda > Insecta > Hymenoptera > Halictidae > Lasioglossum > Lasioglossum morio. The sequence continues at coordinate 25,712,333 of OU744326.1, forward strand.
ATTTCGGGTTTTACCCGCATCCTGGTTCGGCTCGTGGTTAGGGTTCCACCCTCTCTCTTTCTAAAATCAGGGTGCATTGAAAGAACCGCGAGCCAGTAAGCGAGCAAGTGTTCCGCCGTGACCAATGGGCCCTTGCACGCATGTGCGCGCTTCCCAATGCGATATTAATATCGCGATTATCATCTACGTATTATCGCCAGCCTCCCTTTGCTCCGATGCTCGGAACAAGCCCGCAACACCCTGCACCTCGTGTAGCTTTGTCTTATTGTTTCCCTCGTGGTCTCTCGCTTCGAATAACAATTGCGACATCCCTTTTCGGATAATTTCTTTAATTAGTATCATCATCTCTTATCGTACACATCTGCGCGATATTAATTTAATGTGGAAGTTCGAATCGATGAAGATCGTTCAGATCGAAAGGAGTAAGACCAGTAGATTGTTTGAAGAGGAAAACGACCAGCGTCCGCTTCGAAAGAAAGAACTTCTTCCGGACTCAGGTTCAGGATGATGCGAATGACGTGGATCCCTTCGCCCCATGGCTCACACGTAACAAATCTTATTGTTCGAAGCCCTTTTACGAGATTCTATATAACGCAGTGGATGCTCCGGGGCGAGAAGCCTGAATTATGGTCACCGCTGCGGGGAGGTCACCATAAAGGTGATTCGTCGCGGTTCTGCAAGTGTCAAAAGTCTGTCCCTAATAGCTCTCCCAACGAGGCGACACTGGCTTATGTATTATTAATATTTGCAGGGAGTACGCGCTGGTTGTTCACCAGCGGACACAAATATTTCACTATTTTTCTTGCGATCGAAAAATAATTTCCCAAATCCTATCCTTTCAAACCCCTTTACGAATCTCCCAAATATAAAATCAGCAGACCTCTTGCTCCAAGATAATAATTGTCAATGGGAAATTATTCCCTTGTTTAAAACTAAAAAGGTTTTAAGTCAAGCAGGTACAATATAATAAAGATTAAATGAATTTAATCTTGTCGATTTTGTAAGGTAATGTTAGCCATTTTTAGTGCTTGATAAATTTAGTATTAATCTATGGTGTTCGAGTGCAGTCAATCTCTTACTTCAAGTTTATTGTTTGATCAACATCGAAATTATGTGTAGGAACGCAGTAATATCACGATCGAGCTCGCGGTCAACATTTGGTTGATTCTGCCACGTGGCGTCGACATATTGTCCGTGTCTCGCGTAGCCGAGTCTCTGTAACACGACACGTGCAGGTCGAGTGGCCTACGATGCGATCTCCGGACCCTGTCCCCCATTTTCAGCATCGCATTTAACCATTAGGCACTGTTTACTTGATTTTAAGAGTCAATTCATGAACCGAACGGACTCTACATGTGCCATCACGAATTTTGTAGTACGAAATCAATGTACCACTTTATTCTAAAATAAATTCTGCACGAACGCACGTCATGAAAATTCAGCGCAGAAGTACAGAAGTTCGGACACTCTTAAAACGACGATAACTTTTTTAATATTGGACTATACGATTCGAACTTTTTTGAGAAGTTAGAACACTTGGTCTACTACGCAACGTGACAATAATTTTTTAAAAATGCTATCAATGAAACATATTCTGAAAATTTCGTAAAAATCGGTCGACGTTGCAACGAGCTACAAACGTTTAAAGATCACGATTTTCCATCTTACACATCTTTCAATGTCTGTCGTTTTCTTCCGCATCAACCGATTCCGATGAAACTCTCACAAAATGTATTTTCTAAATTTTCAATATGGACCCACATAAAAGAAGTTGTAAAATGCAACTTTCAGTATTTTCTATACAATTCCGACCAATTGCAATGTTTCAAAAAGTTTCTTCTCGCAACATGTAGTGAACTAATTGCTCTAACCTCCAAAAATAGTTTAAATCGTATAGTCGAATGTGAAGCTTCCGAATATTAATGGGCGTCTGTACATAAAATACGACAGTGGCGCAGATTCTTCATGTATCGCCTCTCTAAAAAAGAGAATAGAACCTGAGTAGATCGAGAGAGAGAAAGAGAGAGATATAGATAGAGATCGCCAAGAGAGAGGACCCCGTGGAGACGCAGGTGACACGGGTCACATGCGGAAACAAACGCGAAAACCACCCCCTCGCGATCTTTGTCGGAGTAACCTGGCCCCCCGTGCTCGAGTCTCCCTAAAACACGACTCACTTGGCACACAAGTTTCCTGCATATAATACCGTCGGTATCGGCTCGGAGCCCCCTTTGCTTAATTTAATCCAATACAATATGCCTCCCCTCACCTTGTCCACGTTCATCGGTGGAAGGGGTGCGTTAAACTGGGGTGGGTGGCTTTTTAAAACTGTGCCGATCTCGATTCACCGTGAAACCTCATCCTATTATGATCGATCTAATCCTGATTGGCCTGGACAGGTTTTTTAGTTTCGCGGTGTACCGACGACGAGTCCACCCTACGATTTAAGGGCTGGCATAATTTTCGGACGCGTTTCAAAGAAAACAACTAGCATCGTTTGAAAGTGGACTAACTGGGAAAATTTCGTTGACATTGTCGTCACTGGAACTACTTTATTTAATTTATTTAATGTTATTTAAAACGCAACATTAAGAGGATTTGAAAATACTGTTGGATTATTTCCAACCTATTAAACATATCAACGAAGAAAAGTAATGTGTAATTAAATAAAATATAAAATTTTTATTTGTTCATAACAAAACATGGATAAGTGAAAAGTGAAACCGAAAATGGTTAGTGGAAGAAATTTCTTTGTTGGTCCGCGTACGCTTTTCGCTTCGAGAAGACCAGCGAGGAATAACTGTTAATCACGCAGCAACTGCACCATTGTGTGCTCGCAGCAAACCGTAACGTCGTTTAATGGTAAGAGAGGTCGACTTCACCTGTAAACATTCCGAGAACAGGTACACGCAGGTCTCAAGTAATTTAATAAATCCGTAGGCAAGTCGCAGGGGGCTGGTATCGTCGACGCCAGACCTAACAGACGTCCATACAGTCTGGCGCCAATGCCTTATTCCTGTCTGCATCTATTTCATTTTCACCTGCCTATACAACCATTTCCTAGCTCGCCATAACCCTGGCGCAGTTTTCTGGTAATTTCTGACCGTTTACAATTTTTTTCCCCGGTATATAATTGGTTTTTCACAGGCAATTTACTCGAAATTTTACAGCATAGGCTTATTCCGAAGAAATGGGACAGAAAGGTTCACCGAAACGCTTTCACAAAAATTTGTGGAGGTGTTCGTTGTGAAAAATCACTAGCAAATAAAATTGAAATTATAATTAAGGACGAAACTAAAGATGTTGCAAAATTTGATCGATTGTTGCACCAACTGACACACTTACTTTAGCGTACCGTATTATTATATACATATATTATTGTAAAAAATCTTCTACGTGATTGTTGCTTGAATTTTTAGGCTTTGTGTTTTTCTTTTCTCACAAGTTTTTGAATCCGTAATAATAGACGCGAGAGGGAGGTAAAATTACGATCGACCATTTTAGCGATACGTGTATTTTCGACTCGACGATTGTCTCTTCAGCTGTGCTTTCCTGTACTGAGTTAGCGATGGGTAATCCGGAGGGAGTAGGTTAGTAAGTTAGAGTAGCAGTTGACGCAGCTTTGGTTCATTTACAGAAGAAAGAATGGAAAGCATAGGAAATATTTCATTTATTCGGTTTTGCTTTCGTAAAACTAGTATTGCTGTGAACGATGCCGGTCGGTTTCCGTGGTTAAAAAATGGCTGTATGGTTGTCAGTGACGGTTGCTTAGTTGGTAGGCTGCTTCTTATGGCCCCCAGAAGTCTGTAAATATAGGAAATCATTTTGAATTATATATTTGCGATTATTAATATATTAATATATTTATGAATGATATATTTATTTTTTGTTCCCTCACGTTACAAAGGGATCCTGTTCCATTTAAATCCTTTCTCTCAATTCTTAAAAAATTAGATAGATAGAGTAAGGAAAAGCAGGATGAAAAGCGTGAATGAGAGAGGAAGAGAAGAAAAGAAAAAAAAGTGAAAAGAATTGAGAGAGAAGTAATTTCGCCTCGTGTTTTCTTCGTCAATTTATAAATAATCGATGCAAATACTTTTCATCCGATATGCTTGTCATACACAAAGAAAATAAAATTCTGAAAAATAATCTAGACGGATCAAGAAATTAATTTCTTGTTTATTGCTCGAAGGCAGCTCTTATTTGATCCTCTAATCGCAACCTAGTAGTACGACTTTTTAATGCTACGTCGAATAAACTTGTCACAGGAGAAGGAAATGAAATTCACGGGAATAATCCAGACCGGGAGGATCGATAATTAATTTCTGATGGATTTTGGCAGTGGTGGTTCGTGTTTGTCGAGGGGATCGGTTGCTCGACGGTGACCTGTCACAGGCCGCAGCCCCGAGGAGATGGATTTGTTTCGCAGCTGTGTACACTGCTTAATGTAGAAGCCACCGGGGATGGGGACTGCTCCTGTGCTGGTAAGGTGTCCCTAAATCCAAAAGCTAACGATGATACGCTCGTTTCACTGTCGAAGATCAAGCAGCGTTAAAACGCTAGGCAAACTCTCGGCACACGCTACCCAACCAGAGAGAAAAGAAGAAACTCTTCGACAAATAAACAGTATTTTACTTTGCTACACCTACGTATTTCTAGTTCTCGATCGCGGGTGGCTGGTAATTGACGAAGTTAGGGTCGCAGCCGCCGTCTTCGATGTTTCGCAACTGTGGCTTCTTTCTTGACGCGTCGTACTCTTCGCCGAGCTTTCGATAGGTTTCTGCGCGGTTCTCCAGGATCTCCTTGATGATTTCTGCAAAATTGCAAATCATATTTATATATTTATTGAGCTTTTTGTAGTGACGAAATACGAGGACCGAACAGATGCAAAATTTCTTCATTCCGGAGGGTGCACCGACCGACGTCCGAGATAATTTATAACGGAACAGGGGCGTAAGCCGATGTCGCGACATAGTGGCACCAGATCGTGGTTATCGGTAATTGTACCTGGAGCTTATGACCGTCCGTTCGCCGGTTTCAAAATTTTTGGCTTCGGAAGGACAATAACGTTTGGCGCCAGAGTTCTTCCGTCTCAGAATGGCCACAAGGCTAGCGTAGGCAACGCTGTCGTTACCGGGGACGGTGTCCAAATACTTCGTCCGGTGTCAATTGCACCCCCATAAATTCAGTGACAAGCTCGCCGCGATGCAAATCTCATACTTTCAGTACGGATTGTCCCGGTCGCTAATCTGCACCAAGAACTCCGTTTCTACTCCTCCTTTCTCTTAAAATTTTGCATCTAGCTGGGTACAATCCTCTTTGACGCTGAACTTCCCATAATGGCCAACTTATCAAATACATTGTCTTATATAAAATAACAGGACCGAATTTATTCAAACTTCATACGATGTCGTACGAAATTTATTCCATTCGTTGGCCATCAAACGATCTTGAATCAGTGTTAACACTTACCCATAAGCAGCTCCCTGCTCTCGATCATGTTACCCATCTCCTTCTTCACCTCCTTCATCAACCAAGGGACGAACCCTTCCTCCACGTCTGCGCAAAGAGACATCGCTATTATTCATTGAGCTGCTCATTTGCCGAACCGATTAATTCCACAAGACTCCATCGCAAAGCAGAGAAAATTTTTGAAGAAGTACACATTGATTTGTGAAATTTCTTTCATATTTGCATCTCGAAGATGTATGTGTGCTTCGACAGTAAAAAAATTTTGAAAGAAACCAAAAAACGATCGATCCTGCTGAAAAATAGCCAAGCGAGTAACTCAACGGCTACTATATGTCGTGTACTTAAGAAGGTGTAAATCAATAGAAATGAATAAACCTTTCAGACTAACTAATGCACAAAAACTAGCAGTGTGTTCTTGCGAGTTCACGAACCGGCCTTGATCTCGTCCAATAAAAATCCGGACATCTTCAGCCCCTCGAGAACCGCCGGAAGCAACTCGGCAATGTAGCCAGTCAGAAGTGTAGCAGCAGCGACGCGTTCTTCCGTCTCCCTTTGAGCTCTCATCGCAGCCTCGTGCTGCTTCAGCCTATCGTCCTGTCGATGAAAATTCTCCAAGTTCGAGAGTGAACTCCTTCGGAACGAAGTTCGTCGCGCCTGTACTTCACCTTTTCTTCTCTTATTCTCCTCTCCTGCTCCTCCAGACGTCGCTCCTCAGCTTTCTCCGCGTCCCGCAGTTCCATGAACTTTCTCTGTTGCTCTTTCAACGCGGCGATTTCCTCCTCTTCCAGGACTTCGATCAACGCCTCCTCCATCGTCTTCCCCACGAGCGTCTCCAGGATCGGCTGCACTTCGAAGTCGAAGTCGAACAGCTGCAAACGAACATCTCTTTCTTTAACATTCAGTTACTCGCACCCCATTTCCTACATGACTGTTTAAATGGAACTTTAGATGACTCCAACATAGATCAATTCTTAGTAAAATCGCTACTTCAATGAAAAATAAATAAATAAATGTTTGAAACACTAAATTCAATGTTTCAATATTATTAACGACTTGTACGAATCGGCAAATAATTTATGTTGGATAATCGTAACATCGTTGACTAACATCACCGGGCTCGATTTGTGTGCAGGCATCCTCGCCAACTTTCGGCGGACAGTAAGGTGGAGTAGGAGGTCTGTCCAAGAAGTAATCGGTTTGCGTCGCAACATCAAACTCCTCAGGCTTATCGAACAACTACCAAACACAATTACGATTTCATTAGAATTCGTAAAATCGGGAGAAGATTATTGCGAGGAAAGGTGGTAATTACTTCCTCCAGGTAGACTTCAGTTTGCACAGGCTCGTGTTTTCTTCCAGGAACTGGTGGCGGTGACCCTGCTCTCAAAATCAGAGCTCTCGTAGCTTGTGCTTGGGCACGCTTCCTAGCCAAATGTCTCCTCCTTGCTTCCGCCTGCCTGGCCGCTATCGATTGTTCCCCATCGATCTGCGACAAATACGGAAATATTTCTCCGCGAACGTAACGCCCGGTGAAAGTTCGCCCTAATCAATTCTACGCGCTAGACTACGAACGTTGGCCGATTTTTTTGTATCGACTGCGAACGCTTTACACTTCGTTCCTTCGGTGTTTGTTCATGCTACTATGAAGACTGAGCTTTACACCTAAATCGACAGTACACCTTCCGTTCAAAGCTCCAGAGAACGACTAAAAAATTCGTAGTTAAACTTTCATGGTCTCTTTGTAAATCAAAGACTTGATTCTTCAAATCAGTATTAGATTCAGTGACGAAACCATTTTTCCAACGTTTTCACAGACGTTTCAATCCGTAGGATTTTCGAGAAAGAAACGTGTCTTTCGTTTTCCATTTACTGTACCATGTCGAAACAATTTAGGACAAAATGAATGATGAAAGTAAAGGCTTCAAGCTCGGAGCACATTCTTCCGTTATTCGCCTCTCTAACTAGGCTACATAATTAATAAATTGGTCACTTACAAGGGTCGGCGCAGCAGCGAACGTGCTCCCACGAACGACTCGCCGGTCAAACATAATGTTCCCCAAAGGAACCCGTTGGTCGCTGAAACGGGAAAAACAAAAACCCAATTAGCTGAAAAAAAACACATTCCCCACTACCCTATAAATAATCCATTCCTTCCTAAAGAACTGGTTGTTCATGCGGAGGGAACGACAAGAAATCACCGAAGAACGACAACCATGCGACACGCGATAACCGCGATTTTTGCATCGCGATCGATACCCTCGAAACTTTGCGAGCGCTTTTATCACGATTTCAACAAACTTTTTACAGCCCCTGGCGCTGAGGGTAGACCAAAAAAAAAACCAGCAACCGCCATTCGAATCGATCTTTTCACTTTTCATCGTCTCTCTTTACTTGTACAACTTTTTCCCAGTAGGGTTTTTCAAACTTCTTCCTTCATTTCCTCTTTCGATTAACAGCACGTTTGCTCTCCTCTTCCCGGAAAGACCTACAGAATCCAAAAAGCGAAGTGTGAACTTCGATCGACGCTGAACTTACGTTGAGTCGCTCCTCTTCGAGCGGTCTTCCAAGGTCGCGGCAGCCATGGTCGAGGCGTTCATCATTCCGAGAGTGAAATCAACGGTGGCCTTGAGGGCAGCCGGGCACCTGGCATTGTGGCTGCTGTGCCGGACTTCCGGCTTCCTGGCCATCGCCACGAGGGACTTGAATCTCGATCGAAGAGGACAGGGCTCGGTTTCCTCGGGTTCTGGAAGTCCTATGCCAAGAAGAGCTGCGACTTCCGGTGGTGGCATCAGGAACTCCCCAGTCTTCACCGTGGTGATAAACGGCTTTCTATGAAACGTGTGACCCCGTTTCGCACTCCTACGTTGCTCCTCTTTCTCTTGGTCCTGTATCCTCTTCAACTTCGCGTTCAGGACTTCATTAAAATCCTCTGTAGACAATGTAATACTAGGTTTAATCGCAGGAACCTTTTCCAAGGATCGGAGACTGTCCTGGCTCCTGCTCCTAGCTTTTTTTCGAACAGGATTCGCATGACTAGATTGCAAAGCAGCCTGGACCAGGTGATCGTTAGATCGGCTGAGTCGTTTCCGATCGAATAGATTGTTGTTGCAGTTCTCGAAACGAGAGACTTCCGAGTTCTTCGCGTCACCGTTCACGTGGAGTAGAGGGAGGTTGCTATCTAGCCCATCTTTTTGTAAAATCGTGAACGCTCGGGGATTTTTACGATCGCGATCGAAAGCGTCCCCGTTGGCGAGTGGCGCCAGCGAGGATATCTCCGCCGGCATGGTTTCGGTCTCACAAGTCCTTTATTATCCAAGATTCTCCTGGCCTCCTCCAATTGCAGCGAGAACCGTTCATCTTTGTCCAGCTCCCACGAGCCTTCGCGAGGACCTAAGCGTTCGGAGTTTCGTTGATTCTCAAAGTGAAAGCGGTCGATCCATGGTCAGACGGCGAGAAGATGCGCTGCTTTCAATGCTCTTTCGAACGCTGTCTTTAATGATCTCTCTTGAGGAGTCTCCGCACTGACTCTGACGATCACTTTAAATTTGACACTCGGTCAGATCATCATGCACGGTACACTTTTCTTTGGTACTACTAGCTTTCAAGAAGATTTCAAGACAGCTACGAAGTTTATCCATACACAGACCGGTTTCTTATCATATGAATTCTATAAATTCGTGTCATGATATCATTCAGACATTTTCAACGATTGGAATTGGAATCTACATAAAGGCTACATGGTTAACACAGTATTCCCTACGTCCTACACGATCAGCGTTTACGTCTAGCTCACTCCATGATCATCATAAATAAGTGGCAAACAAATATCTTACGCGATGGACACAGTATCTCTGAAACACAAACTCTTCAGACCAATCTATTCGATTATCTAGCGATGCGAAAAATATACTTCGAGGACCGAAACACGAACGTTTAGGTCTAGCTTACTGCATATAGTGGACATAGTGTCTCCTACACGATCGTCCTGCATAATTTACATACAAGTCTGCTTCATGACTAACACAGTATCTCTCGAGCACAAGTTCTTCAAATAGTCTGAAGCGATTTCCTACCGATTCGATGCGACGAAAACTAAAGTTTGAGGGTCGACACATGAGCGTTTAGGTCGCGGAAGGGTGTCAGGTGATTGCGAGGGTGGCAGCGCGGTGTTCACGGCCTTACTAACCGGCTCGCAACACGACGGCCGAGTTCAGAGACTGGACAATGTCCTTAGAATCGACCGACATAGACCGCAGACGAGCCATGCGAGCCTATATTTTTACCGCGCGAGCGGCCACTCAATAACGCTGACCATCGTCAACTTTGCGCATGCCTAAGTGATGCCGAAGGGGGTTTCGAAATCGGTGGTAACTATGACCACGTAGGTGTCCGGCCACGTTTCCACCACGGCCGGCTACTACCAGGTGAACTTTGCACCGAGGGGTTGCGGGTAGGAGACCCAACTGAAACCTCTTCAAGGTGAAACACGTTCCACATACACACCGATTCCCCCTTTTGCCCTATCCGCTAAAGAGAGACTAATGGCTCCGTGCTAATTGCGTCATGCCGTCCGGCAAACGGACTTTTCGATCACCGCCTACATATTTGCTGACGACGAAACGGTTTTTGGCGAGATTCATGGCGATAAATCGCCCGTGGGCCCTTTCACTCGCGTGCAAGGTTCTGGTCGATTAATGCTTCTAACCTCGGGGCAAAAAGGGCACGTGCTGCGATCGGGGAAACTTTATGTCTATACTGCCGCACTATGATCTGGAAACACGCTTTTTTTTCTAGGCAAAAGTACACTTTTCAAGATTAAGATAACGAATTAATGTTTCTCGAAACGAAGTAAGAATTCTTCGGAGCTCTTCCGAATCCAAATTCATTTCAGATTATACTGCGCTCAGATATGTAACGGTAAAAAAAATCTCGAAACACTATTAACAAGATTTTTGAGACGTTTCCTATGATCTGTCAAAACAATGTCAAGAAGCTTTATTATAAAGCAAGGAGCTCTGTGTTGCTTTGACGGAATACACGGATGGAATTTATTTATATTTTATGACGCTTTTACTCTACCGTGCGTAGGAGTTAAGGAAAGAGTTCGATCGTTTGCTATGAATGCGTCTTTATGGTTTTATTGATTTTCTGGTCGAGCTTTTTGCGATACAACGTGTACATTTACAAAAGATTTGAGTAAGACTCGATATGAAAATGTTTAGTGCTTCTAGTAGTACACGTACAACAATTAGACAATCCATGCGTTGGGTACGACAGATGGTAAAAATATTCAGAAATATTTGATAGACAAAATTCAAAATCTGTTCTGTATTATCTCTGTGTCGTGTTGCTGAATCGTCTATGCCATAACAGCTATGTTTAAATTATTTGTGCTTTTCTGCAGCTTTTTAACTGAATCTCACTGCGGCATACATTGTCATTGAACATTTCCTTCGTGTTGGACAATTATTTCAAAATTTCTGCTAACATACTGCGGCGTCCTTGAGGCTGTTGCAAGGCACGCGACACGCGTGATTCGAGATCGGAGATTGCTAATAGCTCGCCAACTGTAACGAAGTTTTGAATTTCAAATGAGCCCTCGAATCCGCTCTAATTAATTTTAATCGAATTCAATTGATTATTAGCCTTAGATTGTTGAAATGAAATCTAGTTCTTGGGTAAAGAAGAAATGCTAAGAGTGGAATAAATGTGTAAAATGCATCAAGAATCTCTTTGAACAAAATATTTCTTCGGATAGAGTGTTTCCGATGATCTCGCGAGCAGTATCTTCCGTGACGGTCATATAGAGATTTAATACTTGGAACAGCGTACGATAGAATCAGAAACGCGCGGTCGTTCCCTTTTGCTGGCCATCTACGAAGTAATCGACATGCGACCGTTGCTTATACCGTCACGGGTGTATCACACCTTCCCAGCAGCGTATAGTTCTTGCAGATTAGTTACCAGACTGCGGCGTAAAATAATAGATGAGCGAACGAACCGTAGACGCCATGAACGTCGATCTTTTCTACTACTTATTTGATTACATATGTGCTTGTAATTATGAAAGTGGTCTAAGTCATATATTTCTTGGTTCGAGACACTTAAAGGAATATATTTGAATAAATTAGAAAATATTTTTATAATATGTAACATTTTAATTTCGATTTTTATTAGTCTTGATCACATGAAAATTTATTATGAATGTGAATCTCATACCATAATGTTGTCTTTTAAAGTTTGAATCGACTTAAACCATTTTTGCAAGAAGTAGAAACTGAATTGAATGTTATTTCTTCCCTCAATGATTTGAATAGAAATGATCTACTGCCTCGCGAAATAGTTTATCGCATCCTGAGAATATAGTTTTATATACGAATCGAAATTTCTGAGTAACAGCGATCGAGGGTTCGCCAAGGACTATGACTTCCGGCGGCGATAACATTTAACACACGGTTCTCCTATTGTTCGCAGAGTTATTACAGTTTTCGTGACACGATATCATCGTGTTAAATCGGACTGGTTCACGGCACGATAACGAAACTTGCGACACAGAGTTTTCTTTCTGCACCCGTTCGTGATTTATCAACGGTTCCGTAAAATTACTGCTTTTCTCATTCGATCCTTAATATCGCGTATAATTTTGATTACTCTAAGGGTACTCACCCAGGTGGATTTCTGTATTTCTTCTGGATATGTAGAATCGCTCTGGGACTTTTAACGAAAGCGTAGGTGTGCCCTTTATCTGTTTCCTTTGTGGGGATGTTGAGCGATTGCATCCCTTTGTTGCACATTCGGCAGATCTCCGAAGTTCTCGTCCCCATGATGCTGATTTCAATCCTTCCTCCGAGAAGATCACAGGTTTAGTTTTTAAATAAAAAGATTGACGGGTGAATTACCGCTAAAACTACCGAGCCCTATAGATATTCAGTAGTAGCTTCTTAGTAGCTATTTAGTAGTTTTTAAAACACAGTAGTTCTAAATGTTAAATACGTTTTCTATGTGGGGTATGTTTCTAATAATATCACTAACTTTATTCCGAGGATAAATTTCTTTTACTTGAATTAAGGACAGTGAATGGCCTAACCCAAAACTCTATGACAGATTTGTAGAATGAGTTCCAGTGCTGTAGCCAAGGTAACGCAAACGGGAGGGGTGCTTCCTCTATCGATGTAACTTCTGAAACACGAGACCGATAAATTCAAACTTTATTATTGGCCTTTCTGTAAAAGAAGGAATCAATTGATTATTATTATTTTGTTCTAATGAAATTGAAAGGGCGACAGTATGAAATACATTCGTATAAAATGGTAGGATAATGCTTTTTTGGGAAATCAATATTTTCTGCTGTCAATAAGATTAGTCGCTACCTTCGCAGCGATCGTTAACAGTGAATGTGAGGTTCATGGTGCCGGGGGTAAGGTCTGCAGAAACCTTCGACCGCTCACAGGTATTGTTCTGTAACTGTCCGCAGTCAGGCGTGACGTGTAGCGTCGGTAAGTGACCTGGCCCAGGACATAAAACCATAGACGAGATAATATTCAAGACTGCCAACCCTTATGCTTCTCAGCGGCGCCGGAAATGGGCCCAGATGGGCCTGGGAATAACTAACAGTAATCTGAAATACCAACGTTGCTAAAAATTCGGGTAAACTTTCGAATATGGCTCAAATCTGTTTCAGCTGAAACTCTGTACGTAAGTTCATTTTGCATTAAAAACGTGTTTCCCAAAAGGGTTTTTGGCTACTCGAAAAAAATTTCTTATCATTTTCTACCTTACCGGGATTATTTCGAATAAAAATTAAACTTAATTATATCCAAATCTAACCCAGAACTAACCCAGAACCAACCCGAAACTAACCCGGAACTAACCCTGACCAAATTAAAAAAACTGTAACGTCGGTAACGTAGAAAATAAACTAAACTGATAGGAAATTTGATTTTCTCCCTTTTGATGTTTTTAACGCCAAATGAATGTATGTGCAAGATTTTAGCTGAACCCGATTTGACCGATACTCGAAAGTTTATCTGAACTGCAATAAGACACACTTGGTCGGTATACTCAGCCAACAGTTCTGTTTTATCTGTATAGTCTTCAGTTTCCTATTAAACCTGTTAGGGGTTTCACTGTCTTTTTCCCAACCCTTAGACCTTCCCCTACATCCTTTCTCCCCTCTCTAGGCTCCTAAATGTCCATAAACATTAGTACTTTCCTCTTGGTCTCTAGGCTCTTTTTATCCTGCTTTTACAAACTACTTACAATCATCCCCATGTTAATTAATCCTGTATGCTTGATATCTGGAGACGACCCTAAAAATGACTGTACTAAAATTCAAAACAATCGAATTCAACCCAAAGATTTCAAATAAAATCAACGAGAGGACCATTTTGAGAGATGATCATTTTGAGTCCCCAATTGGCAGAAATAAAATTGAAAAAGTCAAGATATACGACACAGAAAGCGTTCTCTCAACCTCCTTTTATATTTTTTCTCACGCTAATTATATTCGCAATACTTTGTGCGTTAATACTAAAACTTGATCTATAAAAGTGTCAACACTGAATTTATTGACATCGTCGGTAATTTCCAATCTCTATAATAGCTGCTTGGACAGGGAAATTTATTCCATTGTTTTCCATAAATGAATTTTTATAATTCCAATAATTGTATTATATAGTACCGGTCATTTCACCGTAGTGAATTTAATGTTGACGCAAACATTAGTTTATCTTGACAAATAACATTATCACCCGTTTCTGGGAGACGTGGAAGGCAAACTGTGAAAGAGAGCGTACATTTTTATTCCTGATAAGTAGACTGCGGATCTTCGTGCATTTACAGCAAAATTGATGAAATTCAAAATTGTAGGAAAATTTGAAAAACTGTATTAAAATTACCTCATCTAATGAAATTATTAAGAGAAGAAATAACATTCCGTTTGATTTTTATTCCTTGCAATCGACACAGACAACTTTTGATAAGAGATGATCTAGGACGAACAGGTCCTAATTCCGACCATGAAGAAAATCGAATGGCAAGAGGTCAAACAAAATCGCGGTTCTCGGGACAAGAAACACAGGTTGACTGACATTAGCGTCCTCGAGGGCAGAAATGTTTTGAATTAATGTGGGGGGTGTGGACATAGAAGGGCGTATCGAGTTAGTTAGACGACCGAAGGGTGGGTCAGGAATGCTTGTCCTTCCTGATTCAACCGAAAGGAGGAAGAAGAAGGTGCTCGCTCTTAGCCGAAGATCGATTCGAAGTGGAAAAAGAAATAGAGAGCAGTGAAGCTCGGGATTAGGTGGCGGGTGGCGAGGAAGAGGACGAAGATCCGGGGGCGTAGGAGGATGCTCGACGAAGAAGGTGGGACGAGGAAGAGGGCAACGATTTTGGCACCCCGCTGGGCCTCCTAATTGCCTCGCCATCCTTCCCTCGAAACGTCCAGCACGCCCTTGAACCCTCTCCCGGGTCCGCCAAACGTCCTAAAAGCCTACCGAGGCCCGAGACCTCCTCTTTCTCTCGTCTTCGCTTCGCCAGGACCGATCTTCCTCTTCCTCCACCTCGTCTACCACTCCTTTCTCTTCATCCAGGACGGTGAATAAGCAACATCATCTATCACACTGCGCGAAACGATATATTTGTTTTCGCCGGACCTCTTTAATTATTTACATCCAGCCCCCGAGTGGAATCCTCGGGTTTACACTGCCCCTCCCAAACACTGTGCCTCCTCTTTCGTCGTTTCCAGCCACGAATACCCCGTTTTTACCTACGAAAAACAATTTTCCGGTAAAATTGATCGTTCCTGATCGTGCACCATTTTTCTTCAGACGTGCCATTCTTCATAAAACAATTTCTCTTCGCTGATTACTCTAGTCAGACGATAATTATATGCTTACGGAGGAGGATCCCTTTGGAATTTTGTAAATAAGCACGAACTGAAAGATGTTTTCATCCAAGAACCTGTGAAAGAAAATTGCGAAATTAGGGGAAAACATATAGTGCCCCACATATTTACTACCTGAGCTCTTGTTTTTCTTATAAAACTGATCTTTTTGATGTCAATCATTTTCCTTTGTTATTGATCAGACGATCATTGTTGGTTCAAGTTCAATAGATTTCTTTTAGAATCTTCCAATACAAACGACAGTTGTCTTTGCCATAACTTGTTAACAACGCGGAATAAAAACGATCGCCTCGGATGAAAGATGTTAGGTTTGATAACATCCTTTTGAAAATTCGTTTTGCCGAGGACGAGGAAGATCTAGATTTACCAAGATTGATGCGTTGCGGCAAGCTGGCCCAGATGAAACTGCCAAAGAAGACGAAGTGGATTCTCGAGGGGGCCCGCGGGGCCCGAGTCGCGAGAAGGGTTGTCTCTTGAGGGGGGCAATGCGAGCCTATCCTCAGCGAATGGACAGGAGGAGGCGCGGATATCTTAGCCGTAATTTATCACCGTTGCTAGAGAACCCGGGAACCGGCTAGAAAAGTTGCCGGGCACGGGGCCCGGTCTGCTGCTGTCGAGGAACGCGAAACCGACAGGAGAAAGAGCAGTCGCGCGGAGGATCGGGGCCCGGGCCCTCATTACCACGCCCCCAGACTTCCTAGTCATTATCTGGTGGTTCCAATAGCGAGATCGAATTTCATCACGAATTCCAGGACGGACATTCCACTTCGATAATCGGCCTTCTTTCCGATCTACGGTGGCTGACAGAAAGAAGGGGGCACTGTTTGGCTTTTATACTTTCGCCCCCTCCCTTCCCCCCGAGTTAATGAAATTCTATACAAATTCCACGCAGCGAATTTGATACAATCAATTCCACCTAACTCAAGCTACAATAAACTTCCCATAAACCAGAGGTGGCCAACCTTTTGCATACCATGCGTCTTTTTTGCAATAAAATAAGTAAACGCAAAGATTATCCAATGCGCAACAGATTGTTCAGGGATGTAAACAATTATTGTTGAAAGACTGCGGTACTTTACGAAAAATGTTTCCAAGTCGATTGTAGGAAATGGACGAATAAACATTGAAGCTGCTGTCGTCTAGGATGCGCGGAACTGATGATAGACTGTGTTTGATCAGTGTAGGGAGAGATGGCCTGACTCGGCAGACAATTCGAGTGGAATTAGGTAGGTGGCAGTGTTTGCCGGTGCTGAGGTGCTCCACGGTGCGAGGCTGGTTCGTTTTTGGTGAAAAGGATCCGTCCCTTGTTTGTTTTACGCTGGCTCGATTGTCCGTTCGGCCAAACAGAGGTAAAGGGAGGCTAAACAAGGAAGCGTCTCGTGGTATCGTCGTCGAGAACCGGGCGGTGAGGCTCGTTTACACCAACTTCTCGCCACCTTTGTCCCTTCTTCTTCTTCTTCTTCTTCTTCTTTCTCGTCGCAAAACGGTCGCATACTTCGGAGATAGGAGGTCGCGCGACCGCAGCTCGAATTTGGAACAAGGCCGATCTAATGCGCGGACAATGTTAACTGATGAACGAAGGCCCGGGCCCCGTTGCAAAGAACAATGCAGTCACAGGGAAACACGGGAGAAAAAACAATGGGCTCCCATTAGCATCTACCTGAGTCTCTCGGGTCTCCTCTCATGGCCAGGCTCTCCCCCTTTTCTTCTTCTTCTTCTTCGTCTTCGTTCTTTTTTGTTCATTCTTTTCTCTTGCTTCTCGGATACTCCGCGTTCTCCACCGTTCTTTCTCATCCTCGTAGTTCCTCTTCACCTCCTTGTATCTTCTCCGCCCTTGTTTCTTCTGCTGCAACTCTATTTCAACGGAATCGAGGAAACTTTGACGATCGCTCCTCCCGGTCGTTTCACGGTCCACAGGGAAAATATACCCTGCTTTTTCAATTTTCCCCGAGGCTCGACTGGACCCCCCTCGTAGACTGGCATTTTGGAATTTGTACTATATGTATAATGAGCTTGAGATTTACTTGTCTTGTTATTCCTGTTATTCTGTATTCGCTAAACATTAAACCAGACGTGCCTGGTCAGCTGTGTTGCTTCTTCGACAAAATTTATTGGAAAACGCATAAGAGAGAAATTGATAGAATATCGAAAAAGTGTCTGCATCCTCTAAAGTGTTTTGTTCACTATACACTTTGCGCTTTGTTCGGTGTACTTTCTGTTGATTGGCAGCTCGGTAGATTTGTCGTAACCATTAGTTCAAGTGTCTGAGTCCGCGTGGGCTGTTATGACAAATAAGAATAAATGGAATTGTTTAAGGAGAATGTATCGGACCCATCCCGGCGACTAAACGAATTAGCGCATCGAACGCTAACGAGAAACAGTTTCGAACGCGCATCCCTGTGCGCCTCTCGCTTTCCTTTCCTCGAACTCTTACCGAATAGCCCGAAGGGACCGTCTCGTGGCGCCGGTGAAATATCGTTTGACCGCAGGTGGAGCCCCCCTCTCTCTCTCTCTCTTTCTTTCTTTCTCTTTTTCTCTTTCTTTCTCTCGGCTCTCGAAAAGCCATAGATCGTTTTCGAAATTTCCACGGGGGCGTCGAGAGCCGCTCCGGACCCCGTTCCATTTCGAGTCTCGATCGTTTTCACGTGGCTGAACGTGGTTGAACGTGGTTATTTGTCAGCCAGCGATTACCTTCACGGAATATATTATCCATGCTATCTCACAATATATATTACGCTATATATACACCGTGCATTGTAGGAAGTACATAATCGTTTACTCGATAGGGACATCCTTCTGATAAGTGTTAACGTTCGAAGATAACCCCTGGAAAATTGATATCTCGAGGACCCTCGCAATTTTTCCGTGTAACCTTGCTTTTCGTACGTCGCCGAAGCTCTGGCCGAATGTTCGTTATTCCTGTTCACTACCGTCACTCGTCGAGGTGACGACCAGGCTCTCTTCCAGTCATATTTTTAATCCATTGCACTCGGAACTACTTTAACTCATAAATTAACCCTTCTCTGCACAGTGTATCATATCTAATACATTTAACAAATCTGGAATATAAATAGTAAACTAAGAATGTGTTTTCTTACTGTTCTAAATTATGTTTATTTTTCGGAAAATGTTGTTTTAATTTTTTTTTTTAACTTTGCCCATAAATAAAACACCAAAACTGACCTTATTTCAATTTTTTCATCCCAATTAAAAAAAACCATGCAGTGAAGGGTTGAACATTTCTTCCGCGACCTAGGATAATTCCATTCTATATTAATTCTTATCTTTGTACGAATACAAACTTGATAAAACACCACATACAATACTTGAATGTTCAGTAATTGATTGGATACCAGCATATTTAATACCGTAAATAATTTTTTGAATAATGTGCTAAGGGTTAAATTGACCGGTGGATTGCAGATTTTATGCATTTATCACAAAAATGAACGAAACTCGAAACAGTGGAAATATTCCAGAAATTTAGAGCAGCTGTTTCGTTACTTTCAGCTAATAAAAATGATTAAGAAAATAAATAAACATGTTCTGTATCTCACAACGTAAGCAAACAATTATGTCGCATAAAAATCTAGTTAAGAAAAGACTCGCGAGGAAGATGTCAAACAGAACTTAATACACGAGGGTCGATCAGACAGGGACAGTTTTTGGAGCTATTCTTCCTACTTTGCAAGGATAATTTATTGCGTAGGCGGCGCTAGACAAGAGTGGATCGAGGTGCAATTTTCGGCGCGACACCTTTACACCTGCGCGATCGTTTTTCTCTCAACAGGGTGCACATCAGGTACGAAGCGTCATTGCGTGACGATGCGTTTCTTCTTCGAGGTGTTCCCGAGGCACGAGCCTGTTCGTTGACGAGATACACGATTCCTCTGCCGGGAACATCCTCCACGTATTCCGCTCGTGTCATCTTGCCGCGAAATTCGAGCTTGAATCCTCCCACAATATTAAAAGAAAAACTAATCTTTCTATCAACTATGGAACCTAACAAAAGCTGCATCTACACCGCGCACATTGCAATGGTTTTAAAGTAGTAGCATAAAATCGACTTCTGAACCTTATGCAACTCAACGAGTCACTGAAAGTTAGATTCCTCATTTAGGTACAATTGATCCGAGCTGGTTGACAGGGTTAAAGCATTTGCTGTTACAGTTACGTACTGTAATTTGTTATTGAATTCATTTATACTCATTACACTTTAATACTTGTCTGTCTCTTGCGTTAATTCAACACGTTTCACTCTGCAACACGTTCTCCTCGCGCACGTTGAAGTTCATATTTTCTGTGACGTTTGCGATCGAGTGATGATTGTGTTTCTTTTGTAAATAAAAAAAAACGAATTGCATTGTAATTTCATTGAATTTCGAATTACCAAATAACGGAATACAATGTATAATTGAATAACTTCGTAATATAATTCGTGAAGTAATTCAACGCAACTCTGCCCACAATTCAGCAGTCGAAAAGGATCTCGAACCAAGCGATCATCCTGTAAGTGAAATCATCGATCGTCATCACGTGCCGAGTTTCGCCTAACGGAACACGTCGCAACGACGACGGTAACGGAAAAACACGGGAAACAACCGCAAGCTGAAGAAAGCGTGCACGGTGGTTCGATCGATTAACGAGGCTGTTCGTTGTAGAACAACGGATCGCGTGGTAAACCATTTCCAGGTTGTCCTCGGTAAAGATAAGGTTCACGGGGTACATGGACAGGGGGTTGCAGAGCTGGCCTCTTGCACGTTGCATCTCAGAAAAGAACAATCTGTCCCTGCAGTGGAGGTTTTTCGGAGACAACCAGAGAGAGAGAGAGATAGAGAGAGAAAGAAAGAGAGGGAGAGAGAGAGCAAGTATCCCCCGATCGCTAGGAGATAACAGGAGCAGCGCGTAGATCATGTACCAGGATCGCGATCGTGAGCTGATAGGTCGCGTCGCGTTTTGTTCTTTCGGCGATGAGAGCAAGGATCAGATAATTTCTCAACGGAGAAGCGAGAAAGGGGGTCGAGGGGGGTCCATGGCAGAAAGAAAACATCCTGACTGGTCGTTCCGCACCAGTTCCCGGTACCGGAAAGACAACCTGTCCAGGATTCGCCGCAAGAAAGTCCTTTCCTCGAGAGCAGGTAAAACACTAGCCTCTCCCTCTTTATCTTTCCACCTTTAACTACGGTTATCCTCGATCCACCAGTGGCCTCCCTTTCCTTCCGTTAAAGGCTTTCCGTGAAAAATAAAGTTCCACCGGTCATGGAAAGTGAAAAACAAAAAAAAATCACTGCAGTCACGAACGCGAAACAGTTAGAATTTAGAACCCGAGAGATCCTGCTCGATCGTACGGTGTTTCTTCTACTTGCCTTTCTTCTTCCAAGATCGACAGTTCTTATCTTGCTCTGCTGGTTGCGTCGGTCCTCGCACCCCCAATTTGTCGCTCGTGTAAGGGAACGGTAGCCAGAAGCTGCTGAACTTCGGTTGGCTGACGGATTTTAGTGAATTTCGAGTGGAATCATTTTGAATAAAGATCCGTAGCCTAGAATTACTCGGCTGGCAAATATGTAGGCAAAAGAAAAATTCGTCGGTAGACGGCTTGGGTAGATTTTCACAGCGAGGAAAAAAGGTTTGCGAATCGGCGGTTAACATCCTTCGGGAGCGGCGTTAAGAGCGTCCTTACGTAAAGGTGGCAACGCCGATATGCCGGCACCGATAAGTCGAACACGCATGTCGATACCTACGTAATATGCGAACAAATGCCTGAATAATGGATGTATTTCGGCGTTATCTATGTGCCGACCGTAGGATATATAACGCGATAAGGTACTCGGACGAGAATCGGACAGCGACTCCCGATATCCCTCGCGCGACGCGCTTCTGATAAGACGGCCGAAGAGGCAACGGGGGACGCCGAGAGGAGAATACGTTCTTCGTTAATGCATTTATGTATCTCTCGCGATCGAGCCGGGTATATCGGTTCTGAGTTCTGCTTTTCTTCGCTCCCCGAGCCTCCCGATCCTCACGGCAACGCCGACGTCGCGTCGACTGGCTTTCCATGGGCCGCGCGATCGTGTCTGTGGAGGCTTGTCGAACGACGATCGTCAACGACGCGACGACGCCTCGTGTCTCTCATTCGCTCTTCGACGTATTCCTCCTTGTCGCTCGATATTTGAAAACGTGCTCGATCTGCATTGCGTATGCTATGGCGCGGTCACGACCCTATGACATTCGCGATCGATCGATACGTCGGACCAATACAACGCTGACGATCCTCTGCGACGATCACTCAACCACGTTGTTGATCCATGCGGATTACAGATTTATTTTGGCAGGCATTAACATCTTTAGAGAATAGTCTACGGAAAGAGTTACTTGTTTCGTTGGAAACGCTGTTGTAACGATTTGAACAAAACTTTTTAGGGAAACTATTTTATTGGGGATGCTGTCGGGGTTTCACCGCACTTGTACTTCTCGAAAAACGAGATTGCCGAAGAAAATATTTCTTTTTCTATATCGTGTTGAAATAAATCTCATACGATATTGTCTATAATAAAAAAAAATATATATTTCTGTAACATTTCGGATTATCGAAGAAAAAAATTCTGAAATCCGTGATTTTGTCGGGCCCGGTAGTGTTGCGAAGTGATTCGATGTTGGTAAAGGAATCGAATCGCGTGCTTCTCCTCAAAGAAAATAATTGTCGCGGAATCCATGGTTTCTGGGGAACGCAAGGTGACGAAACAACCTCGCTGGAAGTCGAGAAGACAGCCTGGAAGAGAGTTATGCGCTGGACGTGGCTTCCGCGACAGTCACGGCCGAATCTTCGGCGCGATCTCTCTCGCTCTCCAGCTTTTTGTTTTACAGCCACGTCGTCCACGGTCACGGAGTCTCTATCCGATCTATCGTTCATCTGAAAACACGCAGGGGAACATGGAGGGGCTAAACACGAGGACAATCGGTACAGTTGTTCGACCTCTTGCCACGCAACCGAAAACCTTCGTTTTTCCTCTGTTCGCGAGCGTATCGGTTGAAATGATCTAGCGAGACAGACGGGCAACGATTATTCTTCAGACGGAGAGACGCGCTGTTAGAATGTCAGCTCCCGGTGGTTCCTGGATACCTACCGTTCGGGGTTGTTGGCGAGAACGATTAGCGCGATTGTCTTGCCAACCGTACGGTCTTTCTCTCTCTTTTTCGAAAAATATTCCACTGGAGAGCCTCTTCGCAGAAAGACCATTCGAATCGAGTGGCTGCTTCCAATCCTTCGGTTATCAATAGACAGCGGATTTTATGCTTTATAAGACTGATTTAAATCAGTAAATAAATTAGAAGAATTTACATATGTAGTCATATTAATTTGAACCTATTAAACATATTTATGAAACAAATAAATTTCTATTTCACTTCAGGTTGTTGAGAGAATTCACATGACATGACTCACCCTGTATATTATGTTTTTTTTATAATTTAATGCATGTAAAAGCGGACCAAATTAGTCATATCATATTAACAACAATTCGATTACATTCTTATTTATTTATTTATCGGAATTGTAGAATCTATCTTACATGTTACTTGTGGAGAGGGTCGATTACATTCTTGTTCACCATTCTGTAGAAATTAGTTGCAGAACAGAATTGCAGGAATCGCAAGCAGAAGGAACGAACACTGTGAATAAATCATGACAAATGTGAATAGAATCTCGACACGATCTTCAGCACAAAGAGTCTAACAAATTAGACGAAGAGAATCTTACTAATATAGTAGAATAACAACTGAAGAGCATTTAGTCGAGGTAAATTTGCATGACAATCGGAAATCTAGTGATTGCTCGGCTCCGTCCGAATTTCCACGGTGGGAAACAGCGTCGGCGAGCAGGTTGCTGCATTCTGCGTTGCATGCGTGCATCGTTGTATCAAGAGGCTTGTTCGTCAAAGATTTCCGAGCAGTCAAACAAAGCGCGCGAACCCGAGCAGCGGGAATCTTAGAAAGTGTGTCGAAACGATAAAGGAGTATGGTACGCGGCGTGAAAGAGCCGCGTCAAGTTTCATCAAGGGGACCGTTGGTGGATAGGAAAGAGGATGGAACTTGGAACATTCAAAGCCGTGAGAATTCACCTGCGCGAGGACCATGGTGTTCGTCACATGAAAAAAAAAAAGAAAGAAAAGCGAGGAGCATAGAGGGAGGTTTCACCCCCGCGCGTTCTCCATACGTTCGTTCTTCCCGACGTCTTCGAGCCCATAAATTGTCCACTTTGGGTATTTAAACGATAGATCATGTTTTAAACAAAAGTCGATGTGATCCTGGCTGGTTCGAGAGGAAGAGAGAAAGACAGAGAGAAGGAGAGGAAGAGAAAGGGGACGAAACGACGGGAACGCCCTGAGTTTTACGCCACGTATACTGGACCGACCCCATAAATCCTTCAGCCACCTCGAGTTCCGCCATCCACGCGGCTATTTTATAATATTTTGATTTATGCCGCTTTCACTCGGCTAATTTGCCGGCCTTTATCCTTTATTTGCGCGTTTAGGGGTGAAATTTGTCCCTGGAGCCGGCTACGGGCCCCGCCACAATGCACCCTGAACGAGGATCGCTTTCCGACGACCATTGTCAACGATGCTCGCTGCGAGGCCGCGTTTTGTTCGGGCCCCAAATAGCAGACAGGACCTAGAAAATCGTGGGGGTGAACCTCGTCGTTGCACTCGGCTTGCGAAACCTCTTCAAAGTTCGACGATACCAAAATATTTTCCTCGAATGCGGCGCCCTCGATTTCTCCGCACAGGGGGGAGCCTCGCATCGATGCCTTTTCTTTCCAGTTAAGGTGCTCTCTGCTGTGCCTCTGGACGCTCGAGTTTGCGTTCCTATGATGCGATTTGGTATGTCTTTCCTTGCATTTCACTTGCGAAGAAAAGTGAAAGAGTATGACCCAAACTCAAATTCGATCGTCGATCGATTTATGATATGTGTTCGATGTACACGTTTGCGATTGTAGTTCCACCAAAAATGATTACAAAAAATATATTTATTACAATAGTTATCAGTAGGTACGTAACTCTCATGGTTGAAGAGTTATTGTAAAATGTTACGATGTTTACAGGGATGTTTAAGCACGCAACGAGAAGCGCGATTTTTAATGAAAAAAGACTGTTGAAACAGAGTTCCTCCGTGTCTCCAGAGGAAAAGGGGTCGTAAACGGCGTCCGCTTCGGGGGCGGACAGCAAAACAGTCATCGAAACGGAACGACGAACCGTAAATTACGACAACGTCGCGGCTCCACTTTCGTTCCGGACCTGCGATCTTCTGGGCGCGCGTTACGTCGCTGCAAAGAAGGGAAAAAAGTCGCTCTTCCATGCTAAACTTCCTGGGGATCCACGTGGCTCCTCTATTGTGTCCGCAATGGTTCTAATGATTCGTTCTGATCCGGCACCGTACCTCCGGGGGTCGTTTCATGGCGTAGAAGTCTGCGACGACCCCAATATCAACTCGCCATGTCACTCCATAGAAAATGAATCGTCAACTCTTTGCGTTATCGAGATCTGAAACATTCTCTCAAAATACTGCGGATTTTATGTATTTGTGACCAGAATAAGTAGGTGATCTTTAAAACAGTAATAAAAATATTGAAAAAATTATTTTCCACCTATCAAACATAGGCAGAAAGAAAATAAATTTTTGTTTCACTCCAGTTTGTTGTAATATAGGTAGAACAATTTTTATTGTGCATGAAGATCCGCTGTCTAATTATTAAACTATTAAAATCTTGTTGACGCCTATCCGGTAGTTTTAATACTGATTCCTCTGCATCCAAGGCAGAATGAATCGGCGACGGTGTCGAAAATCCGCGGAAGAAGAATTTGGCTAGTGTGTGCCCCCCATCGGCGTTATGGGGTGTATCTTTTGGGGTGGTGTATTACGAGGGGGATGATCGTAAGTAATGGCTCGGTAATACTCGCCGGGTAGGGGTTGTAGCACGCGGCGACCGGAAACGATTCAATTCGTAGACGTCTCCTCTCGAATCTCCGCCCCTAACTGTTAATTTATCGTTCGGTAAGTGACGCAGCTTATCGAAAGGATTCCCGGGGCCAAGAAACGTTCATTGTTCGGTTGTTTGCGAGCACCCCCGGACTCTGTCGATCGTCGCTTTTGTGCTAGATCTTGGCTGGCTGCTGCGGCGGAGTTTCCGCCGTGATTCCCGACGAAACGCGAACAAAGTTCTAGCCGCCGGCGAAACTTTTCCTCGATAATGTCCTCCGCGTCGAAAACTGTCCACGGTTAAAAGAGCTTCGAGAAACCGAGACAGATGTCCCCGTCGATCCGTTCGATCGCTTCCAGCGATCTCGGTAAGCTCGTTTCGAACGATCTCTCCGCGAGGAATAATAGAAACGCGGGGTGACGTTCCGACGCATCTGCTCGACGACGCGCAGAGACAAACGACTATAGTTCCAGAGATAAATCTGTGGTTATTCGGGGTATGGTCTAGTTGAACTTCTATTCAGTGAATCCTTTCCTCGTTTTCTTGGTAGTTTATAGAAGTCCGTGGCTCGGAGATCCAGCCACTTTTGGTTCAGCCCGCTCTGAATTACCTTGGACATGTCATAAAGATATCTTAATTGATCATAGTGATCCAGAAGTGATGTACGGATACGAGTTGATGTCTAGCTTCAATCAGTCTTCCCGAAGTTGAGTCTACACAGTTGTCTACTTACATAATTTGGGGGAGTTGATTTACATTGAATTTGAAAAGAAAGGCAACCGGACATTGTCCTAGGCAGCCGGGATGAAAGAAGTTGATAATGTAGTGATGGAAGCTGATATCTAGCTTCCATCAATCTGTCAACAGTTAAAAAACAGTTTTAAGCTAATTAGTTGTAGAAGATTTATGATCAATCCACGATGGATTGCATGGATGACAGTGTCCTGAACAGTCGAGACTGTAGAAGTTGAGTAGAACTTCCGCCTGTTTTCTGGGAGTAGCGGGATGATTGGATCGATTCGTGGGAGGAATCTCGACCGTTAGGAGAAATCGATTTTCGAAAACCGAAACGAACTGTGGAGGAATTGTGGGAAGGTGGAGCCGCGCGGGCGGAGGATCTCCGTTGAGAAACAAAAGGCGGAGTGGAGACCGTGGGGTGGCGTGGATGCTGAAGAAACGAGAAACTCGCGGACCAGAAGATGAAACAGAGTGGTGGAGAATGAGAAAGAGAGAGAGAGAGGGAGTCGAAGAAAATGATAGGAGGCGCGGACGAGGAAAGAGGAGGAGAGGACACACGAAGCAGAGGCAGAAAGGGATCGTGGGGTCGTCGTTCCAGCGGATGATGAAGTGGCCCTCTTGTTATCCCTAAATACCACGCGCGGCTCATGAGCAAACACCGACCGCAGTGAGACTGCCCGCCGGTTAACACCGCCGGTCCCTATGGGGCCCCATAAGACCCGCGCCTTAGGGGGGCCGGAGCCCCCACTGGCTTCTAGCACCCTTGTTCAACCCATTATAAACAAGGCCTGTCTGGACCCCAATGTATTATCCCGATATTCCTGCTTCGGCGCTGGATTCGGGACTCGCGCCAAGCAACACCACCCCCGCACCTATCCTCCCCCGCATCCACCGTCGTTTTCATCTCCGATGCAGCTGAAACGGGTCCCCTCGCAATCAAACAATTTCGGAAAATTTTATAGGGAATGAGAGAGATGACCCTTTTGGTAGAACGATTCGATCCGGTATAGCTTCGATCATTCTGCGATGGATAGACTGCGAATCATTGGGCAAAATAAACAGATTAGAAGAATTGTTATAGAATTCAAGTGCAAAATCCACCAATTTTAAATTTTCATTCTCACAGTCTGTAGCCTAACTAAAATACTCAGTCACATTTTACAGCATTCTAGTTGTAAGAACCAGAGCACAGCAGATCGATGAATAACAGGAGAACTTGGTCGATCGAGGGATCGGCGAGAGATCGAGCCGAACGACGCCACGTTTCGCTGGTAGATCGATCGATCGTCCGGCCACGATGTCAGGGAAATAGATTCCCCGGACTCGCCCCGAAAAATCGTCGCTCTCCCCGGGTATATGGATCCCTTTTATGGTAATGCGGTGTTTATGCGTTGACAGTCGCCGGCGCTTCCGAACCCGGGGAAAGTATGCAAATCCGTGGTAGTCAAAGATTGAATTTCATTTGGCGGTCTCGAGGAACGGGGGCTCTCCGGTGTGTCCGGCGCACACCCGCAAACGTCCAACGTCCAAACGTCCAACGTCCGCGACGGAGATAACCTTTCGACACTCGAACGACCGACGACTCGGCCGACCTTTTGACGAGAGCCTTCCTGCTTCCATATGCATCAACCCTGTCGACGAGGCCTTTTGATTTTCAGACGATCGCCTCTTTGCCCCCGAACGGCCCGGACCAACCTTTTTTCATGGCCTTTTCCCACGTGCTCCCATAACGCGTGCCTCTATCCTGCACCGGCCATTTTTCTACGTTCCAGTCCATTTTAGGGCTGTTACTTTTTCAAAGGTTCGACTCTTCGAAATTTCGAAGTCACTTAAAATCTGCTGCAATAGAAAATAATTTGTCTAAAAGCACTCTTCATATACTTTATATATTTCTTTTAATCTCCTAATAATTTACTACAGAGGTTCGGAATTCGAAACTTCAAAATCTTCGACCACCGAAGGAAAGTAACAACCCTAGTCCATTTTATGGGAATTCGAACCGGAAGAATTATTCGAGGTTATTATTATGGTGGTCCAAGCTCGTTTCAGTATGCAGAAAATTCTACGTTCTTCAAAATCTGTGAATTTGGGAGCCATTTTGAATTTGAACAATGTTGAGCTAGATTAAACTTGCAAGACGGTAATCAATTTTTTAAGATTCTTCGTTAGTTTCGAAAGGGGTGCTCGACTAATTATATTCTCAGAAGGTAGTAAGTACTATGAATATTTTAGTATGTAAACTCATCGCGATATATGGGTCATGGAACTGTGGATGTGTCAACCCGGTTATTCTTTCGCCTTGTACACTCACCGAGACTCCACATTTAATTGCATACCTTCCGAGAAACAATTAAGTGTAAGAAACTGTCATGTTACCTTTTGCTTTATCACTGTCCTGTAATGATATGTGTAATCAACTGGAAGAAGTTACCCTCGTCCGATAACAAGATTATATCCGTTTCAGTGGCTTCGAAAGTTGTTCGAACGCTAAATGGCTGAAACATTTACTAAATGTTTCTAGAATCATGCAACATATCATCCTAGAAGAAAATGAACGATGGATACATGAAAGTACAGTATTGTACGATGCTTATTTACAAAATTACAGTTTAAGTATCATGAATCGTCTCAACATCAGGAATTTAGTGTTGGAATGGTTTCTGGCGCCACTGTGTTTCGAAATAGCCTCTTAAATTCTGACGATTCGCTTCGAGGTGGAATACATTTGAAGAAATTATGTATACATTTAGGATCGCCGGGCGAAAGAAAAATCTTTCCCGATTGAAATTGACTACTGTTTCGGCCGCGATTTCCACCGAGACCTCGTTCTTACGAATGCAAGATCTAAAAGATCGAGAAAAGGTTGTCGAACATCGGGAAAAATCCTCCCGGAACATCGTTTCAAGCGTGTCGAACGATATCGCCGATATCTACGTCAGTAAGAAGTTCGGCTGACAGATCGGTCGCATGATCTTCGGGAAAAATGCGAAAGACAGGATCTCGAGCGGGAGAGACCAAAGCCGAAAAAACCCAGCCCTTCGCCGACACCAGCGCAGTGCCCTAACTTGTCCAGACGGTTTTCACCTTTGACGAGGACACGCCGGAACGACTGGTAGAAACAACGGTACGGTCGTTAGTTTCGGCTCGGTGACATTAGTTCGCATTAGCGCGCGTTTGTTTACGCGTAGACGACGGCCGATCGCGCGGTAGATCCTGCGATCGTCAGCTAAATGGAAAAATTATGCCCGCTGCACCCTCTCGGCAGCCACCCACAGATTCCGATCGGGTTTCCTTCGAATGTTCTCGAGACTTTCTTTTGCAACGCTCGAGAAATGCATATTGTTGCACGACCGATCTAATAAAACCTAACATTAAGTCGTTTAGGAAGTAATTTCGTTTCCTCAAGGGCAAATGAAAGTCATCCTTTTACAATAAATTTATGAAATTTCGTTTTATGATCTTTTGCAATTTTTCAGGCAACTTAAAAATCCCTTGCTCGTAGTATTTCTTGTTACTTAATGGTAGTGTTCTTAACAATGGTTTAAAACGAACAGTTTTTTTCTTGTTCACAATAGCAGTTTGCAACGAACGTGAAATTCTTTCATAACATGTGAACGTTCTTAAATTGTCTGAATATTTTTAAATTACATTTATGTAATAACAAAAGGAAGCAATGCCATCTCTACTCGAAAAACGAAATTACTTTCGGAATGGCCTGATACAACGTAATTAGAAATATTTCATACTGACAGATGAAGTAATTAGAAAACGTGAAACGAAGTTTGGTCGACCGAGTGTTTCCTCTTCGGCGATTTTTCAGGATGTCTGGATTGCCGACGGGGTCGCGAAGAATACGCAATGAACCGGGAGGTGGGTGGGGTGGGGGACACGAATTTAGAGAGCCGGAAGGAGGTTCGAGTTAGCCCGGAATTATTGCGTCCGGAGATCAAAGTTCCTCCCTCGGGGTCAAAGGCGCTGCGGACGATCCTCCGTCGAGCCGGTTTTGCGGGGTTTGATCGTAGCCGCGGGAAACACGATCGCCATCGACGACGTCGACACGGTGTCCCAACGTGACAAATTTATTCGCCAGCTACTAGATAATTAAGAGGCCCGATTCCCGAGTGACCTAGAGCGCGACGCGTTGAATATTTAAGAGCGGAACGCCTTATCTAAATTAATTGCGCCGCGACCGAGGAAAAAGGAGAACCGGTGTCCACAACGTTCTCGTTATCGCTCTGTTCTCTAGACAAGGGTGATCTGCGGCTATTTCTAGACAGGTTCGCGTACAGTCATTGAAAAACTTACCGAATAAATCGCTACACGGTTATCGTTCGAGGTCCCCGTGATGCACGGCGAAAAACAAGGAATTGATAGACTTTCTTCGGTAAAAACACGATTAACATCGCGATTCATGATAACAACGCCGATTGCAGGCTGTTCACCTGTCAACCCGGTGGACTTCTGGTCTACGCATTTGCACCCTTATCACCGAGGGTCCGAAAAATGTTTCGGTAACTCGAACCAACACATATTAACATGCTGGTAGCATTTACTTTTAAAGTACATTGTTTATTTTTCTCTAAAATAATTCTGCTATATGCAGAAAGTGGAACAGATTCGTTTTCTTGAGAAAATGCTGCGGATTGAAACGGTTCTGAAAACATTGAAGAATTTTTCTCCTGACCGAGTCCACCACAGATTTGAGGATCGAACCTTCCCCTTCGCAACGAGCCCTCCGAAATTGATATACGATTTTTCCTGGTTCGTATGTTCAACTTCAATGAAAGGTATATACTGTCATCTTTGTAATAATATAAGGTACATGAGAATATTACAAGATCGAACCTGTTGCTCATTTTTCATGTACAAAAACAGCACGTTTTGTTCCACTGGGATGAAGCATCCCTATGAGGCTTTATCCTAGTAAAAGGACAACACCAATCGCCGGCGTTAGACAAACAAGAACAGGAATCGTTTGTAAATTACGTGGCTGGGATGTTCTTTGCGGCCTTGACCGGCCAGGAAATCAGAATCGCCACGAATTCAAATTTGTACAAGCGTCGAACATCGTCGTCCGAGTCTCGTTGTCGGATTCGACGATAAACTACGCGTTTGATCGGCTTGTAAACGTCCGCTCGTTCTCCCTCCTTCTCTCTCCGATTCGAAACAGCCTCCTCTCCTCGAGGGGACGACGATCGACACGATCATCGACGCATATTTTTAAATCTGCTTGATCTAACTCACACGAATCACTTTTATGGAAACCTATGTAAAATTTGATCAGATGTTTTACATTTTTATTTCACACAGATATATTTTAATTTGAATTTTATTTGACATTTTATATTCAAGTTTTATTGGACACTTTATTGGACGTCAATCGTCACTCTTCGCTAATTACTAATAGGCTGGGAATTTTTTGTACAGAATAAAAATTGTCTGCATCGATTCTTAGAAATAGAAATTAAATTGAATGTTATTTCTTGCCTTAATGATTTTAATAGAGGAGAAATTATCCATTCAATTTTGTCAGTTAATTACTATATTTTTGATTATGATGTTACGAGGCTAAGGAATGCGTGAGGCTTGGTATTAATTGTACACAGCATGATTATTGTATTAATAATGCAACATCCTACATGATATGTGTACAACATGATACGCCAAACGAAAGAACCAGCGTAACTCGACATCGTATAATCGAAGCAAGGTAACACAGCCACTACGAAGAATCTGCATCAAATGTTACGAACTATAGGCGATAGTATCTGTAAAGTGAAACTATGCAACACGCTGGATTTTTCTTTGCAGCCACGGTTTCGAAGAAAAATGCCAGTGGAATGTTTCGAAGTCAAATCGAACGGATCACCGCGTTCCGGAAAATATCGGTGACGGCAAAAACCGATTCCAGATACGTCCAGAACTGTTTTCCCAAGCCGTTTTATTAATATCCATGAGTCCGTGCCACCAAGCAACCCGCCAACAGCAAATTAGGGTGAACCGACGACACGCATCGTCTCTACTCGTGAATCTTTTCGACCCTTCGTGAAAGGAGATGACTATCGTTTTGTCCTCGGAGGACTACCGTTGCTACCGACGAAAACTCATGAATTCGACGCTAATTTATCGTCCCTTACCGTTTTGCCCTTCGCCCCTGTATCCGGGACAACGTCTGTTCACTGTGAGAAGCTCTGGCCTCTCGCAGTTTTCCAGAATCAAACTGCCAAGGGAACCGCGATTAAAACAATTGAATTCAATGCACCCTACTTCAATATTCAGAATCTTTCAAAGCTAGTAACATAAGCCCGTTGTCCCCCAGAAAATCGCGAAAGCGCGCCTACGAAAACGTAGCGTCAGAAATAGTAAAAAGCAGCGACACGGAAAAATTCCTTCCAAGACGACGAGGACGAGGACGAAGAACAAGAATAAGAAGCCGAAGAAGAAGAAGACGAAGTCAGGGGGAGAAGAGGTCTCTGACGCGCTCGTGATTCCCTTTAGGCTCGAGCTACGGTGCATCCGCGATCCGGCGCAGCATCGCACACTGATGCTCGCAGACACAGGCGCGCGCGAGGGGGATAATAACCAATTATTTTGGAGTATATAATTAGAAAATTACGGAGTCAGCTCCGACACAACGCAGGGACCCGTTCGGCTCTGTTCCCGTCTCTTTCCGACTTCCGAGGGATTTCGCGCGGTCCCTTTCTCGCCACAGGGACCCGTCCCTTTTTCTCTCGCGGGCTGCTTCGTGTGGCGTCAGAATTGAGATACAGATACCACGACCCAAAGTATAGACCGTGTAAGCACTCGACTCGCATGTGGTCGACCGTCCCTGCTGGCTCTCCTTGTTCCTCTCTCCTGTTGTACCTTCCCCTCTTCGTATTCCCTCTTCTTTCTTCGCGGGGATCTTTCGCGCTTCAGCTTCTCTTCTCCCTTTCGCTCTTCGGCTCCTTCGTCCGACTCGTTCTTCCCTCTTTCGGCTCGCCCTCTCCTTCGTCTTGCTCGTCCTCGTACTCTCCAACGTCCTCTGCTCATCCTCATTCTACTCTTCCTTCCTCTTCCCAGCTCGTCGTCGCCTTCCTCAGCGCCCTGTTCCTTTTCTACTTCGCCCGTTCCCGGCGATCCAGTGCGTGTAGGTGAGGGTGTAGAGGTGGGCCGACCTTATGGCCCTGGGCTACCGGGCTTCGTACCTAAGCTGGCCCTTCTATACGGGGTGTCTCACAAAAAACTCGCAACACAGAATATATTAAGTTCTAGCGTATCTCATTTCTTTGAATTGAATATGCTGGAATAGGAAGTGTGGCAATCTTCCTATTACAGCATATTGGCGGCATCGTCGTTAAGATTTGTATTTCTCCATATTGGACATCCCCCTACAAATGTACAAAATCCACTGTTTCGCTATACGATACAGAAAGTCCTCGAATTACGCAGTTAATTGATTTGTACATACTACATGCATGTACTGATTTGAAAATTTATCACTCATAAATAGCTGAATGCCCACGCTGTATAAATCTCTCGTTCTGGCAATCAAAAAACGAATTTTACAGTTCGGAATTGGTTTTCTGGAATCCGCGTAAGTCGAGGACTCCACTGTGCTCGTGTTTTTTTTTAACATTTTCCACCTGGCCGCATAAATATTTAATCACAAAAACAGAAAACCGTTTAAAATCGTTTGGTCCAGGGAAAGTTGAAACGGAGAAAAGAAAAAATTTTGATGATCGATCGATCTCAGCCAGTCTTCCCAGAATCACGATCATTCTGACATTAATCGAGACAATTGCACGCTGCATCGCTGCACGCAACCGCGAACACGAATTGTACTCGCGAAATAATTAACGATCCAAGGATTACAGTGATTCGACGATCTTAACACCGCTGAATTAGGTCTCCGGTGTCTCAGAACGGCGGAATTATCTGTCCAAGTGGTAAATTATACTGTTGAAATTTGCTCGGAAGTCTTGAGCAGAATCCGAGCATGTCGAACATTCAATATTTTCTCAGTCTGGCCGTCGAGTCGCTAATTTTATGAAAATTATCTTCATATGGGGAACGTTTTTGCACCGTTCGGAGAGCATAATGAAATGTTTAGGTTTTCTCCAAGCGTTCAACAGAATTCCATCGCTTTTTCTTCCAAATCACACCATCCGCCTCCAAAAACTCTGTTACAAGAACAAACGTCTCGACACCAAACAATTTTCAATTTTTGTAGGCACATTTTAAGATAGAAATTTTACATTTATAAATGATAAGCTTCAATATTCAATAATTTGTTAACTATTCCGAATTTCGTATAAAAATTTCACGGCGAACATACGTTGAAAGTGAATTTATAAGCTACTGTGAAGGAACATTTAATTTACTCACCCATAGGAAAAGAAATTAGCTGTTAATTGCCGGTCTACGGTGGAATCTGTACGCGGTGAGATGGTTTGGCGTTTCGGCCGCCTTGTATAGCAGAGGGGCGAGTCCGCTCGGCATGCAGCTCGCGACGCGCTAAATTATTAATCCTAAATTCTTTCGCCGCCATAATTCTCGCCGGATGATTCGTCTCGAATTAGTTCCTATTAGGTGGTAGTCGGCCAGGTTAATTCGCCGGGCGGAGAGAGCGGAATAGAGCCGAGCGGAGCAGAGCGAGGAGAACGGGGCGCGCTTACAATTTAAAATCGACTTGTCGTCGTTGGCGGTTTCCAGAGGCACGACCGCCGGTCGTGAGGCCGCGAGAGACGGGTTATTAGCTTTCGTTTCGAAACGGAGAATCGTCGCACGATTACGATTAGCGGGCAGCCGGCTCGTTAACTGAGGGTAATCGACCGAGTCCAAAGACGATTACCACCGTCGGCCGCGGAACTTTTCTTCTTACCGCCAAGGATCAGGATTCTTGCTGTCGACCACCGATCTCCTCGTTAACCCACGAATCTTCTCGCAATTATCGTGCAACTACCCTGAACCCTCGATTTCAGGTGACACGGGGCAACGCAGATAAAAATTAGTAGATTTCAGTCGACTAGTTACTAGTAGACTGCGGATCTTTATCGAAAAAAATGTTCTACATTGATTGTGGGAAGCTGGATTAAAATAAAAATTAATTTCCTCCCGTAATGACTTTGATACATTAAAATCGACATTACAATATTCTGAAATTTTTCTAATCCTTTACTGTTTTATAGTTCACACAATCAAATTCTTCATAAATTCATAAACATTCGCAATCTAGTTATTAGACATTTATGACGAAAATGAGTAGCTCTCATGCAAAACTATACGTTCAAATTTTTCAGCCAATTAATACAGACAATTCTTATTTTCCATAAAAATCCCCAGTCTAAGTATCATTTTGATTGTGTTTCTCGAGACTGTTAAACGCAAAGCAAAGATCTTTCATCTTTACCGTCTTGTATGAACCTGTTTATAAGGTCCTTGCGTCTGAGAGTGCTTCTTCGTTTCATAGTGATCTCTTTATGCTCCATCTACTCGTCAACGTTACGATTTACCTGCACTCCATCGTGCTTTGAGGCACGCAGCATCTTTACCATTATTTGCATTTTCTCATTATATTAATTATGTTCCTCCTGGGATACGTTCTTTGTCGTTCTCCTATGTCTTCGTACTGGAATATTTCCATAAATATTCCGAGGCTGTTAATTATTGTAATTGTAGCAACGATGAACCACCAAAATATATGAAATAAGGAAATGCATAAGCAATTTTTGCTGATCTCACAGTCTTCCGGTAAAAATGTGGAACCGATTACTGAAGATTTCGAGAAGATACCACCGATTTTGGAGAGAGGATAACATTTCTAGGCAACGCCGTCACTGCGGCACGGTCGAGCTCTACCAGCTAGAAAGGAGGAGGATGGAACATCAAAGGTTTCATCGACGATAGATTATACACCCGGTACAGAAGCTTCACCACCCACTCGAGCCAGGACCAGCCCCGCCGGATCGTGATACCCCGCGGACAAATGCCGATAATTGCATTTCGCAGTTCGTGAATTCCTTCTTTCCTTCCCCGTCCGCGTCCTTTCTGCTTTTCCTCCCTCTTGCTCCTCGCTCTCGATCCATCCTCCGGTCTTCTCTCCCTTCGATTCGATCTGCAAACAAATTGTTCCTGTTAGACAAAATATATTACGCCACGGCAACTCGGTTGCCTAACACCAATCTCTTTGCGAGAGGTCTGTCTAAAAAAATAACTGCTTACCTTGTTAATTCTTCGATCTTTTACAACTGTGTCAATTTCACACCGAGGGACAGATTCAGAGGTAAGCTTGTACATAATGCACACCAATTGTGTCCAATTCCAATTCTTAGCACCAGTTGTATTCCACTCGACTTTCAAAACGTCTCAATTATTTGAGCAATGCATATACACATCTGTTAGAATAATTATAAAGTGTGCTCCAATTCGATTGATATATTTATAGATCGACTATATGTTCAGAGTAAAATGATCTTCGCCCGATTTAGAACGCAGCACCGGGTTTATCAAGGGTTAATAAATAATCTGTCTGAAATAGAACTTTGTTGATGCTCCGAGGGAGACTCATTGAGATTCTACGTCCAACGTGTTTGAGAGAATTCACCCCGCATGTTGCAAAAGAATTTCTCCGGCCGCAGTGGTCGTAAACCTTCGGCAAAAAGGACTGCGATCGGCCTGCGAGTGGTAATAACGAGTTGCAATGGTTTAATTTATCGCGACTGCGCCCGTGATTAGTACCCGCTATGCTTCCACGTTAACAGGCAGCATCCTCCTCCATCGAGGACATCCGCGGCTTATCCTGTCGATCGGGAAGAGGAGAACCGCGATTCCTATCGTTCTGAATTCAAGCGACTCGATTGGTAATAACTACCTCAGCTTGCGGAACGCATACGTTACCACTGATCGATTAATAAGCTCGATCCGAGGACCGGAATGTTCCTAGTCCTTGCAACCGGTGTCCCCTACGAGAATTATCTAATAATATAACTTTCAACTTCGATAGCTGAAGTACCCGATCATAAACTGGAGTCTTCAGATTGCTCAATACTTTTCTAGTCTACGTATACAGGATAATTCTGGGAAGTGGGACAAGTTACTGCTGTTTTCAAGTAAAAATGGAACAAAATTGTACAGGAGAAAATCATACGTCATGATACGTCCTAACTTCGTATAACCTTATTTTTTATGTTTTATTCTTTACTCTTTAATGCAACACAATTTTTTTCTTCTTAAACCAATAAGCAGCGCGTTAATTGTTTTTCTTTTTACAGTCGTTACAGCGTACGTGCCGGTTTTTTTCGTAGCCTCGGCCAGGTCAGCCTAATTTTCGGGGACCGGTAGAAAATTGTCGGAGGCAATCGTGCGATGTGGCGGAGGGTTTGTTCGTTTTTAAGCGTCTCGCGGGTGCAGAGAAGATCGTTCTTCGGCGACGGGACCGCGAGACGTTCTCGGAGCGAGTTGTGCCCTAGGCGGTTCCACCCTTTTCTCCTTTCCAACCCCCTTCCCACCGTTTCCTTAGCCTCGGCGCAGAGATCGGAACCGCAGAGGAAGAAGGGCCGAAAGTTTCGCGAGATAACGATCGAAGCCTGAAATATGCACCACGCCAATTTGCCGATCAAAATTATTATTAAGAGGTACCTCTGGCGAAGGGGTCGGCGAGAGGTCCGGGGGCATGGCGCGCCCGCCTCCTACCACCGTCACCACCATGGACCGTTTCTTCTCGTTTTGCACCGTCAGCCGCCGATATTCCATATGCGAAAATCTGCGAAAGACTCTGGAGAAGGTGAGAGACACAGAGATCAAGACAGGACACGAAGGAATTTTTCTGGAAAGGTAGTAAAGGGGTTGTTAATTATAGAGAAAGAAAATATTCATGTTATTCTTTGCGGTGCACAGTGGCCGGATCGAAGAATTTAGTAAACATTTCACTTTAACGCGTTATATAATAAAGAACTGCAAAGAAAAATTCAATTGAACAATGTCGATGGTTTTGAATCGCTGAAAAGATTGGCAGATTTAAACGGTAACAGCTCGAGAAGTGGAATCAGTTGTAAAAAGATTCTTCTACTGTTATTTAGTGGAAGCGCGGTGCTTAAAATATTCCTTTATGTTAGAATACAGTATTTTTTGGGATTCGTATCGACAGCCACCGTAGTCTTGCTTATGAAATGCATCGTAAAGCTTCGGAGAAAGCCGGATAGAACGCGAACGAGATGGAAGAGGAGAGCCGAGGAAAGGGAGACGTTAAGGGGGTGGGGCAAGGGCGAAAGAGCAAGAGAAGGGGAAGAAAGGAGGCGAACGGTGGAAGGCGAAAGAGAGACGCAGCGACTGGAGGCTAAGCCTGTAATCACGAGATTGCCAGGAGCTACTGCAGCTGATTGTTATCTTGTATCTACACCCACCACTTTATCGCCGGCCATCTTATTATCCTGGACATATTGACGTCACGCACGTACACCATCGAGAAGATGCCCTTCTGCCTCCTTACTCGCATAGCTGCATCCCTCTTGGGGGTGCAATCAGACACAAAAGTGTGTCTCGATACCTGACAGTGACAAGTGTTTCAGTTATTTGATACATGTTTCTTGGTTAACCGTTGGATAAAAGTTGAACGCGACTCTGTACTTTGAAGCATACACAAGGTGATTCTGGGAATTCGTACGAGTAACTGCTCTTTTTAAGTGAAAATGAAACATTCAATTTTCTGAAAAGAAGCAGTAACTTGTCCCCGTTCCCAGAATCAACCTGTATATTGATGTGATTATTTGTGGAAGTGTATTCCAAGATTTTCTACAGGGTGTTGAAAGGATGGAGAGCGGGTATCGGGACGTACTCTGCGGGGCATCGTCGGGTAATCTTGTCGACCGGTCAGTAATCGTATTGCGCGGTCACGTCGGCGAAGTTCTCGCAGCTTGGCGGGTCCTTGGAGCCAGGAAATAGTTTACTGTAGGTCCTGCTGCGAGTCGTCACGACGCGAGAGAACGCGGTGCTCGATTTCAAACGCAAATTCGGCGTACGCCAGCCGCTTGCGAGTCCCTTTGCGAGTTTCGCACGCCCCCGCCAAGGATCGTGGTCTGCGAAAGTTAGCGCGGGACGATTCGATCCGCCGGCCAGCCATAATCGAATATCCCCGGACAAGCTTAATCCGTTACAGCCGACGCTTATGACGCCTTAACGCGCGATCCGGTGGACCCGAGAGGACCAACTAAGCGCGATGTTTCGCCAACTAATTCCAAGTACTATCTATTAAGCCATCCGAGTCGACAGACTCCGGCCGGAACCCTTCTCGTCTGAGCTGTGCCACGGAATCGTAAAAAGTTGCGCTATATTCGTATCTCTGTTGAGCCTACATTATTGTCACGTTGACAGCCACGCGAATTTTATGCGTCACATACAAGATTCGCCTGTTTCATTCATAGACGCGATCAACGTCAACACGTTGATTCTCGTGTGAATTTTATGCGCTTCTTTATCGTCAATTTATGCCTTCTTACTTAATTCTCTTTCATATTCAAAGCTGCTAGAATAAATTTTTAGCCGATTTGCAGCAGAAGTTTACACGCATCACGTCGAAATCTGCATTCTCAAGAATATGTTACGAAAGTTTCAAGCATCGAGTTTGAGCGACATCTAAAATTTCTTTCGTCCCACTCTAGGAAACCGTTTCGCACAGCGAAAAACACGTTCCTCTGCTAACGAGACGTCAGATTCACGCGGACCTCGAGTCCTCGAGGAGGAATCGCGTCGTTTCGCCTGTAGAGATCGTAAAAATTCGGGTCACGAGTCCCCGGCAGTAAATAAAACCATTGTCTTTTTCTCCCCCTCCCCCGACCCCTCTATCACTGACATATTTCTTCGCGCTCCTCGCATCGCTCCACGCGCGGCCTATCGATTCCCCACTCCCTGGACGAAATTCTGAACGACAGTCTTTCTGTTTTTTACCTTTATAAACGTCCTCGATTAATCCTTCATTTCAACGTGCAATAATGATCCTGAAAACTATCAATTTCAATGAATAAACTATTTTTACGAAAAGACTCGATCTTTCTTTTTTTCATTCTTTCAATGAACGTCTTCAATCAATTTTTAATTCGACACACATCACCGTAATCATGAAATTTGCTCGAATAATTTCAAGAAACAATAATCAAATTAATCTCAATTTTTTCAACAAATCCCAAACAATATAGTTATACTTCAATCAAGCCCGAAATGTAACAGTTTCAAACAGTTATTTAGAATAATAAAAAGTTCGAGAGAGGTCCGTGTGGATGAATAAATACAATAATATAATTCTAATTACTTAATCTAATTGTTATTTAGAATATCGGACCTTCGTAACTGTTTCAAAGACCAAAACCGATATCATAACTGTCTCCAAGCCCTATTTCAATGAAACAATTTCAATCTCTGCGCGGTAAAATTAATTACCGACGGTGTGCAATTGTCTCGAGGAAATGAGTCGATGTGGTTTCCACAAGATGGCAGCACAGTGACCAACAACCCCTCGAGCGGCACGAAAATGCTGTGCTGAGGGATGCGAGGGAAATTTTTCCACCCTTGCAGTATAAAAAGGCCGCGCGCTGCTGCCACCTGGCGAGAGATTTCCACACTAAACGTCTCTTTCTCTCTCTCTCGCCGCCCGGTCTCTTCTTTCTTCGATTTCCCCTCCACAGTAACCATCCCCACCGTTCTTCATAGCGTCCCCACTCGCCGTTCCGTCTCCTTTCACGGTTCTGTCCAGATTCTCGGTCTCTTTCAGCCGGTTTCCTCTCTCTCTTTCCGCGTCTTATCGCATCTTTATGTCGACCCTTTATCCATTTCGTCTCCCTGCCGGCTGTTCTCCCACCCTTTCCCTCTCGACGGCGCAGAGAAAGCTCTCGGGTACGAGCTACCCGCGTTCGGCTACCCGCCACGAGGCGACGAGGGTACCCGCGCCGCGCCGGCCCGCCGTAAAATCTCTCGTAGCGTATTTCGTATTAAAATATTAAAATATTCATTCGAAGCATAAAGCCAGTGAAATTACGCCGGTTACCGTCCTCCATTCACGCACGGGGGTCGACCGGCGATCGTTCTTTTTTACGGCCGCCGCGACCTACGACACGCCAGCTCTCGTTTCCGAACTTCTCACTGCCAATTTATTTCCTCCATTCGACCGTGGAACGTCTTCACTCCTTTCTCAGTTCTATCAAAGATAGTTTTAGCTCTAGAGGGATCGATGATCACTTTAGTATAATATACTTTCTTCGTACAGCGATGTTTCTAGCCACCTGTCAGAGCCTTAACGCAATCTCTATTGAAAGTCTATTAGTATTAGATGAAATTTTCCACTGAAATTACTAGATCGCATTGTTCGCTCAAGTTCCTATACCTCTGAAAATAAATAACATCATGGATAGCTTGAATTCGCTGGAAACAGTCACCGACGAGCATCGTTCGTATACTTGCTGTATATGACACGATTGAGCCATGCTCGAGACACGCTTGTCCAGATCCAGCTAAAGTGCAACTGCGTCGTTTTTCCAATGCACGTATCAACGCCAGGGATCCGTGATGCAAATAGGCGAGGTGTGTCGCAGACGGTGGAGCAATCGCCAGAGCTCCTTGCTCCCGCCCGTAACAGAAACAGCCTATATTT
Organism: Lasioglossum morio; assembly: GCA_916610235.2. Lineage (NCBI taxonomy): Eukaryota > Metazoa > Arthropoda > Insecta > Hymenoptera > Halictidae > Lasioglossum > Lasioglossum morio. Next base: position 25,754,039 of record OU744326.1, read on the forward strand.
CACATGAAAACACCCTAGGTTTCCTGTGTACCCTATCTTCGGAATGATAAGCAGAGAACCGGATCGTTTTTTTTGTGCTCGATCTCGACGGCTAGGAAATTCTTATCTGGCCAAGATTCCTCCTCGAGGTCGAGGGTCAAGCATCGTTTGTCGTTGACACCGGTCGGCGCGACGCCGCGTCAAGGATAGAGGACAGCGTTCCTCACAAATGTTTTCGCACCCCAACGGTGGTGTTCTCGCGCGGGACAAGGTGCAGCGAAGCAGGCAGCAAAGCAGGCAAGCTAAGGCGAGAGCCTCGCCCCCCAGGGCTGCCGTTGGGTCAGAAAAGACCGGCTAAATTATGCAAGCAAACGTTCAGGTAGTAAAGTGTTTTCACGTAGCGAGCGCGGAACAGGCCGTTGCTTGTGCCGTTCCCTTCCCCCGTACCGTTTCCTACGTTCACCTTGCTCCCTCTTTCTCCCTCTCTCTCTCTCTTTCTCTCTTTCTCGCTCGAACGAAAAGACCCGCGATCCTCGCGTTCAACCCCTTTGCACCGCGCGAGCTACCAGCCAACTCGCTACCTGTCGGGTCCTAAGCAAATATTTCTCGGCAACGTTCGATCCAATTTGACGCAATGGGGCTGCGCGAAATCGAATTAAGGGCGCATTACTCGAAGCCGCCGCCGCCGCCGGGCCCGATCGATCCGGATTCCCAGACGAAACACTAAGAGATCGGGATCTTGCAAAAATCTAGCATTTGTAGGTTCGTTGTGGTCACTATTGGCTCTGAACCCTTCAGAGATTCTTTAGAAAAAGTTCCTTTCAATGATTTGAATGTTGCTACCGAAACTTTTTAGTAAAACTGTATGTTCGTTTGATGCTGTTGGGTAAACAGAGTTCAATCGAAAATTTTATCCAAGTTTGAGCAAGCATAATAAATCCCAGTCAAGCAATCCTCCCCGAAGAAATGGATTTTCAAGCGTTCTTCAGAGATGAATGGATCTTGCGACGAAGTGCTGGCCTTTTCCGAAACTTTTGAAAGAAGAATGCTAAGGGTGACAGTCTTGAGGGTCCGAAACGGTCGCGCGTGTAATAAAGTTGGCAAAGAAGCGATAATGGCGGGCTGGCATTAAAATGCTCGTAATTCCAGCGAAACAGCCGCCGCGCGGCGTGTAATAACGGACCGCGTAAATGACAGAGCCGCACATAATTGGCATCGGAGGTGCGCTCGAAATTCCTAGGTTCGGTAGGAGCTCGGCTATACTTACCGTTTGCGAGGGCCACGGCAGAGGTATCGCTACCCCGCGTTTGTTGTTCGTTCTCTTCCGCGATGTTCTTGTCAGTCGATATTACGCGTTGCTAGCCTGGGGACGTGCGTGCCGATTCCACGCTGAAACCATCGAACAGTTAACTTGCCCTTCGATTCCATGGAAATCCCTCGAAACCGCGCGCGAAAAACTCCGGGAAAACTAACATGAACCCTCGAGGGACAACCGTGAATCGAGGTAAATGCCTCGAGTACTGTGTACGCGCCTTTGAGTACTGTTGGCGACACTGGACGTTGCTCAGGTTAACAATTTATTATTTCAAAATGCTATTCCAGTTTGTTCTTTAATCAACGAGCAAGAAATTAATTAGAAGATGGTTCGATAGATCGGTTAATACTTTGGTCTGCGGTTGTATAGCAATCGCAAACGAAGCATCGAGACAGCGTAAAGCTTCGAGAGCCGGGAGTTCGCGAAGGCAGGAAAGGTGAGCGCGTAACGCGTCTGCCTCGGCGGAGCTCGTCGGTGCCCACAGGTGCGAAGGCGCAAAGCCAGCTGGGTAGTTGAAACGGTACGACACAGGGGGATCCCGGCACACGATGATCTAACTCACCCCTCCTGAGGGGTGGCTGGCACGTACTGCATAATGCTGCTACCTGTGGCTCTCATTTAAATGTACTAAACCTCGCTGGCTGGCTCGGTCTCTCCCTACCGCACCCCCCCCCTCCCTCCTAGCCGTTCACCGCGCCGTTGGTTTCGCGCCCAGCGAAACAGGCTTTTTTATTCCGTCGTTTCTATTGATACCGCCCCCGAGAGGCCCTACCGGTCCGCGTTTCTCGCTAATTAATCACCCCGGGTCGTGGACCTGTTGCTCTGTAAAACGCGTCGATTTCTCTCGCGGATCATCCTCCGACGACATCACCCACGGGTTCGAATCGGTTCTCGGTCTACACGAGATTGTCTGTCGTTTCGAAACGGAGAGACAACGGGGGTGGCTGTCGCATCGCGTCGGGAGACCGTAAAAGAGAATCGTCGGGTCGCGGGCGCAGTGTCCGCTGCACCTGTTGCACCGCGAGCTACGCGAACAGCAAGCGAAACCGGGTTCCTACTGTCGCCAGAAGGTATTCGTCTTTCGCGGATGCTCTCGCGCGAAATTAGGACCTGTTGCGCGCGCGATCGCTCGCGGCTCCGCGAGTATCGGCTCCCGACGAGGACCACCAAGCACCGTGGCTCTCCTCCGAACGAGGAGGAATCCGTGGGAAATTGAGAATCCATCGAGGGTCGCGAGACGTCGAGGTGTTTGCGCGACGACGAGGACGAGGAGGACGATGGTAACGACGTCGCGGTGGAGCGTACCTGAGCGTAGCGGCGGTGCGTGTGTCGAATCGAATCGAATCGAATCGAGTCGAGTCGGGTCGAGGTGAGTCGAGTCGGGTCGCGTCGCGTCGAGTCGGGTCGTGGCTCGTGGTGGGGAAGGACAGGGGTGAGAGCAGTGGCGCCTGGGGTGCGTAGGTTGCCTCGGAGGCGCGGCCGAGGTAGGAACCGCCCGACGGTGACGTTCGTCGACGGCCACCTTGCGCGGTCTTCCAATCGGAGCTCGCGGAGCGAGTCGTGGTGGGGATGTGCAGGACGGTGGCGCGCATGAGTCGGTTCCACCGAGCGGCGGTCCGGGAGCCTCGGGAACCTCGAGCGAGCTGCGAGGCGAGGCAGTCAGTCGCTCTCAGCTACGACATGCATAACGCATGAGAGAGCTCGAGCGAGATCTTTTGCGAGTCGTCGTCGTCTCTCCTCTCGCGCGCACACATTCTCTCTCGCTCTCGCGGCCACACACTCGCGCACGGGAGAGACTGAACCGTACGCGAGGAAAGCGTACACGCGCGCACCGCCGGAGGAGACACCACCGTGAACGGCTTTTACTTGTCCGTCGTGCTGCTCCTGGTCCTGGTGCAAAGTCGTCACTCGCCGCCAACCGCCAGCCGTGGACCCGTATCTCGCGTAACCCGCTCGAGTACGGCCGGTCGTGTCCTCGGGCCGCCGCCGTCGTCGTCGTCGTCGTCGTCGTCGTCGTCTTCCGAGCGGAATCTCGGTGTCTCGCGAGTGTCGTCCGCAGAACGGTCTCCTCAGTGATTATTACACCACCGGTGATGAGTGATGATTCCCGGTAAAGAACCGATCGATCATCGCGAGTGATTATTCTACACCGCCTTCGTTTTCGTTAGCCGCGTTAACCTGCTGGTGTGTCCAGGTATCCGACATTACCGAGCGCCGATCGCTCGAACAGGACACACGGTGCGAAACCGTCTCCGACGGGGACACTCCCCGGAGGACTCGCAGCAGGGATTGTTCTCCATTGTTCCGACTCCACTGTCACGGATTTCTCTCCACGCTCCGACAAACTATGGACTACGAGTTGTTTGCACGCGCAACCATGTTGCTCGCCAAGGATTTCGAGTGTCCCCGCGAACGATGGACTGTGCGCTACGTGTGACTCGCGATCCCCGAGTCTTCGTGAGATAGAATCGATCCAAGCTGTTGGACCGAGAACACCTGCAACGATCTTTGCCGGTTGGTAGCTTCGGTTACGGCGAAAAGTTTCAGAGTATTACCCAGATACTACCGCAACGTGTACAAGATCACCGATAACGTCCGGAAGAGGAGCAAAGAGTATCAAAAGTCTTTGAGGGGAGTTCGGAGGAGCAGTGAAAAGAGGGGTGCCCTGTCGGGGCAGCCCGATCATCGGGGATTTGTCGGGAGTGTTTGTGTCTGTAACAGACTATCCGTAAATCGAGTAAAAAGAACCAGTAAGCGGGTTTCGCGAAACCTCGGCCGAGGGGAAGTAAATGGCCGCTACCACGTACATGCCGATTGGTAGCGCAGTGTCGTCCGAGCTTGATGGTGGTTCGGGTACCGCGATCGGGATGAACATCGCCGTGGGTGCGTACTCCTCGAGCTCGCCTCGCAGCGCCGCCGACGCCGGGGAAATGAAGTACATGCCGGCGCCGCAACATCATCATCACCATCATCATCACCACCAGGTGACATCGTCGCCGTCGCCGAACGGGCTGTCGCACCCGTCGGCGGCGTCCCTCTCGTCAGCGAACCCCTGGGTGAGCCTGCAGCCGAGCAGTGACCATTGGGCGTCTTCGATGGGGATGCATCACACCAGCCATCATCCCCATCATCATCCGCACCAGACGAATGCCGGTTTGGACGTGAAACCTCTCGCGGCGGCGGCTGCTACGGCCGCTGCGGCCGCAGCTGCTGCCAACGACCAGTCGATGCACCCGCACCGCGGTGGGCCTCATCAGTCGCCGGGGATGGCCTCACCGCATCCTTGGCACGCGCCGGTCGTGCCCTCGGCGCACTATAACCCGTCGGGCGGCGCGGCCTCGCCCACCACCCTGCAACAGTACCATGCCGCGATGAACGGCATGCTACACCCGCACCCTCACCAACACCATCCCCAGCTGCACAACCACCAGACCGGTCTCCATCCAAACCTGAGGGATCCGGGATCGCCTGTCGGCCACGCGCTACACCCAGGCCACGCGCACGACCGGGATCACAGCGCCGGCGAGGACGAGCAACCGACCTCCGACGACCTCGAAGCGTTCGCGAAACAGTTCAAACAACGACGGATCAAGCTTGGATTCACCCAAGCGGACGTCGGTCTGGCGCTCGGTACTCTGTACGGCAACGTATTCTCGCAGACGACGATATGCAGGTTCGAGGCTCTACAGTTGAGCTTCAAGAACATGTGCAAGCTGAAGCCGCTGCTGCAGAAATGGCTGGAGGAGGCGGACTCGACGACCGGCTCGCCGACGAGCATCGACAAGATCGCCGCGCAGGGACGAAAACGGAAGAAGAGGACGTCGATCGAGGTTTCGGTGAAGGGAGCCCTCGAGCAACATTTTCACAAACAGCCGAAACCGTCCGCACAGGAGATTACCTCGCTGGCGGATAGTCTGCAGCTGGAGAAAGAGGTAGTCAGGGTGTGGTTCTGCAACCGACGGCAGAAGGAGAAGAGGATGACGCCGCCGAACACACTTGGCGACGGTATCATGGAGGGCATGCCGCCCGGTCACCAAGGACAAGCGGTGTTACATCAGGGATACCATCCGCAGGATCACCTAACCGGCTCGCCTATGGGGACCCGCAGCCATAGTCCGCCGATGCTCAGTCCTCAGGGTCTCACGGCCCACTCGTTGGCGGCCCACTAGCGTTCGCCCGGGCCTCCCCCGTTAGGCCTCTCGATAACCTCACAGAACTCTTCGAACAATCATCCGGTGGCCTCCGCGCCGCCGGATCTCCCTTCGTACTATCATCACTATCTTCAGGCGCGTACCGGTAGCTACACCACCAACTCGTAGCCGTGGTCGGAGAGCTGCCTAGACGCGACTCGATCGCGATCTTCGTGCTTCTTCTGATCGACGCGCGCCTCGACGCATGAACGAGAGCAGCATGTTTTCCTCAAGCACCACACAGCCGGAACCAGCCAGCTAGCCAACCATGGTGGTTGTTGGCTCGGATAAAGCGTTGGTCGCTTTTTGTTCGACAAAGTTCAACGAGGTTTCACGAGGCCTAGCCCGGATTCATCGGGGAGGCTTGTGACAACAGAGAGCACGGTTCAAGGAATCGTGCTCGACACCAGATACCACCGTCTCGGTATCGCCATCCAGCAGCTACGCCAGGGAGTATCGTCTCGTGATTTGTTGTTCGTCGCGAGATCGCAACGGTGACCGGAACCAGGTCTCCTATCTCTTCGGGGATCGAGTTTTGTCCGTGATCGACGCAACAAGCCAGTCTCAACCACACCACCACCCACCCTGTGTCGGAAGTGCGTAAAACTCGTCCGCGGTCGACTCGATCCGTCCGTTTGTTTCAGCCCGTTCGTTCGTCCGTCCGTTCCTCTATTGTTCTTGTTTGGTTCGAGGACCCTCTGAAGAGCACAGTGGTTTTCACGCCCCACGCCGTCGCCGTCGCCGTTGTCGTTGTTGTCGTTCGCGACGGCGAGAATCGACGGGGAATAGAACAAGTGCGCGCTTTGTTTTTGGGAAGAGAGAAAGAGAGATAGATATATATATATAGAGAGAGAGAGAAAACGCGAACGGTGATGATAATCGAGAGAACGTTCTTGTTGTGCGCCGACGAACGACGGGAAGCCGTGCTTCGGGGATGTAGGACCGAGGTGACGAGAGAGAGAGAGAGAGAGAGAGAGAAAGAAAGAGAGCGACGGACGGACCGTGTACATACAATACATACGAGAGAAAACGAAAGGAACACGCAGCCGGAGGCGAAGAGCGGTGGACGTCCGCGCGGGATTTGCTCTGCGCAAACCCCGCCGGATGATGTAACATAAGTAAATATGGACTGTAAATAATGTACTAGATAAAGCTAGTAAGTTAAGTGTGAGAGCGCGCAGCGTACGACGTTGTTTCGTTCACGTCGTCGTCGTCGTCGTCGTCATCGTCGCAGTCGCCACCGACGGGCCCAGGAAAACGAGGCTCTCTTCGAGGCCCGTCGGAGGAACGAGGGAGCTGCGAGGAATCGAGAAATCGAAGATGGGAACGACGCGAGCGTTCGAAAAAAGTAAATCGCGCGGCAAAAACAAAGCAAACGAAAAGACATAAGAAACAAAACAGTACAGGACACGCGTGACGATCACGGGGAATTTTTCGAAAAAAAGTAGAAAGAGACGCGCGTGTCCGGATAATATCGTGTGCCGAATCCTAGCGACAGCGGAACCCCCTCGCAAAGAAAAAACCCCTTCTGTATAAAGAGTAAGTATATAAATATATATATGAACAAATATATATATATATATATATAAAAGAACGGAGAGACAAAGTGAAAATATAATGTATAAACATGGCGAGATAGATATCCGTGTATATGAGAAAAAGAAATTTTTATTCGGTGAAGAGAGAAGGTCCGGGAAAAATTTATATATATATATATATATATACCAACACATGAATTATTTGCGATATGTTTTTTACCGTCGCGTCGAGGCAACTGTTCCGTGGTAAAGAAAAGCGACTATTGTAAACGACGAGGCAGGTCTGTCATTATTATTTGGTCACCTATTACGATGGTTTTATTATTATTGATACTATATTATTCGTCGTCTCTTTATTGTCATTTTATTATTATTCTTTATTATTACCGATTATTATTGATAGTACTATTATTAATGTTATTATTCTCGTTCTGTTGCCCGGAGGCTAATCGCAGAGCGAGAGAGAATCTCGCGTTGATCCGTCGCCGCCGGGCACCGCCGCCGTGCGCCGGCCACCGAAAAATATCGCCTCTCTCTCTTTTTCTCCGTTTTGCAAGCTTCTCGCTATTCGCCTCGTCTCTCTTCTTTTACTCGCGGTTCTGTCCCTTCGCAATAGTGGTTTGGTTCTCGATGTTCTTCGGAGTTCTCGGTCTTTGTTTCACGGAGTCGTTCACCAAATCTCGTTGTCACGCTCTGCGATTGGCCGCGTGCTGATTTTTCCGCCGGCGAGTAATCGATTCCGGTTCGGTCGTCCCTCGGCGTCGCGATGGCGGACCCGTCGCTTTTTCCCTCCCCCGTTCTCGCGATTGGCTGTACATATTAGGATTATAGTAGAACGACCATGTCGCCGCGACACAACCGATCCCTCGATCTTTCGTGGTATCCGCGAAAACCGAACGAGACGCAATCTCGGTGAACATTTTATTCGAACGCGTTTTTTTCACCGTCCGACAGATTCTCCCGCGCGAACAAATCCCTCCACGGTATTGTTGTTGTTGTTGTTGTTGTTATCGCACAACAGTCGTGTAAAAACTGTTCGAGAGCTCAATTTTATTTATAAATCACAGATCGATTCAGCAGAGTCTCATCTTCGCATCTCCACCTAAAAATTCGTTAACAAGCTATACAAACGTTGTGCATTAGTTGCACCATTTAGAGTAACTGCAAGTGAAACGATATGCTAGAATTTCTCTTCGTGAATCCAATAGATCCATTTGGGACGGTCTCTTTGTTTCATTTCTATCTGACAAATTGTCCGAAGTTCAATTTCTTTCAAACTGCCGAAGCTCGAAGTGCCTCGGTAAGCTGGAACGTAGCATAAACCGGGCTCGATCCAAGGAAAACAAGAATTCCGCGTTGTCGATCGGCGTTTTTCTCGAAAAAAAAACCGTGGCGGTGCAGGTCTTAGCAGGTTGGCACCGATCTCCTACGCCGCGGGTTTCGCAACGAATAGGCATGTCGTCGAGAGCTGTACGCGTCCTCGGGGCTCCTTTTTTAACGCCTTTCGTCGCGTAGGTGGTCACGCGGTTTGTTCGCCGGTCCCTTCGCTTTTTCTCCGCGAAGCCGATCCTCGCCGTGGGCCTTACTCGGTGCTTGTGATCGTCCAGGGACCGGGTACAGCCCGTCCGCATGTACCTACGCAAAACGAAAACTTCTCTGTTCGCGTTCTTTTCTTATTTCTCCGGTAGGCTCCTCCGCAGGGTGTTCCGAGTATCGAGAAAAGGGACGCGCGCGCGAGCGCGAGCGAACTTGTCGCCGCCCGCTGCCGTTTTCGATCGGGTCCGATTCCCAAGATCCCCTCGCGCACAGAGAAAGAGAGAACAGGAGAAAAAAACATAAAGAAGAGAAACAGCAACACCACGTCTCGAATGAATTCCTCGAGACACACGCGCGAATTATGCGAAACGCGTACGCCCGCGAGACGATCCTTGACGCGATCTGCATAAGCGAGCGGCTTTAGCGGGACTCGCCGCGATCCCAGTCATTGTTTTCTCGAACCCTGATTCCTCGGTAGAAATTTTTACGCTATTCGCCGATGTTGTTTACTGGAAACCGTGCTAGGACTGAGATCAGTCCGTCGGTGACTGATCTAGGACCTTAGAAGTTCGTTCAACAAGCTTCTACATATAGCGGCTATGGGTTTCTTCATTGTTCTCGTTTGATTTGTTGTCAGTAAACGAGTTACACTCTGTTGCAATTTTTCTACGGCTGGACGAAAACGTGTCAAGACTAAGTAGATTCCGTCGGCATGTGATCTAGCACCTCGCACCACACTTGACACTGTCCAAAGTCGCTTCAATACCGTCCCTACAGTCTACTCGAAAATATCGATTCATTGTTATAAATTTACTACGTTCGCTTTTACAATTTTTCTACGTTTTTATACTTGCCTTACACTGTGACAGGACCAAGTAGGATCCGTCGGTACGCGATCTAGGACCATGTAGTTCGCTTGACAGTTCTTAAAGCCGTTCGAGCTGGACCTTTCATCATTCTCTGTGACATTTATTTAGCATTATTAACATTTTACACTTGCTTTTATCGCGTTTCCATCTCGCGACTTGCTCTGACCCGTCGCTCGAAGATGCAGGACGTTCTGGGATCTCTAGCTCCATCGATAGACCCTCCAGTGATTTTATCGAGACTCGAACATTAGATCGTTGTTATAAATTGGCTATGCTGTAACTCTTCATGCACTATAATCGTTGGTAACCGTGTTACGAAAATGTCTGTGTTAGGTTTGCGGTAGGATGGCTTCTAGAACCCATCATTCACTCGAGAGTCCTTCTATTAGTTTCATCAGGATTCACACACTGATTTACTATAACCTGATCCAAACCTGGGACTCGAAAAACATGTCGCCAGGTTTCCCTAAACAAGCGCTGTAACTTTATCACCGATTTCACAGCCCCAACCCCTCGGCCAACAATTTTTCAAACAGCAACGACAATTCCGCTCGATGTTTAAAGGATCATAAAATCGCTGTCAAGCGCGGAAACGATCTCGCAGCCCTCTGAAACCCACGAGAATCCCCGCTCGCTCGCGGGCAGGTCCCGGTGCGTTCGGATGAAAGCTTTTGGGAACAGGTGACACATTATCGTCGGAACGACTCTATCGTCGGAGTTTCTACGAGTTTAATAAGGGGTGGGGACCGTAAAATCGGGCCCGAGCCCCCGAGACATCGGATAGATCCCGCCGGGGCCCTGACTCGTTATAACGCGCTTAGGGCCTAACCCGAAAGCCGCTCGTTTCCGTGATCCATCCACATTCTTGCCTCTAATGATAGGTTCGCCGGCCCCCGGACTCGAATCGTTCGCCTCGTTAGAGTCGATTCCCGAAAATCGGGAAGTCACGGATCTCTCGTCGGGAGAAGGGGGGGGCTTTGAAATCTAGGGGATCGAGAGGGGTGCGGGGATCGGTGATTTCTCCTCGAGCGATCGATATACGGCTTCATTAGGCGACAGCTCGCGGAGCCGAGGCTCGGTGTCGGGATTACGCGCGTTATCGGTGACACGGTTTCCGTGATTATTTGCTCAATTGGCCGGGAGAGTGGCGAGTCCGGCCTCGGCCATCACCAGAGAGACAACTTTCGGAAAATTTTTCCAAAGACCATGTGCGAAAAGACAGGTGCGCGAATCGGTCTCGAAATTTTAATTAACCCCTTGCTAATCGAATCTCACTCGCGTGACGATTTCAATTCTTTGCACTCGAACAGTGGAACGCTGTCGAAATTGCCACGTCATTATTTGAAACAGTTTTTAAATGATTAAACTCTTCTAGAAATTGCAATTTCTAATAATTTCATGTGAATCGTGTAAAAGCAAGTACGTAAAATAAAAGTCTTCTAGATTGAAAGATATGTCAAATTGTTTCGAGCTCAAAGGGTTAAATTGAATCCGACGAAGGTGCATGTTCTTCGTTGATATTATAATACTGCACGTACAGTTGGATGCACAGTGGTCGACTTACATAGAAATGTGGATGAAATTCACGTCTAGACTGTGACACTTTGTACAAGACGAAAATTGTTCGTTTCGATTGCGAGAAACGCGAGATTCGTGATTTTAATCATCCGAAGCTATTTGACATTACGAATTCTTTTCTTTCTGATTTCAATTGCATCTACAATACGATCAACGTGAATTTTCTTTCCCTTTTTGATAATTGTAAATGATGATATTCTAATCTTTTTAAATATTACGAAACTCGTAATGCAAGGGGTTAATAACAAAATCGACGACGAACTTGAGCTAAACCTTGACTCAATCAAACATAGAACTTTTTCAAAATAAAAATGAGACGTCCGTGAGTTTCGAAATAGTTTGAGAAATGTATTAAATTGACAGGAGAGACGAACAAATATTAACTATGTGACAATTTCATATATTCGGAATCCGTCTTGGATGGTTCATAAGGGATGAGACGAGATGTGGAACCCTCTCTACAACAAACTAACTATTCGTAATCGGCATACATCAAATTTCTGTTGTTCCTTTTCCTTTGTTATTTTCCCGGAAGAGAAAGAGAACCAGAGGACAGGAGCGAGAGGCGAAACCGAGGGCGATTCGTCGGGCCGTCGAAATCGATCGTAGGCCACGTTGTTTCGTTAATTTTTGCTCGTTTGTCTCGTTCCCCTAACACCGCTGTCTAATCCTCGTTTCCGCCGTTGGAAATCGATGGGAGCATCGCTCGCAACTATTTGCCCTATCGCAACTATTGTTTCGTTTCAAGAAAATTGTACTTCCGTGAAGAATCGCAAATATTTCCGAGCGGTGCGCAGCTGGTTAGCGGAACAGGTTTGCGACGATCTCTTCTGCGCGACGAATCACCCGGCGGAATCCGCGTCGGACAACGCGAAACTGCGATCGGAAGCGCGCTCGATCCGCGTGCGTTGTACATAGGCGAAATAGTGATCGACGATCCAGGCGTTTTGGCAGCGAGAGACAGCCCTGTCGAACGAATCGCGAAAGCAAACGGGATCGAAGAGCTCAATCAGCTCGCGAGAATAATTAATACATTGTGGACGCGTACGCTGTCCGTATGGTTCTAATTAGGTTATCGTAAATTGAGAAATAAATTCATGAATACATTGGACAGCGTCAAGGATTTGTTGATCGCAACTAGACTGCGGATCACACACGTTTATAATAAAAATTGGTCGAATAGAAAATTGCTCAAACTTGCTAAAATTATTCAAAGAGAAAACATAGTGTCGCTTAACTTCTGTTTCTTGTAATTCGCTTGGACAACTTCTCGATTCCATAATGGAACGCGCAATGATTGTTTGAAAATGTTTATTCTTATGGGAGGATATTAAAAATCATCCACAATGTGTTAAGAGCTGCTCGAGGAGATTAACGAACCGACGATCGTTGCAGATTTCGAGTTCCTTTCTGATTTATCTCGCGAGCGACGATCGACCTCTTCGATTTCGCGAATTTCGGTGACGCGCGCGAACTTCTGCGTCGGCGACCATGCCTGTGCTGTGTGCTTGATAGTGTGCGATTCAAGAGAGAGAGAGAGAGAAAGAGAGAGTGAATGAATGCGAGAGAGACGTGTGTAAAGATACTTACAATTAGATGTACGCGAGGCACACGCGCGAAGCAAGATTTCGAAAAACGATACACACGAGAACGCGACACGCGAAACAAACGATACCCGGAGATTCACCGCGAACGAATCAATTGTACACAGCTCCTCCTTCTCCCTGTATATTATTATAATTAAACCTTAATTATTATTAACGTAAAATAAAGATCTGGCGAATGGTGGTGACGTTTTGTTAGAATGGCAGAAAACTAAATTACTACTGAATTTTAATTAATAAACGACATGAAAGTAATACAACAACATAACTGGCGTTTTCTTTTCATTTTTTCTAATTTCATTCTCTCTTTCTTTCTTTATCGTTCTTCGCATTGGCTCAACTAGTCCACCCACAACCAACCGGACACCTGGCGGAGAATAAATTCCATTCGGGGCTGGCGAACACCTCACTCTGTTGCGAAATGATAATTGGACAATTCCTTAATACGCGTAAAAACAGCGATTATTGAAACCTAGATAATTAAACTGTCCTAAGAGTTATTACGCTCGACTGCAGATTCTATGCGTTCACGGGAAAAGTTGGTAGGCTAATTATACGGTAGCAAAAACGGGTAGAAGAATGAAAAAATCTCGTTATTTTTCAGTGGCAGTTTATTCAAGTTGTTGAGAGCTCAAAATCATTTTTTATTTAATTCCAGTTTCCTGTGTTTGATGACAGTTTTATTGTGCTCAATGATCCGCAGTCTAAGTGGCACTCAGCATATATTTTCGGAACGTTATTTTTAGACAGCGGATCTATATGCAAACTAAAAATGTTTTACGTGCATTACAACAAATTGGAAGGAAATATAAATTTAGTTCCTGTATTAATATGTTTAATAGGTTTAAAATGATATAACAGTATCTTTATATTTTTCAAATATTTTAAATGAAACATAACTGCATTAAATTCGCTGTCCAGTTACTTTTATGCAATTATTAAGCATTGCATCTCTGATGAGTGAGCAAAAGAGATTACTGGTATTACTAGTATTATTAGTAGTACAGATCATCATTTTCAAGAGGAGCAGGATATTCCTCTTCGCATTAAACATTTATAAAATAAAATATGCATCGTGAAAGTCTAATGGGAAGAAAAACATACCGCTTAAAAGAATATAATAATATACATTTGGTAAATCTGGTGACAAGAAAATTTCTTAAAAATACGTACAACACACATTTTGTGAGTCTGAAGGGGACAAAACAAATATGAAGAATCTACTTCATACACTTCCCTGTAAAAAATCTAACACCTCGTCTCGTGCAGCACTTGAAATGCGAGTAAAAATTTCGATTTGCACTCTTTTGTTCGTGGCACCGGAGTTATCCACAAGGTAATGCTCAATCGAGTGAAGATTATGCGATAGCCACGCCCGCGTTAAACGTTAATTAGCGGCGTCGCTGGTTTAATAATCAACGACGAAAATCTGTGGCATCCGTGGTACCGGTCGGTCTTCCTCGGTCCGCGAGCATCGTTCTCCACGTAATTATTGGCCGCGCTATTGGAACGGCCGCGGAGGAACGCGACCGTTAATCATCACGGTAGTTGGTGCGACAAGTGAAATAATTAGTCGAGAAAAAGCCCGGATCGGAACCGTTGCGAAGCCGGTATTCCCGTGCAATGATTTCGTTACCTTTCAAAGGACTGACGTAATCCCCGCGATCAATTTCTGCGACGAGCCACTTCTTTGAAAAGGACCTTGAAAAATATTTGTATTCCGTAAAATTGAAATCCGAAGAATTTCAATTCCTTTTGTACATTACTCGCGCCGAGGAATTCTCGTTTCTTCTTTTCCCTGGTGACTGAAAATGCTGATAGAGTCTCTCGAGTCGCAAGGTTCAATTGACAGAGTATTTTATCACCGAAAATATTTGTCACGCTTTCGGTTGGGATGAAAAGCAAGTACGTCAGAATTTCTGCGAGGATTCGTAACAGTTCGTCGTAAAGCACGTTTTCCTTGTATCGCTGGCAAGTTTCTCTTCACCGTTGATGGACCGAGGGTCCGCGAAGACAGTGACGCGCGAACGACTCATTAACGACGCGATTCATTATGATTCATAGCCCTTCCTGCGACTCTCGCAGCAGGCGACGCGCTGTGGTTCGATTTGCGATTCTGACTGAGCGACACCATTTTTACTTCCACTTTCTAGGACCGCTTTTCACTTTGTTTTTCTTACGATTTCGTCTAAAACGTTCTTTAAAATATTCTCACAATATTCATTCAACCGTTCGATCTTCGAATAGAGTTTCTGAGGTTGCTGGTTCGTCAATCAAAGTTTTAATACATTCATCAACAATCTAGAAACAAAATCAATTTTCAACTAGAAAATTCGTAATGGTGAGAATGAGAATGTTGTTTTAAAAGTGTGCACTATGAATGCATAAAGATCTGCATTCTGTCTTCTACATTACTTCATTTTTGATTGTAGTGTTTCAAGGCAATGTGTGACGTTTGATACACTCACGGCACCGTTGTGTTAATTGTCGCTGAGTAGTTTCGCGTGGCAGGACATCGCGGTGATTTCGCAGCATTAATCTCTGCTCGGTAACGCTTAGGCGAACGCATGAAGCGATTAAGCCGTTAACGAGCCAGCCTCCGAGCGCGAAAGAATATTGCGTTCTTTTCCTGGAGGATCGGCGCGCGGTGTTCGATTAATTCGCGGCTCGAAGATTTCGATTTCCACGGCCGACGAAACGGGATTGCATAATCGCGCGAACGCCTGCCGTTTCCAATCCCGCGGCCACGGTTCCAATCGGCCGCGAAATAATTGGAGGTAGATTCCGGCTGGTCCAATTTTTGTTCGCGTTCATCGCTCGGTTGGAATCGTGCCGAAATCCTAGCGTTGCGCAACGTCTTTCCGCCAGGAACGATGATCTACTTTGCACAGCTGGTCGGGCCTTACCACTATCTTTCGATCACTCGCGCCTGTATCGATGTCTGGCTCGGATTCTATCGATAACCTGTTTTTCGATCGGAGAAAACTTCAGAAATGTGATTTACTCACTGCCTAACGTTTTATTATCCTTTTATGTCTTCATCGTTCCGCTAAACGTCCGGAATCTTCTTTTGAAAAGCCGAGTTATGCAAACATTCTCAATGTCGAGTGGGTCGAATTGCTCCACCATTACACCACCAAATCAATAGTAATAAATAACGAGATACCGGTATATCATAGAGTAATAAATCAATAGCTTTGTATACGTGGTCGTCTCTGCGTTGGGTAATAATTTGGACATCCAAGGACGCTCCGCAATCTTGGATACAGTGTTGCAATTAAAACAGCGAAATCTCCGCAACCCTAATTCACTAACCAGGAACTGATCTTCTAAAGGAACTTCAAAAAATAGAAACTCAAAAGTGCATTAAAAAATGAGAAGCTAGCCATAATTCTATCAAGCTAAAATCTATTAAATTCCTGGAACTTCTTATGCGATACAACCACATGATTACAGCCACACCGAATAAAAAGAGTCGACTGAATATCGAGTGGTTAAACCGATCATGTTCGCGTCCAGTTTTCGGAGATTTTTCTCGACCGGTTCGGCTGATCGTCGATCACGTCGGGTTCGATCGTCGATCCATCGATTCAACATCGATTCAACGATCCGCAGATTCTCGATAAGGCCCCTGGCAGAGCGATCGAATAAATTCTTCCGTGTTCCATCGACCCCAGGAGGCGTTGCTGAAAGGTGTCGCGTTACGATCTTCCTAGTGAACCAACGCAGATATTAATAATCGAACGACCGATCGTCGAGAAACTCGGAAAAGAGAGAGGGAGAGAGACGCCGGGCTGTTTCTGCGGCGCGCAAACCAGTCCGTCGTTTAACAGATTTACCGGCAGTCTAGACCCGAGAGCTATAATGATCCGGTGCTTGGGAACGAAAGTGTACACAGTAGAAACGACCTGGTGGCCGTTCGGTAACCGGCAGCTCTTTGCTGCTCGAAAAGCGACAGCAGACTTCCTCTTGTCCACTTGTGACTTGTTCTCTTCGTTGACCTCGATCTTTGACCCTGAAAAGACGTTAGAATGGTTCAATAACATTCGTCAGTTTTCTTGAAGTGCAACGTGATTTTGGTAGCCCTATTACAAGTCGTAGTTCCTGTTAACTCGTACCTATCGATCTTTGATTGAGATCTTTTATTGGAGGTGAAGTTCTGTCATATCCTCAATAACCAGGTAATTTTGATTGCAAATGAAAAAACACATGTTGCTAGCGAGTCAATGGGAAACAAGTTGTTGCAAATAATGGTAATTATATTGTATCATTGAATAATATTAAACATATATTTAAATAAATACATTCAAATGTTTTCTGTAAGATACGACAGAACTTCTGTATCATATTACTGTATCACGGACCATGTTCTGTTACCCCGACTTCTTTCGAAGAAACCAGAAAAATGAATGATTTAATAGTGTTCACAGCAAACGTAAATTTTCGAATCACATTGGCCCACACAATCGTGTCTCACGAACAGTACACGGACAAGCGTTCCACGGAAATCGCTGTAATCTGGAACCAAGGATTTCTTCGATTTTCTTGATTCAGCAGCGCGGAGCACGTGTGCTGATTCCGTGAAATTCAAGGGTCGGTGGTTGATTAATCTGTGAAACGATGTTATCCGAGTTTTATCGATCACGGATCACGCTCGATCAGATTGAACTTCCAGCGCATGTTCACGCTCGGACCTCGAGGATAGTGAGCCGGACAGGTGAGCGTGGATTAAAGGCCGTTTGAACAATTGATTTAACGGTTGTCCGTTCCAGGCCGGCTCGTTGAGTTCCCTGGAAACGCGATCTGAACAAAGAGTGTTGTTGCTTGCGCGCCCTCCTCTTTCTTTCTCTCTTGGCGTTCGGTATCTTGCCAGTTAATCGCGCGCTCCTTGCCATGCATAATTAAAGGCAATTCGCGCTTCCACGTAATAATCGGACTCGCGTGGATGCGCTTCGAAGCAGCACGAGTCAGGCTCGACCGGTGCGCAAGCGTTCGTCGCCGCTCGCCAGGAACCGGAAACGCGTGTCCGCCGCCGTGATCAACGCCTTTATACGGCCAGGAGATGTCCGGTCGACGATGGTCCGCCGGAATGTCTAACCTCCGTGGCCTACGTCGTCTGTTTCCTTCGAGAACACTTTGAAAAATCGCTTCTGACGATTGTTAATCACCCGCTTGCGATATCTGAACTCGGAACAACCTATGCATAGTGGTCCAATGTTGAAGCTTGGTTGCTGTCCAGGAAGAAATATTCTACCGATTCCATAATTTCAGCAAACAATCTCAGTCAATTGTGATCGCAATCTCAGTTCCGGAATTGCCTAATATCGTCGTACACTCAGCGTACGCGCACATTCGCGGAACCGCGTTCGTGGGGGTCGTAAGTCGCGGGAGATCGTGCGAAATAGAAAAAAAAGGGGATCGGTGCGAGAGGAAAAGGCGCGAAACCAGGTGTCAACCAGGAAATCGTCGGATGGTTTCACTCGGTTGGTGCGTGACGCGCGCGAACAATGAGTACCGTGGCGAAAGGGGGTGAAACTGTCAGGTGGAGGGGATCGGTTCGCAAGGACGATGACGCGTCGAGACGCAAGGGAGGGAAAGCGAGACGAGAAACGAGGAGCGACGAGGCGCGAACTGAGGCGACGGTAAAAGGGGTTAGACAGTCGTAGAGGGGAGAGGAGAAAGAGAAAATAGACAGAGAAAGAGAGAGAGAGAGAGAGAGAGAGAGAGAGAGAAAGAGACATTACTAGGCGGTGTAGAATAATGGAAGAGAAATGGAAAGTAAGGGAAACGGTGATGGAAAACGCATACGAATCCGGGGACAGGACCGGTAAGGAGAAACCGTATAAATGGGGGTAAAAAAGGGAGAAAAAGTAGACGGAACGGCAAGAGAGTCTAGAGGAAGAAAGACAATCGGAAGGGAGAAGCGATTCGACGGGGGCAGGAAAATTGGAGTTAGCAGGGTACAGAGCGCAAGCGTGAGCTTGCTCTGCTACCCCTTCGAGCAGGGGTAGCAGAGAAGACATGCGCTCTTCGGAGTTAGTGTAGTCGCCTCCTCGTCCCTCCTCCTGGTTCTCGTCTTCCACTCGCCGCAGACATTTCGTTCACACCTACCGAAATTATCGTTATAGGTGTACCGTGACGTCTGCGTACACGAGCCCCGTACGTGAACGCGCGCGCTCTCTCTCTCTCTCTCCTTCTTTCTCTCGCGATCCCTGTTACGGCTTATCCCCCAATCCTCTGATAAGAGTTTGTCGATACCCGGGATACCCTTCCACGGATTATTCAATCGGGATATCGCCCTTTCTTCGAGACCCCGACCTCTACAGTGTCCCTTCAGGATCCGATACGTGCGACCTCCTTGCTCTTCATCGCCCAACAGCGCCACTCTATCGTTTATTGCTTTTACTCTGTGCATTTTAATGTTAACCGGATTTTGACGATTTCACCTGGCTTAGATTCTTCCAAATTCCTTTGTCCTTATTGAACCCAGCGCAAATAATTAATCATTACTCAAACTGGTCATTAGAAATGAAAATTTACAATTTCTGCACAAGGATCCACAATTTAGGATATGAATATAAATGTCTAGAAGTAGTTGATATATTCTTCATCCTATATTATAGGAAAGAAGTAGATCCTCCCATCGCATGGGAGACGATTCTCTCGAAAATTGTGGTACACTCGAATCCGGATTTCTCCCGACTGTCATTGATCCAACTGACGACTCGAGGGATTTTCGAATCTTCTTCCAAGCTCTGTAGAATTTTCTACCACATAATCTATTTCGAACCGTTCGGAAATCCAATACCATAGATCTCTGTGCGTTCGTAATTCGTTGGGATCGAGACGATTTTTCTTTCGCGCAAACGTTATACGTCGATGTCTCCCAAACACTGTTATCCGATGACTAAGCGAACAATTCACCAGTTGCCACGTCATCTATCCTACAAGCAACAATGTCGAAACGATATTATCTAGGACGGAATTCAAATGTACTCCGAAAACTATTCAACAACCACAACACGCTTCCACCCATTCAATTCCATTATAATCATCGTCAGCAGGCAACCACCTGCCAAGAGGCTATCCACAAGTCCCTCATCTTTTCCGGAAGTCGGTGATCGACAAATTTCCACCGATAGTCTAGCAGCAGCGTTATATGTAGTGTTATTTCTGCGGATGACACAATTCGACGAGTATTCCGCCGTCGGTAAGAGCGTGGCTTCGTGTTTCTCATTCCTGGCATCGTCGTTGCACGAAAGCGGAATTCGCGAGAGTCTCCGTTGGGTCGGATCGTCGTTCGATTTCCGTGGATCTATGGATCGGTAAAATGTTATGGGAAGGGGAATGGCGGGGAGGCGCAATCGTGTCGGGGCCATGGATCTCCTTGGGTTTCCGCGAGCAAGTCGCGGCGGCGGCTGACTCGGCTCGTTGACATTCCACGAGCGCATTAGCGAGGCGTGAACGGATCCTGACAGCGGCAGCATTGATTTAATGGCCGATGCCCACACTAGGATCGTCGTCGGCGCTCGACGACGCCGTTTCTCCGTTGCGTCGACGACGTCGTCGTCGGGAACGCTCGTCTGTGCTGTGAAACGGACGTGGAGGTATATGTATAGAGGTACGTCCGCTCGCTCGCTACTCGCGCGAGTAGAAACAGCGCCGACGATACTCGCGCGGCACTCGCGGCACGCGTGTGCGGAGGAAACAATTGAACGCCATCCTTCCCTCTCTTCTTCTTTCACTCTGCGAACCCCTCTTTCTCTTTCTCTCTCTCTCTCTCTCTCTCTCTCTCTCTCTCTCTCTCTCTCGTTTTTCGCTGCACTGCCATACAGCATCGAGTCTCTCTTCCTTTGATTCTTTTTCTCTTTCTCTTGTGCTCGTCTCGCCCCGACCCGGCCCGGCCCGTCTCTTCCTCTGCGGCCACAGGCAGCGAAGCTTAATAAGCACAGCTACCTACATTCCATTTCCGGTGCGCTGACGTCACTTGACAATCCGGCTACGGAGAGCTCGCCGAGCTCGACCACGTACGAGCCTCGTTCATCGTTTAGGTATACTCACACCTACGAACTTCTCAGCCGAACTCCGGACACCGTTTTATACGATCTGTTGGCTATAGTTTGGACTTTCGGAGTTGCTGTCCTCCCCTCTTCAAATGGAATCAATCAATCATCTAGTGGCCTCACGAGAGACCGAAATTCGGTTGAACATTTGTTAGGCCATGCAGTTGACTTTCCAAGGCAGATGAAAGCGCAGATTGCCCTGCGGGGCAGTGCTCTTGGCTCCGTCTATATCGAGAGCAACGAAGCCGCGCCTCCTAAAGCTGTAACGGGAGAAAAGTGATGAGTAAATCGCGGTTGACTTATTAAATTATGGAGCTTCTTCTCCTGACAATCATCTAGGGGGTTATGTTGGAATCTTTGATTGTACGATACTTTGTAAAATAGTACTATCAATAGATATTCTTATCTTTTGCTATCATAGCCCATCAATAGCTGTTGTAAGAATTTCTAAAAAAGAAACTTACTGGCTCCCACTTCGTTTGTTTGATTTATATAGTTCAATGAACAAAGATGGCGCAACACCTGTTCGCAGGCGATCCACAGGTACGCCAGGAATATACTCGAACAGTCGGATACCGCTAAAGCAGATGTTTGATATGTGTCGCACGAATTACGAGCGACGTCAACACGATAAATTAAGAATGTATTCTCCTCCACCTCTTTGCCTCGGCCAGGTAAAAATCTCATACATTTATTAAACACCTATCCAACCTAAACGATCAATTAAAATACGGTTCCGTGTTGGCACAATTACCCGTTTAAAGAAACAATAATACATACGTTATTTTTAGTGCACGGGAAATATAGCGTTAATCGTGGACCAGATCCCTGAACCATTATGAAGTAATAGACTCACTAGGTCAATCTCCAACGTCTGGTACCCTAGTTCGACACCTCGCAGCACGAAGATTCGTCATTTATAAAGGACCACAGTTCTTTAAACAAATCCAATCTTGTCATTTCTATAAGGCAACGCACACGTCATTTCCAGTGCTGAATATGTTTAGTGTTAATCGTGAGCAAACAGCTCCGAAGTATTATAAAACAATAGTGTCTTTATGTCAATCTTTGAAGTCCGCGAACCTATAATAGTTTGACACCTTCAGAGATACAGGTGTGACTTTCTAGAGGATCACTGTCCTGTCAATTCAATCTTGCCATTTCTACGAGGCAACACGTACGTCACTTTCAATGTTCATCAATGCTAATATCGATGAAAAATCTTGTCTAATACCTGTCAACATACTCTGCCAGCTTGCAACCCAAAGATTCGACTTTCCACAGGACCAGGGTCCTCCACCTTGCTACACCTGACCACCTACGGTACCATTCATCGTGTTTCCTCGATCTTTTCGGTCGCTATCTCGATACTGCGTAGCAGTTCTCACAGATAGAGACAGAGTGGTAGTCTATCGAAGAGGGAGAGAGAGGGAGGGAACGAGAATCGCGAGTCCGAGGAACGACGAACGCGAACGCGCTAGCGATCGAGCAGGTAGGCCTTGAACAGCTCCGGACCCACGCGTTGCGGCTCTCTAGGAGTGTTGGGGCTCGTACTTCTACACAGAGAGGTATATTCTCGGCCGGTGCTGCCGGGCAAAAGACAGATAAATAACTCGGGTATGGCATTGGCTAAGTAAACGAGCCTACGCGCGCGCATTCGTGAAACGTACACCTGTACGGGCTCGCGCGCACCTAGACCCATGCGTATACCAGGTTCGGTGCGGTGTCCAAGCCGGCTCCGCTTCGTTCAGCTCCGTTCAGCTCCATTCCGCTCGGGCATCGTTTTTCTTTCTCTCTGTCTCTCGTTGCGACCGGCAAATTCTCGTGTGGGCGTCGCTCGCGGATCGTACGCGGCTCGATCCTACCGACGCCGAGCCGGGAGAGCAGAGAGCCGTTTTCATACGCGTCGAAAGAGCCGTGTGCAGGCGCGCGGGCGCCGATCGAGGCCATAGGACAATAAAGATCGCGCATAGCTCGCCTAGGTAGCCAAGATCCAGCCGAGAACCTGACTACGCGAGACGACTTTTACGCCGCCCGCGCTCCTGTTTACGAGCCGAGCGATTTTCATCAGAGAGAGTCGAAACCCCCTCCGAACAGGTCTCGTCGTTTTCACGGCGCCGAGGTCTTTCTTGAAGATCCACTGCAATGCAGTAGAATTTTTGTCAGAAGTTTTGTTAGGTGTCGTTTAGTACATCGATCCATCTAGCTTCTCGAAAAATCGCAAGTCGCTTGGTGCGATTGTAAAACAGTTTCCTCGTCTTCACCCTTATTCGTTCATTATTTCACGAACTGTATCTGACCCTCGGTATCAACAATAAAAGTCTCAGGTTTCGGGAAAATTGACCTATAAATAACAGAATAGCATAACTTGTATCGGGAAAACTGTGTCAGATTGACACGAGGGACGGATGAGAGATACAAGACTCTGACCCTACGAGGACCAACCTCCCCATTGTGTCTAGTCCCTTATGTTGCAGACATATAATTCAATTGGGTAGCTGACGAGTATACCGCGGATCTTTATGCAAATAAAAATTTTCTTCATCTATTGCACAGAATCTATATTGGAGATTTTTCTTTCACTGAATAAATTCCCACGAATCTATGAAATTTTTGAGACCGCTCGGTGGGTTTGACTGGTCTCAGTGAAAGTGTTAATCAAACGAAGCATCCGTGAGCCATTCTCACTATCCGTACGCTGCTGTACAGTGAACAGCAAAGTGTTAATTTCCACTTTTCACCGTACGATTAGATCACGATTTCATGAAATTTCGCAGTGTGAATAGAAATGTTGAAAATCTCTCTGCTCGATAAGTGAAACCGTTTGATTGGCCACGTTTACTCGGGTTTCCAGATTGGACAGCTAATCTTGTCCTATCCGAAACGGGATTCCCTTTAACTTTAACCGAGGAGAAACTGGTCAGCGAGCAGTGTCGCCTCAAAGTCGAAGGATTTCGCGATCGGTCTGGTTGACACGGTATCTGGATTCCTCGACCGAAGGACGAAGAGCGTAAATTACAGCGACCGGCTCGCGCTGCTCTTTACCGGTCGCGGAATCAGACCGGAAAGCAGCAGCCAGCTGAAAATTTTCCTCTCTCGTCGATACTTGCGTCGTCCCGTTTGCCGATCGCACGCGTTACACCTCTAACATTCTTGCTTGCACATTTCCGTCGAGGTATTACTTGACCAGAGTCGCGACAAAGTTCCCTTTCGCGAAGAGACCGGTCTCTATGATCGTTTTCATAGGCACGGACTCGTTCGTTTGACAAACGAATGTTGACCCAGTACAAACCATTGAACTGCGAGTAACAGTTCTTTGCTTAGTTTTGTTGACAATAGAACTAACGATATGTACATTGTTTTAGAGTAACGACGCAGTTCTATTCATTCGCATCACGGATTTAAACCGAAAATAGAAACAGCAGTGATTATATGCGATGAATAGACTGCGGATGTTTATGAATTTTTTAATGTTTATAGGCAAGTCTTAAGAAAGTGCCTTACAGATCCGAAATAAATAAGAATCGTATCAAATTCTATGGAATTTTATATCCCAGCGCTTCTTTTAAAGTTTCAGAAGCCACGAATGCATAAAGATCTGCAGTCTAGTTATGAAAATTCAGGTGATCGAGTCTCTCAAAATACAGTTGTAAAAGGATACCAGTGCGTACAACGATTTAGACGAACGTACTTGTTAATAGGAAAATGGGCATACGCACGTGCTCGTTCGAGCAACAAGGAAGTTGAAACTAGGTAGATTACCATTAAAAACATATTTTTAGAAATCGATGCGAAATCGTTCAAATGGAATGAAAAATAGCCACGTGTACAATCATCAAAGCCATTAGAGTGTAGAATGATTTTCCAGAAAAACATTTCTACAATTTCCATAATCGTGACGAATACAGATGAGAAACAATTCGTATTGACCTGTCCGGTAGTACTGGTGTTAATTAGAAGTGCAATCGAGCAGCACCGAAATTGCATAGGAAAAAAGAATAATAAAGAAGATGGACGTTGCACTGGGTTGGTAGTGGGTCAACACTCAACACGCGTTAATTTGCGAATAGGACGTCGCAAACCGGACAATGGGAAAACGGTCTATGTATCTGGTTCTCGTTCGCGAGCGGTACACGGGCCCGAATCGGTGCGAAGTAGCGCGCGTGCAGGCGCGTGTACGCGCGGGATACGGGCGATCCGACGGACGACCGACCGACCGCACGCCTCCTTACTCACTTATGAAGTTAATTGAGGGCAAACGTCCACCACCGATCTACTGACTAAGCCGAAAACATACATCGGCGAGCAGGTCGAGGCTCGCGCGCAATTGCGTCGAATTTTTCTCGCGGGAAACGCCGGCGCCAATCGGCAATCAGATCAAGCTGTCCGCGAGTCCACGTCCGTCCTAGTAGTGGATCCTCGAATCCATTACCGCCTCAAACCCGAACACTTTTGACACTGTCACTGACACTCGCGAAAGGCCAACTAGCATCGACCTTTAAAAACAACAAGACCGCATTTCTCGAGACATTGCACAATTTTTATGAGGTATGATACGAAACATCTTCAAGTCCTGACAATACTGTACTAGATGAAAGTGTGGATTTTTCAATGTTTACACACGATGTTGTAACGTCCTAGGGTTTTGACGCTTTTCGAGATTATATTATATTGATCTAATGATTTAGATGAAGGATAAAACTCAGTGTCGAGTAATTGAGGAACTCTTAGGACAAGTCTCTGGTTGTGGATTATATGGATAATAATTCTCTTCAACCAAGTGTTACTCTTAGATCACAGATAGCCTCGGACATGAAAATTTCAACACACTCCTGAAACAAAAATAAAACATGGTTGCACAGAGTAGGTACTCACAAGTTCTTGCACACGTAGAAGATTAAGTATCAACCACTTAACCAACAGACCCATAAAACTGATTACTGTGAGCTGTTGAAATGTGTCTCAACTTTAACTTAACTCGCACGTAATGGTAAGGAGAGTATTTCAATTATGCGTAGCAGACAGCTAGAAATTTTGTGAAATCCTGACGAACGTCAACCTGAATCCCTGATCGCAACCAATCATTTCCGTCATCGTCGTCAACATCGTCAAGTTTGACGTCGACCTTCGCCAACAGTCGGCCGCTCCCGCGGAGAAACCACTTACTCGCTATTGCGTTTCCATCGGCCTTCGCCACGTGGGGTGGAAGCCTGCAAAACTTGTTTTTCCATTTTTCTTTGTTCCCTCCCCACGTGGCGACGGTGTTTTTCATTCCGCGGCATCGCGCGGGAGGAGCGTGCACGCGTGGGCTTCCCGGAGATCAAACGTCGACGGCGACGGACGACGACGACAGCAACGCGGAAATCGAGCGGATCGATGAAACATCTGGAAGATTATCGGTCACGGTTTTTATGCCGGTTTTTCTGACCGGCGACGAGGATTTATGGGACGTACCAGCGAGTTTTATGCGGAACGAGACTTCCGGCCGCCCTGGCACCGCGTTATTAAACCGTCGATAACGCTCCAGCCAAGGCTCAATACGTTTTTGTTAATCGATCCGTGACGCAGTGATCTTGCATGTCGTGTGATCTGCTCGATCTCGTTACCTGGGTCGTCCAAGACCCCACATTCTGAGCAGACTGTAGATCTTTGTGGGAAATTGTTCGGTTGGAGGGAAAGTTTCCGTTGTATTTTAAATAAGCAGGTAATTTTGCTTGTAAATCAAATACACATGCGTCGGAGTCAGGATTCCGATTCGTGGCTGTCTGTGTCTGTCCGTTTCCACTTAGGTGGTCGGTTGATTTTTAAACAATTTCTTCTCTGGTCTGAATAGTGATCTGTGGATTGCAGTCAGTATCGATTGCTCGAAACAGAGAAAGATCTTTTGTTTAAACTTCTGCCGTACGACTTTCTGCATGACTTGAAGTATAAGAGCGGAAAAGTGATTGACGAAACGAGAATTCTGTGAACTATTTTTTGAAATTGTTGGGAAACACGGTGCAATAATTGAGCCTGCACAAAACGAATCCTGAATAACGGGTTGCAGTGTGCGAATTTAGATTTATGGCAGGGTGGGCGGAAAAGTTGTTGCACTAGGCGTTCACGTAATATTGTTTATTATACGCGTGAAAAGTGGTGGGTATTTATTGAGCGTAACATTGACACCCACAGTTGAAATTCCGTTTCGTAAACATTGCCATGCAGAAAGGTCCAGCTATAAATACGTACATCGAGTAGTAATAATTGAAAAAAAAAATGTTTGTCTTTAAACAAACCGAATAAAAATTGAAATTGTTCGGCATTTTCTGTGAACGTAACAGAAATTCAAGCCTCTGATAGCCAAAATGATAATTAAGGAGGGATTTATGAAAAGAAGGCTAATGGGACAGATGTAAAATGATATTAAGGAGTTAGGTCAATACATGTTCTGACATTTGCTCTTGTTCCGTACTTGAAGTAACAGACTCTTTCAGTCGTCCTACAGTGCTATTTTACAAATCTTTTGTAATCCCAAGAAACAGATAAGGTTTAGCAGAATTTAATAATATATTATTATAAGATATAAAAATGGAAATATTTATATCTGTTTTAAAAATTTTATCTTGACATCACTCTTTACCTTAATACAAGTATAAAAACGCATGTGATTTACGATCTACCTAGGTTCAGAGCGAACAATAACATCAATCGTTTTATGCTGAAAAAAATCTGCTGGTAAAATGTAGCAGTATTAGGAAAATATCGGAAAATCCCGATGATCGTTGTCTCGACGAGCCGAGCAGGCCGTCGTCCGAGCAGATTCGTCGGGGCTCGTCCGGATGAATTATACTAATGGCGTGACAAGTTACAAATATTGAATCTAATTATGGTAATGCGCCGGTAATCTATTTGCATTGCTGAATAATGAAGACACAGGTGGCACGGAAAGATCCCACCCAGGTTCCCCGTGCGAGTGACCCAGAGACGGAGAAAGCAACGAGTAGTCTGGTTCCGTAGAGAGAAAGAGACGAAGAGAGACAGAGAGCCGGATGCCCAGCTGGAAAGCAGAAGTCGCTGGTCTGCCTAGTTTCCGATTCTTCGAGTCTTCGCTCGTCCGAAGCTCATTTTCTATTTATCGTTTCCAAGCGGGACCCGCCTCTCTGGACTCTGACCTCCGGACACTTTTTCCCCAGCTTTTCGCCTCTCTCTCTCTCTCTCTCTCTCTCTCTCTCTCTCTCTCTCACTCTCTCTCTCTCTGTGTCCCCATCGAACATTCACGCCTTGAAGATAGGCGGGTTCTTCAGGGCACAATTGGAGCGTCGTTCGTCGCGACACTTTGCATAACTGGATATTTAAATCTAGCGGTCTCTTCGATCGAGCGTTCAACCTGGCCCGGGACTCTGCTTCCCGAGAGAGAAAGGAAGAAAGGAAGAGAGAGAGGAATAGAGAGATCGAGTCGAAACGCCTCGCGAAATATCGTATTCATTAATTCCGGTCGATCGCTATTATTCGCGGCCGTTTATTATTCATTCGGTTATGTCACTGATTATCGGCGCTCCGCTTCCTCCGCCACAATGATTCCGGGATCGAGATCGGTACGAGTTGCCGGCTGGTTTGGAAAGTCGGTAATAATAGCGTGTTTATTACGGACGCCGCCGAGTCTATTAACAAACATGAACGATGACGGGACCGTTTAACACCGGCGACCGATTAACAATCGGAAAGGAAATTAAATCGCGATCGGAAAGTTAACCATTATGAAACTATACTTGACGAGATGGACCGAAGTGTACTGCTTGCGGAAGCTTCGAATGACACTTTCACTGATACGATCAAAATTGTAGAAAATCGTGATCCGATCAAACGTACGACAATGAACGTACATGAAACAATGCTGATCAAAAATACACGTATACGTTTGATTGTCTTTGAAAAGTTGCTTTTCATTTGATAAAAACAACTGGCAATGAAAGTACCTGTTTTACAAATTTAGGAGATAATAGGAGATAATAACACCTTACGAATAATATGTTTACACAGAGATTTTTACACGTAGAAGTTCGATTTTACTGAAAATATGTCCATCGGATAGAGAACGTGTTTTATATTTGATAAAGTACTGTAAGTATTTTAAAATTTGTCTAATGTTTTACTTTTTGAAATTGCACCGGCTGATTTTCGTCATAAATGTGTAAAATCGGCTGTTTAACTCTAAGAAATAAATTCTCACTCTCTCGCTGACAAGTTCAAGTATACACTTGGCGGATAGAAAACCCGGTGACAGCAGCTCGCCCTTCCGACCGCGAAAATGACTAATCCAGGGGTTCAATTATTGCGCAACGAATCCGACAGGGCAGTAATAAACGAGAGAACAATTTCGATCTCGCTCGTCACGATCGTGAAACAGCACGCGTGTCAGAGAGACGTCTTGGGTTTTTTCGCACGAGACGTCCCCCTCGGTTTCCGAGCCGAGACGACAAGAATGCGGACGTTTAGTACAATTACGCGAACGGCATTGCCACGAATCCGTGCCGTCACGCACTCGTTGTAACGAACGCGAGCGAAACGCCTTGGCTTTTTCTCGCCGGTGAGGACAGGCCCGGCCCTTTTCCGCTTTCGGCGACACACGAATCGTTCTCCAACTATGTCCGGTGACGTTTCATACATTTCATCCGCTTGCGAACGCCCTACGCGACCCTCGAGACCGATAAACCGTCGGATTACAGCGTTTTCCACAGGCGAAACTTCTTCACGAATCTCGCCGGGCCTTTTCCGACCCGCCTAATCGAAAATCTGTCGCAAAGTTCTCCGCGTCGGTTAACGTATGGCTCTGTGATATGGATGCTTTGGGGAGTGGACGACGGAGAAATCTATCTCGAGATGTTGGATATTGTTCCTATTTCCTGTGGAAGATAAAATGAAAATGCCACTTTATTCCATCAATTTATGATTGAAAATCTTTACCACTCGAATGGTGATTCTGAGGCGCTACTGAAACCTCTGTACCATTATTCAAAATATTTTTTATATTATTAAATATGTCTGTATCTGATCAATTACTAAACCTTTAGGTATTATTCCAATTTCATATCCATAAAATTTCAAAATTTGTAGGGAATGGAGGTATTTTATGTCGGAAGAAAAGTTTCATTTTCGAGTTGAAATTGCTCCGAGTGCAAAGGGTTAATAAATGATCCAACCACATCGTTGGATCATTCAAATCAGAAAAATGTTTTAAGGATTAGTGTTGTCTCACAGATACGACGTTTCACTCGCTATGCTTTTCAACGTTTCAAACCATCGGCAAGAAACCAAGGAATACTGTTCGTAGATTATGTAGGTAATATTTAGGTCCCTAGGTTTTCACATACAACATCGAGATATAACTACATGGCCGGGAGGGTTTCCCGAGAGGTTACAAATTCGCAGGCGGAGGGTAGATCGTGATCACGTCCGTCCTGATCGCGAATTTACGAAGAGTTTAGTCCGCGAGCCGCGAGTGTCGGCGCGCACCGAAAGGTCAATAAAATTACTCGGCCGCAAATACGCCGTGGATTCGATCGCGTACAAATGTAACGAGCGTACGTACCGAAGCGGGGGGGTTCAGGCTACGCTGCCGATAAATACACTCGCCGCCGATTCAATTACGGATCGGTGGACGCTCGTCCATCCTTCCGGCCGAATTTACGGTGGAGCGGCCCGTCCAGATGGATCCACGATCTCGTCTCGTTGGGACAGAACCCGTCCATGCTTCCATCGACACGAGCTTTTTCTCTTTCACCAAGAAACTTTATTGTGTAAACGTACGAGGGCGATAAACTGGCTAATCGACACGCCTTTCGCGTTACATACTCCCTTCCGTTGAAATTCTAAATCGCTTGGTAAACGCACTACGAATTTTTATCGTTTTGTATCGTTGGTTATTAGGCCGCAAAATTGGCTGAGTAGAAGCAGACGTGCAGTACATCAGTCGAGTTGATAATTAAGCTTAGCTTATTCAAAATATCATTTTTATTATTAAATATGTTGGTATCACCAATTACTGAACATTTAAGTACTGTGTTCTAGATCGAACAAATGTTTCATTTTCATAAAGGTGGATCTATCTCCAAAGTACATTTGGAATGACATAGATTAAAACGATAGGAAGTAGGTGGGAACATAGATCGAAGACAAAACTGATAAAAAGGTTTAACAATAGACGAGTCGAGGCGTTGCATAAAAGATCGACATTTTGGCGAACATAGTATTTCAGCCTACGGTAAAATATGCTCAGGGGTAAATTTGACCAACTCGTTTGAAGTACCTGTCCCCCTAAACACACGGTTGTTCACATCTGTTGGATGAAGTGTCTCATATTATATTCAGATTACATTCCGGCGCGACGGGGTAGAAATTGAATTTTCGATTGTCTCGAAGAAGGTGGATCTCCGTGGTGCGTGCAAGGTGTTAAAGGGACACTGTCACGGGGCCCATAGACGCGTGCAGACCTGGCCCGCGTGTAACGCGGTTGTCTCGTGCCACCGGCGCATTCCGCATGCCCGCGGGAGCCCGATAAAACGTATGCAGATTAAAACATTTTATTTGAATGATAATATAACACTTGTTGATGCAAGCGCGTTGGCCTAGGTTAGCATAATAAACATTATGTAGATCTGTACGGCCGCGGCGAGCTATCCGTTCCGGCTACGTCCCGCCGTTACACAAACGCCTGTTTAACTCTCCCTGTGACTGTGCGTGCAGGTTCGTGGTGCACCGCCGCTTCCCGTGCACATGCACATGCTAATACATAGCCGCCTGGTGTGTTTCTGTGTTTCTCTGTTCAACCTTGCCCCCTCTACCCTGTTCGGTGGCTCGTTCCTCTCCGTATGCACCCCTCACACACACTCTCGTTGTCCCCTTGTGCCGTATCCGTGAGACGTTCATTCATTAAATCCAAGAAACCGCGTGTGCATTCGCAATTTTATCGAACCTTCGATCGAACCGCGGCTCGACAACCTTCTTCAGATTGCTGAGATCCTCCGAGATCTACTGCGAATTCGTACATGCAATTCACTGTGGGATGCAGCATCCCTTAAACTAGGGTGCAGTCGAATTGTGCATTGTCTATTGTCCATTGTCTTCGTCACCTCGCCACTTAACACTAGAACTATTGTTTTGTAATAATAAGAAGATTTATTTTTGAAATATTCACAAAAATAATTATTCTACTCTCTCACTCGCAAAAAGTCTTGTAGAATGTTTAGTATTCTTTAGAATTACGGCCGACTATACCGATCCTCGGTTCGATTTATGAGATCGGTGGTGACTAGACTGCAGATCTTTATGCAATTATATTTTGAAAATTTTTAACATCTGTTAGGATATAAAATATAACAATTTGTAGTAAGATTTTCAGTTATTTCAGATCTACAAAGATTATTATATTTCTGTTAATTAAAATTCGTCTAGAAAAATTGTAAATTACATGAACATCTTCAGTCTAGCGATGACTCAATAGTCCGAAGACGAGGAAAGATGGCTAATTGAATCGTCGTTGGTTCGAGATTAGAGACGCGGAGCCTCGGTCTGTCTTATTCATATACCGGGACGTAAAACGCGATCGGCGAATGTATATTAAACAGCTACGATTTTATGGGCTGTCCGGTAGGTAGCGAAACGATACCAGTACTGGTAAAACGATCGCACACGGGCTCGGGATCACGCGATCCACCGATCGATCGATCGCATCGGTTGGAATTTCGTACCGGGACGAAAATCGACGCTGCGCCTTCCGCCTCGCCTCCGACGAGATCGAGAGCCGACACCTTCTCCTTGACATTTTCTCCGGACACCTACGGGCTATTCTCGAGAAAGAGAGACAGAAAGATCTCTCGCCGTGCAATACACCGTGCACGCGGCGAGTCGATGCGATCGGATACGATGGGATCGCATGGAAGATCGATTCATCGCGCTCCGCACGTGACCTAACCCCTGTTCGATTCGTATAATTAACCCTTCGACAGATCGCGCGGATGTTTAAACGCTCTACGACGGTGAAACTGTCTTCTTTTGATTATTTAGTGACGGTTCAAAACTACCCCGTGTCGTGAAACATGTTAAACAAAAATTGGTGAAACGTTATCCTCGAGATTCCCGAGAAGCGTACGAGAAGTTGAGCGTCTGAAAAATCACTCTTACGGTTATCAAGCCTGAACCAAGGTTCGGACTTCCGCCTAAGGTCCAGTTCTTTTCTATAGCAAAAAGGTTAGCCTACTGAGCACAGACACAAACGTGTAATGATCGCGCGGCGCGCCGCGAAGGACCATAGGAGGCGCGACCACTCTGAAAATCCTAAACGGATAAACATCGAGCGGCGAACGCTCGCGAACGAGTGCTCTCGCTTTTACGACATTCGTCGGACGCGTCGAGAGCGTTTTATAACCGGCCTGTTGCTCCTGGCTATCTAGCCGGCGCGGCATGGCCCGTAGAAAACGGCTGTGGCGTAAAAACGAAACGGTCCATGATCGTTGCCCAGTTCTTCTCCGATTCACGCGGAAGGAAATTCTATCGCTTGGGAGGTCAGGAGACGTGGTCGAAAGCGAGCAAGAGGGAAGGACAACGAAAAAGAGAGAGAGAGAGTGAGAGAGAGAGAAAGAGACGTTCTCGCTAACAGACAGGAAACCGGAGACCTTCTCGATTCCTCGATCCTCCGAGAATTAGTCGCTGCCCCCTCGAATTTCATGTAATTCCGATACCCCCTCGTCTCGTCTGTTCCCGAGGACTGGGAACGTTCGCGGATCCGCTTCGCGAATCCGCTCTGCACAGCTTCGCGACGCTCGTTAACGTCGGGAACGCGACCCGTCGTAAAGCCGCGAACTTATCCGGCCAGAGAGAAATGAACGCGGGTCGAGGGACTCGCCGAGGCGCGAACTTCAACGGGGTCCCCGAGTATCCGAGAGAGGATTCGAGAGTATGCGAATCGTCCGAAGCCGGCCGCGATAATAGGACCTATGACACGCACGTACGAGACGTATACACGAATACGTGCGGTGTATAGACGACGGACAGTTGTGCTCTCGGGCCGCACGCTCTCTCGGTCGCCCAAGTTAAGTGGCCGGCACTCGCTGAAAATAATGTCCAATTCCGACGTAACTGCAGCACCTACGACCCTGACTCTTCTCGGCTTACCTTGAGCGCTCATTCCAAACTGGCGAGGAATGCTACGACGAGTGGGCGGCGCTCGGCTCTGCGGATCGCGTGTGAGTGATACGCGGTCTTCGGTTTGGCAACGATTTTCGCGCAACTGGTTATCTTCTAATCTGTCGGAGGAATTGTTGCAACGTTGGAGTCGTGGAAAGAATTGCTTGAGGCGAGCTTTCCCGAATTAGTGCTCCATGGAAAGATAGCAAATGCTACGTGGAAAAATATTTATTGAAAGGTATCTTGATTAGGGGTCATTACCCACCCTTTAAATTACACAAGGTGCTACGTCAAAATTCAGAGACCCTTAAAATGCTCCATCAGAGAAAATGTATGGGAACCCTGGCTTGAGGGTAATTTCGATGGGGTAATATTGAACGGGTGATCACCCCTATTTTCAAATGTGACAAATCATTAAGAATTCGCCACTGCTTTCACCTTTGATTTTTGCCATCCACCCTGTAGGTGAAAGGTGGTTCTCGGGTCGTCATCGATCCCTAAATCACAATACTGTGTAGTAGCGTCGTACACAATGGATCGACGTAGGACGAACTTCCATCGATTCGCCGACGCGATTCGGGAAAACGATCGTGTCTGTAAAAACTCCCGTCGCTCTTTCTCCGATAGACATTAAACAACTGGCCGTGGGCTTTTGGTGACGTTTCCATTAACCCTTGCAACACTATAGCGTGTATGGAGAAGACGATGCTAGTCCGGGGATACGTCGTGTCTTCGATTATGCAGGCATTTCAAAGTTTCTGCTATCAGGATTACTCACTCTTTAATTATAACTATTACGAGTAGACTACAGAACTTTCTGCATTTGTAGCAAAACCGAGTAAAATTGTTGGATAATTTCTAAAATTCTAAATGTCACTATTTCATTGCTCTTTTACAATCATTAAGGGAAGAAATAACAATCTGTTTAGCTTTTATTCCTTGCAATCGATGCAGACAATTTTTATTTTGTAATAACTAATCCAAAGTAAAAGAATCTCCCAATCCTCTATTACACCCATACCAACCACTCAAGCTACCTCCAGGTAATCCCCAAAACTGACCCAGGCTCCCATCAATGCCCAAACCCACTTACATCCTTCCAGATACAATTTCTCTTTTACTATCAACGTCGACGAGGATTCGTGGAGGATCTCGATCGCGATGGATCGATGGATGCAGGGTAAGGTGTGCGTGGCGCCCGTGACCCTCGCAACGGCAGGTGCCCTTCGTCGGGGGGCGAGTTCGATTGACTCGAGAGAGAGAGAGAAAGAGAGCGAGAGAGAGAAATAGAAGGAGAGAGAGAGAGAGAGAGAGAGAAAGAGAGAGAGGCAAGCGGCCACACTAGCCACTTTCGGTCCGCGTCGCGCCGCAATCGGATGTAAATGCCATGCAAATTTCGGGGCGAGGAGAGGCAGAGATAGAGGCGGAGGTGGAGGCGGAGTGAGAGGAGGCTGCCGGCGGATAACCGCGCTATCGGGCTACCGAATGCACCGGGTGGCGCGATAAACGGCGACCAACCGAGAGAGAAGAGAGACCAACGAGGAAAAGAGACAGACAGAGAGAGAGGAGCCTCACTCGAGGGAATCGCGAGCCCACGAATTCCGGCTACCGCCGCTCTCTGTGCCGCTCCTGGTCCGCGCCGACGAATTTAACGATCGCGTCCGCACACCCCGAACCGCGTCGCCGCCGACGAAATATTTACCTGCGGGAAACTCGAGCCCGATAGCCTGCATTTAGTGCGCCGACACGCTCGCCTCCCGCGACGATACGCTGTTACGTATTCAGGGGACAATGTTCGACGCCCGTTCGATCCTATCCAGTGTCGTTCCCTCTTTAATTGCGCGATCAAGGAACTGTTTTCAACGTGCGGCGCCCACCGTTCGCCTAATTTCCTTACTCGCAGACATCCCCTTTTTTTCACGCCATTGCGATCTTACCGACTTTAGAATTGACCGGCGATGAGGTTTCAAAATGTAGGAAGAGACATATCCCCGACGTTACGGAAAGAATTACCTTAAATACGACTTGAATTTAGTTCCTTTCACCTGAAAGGTGGTCCTTTCAATTCCAATAAATTAGACGGCATACCACGTGCAAGTTGCAAGAAGCTCGAACGATTTCTTGATCGAACAAGAGCATTCCTAACATTTCTAAAGACAGTCTGATCCTCTATCTTCATTTCGCCGTTACGATACCTTATTGAATCACAATAGTATAAGACACATAATATTGCAATGCTCGAAATAAAATCGGTTCGATGGTACAAAGGGGTGGCGATAGAATACAATGATTGAATCCCGCCGAGGATAGCGTTCACGTATTTCGTGCGCTGTGGAAAGTGCAGCAATTGGATCAAAGGTTCGCAGGCCAGTATTACTGGCTGAGAAATCGCATGTAGGCCTCATTTCTGATGGAGGTACGTACATCGGGGAACCGCATTGCCGGAATTCGCCGGAAATCAATCCGAGTGGTCGCCGACGCCTCTCTGTTTCTCCCTTCCGTCCGTCGATCCGCCCGTCCGCGCCGCAAATTTGCATTTCCATCGGTTCGATACGAGTTCTCGCAAGACGAGAGATCGTTCAAATGGTATCAGTTAACTTTTCCTTCTATTTTTCATTTTTGCTCCGTCCAAATGTCCATTTTCAGACGACCACCTTCTTTAGCGACGCATCTAAACCAAGAAAGTTGAACTAGTGCGAGCAGTTCAGAAGATTTAATTTATTGTAATCCTTATCGTCATATCGAGTCAATGAAACGTAGAAGATAAGGTTGAAGTGGGCCCTTAAGAGCTCCCAGTGTCGAAAAGACCACAATCCAGAGGTATCGATGCTATTCCCGTTTTGCCAAAGACTCCGCCAATTTCCGGATCTCATTGAATCGATTGGTCAGCGTGTTCCGGAAGGTGTCGACCCCTGACCGTAGCATCTTGTCTTCTCGGACGACAATCGTCGGATAGAGGTTTTCCGGGGGCGTTTTTGCGTCGGTCCATCGAGACGGTGGAGCGTGCCAGGCAGATGGGTAGACCATCGCAAAAACTCCGTCGTGAAATCCAATTCCAGAGGCGAGAGGGACGGTCCAGCAGCGGAGAATGCTAGAAGGAGGAAAGGAGTCTAAGAGGGAAAGCGGATCGTAGAAACGGGAGAGAGAAGGTTGGCCTGTGCGTGTTGCAGGGTTGGTAGCAGAGGGGGACGAAAAAAACGCGAGGAATTAGCGGTCGGACGCGTGCAATGCGGACGGGTCCGCATTGTTGTCCGGTCGTATTAGCTGTGGCAACGGTAGGCGAGAAACGGTAGGCGGAAAAGAGAGGGAAACGGTGCCAGGAGATCCCCTGAACCGAGCAGCCACTCCACCCCTGGATTTCCCGGCTTTGTTGGCGAGATCCACGCCCGCCACACCTCCCTCTCTTATTTTTGTCCGGCACGCTCCGTGATTTTTCACCGTGCCTGTTTTCCCACCCCATTCTCCCCTATCCCCTCTCGCGTGATGTACGCGACGCTTTTCTTGCTATCCGTCGATTTTCGCGGGCCACAGTGCGGTGCAGCTCAGACATGGTAAAACAGTTCAGGATTAGAATTGTATGACGCGGAGATTAAAAAAGTTGTAGGTTCCGTTCGATACGTGGAACAGGGGAGTTTTTAGAAAAAATGAAGTATGCCGTAAATGCCAATCCGGAACACTTAATTCCAGTAGAATTTATGTCAGTCGAGAAAACAGGGAACGAACGAATACGTAATAATTCTATTTATGTGTCGTTTCGAGGATCGTGCCACACTGTTAAAAATTCATGAACACGGACCATAAAGATAGAGTGTGTTCCAAGTCTAGGTATTAAACTGACTGTTTGTATAAAAATTCTTTTCCATTGGAATGCTACGATGAGGACTTTCGTGCGTTGGAGATCGGGATGACTCAGAATCCTCTTGTAAGCTCGTAGACTTCGTTCTCAATTAGCAGAGATCCTACGGAGTCGTGATCCCGTCGTTACCGATTGCGTTTTTCCGCGGAATCGAGCCGAGTCGCACATGTTTACGGTGGAAACGTTGGTCACCGGTCACCGGTCACGATTTTTTGCGATCACCTCGGTGTAGTCGTCGTCGAACTTTATCGCGTCACGCGTTTTTCCTCGCGAACACCTTTGTCGGTGGTGTCACAGGTTCGCCTTGAACTTTACCACCGTCGACGGCACGTTGCTCGGAACTCGTAACGCGTTGCGATTATAAAAATAACCCGTGGCAAGAAGCGCGCAGCGATCGCGCGATCGTACTACTGTTTTCCTTCGATCGTCTCGTCCGTAGTCGAGAAGCAGGCGTGTCGCTGCACTCTGGATATTGCATACTGGATCATGTAGTTGCAGGGACCATAGCGTTCCTGTCGAGATAAATAATCCGTACCAAGCCAATATAATTCTATCGCAAACAACGGTTGCACCTTCGATCGATATGTATTGATCCTTGTGGCTTTCGTAGACGATCCTCGTTAGGAAGTTCCGCGGCTGTCCGGGTCCGATGATGGAGCAGATTTCGCCAGGTTTTCGGGTCGTCCCATGGTCGGCTGTCTTTTGTTGAGGATCGCATCGGTTGCAACGCTTGCTCGCATTGTGCGCCCGTCCACGCATGGTTTTTGTACGGGCGTGTTCCGCGACGGACCACGTTCCACCGCTTCCATCCGCGTTCCGCTTGCGACGTGGATCGCTTACGGGGGTCCGTGATGCAGCTGCCCGATCTCCTCGTGTTGAACGTCTGCTCCCCTGTATGCAGTCGAAGTGCATCGATACTCTGTTGCCAAACAGCAAAAATCTGGACGACGCATCCTCGCGAACCATTCTTATTTGTCCTCGAAAGAAGATGGTCGAAATTATAGAAATCCTCACACAAGAAATTATTTAACCCTCATACGCTCCTCAGAAATAGTTGCAGAAAAGATTCTATGATACCTTCTCACCCGTTTTTGCATCACACTTTAAACTAATAAAGAACTACACTTTTATGTTTAGCAACACAGATAAAGAAGCATCAATTATTTTATAGTACGTAGAAATAGTATAAGGGTGAATTTTCACCCTGAGGAACGTACGAGGGTTAAAATTTACATCTCCTATTAATATCGTCCAAAAGCTATTGGAAGAAACGTTTGATTTTCGAATTGAAATAGCTCCGAGTGTGAAAGGTTAAAACAAATTAATTGCTCAGTGTGAGATGCAGCTAGAGTCTCGTTTATGCATTCTACAGTGAATGTTCGCAGACGGTTTCAAGAACGTGTCCTGGAGCATGCGTGTTCGCCAGGTCCGCGACATTGTCTTTTGGGGAGAAAAAAGGATGATACGACGCTTTTGGTCCTGTAAAGCGAAAAACCGGTGGCGCGACATGTGTCCAATGATCGTGGTCCTCTCCCGGTTTTATGGAACGAGCATAAATCGCTGGAGAAGCGAGCGTCGCCGATTTCAATCTCGGGTCCTTTCATAAAAGAACTCGTGGCCGCGTGCGCGCGCGCCCGCGCGAGCCCCGTAAGCGCGCAATAATTCTCCCTATTCTACACGGTGTTCATTAATTACCGGCCGACCGCGAGAGGCTAAAGAGAAAGAGGAATTATGGATCCGCCTTTATCCGTGCATCGGCCCCGCCACGCTCCCGACCGAAGGATATACCGTAGAATTCCCTTTTTCTTTCGTTTTTTAAACCGCGGCGCCGCGATAAGCCTCCCCTGCCACCCGCGATTATTTATTATTTGCGAAATTCCTTCGGCTAAATTGCCGCTGCCTACCGGACCGGGAAATCGGACGATTTTGATCATGCTGGAACAGTGATCCGCCCGTTTCTTATTAACGAGAATGATCATGTTCGAATTTTATTTAAAACTGTGGCTACGAAACTTGTTAATGAGGCGGTTTCGTAGACGGCACGGAATTCAGAGTTAATTGTATATTCCCGCAGTTGTTCCTAACTTTTTACGGCATGCAATTGCATAAGTACAGTTATTATAATTTACTCAAGTGTTGCTAATCTTTTGGATGGAATAACATAAGTTGTAGTACTACTAGTAGTATAAAATATATTAATGAACATCTCTACGTTCCGATTTTCAAGTTTGAAAAAAACATGGTTTTTTGGTAACATAAAAATGACACATAAACAGAATATTTACATCAACAAAGGTGTTACATATCGTTTCAAATGCTTCGAAACACTCGTATTCCGCTTCCTGTTCTAAACGTCTCGATTCGTAATTCGCGATTACATTATCCTGAGATCGGATACATGTATCTGTAGCTATTTCTCTCAGCTAAGCCTCCGAAACTGTCAATGTGTAATTGTCGATCGGTCTCATTCCAGAAACCACGACTTCCATTCCGTAATAAAAGCAATTTTGAAAAAGAAAATTACGTGAATCGTCAAACAATCGAAATCGTTTCGTAAGGGGTCGATCGGAGGTGTCTCGAGGCAATGGCCAAACCGAGAACTCTTCCCAGAGATCGCAGCAAATGTTGTTGAACACGTTACCGATTGTTCAACGTCGCATTGAGGGTAGTTGTCGGAGAGAAAGAAGGCGAGAGAAAGAGACGAAAGGTGCTCCAGTTTTCGATCCGCTCGCAGCGGGAGTCGAGACTTGTGCGAGCGAACCAGCACGGAAAAGCGGCGAACAAAAAAGCTAATGCCGTACGAGAAACAGTTTATAATCCGCAGAAGTTAAGATCGAGCGACAATGGGCCACGCGGAGCGTAATAAGGGGCGCTTACAGGATTACACGCCGGCCAGGTAAACGCATTTGCCGCGTTAGCTGGTTTTTGGGGGTCTGTACGGTGAAAATAGGGGATGCAACACGGTGAGACTTCTTCCTGATGATCCAGAAGCGATATACAGGGTGGTCCGATAAACTATTCTCTTCGTTGCGATCATGCTGCTCGTGCGCTTCTCACCGGAACATTCGAAACAACTATCGCGGTCGTGTTGTTGATTTTTGCGGGAAGCTCGAGGCCGATTAGTCGCGAGTCGGGAGGACGAATGAGAGGACGTTTGTCACCCGGCTGTCCGTGAACAAACGGCGAAATTAGGCGCGAAGATTTTCGCGTTGCGAAAGGTAACGCGTAACGCCGGGGTATCAATTCCGATCGATCAATGGGGCTTCCCCGTGCGATTAGTAGGCGAACGCCGTTTAGCCGTTAAATACGACGTTTCGGAGCGTAATAGCGGCAATTATCGTGTTAGTAGCTATATTCCGAAGGCATCCGTCGCTTCGTACCTTTCGCCGTGTAATTACGTCTCGTTAAGATCTCGGGAATGTAATCCGGCTCGCTCGTTCGCTCGTGAGCTTGCCAGCGTAGCGGACGAAACTGGAAAACCGGAGCGCGGCACGCCAGTCGGACGGACGATCCCAGAGCGTCCTTCTTTTCCCTCTCCGTATCCTACCCTACGGCTTTAGACACCACCGTCACCCGTTTCTCGATCTGGACGGTTGTTTTTCTACGATAGAGCTATTCCTGATGTTTCCTTTCGCATCCGGGAATTTCAAATCGGTCTTTCCGACAACCCCCTCTAGTCCTGGGGAGAATCATCAGCATAGCAATGCTTTAGGTGACGATATTTAAGTATGTCCAAATTCTAGATTACTTTCTTGTTGATCAAAATTGCAGGAATATTTGTTTTCTTAGTTAGAAATGAACCACCGTCTATTTGTTAACGCCATCAACGGTGAAACTAATATTCTCGTTCGACGCTCACCTTTGAAGCTCTCGAAATCTAAGAGGAGCTTATTTAGAAGTTCCCCAGTCCAATTACAAGCTAAAGGGATGAGGCCAGAGAACGTTCACAAGACGAGGACCTCCGTGATCCTTGAAAGGGACCGTAGTCGAACCGGCGTGGCTCGCATAATCGACACGTGAACTTTCACGCAGCAGGCCGATCGGCTAGCAAGAAGCAAGGCCCTGCGAGTAGGAAGACGCCGCGCCGAGGCGGCCTCGAGAGCTGTGGATAGAATGCCGAAGGTGAGCTCCGGGGGATACGTAATCCTTGGAGCATTCTCGCTCGGCACGATCCTTTTCGGCTCCTCGCTATTAACAACGGCAGAGAGAAGAAGCAGGGAGGACGAGGGGGAGGAGGAAACCGTTGTAGTCGTCGTCGGCGTCGTCGCATAAAATCTAATCGAGCCTCGAAGCAGGAAATTCGAATCAGCCGAGGAATCGAGTGCGAACGCGACGAAATTATAAACGCCGGTACGCGGAAGAGTCGTCACGGATTAGAACCGGGTCCTGCAATCGACTGCAACGATCGCGGGGTCGGGCGACATCGTTGCCATAAACCGGCACGCCTAATGGTCGCCGCAGATCGAGATCGGCAGGTTTTACAACGATCCCGGTTATCGTAAAACCGAGCGAGCGCGATTTCCGCGGCGATCGCGACGAAAGAACAATCCGCGGTGTCAGGTTTCCATGATCCTTTGCTCTGGGGTCCTCTGAGATCGCTGTACCGGCCACGGGTACAGAGCGGTCGAGCTAAAGCATTGTTCAAAAACCTATCCTAAGACAACACGTATCTAGCTCGATAACGTCTCTTAACCCCTTGCCGTATTTTGACGAGTCACTCAACGTAACACAACTTGTGTTGTGTTATATCAATTTCGTGTCCGCCAAATTTAAAAAATCATAGAGAATGAAAATAATCTGGGTTAGGTTAGGTTCTTGTCCGACATTTTTGGGGATGAGGACGTTTTAATCACTGCAACTGTAAAGGAAATGATACGGC
The DNA here is from genome assembly GCA_916610235.2 of Lasioglossum morio. Classification (NCBI taxonomy): domain Eukaryota; kingdom Metazoa; phylum Arthropoda; class Insecta; order Hymenoptera; family Halictidae; genus Lasioglossum; species Lasioglossum morio. Next base: position 25,796,607 of record OU744326.1, read on the forward strand.
AAGGAGTTAAATATTCGGAAAAAATTGATATTACAACAGCTTGCCATTTACGGTTGGTGGGACCGTCAATGTACCATTCAATTCCGAAATTTGTCAGAGTATCGGAGGAAAGGCGGGGTCGAAGGATGTGGTGAAAATTCCAGGGGCCGTTCGGGATCTGATGGTGACAGATCGGCGTCGGAATCGATCCCCTACGGGTCAGGGGTCAACCTGGAAGCCGGTGGTCTCGCAGCTTTTGTCGACGCCAGTCACTGCGACTCGTGCCGCACAACCTCGACGGGAAAAGAGAGAGAGAGAGAGAGAGAAAAAGAGAGAAAGAGAAGGGGCGGGTGTCCTTAGATGGTTCTCGCGGTGATTCGTCATAGGCGTGACCCAGCGACGACGACGTTCCATCCTAATCGCGTCATCGACGTCCACGACGCCCGACTTTTTCTCCCTGAAGCCCGAGATAGGATCTCGCGACGCTGTTACCGCATGCCGCTCGATACTCGCGCGCGCAACAGAGAGGAGGCCTTCGGCTAAGGTGGGCGCAGGTGCTGCTCCGGTATCTCGTTCGATCATCCGGGACGACGGCGATCCTCGAGCGGAATCTAGCTCGCGCGAAATCGCTCGATCCTCTCCGCCCAGAATGACGGAGATAGAGAGAAACAGAGAAAGAGAGAGAGAGGGAGAGAGAAATCGTCGAGGAAACTAGACGACTTTACCTAGGCGAGAGAGCCAGTTGATCGAGACTATCGCGTGGGCGGAGAGCCGGCAGCTAGGATGGCCTTGAATCGTCTCGCAGGATCTGAGGGATTAGGACAGCGGCCTGGAAGGTGATAGTTTAATCCTGGAATGACACCATTGGCGCACGACAGCTTGGAGGTATCTTTTTAGATTCTACTTGAAAAGTGGTTGTTAAAGTTCGTGGCTTCTTCAGGTAATTAATGACTTCGATAAACCATTGGAAGAGTCAATAACCATGGATCGATCCACATCCTCGAAGATTCCAGACTATCTGCTAACCCTTGGAGGATCGGTTACAGTAGTCGGCGACTAAAAGTAGGCACGAAAGGAAGCAGCAGGACGAAACGGAAGAGGCTTAGGACAGTGCGTTCTTCGTGGCAAGAAGAAGAAGAAGAAGAAGAGCAACAGAGAGAAACGTATAGAATCGTCGTAGCTGGTAAAGGACAGTAGGTAGCTCTCGAGCAGAGAGCGAGCAGCGGGTGCTCCGGATCCGACTGGACCGGTTCTGCCTGGATTCCCTAGGAGTTCTAGCCTTCGGGACTCGCAGGATTCTCACTGGTCACCGGTCTGCTGCGTCGCAGACCGGACTGCTCTTTGGTCTCCGACTCTTTGGTTCATCTCTCTCTCTCTCTCTCTCTCTCTCTCTCTGTCTCTTTCTTTTTTTTCTGGCACTGTTAGCCGTTCCCTTCCTTCCTGCCTTCCTCCTCGTTTCCCTGACTGCTACCCCAGCAGGGAGGAAGTTTCGTATCGGCTGGACCCGGCACACGTTTCAGCGTATCATTTATCATCGGACCAGAGAATCGCTGCGACGATGCACCAGCCGCTTACCAGACTCGCATACTCTCTAGAGAACCTGGCCTTCCTTCGTTCTCTGATGACTTGATACTAACGCTCGGGAAGACCGAGCTCGCGCGACACCGATACCACCGACTACTATCTGATCCGTTGCCTCACAGACCGAGAAAGGCTGCTGCTGTTGCTGTTTCTGCTGTTGCTGCGAGGCTGTTGCTCGATGCAGTATAGCTCCCAGATCAGAGACACGAGAGACAACGACCACGGGATACACGGCGCTGGGATTCTGCGCGATCCAAGATATTCCCCCGGTCTGCTGCCGATCCTATGGATCCCACTCTGACTATGGTTGCTGCTGCTGCTGTCTGACTCCGGGGCCTTTAATTATACGAGTACATACGCAATTTGTCTTGTTATCGATCCGAGATTTCAGATTCCTCGGCTCGGGGATATTGTACCGGATCCGCGATCCGAGCTGCGCCGATTGCGTTTGTTTCTTCTCCGAGGATTCTCAGCGTAACGAGTAGATTTTACGCGTTCACGACAAAATGCATCGGTGCGATTTAACACGAGATTCAATGACCAGAATTTAGAATTTGTTTTTAGTAAATGAGACATCTTCCATGTGGATTGTGTATATCCTGATAGATTTGCCAATGGAAATCATGGTAAGGTTCGGAGTTAAAGATAACGATTCGTTGCATCTGTGATTTTTGACGAGTCCCTTTGGAGCTCGCAAGATTCCAGGATGTTAATTTCAAGGTAGCTATCGCACACAGGATTTCAATCAGTACTTTGATCTTCCTTCAAATTGCAAGGTGAATCATTCGTCTGTTACCGAAGATTCCAGCAAATGGGAACTGCAAACTGTACGTAGCTGTCGTACAGAGCACACACTCGTCTTGAACGTTATTCTGGTCTTCCTTCGAATTACAAGGTAAATTCGCCTTCCACTGAAGATCGGATGGGAACTGCAATTACCAATTTTGTACAGAATATTAGTACTTTCTATGATTAGGAACAATTAATCAGCCGACGAACTAACAACCTATCAACCCTTCGCTGCATGATTTTTTTAATTGGGATGGAAAAATTGAGGGAAGGTCAGTTTTTGTGTTTTATTTAAGGGAAAAATATTGAAAAAAATTAAAACAACATTTTCAGAAAAATAAACATAAATAAAAACGTTATTAGTTTACTATATACCAGATTTGCTAACTGTATCAGACATGATATTCTATGCAGCGAAGGGTTAGGTTACTTAAACCAATTATTACTTAATGTATACAATAGTTATAATTACAACTACTGACGTACTTACTGTAAGAACGTTTTATACATTTCTCAGCGGAAAAGAGAATCCCTGGACTACTTTTCAGTGAGTCTCTGTTGCAAAGGAGAGCCGATTGCTCCGCTTACCCTCGCCGGTGTGCAGCCTCTTTCAGGCTGCATCGGAATCCAGTTTTCGAATCGGGTTCCTCCTGCGCTGAAACGGTCCAGGGTGACCGTTGTCGGGAAGAAGAAACCGCTCGACACCAACCATCTCAACCGTCGCCCTAGGTTTTGTCTTCTTCGACAGTCTGCACATGGAGGAAGGTGTCCATACTAGCCGATACAGAAAGGGTTGCTTAAGCGATAAGATCCTCCAAACCTCTACCACAAACCAAAACGCTCCGTCATTAATTGAACCAGTCGAAACACCTGTTTCCATTCTCTTCAACACGTAAATTGACAGTAAAATTTGTTTCTTTATTTAATACATACCAGATTGAATATTAGATTGAAAAATGACGCGGGATTGCAAACCCTAATTTCACAAATTAATAATACATGAAAAATGAGCCTCTCAACCAATAATTCGAAAGAATGCTCGCTTTTCATTCGTGACAAAAGACATCAATCGCTGATCAATAAAGGAAGAGTGGCTTGATATAGTTAGGGGTTGGAAATCGTCTGAATCACTGTCCACTATTTACTGTGACGAATTCGGTCATTAATTAAGTCAGCCATCAACGTCCTCCCAGCAGCTCCGTCAATTCTTTTCGTCCAGGTCTGCTCTCGGTCCCGTGGCTCGTCGGCTGGCGATTTAAATTAATATCCTCGAATTTCCCTGCGTCTTACGCCGCGAAGACTAATGGGTCTCGTCTCGTTCGGCTTGGGCCAGCCGTGAAAACGAGCTTCTTCCCTCGAGAGCGAAGTTTTTCCATCGGGAGAAACGAAAAAAAAAACGAGAGGAGGCGGTCTCCTCGATCGATCAACGTCCACCGTTGTTTCTCTCGTGGCGCGGTGCGCGTTACGTTCGCCGTTCGCTGCGAAAAAAATAATTTCCGACGGCACGGCGTATACGTGACACGCTCTAAATTATTCTGCTCTGGAAAATTCCCGAGCCGCATTCTTTACCTAACCCAGCCAGGGCGAGGTGTGACGCAAACCTCGCCTCGATATCATTGTCGCTGCTAAACGCGCACAGTTTTTTCCGGAAACGCTTCGATTATACCTGCTTCACCAGATTACCATCGATCGGAGACGATAGCGATCGGCCGATTAATCTCGTTTCGTGAACAGGTAGACGCCACAGGCCAGCAACAGGCTTTAAAGTAATTGTCACCTGCGATCCGCGCGACTCGACGGATCATTATCGAGTCGCGGCTCCTTTGCGTCACTAATGTCATAATTATTTCGATTCGTAGCCGGTAATGTGGAACGTACCGTGCAATCGCGTTAATTGTAGTGTCGAGAGCGCGATCGACTTGTCGCTGGCTGCCGGCTAAAGGAAACTCTACGGCGGTGGAATCGTCGGAGAAAGCGTAGACCTGTTTTCTATGAACCTGTTCGACCGATCTGCGCGAACATTGTTGCTGGGAACTGGGATGTCGGGGGCTCGAACTTGAACTTAGTGGTTGGGGACTCTGGAACAGTCGGAGACGGTAATCTAGAGTAGCAGGGAATTATGATGGATGCTACTGATTATTAGCTTTCGTCTATATTGTTATCACTGAGACAACCACGCTGCGAATCTTTAGATATTAGTCACTGCAATTACGAATAGCTGAATGATAAATTAAGACATTCTTTTGTGAAATTACAGTTTCCTGACCTCGGATCACCGATCGTTCCATGGATCCCTCCTGGTCCCGCCAGCTGCAGGGCCCACATCGAGGCAGCTATCGGCATTTACATCCGGTTCTCCGGAAGTTGAGGTCGAAGGTGCATCGACTTTTCACCATTCGAACGCGGAAACCGCCTGGATCGTTGTCGGATTCGAGGTAAATATAAACTTTAACCTTTCCAATCTTCGCTCTGCCTGATGTCCTGAATAATTGGCGGGTGCTGTGGGCAGGGGTGGGAAGAAGAAAACGAAAGAAGGAGAGTGTCGAGTATCCAAATATTGATGTTCACTAGCGACAAATTCAGCGGGTCAGAGTCCGAGGGTAGCAGTGGGGTAGGAGGGGCTAATCGGTGGCTGGCGGATCAACTCGTTGCGATTTGTTAATTATTACCGTGGCGCTGAGACTAGAGCGGGTCCGTGTACCCGTTCCGGGAGCCTCGAGGGGGGGACAACGACAAGGGGGCAGGGTGAAGGGGGCGAGTCCGCGAGAGGCTGAGGAGCAAAAAAGACAGGGGATCGTTAGCAAGGTACAAATTTCGCCATTTGCCGCAATAAACCTTCGAACCCGCTTGTAACTTCTTCTTATGGGAGGCATGAGTAATCGCCTTGTTAGCCCTTATGGCCTATAGCGCTCATACGCTCGCCCCCTTGTCCATGGGAGGGACAACAACAACAACAACGCCAACAACGGCCGACATGCACGCACCGCGATTGCAAAAAAGAAAGCGGGAGGCGAAGAGAGAAAGAGATAGATAGAGAGAGAGAGAGAGAATCAGGGAGGGAGACGAAAGGGGGATCGACGGGAACCGATAGGGGTACGAAACGCGAAACACACGCGATATATATACCCCATCGACACCGGAGTCTGTGTAACGAGCCAGCCAAAGGACCCGCCGATCCTCCGAACCCGAACAGAAATCGAGAAGGAGAGGAAAGGAGAGAAATCAAGGAGGAGAATCGAGCCGCAGAGAAAGAGAGACCGGGTCCAAGGTATTCGCGTTGTAACCGAGAAACGAGCAAAAAATCCAACGACCCGAGAAGACCGGCCGAACCACGGGGGTGGACACAGAGCCCAGAGGCCCCGAGAGGTCTCCCCTTTGTGTTTTCCCCGTTTCTTTCGTCTCTCGCAAGCGCGAAATTTAATTACCTCTCTCGCGCGCCGACCGTCTCTACCACTTAATTAGCGGCGCCAATAAATTAAAATATAGTCGGCGACGGAGGAGGGTGCGACGATGTTCGCTGGGAATTTATAGAATTCGAACAGGGAACAGACGCTTCCAGATAGCCACTGGCTTTTTACTTTTTCCGAATTTTGATCGACCTTATGCATAAATATCTTCAGCCTGGGAACGAATAGTAGTACAGTAGACTCCCTTACAACGTGATAAAGCCATTGTTTAAAAAGACTATTTATGTGTATCTGCACTGTGGCAGTTTTTAAATAATCATTTGCACTTTGTAGCATTGTAATTTCTAATTTTATAAATGTATAAAGATGTACAGTTCCAAATTGTCAATGCAGCGAATGTCTGTGGGATAGTTGGAGGGGTCCCAATGGCTTACTGATTATCATAGTCAGGACCTTGTAGAATGCGTTTTGGTGTTCCGTGGGAATCCGCGATTCGATCTCCGAAATTCCTGTTCGAAATGATCCTCGGCGAGGTCGAGGCGTTCCTTTTCGCGGGCTCGATTCCCGCGGACCCCCTGGCACATTCACACGCGCATTCACGCGCACATTCAGCCGCACGCAGGCACAACAGGCGCACACAGGTGCCTGGAAGTCGCGTGGCCCCATATCTTAAGGACAAGCCAGGGGGGGTCCAGCGAAGGACAGCGAATGGGGACTAACACTGTTTTATCGTGTAGCCAATTAATAACGTTTCCCTGGGCCCCCTCCCTTGGTCCCTGGGAAGAAGAGATCTCGCCTCAGAGATATCCGAGGATACTTTCGGACCCCCGGAAGGCGGTTCTCGCCGAGGATCATGCCGATCCCGTACAAAATCGCTTCGAGATCCGTCAAAATACCTTAAAAACACCCTTGGCATTGCCCATTCTAACCGAATTGACAGTTAGATTTTTATTTCGGATTGATTGCGGTCGGAATGTGTGATTGATCTTTTAAAAGGGTTCTGCTTGTGATGTTACAGCTTACAGATTTGTCTCGTATCGTTCAGATGCAAGCGATCGTTCTTCTCCCAGGGTCCTGTCGCAGCGAGGCATCGTGTCAGTGTGGAAATGCATACATTACATAGAATTACGGTATAAATTGTGTTAAATCAATGTTAATCGCTGTAGCGAAGTGGGGTATTAACAATAAATACATTATTTTATGTAATTAATTGTTTTGTTTTGCGTCCTGATCCTTGCTGCCTCCGACAACTGCGTTCTTCGTCCTTCCGATGTCCTCGAGCATTTATTTTCTAACAATCTAGACTATAGAATACTCAATAGCATTATCCTATCTTCTTTCCTCAAGATTTCTTTTTCAGCGTGGCTTTGGAAATGATTTTGTTGGATTGTTGACTGTAGCGAGTAAAGAGAAGGCTTGTCGGATGCTGTTGGCCAGTTTTCGTAGCCGAAGTTTCTTTTCACGAGTACTCCCACTTTTTCCGGCGCGGTTCGTAAAAGCGCCGAGGGAAAGAGTGGCTCGTAAAAAGCGGCTGCAACGACCGGCATCTGCGTCGAGCAATTAACGAAAGGGTTTTCGCCTCCCCAACCACCCCATCTTCGCCTCGCGATACCTCCAGAGCCGTGCAGCCGCCGCCGCGCTCGTCGACAAGCCGTATGATTTACAACGAGCTTTTATTTTTTAATCCCGGCCCAACTGTCACCGCCTCCGTACTGTGCGCGCTCCTTCGTTTGTGTCCCTTCGATCGCGAAATTCTCCCTCGATTTAACACTTTCACCCTCTTGACCCATTCATTCTTCTCGAAAAAACAAAAACGTCGATTTTCCAGACGGGACTCCACACCCGAATTTTATTTCCAATCGGCTCAGATTCTACGAAGTATTACCTACATTTTTATTAACCCTTTACGCGTCAGTTCCAATGAAGAAACGACAAAAGGGGTGACAGAGAGACTACCGTCGCACAACTCACTCCGTTTAACCCTGGATACAAGCCTCGCCGGTACTTAACCCTCGGGATGGCCTACGAAATGACTTTATGGCAGATCGGCGCGGTTTAGATTGCTCAAGGGCTGCTCCGCTCAACCCTTCCCGCGATCCGCACAGTGATGCTAATCCAAGAATCGTCTGGATCTCACAGCACGCCTGTGCAACTGTTCCACAAATAGAATCCCGATTACCGGGTGCACTCGTTCGATAATCGACCGATGGATCCTCCAGGACAATGTGAAACTGTCCGGACAGTTAGCGCGCTGGTTCAAGGAGAATCGTTTTATTGCGAACGTAACGGTGGTGGAGCAGTTTCGTGATCGAGGGAGGAGAAAAAGTCGAAAGTGCAAAGTCGGTGGGTTTCGAGGGAAACGTTGAAGGAGCATTCTGGGCGAGGAGAGAGAGAGAGAGAGAGGGAGAGAGAGAGGGTGAGAGAGAGGGGGAGAGGAGGGTCTCTCTCGTTCGGCCGTTCGACGAGGCAATTTCGAGCGAGCGAGCGGGCGCGCGCGAGAAGCTTGCCCGGGTTTGAGCACCTCTCTTTGTAATTTTACGTTGCCGTGGGGTGGCTAAAGCTGACGCAGTGGGGTAGGTGGTCGTGGTATGCCCAGTAGCCAATTCCCGGCTCTGGCCTCGACTCGCCGGGTCCATTCATCGCCGAGCACTACGTGACCGGTTTACCAATCCAGCTCTTCCTACACCAACGCCCGCAGTCCTGTCTGCCCTGCCTCTCTCTGCCTGTGCCTGCCTCTACCCTCTACCTCTGCCTGTCTGCTTTGCTCTCTACCTTTTGCCTGGCCCGCGCCACGCCGCGCCGATCCGCTCTCGGCCCTCTCTACCTTTTGCGCGTACGCGTATCTGCCAAACAACCCCCGGCGTCGTATCGACCCGCTCCCAAACTCCCCTCGCGATACCGAAATACTCTCGTCAACGATTTTCCAGAGGTTTGATTCGACCGATGCGATGTCTCCACCTCACCCTCTTTACCCTAACTCTCTCTCTCTCTCTCTCTCTCTCCTCTTCTTATATCCTCAACTTTCGTCTTCAACATCTTTCCTTCGTCTAGCCCTCGTTTCCAACGACTCGGCGTTTCCTTTTCGATGTCTTCGTCTTGGCATCATGAGGATTCAAGTTCGTCGAGTCGAGGTGGTGGTTCGTTTGGAGAACTTTAGAGGAACCGTGCTGCAGTATTGGTGGAAGTTTAGAGTCGTATGATGTCTCGTCATGAGCTTCGATGGCTTTCCTGAATCTAGGTATGTATTCAACCTCGTATCATCTAGCAGGATTTTTTCCAGCCCCGGTACAGTGCATTTGAATTTTCTCATTAATTTTCCCCGGTCGAAAAACCGGCGCAAAATTCGGCCCGAAGGATATCCCGGTGTCCGCCCACAAGTGGGCCCTCACAATGGAAGCGAGTGGGTCCTCGCAGGGGGCGTCGCGCGTCCCAAGACTGAGACACGACGTCCGCAGGAAGGTCGAGGAGGAGGGCGGTTTCCGCGCGATGATGACATGTTAATGCATGGATGCGTAGTACGTAAAAGCGTGTCTGGCGAGGGGTGGGCGACGAAGAGGAGTACGGAGGGCTCCCGCCTGATGTGTTCGACGGTGCAATGCCGAGTTCGAAGAGCAGGCGAGCAGAGTAAAAGCGGCTTGGGTCCTCGGCCCCGGCTTGTCCCGAGTCATTGTCGCCCTGCCTTCTTCATCTGCATACAATGCCGGAGACATCCACGGCTCGAACCATCCCCCTGCTGCCCCGTTCGGGGCCCTAACAGCGTCGTCATCGGAATATCGTTGATATGACCGCCCATCGAAATTACCGAACGTTGGTCCGCGTTCCCTCACGAACCTAAAACGTTACCAGAAAATACCAGAAGTTGGATCTTTGTCCACCCACTTTTATCATAAACGTATAGGACGTCCAGTTATAAACGAAGCATAATTTTATTGAGAACTAGAGCTGGATTTCAAACACTTAAAGCAAGACCTATTTATGGATTAATTAATCCAATGAATCGCATTATTGCAGACTCAAGCACCTTCTGTAATTGTATTGATGTTTTTGTTGAGTATTTACAAAATTTTAAAAAGCAGCTACGTAGGATTATAGTATAGTTATACGAGTAGTCTTTTATCTTTCTCTTATTTTTTATTGTAAACAGTTATGTAAAAGAGCTTCAGTCCGTCTATAATAAATAATAATAATAATTTGTTTGTGCCAAGTGAAAAGCAATAATGTGCGAGATATTATTCGAGGATATTATCCGGCAAATTTAACAACTCATTTTTAACTCGAATCTCACATGGACAGAAATAAATTCGCTGAGTTAAAGTCGCATACCAAGCTACAGAGCGCAAAGATAGCGAGCGGAACGCGTGCAGCACGTGTCGGGCCCAGGGGTCCGCTCCGAATTCTCCGGGCCCCAGCTTTTTGCTGTGTCCAGTGGTCCTGGTAGCAGCGATTCGACAGGAGAGGAGACTCGATCGACTGCCGATCGATCTCGTTTCTTCTTCCTCGACGCAAAAAGACGTCCGACGAGTCGACGAGACGAGACGAGACGCGACTTTCGAGGAACGAGAATCGAAGGGCGATTTCGTGCGCACCGTCGTGCCGCCAGGGAAATTCCACCTCGAAGGGGGCACAGGGCCGCGCGATTAAGAGCAGGAGGTCGAGCTCGTAACCGTTAGTCTCGCGCCCCCTTTTCCGACTAGAATAGTGGCAACAGTTGCGGTTTATGAAATTAAATCGACCCCGACGAGGCCGCGCTCGCGGATTGTCTGAAATGTGTCCTACAACCATGAAAATGGGTGCCATGATATACAGTCTGAGCGAACAATCTCCTAGAATGATCATAGGTCTTGACTTTTTTGGAATTCATCTCTGTTTCCTGCGTCCTGATTTCTTGATGTTATCAAGATGTATTTTGAGGACAATGTACATTGCGTCCCCTGATCTTGAATAATTCATTATTTTGTAACCTTCGGAGAAAGACATCGTGTACGGATTTATTAATAGAACTTGTGCATGAATAATATTATCAGAAGTACACGTAATTTTGTGCGGCAAGGGAAAACTCAGTTGCATTTTTAGTTGCACAGAGATCGTTGGGTTACTTGGATTCGTTCTTCTGTTGGATTTTTGAATGTCCATCTACGGAATCTCGACCAATCGAATCTCGCGGCGATTAATCGGTCGCGTGGAGGGTGCTCCGCCGTTGTCATAACAGTTTTAACGCGTTGCTCGAGATTAAGTAGCCCGGCAGTTTTTCAAGCACGCGCCCAGAGAGCATGGGGGACCACGCGACGATGCACGATGCCAGAGTGTTGCGCGGCGAGGGGACGATTTATTCTTGGGGGCGGCCGCGGGACGCTGCTGCCCGACCACGCTCTCTGTAATATCCAGCACGAGCCCAGCCACCTTTATCTTCGCTATTAACCCCCGGCGAACTAATTAAATTAAATGATCCGCGGTCCCTCGATCATCCGGCGCGCGAGTGCCTATTTATTCCGACGCCCTTCTTCGAATCGAATTGAATCGCCCTGTACAACGATCCACAACATTCATTCAACAAGAATTTCACATCTTTACGCAAAAAAACTTACTACCTGAATTGCAATAAACTGAGATGGAATAAATATTTAATTTCTTGCTGAGTATGTTCAATAGGTTGAAAACGATGTAGTAGTAAATGTTGAAATTCTACAAATTTTTTAATTATCATAAATTAGACTTATCCATTTTTATCATAAATGCATAAAATATGCAGTCTAATTAGTAGTATTATGGGGCACTGAACTAGCTTTACAAGGTGCAACTAAACAAATAGCTTCCTTCCAAATTCTCTGGAGTTTCCAGAAAAAAATGGTACATGTCTCGCGTAAGTCTACCATAGCGATTCAAAGTCAATAAATTTAAATTCAATTTCAAATACAAATACAAATTCAAATTCAAATTCAATTTCAAATTCAAATTCAAATTCAAATTCAAATTCAAATTCAAATTCAAATTCAAATTCAAATTCAAATTCAAATTCAAATTCAAATTCAAATTCAAATTCAAATTCAAATTCATATTCAAATTCAAATTCAAATTCAAATTCAAATTCAAATTCAAATTCAAATTCAAATTCAAATTCAAATTCAAATTCAAATTCAAATTCAAGTTCAAGTTCAAGTTCAAGTTCAAGTTCAAGTTCAAATTCAAATTCAACTAACTAATTACCGAGGCCGGACGCGAACGGTCCACGTTCCGACGATGGTATTCCAAAAAGACCATTGCGAGGAACGCGGAAGGTGTCCGGGGCAACGGCGCGTGTGTCTGGTCGTCGTCGATTCGGAACCATAACCGAAGACTTTCCCATCAAACGGAACGGGCGTATCGACGCTAAGCCAAGGTTTACGGGCCGACTTAAATCCGCTGCGAAAGTGATGCAACCGGCCACGGTCGCCGTGGCTTATGTTAGCGTTCTACCGAAAGCAAACTGGTAAGGATGTCGCGATTGGGACCGCGTTACCGGTTCCAGCGGGACGGGCCTTATCGGGCCCCTGAATCGCGATCGATCGGTCGATCGCGCCGCCGAATCACTGTCCCCGATAATGGCCGGATCATTTCGAAAAACTACGCCCCGAAGATTTATCGCTGTGAAACGGGAACCCGATCGATCAGATTGCTATACTGGACGAGCACGTATCGGTGCCGCAATTTTTTAAATGCATTTTTCGAACACAAAAACTTTCGACGAGTTGGGAACGTGGATTAATTGGAACGGAACTGGAAAATCGTGTTAACCAAGTGAAAAATTGAAAGAAGAATCGGGTTTGACTCTGTGAACAAGATTTCGATTAGATCCAAAATCAAAATTGTCTCGTTTCGTTGCAAGACACACGAGCTGTGTATACTTTTATATCTTCGTTTAACGATTTTAATCAGTTGCGCATAATGCACAACAGCATCTCTTTTAATTGTCCTAATTAATTATAAATATGTTCACAACGAAACTTCACAAAACCATTAAGGAACCTGATGATCTCGTGCATACTGTATGTACTCCAATAAAGATTCTATAGTTACGAGCTTATTCTCCAATGAATTGCAGCTAACAGGTTTTTCAAAGGATCATTGACTCGATTAACTTTGCTCCACCGGTGGTCTCATCGGAGAAAGTTGGTGTTCCAGACGCCTCGGGGACGGTGGCCGAATCCAGAAGCATTAACTGCACCCCGAGCAGTCGTTCCGTTTCATTTCGAGTCTAGCCCGCGATCCATCCCCTCGTCCAGAGTCATGCACCCCCGTGTTCTGGCAAGTTGCCGCTATAAAACGATACTCGGTAGCCACGGGAGAAAGCATATTGCGGTTATCGTCGAATTAAGCCGAGAAGCTAGAGAGGGGGTACTCCTCATCGCCAAAGCTCTTTCTCCCTTTTGTCCACCTATCGCGATCCCATCGTCTAGCGTCGTTTTAGAAACGCGACGTGTTCCGAGGATTCCGTAGGATTATCGAAGAGATTCCTTTACGGGAGGACCTTCTTGGGGAGACGTGCCTTCGCGTTCTTTGCCCGCGAAAAGAAAAACGGGGTGAAATATCGAGTGCACCCTCTCTGTCTTTCTCTTTCTTCGGTGGCAACCACCGCGGCATTTTCAACCCCCATGATCGCGAGCGCTCGTTCCAGCCATTTCGGAATCTCCCCGAGGTTCCACCGCTACGGGGTGTCTCGCGATTTATGCAAAATGGTACGTGGCTCCCGGGGGAGCTTCTCCTCGACCCTCTATCTAGCACGTGCGTGCGAGGATCGAGGGGGGTGGCTGGCCCCTTCCCTTCTCTTCCCATCCCTTTCCTCCCCTTCTGCCACCCCCCTTGGTTTCTTTTCCACGAGACCGACACTCGAGGAATCGGCCCCGGAAAGGGCTAGGGCCCTTGTGTACCTTCCGATATACCTTCCATATATCCTCGAACAATTTCGATCCAGCTGCTCTCCGCGCCAACCCCTTCTTCCAAGAGAGTACAACCCCCTTGCAATCATTCTCGAGGAATCGCACTCGTAGAACCTCTGTCTTCTAGACTATACAATTTTTCACGTAATTATTGACACGAACACGTTCCGTTCCAGTGGAGGTGACATAGATTTTTATCAAATTATCGTGATCAAATTATTAGAGCTGCAGCGTGTCTAAATGTATGTTTTCAATTACGCAAGGATCTTGTCTCGAATAACTCCTGAATTATTCACTGTATTGAAAAATGTCTTGTGTTGTATTACTTTTTCTCGTAAAACAAACGGTTTTCGAAAAATTTAAAAGAATGCCAGGAGAACGTGAAAACATTTTTCCAATTTGAAAACATTTTTTTACCGAATACTGTGAGATACCACTAACGGTACTTCTTGAAGCTTTTGATAGCGTCGTTTGCGTAGATTCTGAGCAAGTCGAATCCAGATTCGGGCCCACAGCGCGCCTCGGTCCGATCGATCCGCCGCGGATCGAGAGAGTCGGCGGGGAGATCGAGGAGAGGAGAGGAGAGAGAGAATCGAGCGACCGGATGGCCAGGACAAGACAGGCTTACGCAAGCCTCATACCTATAAGTTAAGATTAACCTTGCTTAGCGGGCGTGGGGCGTGCAGGGGAGGCTGGGGACTGTCGGGTCCCGGGCCGGCTAACGAACGAGGACATTTGACGGGATTAATTTATGTCCAGTTTGGTAACCGAACGCAGCGATACGACCGGCCATATCAGGAGAGAAGACGCCCAGTAGAGAGAGAGAGAGGACAAGATAGCGAGCGAGGGAGAGGGGACGGAGAGAGAAGGGAGAGAGCACGGATGTGTACAGGTATCACCGTACAACTCGTGTCCGGCCAGGGACATCGGTTTTAGGGAATAACGAGTCTCCGAGCCCGACCTTTCCCCTCGGTCTCCTCACCTTAACCTTTTACTCTCCCGTTTCGTCGAGAGAGAGGGAGAGAGCGAGAGAGAGAGAGAGAGAGAGTCTCTCTTTCCTGCGAGACATCTCTCCCGCTCTCTAACCCGCAAACCTATCTCCGAGGGTTAACGGTGAATGGGCGACGACCGCGTTGCCAAACCGGACACCTTTTTACGCCGGCGGATCCACTCGCGCAGCTGGCAAGGAAGTCGCTTTTTCGCTAGATCGAGGTGACCTCGACCGACATCTTTGTCTCTCAGCCTGTTTCTCTCTCGTTTGGTCATGTTCAGTCTCTTTATTCATGTATCAAGAGCCTTTGTCCGCTCGAACCGATCCACCACTAAGGGGTTGCATCCTCTGATTCTTCCAATTATATCAGACCACCTTTAACCCTCATCCGTCTCTCGTGTCAATTCACACAGTTTTCCCAAAATAAGTCATACTGCTCTGTTATTTGCAGGCAAATTTGCCCGGAACTTCGTGACGAAAAATAACTTTTACGAGGACAGATTCAGTTCGTGAAATCACACATCCGGTTTTCTGACGTTTAGCGAGTGTGCGGGTTCGGGATAGGGTAAACATTGCATTTCGGCGCCGCAACTGCGGTTCAAACAAATGTGCAGAGTGCCTAATCGAATCCGTAGTATTTCAGACCGTAATTCCGGGACTGCACTGTCGCTGATCGTTAGAAAAACGAATATGTAGCGGCCCTAATACGGCAGATCAGCGAGGGGGAAGTCATCAGTAAAATCGGTAGCGAGTGTAGTCGGTAGCGCGGGTTCTCCGCGATCGGTAGCATAAGAATGGAGCACTTTTTCATCGAGATGTCGAGCGGTCGAACGATTTAATCGAGAGGGGCCAAGGCGCGCGCATTTGTCCGCGGTATCTACACGCGGCTGTCGAACAGGCGAGCGCGCAGCGGTTCTACAACCGTTCAAAGCCAGTCGCCCGGTGATATTTAGATCGTTTATAAATCGCGTGCCGATAGTATCGCGCGACGCGACAATAATAAAGCTCCTGTCTCGGGGCGTTGCGCACCGTCCAACTGCTAAACGATCCGTGAACGCCGATGTCGTGGAATCAGAATGCCGAATTCGACGCGGTTTCACGGATCTTCCGCCCCCGGGACGATCTTAGCGCATCCTGATGCGCACGGATGAAAAATCTCTTTTAAATCGTCCGTCTAATTGCGATTTGACGAGCGGCTCTTTCGCCGGAGGCTTCCGTGCTGGACGATCCGGTGGCGTATTGTCTCGGGGAACCCATCAACCGCATGATCGATGATCCAGCTCGCAGAACCAAGCCGAATTTCACGGTGAACGTTAACGAGAGTTACCTGACTATTCGGCCCCTTCTTCCGGGCGCCAGGAATCCTGAAAACAATCCGCGGTTTCTGGTCACGCGATCTTTTCAACAAACACAGTCTCCTATTAACAGTTGTTCCGACCGGCACACAACTTACCAACCGCACCGTGGTGGTCATAGCTGATCGGCATAGTTTAACAAGAATTCGGAAATTCAGAAAACTTAGTTAAAGCGTCCTCTAATAAATATTAGCAACAATTATAAGTACACATTTTAGTGTCTGTGGACAAATGTGCCACCTGATGCACACCTGGAGAGACACTAACTGGGAGACCAGTAATGGTGAACGTTCCAGGAGGACCATTCGCAGCGATTCCGCTTTTTCTCCGGTTTCGAAGACAAAATTCTTCTCGGACCTGCTTTGTCCTTTATCCAGAGAGACAAGGAAGAAGCAGGACATACGGGAAGAATAAAGACGGAGGGAACGCGATCGTTAAAGTCGCTGGTCCGATTTATTTATCGCGAGAAGAAAGGAGGCTTAGCGGGGATCGGTTCGAAGGTTGGTTCATTGAGCGTCCGGTGTCTGGATCAGCGAGTGATTGATAGTGATTTGGCAGATAGCGATCGGTGAACGCGGCGAGGTGTGCACCTGACGGTGCGTTGCGAAGGCAAGAGAGAGAGAGAGAGAGAGAGAGAGAGAGAGAGAGAGAGAGATCTCATTCTCTCCGGGCTGGTCTCGAAAGAAGGCTAAGACAGCTCTTCGTGGAGACGACGAAGAGGACTGAAGGAGAGAACTGAAGGCCGGCTTCTGCGGCCCTCGGAAACCTCGTGGAACCTATTATCCGAGGTGGGCACACACACCGGGCTATCAGGCGGCCAGCATCTTTCCGTGTGGGTGTCCGAATACCCTTAAGACCCCATAAGTCGAGTGCCACCCTGCCGAGAAAACCGCCCCCGCGGACTGCTCGCTAGACACCTCCTTAGACACCCTTTCAATTTCCTATATGCCCGATAATCATCTGACCGACCGGATCTCACCGCGGGGAGGAACCGCCTCGACTCTTTCTCTTCTTTTTTTTTTCTTTTACTCCCTCTCTCTCTCTCTCTCTCTCTCTCTCCTTCTTGCCTTTCTGTCTTTCTCTCTTCCCGATCGGTCGTAGACTTCTCAGACCTCGCAGTCGTTCCGATGACCTAGCCTCGCTTTTCTACCGGGGGTATCGAGGACATCTTCGGCCGACATAATTGGAAGCACCGAGATCGAGACGTCCGATTGCTCGGACGAGAATATTAGAGACGTTTCAACTCGATCTATCCGTAAATTACGATCCGCCGCGTGAGCTTAGGCGACGAAATTAGGTGGCAGTTGCGTGTGGTTGGAGACGGATACCGAGTGAGAGGAAACAGTTGTTTGGTGACGCTTTATTTTGGTCGGCTAAGGTGTTGCTACGTGACAGAGGTACTCTACGCAAAGACAGAGCAGGA
The DNA here is from genome assembly GCA_916610235.2 of Lasioglossum morio. Taxonomy (NCBI): domain Eukaryota; kingdom Metazoa; phylum Arthropoda; class Insecta; order Hymenoptera; family Halictidae; genus Lasioglossum; species Lasioglossum morio. The sequence continues at coordinate 25,814,045 of OU744326.1, forward strand.
CAAACAATTTCCTGTCGCAATTATTTCTATTATGAAATACAAAAATAAAATTCAAATGTTCTTATACAATTCCATATACAGATTCGATATGTCACCACTTCTACGTCTAAAGTTATTGTGCAAGTTTCTCTTTGGAAAATGGAACCGCTAGAAGCCGGAAAGATCGACGTATTTGGTCAAGTAGTCGTTCTTCGAGGGTTCTTTCGTAGCTCAGCAAGGTTCACGATCCAGCCAGGGCGTCGACGATGATTCGGCAGCTTGGAGTAGCGGGCGCGAGCCTTTTGTTGAGTTCCCCGGAGACTCCACCCTCGAATTTTCGAAAACCGAAGACGTTATCTGGGCTCGCGTTCCGAAGTTATTCCAGCAGGATGAAATCGCGTCCGTGGCAGGAAGAAGGGGCGGGGAAGAGGGGGGGGAGAGGGTTTTCGATCGAGCCCCAGAGCGTATCGGGTCCGTGAGCCGAGAGCCGCGAGGGTCTCAGGTAAAGCGGGGAAAAGGAGAATGGCAGAGAGGGGAGAGAAAGAGAAAGAATAAGAGAGAGGGGACTGGCATAAGTCTTCCGAAATAGCGGCTAATAATATGCGCGCGAAGTTTATGTCGCCGGCAGATTCATACGTCACGGCTTTATTGTGAGGCCTCGGCGAGGTCCGGGGGATCCGCGCGAGACGACGTTTGCATAAAAATACGCCGGGTGATTGAGCACTTTAGAAAATTTAAGGACTATAGATTACCGGCGAGGGTCGCGAGGGCCGCGACGGAAACAATGCCTCGTCGCGGCTTCCTACGATCCGGACCGTTGCGGTTTCCGGCGCGATATCGTCATTTCCGTCGAATCCACCTATCCCCATCCTCCACTGTCCCATTCGTTTCGTATTTATTTAATTGAAAATCGAAATACGTAGCCTGTTATGGGATTAGTTGAGGCCTCTCCTGCAACGATAAATCCTTTTCGACTGCTACGTGTGTGACCAACAACGATCTTTGCCTTGGAAGTACTCCAAGTTGCCCTCGGGTGCAATGTCAAACCTGACCCAGACGAAATGGAAAAAAAAACAGACAGGATATCGTCAATCTTACTTCTTATTTGTATGTGTTCCGATGCGGTCTAGTATGTCTCTGTGTTTCATAATGGAAGAAATCGTCCTAGAGAATGATGTGTTGCAGTTTTTCAATTATTTATCAATTTTTTTCTGACAGAAGGGTCTATCGGAAAAACCGAGCAAAAGGGGACCGAGTTTGCGGTCCAGTCGATAACGCGATTCAGCGAACGAGGTCCGTGGGTCCGCTCCGGATCGATACGAGGAATCGGGGCCCGGGTTGCGGGCCCGATACGAATGCGAGCGATCCGACGTGTGTGGGCACGCGTGCTCGGATCGCAAAGGTCGAGCAATATAGCAGTATTCGGCCACTGCTTCTGCGGCTGTTGGTCCCCGTCGCAGCGAGGCCTCTCGCGGCCGGTTCGGCCTGGGCCCTTCTCCCTCTCCCTTCTTCCCTTACTCGCCGGATATATCCGTTCCATCGTTTTGCCTCTCTCGCTCGAACTGTTCGGTACTCGGTCGTTCGTCTCGCTCGGGCCCCGTGTCCGGGCCCTGTCTCCGTTTCTTTCTCCGTCCGTCGTGGTGGTTCAAATAAGTCAAGCCGCTTTTATTCTCGAGCTCTCGGATATTCTTTATAGCGGCGGTGGCGTCTCTCCTTCAGGGCCCTCCCGCCTCGATACGTGTGCCGTACGTTATGAAACGCAGGCAGCCAGCGGACGGCGCAAACTACAAGAAGAAACGAAGGGATACGAGACCGGGCCCCGTGTTCGGCTTCTTACTTATTGGACAGTTTACACGCCGAGCGTTTCCATGTCCTCTCTCTCTCTCTCTCTCTCTCTCTCTCTTTCTCTCGGGCACCCTAAGCGATGCGTTCCGGTGCGGCCAGAGTCGCACGCCCACGGCAAATCGCGTTCTCTTTATTGATGGAACGGTTGTTGCTAATAAGAGGCCTTTACAGATTTCAATCTTTCCAGATAGAACTTGTGAACGTGTATCCTTTCGATCGAATCGTCGTTTGTCCGCAGTCAAACGGATGGGACTTGTAGAGCCTGGCATTGCTAGAAATGAAAGTACTCCGATCTGTGCCCATCATTATGAAAGTGGCCTAAATCAACTCCATATAATGTCAAAATAACAAACACAGACTAACGGTTTATTTTTCAACGAATATCGGTAAAATTACATTGAATTAATTTAGGTTAAAAGAATGTAATGTGAAATAACTGGTAAACTCATTTTTTTTCATTTTCACTTAGACAACTCTCATAATTCATGAACACACACGTTTACATTGGATATGCACTAGAAAGTAATTGTACAAATATTTCGCAAAAAGTTCGACGACATTTTTAAAAAAAATACTCCAAGGGTGATGCCCCTTGCCCACCCTTTTGGCTTGGCTGTTTTCTTAATGTCCATCGAATTCAATTGTGAAATTTCACTGGAAGCGGAAGCAGTCGGATGGTATCTGATCTAATGGAAGCTCGAAGACGTTCGAGAGTGAAAAGTGGGTCGCGATCGTCGCCTGTAAGCTTGTCAGCCTCCGGCTCCCGAATTCCCTATTGTGATCGGGCGGGGAGTAGCACACGCCGTACACGAAGATAATTGAAAGATAAATCGGATCGCGTCTGGCATCCACGTTGTATAATGAGCCTGGTCACGCCTTGGCGTGCCTAGGAAACTTAGGCGCGAGAAGCTTGTCCTCTCTCGGTTGGATGACAGAGGCGTCGCGCGTGGACGTTGCTGCGAGGCGCGATGAAAGGAGCCGGGCCACTAAGTGACGGTAATTATCGTAAAAACAGTGATTTTTCGCAGCATCGCGGCCGGCTATTTTTAGAGGACGACTCACAAAGACCGGTACTAGCCGAGCCGTCGGATTTTCTACACGCACGCCAGTTCGAGGACTTCCTAGATCGCAGGAAACACGTCTTCATCATACTCGTCTCGATATCAGTCACAGCAGTTTAAGACTGCGGATCTTTATACAGTTATCGCTCTTGAAAATGTTCAAAAATTGTTAAAATATAAAATATAACAGAATTTAGTATGAACTTATTTCAGATCTAAAAAGATTTCGTTTGATTCGAGTTCCTTAGAAATCGTCCAGAAAAATTGCATAAACATCCGCAGTATAGTAATTATATTACTTTTCGAAACGGCTAGAAACGGATTATATTCTTTTTCTAAACGGTACAGTTGATACATATATTTTTTAATAAGCTAGAAGACGTGTAAAAGTAATTTGGACGAAACAGCTTAATTTACTCCACACGCTTCTTTTTTTACAACGAAACGAGTTTCAAACGGCAATAATATACACAAACTGATTAAAACATGAAAGCGTGCAAAAACGGTTAAGGCACTATATCATTTTTTTTTATTGAACACCTACTTGTTGCAATCGGAGAGGACAAATTTACTTTTTCCTACAGATCTGCTCACTTATGTGCTACAGTTTAGCTACAGGCGATGTTTCAATTATATGCCGGAAATTAAAGACAAATACTAATTACAATATTACAGGATACTTAATTCACTTTTTTAAAACCGGAATCTCGTTCTTAGTCCTACAACATAATTGTGTTTTTCTGGGAATATTATTGTAGAAGAAAATTGTTGAGCTTCTTTTAAGCACAGTATAAATGTGTACAGAGAACCACGAAGAGATGAATGTCTGTCACAATCAAAGCGAAGAAATTAGATTCGAGAGCGAGCTAGATCTTGAAGGTTAGTTTGCTACCTCCTTAGCATCCAAGGATCGTCCCGAGGATCGAATTGTAGACGTCCGAAGAGCATTTCCCAGGGTTCTCTGGACTCTCGGGAATCCTTATCGACACAATTATCTCGCGAGTTGCATAAGTTCTGTTTGGAAGCTGCCGTTCTCGGCTTTTAAATTTTCTCGCGTGTCCAGGAAGCTTACTCTCGGGCACGCCTCGCGATAGCGAGCGTAGCGGTAGTTTCTCGCTGAACCGGTAACGCTCTGTCCGCGGGACAGGACGACGAGAGAGGAGAGGAGAGAAGAGAGAACGCTTTGTCGCCCTCTCGCGTTAATCCGCGAACAGAACGGCGAAGGGAGAGTGAGGAAGCGGCGAGGAACGCGGCGCGAAGACCGAGGACGCCCAGGATGAAGAGCGAGAAGAACGGGCCACGGCGGCGGGGTCCTTTCGGAAGCGCGAATGTTTATCGACGTAATATTTACACGTGCGTCCACCTGGCCGGCATACGCCGCCACTCGGCTGACATTTGTTTAGCTTCGACCGAGCCGTTAATTTTATATAATCTTTTTCGCAAACGTAACAGCGACCGCGACCCGTGCGGGACACCTAACGATCTACGCGCGGGCCAAAGATCTTGTGACGTTTGGAGTGATACCTGGATCTACGAGCCATTCACAGAAAATCTATGTAAACACGCGCTCGTTTTATGGAAATGTTAATAACTTCATGGAAATTTTGTTGTCTTATGTTCGACATCAGACTGCACGCGAGTCATCGAGAGATGGTCGAACTAAAATTATTCGTTTCAAGTAAATATTGATCATACTAGATAAATACTGATAAAAATTGATCGAGTACAAAACAGTGGAAACATTTACTGAATTTCAAGATACTGTTGTACCACGATCGATTCGATCTCCATGGACTAGATAGAGTGCAGACCGATCGTCGCCGGTTTCCGAAGGCAGCCGCCGGGCCCCTGTAAGTCCTCGATGACCGCGTTTCTCGGTCGAAAAGCCTACCGGAATGTCCTTTCCAGCTTCGTTATCTGACAGCGTTTCATGCCTCGTCAGTCATGAGAGCGACGTCACGCCTCGGCCCGTCTGTCCTCGCGAGTGAAAACCGTGTCCACCTTCCATCGAAAAGCCGCCATCACAACGATTCTCGAGGTCGTCGTCGAGACGCTTCGTCTCCAAGAAAGTCGCCGGACTAATTTGAACAGCTGCGATCCACGAGGAAAAATCAATTAAGACGTGCGTCGGTATTTCACTTTCTTAATCGATGTTATCTTAATTTCAATCTTTCAATTCATTAAAATCACACTCCTCCGTTTCTCTCATATAAATGCGTAAAAACTTGAAACATCTTCCGGGTTCATTTTAGGATGTGGTTACAGATCTGAGAGATCTGAACGCAATCGAGGCGCGTGAGTTAATGCGTCGTCGCAAGGACAGGTCGAAACGCATTGGAATAAGTCAGAATACGAATATGGCATTCCCTATAGCCGTACTCTTAGGTGGTTATCCACCGAGGACGATTAAACCGACGCCTCTTCGAACGCGCGAGCTCGTTCGCGGCGATAGCGTTTATTAAGCCAGCGCGCGTTCCAATTAATTTCGCCTATTAGGCGGCAATCGGGCCGAACGATAATGGCGCGCGACTGTTGAACACCGCGAGTACCTAAAGCCTGGTCTCTCGCACACCCGCTTGTTCCAATAATTTCATTAGAATCGGCTGGCGCTTTATTTTTTCCTCTCGCCTGTGACTTCGGCACAGACCGAAACGAATTCAATTTACCTGTCGCTCGACACAAGCGGCTCGAATCGGAATCGGAATCGCAGCTGGTCGCTCGTAATTGTTTTCGTTTAAATAATGGAAACAATAAAACGATCGGAACTCATAACGCTGGAAGACGCATCGCACCGGCATCGCACACGCTTGCAGGTACGCAGAGGTTCATTCGATCGAATCGATTCGGATTTTAATAACGCGCCTGAGTTTCTGTTACTCTGCGAGAAGGCATCGAATATGCGAAATTGCTGTAAGTGACCCAGTTTGTCCAGCGCGACGGCTAAGTCGGTTGAAAATATGGCCGTTCTTCAACATCGAACGTCGAAGCGAATGTTCGTCGTGTTCGGAGGAACAGTGTAGCGTCTTGGTGTGTAGCCAGGGAAGAAAAACTTCGGAAACACGGGAACGAGAAGCTCCGTTATTTCGAAAGGCAGGTCGCTCGCACGAGAAACTGAGAAAGAAGAGAGACACCGAGAGAAGAGCGTGCGAGCGTTTCGGGCCCCGGAGCGGCCTCGGCGAAGCGATCGCCTGACCCACACGCCGAAGAATTCCATCTAGCTGACCCAACTCCGTGGTTAGCGACGCACCCACACGTCCACCTTTGGCTGGATGAAGCCGCGCGTGCATCCTACGCGACATCCGCCGCGAGTTTTCTGATCCTCGCGTACATAACGGCTCGGGGCACCACCAACAAACCTCTCCTGGAACTCTCTGCAAACCTCTACGAACCTTTCTGAGCCTTTGTAGACCGAATTTGCCAGCTGGAGAACAGAAACTAGAACGTGGGGTTGCTCTACGAGCCGTAGAGAACCTCAGAAATTGATTTATTCAAATTGTATCAAGCTAAAGAGCAGATTAATAACATTTTAGTTAGTTGTACATAGTGTGGCATACTTTGCACCGTGTTTATTACATGTATTAAGTGGAGGAAAAGTTCCGTCGTATTTGAATGAACAAGTTGTGACAAATAATAGAAATTATATCATTGAATAATATTAAACATATATTTCTAGAAATTGATTCGAATGTTTTCTCTAAAACACGACAGAACTTGCCTTCCAACCTAATATACTTGTAACGAATTTTTACTTTGGAGATAAGGGTGGTGCACATAGAGGAAAGAAACTTCTAAATTGAGAAGAAAGTCCGATGAACTAGATTTTTAGCTGGAACATGTTACGGGATTGTAATGAAAAAATCCCAAGAGATCAAAGTATGTCTTATGGTTCTAAAGTGTCAGCCGGAGTCACGAAAATGACACATCGCCTCGCTCCGGCGAGAGCGAATTAATTTTCGTTCGAAGACGCATAAATCGCGGTGAGCCAGAGTGCAAGTAGTAGATGGGGAAGGGGGACAGGGGAATTTATTAAGCGCGCGTAATGACAAACACGCGCATACATTACCGGGCTCTCACTCTCTCTCTCTCTCTCCCTCTCTTTGGTGGCGGTACTCTCGGGTTTCCCTGTGTGTCTCGGATCGCTCGTTGCCGGTTCAGTAAGACGTCAACTGGCATTCTTCTATGAAACCGCGCGTCTCGTTTTGTCACGGTTAATGAAGTTACCAGCTCGGGTCCCGAGCAACAGTGTGTAACGGGCTTTCGCATTCACCGGTCAACTCGCATTAGCATTATATACCGTCCGGCGATCTGGTAGCCGCGGCTCCGCAGTCCCCCATTAATCCTTCACCTTCCGCGCGCCACCATTAATCACTGCTTTATCATTTTCCTATCGTTCTAATAGAATACACCGGTTCCTCCGTATGCCGATAATATAATCGACCACCGATTTTCGTAGCATCAGAAAATAGGGAAAAATTCCGTCGCTTCGACGTTCAACCTCCGTGCGCGCGTACACTCGTAGCGAATCGCTGCTGGACGGTGGATCTTTCTGTAAAATAAAAATTTCAAATTTTCAAGAAATACAGAGATGTGTCTAAGATTTAAAAAAGTTCCTTGTTATACAGATAGAAATAAATTCCTATTCGTCTGCCGGGCTTCCATTTTTATTGTTTGAGACTGTAAAAAGTTAGAAACATCTAATTTTCAAGTCCATCGTAGGAAACGAAAGTAATAGTTCTTCAGAAAAAGGCCTGAAATTCATTATTGTACCAGACTGTAAACAAATTAGAAAAATTCCCAAGATATTTATTGAAATCTCGAATTGAATGTATGAGTGCTAATTGAACGAAATGTTATCACGAAATTCAGAGTAGAGATCGCAGTTCGAAGGAAGAGAAACGAGACGGTACGAATTTCGATGTCGTTACAAAGGTGCAAGGTTTGAACGGTTTTTAGAACAATTGTGGAGGTGCAAGAGTAGAGAAAGGGGGCGGTTAGGAGGAGGCGTTGTTGGTCGAAAGAAAGCGTGCAGGTCGAGGCGAGAGAGTGGGAAGGCGAGTAGGAGAGACGGACGGTGCATACGCGGCATACATTAGCATAGGTTTGCTCGGCACGGGCTGTTTCATAGGTGGTTAGTTGGCACGCGACCGTGAGAGGTTCGACGGTGCTGCGCAAAGAGTTGCGAAGGGATTTCGAGCACGCAACGAACGAATGACGACGGTTTTTGCCGGCCTCGAAAACAAAAGCTGCTTTCGGGTTGGGCCGATCGAGGAAACGTTGTTGGCGGGACGCGTGTCGCGCGCACAGGAAACCTCCTGCGGTACCAGAAGGTGGAAACGAGAGGAGGCGAGGCTGCCTCGGCGGCCTTAAGCAGTTTTAATGTTATGCGGGATTCCCTTACAGAGAAAAAGAGAGAGAGAGAGAGAGAGAGAGAGAAAGAGTGGAGGGGAGAGAAGGTCTGGGCCCCGAGTCTCTCCTGCTCGTAGGAAGCCGTTAACCCACTTGTTCCTCGTATACTAATGAGGATGAAAATGAGATGACTGCGTTTATTTTAATTTCATCAGGTGCAAAGGACTCGGCACCTGTCCGGCTCGTGCCTGGTTCTCGCGGACCTCCGCCCTTTGACTCCTGGTTCCTTCAGCTTCCCGAATCCTGGACTTCCCAGCTTAGCATACGGGGATCTAGCGAAACCGAAAAACGGTTCGATTGCAACTTGGTATCGAATTCCGTTGAGACGCCGTGCAGAGTCGTTGGAGAGAAGAAAAAAAAAACGGTCGACGGAAAAGCTCGGTGCAATCGTTGGTCGGTTACACCTTTGCCTAACAATGCGGAGAGCTCCCCTCTACTCGTTCCTTTTTCCAGTATAGCTCGGTTTCGCGGTGATTGGTCCCGAACCAGGAACCATCGACTCAATGCACCTCGAGATAGACGAAGTCTTTACGTATGCACGATTGTCTTCTGGTGGGAAAGAGAGGGGAATAGAGATAGAGAGGGTGAGACGGAGAGGTAGATAGATGGAGGAATAGGTGGGAAGGGTTTTAGCATCCGTGCTTACGGTTCGACGATGATGCCACGGAGACTCGCATCTATCTCAGGGGTGTGATCTTTCCTGCCTCGGTGTTTGCGAGCGGAGCCGTAGCGGACGCGCGGGGGTCACAATGGTTTGCATACACTTTCCCATAGGGATGACACCGTTCCGACGTCTACCTGGACCTTTAAACGCCAGCCGAGGAGCGAAAGGGGACACGTAACGTATGGAGATCTATGCAAAATCGCGCGCGTACCTGAGCAAGGTTACATCCGTCCGATACCACGGGGTCACCCTTTCCACGGTGTTTATTGTTCCAGATCGGCTGGGAGAAGGGTTGCGCGCTAGCCCGTACCCTCTCCGCCCCTACACCCCTTTTCCGCAGGCCTGTCGCCTTCTTCCTGACAGAGACCCTCTCTCTTCCTTCCGTGCACCCTATCTCATTCGCTCTCTCTCTTTCCCTCGGAAAGGTCTGTCTGGTGTCCCTTCTTGCGGAGCCACCCTTGAATTTTAAATTATGCAACGACCCGGCCACTGGCATCGCTGGGGTAGAGAGAGGGTAGCTGGCGGCTAGAGCTCCGAGCTCGCTGAACCAGGTATATTCAAATGGGCACGCCATATTACCTGGGCTCTTCCTATTCAAACAGCCAGCGCGCTGCCTCGTAAAACCCTCTCCTCTCCCGATCATCGGAGATTTATAATAAAGGCGACGCAGCCAGCGACGAGCCACCACCAGCGAAGAAGAACAACATGGGAAAGATTCTCACGGTCGGTCGTCGTCGTCGTCGGCTGTGTCTCTCTTCCGGGCTGTTTTGCCTATCAGCTCAGGATACAGACTATACCCACTCGGTGGGGGGATGCAGGCCCCAAATACCGACCGATGCGTTCCGTTTTGCATCTTACGAGAGACCGATCCGCGGCTCACGTGTTCGAAGGGTTCGATCTCTCACGGGAAAACCGTTAACCGTTTTAACTCGATGAGCAATGGATAACTTTCCAACGGACTTTCACCGATCGGACGCGGTTTCGTAACGATTAGTGTAACGGCTCCGAGTAATCTTGTCAATTCGGTGTCTTCTCAGTTGGAACACCGTGGACGATGAAAAGAGTCGATTGGATCGGCGGTGGGCCCTTTGATTTCAGAACTTTGATGTGGCGTAAGTTTCATTCAATTACGTTCCCACATGCAACTGAGGTGGTCTATGTTCTTGGGCGAACTCTGTACGTATTTCTATGACATTCTGTTTGTTGAGGTTTTCTATATTTTGTATATTCCTGATTGTTTCTTGCACAAATTGCTCTTGCACACGTAGTCGTGTAATCGGTAAAACGAGTAACAGCAACCGGTAGAAAACAGACCATAAGCGCGAAAGTCACAGTCTACGTATTGGCAGAAGGGGTTAAGGTCAAGCCGCTAGCCGCGCGAATCGGGAATTAATGAAACGCGTCTCACCGGGACCAGGCTACCTAAAGCCGGGCGTAATATGCAAATGTCGAGGTCGGCTCGCGCCTCGGCGAAACGAGGAAGAGAATGAAAGGATCCCCGGCGTCTTCCTCGTCCCCCGTGTCGCGTCCGATCGTCTTCCGCTTCGCGTTTCTTTTCGGCAGCCTCGCGAACAGGACTGGCCTTTCCAGAGGAAGATGAGAAAGAGAGAGATAGAGAGAAAGAGAGAAAGAGAGGAGAGACTCAAGCTAGCCGGTGCACGGAGGGAGGAGTCGATGCGCAGCCTTTATAATTCCTGCTCCTCGTTTCGACTTTTTCTTTCTCTCGAGCTAGCTTCTTTCTCTCCTCGTGCAGCTACGCGCGCGCGCGCGCGCTCCGACTCTCTTCCGACAGATAAATAATTCATCGAGGCTGCATGCTTTATGACGATTATGCTAATACACGCGAACCTGTTACCACCGTTTTACCGGAGCACCATGCAGCCCGCTGAATGGACCCCGCGAAGAATCGTGAGCAGCCCCCGATCGCTCGCACGCGCCCCTCGAAGCGCGAACTTTCTGCAGATCGCGGGTCACGACCTGCTCTGCAAGAGCTTTGGGAACAGATCGTTGATGATCGGGAACTTTCTGCAGCGGGCTGCACTTCCTGCTACCTTAAGCTAGTTTTGCAGGCGGTTTCGAGCTCCGAGCATTTGTAATTGCGTCGAGCAAGGTTCTTTTATTCCTTCCGCAACACGGTTGGTTACTGGTTTATTGAACCCCCCCAATGGACTTCCTGGATGTTTTTGCAATTTATCGCAGTGTGGGAAAAATGTTCTACCACCGCTAGCCTGTGCTCCTGGAACGTTGAACTATATTTCTCCATCCCTTAAATGGACTTTGCATTTTTCTAACCATCCAGCTTGTTTAATTTCAATTTTTATCGAACTGATCAATCCGTTTCTATTCTACAGCATTGGAATTAGTGCGTTGGAACACCGTTCAAAGAATTAGGTCAATGGTAGAAAATAAAAGTGACGCGACAACCCTCTTAAAGCTTGATAGGTACTCCGATGATTCCAACGGTTCCTTTAATAATCCTGTGAATGGCGTGCACCGTATTTTTGAGTTCATGGACCCAGATTCAAGCAGGTCCTCGCGGCCATTGTGAACTCGGCTGAATTTGTCCTGGTGTCAGCGAACTCCGACAGTAATATCAAAGGTGGACAGGTGCGGTTGAGCGTAGGCATCATCCTCGAAATGTGGGAAACCGATGACCCACTCTCCCTTTCCCTTTCCAATTTCCCTTTCCCCGACTGGCCCTTTTCACCGTCCTTGGCCCGATGACCCTTTACACACACCAGAGGATTCCTCTTTCGTTCCATTAAAGTTGCATCACGCCTCGGAGACCTTGCCGGCCGATATTTATCGGCCGCGATGGAAAAAGCCTGTCAGCTTATCGTCAAGCTACATGCTCGCCGGTGTCATCCGGTACATTAAGACCGTTCGCCCGCCAATTCGTTTGATTTACACGCGAAACGAACCGTGTACCCGAGAAACGGATCTTAAGGCACGCGTCTTAAGTGGAACGCGTTCCACTTCGTCGGACATCTTCGACGGTGTTCCGCGATTGTTCAGCCTTTCTTGATTCGAGACACCTGACGCACACCGTCGATCGTAATCCAATATATAGCACTCCTTCAAAAATATTAAGTGTACAACGTAATTGACGTTGACAAAAGTACAATTCCATGTTCTTAACCATCATTCGTCCCTCGTTTCACGAACTGTGAATGAGGTAACATTTAAACGAGTCAACCCGTTTCACTCGGAACAATTTTAACTTGAAAATTAAACATTCCTTATGATTTTTTAAATTTTATGAATACGAAACTAATAGAATACCTCATAGAATACCTAAATGTTTAGTAATAATGTAAACAATATTTTGAATAATGGTACAGTAATTTTTAGATAGTTTTTTTAATTTTTATAGTCACTAAAGAATGTCCTTTCCCATTTCAAATTGCAATCTGCTAATGTTCAAGTCGAAATCACATCATACATGTTCAGACTCCGAAAGGAGTATTTTATAGATGTTGTTTACAGATTGATTTGATCTCTCGACAAGGTAGACCTGCCCACGGCTTCTTTTCAATTAGTTCGCAAATCGTGAAAGATTGATCAAAATCAAAGAAGGACGATCTTGTCAAACGATCTTCTACCATAAGTCCGGAGATTCCTGAATCGTTCAGCTCATAATCTCGCAGCAGCAACAAGCCGGCACTCGTTCTACGCCGCACTATCCAACGAGGAACCCCATGAAACCGGTACGGGCGTTCGGAGACGCACTTTAGCGGAACGCATCGACTGTTTTCCGTGGAGCGTTTTATCGAACGACCGGGTCCGAGTATAGCAATAAACCTGGTAACAAAGTGTTCCACGGAGTAGCAGTTTTCGTTTTACCGGGTCCCTGGATTAGGATCGTCGATCGTAAAGCAGCCTGCTTTCCACGGGCCGTGAGAGGACGCGAGTCTGAACGCGTGGGTGGATGCTCGATTTTCCGACGTGTCTCAGACCCGGAAACCTAATCGACACAAACCAAAAAGACAAGAACAGGGAGGGAGGGAGAGAGAGAGAGAGAGAAAGAGAGCATCGTCGTTTCTTATCGCTTCCTCGAACCTGGGGCCCGTTATTAGCATTGCCAGTTATCCGGGACTATCTAATAAATTGTTCGCGAACGGGGGAGTGTGTGCGTTTACGGTTAGGCGCGCGTGGCTTTTGTGGACTTTGCAGTTTCTCGCCGCGAGCCTCCCGCCGCCGTTGCCTCACAGAAATTCAGTTACACACCTCACTCTCTCTCCTCGAAACAAATCTCGTGCTCGAAGTTCACCTGGCTGAGCGGAACTTACGGAGGTGCCAGCTTGCACCGAAGCATCGCGGAGAAGAGGCAGCTTCACCTGAGAAGACACGACTTCCTCCAGGTGCGGACGGCGACCTGTTCCGCTTCTCTCTTTTTGCCAACGCCGCCTGTCAATGCCAGACACTCGATTCCTTGGATACGAGACATCCGATCGCTCGGAGAGGGGTTGATGCTTCCCAGCATCCCCATCACCAACTGTGTCACCTGTCGATCTACTTTCCGATCGAGACGAACGATACTCTTTTATTTTCATTTCGTAGCTTCATCTCCTACGTTCATTTTCCCGCTTCGTCTCGCGAGTTCACCTCCCAAGCTCCACGTTCCACACCCTCTTTTAACTTGTTCCTTTGGTCCACAATCCTCCTAATTTCATTATTGTCCAAAAGAACAAAGAGCCTGGCTTCAGCGAGGATCTGGAGCTCTTGAAAGGGAGCATAACGACCATCTTATCTAGTCCTTTTCGACCCAGAGCACGGAAGAATGGGTTCGAAGCCATCGCTACCGTGAGCCCGCCGCGACCCGTCAATAGACGAGCAGGTAGAGCAGGTAGAAGAAGGTCCGGAGGCATACTGCGGCACCCTGCGTGCTCGTTCCTCCTCTACGTCGAGTGTTGCGACGACGATTCCGACGGCCCCGCGACTCTACCAACTATGAACGTGTATCCGTCGACGGATACGGGCCGAGTTAATGCGTCTCTGCTTTTATTGTGCCCGCGCAACTCGAACCCCGTCGACCTGCCCTGCGACCGTTTAGGGAAATTCCGCCTCGCACACTGTTATTCAAACGAGGGTCCAACCGAAAACGCGGACCCGGCCCGCGTACAGCCGCCTTAATATATGCATATCGATCATTCTTCGATCGGATGAATGCTGCAACGAACCTACCCTTTCGGTTTGCAACCGTCCGGGAAATGCCAACGGTTTTTTTGCCGTCTGTTTGTCTGTCCCGATGCTTCTTCCTCCGGCGACGATGTAATCCGCGTGGATACTGTGAACACGATCGTGAACGTACTGGATAAGCGTTTCTGCTAGTATATTATCGAGACTTTGAATTCCATGTTCACAAGTGAGAGATGGAATTATTTGTCCGGATGCACAAGAGACTTTTCCGATTCATTTAGACGGTGCACAAGATATCGTGAGTGTTCAGAGTGATTCACACCTTGCGTCCTCAATTTTTATTTCATCCTATCGATTACTTTGATTCCCGGAAATTTCTGAGGCAGTCGAGCTGACAAATTAAGGTTTTAATGGACAGATTTATAGCATGCTTATTCTCCTTTATCTTCCTTCTCTCTGTGAAATAAAAGATTGACGAACGGGACATTTCCAAAGATATTCTAGGAATGCTTTATAGTACTGTATACTTGAGAAATCAATAACATTTGACAAACGCTTATGCAGATATTTTTTTTCTTCTTTTATTCTTCTAATGGTTTTCACCTACCCATTTTTGTGATAAATGCATGAAATCCGCAATCTACTCATAAACTGTTGGTTTGATCGGAATGCGTCGAAGACAAGAGACAAAACCGTTGTCGAATTGGGGAAGAGATGGGGTTGGGGTGTTGGAAGACGTATTCAAGAAGGCTGTGGGAGCGTGTTCGCGAATTTTCTGCGAGGAACCGGTGCTCGGAGGCGTCTCTCGCCCACGCAATCCCGGCGCTGCTCTTCCCGGTGTTTGTGTTTGAGAAGCAAATTACAATAATTGAATAGACCGCTAATTCCCCCGTCGGTTTGCCGTCTCGCCCCCCCCCCCATGCCGCGTGATCTTTTCCCAACAAGCAGCCTCCCTTCGAACGGCAACAACCAGTCCAGACTCTGGACTCCACAGCCTACGGTAGCGTCTTTCCGGTTGTTCTTCAGGTTCGAGAGCGTTGCGTGCCGTGGATTTTACGACGCGTCGAAGGCGTTTGCCGTGACTGGCGATTATTGAAAGGGGATTACCGTTCAAAAGAGAGAAACAGAGAGGTATAGAGATAAAGAAGGAAGGTAGAGAAACGAGAGAGAGAGAGAGAGAAGGGTTTTAAGACGCGAGACACTTCTCAAAGTGCGTTTCCCCCCGGTTATCCGCAACGATCTAGCGCGACAGGTATCGCTTCGAATGAGATTTCCCGTCAACAAAGTGGAACGAGCCACGGCGAGAGCGAGCCTGGCTGTTTTGAAACACCGTAACTAGGATTTCCGAAGGATTTATTTCAAGAATCGCCGAGCCTCTCTCGCACTCTCGGTGACCGGCGTGCTCATAACCGGACGCACTGCCATGCCACCGCGGCATTAGATATACGAGCCGAGACCGAGCGACCAGAATACAGGGAAAAAAAACCGAACCCAGGAATGTCACCTGTTTGTGCAAGTATCGGCGCATTATCCCAGTTGCGTCGCGATAAAATCGAGCTTAAAAGCAAAACAGGATATTACTTAAGCGCGAAGACTTTTTGTCTTGGGAAACCAGAGCTGCGCAACACGAGAAATTCTGAAATCTGGAGCACTTTGAAAATCAATCGAAACACTTTCCAGCGAAGTCTTGCTCTTTAGATGTCGTGCCAGTTCATTCTTCGACTCCACGCCAATTTATTCTATATGTATCTTAGAAGATTCCTCTCGATGAGCCTAGAAATTGCACAGAAATCTGCGAGAGATCTGATCATCGTCATCTAGGCTCCAAGTCCGAAGAGTAACGATGAACGAAGGAATTGGAACATTCGGACCAAAATTTCTGGGAAAACGCGGAACCCTAGGATTTTGGAGCTGACGTTTCGCGGTGTATTTCGGAGTTGGCGAGGGAAGGTTGTCGCTGGTGACGTCAAGGAAGACGAAGAGGAAGGCTGTCGCGCAACATCGGCTCCGGTAAGTGTTCCTGCGTAGTTCCGAGACGTTCTCGCGCGCGCATTGTACACAGCACAGGTTGTGGGCAAAGGTGAACGCGGAGTCGCGCGAGAGAGCGAACAGAGACGTGTTTGTAGAGACACACGGCACTGTCGAAAGAGAGACACGAAAAGGAGAGGGAGAGAAAGACAAACGGTTCAAGAAAGAAAGAAAGAACAAGTTTGGGAAAGACGAGGCGGAGAGAGAGAGAGAGAGAGAGAGAGAGAAAGAGAGAGCAAGAGAGGATACGAAGTCGACTTGGAGTCTCGCGTCAAGTCGAGCCGAGTTCTCTTGGGCGAACGATGCTCGACACACAAAACGTCCGGCGAACGCCATTACCTCAAAGATTCGTTCCACCTTCCAAGTATTCGTTATTTGTTTGCTCCTCTCGCCGAGACGGGACAGCCGGGACTCGACTATTTTACCCAGGCGACCACGAAGACGGTCCACCTTCGCACCGGAGGGGACTTCTCGCCCCGAATACCGGGAATTTCGGAACCAACTAGACCCAGACTGGACCCAGTAGCCGAGATCTTTCTGGAGGAGCCGCTGGAATGGTTCTGCTCGGATGTCCAGTTCAGTCCTTCTGGCGAAATCGCTGTTTCCGAAACGCTGAAGATCTGGAACAGTTCAATCTAGACAGTTCTGCTGATAACATTGCAATTTCTAAGTCCTTGCTGACGAAGTCTCCGAAACTGTTCAACCCAGGCTCAGTGTAATCCTCGTTCACCAGTTTCAGTAAGGCCTCCTTAGCAATTGCAGTTTCTCGAGACTATGATCAAGGCCACTAGCTATTCCTTCGAGGCACAGTCAATTTTTCCGCAACTCTAACGCACCGTTGTTCTCTACGCAGGCTTCAGCAGATGGACTTCGTTACATCTTCAACCGGTTCTCGCTCCCGCGCGAAACGCGTCGGGAACGCTAGCTAACGACGAAGTGTTTGCGATACTATTGGAGAATCGACAAAACAGGTACATTGGTTTTGTAGAATCTGAAGAATTCGTCGGAAAAATGTACTACTGTATTTCTTGGAGGTTCCACTGCGTCTGAAGGATGATTCTCGGGCTTTCTAATACGCACAAAAGAAGCAATATGCGTTTGTTGCTGCATACTTTGGTTTTATGGTATTCTGCGTCGTTTGTGACACAGATTTTAGTGGTGGAACAGGTAGCAACACGGTGAAGAAATTTGTAGTAATTTGCGGCGCTGCTTATTCTATGAACTTTAACGATTCCAACGCGTGTTTGAAGAGGATATTGCTTCCGGAAGAGACTGCTCGTGAGGGTTCACCAGTTCGAAAATTGAGATTCCATTGACATTTGATTTTCAATGTTTTAAAATTGTTAAAGAGCGAAAGAAGTTTCTAAGTGATTTCTATTTTTGCATTAAGATCCGCAATGATACGGTTGAGAAAACGATCCGAGCCTTTACTCCCCGATATTTTAGATTTCGATTTTTCGCGAGACCCGCCCCGAACGAATCTCACCGAACGGATCAAAAAGAATCCGCGATCACCTTAACGGATCGATGATCAAGCTTCGGTCACAGCGACAGCGCGAAAATTTACTTCAAACCATGAGCCAGGAGGATCGAGTTTAGCAAGATCTCGGCGTCGGCAAGGCGTAGGGCGACGGAGCCGAAATAGCGCCGGGGAATGCTCGCGGCTAGAGGCGAGAGAGGGCCCAGCTCTCTTGGTCTGGGGCCTCAGCCAGCTTTTGGGACCGGGTCCTCGGAGAGGAGCGCTGGAGACTGGCGACTGGCGACTGGCGATTATAAAGAACACTAAAAAAGAACCAACACGAGTCACCACGCACACATACCAGCTCCGTGCGGCTGGAAGAGAGACAAAGACGAAGATAGCGGCTGCAGAGCGCACTTTAAGATGCGATTCTAGCCAAGCAGAACCAAAAAAGAACGATAATTGTCTCATCTTCGTTGTCTAAATGCGAATAAACATTTTCTACCTGAGTTGCAACAAACTGGAGTAATAATGAAAATTTGTTTTCCTTCTTAATACATGTTCGATAGATTGAAAATAATATAACATTATATTTTGTAAGTTCTTCTAATGTTTTTACTGTTTCAAATGTATACCTACTTATACATGTTTGTCATAAATAAATACATACAGCACAAGAATAAACCTAGACTCATTCTAAAGATTGATGCTTCTACCTTGACATCGCCTATAATAAATTATCTATGTATAATAGAATATTCGGATTATGGAGAAATTAAGACTTACTTAGATTCGATGGATTTATTATGAAAATGATCTGGTCAAACACAAAATCGTTATATAATTTTCGGTTTGCTAAAATGATCACAAAAGGAAAAACATGTTTAATCGGAAACAGGGAAAGACAGGGTTACATAGACCAGAGAAATATTTTTGGGAATTAAAGTGTATAAAGCGAGAACCGGAGACAAAAATGAGCCTGGCTCGCTAGAATCGCGTCTCAAACCTTGGCGGAGCGGCGTTGTATAGGCATCGTCGTTGGCTGCGTTTAAAAAACCAGTTGTGCGAGCCGAGCCGACAGCGACGGCACTCTGCTGGGCCCAGCACCGGGTAAACCTGCGCGAAGGTGCCCTCGCGTGGGCCGCACGGGTCCTATAAGGACCGGGGACCGTCTTTCGTGCCCTTCGCCGGGGCCCACGGTTCCACGGTTTGTTTTCTGGCCAGGCTAGACGTCGCACGACACCTCCGATTTCGACCGTTTCAACCGTGTCGATGCCGATCAGCGGATCCTCTATTTTTAGAGGGACACGATGCCGCGCCGAGCAGAGAAGTAGCTCGGAGAACCGGTAACCAGATAAAATTCCGGTTACGCGTTTTACCAACGAATCCCGTAAACCACCGACCGTCTCTTCCTCGTTTCGTTTCGTTCGCTGACGCAACAGTCGACGAGTCGAGCAGTCCACGAGGATAGATCGTTTCTGTCTTCCTATGGTAACCGAGTTTTTTGATACCCCGTTGTGTGACGTCACCGGTCCCCCGAAAGATTACGAGATGCAACCGAAATTATGCAAATACGATGCAAATCCCGCGGCGGCCCGACAGCTAATCCCCCGTCACAATATTGAAGCCAATTGGTCCGGGCTGTTGGCCCGACTTTCTATTTCTTCTTCTTGTTCTACTCTTGTTTCTTCTTGTTGTTACTCTAGGTGGTTTTCGCGGTTTCGTTGATTGGTTGTTTGTTTTCGAATGGACTTTCGGTGAAAAACCACAGGAGCTATTCGCTCCCCGGAAGTCGACGGGAAGCAGACGATGGTTTATGACAGCGAGGAGAGTCCGCGAGTAGCCGCGGCTCAACGACGAACCCGTCGGTCGACACCTTCGCGGAACGCAAACAGCCTCGAGAACCGAAGCCTCCGCACAGTTTACGACCCGCTGCTGCCGAATCGACAGACTCGGTCAGAACAACGATTCCTAAAGAAAAAACTTTAACCCCTACACCCCGAATTGCTTTTCAA
The DNA here is from genome assembly GCA_916610235.2 of Lasioglossum morio. Classification (NCBI taxonomy): domain Eukaryota; kingdom Metazoa; phylum Arthropoda; class Insecta; order Hymenoptera; family Halictidae; genus Lasioglossum; species Lasioglossum morio. Next base: position 25,833,641 of record OU744326.1, read on the forward strand.
ATTAGTTGCCAACAACTTTCAACTACTTGAAGTAATCAAAAAATGACGTAACAGACATAAGCGACAGGATTTATTACGCTTAATAATGATGAATGGGATGAGTTCAGTAGAATACAAGTGCATATTATTGTATTTCAGTGTCTCGAGAGCAAACAGCTCGCGAAATTGCTGTTTCTTCAACAAAATAGACACGTTGTAGCATGGGCAAAAGCAAACACTGTCGCATCTAAAAGCACGAAGCACCAAGAAGCTTTGGAATTGTATACAGGAGCACAAACATTTTGAGTTTCTCTTTGAAATGACGCCAATTCCACAGAATGTCTCGATAGCTATTTATTCATGGACACACGCAGACGTACGATCTAAATAAATTCATCTTCTGACTTTTACAGGGCACATCTCAGAGCTCGGTAGGTTCAACGGGTTGAGCATTTCATCTTACGTGACAGAAAACGAAACTTGCCGGAAAGAGAGTGATCCCGAACGCCCTCCAAGAGCTTGTTACCCAAGAAAACTACATCGCCGGACTCGAGTGACTCGAGCAACCATAAGCCGACAGACGGGCACTTTCCGACGCGGCGAAACCGCACTAAACCGTTGAAAAAAGAACCGGGAGCGTCCGCGGGCGCGTGAAACCCTAGCTTCAGAGGAGGCCCGGGGAAGAAAGGGGTTCAAGGGGACCAGAGTGGGTTATCTGGTCGGATCGTCCTTCGCAGTTGAACCCTTATCGATCCTCGCGTGGATCTCCGGGACGTGGCTCGGCGCGGCGAGGGGCGGCGAGGGTTCATTCATGCCGCGGTGGAAGAAGAATTATCTCGGTCGGGCCCCGTTATCTGCGGCGACGTGCGTGCGCGTACACCGTGCTCCGAGGTAGTCACGAACTCGAAAGAGATACCGCGGCGGTTCCGAGTGGAAAGCACACCGTGGACGAAGGAGAGACGAGCGAGAGAGAGAGAGAGAAAAGAGTCAAAGATGGAGAGGGTGAAAGATGAAGAGGGATAGGGAAAGTGAGAGAGCGAGAGACTGAAAGAGTGACCAGCTAGAAAGAAGGAAAGGTTGAAGGAGTGAGAGAACAATCGCGTTCGAAATAGAGAGAGAGAGTGAGGGGGTGAAAGCGCGAAATACAGAAAATATATGAGAGAAAGAGAGAGAATAAGGGAGCGAGAGAGTGAGGAGTGAAAGAATGAAATGGAAGGAAAGTGAAGGAGAGTGAAGTAGAGTGAGAGAGAGAAAGAGAGGTGGTGGAAGGGAGAGAGGCGCCGAGCGTTCGTGGGGGTTGATGAATGACGGGCGGTTAGCCACGACCACGCTAAAGTTATCTGGGTAATCTGAGGAGGCGAGGTCCCACTGTCTTACGACGAGTTTTATTATGGTGTTTCTACTCGGCAAGGGCGAGGTCAGCGCGGGCGTGCGTTCCGTCGAGGCCTGAAAACGAGACTGGGTCAGACCCGGTTGCATCAGAGATATCCACAAGGAGAGGGTTTCCCTACCCCTCGGACCGCGCGTTCGACGGCACTTACGCCTCTTTACTACCGATACCCGAACAAGAACACTCCCGAAACTGGCGGTTTCCATCGTCCACAAGGCCTTGACCCACTGCTAGACACGCTCCTTATCCATTTTTCTCTCACCTGTCGCGATCCTGGGTCAACCTGCATAAGAAATAGCTCCTCCTATTGTCGCGTTTTCATGCCCCCCGTAACTGCACGTTTGTGGAATAATTATGGAGAAATGCTGCGTAACTCATATTGAGACGAATAAACTTCATCCCCTGTGTGAAGGGTGGTTCGAAGTCATATAACGCAGCAGGGAATATTTGAAATGAAAAATTTGCTTCGCCTGCGTTTCCAATATACCTCGAACTTCACCAGAAACATTGAATTATTCACTTGTGCATCGAATAATTCTGATCTATCAATTCGTACAGCACCATACGAACCCGGGATCTCCAAAATTAAATATCTCAGCGACATCTGCAGCCCAAAGGCCGCGAATAAAAATCTTTTCGCCAGTGCAGAGGGTAACATTTGAAATCGTAGGGTTCCACAGGCCCCAAGAAAACCGTCAGCATCCCCTAGTCTTGATCCCGCTGCTCCATCTGCCTCAACCGGTAAAAAAGATCCTCGCGAAAAAGGGACCCCATGGGCCTTCTCCTTGCACCCCATCTTCGCGTGAGCCTTACCGACCGCGATCACTTCCCGAAACTTTTACAAAGCAATTTCTCAGCAGGATTGATCTTCGGAGCGACTCTTAAGGATGCAACAGCGTCGATTAAAAACAATTAGACCTCTGCACCCGCTAACAACCGCGCGCCGCCTCCACTTGCCTTTTGGCCGTCCCTTTTTCGCCGGCTATTACCATAATTCCTCTCGATAATTCCAATTAGGGCTTAGACGAGCGCCAATAATCCCTATAATCAGCACACTTACGTCACGATCCGTGCGCCGGTGATTTTCGTTCCGGTGTTTCTCGCCCCGGAACCTACGCGGAACCGATGAACCGTTACCGGGAACAAGCAGCGGGCCTTAATAGGCTGCAATTATCCGTAAAACATCGTCGTTTCTGGGGGCAACGCCTCGAGTCCCCCCATAAGATCCCTCTCTCTCTTTCCATGGTCTCGTGATGGGGCACGCGCCGGAAACCAAAAGCGTTCTCCGCGAACCGGGCACCGATTCCGAGTCTGTTTGTCTCGCAGCGCGCACAGATTTCGAGAGAAGGGAGAGGAGCTGGGCTCGAGGTTTCGGCCCTCGTAATGAACCGGTCGGGCCCCGCGGGTCAAACGCGGCTATAATCGGCCGAAAATCTAATACCCGGCGCCGGGTCGAACGGGTAGCCGCGCAAACCCAGCCGTCTGACCTTCCGAAAGTCGTCTGGCGAGGAACACCGTGTCCGATGGGCTTTCGATAGCTCCGACAACGAATCCTGCACGCAATCTACGCTGCTGCTTCGTGATTTTGCTCCTCTTGGACCCACCAGGCCCTTCTTTGCGACGAGAACACCCTGGAGATGCGCTGAACCTTGGGCATTTTGTGGTTTCTTGAGAACCCATAGCTGAAGCGAATTTTAACGAAAAAAGAATTCATTTAGAAATGTATCAAAAATTGTGTATATACAGGTTGGTTCCCCTAAATATCTCCTTTATTTATTCATTGTTAGATATTTAGGTAGACTACCCTGTATAGACACAATTTTTTATTTTATTCTTTCTCAAGACAACACATAATTCTCAAGGTTTAGCGCATCTTCAGGGTGTTCTCGTCGCTAAGAAGGGCCTGGTGGGTTCCAGAGGAGCATGATCACGAAGTATAGTCACAATTTTTTCTCTTTTATTATTTCATAATTAGATATTTAGGTGAACCATCGTGTACGTGAATGTTTGGATCACGAAATCAGAACAGGTGAACGATGCTACACGCAAATAGCTACCGCGCTCGAGACCATTGACGACAGAAGGCGTCATCGACGTAGCGAATCCTCATTCGGCGCAAGGATACAGGTCCGGCATGTATTCCGCGCGCGAGCATTTTTCTGCCGGCGCGGAGCACACGCGAATTTACATGACTGCAATACGAATGGTGGTGTGTACACACAGAGAGCCGGAGTCGCGAGTCGTGTGGTGACTTCGAGGACTGTGAGCACCGATCGCGGGCACGGTTCAGTTTTTGCACGCGAAACGGCCTTGTTGACGGTGACGTCAGCGAAGACGCGAGCTTGTCGAGCATCCCGTGGATTTGTACGCTTGCACGCTCGCACGCTCTCTGCTTGCTTGCTCGATGCGAAACGAACCCGGGCAAAAAAGGCGCTGCGTAACAGCCAGCGTTACAGAGATACGTGCGTTCACTTACAAGAAGGTCGGCCCGAAAAAAAGCAGCATGATAGCGGGAAAATCCCGCGAGCAGACTTGCGTCATTGCAAAAGCGACCCCCTTTGCACCCACGAATGTTCGAAAACAGTCCAGCCATCCGATCGAAACCTCTTGTTATATGTACTGTGTCAGACTTTCATGAAAATTTCAGAGATTTGAATTATTGTTGAAAATTTGCTCCCTCTTTTTCATTCAAACCTGCTCAAACTAGAAGCTTCGCGACAGAGAGAGGAAGAGAGAGAGAGAGAAAGAGAGATCGCTGACTGTATATCTTCATCCTACCAACGTACCCAACGACTCGATAAAAGAACAGCATCTGAAATATTATTCTACGAACAATCTCCCCACACATAAATTGTATAAAACCGTGTTGCGTAACTCGAACAGCTTAATCGGAGTTCCACAAACACGTCGTTAAGCATCGGCAATTATATCGGCTGGAGCTTGTAAACCGGGCGTAAACAGTCGTAACCGTGCTGGGCAGAAGAGCAATACTGCTTGGTGGCCATCAAATCGGAATCACTTTTTGCGCGAGTTAATCTCGCGGAACGCGCACGACAACGCGGACGAGCCGGATGCAGTTGCGGCGCGTAAAGTTTCTCGGTTAGCGGTGTGCCGGGTTGGTCGTTAAACGATCGTAGAAAACGAGGAAATTCCAATGAAACCGCGGGGTAGTGGTGGACGAGAGCGGCGCGGCGGGACGGGGCAGGGCAGCGGCGGCGGGTACGTAACACCATGCGTTTACTATACTCGCTTACCGACACGCCATTCACCGGACCCCTATGAATGAACACGGACGAACGCGCTGTGGCGATGGCAACTTTATACGCTGTAACGCGACCGGGCCGCTCCTCGGGCCGAAAGAAGGAGAAAGAGGGCCCGTTCTGTGCAACCTGTGTAGAAGAAAGAGCGAGATGGGATAAACCAGAGGAGAGTGGAGGAGAGAGAGAGAGAGATTTCAGGAGTAGGGAGAAAATTGCGAACCGAGAGAAGGGAGCTCGCGAAACGTATATGCGCGCGAGCTTGTCGCCGCGCAACGATCTCCGCCAAGAGCGGGATCGCATTGTATTATTATTCAATAGCGATAGAGTAATTGATCGAAAGTCTGTGATCGCGCGCCGCGACGCGACGCCGGTACACGCGTGTATTCCCGCGTAACTCGAGTCGCGCGCGTGCGTGAGAGCCCAACCAGCGGATAGAAACGCATGCAAAGGTGCCACCGACGCGACGACTAAGCTCGTTCAACGGGTTTGATATGGGAGGGACGTCGCGGCTTGTAATCTTCATTATTCACGCGATGTCCGGGCGAGTTAGAAGCGCCGGATCCGACCGGCGATACACACGATTACGATCGAGATCGACGAACCTGTCGGTCCCAGCCGATCGAATCGCTCTGTTTTGGCTCGCGCGAACCCGCTGTTCAAGCGGATTTCAAGACTGATTTCTGTAAATGATTTTACATTAGAGAAATGATTTACGTGCTGCACCCTCGTGAGGACGAATTCGTATTTTGTAATTATTATTCGGAAAATGTTCCAGATACTAATTTGTACACGAAATTCCACGATCCACTGATAATAATCGGACAAGGATCTCGATCGTGAGTTAGGCGTGGTTATGGTCATCTACAGGATAAGGATCTCCCCAAAGGGGCACGTAAAAGGGACGATACTGTTTAAGAAGCCTGCAGAAAGAAGAGAATTCGATGCACAAGCGAAATCAGTGCGAAATGCCATTCTTTTATCAAGGTATGGAGGGATGATTGGAGGGGGGTGGATCTAGAAAAGGAAATACTTATTTGTAAATAAGATATTTGGCATGGTGAAGTTGATGCATGCTGTGGTGACGAAGAGGGTGGGTTCCGAATGTTTTCGAGGCACGGAACGATTAGTGTCCGCTTCGATGTTGAAAGGGGTGGGTGTACGATGTTTTCTAGATAAAGAACGATGCCGTAAGTGGCTGCGCGGCTACGAGTTTCGAATCACGGTGGACACGCGCGCGGTAAGAAGAATCGCGTGTTCGAAAATCACGAGAGGCTCTTTCCGGCGGTTGTTAAACTTGTCGTCGTCGGATTCGGTATAAGTCGGGGTTCGGTCGATGATTTACGGGGCGGATAGCTGACCTTTAGATCGCAAGCAACCGGCTTCCCCGTGTCCCGTTCCCAAGCTCCACACACCGGCGGACCACTTGTCGCGTAATCGCGGGCAAAGTTACACGGCATCCACTTTCGTCGATGCAGAGTCGTCCATTGGAAGCGAAAGGTACGAGATACGCGAGATACAGGTCGAGCATGTATATTATTGTGTATTTGTCAGGCTGCGGCAACGGGGCCCTCCCATACCGAGTCCTCGCTCCTCCTCCACCTTCACCGCAACATTTTCTGTCTCTCTCTCTCTCTCTCTCACTCTCACTCTTGTTCTCCCTTTCTCTCTGTCTCTCTCTCTCTTACTCGCTCACTCGTACACAACCTGCATTCCCGTAAGTATAATTCCCGGCGCGTTGTTTGTATGCGCATGTAAATGCACGGGTATTGTGTTTGCTGATGCCACGCCACTACCGACGTCGACGAACGCTTTCTGCGGCGCTACAGAGGCGCTAAACGCCAACCGTACGCTACCCCAACAACAAACTTTCCTCCCTCTCTTCTGCAAAATGTTATCTTCCCGTTCTCCATTTTATTCTTACAATTTTTTCAACGAAGACTTCCCTGTTCGACTCTTTCAATTAGCAAATTAAGAATGATAGTTCGCGAAACTATTACTAAATTCTTCTACAAAATGCTATTTTGTTCCCGCAATTTTTTTAAATATGGACGACCACGGTCGATCCTTCCGACGAGGAAGCTGAGCGCGGGCAATTAATTTCAGCGCAGGTGGCAAGGTTGAAGCCTGAGGGTGTACGCAATTATTACACCGAAGAGCTCTGCCCGGATATCAATTTTTATGGACTGATTTAGGGTGGTTGGAAAATAGAAATTCACGGGTTTGTTCTGGGACGCAGAGTTTGGAGAAATGAAATATAAAATTTAAGCCGTTGCAGATCCGGACAACATTTCACAGTACCTATAACGAAACGGTGGAATTAATGAAGGTAATACCGTTGGCAATAGTTTGTCCAACCCCTGAATCCCAAGCACGCGAGAAAAAGCAGAGAGAAGTGGTTCCGAGGAGGTTGGGTCAGCAGCGAAAGTAAAATCGAAGATTCGAAATCGAGCTAGTCTCCTAGGAGGCTCTCGAGGGACTCTTCTCTTTTTATTATCTTTCTTTCCGGTAGGGGGATCGGGAGAAAGAAGCGGAGAATGAAAGAGTGGGCGAGGGGCGGTGGAGGAGACGCGTAGAGGAGAGGAGAGAGGAAAGGGAGAGAGAGGTAGATGGCTCTCGGAAAGGGTGAGGGGTCCGAGGGGCCCAGTCGGAGAGGGAAGACAGGTGATGCTGGGCCCGAGGCTGGCCACGGGTAGAACGAGACGGAGAGAGAGAAAGAAAGAAAGAAAGAAAGAAAGAGTGCAGACGCACGTTTTACGCATCCTACTCACAAGCCAGGCACGCACACAGACCGCAGGACGCACGAGACGCACACGATTCGAACACACGGCCGCAGAAGGCATTTTAACACACGGCATTCCTGTTGTCGGGCCCCGGGACCGTTCAGCTGGCAACGTGGCTGGTGTTAAGTCTGCGCCACGAGGCTCCGGGCCCAGAGACTCGCTGATATCGGCCAGGCAATTCGATACGTCGCGATATTTGCGCCGCGGAATCCGCCGATCGCGAATCGCGGAAAGAGATCAGCCCTGACCTTTCGCAACCGACGCGCCGGAGAACGTGAAATGGGCGAGTGAGGTCCCCGAGAACGTCTTTACGCCGATAAGAGTACAGAGTACTCTCATAGTCGTCTATTTTCCTACATCTCAATCCGTATTTGCGAAATAACCGTCTAGGTAAATGGACCTAAGGAAAATCGAAGACCTGTAGAAAGAACGCTCTAGAGATAGAGGACGATGTTGCTCTAACAACCCTGTCTCTGCAAGCCAACTCATCGAAATACAAGGAAAATCAAAGATTTCTAGTGAGCCACAGTCAGAGTCTTAGAGTCTAATTCCTGATAGAAGGATTCGAGGCACGGTTCCTTCCCGATCGGCTTCTCAGAGGAATCGAGCGAATCAACAGGAAGGTCCCGGCGATAACGAGCGCCGCGTTCCAGTGCACCCTCGCTCGGATGTTCGCGTGACCCGGGGAGCTCGTGTCTCGTTTTTAACGAGATCCGCGAAACGTATCCGGGCCAAGGAAGAGGGAGCTCGCCGAGGAACGCGCAATTTTTCAAAGCCGTAATTTCGGAAACGGAATGGCTCGGCCAGGCCCCCCGGGCACGTACCACGGCACGCTGTTCTCTGTTCCGTTCTCGTATCCACCGGGAATCGACTTCCATTTACGAGCGAGCAAACCAGCCGAAGCTGGGATTTCCACGTGGTTCGCGGAGAGGCGCGTGCTTGCGTTTACGGCGGTTGCGGTTTTGCGGTTTGCGCGACAGGCGTCGTTCCGAGGCGGTGCCTACCTACCGGGAGCCGATAACTACACGCTACCGCACGCTATCTTTTAGCGTGGTGGTTAAATGGCTGGAAAGCAGCGAACATTCACGGTACGTTTCCATGGGCACACGGTTGCGACGCCGCCCATCTAGATGTGCATTCAAGTCGTTAAGGATTTCTTCTGGAATCGCTTTCCTAATGTTCAGCGTTACAGCTAATTACTGGCTGGCTCCATCTGCTACTAGTTGTCCTCGTCACTCCAAGAGCGAACACATGATCTATAAATCAACGATCATCAGCAGTCTAGCTGAGTTTCGTGCTAACAAGGAAGATCCTCGATATTCCCCAATAGTCAGATACTGATGGTGACACTGATACATAGTTACCAAAAGGACACGCGTCACACCTGAAATCCACAACAGTGGATTTAGTAGTGGACAATAGTAGAGGAGGATGAAGGACCTATTATGAAGGAATATGTATATTTTTGATTTTACTGGGTAAATTTTCATGAATACTGTTTTTTGGGAGTCTCTTTGAGGTTCGGGGACGACGATTGAAGGTAACCCTGTAATTTTTGGCGGAGCTAGAAGCGAACGTGTTCGCCAGGGCCCCCGTCACCGGGTCCAGACTATTCTCGGCAATGTTAAAAGCCGACGCTCGTTTAATTTCCTTTTTTCGTCCGCGAGCGGCACATCCCACCCTCCGCTGCACCTTCCGAGGTCTGCGCCTACTCCTTCGGGCCCGTTTCACCGCGCTACGAGCTAAACGTGCCCCGCGGGGGCTCAACGGGCCCAGACCCTCGCTCTTACCCTTGACCGATCTCCCTTCGGACGCGTCTTCTTCGACAGTGCCGCATCTACCTCCTTTGTGCACCCTGCACTTCGATTTATAAAACGTCTTCATCAAATCCTACTAACCACTTATTCCCCGTAAACTTGAACGTTCCTGTTCATTTTTATATTTTTCTCATTCTGGCTTCGTCAAAGTAAGAAGTCAAATAAAATTTAATTATCAGACAGCAGATCTTCATGTAAACTATATATGTTTAATTGAGTTCCTATAAACATTTCACCGTTTTAAATTACATCTACTAACTCTCGTCATAAATCTATAAAATCCGCTATCTCTTAATAATGTTTACTGCTACAAAACTGTCTACAGCTTGAAATTGATCTCTTAGTCACTTTTGTGATAAATCGTACACAGGTCTATTGATTATCTGGTCCAAATACGAACGAACTTTTATGACGATCATGTGATCCTAGAAAAGATTAGAACCAGATCCAATGTATTATGTTAATGTTTGCCGAAAGTGTGGCGGAACGGCATTGGGCTAAGCAGAGACGTTAATTTCTCGGCTGGCGATTTCGCAGCGACGATCTAAATTTCATCGACGTGTTTATCGATCCGCTGTTGCACCGTAAATCCTCAGTGCTTTCCGTTTCGTTGGCGACTCGGTATGCCATTCGGTAATGCTTTCTCGTGGTCCGCGACCGTAAAGTAGCCAAAGGTTAAGTCGCGTTATTGTCGTCGCGGCGAGTAACGACAATTTATTAGGATTATTATTCGAACGGCAGCGGATAGACGACGACGATCGCTGGATAATGATTTCGCGTTGCGGAGGGGGCGGAAAACTGTCGTACCTTTCACTCTGGCGACGAGGAGAGACACGAATAATAGGCTCGCGAGAGCACACCACGTAACTCGTAAGTCCGTTCTACGAAAGGGATCCTCGGCTGCGTTGCGTTTCTACATTTACGTTCGCGCGCGAGAGCGCGACATCCGACAGCGAATGAAATAGGATGAGAGAGAAAGATACTAAGAGAGAGGAGATGAGAGAGAGGGAGAGAGAGAGATGACGAGAGAGGCCCTCGACCTCGGAACACTGTTACGTGTCAGGTACCATAGCCATACGCGTGAATAAGTTATGGTCGGTCTGCCATATCCACGAGGCAGCACGCGTGCATCAGCCGCTCGGTCCACCGCACCGCCGACTCTTCGCAACTACTCGCACTGAAACGATCGTTTCCCAGCGCTCGCAGACGCCAACCTTGTCTATGATCTGCTTTTCGAAACAAGCGACAACCATTGCCAGCTGTTTGCCACAGTTTTGCCATGCGGTTGCTCCCGGCAGACGATCTTTACGAGGATCTGCTCACATTTTTGCCGTGATTGTTTATCAACATTCTAGACAATGCGAAAAATATCACGTTACACACTGGAGATAAATTGCGAGCGAGAGTCTCGATCCTTGAGACTGATTTTATAAGCTTCGCTTTATAATCATTATGAGCACTTGGGAACACTAATCATGTTTTTAATAAATGGAAAAATGAAGCAGTGAACGGTCATACACATCAAGTATTGATCATGAAAATATTCTAGGAGAAATGGTTGGTTTTCAATTCGAACAAACCACCATAGCCTGCCGAACGATTGAATCGTTATCATACCAGGACAGCTTCACCAGTACAGAGATATCCAACGTCGATGAAGGTACCACGACTCTCATTCCAAAAACCAGCCCACGGGCCCCGGCACAGGCCCCGGTATAGGATCGCGGGTCCCGTTGTTTTCATGGCGTCGGATGACGAAATCATCGTCTCAAGATTCGGTCGTGTAAGCGTCGGAAGGAAGGAAAGAGCTAGGAGAAGATAAAACAGCTAACAGAGAAGAGATGAGAAGAGAAAAGAAGAGACGAGAAGAGAAGAATCAAAGGGAGTAGCTTTGCGGTTCTTGGGACGAAAAAGGGAGAGGTCCGGAGGACACGAGGGTGTTCCAAGGACTCCCCATCGCGAACGGTGGCGCGAGTTATTTCTCCGGGACGTAATTCACGTCGTAGGAGTAGGAGGTCGGTAAAGGGGAAAGGCGGAGAGGAGAGGCGGCGGGAGGGGAGGAGACATCAGGCCCCTCTCTTTCGCTCGCATTGTCCTGCGGTCTCGGGGCGCACCTTTGAGCTCCCGCATTCTGCGTAGCGTCACTTTATAATATTTACAGCCCTCCGCCAAATTCCTTCCGCGCCGTTTTATCTCGGTGAGAGTCACCGGGTATAGGGTAGAGAAGGGCTGGCCCCGGGGTCCTGGGCCCGTCGCCTCCGTCGCGTCCCATTCCGTCGTCGTTTCCTTCTCGGCGATTCGGGGCCAGAGAGCGCAGCGGCAGCCTTTGCTCGATTTTCTCCTCTTCCTTCGATCCCGCTCGCCGCTGTCTTCCAGGAGAGAAACGGATTTCAGGGCCTGGTGGGAGAGGGAGAGCTGGCCCAGGAAAGGAACAGGAAAAGAAGGAAACGAGAGAAAAAGGGAGAGGGCCCTAGCTAGCCCTCGAGGCGAGAGGGACCATCGAGGGCAACGTGAAGGGGACCACGAGGGAACCACGAGGGGCATCATGAGGGGCACCACGAGGGGTGGGGACGAAAGGGGCCCAGGAGAAACGAGGGAAGCGATCGTGCATGCGTCTTCTATTTGTTAGGAGGGAGAGAGGCCCTCGCCGCGCCGCCGGCTCGTAACCGCGGCCTCTTATAAGCCCCCCAATCGGACACATGAAAGCCAAAAGCCGAAACTTGTCGTTGATCTAGTGCTTCACCAGCCGCTTAACTAGGGCCCGATACCTTCGGATAAGCCCCCCTGCCGGACCCCGCCGGGCCCCGCGCTCTCCTCGATCACCTAACCATCGACGCGACGGTTCGACTGCGCCGTCCCGCCATCATCTATTATATCCGCCAACCACCCTTTAGCTGGGACCGAACCACCGACTATCGGCTACCATGACTCTTCTCGGATCCAACGATTCGCGAAGATCGGGGGTGGACCGATCTCGAACCTCCTTACCGTGATCCGTGAACCTCGAGCGGCTTGTGGTCCTTTCCAGAGAATTTTCAACGGCCGATGACGCGCCTGTTAACTCAGGAACGACAATTGCATCTGCAACGTCGACGTTGCGTGATGTTCAAGAGATTGTTACAATCTGTAAGTTTATCAGATCTTTTGACATTAATTAAGATCAAATAATATATAAAAATGAAGCTCATTCAAACGTTAGCACATCAAGTTCATAAATTAATACTTCTGATAGACTAACATGTTCTTGTTTAAATGATGTTGTTCGACGGTAGAAGTGTTCATAGAGAAATTCCATCGAGATTTTTCGAGTTTTTGGTATTAAGAAATTCTTCCGGACGACTTCCTGCTCGGCGGAGCGAGTTTCACCGGCCGGAGACAGCGCCGTCTTGCAATTAAGGGGATTAAGATACCGATCGGAGATCGCTCGGTGTCCCGTAATTTGCAATCAGCCGGTGGCCGAGAGACCGCGACAGCAATATCGGCGGGACATCCGCCGCGGATCGACCAAATCGACGATGTCTCCTCTCGCGACGTCTTTCGAGGCTTCCACAGGGGCCCTATCGCGTCATCTAGAAAAGCGGAGGGGCCCGTTCGCCGGGCGAAACTCGTCCAGCTCGTTCGACGAAGACGAGCAAGGTCTCTGGCTCGTCCTGTTCGGTTAACAGAGCGTCTGGCCAGTCTCCGTAAAGGGTTGAAGTCCTGCCAGCTGGACTGAAACTTGTACCAATCTTCTGCCAACGTGGCATCTCGATGTTAACTAAATAATGTTCTAACGCGTTTTTCATTTTTGTTTGTGTTTGTAAGCGAATGATTAGAGACGACAAAAAGGACAATAAGGATTCTCTTTCTAGATCCAACATGAACAAAAATTAATCAAATATAGCGACAAAGCGAACAAACCTGATACATTCTCTTTCTTGTCGATTTTTCACGAGGACCAGTAGGCCTGTAAAGGTGACTGTCCTTTTCACTGATCTTTTTGCCATCGAAGATCCTGAGGCTCGAAGGGAAAGAGGTTTCCTCGGGTACAAGTGGGATTCACGGGAGCGTGGACGAGCGAGCCGGAGGCTTTTAAAAGTTGGCAGCCAGCCGAGATTCAAAGGATCGTGTTGCAACGCTCTTCCTCAAGGCTTCTCGCGCTGTTGCTGCTGCTGTATACAGGCGTCCCGTAGGCGTCGAGCGTGTTAAACGCATTCCACCTTAGAGGTTACGCGTTGCGAAACCCGCGTGCGTGAGCGTTGCGTCTCGTTAGCCGCGATTCGCGCGTCCTTGCCTCAAGTTCGCGTCACGAGCCGCGCATCCTGTCCGATAAGGAAAAGATCGGCCACTTTGCGTGGCCGCGAATCTCTTGGTCGCGACCTCAGAGATTGATCCGGGAAACGATTCTATTCTTGGCTTGAGAGAACACTGAGAACTTCACTCGAACCCCTCGCAAACATAGACAATCCTCTTCATTTATTCCGCAAGATTGATTTGTTCGACATTTTGTAAACCACGTACACACTCCATATGTATACTCTGTTAACACTTTGAGTGCCGAGTCAGCAGCCTCAAAGTAGTGTATCGAATTAGAATTTCATTTAATTGAAAAGACTGCGTACTTATATAATTTTTATGCGACAGTAAATTCACATGTACGAAAACTGCTAAATTTGAGATTGCGACAATAATCACGGTAATAAATCCTGTCCAGTTTGCCGCTAGCCAATAAATTTCTCCGGTTCCTAGCAACAGCAATATCTTATCGGTACCGACACTCGGACGGTTAATAAACCAAAAACTAGAAAGCTAAGAATCTTTCGTCACACACGCCGAAAAACCTAAAGTAATCTCGCATACCCAGCAAAACGTTCGGACGTGCGATCAGAATCGTCGTCCGAAATCGTTTCCAAAAAAAATTGCACAACACTCAAAAGCATGGCGAAATTTTCGCGAGTTTCTCTTTTTCGGAATCGCATGAAAGAGGTCCCCGGCAATCATGCTTATCTATCAGCTCTCTCGTCGAGCTACAATTCCGGCTGCAATTAATTACATTGACGTGGCTCGGTTTTCGGAGGAGGTCTCTCTCGTTCTCTCTCTGTCGTTGGGAGACTTTATATTTACGACTTTGGCTGTCGGTGCCGAGGTCCTCGTGGAGTAGCAGGAACATCGGTAGAAACGGAATTTCGACACAGGCACATCAAGGTTGGACTAGACGTTCGAAATGTCACCCGTCGAGCTAAAAACAAAAGGAGACGACGCACACGGATGAGGCTCGGCCAGGTGTCTGGTACACGTCTCTCACGCCTCTGCTGGTCCTGCGATCGTCTCGTCTTGTCTCGACTCGTCTCGTTGACCGGCTTCGAACGAGGTCACCTAAGCGCGCGAGCTCCGGGGGAAAGTTCAATTTATGATGCTCGGTTTAGGCAGAACCGCCTGCCTTGGAATCCCGCGCCGATAATCACCGTTAACATACGCCGAAAGGTCGCCTCGTTCGGTCCGGACCTACTTGCAGCCGATGGAAGACGATTTTTAGGCGGACACGAGCTCTCCGCTCGTCCTCCTCACCGATTTCTATCTTCGCGAATTTCCAGGCTATCTTCGATCTGGCGACATTAATTATACCGTCTTTTTGGTACTCCGAGGAACGACTCCCTCCAACGGACCACGCGTAACAGCCAGTCACAACCATCGGCCGGTTTCGACGTGGCGACAGAAAAATCGAAAACCGGAGAACCGACGCGACGAAACGACCGGCGTAGAACGGTAAATCAGCGGCCACCGTTCTTCCCGGAGAGACCATTGGATCACGCGGGGAGGACACTTTGCGGTTGCGGGGATGCTGCGATTTCAGGAATGTCGCGCTTTATGTCGTTCTGTGACGCGATCCGCGGTCGCTGCGACCGGTTAACGGTTTTCACAGGGCTTGCGGTGGAGTGGTTATTTTATGTTCAATCAAATTCTAGAGCGTGAAAAACCACCGTGAAACACGCTGAAAACTGCTACACCATTATTCAAAATACAGTTCGGATTATTAACTACGTTGCTATCTAATCGATTACAAAACACCTAAGTATTCGAGAAGGTATTACATCAATTTCATATGCATAAAATGAAAAAAGATGTTACACCAAAAATGAAAGGGGTGCAATTACACGTGCAAAGAGTGAAGGGTAAGTGGTTGCTGCATCTTATAATAAATGCATAAAATTGTTTGCTCTGTGATTATTCTACTAATCGCCAGTGGCCCTGAAGTGGAAGCTGAAGGGGTGGGTAACGGGAAGGGGGTGTTTCCGCAGAAACTGATTTTCCGAGACCAGTTTCTCCGCCGTGACTGCAGCTCGATATTTTGCAAAAACCAGCCGACCCTGGTGTCGCGGCAGCTTCGATGGCCGTTCTCCGGAGGAATTCGCCGGAAGTCGGTGCTGCGCGCGGTGCGCGTTCGTTTAACTGGCGCAATCGCGTCCGCGCCGATCCTCCTCCGCGCAATCAAACCCAATATCCCGGAGTATCGCTTGTCGCGCACGACATGACAGCCTCTCGTTCTCGTAGGAAATTTCCAGCGACGTAGAATCTGGTCTCGCGACACGTACCCGCGTGGAATTCACGAAAAAGATCGGCCGATCGGAACACGACTCGTTCAAACGAGCAACCGCCATGCTGCTGTCAGGAAAAAAGCTTCGAGGTTCGTTTGTACGCGTGCATGCGACCGACCAGTTGCCAGTTCTCTGTGCAGTGTGTTCATACCGATCCCATGGACCGTGCATCGGTCGCTACGGTATATACATGTATATGTACATATACAAGTTTATGTACTCGAGTATACATACATATATAGGTGTACATATGTACAATATAAATGGTCTAGAGCCGCGATCCCGCTCGCCTTCGTCACCGCGGAATTACGCAATAAGTAGAAGTCGTTTGGTTGGCTTCGACTGCTCGTTGGACGTTTCCACGGAGCTCGGTCGTCTCGCGAAGATAGAAAACGATTCCGCGCCGATCGTTTTCTCGCGCAGCAACCGATGCCGAACGTTTCTTACCGCGAAACCTGCACAGGCGCCGCTGGAAAAAAGCTGAAAGAAACGCCGCACTGTTCCTCGCAGAATCTCTGTCGACTTCGTATACGCTGGTTCTTCTGCTTCAAATTATAATCTATTTCATCGTTTCGATGTATTTAACGCTGGAACTATCGAGTTCGTCGAAATAAATATTTGCAAGCGCGGTTGACGCGTTTGTTCCTGCTTGAAACAATAAATTTAGTGTTTCGAGGTTGTACATACTATATGCGAGTAATTTAACCCTCATCCGTCCCTCGTTTCACGAACTGAATCTGTCGCTCAGTGTCAAATTGACACAGTGACACAAATAAAAAAAATTTCAATGTTTTTTTAGTCAAATTGATGAGTTAATTTTTACCTCCTAGGTTTTTCGGTCATGTGTTCCGGATTGAAAAAATAAAAGTCACACACAGTTTCGGGAAAGTTTATCTAAAAATAACAGAACAGTATAACTTATATCGGGAAAACTGTGTCAAATCGACACGAGGGACGGATGAGGGTTAAAGGTATTTGTTTCGTAGAATTTTTATTTTCCATCGCGATCCGCTCTGTTTACTTAATATTGTCTATCCGTGATCGCAGAGGTTTGCCACCCGATTTGTGACCACGGAACAGATTTAAAACAGTATCCTGGGTCCAACAACCAGCAGAAATCACCGCAAAATGAATTTCCAACGTCGCGTCATCGCTGTGCAGGTAGAATGAGCTCGCCGAGGCGCGTTAATTGATAACGCACAGGGCATCTTTGTGGGTAGCCGTTTTCTCCGTGGTGGATAGGATGCTGTATCAGTATAGAAGGTTGGATCGGGTCGGGCAGGGTCGAGCTGGGCGTAAATTACCGTCGACTGGCACGACCTCGAGGCTCCTACTCGGACGAGAGTAGGCAGTAGCTGGACGATCGAGCCACGATCGAGATAACGGGGCTTAAACGTACCTAAGGCGTTTCGTCTACCACGACGACGCACCAAAGTGCTGCTCTCAAGGCCGGTTCTACACGTAGGGGTTACTCGGCATCGATAACTTTGCCTCGATCCCGATGAAGTCGCTTTTAGAACCGACCCTGCCACTTTCCACGTTCCACCCTGCCCCGGGACTTTCACTCGATTTTCATGACGGCTTCAGCACTGCCGCGAAACACCGGTCTCGGCAACGTGGGAACGTGAGAATAAAAATGTTGCAATCCAATGGAAAATGTCCTTTGTAATAGTTCATAATATATAGCCGGACTTTAATAGTTTCTAATCTATGACTGTTGCCAAGACGTTCAAGATAGAACGTGTTAACAAACAGAAGCAACCGAGCAACATGTACTAAACAACTTTTATAAAAATCCTACACCTTTGGCAACGATACATTGTTCCATACATTATTATAAATCTGGTCTTGCGGCTTCTGTTGCAATCTTCAGTTTGAATTCAACACGTTTGTAAATGTTATTATTGTTATCGATCGTATGATTGTTAATACTTCTTCTGTTTCAACACGTTTGCGTTCATAAAAAGAGTCTTTTGATCACGAGTCAATCAGATTCACAATTTTTCCGACTTTTACAAAAGTAAGTAAATTCTGGTAGCGATCGCGTTACTGGATAGCCACTGTGACATGCCTCGCAGTTGCAGTTTCGATTGCAACGATGAACGTACAATCTTGCGTTTTTCCTCAAACGTTAATCACCACCCTTCGGACTTGTGTGTCCGCCTTCCACGTTCATAAGAAAAAGGCTGGAAACAGTGAAATATCAAATTGATAGACACTGAAAGGAACGAACTAATTTTCGTTCACAGTGTCGCAAGTGGAAGGAACAGATGAAGCACGGTTTCTCTGATTACGTTGGTCTGGTCGCGCTAGAACCGTTCGCATCGTTGGAAGGTGAACTACATATTATTCCGCGGCGGACCCAGAAACCGTGGATAAAGAGACGAAAAAAATGGGGGGAGAGAGAGAGAGACCTAAAAAGAAGGAGAGGCGAGAGAGTAGTCACAGATTCGAAGGTATCGGAGTGTCTAAAACCGGTACGAGAGAGCGGCGGAGAGCGGCGGCGATCGCGTATCGAACGAGGACGGCGCGGTGCGGAGAGCTGACTCGACTCGAGAGAGGGAGAGAGAGAGATAGAACGAAAAAAGAAGTGGAAAAAATGAAACCTGAATTTTCGATCGGCGATCGTCGTAGATCGAGATAAAGCCGGAGGTAAACGGAAGCCAGGCGACACTGGTTCGTGGCCAGGCTTTCGGCCGGAGCTGTTAAGAAGTTGGGAGCGGCTCCGTGACAGAACTGGTCTTAGAACGGACCTCCGAGACCTTCCTCGAGGACTATCGCGACTGTAGTTACTCGCAGTCGCAGCTACGGGTCCGCGGTTCCACGGTCTTTACGCTGTTTCAAACATTTCGTCTAACTTCATTTTGTTTCGCCGACCATCGACCGTAATTCTACATTAACAATCGACCAGAACATCATCGACGATCATTTTGTAGACGATGTTTACCTAGTGGCCACTTCCGGCGAGTTTACCGATGAGACGAAGTGCAATTGTTTTCAATTTGAGAAGTGAAGAGCTATAGTTAAACAATGAAAAATTAAGATTTATGAAAATTTGCAAATATTCTGCACGCCGTTTGAAAATCATTCGCGAAGCGTCTGTCTTTCGTGGAACCGCAACTCTCACAGATTAAACAAGTTTCACCACGATTCGAATTTCGATAAACTAGTCGATGAAAATCTATATACCCATAAAGACCTTCAGTCGATTATCGCAGTTCATTAATTGGCCGGTTATATCGCTCCCGGAGCGAGCCCGAAAAATTCCCGGCAGTAACCGAAAGTGATTTAATCTTTAAATCCGCCGATTTTCCCTCGGCGATAATAAATGTTTCTGTCGCCCGATGCCGGTGTAAATTATGCAAAAGTTAACGCGTCGCTGTGAGTTCTAGGCTGACCGCCTGGTTGCAAAACCGTCTAGCGTCTTTTTCAAGAATTTATGAAGAGGCGCTCTCGCTCTGCGCCAGATCGAACGATAGAGAGAGAGAAAGAGAGAAAGAGAGGTGCACCGGCTCGAGAGCGCGTTTTATGGTGATCGTAAAGTTTTAACTATATTCGAGACAACAGTATCGGGACAGCGGGGAAAATGAATCGCGCGTTTACGCGGACGATCGAGGCGGTGCGTAACGCGTCGAACGATCAATTTATATCTGTTTCGCCGGCGCGGTTCGTTCGCCGTTTATCGAGTTTATTTATCTGCGTATTCGCGCCCGCGGGTGCCGCCCTCGAAAAAACATCTTCCGACAGAGAACGAACAAGAGAAAAGAAAAGAGGTGAATCGAGTAATCGAACGAGAGAGAAAGAGAGCGAGGGAGCGATGGATCTCTAGCGACCCGTCGATTCCGGATTCCGCGAATCAATTTTCCCCGATCATATCCCAGGTCCTGGATCCCAAGTTCCCGTGTGTGCACGCGCGTCGAATGAACTCGTCCGATGGGTACGAGAGGGTGCCGCAGGTATTTACCTGCGCCGGTGTGCGCCGCACGAAAGCCACAAGGTCGGGCCGCATTAATAAAACAAACACAATGTACGACGCAATTCTGCATACAAGTAGGCTGTCCGTCCCCGAGGCGACGGTTTCCACGTACGATCGACAGCTACAATCTCGAGAACGCCGGACACACCGCTCGTCGGACGAGCATAACCGTTGTCTCTATCCCCTGACCAAGCTGCCTGCCTCGTCTCGCCTCGCTTCGGAGCTGCTATCCTTCTTTGATTATGTTACTAGCCTTTTCCATTCACCTGCTTCCGTTAAATCTTCGACTTCCATCGGTTTCTTGATTGCTCGCGAACTTTTCAAATTTCTGTGCGCGACGATTGAATGGTGGAGGTGGTCCGCTCTTTGCAGTGGCAGTTTTATGTATATGTGGAATGAGGATTATATTAAGAATTTTTTACTGTGTTGGTAAAATGGATGAACTTAGAGGGCTCTTTGAGTGGACACTAGCCTAGGTTACCTTCGGTGTGGTTTAATCGCTCTAGCGAGTCGACTACAATCCACAGTACTCATCCAACAGCTCACAGAATTGTAAAAGGAATAGCATCGAATCGGCTCGCAGAAATCCGTCTTTTCGTCACAGGACGAAAAACCGGAGGCATCGTAACGGTGACCGAGGGAACGAAGAAATCGCGTCGCGTATCAACGGCTGTATTACGCGTTGCTCGCTCCACCGCCATCCCGTCGAGCTACCGGTTCCAATTAGCGCGGCGATTTTTGCGCGCGGGCATCCGCCGCTCCAGAGTCGTTTCGAGATCCATTTATAGGAGACGCCACACCGCGTTATTATCCAATGCATTTGTAATGGCTGGCTCTCTCAAGCCGCTCTTTGCTCTTTAGTCTGCTCTGTCTCTCTCTCTCTTTCTCTCGGCCAGGCCGAGGTCCTACTAATGAATGGCTCGGACGCGAGACGTTCCTGAGACCCGTGGAAACGTCCGATATCGTCTTCCACCCTTTTTACCGGACGTACCCGGCTCACCCACGCTCTGCATCCCTGATGAGAACACCGAGAAAAAATCTATTCCCTGCTCTTTACGATCCCCTTCCTTTGCGATCACCTTCTGCTCGATCCTGCGAAGTTCACACTGTTGGCATTCATCGTTCTAAATGCCTCCCTGTTTCTATTATCAGAACCTATAGACTGCCAATATAGTGCTCGAGGATTTTCTGATAGTCAACTGTAATTTTGATTCTGTTGCCGATTCATCTAACGATTGATTTTTCCTGTTCATTGTCGTTACTGCAGGTCCGCGATCCGTGAGACGCGCGAAACACGAGGAAGAGGCCGAAGAAGAGGACACCACGGAATCCGAGCTTACGAAACGTCGAGGAAACGTGCCAGGGACGAAGGAGCGAAGGGAAAGAGACTCGATCCTCGGATTCCGCCGGAGACTAGAGGGAACGAATGCCTGGAAGGCCGACGACATTTCGAGCCAACGTTACATCATCGACAGAACCAGATCGTCGTAGACACCGGAGAAAACGAGCGAGAACCTCTCGCTTCTTTTCGTGTTTCTGCGACTGAGAAACCACCTTGCTTTGTTAGCTTCTGCTGAAACTCTGGGACGAACGGGCTTTTACCAGGCGAGTCTTGTACCGTTGGACACCTTGGGCAGCTTGCCCAGGGCCTGCTACGTCGACGAGAGATGGACACAATGAAAATTACGAGAATTGGAAAAGCCTTGGATCTCTGTCGATCGTGAACGATAGGGAATTCTGTTGGACGGCAGAGTA